>JAUPFR010000001.1:33344679-34609262 GCA_036925125.1 Oreortyx pictus
GATCTGAATAGCCACGTTATCACAGTGGTTCTCTTGTCACCTGTTTCAGAATAAGAATACTACCAATATGAGACAGGCTATTGGCACATTATGGTACTGAAGGATCTGGAAAAATTTCACTAATTTTGAAAAATTAGGCCTTTTTAGTAGCTCATTAAAGGGATTACAAGAAAAGAAGTTTTGAATTAACATTGCTATAGCACTTAAACAAACCTAGCTATTAAGTTATCAAAACTTTTCCAAATGAGTCCAGAAAAGCTTAGCTATCTTCCATCATAAATCTACTCTATCATAATAATGATTTTTTAAGACTTTATTGCTGGGTATATTTATAAGAAATATTGTTAATCTGAATAAAGCCAGACGATGCTCTTGGGCATAGAAAATCAATTCAATATACTACTCAACATTTAGAGTAGACCTTTGAAATGTTTGTGTTCCAGTACAATAGTCACTTCGCCAGGCAATTCTTCAGTAAGTTTTGTGATTATCACAGACCAAGGAGCGCTCACAAAGCACAGTTTGGATTTGGTCATTCTGTTTTGGGAAAGTAGATCATTTAAAGATACAGATAAGGGCTGTTCCTTACTATTTGGTCTTAATTCCAAAGGTAGATACTGAAATACACTGGTGTGGATGTAGCCATTGGTGCTGTGAAAATTATTCTGGTACCTGTTAGGTCACAAAGTATTCACAGAGAAGGGAAAAGTTAAGATGTCAGAAAATAAGGACATTTAGGACAATTAGAAAAATTAGTTAATTTTGTGGTACTTCAGTGATAGGATGACAAAACCGAGAAAGGAAATTAACAGTCTGTTTTATTAAGAAGGAAAATCAGTACAGTAGGATATCAGAGCCCCACTTTGATCAGGAATATGCCATTAAGTTTTTGATGAACCATCAAAACATTTTCAGCGCTGTATAGGTGCAACACAACTTCTGAAATCAAATTCAACTCCTCTATGAATTGGGTGACTACCAGAAAGCTGTAAGAATGAAAATTAAAAGTTGAAGATCATAGAGAAATACTTTGTCTGCTGTTTTATGATGTAAAAAGATAACACATTTATTTACTATATAGATGGGTCAGAATCCTCAGAAACCTTCATTCATAGAATCTGACACTGATTAATACACTAATATATATCTGACACAGTTATATATTAGGATCACTCTTATGACTATTGTGTTTTGAATTCAGAAAAGAATTTGAAATTTGCATTGCCTAGATTATTAAGAACATTTTTTCTGGAGAACAAACAAGCTAAACTCTTTAGGAGAGTTTAGAGGACAGAAACTGCTTTCTTTTTTTGTCTCAAAGCTTGCTTCATGAGGCCTTTCTGGTGATGAGACACTAAGTGAGAACTGCAGGTTATCTGGGTGGGTGTCACCGTGCCACAGTGCCTCTGCTTATTGTTGTAAAGATAAGCAGAAGCAGGGACAAGCCTGTCTTTTTCGGGGTTTGGCTTGGAGAAGCTGATCACTGCAGAAGAAGATAATGCTTGTGCATGGCAACGAAGGCACCACTCCCTGACGTCTTATCTGTTGGGCCACATATGTCACACTAACAGAGAGTAAAGAAAAAAAAAAACCTGAGAAATGGGGGATAAAAGGTCTACACTAAACTAATGACTTTGGAGAAGAACTCCCAAAGAAGAAAATCTTTGATGGAGAACTCCCGAAGAGCAAACGGAGAATTCCCTGAGGGGAGAAATTCTTCGGATGAGCCCTGAGGCCTGCTTGCTGCGAAGCTTCCCGGCTTTCTCCCATCTCCTGTGGTGATCAGAGAGTTCCTGAGATCAACAGACCTACCACAAACCTTGCTGGACCCACGGTGGTGATTATATCTCTCTTGCTTTCTACCAAGACTCCTTGCTTTTTATCCCTTTTCTATTGCTCACCTTCCCTTCCCCATATCCCTAAGCAACTAGTATTTGTAATAAACTGGTTGGGCTAACATTTGACCCACTGTGTCTTAATCTCGACATCGGGTATACACATAATCAAAGAACCACGTCTCTCTCCTTTATATTGGAGCGTGACAATTGGGAATTCTTCCTTTCCCCAGATTCTCTCTCTTGCCTTGAGGGTGTCAGATTTCTATCAGTATTCCTGGTTAACCAGAGAGGTCCCACAGAACTGGAGGGTATATGACTCCCATTTACAAGAAGGGCTGTAAGGAGGATCCAGGGACAGGCATATCAGCCTGAGTTTAGTGCCAGGAAAAGTTATGGAACAGATGATATTGAGAGAGATCACATGGTATGTGTGGGACAATCAAAGGAGGAGACCCAGCCAGCAGAGAAAGGTTTTTATTGTAGTCTACCTAGACTTTAGCAAAACCTTCCACACTGTCTCCCACAATATCCTCCTGAAGAAGCTGGCAGCCCATGGCGGACAGGGACACTCTTGGCTGGGTAAAGGAACTGGCAGGAGGGCTGAGCCCAGAGTGGTGGTGAAGTCACATCATGTCCTGTCCTATTCAATATCTTTATTGATGACCTGGATGAGGGCACAGAGTGCACCCTCACTAAGTTTACAGATCACACCAAGTTGGATGAAAGTGTCAACCTGCCCGGGGGTAGCAAGGACTTACAGAGGGATCTGGACAGGCTGGATTGCTGGGTTGAAGGCAGTGGGCATCTTGGTTCAACAAGACCAAATGCTGGGTTCTGCACTTTGGCCACAACAACCCCAGGCAGCACTACAGACCTGGGACAGAGTGGAGGGAAAATTTTGTAGAAACAGACATGGGGGTATTGGTCAATGATTGGCTGAACATGAGCCAGCAGTGTACCCAGGTGGACAAAAGGCCAATAGCATTCTGGCTTGCATCAGAAGTCGTGTTGCCAGCAGGAACAGAGAAGTAATTGTCCCCCTGTACTCAGCACTGGTGACCCAGCACCACAAGTACTGTGTCCAGTTTTGGGCCCTTCCCTGCAAGAAAGACACTGAGGCCCTGGAGTATGTCTGGGAGAAGAGCAACAAAGTTGGTGAGGGGGTCTAGAGCATAGGCCTTATGAGGAAGGGCTGAGAGAGCTGGAATTGTTCAGTCTGAAGAAAAGGAGGCCCAGGGGAGATCTTATTACTCTCTGTAACTACATTTAGGGAGGTTGTATTAAGTTGGGGGTAAGCCTCTTCTCTCGTGTAACTAGTGATAGGAGGTGGTGTCCCTCCAATTTCCCTATTCAAGAATTATTCAGATGTTTTACTAAGAGACATGGTTTAGTGAGGAAATATTGGTAGGAGGTAGACAACTGGACTGTGACTTTGTAGGACCTTTCCAACATTGGTGATTCTATGATTCTGTGATTCTCTATATGATATACATATATGGTGAGACATAGTATGTGTGTGTGTGTATAAATACATATATACACATATATGTGTACATATATGGAAATGTATGTATGTATGCATACATATGGTGTGTATGCCATACATATACTAATGTGTATATATATATACTAGTCACCTATAATGTAAATAACTTTCTCAGTAAATCCTTCCACCCTTCTAATTTCTCTTCTATGGAGGACTGCAAAACTTGGTATAATCAAAATGTCACCTTAGAGAAATGTCTTTCAGAAGTAACAATTTGAAAGGAACATTGTGACTTACTGGTACAAATTGAAATTATATAATTTACCCTCCAATTGAATTTCTTTCAGCTACAGGTTTTAACTGAACGTCATTTGAAAACAACAACATCAACAAAAACAAAACAAAGCAAAGCAACCCAACTCTCCTGAGCCTAATGTGAGTTTCCAAAGTGTAAGTTAGACAACATATATTTCTCACTAGGAAAAACAAAACAAATCAGTCAAGCAAGCGAACAAAAGTACATTGTTCAACAAAGGAAGAATTTATAACACTTACTAAATTTATTTTTGTGTTGTTGGCGATGGTGAGGATTTTTTTCAGTATGTAATATTGATGAAATTCTCTGATTTTTTTACTTTAATTTAATTAAAACATTTGTAAATTTCCCTTTTCATCTCTTTCCCATTCCTCTCTGGAGCAGAAACTCATGGCTCAGAATCAAGAGCAAAGTGTAGACAAATGAATGATGCCAGGGCTTAAACCAAAGTCTTCATGAACAGATTGTCTAACAGACTGGAGTAATAATCTTCAGAGCCACCATGCTGGCTTGCAGATTGCTGTTTTAAGTGCCTTTGATTATTATGGTTATTTGGCAGCAGATCTTAAGTTGGAGTTTGGGCTTCAGAATACAGCTGTACTACCTGAGCCTAATTGAATTATCCTGCATGGGGAGGATGAACAGCAGAAGAGATTCCTTTGGTTAAAACTGAAGTCATGATTAGTTTACTAGTTAATCATTAGTACTTGTTCCCTAACAAAAAATAAAGAAATAAAATAAAGAAAGAAAAGAAAAGAAAAAAAAAAAAACACCTGTATGTACAGCTGATTAATTCTCCAAGAATAAACAACAAACTAACTGGTTAATTTATAGGTATAAACTATTTTACATCTATTAATCTATTTTAGAACTTAAAGGTTCAGTGGGCACAAATTTGTACAAAATCTCTGTGGTAGAGTATTGAGCAAACAGGAAGCTAGGGATCAAAGAAATTAGTATTGGTGAAGTATAAAAACACTAAGTGGTAAACCTCCTTTTAGAGAGAAACATATGGGAGAACATAAGGCAGTATAAAACAATAACAACAACAGAATAGCATAATTAAACGTCTCTGGAGCTTCAGGTACTCACCTCTGCAAGAATATCCTGGTCACTATTAGAGTTTGCCTAAAAGATAGAATTAGTCCAGTAAGATAAACAATGTGTATGTTGCTATTACCTTTTAAAAATGAGTGTGCAAGTCTGTGGGGCCATGTGGGTCTCATGAAGGTTAGGAGGATTTGAAAATTGACATTTGAGTGCAAGTTATTCTTGTACTGGAGCAAAGAAAGATTTTGCATCTGATTGGTCAGATCTTCATTTTTCACAGAACATGAAAGTAGTATCTTTGACTTAATCAAACAATGTAGTCCATAACCCAATTTTCAGATAGAAAATAATATTTTATTATGTAATTTTTAACAGGTAAAACTGCTACAAATATAATTCACTGACACAGAACATAAGGCTAAAAATAAAACATACATACATACATAATAAAAAAACATACATACATAAGGCTAAAAATAAAAAGTGTGATACACTAATATTTCTTGGCTGTTCAAACACATTCTGAATTTGGAATGGGAGATCTGAAAGGAACAGGATAATTTTTTTCCTGTAGTCATAAGGAGAACAATAATCATGCTGCAGATGAGATTTCAATCAAATAAATTAATAAATAAATAAATTGTGGAAGAATGGTGGAAAAAAGTGGAAAATGTCTGCCTAGATGTGTGTCACTGATCTGAATATCAAAGGAAAAACATGATGCCAAACCAGATAGGTTGGCAGTTAGTCGCAGAGACCATGCTTTTGTATGCAACTACTGTTAAGTTAAAGTGCCTATGTGCTGGCTTTGACTGAAGTGGATTTACCTAACAGTTCACTGGTAAGATAAGTATGTGGTTTTACTGTATGAGTGTGAGTGTATGTATTTGTTCTTAAACACTATCAGTCTAATGATACAGAAAAATGCAAATTCATAATACTGTAATAAGTGATCCTCACTTATAAGTCATCCTCACTTAAGTGAGTGTTCTTCAGGAGTCTGTCTAAAAGATACAACTGAAATCTCAATTTAAAGGAACCCGGAATCTTACTTATACAGATTGCAGTAAGATTCAGAACTGTGTATGCTGAAACTTCCACCTAAATTTCCAGCTAAATATCAGGTATTATGCAATCATATGCTGCGACAAAAAAATCAAGGTCCTCTTAAAACAAGAAGCTTTTTATTGCTCCCAGTACCTTTTCCAAAATAAATGGTTAAAAAGTTCTAGTGGATATAAAAAACGATGTATTTCAGATTCTTTATTAACTGATATGAATGGAAGAAAATATTAAAGAGTTGACAGAAGAAGTGTAAAACGTTCAAATAAATTCAAATACATTTAAATATGCATTCTTCTCTAGGTTAAAAAACAAAACAAAACAAAAAAAGGCAACTAACTGAGATAAAGCAAAACAAACAGACAAACAAAAAAGGCCTGAATCTCTTTTCCTGGGCACGGTAGAAAATGAGTGGAAATTCCATTACAAATAGCAGACCTGTACACTGAAAAACAACAGGATCAGAATCATGCCTATAATACCTAAAAACATTATCCAATTTGTAATCTTGTTTAACATATGACAGCCCTAGGGACAATTTGGAGTCTGCCAGCACTAGTCCCCCAGGAAGATGCTAAATAGCTAGATGTTGCTGCTAGAAGATTTTCCACAGCTTGGCATATGTTATTTTTCTCCCAAAGAGAAGACATAACGCACTATACTGCCTTTATTTTACATACAAATATTTATATAGTTTTATGTTTTTAGTTTAGATTGTTAAGCTAACAAATACATTAGCGAGATTAAGAATATGATGTTTGATTCTGTGTCATTTTTCTTCAAACACTAAGTTATTCTTTTCATTATATAAAATGTTCTATGAATTTACATTTGTCCATGTGGTGAATATAAATCTCTATCTATTGGTTTTTTTTTAATCTAATCTGAATAAAACTATGATGAGAATTTACTCTAAATATTCTAGACTGTGATTCTATATGAGTTGAATTATGTCTAATGTATTTTACAATTTGTCCCCAAAATAAATTGCTAAATATTATGCACGATGATGATGATGATAAAAAGATGACACTGAAAGTGTTTAAATTAGAGATTATTCAGATACATTAAAATAAACATAATAATGGTTGTTCAGAAAGGATCATATCCAAATTTCAAAGAGAAAAAGAAGAGGCTCACATTTAATCTTGGTTTATTAAAAATATTATGGTGTTTCCAAAATAAAATGAAGTATGTTTTCCTGATTGAAAGTGTTCTGCATGTCTATATTTCAGTCACTATTAACAAAAATTGAGTAAAATATATAGACAGGACTCTTGTACTCATTTTGCTAATAGAGCTTATTATAGAGTTTAAGAAAAGATAAAGTAGTTATAAAAATGTCTATAAAGACAGGTGGTAATGCAGCTTTCCTGTCCTCTCTCTTACAGGGGCGATGAATCAGAACTTTAAGGCATCCCATTAAGAGATCATACTCCATCTCACACTGTTGTTTGGGAGCAACTTTGTACATCTGCCTGGACCTGATAACCCGACGGACGGTTGCTTGGAATTTGTGGGACTGACGAAGTCCAAGCAGCAATATGTGAGACCATCAGATTTCAAGGGGGCAAGTACAGAAAAGTATATGACAAAAGTTAGACCCTGCATTAGCTGTCCTAAGACCCTTTGAGCTCTCCTGGATCACAGTAGATTGTGATCAGCATCTGCCCCTGTTTGAGTCAGTTCTCTGGTACTACAAAACCCTTGAAGACACTTACTGACAGAGAGTACCTGAAAAGAATCTCCATTCCTCTTTAAGATTATTACCTCTTTCTACTAACATATTTCTCTTGTGATGGTTATGTGCTTCATAATTAAAGAAACTTGAATTAAAAATAAAAAAAAATAATCTTCATGCATTAAAATATATTTAATTGAAGTGACAATAGGAAACTAGAGTAATAAAAGCTTTCATTTGCAGTTCTAACAGGACAATCGCTGTCATAACTCAATTTCTATCCAGAGACAGTAGCCAAAATTACCTGTAGGTTCTTCATACTCAGTTATGAGTGTAACTCAATCAATAGTGCTTCCAGGTTGGTGAATTGCGCCTTGAGAGGTTTTTTATTATGTAGTGCAGGATGTTATAGTCATATAGATGGTTGTGGTTTTCATCTTGCAATCCTCGTGTAATTTCCTGGGGAAAGTAAATAAATAAATAAAAATAAAAATAAAGAATGCATCTGTCACTTTTGTCAAGGGAGAATGGATGGCAGCAGTACAGAATAATAAAACTAAAAGATGGAGAGACACCTGCCTCTTAACATGAAAATCTTAAAAATATCCACATATAAAGGTAATGGTACAACAGCAAAAAGATTTCTACGTTCATTAGAGAAAGTCTAAATTCACTGCAGTTAGATAATGGTGAAGTTTGGCACAGCCGCTCATTCAAATCTGTAGTGATTTCATTTTGAACTAAAATGACAGTGATTCATATTTGAATAGTTCCTATGATTCAGAGCATCATGATGAGAATATGCATCTGCATTTTTGGGATTTTTGTAACTACTGCAGTGGGCCTCTTGAGTACAATTATATATATAGTATTCCAATAAATAACTACATTGCAAGAAATAAGTTGCTTGCTTGCTGCACTTTACTGACATATAACAGTGATAGGTATTATTTATATAATTGCAATAGAAAAAATAGAACAGTTTCTGTAAAAATTAAATATTTTAAGTAATATTTATTGGTTTCTTTACTTTGAAGGTCTTTCAAATAATTTCACTTGACGTAAGCAACAGCTAGTATCTATTTTGAGCAGAACATTATAACTTCCTCTTTCTTCTAAAATAAAATGACATTTCACTGTTATCTTTGGGTAATATTTCTAGTGCCTGCAATATTTTCTTTAATTTTTGCATTCACCTAAACTTTTAATTTAGAAAAAGCTCTAATGCAATTATAAATCTCAGAAAAGAATGATGCTTAATAGAATCTTGGACTGAAAGGAAATTCAGGCAGAATTATTTATTTTTCAATTGCATCTTGCAATTATCCTCAAGGAAAAAAAAATACAGTGACATTTATTATTTCTCTGTCTTCTTATACCTGTATGTGTCCCTATTTTAAACCATAAGGAACACGTAAGTCCAATGCAAAAGGAAGAGTAATAAAACCAAATGAAAGGTATCAAGTGTTACCATATTGCATTGCACTGAAATGTCATAAAACCTTTTATAAAGACAAATTTCCCCTCAAGAGCAGTAATACAGTCAGAGCAGAAAACAAAACAATCCTTATTTTATATACTTCTTACCCTCAGAGGAAAAATACAAAAAAGAGTTCTGGTGCTGCTCATAGCAGATAAAACCTGTTCAGAGGGGAAATTTCCTCCTTAGTGCTGGGGCAAGGTAGAATTGGAAAGCAATATCAAGAGTAATGGACAGAATGAATTGAAATCAGATTTTAGAAAACAATACTTTGATATTTATTTTCCAGTTACATTACTACCATCTTATTTTCCAAACTCAGACTTTGTCATGATCTCATTCTCACTAGACCTAGTTAAATTTTTCTCTGCTTTTGTTCCTTTCCTGATTTTGTAAGCTGTTATTGATTAGCTCACTAATAGGTCTCAGGTGTAACCTACAGAGGTTTTATTTTGTTCTCTTTTTCTCCTGTGCAATGCTTGTGACCCTGGATTCACTGCAAATTCTGAAGCTTCTTTTGAAGACTGTATCAATCATCTAATTAAATGTGCCGCAACCATGTTTGTAATTTAGCTGGGCTGACGTCCACGATTATTAGGTCACCTGCTGAAAATCAGTGCCATGATGTTTCCATTCATATTTGACTTCTGTGAAATTGTTCTAGATGCTATTTCTTGGGACCTTTTAGAATTATTGCTTCTACTCCACCAAATATGACATCATAGAAGGCTACCAGATTGGTTGAACATGATTTCCCCTTGGTGGATCTATGTTGACTACTCATTACAGCCTTCTTTTCTGCCACTTACATGGGTATGACATCCAGAATAAGTAGTTTCGTCACCTTCCCTTATATCTTGCATCCAGCATCCAGCCCTTTACAGGAATCTTCACCAAATAGGAATATTTTATCAAATAGCACTACTTGCCAAAAGAACTAAAGAATATGCCTGGAATACAGAGTCACAGAATTGTAGGGGTTGGAAGGGACCTCTAGAGAACTCCGAGTCCAATCCCCCTGCCAAAGCAGTCTCCCTGGTTCAGGTTGCAAAGGTAGGCATGGGTCTTGAACATCTCCAGAGAAGGAGACTCCATAGCCTCTCTGAACAATCTGTTCCAGTCCTCCATCACTCTCACTGTGAAGAAGTTCTCACACACGTTTATGCCGAACTTCCTATGCACCAGTTTGTGGTCATTTCCCCTTGTCCCTTCCACATCTACTACCTGAATAATTTTAAAGATTTACTTTAGTATAGATTTAAAATGCTGTGCAGTGTGTTACACTGATGTGAGATGCTTCTAGTGTGGCTTCTTCTTTAGTATACAATCCATACAAAACCTTATGTTTTTATCAGAAGAAAATTGTTTTTTTTTTCTTTTCTACCTTAAAGCTAGTCCCTTATAAACATTGCATTGTGAGATAGATTCCTAGCATTTAATTATGTATGCAATATTTAATAGATGAAATGATCACTGTATGAGCATATTATTTGCTTTTACACTTTCATTTGAATTGCAATATATTACATAAAAGAAAATATTATATTGCTTTATTTTAATATGGTTGGAACAAAAATCAAAATTAATAATAACATCAACCAACCAACCAAGACGCCAGCTAACATTAAAGCTATTTCTGAACAAATCACAAAATTATCTTACTTTTAATTTTTTGTATAGTTACAAGCTGGAAAACCACTTGTTTTTCTGGATTTTTGGTTGCATCCTTAAATTTAAATTTATCTATAGTTATTCTTTCTTACTTTCTTAGTACCCTAAACTTTCCTTTAGGCCACATATCAAAAAACAGCTACGAGCCCAAGGGAGACAAAATAAGTGATATATATATATATATATATATATATATATATGTACTTTATTTTCAATCTGTGTTTGTTTTTTGTTTTTTTAAGACTGCTATCAGAGTCAGAATGGTAAACAAGGACAAATTGGAGAAATGGATCTGAGACCGTTAATTTAAAATATTTTATAATATTTTTTAAATAATCTGTTAGAAGACTCAAAACTAACCCCTCAATTAGGTGCCTTCATATACAAGTTTTCTAGGAACAGGGGTGAATATAATTTCCTTCATCACTGTGATTATAGCAGTGGCATTGATAAACTGTGTCTTTGGTAGAAAATGGTGATGGTCAAAGTACTTTCTTTTCCTGATAATTTATCCTTTTACAGCCTTCCCTGGTAATAACAGCTTACTGTTTTTTGGTTTCTGAAACCTAATATTGTTCAATAAAAGCATTAACTTTTTTTTCAATAAATAGTTGTTTTATAACATTAATTGCTATTTTTCAACAAACATATGTCATAGCAACTCCACTAATTTTTCACTAGATATCTCTGGTCCATTAATTTTACTGTAGTATATGGACTTAATAGGCAACATGCAGTATATAGAAATTGCTAAATGCATAGTCTCCACCCAGGGAAAATACAGAGGCGTTTATTTTTTTTACATATTTTCCTTCCTCAGACAAATATGACCTCAAGTACAGTAATGAAGAATACAAATTAGAGAATTCTTAAAATACATATAAAAAGCAATGTAATTCACAATATCAAAACAGCCCATAGGCATAAACAAGCTCATAATGTTCCTTCTTTGGATCTGGAGCCAGAAGAGATCTATGTAAAGTGAGATAAAATGAGCATTTAGGATATAATATGAAGGAAAATAGAATAACTATCTGCAAACATGTCAAAGATGTAATGCGTCAATTACATTTTCTACTTTGATAAAGTACAAGGTTAACACTGATAAGCAAAGTTTAATATGCTCTAAGTAGTGAATTATATGTTCTTTTTATACTTTCTCAGATGGATTTTCCAGTTAATTATTATAGAAGATGAAATTGCAATTAACATTAGATTTATAACGGAAAAAACATTTAGTATAACTTAAAATAATGTATACCAACATATTTTCTTATTGTACTAAAGTGATGACTACTTAGCAATGAAGAAGTCATGGCTTTTCACAGTTTTTGCCTTGACAGTTGGTCTTAACTGTTTTTCTATTAAGTCATCCATAATTCAATTTAGATCTTTAACTTACTGTAGCATAAATACTGTTTGAGTACTGTTAGATTTGCATTTGTCATCTCATTGTCATGAATAGCTCATAAACAAATTGTTCCAAACATTAGAAGCTTTCTGAATAATTTACATTCCTTCTCCTCTAAAGAAATTTCTATAACAAGGAAGTCATTTTCTGTTTGAGTGGTGTCAGAGTGTTTCTTTTTGCTGAGGGGTTTTATGAGCAAGTGCTTTGTGTCAGCTCTGAAGATACAGGGGAAAAAGAAATCCTTCTCTTATTATTCCTACTGAAAATATTTCCAAATAAAAGTAAAGTGAAGTAAAAATGAAAGCATACAAACAAACAAGCCAACAAATATGTACAAAGGCTGTCAAGTAATATTTTATTGAGAATAATTTTAGATGATTTCTATTCTTTGTCCCTTCACCAAATTATAACACAAATTCTGCACGAGTATTGCATTCTGTAACAATGTCCAGTCTATTTTTTTGCCAGCAACTCTTCTGATTTATTACTAATCTGTCTTACTTGTCTTACCATCAGTGGTTCATGGACCTGTCTGATACAGTGACTAATGTAGTGGGGGACATATAGACCCATGCCCCAGGAAGTGGGAAGGGGAAAAAGGGGAGAGGGTAGGGAGATGGGCCTAAAAATAAAACAGAGACAACGATTTGAGGAGGAAAGCTGATTTACTAAATAAGGTATTGGAATGCAAAATAATAGAATGTAATTGGAATTGAAGCTAGTAAAGTGAGACGGTCCACAATCGAAGGCCTTATGCTAAAGCTGAAGGCTAGACAGGTAGGGAACCTCCACTGCTGAGATGAACAGCAAAGGAGAAGTCTTGGGACTTGTGTGCAGTTTTATCTTTCCCTCTCGTGGAAACTGGGAATGAAGAGTCCTCTGGAGTATGTAGTTCTCTTCTGGGAGCCAGGTACCCAGAAATTGAGCAATCCATGGACTTTGAGCATTAACTCTTTAACTCCCAGTGCCTCACATGATTTTCTGATATGGAATACTGATAACAAAAAATCATAAAACCATGACACTTATCCTTATCTCAAATACCTTGAGCCTCATGTTGGGTATAGAAAGGACATTGTTTTCTCACTGACAGACAAATAAGTTTAATCATGTCACCCTTTCATTCTCTTTCTTCAACAGTACAGAGGAAGAAAACATGATGACAAACTAATGAGTTGAGATAAGGAAGTTTAATTAAAGGGGAAAAAAAGTGTGGAAGCAAGACAAACAAACAAAAAACAACTGAAAACAGTTATTCTCCACTTCCCATCAGCAAGCAGTGTTCAGCCACACTTTGGGAATTAGGGCATCAATATACATAGCAGTTACTAAGGAAGATATGTGCATTTGTAATGAGAGTGCTTCACCCCTTCTTGTACTCCTGCCTCAGCTCTCATTGTTGAATATGCTGGCATGGAATGTCCTTTTGGTCTGTCTAGGTAATGTGCTCTCCCCACCTCTTTCCACTTCCCTGCCTACAGGATTTTGTGAACACTGGAGAGTGTCTGTATGCTCACCAATAGACAAAACATTTATGTGATGTGCAAACTCTGTTATAGCTACAAGAACTATGTTGACTGTTGTCGGGAAAGTTAACTTCATCCTAGCCAAACACAGTAAAAAAAGAAATGGCATGGCAGGAAAAATCTGAAATGCAATAATTTAAGTAGTACAATTTTCTTGAATTTTACAGATACTTTTAAAGCAATAAATTTTATATAACAATAGAGAAAGATAGAAAGATTTGCAAATTCAAACAAAGGCCTGTCGAGAGTCTGCCACCATGCTCTGTACAATTTCTCTGTTAGGCTGTAGAAAACAGCAATTGTATTTTATTTTTCTGTGCTTTTCCCTCTCCAAGTTAAACAAATACATTTCTTCAACCTATTTTTTTTTTTTTTAGTATATCGTTTCCTCTACAGCATTAATTTATTTAATGATTCTGTGTTAGATATTCTCATGTGTATCAACCTTTTTATTACATGGAGAAGCTCAAATCTGAAGACATCATTACATACACGACTTCATCAGATCTGAGTAAAAGTATCATCAGTTCCCTCAATCTGTTGGTGCATTTGCTAATTCAGCCTAATGTGCAGTTAGACTTTATTGTTGTAAGGTTATTCTGCTGTCTAAATTCCAAAAGGGCTATCAGTTCTTTTTCTGCAAAGTTGGCTTCAGCCAGTCGGTTATCCTTTTGCACTGGTGCCAGGAGATGCTCCGCAGAACACAGCTCGGCATTTTCTTTGCTGAACTTCAAAAGGTTCCTCTGACGCACTTCTCCTGCTTTTTCAGGTCCCTCTGATTGGCAACCAGCACATGTGCTCTCCAGCACATCACTTTGTATCTGTTTATAGATGTGGTGATGATCTATTTTGCTGTATATTTTGAGTTGCTGATGTAGATGTTAAATATTGTCAATTCCAGAACCGACCCAAGAGTGGTGTTAATAGTTCACTGTATAGAACTTCAAATATTTGATCTTTGCATTCAGTAGCCAAAGAGTAATCCCATCAGTATTTCATCTGTCTTGCAGTCCACCCATCCAAATTATTCTTCCTAAGTTTTGATATCACTTAATAGTGTCAATAACCTTGCTAATGTCAAGGTTAAAAAACTCCACTACTTCTCTTAACTCCCTGTTTAATAATAGAAGTCAGGACTGTCAAGCACGATATCTCCTTTCTAAGTCCTTGCTTTCCATTCCCTGTTATCTTCTTGTCCTTCATGCCCTTCCATAAGATCTGTTGAATCATATGTCTTAAAAATGTGAAAACCCCAAGAAGTAAAATTGCAGACCGTGGTCTTGATGCAGATAGAATTAGCAGGTTGTACAACATGATTGTCAGAGAAAGCCAATAGATCAATTTGGTATAAATGAAGACATGTCAACATTAACTTGGCATGGCAGTCTCCATAACCAGGAACATCAGGTATCTCCCCTAAAAAAATAAAAAATAAATAACAACTGTGAAATACATTTAAAAATACAATTAGGCTGGCAAAATTGACCTGTCCGTCTTTGAAGATAAGAACCATAGGGATCAGTATGCCTGAGTAGTTGTAGAACAGGAAAAAACATCTTCCATGCTTCTTTGACTTCAGTGATCTCCCCAGAGGGCTGGAAACAAAACTGGAAAATGTGTTTCAGACTGTGTACTATCAATAAGAGTTGAGCTGCTATTAAGGTCTTTGTTCTGTTTGAAAAATCTGTCTTTATGTTCTTTTGAAGGTGTTGTAAGATTTTTACAGTAACAGCCTGCATAATGATTTTTTTTTCTTTAAGTTGGTGAGTACAATAGCAATTCTACTTGATCTCCCTGCATGCCTCAGAAAGCAAATAGCTGCAGAGTTTGATGTAGGTCATATTTCTTCAGGTCATCTGTTACTTAAGAAGTTCTCTCAAAATGCATGCATTTAATATCACCATTCATGCTGTCAGTTGTATTTTGGGAAGCAATCCTTGTGGCGCAATTCAATACACTTTTAAAAGATGAAAAAATGTAACCCGTTTGTCAAATAGATAAAAAAATATAGGTCATGAAATTGCTTAGAATTGTTCTCTTTCTGTGCCACAATTAAACACTGAAAACAGTAATGACAATCATATATGGATATTTGTTCTAGAATGTCTCACTAATATTTTTTGACATAACTCATTTCAAATGTCATTGACCCTTCTCCTAACATTAGTTTGGGGTCCATACACATGATGATCCACAGTGAAAAAAAGAATGCTTACATTTTAATTCCAGCTTAACTGTCAGACTCTTTTGGGTCCTGTCCTGAATTCTTCAAGCTGAAATTCATTACTTCATCTTTAGTGCTGATTGGTCACAGATATAGCACTCATATTTTGTGTTCAACACTTTTATAATAGCTTAAAAAAGAAAAATTAAAATTTAATAGTCCTTTTATTTAAAAAAAACTCAGAATTTGTATCCCTTAGTTGGGCGATCTGTGCAGAAGTGTGTTTAGAGGAATTTTATCAAAGACCTAATTAAAATGCAGAATGATTATATCAACTGCCTTCTCTTCATTCACCATGCACATGACTTCATCATGGAAGATAATCTAATTATTAGGGCAGGATCTTCCCTTTATGTTCCCATGTTCACTATGATTGATAATACCTTTATTCTTTAAATGCCTTTTAATATCCCCCAAGATAATTTCCAGAACTTTTCCATTGGTCTGAAGCTACACAAACAGGACTGTCATTTCCTGGGTTTTCTCCTACACTCTTTATGTAGTTTGGAATAATGTTGACTAACTTCCAGTCAGCAGGAAACTTCCCAGACTCCTATGACTTTTCATAAATTCTTGAGAGCACTCCAGCTATAACATGCATTAATTCCCTCAGTACTCTGAGATGAATCTTCTCTGGCCCCAAGGATTTATGATTGTTGACCTGGTACAACTGTCCCCTTATAATTTTGATGACCTCACGTGGAACTTCATTGCTGCCCCAGTCATGATTTTACAACACTGGCAGACAGGCAGCCCAAGATCTGTAATTTATTACATACAGTGCAAAACCTCAGCTTCACCTTGTCTTGCATATCTTTCCTGAATAGCTGATATTCATCCATCCCAGCACCCCAGTGACAGGACTTGTCCCACCAAGTCTCACAAGTATGAGTGATATCAGATATCTGGAAAAGGATCAAAGCTTCCAGTTTGTCCTGTTTTTTCTTCATACTTTGTGCACTGGTGTACAAGCAATTCAGATATACTTCTGAAATTATAGTGTTCCTTGTAGCTGTATAGATACTCCCATTAGCTTTGCTACCCTCAGACAGCTCCGTACCATCCCTTGGCTAAACTTCAGTGTTCTTAATTGCATCTTTTTCCCTCTTTGGTCATAGTTTAAAGCTCTCATAATCAATCACCAGATTATAGACCAAGAAACATTTCTTTCATTGAGTGAAAAAAAAACCGTTTGTGCTCATCAGGGCCTTGAAATATCTTTTGAGATTGTAAAAAAATCTACTTAAAAATATCTTCTCATTTGGGCTTGTGTGTAAGCCAAGTATTTCAGCGCTCATTATAGTCAAAGTAGAAGTGATCAACAGTGTCAACAAAGGTTGGTTGCCTAGACATAAATATATTTCTGGGGTTTGGTTTGAGCAACTCAGGCCTGCCTGTGGGATTAGTTGAAAGACTGGTATTTTTTTACACAACATAAAAAATTGCAAGCATTTCAGATTTTGCTTCAAGCAAAAACTTGGTAATACTTCCCTGTACATTTGTTTGAACATAGAGATCTATGTACAAAAATGGAGACATACTACTGAAAAGTTTTAGAATGGACAAAATCAAGATAAATCTATTTGGCTACCAAATTCTCCAAAATTCCATTGCATTAGGCATCTCTTGAGCTGAAGCAAAGGAAAGAAATCCTTTTTACTTTTCTAGAAAATGAGAACAATGGCCATTTAACCATGTTACAGGCTCACTGAATACAAAACAGCCTTTCAGAAAAAAATCTAAATGTCTTAGTGAACAACAGTCAAATGTATCAGTAGAGTAGCCTTGCAGCAAAGAATGTCAACCACATAACAGGTCTATTAGAAAGAGTGAAGCCAGAAGGTTAAAGGAAATGACTTATTACCTCTACTAGACACTTGTGAGACCACATCCAGTGTGTTGCATCTATTTTCTGTCTCTCTCATAGAATCACCAAGATTGTAAAAGTTCCACAGGATCACCCAGTCCAACCATCCACCCATCACCAATAGTTCTCAGTAAACCATGTCCTTCAACACAGTGTCTAAATGTTCCTTGTATACCTCCAGGATCAGTGATTCCTCCACCTCCCTGGGGAACCTGTTCCAGCACCTGACAGCTCTTTCAGAAAAGTGGTATTTCCTAATGTCCAGCCTGAACCTCCCCTGGCACAGTTTGAAGCCATTCCTTCTAGTCTATCACGCTCCAATATAAAGGAGGTAGACGAGGTTCTTAGATTATGTGTATACCCCGCGTGAGATTAAGATAAGAAGCAACGGTTCAAATGCTGGTCCTACCAGTTTATTACCAATATTGACCAGGGAGATGTGGAAGGGGAATAAGGGTGATGGGGAAGGGAAGGCAAGCAATAGGAAAGACAGGAAAGAAGCAAAGATTTGTATAATGCAGGGAAAGTCACCAATCAGGATCCTAGGGGAGGACCGGTTGCAAGTGGTTCCAACGGTCCGAGGCAGAAGAGCAGGCGGAACAGCAGCAGCGACGGGCAGCCTTGAGCAGCAAGCAGTTGTCCTGGAGAAGCGGCACCGGGTCAGCACAGGAGAAGCAGCCCGGGGTTAGCCCAGGAACAGCATCAGCCAGCACCGGAGAAGCAGCGAGGGTCGTCAGTTGTGAGGGCTCAGATGGTAGAACACCTCGAAGGAACAGCGAGGTCCAGGAGAAAGCAGCATGTCTCAGGCAGCAGGCCCAGGAGGGAGTTCAGCAGCAAGGAGTCAGCTCATGAGGATTCCGACGGAAGAACACCAACAATCCCATGGTGGACGATCCCTCTTTTATCCTCCATTTTTCTTTTTCTTTTCTCCTGAGATGGCTCCTGAGATGAGTACCACACAAAAGAGTGTTCAGTGGACATTGAGTTGCGGCTTATCTCTCTTTTGTTGCCCCAGGACGTGCCCATCTGCTTGTCCCTTAGACAAAGGATTTCACAACCCTTGCCCAGGACTTGCTTGGACGTGTTTGGACAAGTTCATCAGCAAACTTTGAGGCAATGGTATAAAATAATAATAGTCTCTTACATAGTCCTATTACAAGTTACAAGAGAGAAGAGCTCACTATAACCTCCTTTCAGGTAGTTAAACAGAGCAATAAAGTCTCCCCTGAACCTCCTCTTCTCCAGACTGAACAATCCCAGCTCCTTCAGCCACCCCTTGTAAGGCTTGTGCTCCAGATCCCTCATCAGCTTTTCTTCCCTTCTCCCAGACATGCTTCAGGGCCTCAATGTCTTTTTTGCAGTGAAGGGCCCAAAACTGGACATAAGACTCAAGGTGCAGACTCACCTGTGCTGAGTACAGGGGGACAATTACTTCCCTGCTCCTGCTGGAATCGCTATTTCTGATGCAAGCCAGGATGCTGTTGGCCTTTTTGTCCACCTGGGCACGCTGCTGGCTCATGTTCAGCCAAGCACTGACCAATACCCCTAGGTCCATTTCTTCTACACATTCTTCCAGCCACTCTGCACCAAGCCTGTAGCATTGCCTGGGGTTGTTGTGGCCAAAGTGCAGAACCCAGCTCAGAGAATGGAGTATCCTGAGGATAACTGGTCTGACTTTTAAAGACAGATGTAAAGAAGGCATTCAGAACATCTGTCTTATGAAAGACATTTCGAGGTAACTACAGCACAGAAGGTGAGAGTAGAGGGTGAAAAACTGACTTTATTTGATTTTGGGAAGAGAATTTTTAGGGACAAGTATCCTTTTGTCTACATCTATTTGATTAGAGTATACAGAGATGATGGAGTTAGGCTCTCTAGAGATGCACATTGAAGAAATGGACAGATGCTTGAATGTGATGAATGACAAAACACTATGAAGAAAAGGGTCAAGTGCAAGGTGTTGTGCATGGGTTGAGGAAATCCCAGACTTGTATACAGACTGGGAAGAAAATTGCCTGAAAGCAGTTCTGTGGAGAAGGATTTGGGTGTCTTGGAAGGTTAAAGAAGTATAAGGAGCCAATGGTGTGCACTTGCAACCTGGAAGGCCTATTATATCCTGGGCTGCAGCAAGAAAAGGGTGGTCAGCGGGATGAGAGAGATGATTGTCCTTCTCTACTTCGTGAGGTCTCACCTGGAATATTGCTTCCATGTCTGGGGCCCCAGCACAAGAAAGATGTAAAGCTTTTGGAACAGGTCCAGAGGACGGCCACAAAGATGGTCAGATGCTCCAAGCTGGAGCGCCTCTATTATGAAGACAGGTTGAGGGAGCTGGACTTGTTCAGCCTGGAGAAGAGAAGGTTCTGGGGAAGGCATCATTGCAGCCTTCCAGTATTTAAAGGGAGATTCTAAACATGGGGGAAATCAACTGTTTACAAGGATGGATAGTGATATGGGAAATGTTTTTAAACTACAAGAGTGAAGATTTAGGTTAGATGTATGAGGGGGGAAGTTTTCAATGAGAGAGTGGTAAGGTGTTTGAAAAGGCTACCCAGAAAAGTTGTACATGCCCTGTTCCTGAAAGCATTTAATGCCCTGTTGGATGATGTCGTGGGCAAACTGATCTATTGTCTGATTTAGTGATTGGCAACCCTGCTCACTGCAGGGTTGGAACTAAATGGTCTTTTAGGTTCCTTCCAACACAAACCATTCTATGATTCTATTTTATGAATAATTCCTGTAAAATTTATGACTGAATGTCCTGATTTTCTTTTAATATTCTCTTCAAGTACTTATTATATTCATTTTTAAACCTTCTGTTGTCTTATGTAGGTCCTGAGTAAGTTCCGGAAAACATTAATTAGAAAAATCCCATCATCTCCTCAGCTACTGCATGTAATTATGTTTATTTACATTTCTCTAGAAATTGAAGGAAATTAATTTTTCAAAAGCACTTGTTTAACAACAATACATGCAATAACAATTATGTCCTGATTACTAGGGCACTGTCAGTGATGGAGTCAGGATGGAAAGTCTTCGGAGTTCACTGAGTTTTAACAAAAATTAGACTTCTTAAATCAAAGGTTCTTCATATTTTATACACAGCTAATAAATCACAGAGATTTTATTTTGCAGATGTAAAGTGTTTCTTAGGGACTTCATAAAAGTAACCTAATCAAATCTTCAGAATGCATTTAAATTTCTTCTGAATAGTGATCGACACAGAACTGGTCAACCTCCATCCTGCCAAAAAATGCTGTTGGGATTTCCTAACTACAGTCAACTTGGAATTAGCTATGCAGTTACATTAGGGGAAATACAAGCCAGTGAGCCTCACCTCTATGCCTGGGAAGATCATGGAGAAGATGCCTTACCATGTTAAGGCACATGCAAGATGAAGATGTGACACATGACAGTAAGCATGGCTTCACCAAAAGCAGATCTTGCCTGACCAATCTAGTGACCTTCTATGATGGAATGATGGCATCTGTGGACAGGGGAAGGGCAACGAATGTCATCTACCTGGAATTCTTCAAAGCCTTTAAAATGGTCCCTTACCACATCCTTATCTCCAAATAGGAGAGGGTGCTCTTCAACATCTTAATCAATGATATAGATGATAGAATTGAGTGCACCCTCAGCAAGTTTGTGGATGACAACAAATTGAGTGGTGCAATCAAAACACTGGAGGGAAAGGAAGCCTATCAGAAGGACCTGAACAGTCTGGAGAAGTGGGTCTGTGTGAACCTTGTGAGGTTCAACAAGGCCAAGTGTAAGGTGCTGTACTTGGGCCAGGGCAATCCCAGGTATTTATACAGACTGGGGGAAGAACTCCTGGAGCGCAGCCATGCGGAGAAGGATTTGGGGGCGTCCTGCTGGACGAGAAGCTGAACATGAGCCAGCAGTGTGCACTTGAAGCCTGGAACGCCAACTATATCCTGGGTTGCATTCAAAAACGGGATGGCCAGCAGGGAGAGGGAGGTGATTGTCTCCCTCTACTTGGCTCTTGTGGGGCCCCACCTGGTGTACTGCATCCAGGTCTGGGGCCTCCAGCCCAAGAAAGACACAGTGATTTTAGAACAGGCCCAGAAGAGGGTGACTAAGATGATCAGAGGGCTGGAGCAGATTGAAGGAACTGGGCTTGTTTAGCTAGGAGAAGGCTCTGGGGAGACTGCATTGTGTCCTTCCAGTACTTGAAGGGAATGTATCAACAGGAGGAGGAATGACTGTTTATACTGGTTGATGGTGACAGGACAAAGGAAAATGGTTTTAAACTAGGACAGGGGAGATTTAGTTTAGACGTTAGGAGGAAGTTCTTCACTCAGAGGATGGTGATGCACTGGAACAGGTTGCCCAGAGTGGTTGTGGATGCCCCATCCTTGGTGGCTTTCAAGCCAAGGCTGGATGTGGCTCTGGGCAGCCTGATCTAGTGGCTGGTGACCAGGCCCATGGTGGGGGTGTTGAAACTAAATGATTTTTGAGGTCCTTTTCAACTGAAGCCATTCTATGATTCCATGATGCTATGATGCTATGATTCTATTATTCTATTATTCTGTTATTCTATTATTAGTTACGTATCTGAATGAGAGACACTGAGGTGGACTGAAAACTGGCTAAACAAACAGGCTGATAGTTTGGCGATCCATAGTGCAAAGCCCCATTTAACATCTTTATTAATGTTCTAGATAATGGGGCAGAGGGCATTCTTAGTAGGTTTCCATTTGACAGAAAACTGTAGGGAATGGCTGTTATGCCAGAGGGTTGGTAATTCAGAGGCATCAGAACAAGTTGAATAAATGGATTGGCATGAACCTCAAGAGCTCTGAAAAGTGCAAAGTCCTTAACTTGGGGCGGAACACCAGGACATGGGAGCCACTCATCTGGGAAGCAGTATGGCAGAAAAACAATGGAGGAGTTATGATGGTAACCAAGATGAATATGAGCCAACATATCACATTTTTGCCACAAATGCTAATGGTATCTTAAGCTACATTAGGAAAAGTACTGCAAAAAGGACAAGTGAGGTGAGCCTTCTGCTCTGTTTAGCACTGATAAGGCTACATTTGGAATACTGTGCCCAATTCTGGACACCTTATTATAAAAAGAGGCTTAGACATAGGTGTGGCAGATTAAAGAAGAGCTGCAGAGATGCTTAACGTGACTGGAACAAAAGATTTAGGACCATGACTAGTTCCCTTGTGTTTCAGTCCAACTAATAGGAGGGGAAGGAGGTTCTTTTGATGCATGTGTATCTGACACAGACATTAAGACACAATGGGTCAAATGTTAGCCCGACCAGTTTATTTCAAATTCTAGTTGTTTAGGTGAGATGGGGAAGGGAAGACGGGTGATAGAAAAGAGATAGGAAATAAAAGCAAGAAGTCTTGGTAGAAAGAAGAGATCACCAGGATTCCAGTGTAGCTTGTAGTTAAGACACTGCTCTCCAGGAGCAATGGGTTGTTGGGCCGTTGGAGGTTGTGTAATTTGGTTGATGACAACTTCTTTCTAATCTTCTTAACAACAGTACAAGCTTCTAAGTAAAAGTGGTCGAGTCAGCTCTTTTTGGAGTGACAGCTCCCTGCCTTTGGATCTCAGCAAGGATTTCTTTGTTTCCACCTTCCAGGCCTTGCCAGCAGATAAGAGGGAGCAGGGAGATGCCAAATTGTATCTTGTGTTCACAGGATACAATGGTATTATCCCCCAATCTCCCTTACCAAGGCCAGATCTTTCACCAGTAAACACTCCTGAGCACTCTCTTTGAAAGGCAAACAGCTTCAAAGAAATGCTTTCAACTGTAAAATTGTCCATAAAATGATGCCGGCCAAGAGACATCCACCACTCCTCCTAGATAAGTTAGAGTCTTATTGCAAACAATGTCTCAGAAAGCAAGCTTTGAGCCATTACAAAAAACAGTTGTTTTTCACACCCTGGGGACACTGTCTAGAGTTTGACCACACATTCAGTGAGTAATTATTTCTGAATATCGAATCTGAAATTCTCTTGACTCAGCTTTTAACCATTCTTTCATGTCCTATCACTGGCAGTGAGAGAAAGGGAATTAGCACCTCCATCTTTACTTGTTCTTGCCAGGAAGTTGTAGACAGTAAGAAGTTTGTTTCTGGATCTTCTCTAATCTGAGCAAACCAAGTATCCCTAGCTGCTCCTCTTAAGTTTTACACTCCAATCCTTTCACCATCTTTGTGGCCATTCTCTGAATAGATTCTAATACTTATATATCCTCATCTAAGGAAGCCCAAAGGTGTGATCATAGCTAAGGATTCTGTGACCTCTCTTCAGTGAAAATGAGCAGCTGGTAAAATGAAAGGAGCAGTAACAATTTAAAGTACTTTTGTTACTATTGATTAGTAGTCTTATTTGTTCAGGAGATCCAAGGAAGAACAATATTTAAAATATAGAACTTTGCTTTGTTACATTCGTCTCCGACAAGTTTCAGTGCAAGGAATTGTGAGATTTATTTTGTTTGTCAATTTGCTTGTTTGTTTGGTTTTTTTGCCTTTTAGTGAAAAATATTAATACAAATTTGTGAAAGATTTACAGATTCATCAATAGTCTTAATATTTCATTCGAGATCAATTTCTGAAAATAGGAAGGGAAAAAAAAGATCAAGAAGAAAAGAACATATACTCTTTGTGAACATTTTCATGCTCCACATCTGTTACTCTAGGAAAAGATGCTGTGAAACTCTCACTTATCACATACTAAAAGCCAGAATTATAATTTATATTGATTTTTCAATTTTAAATCAATATATGAGGATTTATTCCTAAAAAATCCTCTTGTATTTGAACAAATACAGTAACATAAAATAACAGAGGGATCCATCCAAATTCTGTTGTTTGCTAAATCTTTATATCAAAACTCTTCCTGTGATTTGTTCTTTTTTTTTAAATATGCTCTGAGTTCAGTCTGTCAGTGCTTGAAACTATCACAGTTTAATTGAGGATTTCTTTCTCTTTGCTTCCTTTTTCTGCCATGACCAAAACTCAGAAGTTTGGGACTTTCTTAGACCTGGATATAAATAACAAAGATCACTGACCCGCAGTCTGCTCTTCTCTCTTTATCAACATTTAATGGAAAGGAAAGAGGGAATGGGGAAATGCATGCTGTTAGCTATTATCTTTACAAATGACTTGCTAGCCTTTTATTTGTCTTCTTATGCTTCAAACACTCAAAGGACATTTTCAGAATTTCACTAGATGAAGGTTCAATCCTGAGATGACTTGACAAGCTGTATCTTCCTTAAGAGATTTTGACATGATATTAAGCCATAGTTACAAGCCAATACTTGAATGTTGAGCCCTGGGGAAATCTTTCAAAAGTGGAACACAACATTTACAGCAGGAGGCAGGTGTCTGCACCACTGAAGCAAACAACAATATGATATATTTAGTATCGAAAATGGAAGCAAAACTACTGTCTCTTTACCACTGGGGACAATGGATGAGGTTGAATGAGAAAAAAGCATCTTTTTCAGCCCTGGAGAATTTTAATTTACTGACAGAATGAAATATAGTCTCATCACGGCAGGTGCAGCAAGTGCCAGGTGCTGTTCACAATATTGTCTTTGAATTTATGTGTTTTTGTAGCACCAAGAGGATGTGCAGCAGCTGCACTGGCCATGTGGAGAGAAAGCAAAGAGCTTTTAATTAGCAATAAGAGGGCTGTTAATTTCTTTTAGGAGTCGTCTTTGCTTTGCACTCATATCAGAATCTCAGCAGGAGCTCTGGGCAGACCCAAACATACAAAGAAAATCAAGTAAGCCATGTGTTACAGCAGATTTAACACAGAAGTGAAACAAAGGTCTGGCTTTCAACGAAGGAAACTCTCAGCAATTTTGATTGTCAAATTGAGAAATAAGATTCACAGTTTGATAAAATGCAACAGGATTTTAAAATCTTGGTCAAATCCCTAAACCATGTGATGCGTAAACATAAAATTCAGAAAACACAGTACAAAATCTAGCAGTTCTATAATGGTATTCCTGCTGAAATCTAATATACAGTTTGAGCTGAAGTAAACAATGGAAAATAAACTCTGAGGTAAATCTGAGGTAGTCTGAGACATTCTTCAGAAGGCTAATCAGTGATTCTAAACCACTGGAACAAATGTCAGCTTCATCTTGGAGAATGAGTTTAACAAATAAATCTAGCACCTAGTACTGCCATGATCCAGACTCTCTGGAGAAAGCACTGACTACTGCCCACTGGAGAGAGTCAGAAGAAATTGCAATTATTTGAAATTTTGTCAACTTCAAAATGCTAAAACGGTACACTTTTTCTGATGTATCATTTACAATCATGCTGAAGGTTTAAAATAGCACCTAAGAGCCATGAGTGACCCACCCACCCTTAATTTAGGGACTTTCTCATCTGACTTTGGAAGACTTGAAATCTGAGGAGTTATTCCTATTCCTACTGAGAAAAATGAAAAAAAAAATCACATAGATTAACTTTTAGGTGAAACCTTTCCTGTTCCAAAATTTTTGACCAGAAAGGAAGATTGTTAGCATTTTGTGTTGGAGCTAATTAGGTAGCTAATTAAGCTATTAAAATGTACAAGTATGGAATGTTTCCATAGAAAATCAATATATATTAAATGAAAACTGGAATTTGGAAGATTTTTTTTCCCACACTTTGATATTTGAGGGTGGAGAGAGCATTTTTATTTCTATGAAAAAGTCATGAATAAAAATTAGAACTTTCGACAACAGAATAATTAGGAATATTATGTAACTTTCCCTTGGAATATCATTTATAATATTCTCATATTCTAGAAACTACTAGTCAGCCCACAGATTGACTACTAAAAACTCATATTTACCTCTAGCATGTTATGCTACTTCGCACTGTACAGTATGTTATTGGATAGTAGCATAATAGAGTTATGAATGTGTAAATACTTTAACATGAAACTTTTCCAGATAATTCAGTATGTTTGCTGCTTTCTAAATACTCAAGTAGTTGATTCTCAGAATGTCTAACTGACTGCATATGGGACATCTATATTTAATATTTTCTCAGGTTCCATTCCTAAATGGGAATATCTGGTAGGTATTTATTTGTGTAGTATAAAAGACTATTGCCGTGCAGAAAAGTAAACGTGTTCATGATTTTTGGAAGAGTAAGGAGCTAAATATTAAATTCATGCAAATAAGAATGTTATATTAGGTCAAGACTGAAGCATTTAATTTAATCTTTAATAATTCAGCAGCAATTAGCATACTTAATTTATGGTGACACAAAAATGAAAGTGGAGAACAATTTATCCCCATGGACATCCTTACAAGATATGACAGGAGTTTAATAAATGACTTTGTCAAGTCAAATGTCCACCTGTCTTCACATTCTTACCTAGCACATAGTAATGCGGAATTTAAATTTACCCTATTTTTTAATATATGAAATTAATATGATTTCATGTATTGATTTTACAACTTTATTAAAGGTATAATTATATCTAGATCAGGATTAATGTCTAATTAATCTTCTATGTCTAATTAGTCTTCTGATGTGATGTTTAAAACATGCTTTATATCATTAGTGAAAACAAACAGAAGGTTACAAGTTTAGCCACTACATATTTTTGTATTGTCTTGAGACAGCAAACAAGATATCATATTCTTCAATATTTATATAAATGGAAGAAATGAAACAGAGATGTTTTTAACAAACCCACATTTATTAGGATTTATAATCAGGAAAGAGACCTGATCTAACACCACCTACTATTACACATGCAATAACATGTCAATGTATGGACCTGTTCTGAATAAGGATGTGTCATGGTTTTGTTCATATGATTGCTGTTTGAAGATGTTAAGTTCAGGATTTTGTTCTTCATTGGTGCTGAAAGAATTTCCACCATGTCAAGTAGAAAAAATAGAGAGATTCAATTCAAAGAAACCTGTTTGATTGTGTTATTCTATATCTTGCCATTAGTAAAGACACTTGATTCATTTCTTGCTAGATGTTTTTATTTGGACATCTACAAATACAACATTACATTCCATCTAAAGAGAATGAGTAATTTGAAATTTTGAAAACAAAGAGATGAACTATGCATACACTCAGTGAAGAAGTCTGTGAATGTGAATAGACAGTAAAAGCACTACTGTCATGGTTTTATGATATTTGTTATTGGTATTCCATATCATAACATCATGTAAGGCACTGGGAGTTAAAGGGTTAATGCTCCAAATCCATAGACTAATGAATTTCTGTGTACCTCGTTCTCAGAAGAGAACTACATACCCCAGTGAACTTTGTGCTCCCATTCTCGACCCAGAGGGAAAAATAAAACTGCACACAAGTCCTGAGACTTCCTGTTTTTGCTGTTCATTTCAGCAGTGGGAAGTTCTAGTCATCTCACCTTCAGCTTTAGCGTAAGACCTTTGGTTTCGCACACTCTCTCTCACTTCATTTGATTTATTAGCTTCAATTCCATATATTGTATTATATTATGTTATTTTGTATTCTGTTATCTTATTTAGTAAATTATTTCTCCTCATCATTGCCAGTGTTTTGTTTTTAGGCCCATCTCCCTGACCTCTCCCTTTTCCCCCTTCCCATTTCCCAGGGTGTGGGTCTGTGGGTCCTTCTCCCTATTAGTCATGGAAATACGCCAAAGCAGCCTATAAACCGTTGACAACTACAAAACTTGAATTAATGTGATCATCTCTAACTTGAGAAAAAAAATGCTGATATAAATGAAGGTCATAAACAGAAGTTGAGCTAAGACAAAAATTTCTTGAGATACACTTTCTTTATTATGACATAAACAAGACAGGAGAATACAGGTGTTATTGAGTTTTATGTGTGGTAGCCTGAGACATGAAATGTTGGTACTGCTAAACTAACTTTTCAACAACAGCAATATTTACTGCTTAGATATTTAAATTGCACAGGAGAGGAATACAAACTCATGATGAAAATGACAAATTAATTCTGAGTTATATCATTAATCTGTGCAACAATTCAGAATCGTATTGGATTTTTGTTTTAAATGTTAAGTTAGTATAGCAATATGCAATAGCAACTGTACTGTGAATTTGATATGAATTCTGTGTCACACAAAGAACCAATACAATAATCACTGCAATTCAAGAACTCAGAAGAAAAGAGGGAATTCACCATATAAGTATTTTCAGACAAGTAAAATATATTTTATATATATACATATATTTCAGGCTCTGAATAATAGCATCAGTAGTCTGCACAAAAATGTATAAGTGTTGAACTGCATTTTGCAGTTAAAAGCCAAAAGTGTTAATAAACAAGACCGTTCTAAAATTCTGCATGTGTGTTCAATGTGTAGTCAAATCATGTCTTGTAACTAGTGTCTCTTACAGAGAAATTACATTGTGATTCCTGCAGAAAGTCACCTTTAATTCTCTGAGTGAAGGACAGTATGAAAGTCAAGTCAAAGTTCTGGTAGAAAGTATGACTAAGAATGAAATTTTCAGGTTGCTTTTCTCTCAACTTATCCATCTCTCTATGATTACTGTATTTAGCTTGGACCACTTACTTTTGAGACTGTATCCCAGAACGTACCTTGATCACATTCATTCTGATTCACTGTGATAAAAGTAGGATTTTTTTTTAACTTTTTATAATTTTTCTCATGCTCCTGTGTATTGCAAGAACTTGCATTTGCCAGAAGCTATAATATGGGACAAAACTAAAATCTCTCAACAACTGAAGGATAGTTGGAAACGATCAAGATCAGCATCTTCTCTTTGACTATCTGAAAACTTCATTTACATATATAAAACTCATTACTGCATTGTCCAGGCCGGAAAAATTCTTAAATATGGAGAATGGAGAGATAGTCAGTCAACACAGCCCTATCATTAACTTTGAGTTTTATGTTATATTTAGGGATTATTTGTTCTTAGAATGGAAATAATGTTCCTAGTACAGAAATAATTTATGTCACACACTGCTCCTCTCTTCCCCAAGTTAGCTGACTATTGACAACTAGTGAAATGCAGACCTGGATTAATATGTTTTATTATTCATACTGTCAAAAAAAAAAAAAAGGAAAAATAAAAATAAAAATAAATAAATAAGTAAAAGAGGAAGAGCGCATAACCATATACAAATTACTTCTACATATCAGCAGTGTGGTCACCTAATAATTTAATGGTAGTTTTACTTAACACCACAGCTTGTGTTAGCGAAGAGTTTGAATATGTATTAAGATGATCTCTAAGACAGAAATGTACATATTTATAGTAAATACATAGTAATGTTATGTGCATGCTGATACTGTAATACATTCATTATATGGTTAGATGTTAAAAAGTTTATTATTGGGTTCTTCTGTGGCTCAGTTAATTTCAGTAATTTTAGTTTAAGTTGCAGCAATCTAAGGTGAAATTCTGATCAGAGAATTCTGAGTGAATGTTAAATCATTTAACAGTCAGTTTACACATAACACATCTTATCCTGTCTTGGAAGAAATAAGTTAACTCTGAGTCTGGACAGAAATTACTTGCTTACTTAATAGTGTGAGATGAACTGGAACCACTTGTTTTTGTTTTTAATCTTGTGCAACTGGTTTTATATCTACAGAATCTCCCATTTCTTTCTTTAAACTGCTCTGGTACCTGCATATTCTGATATCTCTTTTTAAATTCCATGTAGAGAGAATTAATATTAAAGATTCTGACTGGGGAAAAGAAGGACATAAAAGTTTAATTCCTTTAGTCTATGTTGAAACTGCTCTGTTTTTTTCTGTCTTAGAATAATCTCGTGTATCCCTTTCAGTATAACCTTAGAGGATTTTTGTTATTTATTTATTTATTTTAACTTGGATCTTGAAATATGAATTATTTAGAAGTAAATACCATTATAATGAAAAAAAAAATTGAAAAGTTTATGTGGCTTACTGTGATAGGAACAATGGTTTGTGCTTTTGGGAATAACATTACAGACTATTAGTAATGAAGCATGTAATAAGTAACACAAACTTCAGATGTATATGTAGAATAGTTAAAGGACAGAAGAATCAGGGCTAAAGTCAACAAAATAATTTGTAAATGATATAGTAATTTAAGCTAGCTACTATAAACTGTTTCCTCACATTCATGAGGACTATTTTACTGAAAGCTTTCTTGAAAGCCTTCACAAAAATTATCCCAAATCACCCACTATACAGACATTAAAGTCCTTCACCAAAAATATACGGCATTAAAGTAAATATAGTTTATGCCCCAGTAGTTTAAATACACTAGTAAGACAGAGTGGATGGGCGAGAAAAAATAAGAAGCAATAAAAATTTTTTTTCACATACTTCAGTCATGTTGTGGTTCACATCAGTTGATAATGTACTAGATCCATGATACTTAGTGTATGTGGTTTGTGAATGAGTGCTGCTTCCATTTTGTATAATTTTCATAGTCAGGAATGGGAAGAGATTTCTCTTACCGGAGGTGCTAGACAAACCAAATGGTTTACTGGGAAAGCAGCAAACTAAATGGTACAGAAATAGCTATTCATACTATGTCACTGAACACGGAAGTATTGATTTCTTTCCCATGTACTAGGTAGATGGCCCTTCATTAGTGTATTACAGATGTTTTTAGCTTTCAAGTAAGTATCAAATAAAAACTAATTTTAGATAATGAATAAGAGGATATGAACTTTTCGCTTAGAAGTTATCCGAGATAAGTCTAAAACCACAGAAACTGATATTTTCTGATCGAGACTATTAATGTGGCAATTTAGTACCAAAAAAGGCCAAGCTTCATTTCTCTGGCATTCACTGGCACTGTTCACGGGGGAAAGAAAAGAATATGATTACTGAAATATGTGAAATTGGCTGCAAATTACCTAGTTTTAATATTTAATGATGGCACTTATGAAAACATAATACACTGTTATTGCTATAGCTGAAAAAAATAGTTTACTTCATAATTTTCATGCATGTAAAAATTTGGTAAGAACAAGAGTAAATGAAAGCTTTCTCACACCACAAGATTTGCTCATACAACAGAATGCTCTGTAGTTTCCCAAAATGTGTAATTTAATCTGTCCTGTATATAATCTTTTTTTGCAAATTTTAATTCCTTTCAAGAATAGACTGCTTCATTATGTAATACAATATCTCCATACTGATGAATAAAACAAGTTGAGGCTAATGGAAGTGATGTAATACAGAATCACAGAATCATAGAATATCATAGGTTGGAACATGCCTTAAATAATATCTGTTCCCAATAGATATTATAAATAGATAAATAGATAAATAAATATCTATTCCCAATGCTCTTACCCATTGAAAAGGTTCCCAGCCACAAGATCAGTCTACGTTGAATGCCCCTGTGAGTGGGGCGTCCACCATTTTTTTTATTATCTCTCTTTCTCTCTTTCTTTTCACACAGGTTCCTTGACTTTTTGTCTATTCCTAAATACAAGCAGATAGTCTGAGAAATGTAGTAGAAATACCATCAAGTAACCCCTGTGAAACGTTTCTCACCGATACAAAAATACTTCAGCTAACAAAACAACCCAAACATTCTTTGTTAAGCTTTCCTCAAAACACATTCCATGTAACAGAGCTATACTTTCATGCCCTTGCTTTTATCCAATGTTGTTGCTGTTGTTGTTTTTTTTTTCCACTCCTTAAATCTTCTTTTCTTTTTCTTTTCATGTCCTAAATCAAACGTTTCTCAAAATAATATACTAATTTTGCAACCAGCTTTCTCTAGAGAAACCATTTACAACCGCAGAGTGGTCTGCTGAAGCCATTGGACACCATATCATTGTGTAGCCAACAAGAAAATTCTTTAGATTTAAATATTTCATAGTAAAACCTTCTGGTCCTTAAGAATTATCTAGGTATTTGGTGTGATGTGACAGTATTATATAATGCTTTGTAAATTCAATTAAGCATTCAAACATCATTTTGGATTTAAATGTTCTCTGATTAACTGTAATATAATTTAAGATGATTGTTTATCTATTTTTTTCCTCTAGAACTAATTAAACACGGAAATTAACACTATGAGAAGGATGGATATCAGTCAGTGTAGCCATATACAATGCTGAATGTTATGATTATAAAAAAATAAGGTAAATATGATAAATAATATTTCTTACCATATACTATATATATACCTATATATATATATATATATTCCTATATATATATATATATATATATATATATATATACCATATACTATATATATACCATACCAGACCTGAGTACCATTTAAGTGTTCTGAACATTTAATTCAGGAATTTGCATAAATTACTAGGTTAACAATTTACGGTATATCCACCAAGATACAGAAACTGCTTATGAAAGAAAACTTGGGCTGCAGCAAACACTAAAGCAGATTAACTTGGATCTCAGTGGCAGAAGTTTAAACAAATTTTACCTCATCTTTTCTAAAATAAGAGCCATGAATGTTTTCCTATCATGTGGCTTTAATGACTCATAATAACTTGATGAGTTGCAAAAGATTTTGTTTGAGTCCTCAGTCAAGGTTAACCCCACAAAAACACTATGAAGGCATCAAAGTGAAATTTTCAAGTACTGATTTTAATGAAGTAGAGATCTAATAATTTGTTGGTCAAATATTTAATATTTTTCATTTTTGTTTTCCCAACTTAAATAGCTGGATAATGTGTTGAAAATGGCAGACACATGCGCACACATCTGAATATTCCATCCTCACGAAGTATGTCTTTAAAGTGTCCTCACTGTTTTGCTCGTTTTAATCACTGAATTCTGTAAATGATGCATATCTACTATCTGCATTCCTTCCAGTGAAACAAAAAATCCTCATTTCACTGATGACACAAGGATCTTTCAAATCAACTGTCATTTTTCTAATATCTGTGGAGTAGAACCTAATGAACTAACTCCATTGATGTTGATGATGTTTTCCTGGGGAAACTGGCAGCCCGTGGTGTGGACAGGTTCACTCTTCTCTGGGTTGAGAATTGGCTAGAGGGCCGTGCCCAGCGGGTAGTGGTTAATGGAGTCAAGTCCAGCTGGCGTCCTGTCACGAGTGGTGTCCCCCAGGGGTCGGTATTGGGGCCCATCTTGTTTAATATCTTTATTGATGACCTGGATGAGGGGATTGAGTGTAACCTCAGTAAGTTTGCGGATGACACCAAGTTGGGAGGATGTGTCGATCTGCCTGAGGGTAGGGAGGCCCTTCAGCGGGATCTGGATAGGATGAACAGCTGGGCTGAGGTCAATGGGATGAGGTTCAATAAGGCCAAGTGCCGGGTCCTGCACTTTGGCCACAATAACCCCATGCAATGCTATAGGCTTGGGGCAGAATGGCTTGAGGAGTGTATAGAGGAAAAGGACCTGGGGGTGTTGGTTGATGCTCGGTTCAACATGAGCTGGCAGTGTGCCCAGGTGGCCAAGAAGGCCAATGGTATCCTGGCCTGTATTAGGAATAGTGTGGCCAGCAGGAGCAGGGAGGTGATCATCCCCCTGTACTCAGCTCTGGTGCGGCTGCACCTCGAGTACTGTGTTCAGTTTTGGGCCCCTCACTACAAGAAAGACATCGAGGCCCTGGAGCGTGTTCAGAGAAGGGCAACAAAACTGGTGAGGGGTCTGCAGCACAAGTCTTACAAGGAGCGACTGAGGGAGCTGGGATTGTTTAGTCTGGAGAAAAGGAGGCTCAGAGGAGACCTCATCACACTCTACCACTTCCTGAAGGGAGGCTGTGGTGAGGAGGGGGTCGGCCTCTTCTCCCAGATAACTAACGTCAGGACGAGAGGGAATGGCCACAAGTTGCGCAGGGGAAGATTTAGATTAGATTTGAGGAAAATTTTTTTCTCTGAGAGAGTGATCAGGCACTGGAATGGCCTGCCTAGGGAGGTGGTTGAGGCACTGTCCCTAGCGCTGTTCAAGAAGCATTTAGATGAGGTGCTAAGGGATTTGATTTAGTAGCTTGGTGGGTAGGGATGGTGGTGGGAGGATGGTTGGACTAGATGATCTTGTAGGTCCTTTCCAACCTAATGAATCTATGAATCTATCTATGAATCTATGACCCTTCAGAATGAATTATTTACAATATCATACAGTAATGTTGAGAATGGAGGAAAATAGTGTACTTAACTGGTATTTTTCAATATTCATTTCTTTTTAAGATTACAGAATCATAAAAATGAAGTAACAGATAAAAAAAATGTTGAAAATGCTGTCCCCTAAATTTAATATCCATTTTTGCTAGATACTTGCATGCATGCCTGAGGCTATTAATGTTGACAGTCCCACATGAACAGTGCAATTTCTCATCCAGCACTAATACCCTTTATTTACCATGTATATGAAATATTTTTAGAAAAAATATTTCCCATGCAACAGTTTTCCTAATATGTAATTATGCATATATATATGTATGTATGCACAAACATGTCTGTATATATATATATATATAAATTATTTTATGCATATACAGTACATATACACCAACAGTTGGACTTTATGACCTTAGAGATCTTTTGCAACCAAAAAGTTCCTACGATTCTATGATATACATGCAGATGTATACATACATTCTTGCTTATTTATTATTTATAAATTATATGTTTTTCTAATATTTTCTTTAACATAGATGGATTAACACTTTATATGATTAGGTATTTAATGAATACAGTGGTGCAGATTTTGCCACTGGATTCACATGATAGCTCTGCAATACAGATAAGATCTGATGCAAATCCAAAATTTATCTGATCAACTTCTCAACTGATCTCCTTAGATTCCACTTACAACAATCACTAAGAAAAAAGTTCCACAAGATGATACTTCTGATCTATTTTAGTTTCTGACTCAAAATAACATAAATCATCCTTTTGAAGTGACTGTTTCTTTTCCAGAGCTTCTCAGCTGCGTTGCTCTGTAGCAGATGATTAATTTTAGATTCAAATTTTAATTACATTGCATTGTCTGTAAGAGTTTCCCATTCTTGGAAAAATCTCCAGACCCAGTATCAGATCAACACACCTAAGCATATACGCGTTTCAGTACAGTCATGGAAGGAGTTTTCAGAGTTTACTCTGAAAAAATAGTTCGGTTCATGAAATTCTATAGCTTCATTCTGCAGCTGATATATATATCCTGTGCCTTCTGAGTTTGGCCATTGATATTTCTGTGAACCAAATCTGAATTGCATGTTTTCTGTGCATTTTACATATTATATAACAGTTTCATTCAGTACTATGGGACAGGTTTTTTTCTTTAACTTGGAAAATAGATTATTGATGGATATCAAACTGTTAATTTACAGATAAATGCTAATAACTAATATTTATGTAATATAAGTTTTGAAGTCTAATATTTTCCTGGGAAAATACCATAAATCTTACAGTGCAGAATTTAATTTATGATCCTCCTTGTATGTTATAAAGTAGTGTTTTCTAGGAAACTCAGATTCAAAACTGATTTTAAAGTAGCAGATATAGAACTCCAGCAATAGGCAGATCTCCAATAGCAGCATGTTCACTAATTGCCCAGATTGCCCAAACATATTTTGTTACTATAATCTGTTTCTATGTTTCTTCTTTCTAATATTTACCCTGTTAAGATCTTCAGAGATGTGCATAATTATTCCCTGTGGAAATAATCAAGATAATTAATATACTTACTTGAAAATATGCAAAGAATGCACAAAAAAATGCTTCTCTAAACATTTTACTCTGTTTTTAAATGTAAATAATGTATAGCAGGTTTAATTCAGCTTACTTTGAAATTCATGGGTGCTTTCTGATTAAATTAAATTAAAATAGAATCTGGTTCCATATGGATATTTAAGCAATATATTGAAAGGTAAAAGACATTACACTCTGGCATTTCTGAAGAAAAGGAAGGAAGGAAGGAAGGAAGGAAGGAAGGAAGGAAGGAAGGAAGGAAGGAAGGAAGGAAGGAAGGAAGGAAGGAAGGAAGGAAGGAAGGAAGGAAGGAAGGAAGGAAGGAAGGAAGGAAGGAAGGAAGGAAGGAAGGAAGGAAGGAAGGAAGGAAGGAAGGAAGGAAGGAAGGAAGGAAGGAAGGAAGGAAGGAAGGAAGGAAGGAAGGAAGGAAGGAAGGAAGGAAGGAAGGAAGGAAGGAAGGAAGGAAGGAAGGAAGGAAGGAAGGAAGGAAGGAAGGAAGGAAGGAAGGAAGGAAGGAAGGAAGGAAGGAAGGAAGGAAGGAAGGAAGGAAGGAAGGAAGGAAGGAAGGAAGGAAGGAAGGAAGGAAGGAAGGAAGGAAGGAAGGAAGGAAGGAAAAGGAAAGAGATTACTGAATTTAACTTAACTTGCTTTTCTCTAAAATTCTCTAAAATTTCATTTTTCCATGTTAGCATTGTTGGTCTTGATTTGCTTTTTACATAAAAAAACTTATATCTATTTTCTCTTTTTGAAAATTTAAAGATAAATGACCAGATTTTTTTTTAGAATTAATTTTTACTGAATTAATCCAAGAAGAAGATACATAGACACACTTTACTTACTGAACATGTTTGTCATGTTCTGGGCATGAAGAGTTCTCTTCTTAGTCTGTCTCTTCCTGCCTGTGTACTTGTAGAACCCCTTCTTGTCATTTTTACATCCCTTGCCAAGTTCAGCTCTGTCTGTGCCTTGGCTTTCCTGATCTTATCTCTGCACATGCGGACAACATCCCTGTATTCTTTCCAGGCTACACAACCCTGCTTTCATTTCCTGTACATCTCTCCCTTTTCCCTCAGTTTAAGGTGCAGGTCCTTGCCCATCCAAGCCAGTAGCCCACCTCCTCTGCTTGATTTCTTCTGCTGGGGGATGAGGAGCTCTTGCACTCACAGAAGGATGTCATTAAATAGCTATTCTAGCAGATATCTGGGTGATCAAAATCTCTCATTAGGACAAGAGCCCAAGAGTGCAACACCTCCTGCAGTTGAAGCAAGAAGGTCGCGTCAGCAGGCTCCTCCGGATCAGGTGGTCTCTAGTAGACCCCAGCTTCTAGATGTTCTTTACTGGACTGATCTCTGATTTTAACCTATAAGCTCTCAATCCGGTCATGACTCTTAATCAGACACAGCTCTTCAGAATCTATCTATTTCCTAACATAGAGGGCAACTCCCCCTCCCCTCTTACCCTGCCTATCCCTTCTGAAGAGCCTGTAGCCCTCAATCACAGTATGCCAGTCATGAGATTTGTCCCACAATGTTTCCGTGATAGCAATCAGTTTATAATTTTCCAAACACATAATGGTTTCCAACTCTTTCTGCTTAATCCCCATGCTGCATGCATTGGTGTAAAGCCAATTTAGCTGGGCTTTCTGGCACACTACCTTTCTAGAGGGGCCCTCCTTCAAACCGCCAGAAGAAACCTGAAGTTTTCCCCCCCTGCTTCCTAGTTTTCAAAGTTTGTTTTTGGAATAAGCATACAAGTACTAAACTGTATTATAATATAAAAAAGAATATCAAGACAAGAAATTATTCCCTTAAGAAGCTTAGGTATTTAGCAAAAATCAGTTCACTGACCATTCAGATAACTAAATCTAGTTACATACTCTTTAAGGTAGTGATGCTTTTGTGACTGAAATGTCATCTTCCTTGTATTTGCAGTTCTGTATTAAATAAGGATGCAGACTAGAAACTAGCGTTTTCCTCCCCACCGATATCAACTATTTATGATAAGTTTTTTGCACATTGCAGTATTTAAAACATAGAGACCTACGAGATAGTTTCCAACAGAATATTTATGTATGTATTTATTTTGTCGGGGAAATAAAGCCATATATAAAGCAGGTGTGTTGTTTTCCTCTAGGAAATCCTGCTTTTCTTCTGACATAGATTTATAGTATACAAACAATTTCTGTTAGAATGTTGAAACATGCCAAGAAAAATGTCCTCAGTCCCAGCAGGAACACAACTTACAATGCTGATCTGGTCCTTCTGATCTTCCTCACCCTCCTGCTTTCAGCTACATGCACATAGAAGCACACACACACATACATAAAGCAGGCAACTATATCTGTTTTTTCTTGTTTGAAATACTATTTTCTTTTGTTTGTTTGTTTGTTTGTTTGTTTTCCATTAAGCTGTCAACTAGTTCATGGTATTCTGGTAGTGATGTGAATTTTTTCATGGTATTCTGTTAACTAATCAGCATTTATGGATTAACAGCACACATAATCTAGAATGTAAAAAATTCTAAATTGTTATAATCTGTGTTTCCATACCCTGAAAACAAACAGGCTATCTAATTTTACACTAGTAAGCACAACATGCAAATCCTTTAATTTTTTTCTCAATTTTTTGTATGAACATGCACCCTTGAAAATCACATCTCTTATTTCCTGTATTTGTCAACATTAAATGTTATTCATAAAACAGTCACCTATATAATCATTATCAAAGCAGTGATGAAAAAGAAGATAAAGAAGATAAAGAAGAAGATAGCAAGTGCTTTTGTTATCCTTTAGATACTGCTGTTCCGTTTCTCCAAATCAAACTATGTAGAGACTTGGAGATAGCAGAGCAAAAAGTCCTATCACATTTCTCTTCATATCAACAGTTTTTGACAATTGACTGGTAGCCTGTTACACATTCATGCTATACTATACGAGCTAATATAATGTCCTTTGTATTTTACTTCTTATGTCTTGTATTATACTTATTATGTTTCTCCTATCCTGTGTTTACTTTTATTTATTTTTATTTTTACTTGCACTTTCTTATTATTCTCAAATTACTAAATCTGATGAGCTTTCATGCTTACAAAGTAATCAGCACAGAAATGTGATCCATAATATTTCTTTTGCAAAATAAAGGGCTCCTTTATGACTTCAGAATAAGAAAGACAATATTAGAAAAAGGAATTACATACACTATATACATATAACTGCTGTCTTGATTTCAGTTTTAGTTACACCACAACTAGAAAGAAGTACATTTTTTAATATTTGTTATCTGTAATAACACTGAAAAGGAACAAAAATAACAAAATTTGTCACAATTACACTATTTTGTTGATGAATGCTATTGTTGTTGTTGTTGTTGTTGTTGTTGTTATTATTATTATTATTATTATTATTATTATTATTATTATTATTATTATTTTGACAGAGTTTATTCCACAGTCCTGTTGTTTCTTATTACCTTTCTCTGTTTTCTGGCTTGTTTTATTTACTTACTTTGTTCTTAGGTTTTATTTTTCTACTTTCCCTGCTTCTTTGTCATTTTTATATTTGTTTCTGTCACCTCTTGGCTCCTGTTATTGCAACCTTATCCATTCCACCTTGCTCAACATATCCATTCTATACAGAGGGTTCTTCGTATTTCTCCAGTGCCTTCTTCTAATTTTTCTACATTACAGTAAAGCCTTGTTCAATGTGTCTAGGATCTGCAGAAAATGTTGACTCATTCTCATTTTTCTTTTGTCTTGGAAGAACAATTTCTTTCTTTGGTTTCCTTTTCCTGAAGCGCCGAATTCAATTTAAATGTTTCACATGTGAAACAGTTTAGTAGTCTGTACACTTTGTCCAGTAATTGTATTCTTGGATTGGGATTAAGTTGCCTAAATATGAAATTTGAGAGCTAGTTGAGGATTTCTGCAGTACTCTGTCTCAACATTGAGCAAGAGTACAAGAGCACGAGTCTCCTTTAGCGTATCTCCAAATGATTGTCTCAGACCTCTACTAGGGCATCTCAAGCTGCTCCAGAAAACTATCTTGAATGAAGAGATTGATCCTTCTAAGTAGATTATGTTGTGAATTCAGATGGTGCTGTCCAGACATTGAGCAGTGTCTGAACTCCCTCAGAAATCAATAGATATATATTAATTATTTTTGATGGAGATCAGTGAGCTATTTAAGTTGTTCAAATGCAGAGACATAAATTTCTCATTGGTTTTCCTGGCCTCACAGACCATATTAATATGAGACTTTGTATATATAGTGTCAGGGTTCATTTGTATCAGTATCTGTGGTTGGAGGTATACAAGGATATAGAGTTCTTGTATGCCGTGAGCTATAAAATACGACCTAAACTCTCTACAACTCTAATTTTTAGTTCTTGTGCTGGTTTATGTGATTGCTTTTCTAAAATACTTAGTAAACTAAAATATGTAGAAAACTTACTGAGGGTGCATTCAGTCCCCTTGCCCATATCATCAATAAAGATCCTTCCCACTGAGTGGAAATATGTAAAAATGCAAAGCATCGCACAGTCCTCTGGGGAATGTAGTTCTTCTCTTCTGAGACAGGCAAATCCATAACTATTGATGATCCATGCAGCTGGAGCATTAACTCTTTAACTCCCAATACACTATATGATATTATGATGTGGAATATCAATAATATAACAAAAATCATAAAACCATGACATCTCTGTGCATCTTTCCAGCTGCTCTGCCCCAAGACAGTAGCAGTGCACTTGGTTGTTGTGACCAAAGTGCACCTTAGGAACATGATCTAATTTCTAAACATAGTACCGTCTGTGAAGGAAGAGCAAAAAGTACTAGTGTCCAAAGTCTTCTCTAATGTAAGATGCCTCAAACAAAGTCACGCAACAGGCTTCTATAATATAATGGAGGATTGATTTTTTTCAACACCCAGTCCCTTACTCATCCAGTGTGATGAACAGGAGCAAGAAAGTTGATAACAGAACAAGATAAGAAAAGGGAGATCGTTTAACAGATACCATCACAGGCAAAACAGGCTCAGACTGGGGAAAATTAATTTAATTAGTTGACAGTTATAGAGTAGAATGATGAAAACTAAAGAAAAAAATTTAAATACTTCCTACATTTACACCTCCCATTCCAGGCTCGACTTCACTATCCCATACCCAAATCCTCTACTTCCTTCTCCACGCAGAATTGCACAGTAACAAAAAGGCTTGTGGTCAATGCACAATAGTTAGTCTCTGACTCTTCTTCCGCCTCACACTTTCCCCCTCCTCCACTGCAGTCTTTCTATGGGCTGCAGGGGAATTTCTGCTCCACTGATGTTTCCCTCTTCTATGGACTTGGTCCTCAGTTTTTTTCTCTCACACCTCACACTGCTATGCAAGTGTTCTGACCTTTCTTAAAGAAATTTTCTGTGCTCTGTAGTGCAGCCATTAGAGATGACTGGAATCAATTGTGTCAGACATGGAGCAGCTCTGGTCTTCTCAAAGCCGTATACCCTCCCCATGGCCAACGTTTGAGCACCTGCACCCAGTACAATATAGAAAGTCTGAATTTTTAAAGGTCTCTGTTATGGAGATTCCTAGAATATGTAGAAATGAGACACTGTATCATGTGTACATTCAAACTATAAAAAAGCCACTTTTTTTTAGAAAGCTGAAGGGTAATTTGGCTGTTTGACATTAGGTAATGGTAATATATGGCAGCTACTAACTATACAGTGTGGTAAAAATGTAGCTATCGATATCCTTAATGATTGTGGAGATTATCAGCTTCATTGTTAAAGGGATCCTATTTCTTGTTCTAAAAAAGAATTGATAGTCTTTGCTTTAATATCTCATCAGTTAATGCTCCTTTTTTTACTAAAACAAATCATAACAAATTATGCTGTTGGAGCATCTGCCTGTCTGAAGAAAAATGAAATGATTAAAGCTTGCTCAAAATAGTGCTGTTCATTCATTTTATTTTGTCCATCAAATACAACATCAATGCAGATTCTCGGGTACCAAACAGGGAAAGAAAATTAAAAAAACTACGTAGTTACAATTTTACATGTGAACCAGCTTTAGCCAAATTTTACCTGTAAATTTCTATTGAAGAAATAAAAATAAAAATCAGTGCTGCCATATAGAACAATATTCAATCTTGATCTACACATCTGATTATTATCTTCCTGTTATTTTCAGTTTGGTTTTTTTTTTCCTATCTCTTCATTTTCTCCACACCTTTACCAGTCCTATTGGTAAAGTCTACTTACAGTCTGTCTCAGTGTACTTGGATTTTCTAATATACTGAGTTACACATCTATTATTATTTATTTTTTTCTGTCACAGTTCTGAGCTGTCACGTATTAGATTAACATTTTCATAAATTTATTTTTGCTAAAAGAAGCTACTCAAATTTGGCTGCTCTAATGCCAAAGTCTCAGAAGTAGAAGGATTCATGTTGACCTGACAGAAAGAATTGAAATGGTATTTGGCTGTATTACCAACTCTCCTGATATAACAGGAAAGAACATTTTTTTCTGTTGTTTATTTGACCATTATTCTTTTTCGGATCCTCTCTTCATGACTATATATTTTTAGATAGTAAATAGGTGAATGCTACCTCTCCTTTAAGAGATGAATCTAAGGTGTGTGAATTGTCACATTCATTGGAATATGAAAATTCCAGTGTCTGCAAAGATATCTACCTAGTAGATCCTATAGCCTTCATAGTGACTGTCAAGTCTGTTGCCTTCATGCAAATTATTTTTTCTTGAACAGCATTAATGGCAGTCTTTGCTTGAACACAAAGAGGGGATTTAACTTCTATTCATTGTTAATAAATACCATTTTAAGTGTGTGATTTTGCCATTTGAAAAACTTGAACAAAAAGGTTTAACCAAAAAATGCTTGACTGAAGGGAGAGGAGAAACAGAAAGGAAATAAACACATAAACTAAATATGTGTTCTTCAAAGCATGGCAATAATATATTTAAGTTCTCCCCACACATTTCTTAGTACAGTGCAGTATGTTATCCACTTCTGCTTTTCTCATTTCTGTTTTCTATGACCTACACTAGTCAAAACTGCTTAATGGAGCTACAAATGGTATCAAACAGCTGTTTCTGTCTTGTAACAATACTGTAAAGTGCACCTATTCACCAAATACTTCTCTTGATTTTCTGTTGGAGACATTCGTAGTTTCTACTCTCTGCTAAGGTGCCATACTACTGAAGACCATAAACATACAAATACTGTGATGTTAAGGATATTTTTAAGGGACATTTGCATTAAAGATCTTTTTATTTTGTCTTTCTGTACCTCTAGACAGCTAGCAACTATATCTTTAGAATGAACAGCCTAGCTCAGGCATATTTCTGTGTAACTATTCCAAATTTTAATTTACATTTTTATCAACAAACCTTTCTCAGCTTTATGATGCAACTGCTTCCTAACAAAAGTCCCCAAAACTGATTAAATGTGACATGTGCTTTAAATACATTGCAGTCTGGGACACTGTTTAATTCTTCTTCACTGAGTCCTTGGAAGGCTACTCCCTTTTTTGTGCTTTTGTTAATGATTACACTCATGTTAGAACTACTCACAAGTCAGTTTGTTTATACAAACGTTCCACATGTGTCTTGAAAAAAAAGAAAAACTCTACTTGTAGACCTTAACAACTGCATTACCTTATAGAATGGAAATTAAAAACTATAAAGTCAACATAATCATGGCAGATTATTAGTTACTCAAAGATTTCACAACATTCTGATGCAGAATGCAAGTTTAAATTCAGAATTATTTATTTATTTAAAAGGAAATTACAGGATCTTGTAGTTTGAAACTCATTAATTACAAATTATATTGAATGGAGGTTTTTAAAAGCTGAAACCTTGGAAAAGAAAGAGAATTTCCTTGTTATTTGCAGCACCGGAATGAATATAAACAAGCATCTAAAATTTCCCTTCCAGGAAAATAGATAGTAAATAATAAGAGTGAAACTTGAAAGAGAGGTTACTATGGCTACATCTGAGCTAGTGTGACATGAGTGTTTTCAGGATCCCAGGTTCATAAGCACATCCCTCATCACGGTGATAAACTGGAAAATTATTGTATAGATAATCTAGATTGGATATGAGGAAAAACTTTTTCTCTGAAAGAGTGATCATACACTAGAATGGCCGGCCTAGGGAAGTGGTGGAGTCACCATTTGTAGAGCTGATCAAGAAGCATCTAGATGAGATGCTAAGAGATATGATTTAGTAGCTTAGTGGGTAGGGATGGTGATAGTAGGATGGTTGGGCTAGATGATCTTGTAGGTCCTTTCCAACTTAGTGTTTCTATGTTTCTAAATGTCAGGTTAGACAGGTCCCTGGGTAGTCTAATCTAGTGAGTGGCAACTCTGCCCAAGGCAGGGGCTTGACGCTAAATGATCTTGAAGGTCCCTTCTAATCTAAGTCATTCTATGATGATTCTGTGACTCTATGAAACCACCCAGTACTGGATACTTCCTAAGAGCCTTCTGAATACTTCCTAAGTGAAAAAAGAGGTAGCAGAATATCAATGAAATGAGAAACAGATGTCTTGCTCTGCGAGTTTATTAACTATTGAAGTGATGGGGAAGGGAAAGGATGGTGATCGTTACAATCTAGGGTGATGAGTACAGGAGGGTGGGTGAAAAGCAAGAAGTACGTAAAGTGGGGATAGTCACCACCAAAGGTCCAGCATCGTCCCATAGTGCACCATTACAATGGTCCAAGGCTGATACAGAAGTAAGGGCGCAGGAGGAGATGACAGCATGGCTGGTCTTAGGCAGCAAACAGGTAAGCAGTAGGCAACCAACAGCAGATCCAGGAGAATTAGGCAGGTCTCAGGTAGCAAGCCCAGGAGAATCAGGCAGCAGGGAAGTATCACTCCACCAGAAGTCCAATATTGGGCACACCTCCCTTTGTTGTAGGTGCCTTTTTCTTACTCTCTTCTTCTGCAGGGCATCATTACTCGGCACTTCAGGTTAGAGTCACATGCAACACCAGTGGGCATGCAGGTTCTCTGGGTGTTTATCTCCCTTGAGATGTTCCCATTAAAGGCTGCTTTTAGACCTCTTAGCAGCTGCTTATCTCTGGGGGCTACTTATCTCTCATTTCCCCTGGCTTGCAAGTCTTCAGACAAAAGATTTCTTGGACTTATCCATCTGTTGAAGTTGTAGACAAAGGTGAAGATGTGTCTTGGACTTGTCCAAGACTTGTCTGGACTTGTCCTTCTGATAGAAACAGTGTCTTATAACAAACAAATACAATTGTTCTTGTCTTCATTTATTTCATTCTACAACAATCTTGTGGCCTTCCGTGATGGAGTGACAGCACTGATGGACAAAGCAAGGGCAACTGATGGCTTCTACCATCTTCTGCAAGGAATTTAACATTGTCCAACATCACATCCTTATCTATATATTAGAGAGATACTAGTTTGAAGAATGGACTGTTTGTCAGTTAAGGAATTGATTAGGTCATAGACAGAAGGTTGTTGTAAATAGTTCTATAAGAACTATTTAAGAGTTAGTACTGTCATTGTTAGTCATCAGCAGCTGAACAAGACAGCTTTCAATGACCCATCACTACTGAAGATCAGCACCTAACACCAAGACATCAGTGGATTTTGAAGTGATGAATCACTCTGTTTTGCTGTATTTATATTACTGTCAGTCACTCTTTTCTCATTTTCTATCTTTTTGTCTTCTTTTATTCTTTTACCTAAATTTCTTTTGCCTAAATTTAACCTACCTGTAATGTTTATCAATTGTAATTAGCCAATTAGCCGATTTTACTTCTAAGTAGTTATTATTAGTTATTAGGAAAGCTCTCAGTAAATTAGTGTATATTAATCCTCCGAGTCTTGGATGACTCCATTGTGGTAGCGACCTCTTGCTGATCAGAAAAAGTGCAACTTGGGAGTTAGAAAAAGATTCACCTGACCTTAAAACCCACTGAGTGGGAAAAGACACAGGCTAATGGAACTGGATTTATTCAGCCTGGAGAAGAGAACACTCCAGGCATACTGGACTACAAACTTCCAATATTTGAAGGGAGCTTATTATAAACAGGAGGGAAATCAACTTCTGACATGGATAGATAGTAGTAGGACAAATGAGGATATTTTTAAACTAAAAGAAGGGCAATTTAGATAAGACATAAGGAGGAGAGGTACCTCACTGAGAGGAGGGTAAGGGGCTGGAACAGGTTGCCCACTGTAGATGTCCCATCCCTGGAGGTATTCAAGGTCAGGTTGGATGGGGTCTTAAGTAACCTGATCTAGTGCCCAATTTAGTAGTTGGCAACTCTGCTCATGGAGCAGAAGAGTTGGAACTAAATTATCTTTGAGGTCCTTTCCAACCCAAGCCACTCTATGATTCTACGGCTGTGATTTATACAGAAAAATGTTACTATTTACAGTTAATTCTCTGTATGAGTTTTATATTCACTCTAAGTTCATTTAAGATTTCTGAATACCTGAAATCCTCAAGCTTTTTATATGATCACCTGAATACAAACAATTCCAGTTTGCTGAGCTTTTATGGAACTTATATTTTGGCATTATTTCCTGTGTAAATGTTGGCAGTGTCAAATATGTTCACTTGGCCATCTGCAAGCACATCTCACTCCTGTGAATTGGGAATATATTTTAAAGATTTACTCTAATGAAATGCAATAGGCAAGGGGTTTCATAGCTTAATTATTTAAGACAAAAATTATGTTTTCAGGATGCATCTTTTAAAAAGAAATCAAATTTACTATGGTGCATATGCATTGGCAGAATAAAAACTGGAGAAGATTTTGATGGAAGAAGATAGAATTTGCTGCAATGCATATATGTAGAATTACCAGTTCATGTAATTCAATAGGCTCATATTTACTGTCTCAATCTTTATTACTGTTTACTTTTCTGAATTTAACTATAGACAAATGATGATTATCTGGTTTACCATGTAAAAAGTTATCACATACTTCATTTTTCCTGAAAATGTTTCTTATTAGTAATCTTGTTATGACATTTAGACATTTATAAGGAAACTGCTGATTTTAGAGATTGAACTATGGGGAAAACAACAACAACAACATGATAGAATTCTTTCTTATTTCTGATACAGCTATAAAATTTGAGTAAAAATGTTGGTGAAGAAAAAGTAAATGTTAAGATTCAGATCACCAATTCTCACTTCGTATGCTTGAAAGGAATTTAAAACAATCTTTACAAATTACATAACCTACACATTATATTGCATTTGTGCTGTTTGATAGTACAAATTTTTATCTCTCATTCCTTTTATTTGGGGTTCATTTCTCTTTTCAGTTAAAGGTCAAGTTACCCTTCAGTTTCTCAGTAGTGCAAAAAAAAAATCTACTCTTCCATTCCTGAAAAGTAGTCTTTGCTCCTCGCTATGCATTCTCATATGACATGCTATGCTAAAAGAATGGAGATTTTTATTTATTGTTGTTGCTATTATTTTTTTAAATCATAGCTACTTTATAATCCAGTTGCACTTTAAGATAAAAATAATTGTATTGATTAGTGCCATCTATGTCTCTTAGACCAGGCAATAATATGTTATTCCACAGCCTTTGTGTTCATAGGGGAATTTAAATTGAAGTCAGGTGACTAGTAACTCAGTTCATGGAGTTTCCATTTGTGGCTAAAATGCTTGAGCTTGACTCACATAGCATTCTCAGGTCATGTCTTTTACATACAAGTACATTCCAGGAGTTATGGTTCATTAAACAAATGCATGAAAATTACTTCCTTCAAAATTCACAAAAAGGAGAGTGCAACACTTTGCATTTTTTCATACATGTAGATCAAACATCCCATGCAAATATAAATATATGTAGAAACAAAAATTCATCATAGAAAGTGATTACGTTCTTCAAATCCAATGTTTTCCTTCCTTCATTCATTAATAACTCATTAAAATTATACTGTTCACTGCTGATATTTTTTTCCTCCAAAACTTATAACAATAAAGCTGTGAAATTATTTTTCTGGAAATGAAAAAAAAGGGAAAACATCCTGTCAAGAAAGAAAAATTCTGTTGGCATGACAACAGATAGAGAGGGATTTCAGAAGAACTATGTGCAAGATGCTCCCACTGAATAGCTTGTTGATCATCACTGGATTGAAATCTGGAGGATTATCATGAAACAGGACAATAAAATGAGAACTAAAGCGTATTTTACAAATGAGTAAGAATGATTGCTTGCATTTTATTTTTTTTTCTGTTAATGCTTACTCTTAGATTTACAATATTAATGTAAGAATTAGTATGTAATTATTTCTGTAATTCTATGTAGTTTTTCATAAAAATGTGTGGTAACATATAGAAATATCTAACAGATATTTTACATATTGCACAATTGACTACATTTGAATTATTAATTAGTAGTAGATATGGGGTATTAATGAAAAAAATCCTGCCTACTTGGAAGAGTGCGGCAATGAAAAATATTTTTACAATGGTACTTCTGCCATGAATTTGTAGTGAAGATGTACTTGAAAAAGTGAAAAAAACAAGCTCAGAAGACTTAATTTCTGTGGATAATTCTGCGTAATCAGTGACTCACCAAGCAAGATATTGTCTCAGCCATTCTCTATAAATAATTTAAAATGCCATACTTAGCAGTGTGGCTTTTATAAGAAATGATCCTTCTAAAAAGTTGAATTACATCAGTAAACAAAATCACGGAGGGGTGTTAGGGTGCTTTTTGAAGCTGACAGTTTTCAAGGAGTGCAGTATAGTTAATCTGCAAAACTCTCTTACATCACAGTATTCAAAAGGTCATGAGAACATAACTATGATTAAAATGTGCTTTGCTAACTTCTACAAGAATTACTGTTCTGCAGTACATCTGCACTACATTTATACAAGGAAAATATTCTCTAGATGTTAATATTTTCTGATGTTAAAGAGCGGTCCAGTTTGGCTTCACAAGAAAAATTAAACAGAAGGAACATCAACCTTTCATTTAAATTAAGAAATATTACAGTTTTGGTTGTATTTATATAGCCCTCCCAGTAGCTAATTAAATAAACGTGGTCCTTCAAATGATGAATAAATCTATCAGTACACTGCAGGAAGGGGCAGTGAACTTAGTATGTAAATTAATACACAAAGGTCCATCAGGAACAGCTACTTTTAAATATACTATACTTTTAAATATACTGTAGACAGAATACATTAGAAGTGCATTTGGAAAACCTGATAGTGTTTTAATTAATGAAGAAAACTTGTGGGCCATTTATTGTTTCTAGAAATTAGGTAATATAATTGATCCAGCACAGATGTATGTAATTGAGAGATCTGTCCAAAAGTGCAGATATTACATTTATTATATTATATTTATTATATTATAATATATATATTATTATATATTATAGATATTATTATATTTTTATTTTTTTATTTATGCAGATATTACATTCAATTTACTTTGGGAGTGTTGCAGGTATATTGAAAATTTAGTTCAAATAAGCCTTTAAAAGGAAATAGCAATGAGCCTCACTATCTGAATAAGGAGAAAGAACAACTTAATTGGGAAAAAGGAATGTAGCAAGATCAGTTGTACAACACCATGCACGAGAAAGATAATTTTATTAATTAATTTCAGTGTTTCTCATTTAACCTAGTTTAGGCATTCTCAACTATAAAAATAGTACTTTGAAATTTTGAGAATTAAATTAATTAAACTTTTGCAATTTAAAGAAAACTGGAATAGTGCTACAAGATAGCATTTTGTGCTTTGACAGCAATTTTAAAACAGCTTCAATTTCATCTGCTTATCAACTTGTAATAAAGTTTTTGGAAATAATAGTAATTTGAAAAAGTATTTTCTTTAATTCTCCTTTGTGACTGAGATTTTTCTTTTGTTAAGACTTTGGGATTGTTTACCTGCTAAAACGTTTACTCTGAGTTTGAAAATAAGAGTTTTGATTTCAGATATCTAAATGTTTATCCATGTTTTTAATATACCAAGCCTGTATACTTTCATTTACTTATTGATCTTTTCCACAGACTTTCTTAAGAAACAGCACTAGGTCTTATAACACTAGGTGTTATTTGTATTTTCAAAGTTGTTAATGAAAAGAATTTCTCATTTGAGACTAGTGTCTGGTAATTCCATTCATGCATTCTAAGAAAGTAGTTAAAGATACATGGAAAAGCAAAACTTCTACATATTTAGTCAACTGCTAGTTTCCTAAGTCAAATTTGTAGGTTCGTAAGTGGTAAAACAGGAACTTAAAGGTGATGATAGTCACCACATTTGTTAGTCAGTGATTAAAATAGGCAACATAAAATACTCAAGAGAGGGGTACAGATTAAGCCCTGATAGATTTAAGGGTTTAGTCTCAAATTCCCTAATTAGTTAAACTTGTAACATCAATTAAGATCTTCATTTATCAAGAGAGGGACTTAAGTCTCTCAAGGTTTTAAAGCATCAGATCTCCCAAAAGACCCTCACAATGGAAGTACCATAATGTGGTGCTGTAAACGATTTCCTGCCTACAGAACACAAAAAATAAACTGACTACATACATAGAAGTAAATGTCCCAGAATGTAATGTTTATGTGTAAAGAAGTCTTACAGTTTCAGGCTAATAGGAGAGAAAAAAATAACAAGAACGAAACACATATCTGAAGCACTAAGGGCTAACATTCTCTATGGGATCTGAAGGACCTTTCTCTCTCTTCGTAAATAATCCCATAAAGTACATTTCAAAAAGGAATTAGGAATTGATTTCTAGGATTGACCATTTCTAACTGAATGTCAACTAGTCATAATAAAATGATCAGAAATAAAAAAAATCTTAATTATGTACAGACCAGTAGAACAAGTATAGAAATTAAGTCATTTGGCACTTTCAAACATAACCTGTAGTGTCTGTAGTATATTTATCATGAGACCACTTAAAGCTATGAAGCATTTCACTTCAAACACTAATTGCCTAAGAATGATTATTTTTTCTCACTTTCTAAGTTTTTCCTAACAGTACAAAATAGCCTACTTTTGTTTCTATCTGTTGCATTTTCCAAGGATACATGCTCATTTTCTGTTCATTTTCCAGTATGTTCATCAGTTAATATCACGGTTTTGTGACAACAGTTACTATCTTCACAGGAATGTTTTGGCAACAGATCCCATTCTATATTGTTCTGAATATGACAATATTCAAAAATGACATCAAGGTGCTTTTAATTATGATTTTTAATGTAATGACTAAATGGCTTTAGTATTTCCTTTAACTTTTCTTTGTTGTTCAAGTCCAGGCAATCCTGCACTGAGTGCATTTAAATATCTCCCTTCTTAGTACTCTAGATTTCTTGGATTCTTTCCTGTGACAATGGCCTCTTAAATGAACAAGAATTCAAGACATTTAACTAAGATTATATTTAATTAGTATTAATTTTTGTGGGTCTGCGTTCATCACTGCTGCAGTAAATTTGACTTCTCTAAATTCCTGAAAGCAGTCATGTTCCTTATCCATGTCATGTGCTTTGTCCAGGTACTTTAATACAATATGACATATTCTACCCATGATTTCTACTCATACATACTTTGCTTTTATTTAGACATGTGAGAAGATAAAAAAGAAGATAACTAGTAGAAAGACCCCATATATATGAAAACAGATCTATGCACAAAAAGGAAATTTAGAAATATCCTAGAGGTTTATATTCTACATTAGAAGCATTGTTTAACGTAGTATTAGTCTTTTTTTCTAAACACAAATATTCTAAGCACGTGCTGTTGCCTCAGCATGATGATTCTTTAATGCCTTTTAATGTTCACCTTACCAAATAATGAGAAGATTTTTCCTATTATGAGGATATGCTTTTAAGATGATTTTTTTAATTATTTCTGATGAGTAACCTTTCTTCACTGCTTCATTTGTTAAATTTCTCTGATAAGATCTCCACATGAAAACATCTGCTCCTGTTTGCAATGCCCCATAGTCCATAAAAAAAAAAAGAGCAGATTGTATTACATAAAATATCAAATAAAAGTGATTCTCTCAGGTAATCTTGCATTTTCCTTTGAAATAAGAGATATGTTATGAGTCAAATCTTAATGTAGGAGGTCAGTTTCCAAGGGTTACTGAAACATAGAAGCCAAAAGCTTTCAGTAGCAATTTTTCTTCATTGTGCTGCTCTACTCTTGAGATATATGCAAGTGCCTTTCTAACTATTAATGATCATCCTGAATTATATAGGACATTAGCTCTCCTTTTGTTATGATTGAGAACTGCTTTCTTTTTAAAGGTCAGCCATTCTGAGTGCTCTGAAATTTGCGTGTTTACTCAGGTTCTTCTAAAACTTTCTTAACTTTATGATTTAACTGCAGGAAAGACTTGGCAATATAGATTCAGTCACTAAGGTAAAGGTCCTTATAATATGGTGCTCTGCATTAATTGTGTACAACGCCTGGATATTACTAGTGATCTTCTAATGTGAAGACGCAGGATTGAAACAAGATTTTATGATAACTGATCTCTGCTACTTGAAGTTCAAATCTCATAAACATGCTACTTACCCTTCCTCAAAGAAAAGTATTGCAGCCATTTTTATAATGACCTTTCTGGATTGGTATGTGTCAAATACTAACACCCAAGATAGATGGAATTTCTGACCTTCCTATTTTTTGTTTGAGGCAGTGTAATGGTTGTTTTGTTGTTGCCATAAAACCTAAAATCAAACAGTGATCTTGACATGCTCTGATCTTACATCTACTGTGGCCACAGAATTAATCTAATCTGTGCTTAAAACTTGTAGTCTTGACATAGGAGAATGTTTATGTATGTTGTTGAATTTCTTGAGCTAGATGTTTGGTCACTGCCTGGATGTCAGACAAGGAACTTTACAACAGTAATTCCAGTTGGCTCAAGTAAGACCTCTACAATAATATTCTGCTGAATTCCTATGAATTTGTGGGACCAATTGCAAAAAATTATTTCAAATTATATAAAAAATATATTTTCACTATCTTACTTATCTACAAAAGGCTATCCAAAATGATCATATTTGCATCTCTAGGGACAGCAGCTGTTTTTTACAGTCATTTTATATTGATACACAAGTCGATTTAATGTAGAGTATATGTATATGACCAAATTTACCATGCAGGTTATTGATTGGCAACTGAAAATGATCACAGTTATATTCCAAAAAGTCTGAAATTCCTACCTGAAAAGCTGAATTACTGAAACGTGTAACTGTGTAGATAATTAGGAATTCAGTCAATCACTGTGTATCAGGCCTTCCACTTTTTCAAACAGAACCATTTATCAATGCAGATAACTAAGTAGGGATTTCTAGACCACAGAGGAATTTAATGACTGGATATGCTCATACGCAGACTGAGATGCATCATATTTGACATTTCATTATAACCCCAGCTTCAAATTTTTCCACTGTTCTTGCCACAGAAGCTCTCCCTATCACCAGGTCACAAAACTTATCCTGACCTGAGATGTGTAGATCACTTGGAAAGTAATGCCTTCTATTGGTTTCAATGGAAACTGCAGTAGATACAAAGAGCACATTATCTGTATTTGATGGGCAAATTCTCAGCTACAGAACACTATTTTTCAACACTGTAATCACTGTTAGCTATGCATTTTCACTGGATAGGAACAAGAGCCTTCAAGTCATGCTTATAAAATCTGTACCAGTGGAAATGACTGACGGTTTCACAGCTGCTCTCATGGCGTTATTGCCAGAAAAATGTTGCCAGCACAGTTCATCTTTCATCAACCCAAATAGAAGGAAATCAGAAGGAGCCAAATACAGACTATAGGGTGGGTTTGGTAGGACAGTCTGACCATGATAAACAGTGTGATCTACAACCTTCCAATCAATATGAGGCCTGGTGTTATTGTACTGCGAGAGAAAGGTTGTCTTCTTCTCTGCCCTGACTCTGGAAGTTTGACTTTTCTGCTTAGTTAGCATCATGTTGGTCAGAACTGAATTTTTGTCTGCATTCCAGGAAATCCAAAAGGATCACACTTTTCCTATCCCAAATGACGGTGTGCATCACTTTGTCTGCTTAGGGCTGCATCTTGAATTTTTTCTTTGATAGGAAATTCATGTCACTACTCCATGATGTGCCATTTTGACTCTGGCTCATAGTTTTGACACTGTGTCTCATCACTAGTAATGATGTGAAACTGTACAGGAAAGTGGTACCTTTATCTTTGTATTTCTTCAGTAGGTCCTGACTAGCAACTAGCATTATTTTTGTTTCTGTGAGAGTATTCATGGACCCATCTTGTTCAAACTCTGATATTCCAATGTTGCCACCACAGTTTCCAATGCACTGAAACTGATATTCAGCTTTGTTCTCAGTTTCTTGTTTTTCATCTGCTGATTTGAATGAATGAGCTCATCAAGATGCTCTTCATTTTGTAGTGTGACAGACGTGCATGGCTATGTAGAACATTACTTTCACATCACTGTTACCACTGCTGAAATACACTGCTCACCATCTCACTGTACTTGCATCCACTGTTTCATTCATTCATCCACTGTCCTGCACGTGTTGATGAATGTAAGTGGGTGCAATTCATTCAATATGAAGATATTTAATTAAACACTTTTGCTTCATATGCACTTCCATGTCAGACACCATTTTTTCAGACAGCTCTTCTGCTGCCATCTGTTGCACAGCAACAAAATGTAGTGTAATACTGGTGGGAAGGTTCCTCCTATACAGCCATACCATCAGTATATGCTTCTTATGTCATGGGCCAACATATCAAAATAGGAGGCATTACTTTTGGATCAACCATTTGTCTTGTGGGTATTAATTGGATTCTTCCCTGAAAACGTTTCTCTCTGATGACAATAGGCATTGCTCAGGGAGTTGAACTTGGATGTCACCATCAATCAGATGCATATAGTTCAGAAATATTAAAAATATGAATCAGGACAGTACAAAAGTTCTTTGGCAGTAGTAAGCCTTTCGTTGTCCATTTCCATAACATTTGATATCTCTACTGGGTTTCACTGAAATTAATGTACTTGATGCTGTTATTTTTCATTTCTACAAGGTAGTCAAAAGAGTTAAAATTTGAATATTGCAACACAGAAACAGCATATTTAAAATCATGTAGTTTGTAATTAACCTTACACTATTTATTCCTACATATGTAACAGATATTTAACCAACAGTTCTAATCAGAAAATGACTTTCATCTTGAAAAATGGGAGCAAGCAGTTGCTATGCACAATATCTCAATACCCACTGTCAGATATGTTGGAGGAAGAAATATATTTCTAAAAGCGATACTAAAACTAAAGTTTTGCTTGTGCTGAGAATGATGAAATCGTAGAGACTTTACAGTTACAACTTTGATTTAATAACCCATGTTCATACTTTCAACCTACAACAATTAGGATTGTAACCTTTCCAAGGGCAGCTAACAGTGAGTTTTAGTTTTGTTTTGTTCCGTTTTCTGTGATAAAGGTGAAAATAAGGTGATTTATTAGTCACTTTCATAAGCTTTACATATATATTTTTATCTTTAAATATAAAAAACACTGACATTAATGTATTTAGTTGGATATTAATGAAGGTTTGGGATTTGATTTATTTTAATGAAGTGGTAAATCATAGGTAATACTACTGAATTTCAGGAATGGAATGAGATTGATTTCAATTGCTTTTTTTCTTAATATCAATATTAATTGCTGTGTGCATAAAATATACAGATATGTATCTGTCAGGAAATGAAATATTTATCAATTGGCAGAGGTTACAAGGACTGCCAAGAGACTTCACCTTTGGAGCCAAAATTGAAACTGACTATTTCACACTAACGTCAATGTAGAAGAAGGAAAAATTACCATTTTAAAGAAAAGATTTCAGATTATTTATTTATTTATTAGGTATTACATCTTTTCCAAACTGCTGAAAGCATTGGGAAGTATAGAGGACAGAAATTCTGTTGTTTGAAGTATGAGGAATGGTTACACCTCAAATTGATGTTTATAATGTGTTACCAAAACATTAAGAGTTACTTCCTCTAATTCCAGAATTAGATTTTTAGAAAAAAACAAACCAAAACAAAAAAAAAAACAAAAACTTGTTTCCCACATGATTTAAGATATTTTATACACACACAAAGGACAAGTAAGTTTTCCAAACCTGGACAGAAATTATAGTCTATGTAAGATTATGTAGTGAATCATTATCAAAATGTTTAACATTACTTTCTAGTTGAGATGGCAACTATATAAATATAAGAATAATTATGCTAATAATGATGGAACTCTCAAACAGTTTTTTGTTGGTAAATGTCCAGGTTTTAAGTTACTAACACATATAAGATGCAAAATAAGTAATAAAGCTTGGGTAATATATGTTTATGTAAAGTAAGGTACAAACTTTCATATTCTAAGACCTTCCAGCACCTTTTAAAATGTGCACACATTAATACCTAATGTATACTGTGAAGTGCTTTTTGTGCATATACATCTTCTTATTTCTCTTTGAGATATGATTTCTTGAGTTTTATCAAGAGATATTTTTATCCAACTTTGTCTCTAGCTTACGTATTCTTGTATTTTCTATTGTAAGTAAATAATGATTCTGCATTTTTGCCACAACAAGACTGAAGGTAGAATAAAATGTTTTAAATATTATCCCTACCCAGTAGACCCTTATTTCTAAATACATAAGTGGGTATAGGAGAAGACATATGATGTCAGGGAAGGAACAGAATGAAATAAAACTTAAATGAAACTAGAATTTACCAAAACTGTATGTAAAACATTTTACTGATATTTTCCAAATGAATTTTGATGAGGTTTAAATTAATACATCTATATTAAACCTTGAATTAAATTAGTCTTATGTTTAAAAATAACAACTGAGTTTTCTAACTGAGCTGCCTGCTGTACACACTTACAATGTAGTCATTTCTTGAAAATTATTAATCTGACCTATCATAAATTTATAAATAAGCCTAAGAAGAATCATGCTCCAAGGATGTCTACGTATTTCTCCAAAGGGAGAGTAGCTATTTAGTTCACATGAAAATATTAGTCTTTGAGGAACTTAGAAAAGGATAATGAATTTCATCTAACTACATTCTGCATCTGAGTAGGAACAAGTAAGCCATCATTTTTCCCTCAATTGTGTTCAATTCATGCTCATAGCACTGGCCATTTCCTTACGACCTGTCTCTTCACAACTAATTTTTTTTTTTCTCTTTACATCTTTATTTCACTTTGAGCAAATTTTCAAGACAATTCTAATATATTTCATCAAATGATATTTATATCAATAACATTCTTTTCCAGAAGATTATTCTATTCAGCTGTTGTTCAGTTAGCATGTAAGAGAAATCCCATCAGCTTTTTCACCTGTTTTTTCCGTGTATGATTTCACTCATCATTTTAGTAGCCATGACTCAGAAATGCACCTACTATTCTTGTAGTGATTTCAGCAGTGTTCATACAGATTATGATATGCTTTTTCTGTATGTGCAGCCTAAGTCTGGGTAGTGTTTTTGTGTCTTTCTATGGCAAAACATGACCAATATTCAATTTACTGTCTTGTATCTATCATCAGTAGATTTTATTCAGCATTACAGCTTTCCAAGTCCTTTGAACTTTATTTCAAAATATTTTCTCTAGATGTATTATCCTACATTTTATATTTGAACCACATTTTAATATCTCTCTCAGATGTTACTGACTTCCCTGCACGTTTCTTCTGTATTATCTGGTTTATTTCGACCTTTGCATTCATTATTGTTTGATCATATGCATTTGAAATCATCTGGTAAATATTCTGAAACATAAATAAATGCTTGATTAGACATTGCTATGAATATTTCACAGTATTTCAAGCTTAAACTACAAAATCTGTGACCATGCCTTTCCTGGCACGGAGGTCAGGCTGATAGGCCTGTAGTTCCCTCAATCCTCCTCAAAACCCTTTTTGCAGACCGGAGTCACACTGGAAAGCTTCTAGTTTTCTGGGACCTCACCAGTCAACCAGGAGCACTGACAGATGATGGAAAGCAGCTTGTCTATCCACCAGCTCCCTCAACACTCTTGGGTGAATCTCATCTGGCCCTGCATAACTAAACTTCAAAATCAAGATCTAAAATAAGTACTACATTTTAATCCTTAATTATTTGATAGCACCATTGCTGATGCCATACACGTGATATGTATCTGCTTAAACTAAAAAGTTTTCATTTGTGCTGTTTTTCACAGTTAAGAAAATGTGAATTGCAACTTTGCAGATGATTAACAATATTAGTCTGTGGTGTAATTGTATTTACAACAACAAACAAACATGGAAATAAAGCTGTCTGTTTGGTATGCTTTTGTTTTTGTTTTTGTTTTTTTTTTTTTGTTGTTGTTCATGAGATATGGCGAAGCACATACTGGTTTTCTGGATATTTTAAATTATAAAGTTATCAAAAATAAGAAAGAAGATAGATGTCCTTCACATGTACACAATTTATGTGCTTGCAGAGGCAGCTATCTAGTAAAAATCCTTTTGCTTCCTCTACTTTTTGTGTATTCCTTGAGTCTCGGATCCATGTAAATAATAGGATTTGCAACAAATTTGAAGTGACAACATCACATCAGAATAAAAGTGACTGCTTTAAAAATTAAAACCCAAAATATTTAAGGTTTCCCATGTGGAATATATTGAGGCAGGCAGTCTTCCCCTTTCTTGTGTTTGTAGAATGAAGTGCAGAGAAAGAATATCTGTATCTCCACAGTAGTTAAAATTAGCTAAGGATATTATACACCTCATTAATATTGAAAAATAGGTACTTTCTCTGAAATAATACAGGGAGACAGAAAAAGAGCCCTCTTTACCTTAAACACTGCATCACAAATAACAGATCTGTAGCAGTATTCAAAACATTTAAAATTTTGAATGCTTCCTATTATTTTCCTCATGTTTACAAGAACAAAAAAGGCTGCTAAACAGCCAGAAATTTAAGTAAACAAAATGTTCTTTATTCTGTCAAAATCCTTTGCAGATATTATCTGTCCTACCCATCTGATGATGACAGATCCTTTGCCCAGAATTCACTTTTTGTAAGGATTAACAAAAGTCAGTGAAATCATGAGAATCTTCTAAATCAAACCAGGTTCAGAATTTAAAAATACATTTATTTTATTTTAACCATTATAATGTTTTCACTTGTCTGCATAATTTTAGTCTTTTATTTCCTCCAAGAATGTCAGTAGCTCAAATCTTGAAATACTTAACTACTACATAGGTATTATTTTCTCTATTGCATTTAATGTCAAAGGAGAAAAGGTTCTGGCTATGTTTCATAAGCTATTTCAGCTTTCTGGAAACCCTAAATTTTTTTCTTTAATCCACATTGTCTTCCTTAGCAGTGGGATCTGCCAGTGCCGAAAGGTGAAATATGACTCCTCCTACTCTTGTCTACAACCCGACGTGTTCACAGAATCACAGAATTACAGAATTGTAGGGGTTGGAAGGGACCTCTAGAGATCATCTAGTCCAATCCCTCTGTCAAATCAGACTCCCTAGACCAGGTTGCACAGGTAGGCATCCAGGTGGGTCTTGAATATCTCCAGCGAAGAAGGCTCTACGATTTCCCTGGGAAGCCTGCTTCAGTGCTCTGTCACCCTCACTGCGAAGAAGTTTCCACACACATTTGTGCAGAACTTCCTATGCCTCAGTTTGTGGCCATTACCCCTTATCCTATCACTACACACTGCTGAGAAGAGTCCAGTCTCATCCCTTTGCCTCCTGCACATTAGATATTTATAGATGTAAATCAGATCCCCTCTGAGTCTTCTTTTTCCAAGGATGAACAGACCCAGGTCTCTCATAGGAAAGCAGTGCTCCACATATGAGTAAAAAAAAGAAAAACAGCTTGTGTTTATAACGCTAAGTGAAAGAGTCTTCTTCTATGAGATTTTGTAAACTTATGTGGTCAAAGTACATGGAGAGAACCACTTATGTTGGATATTTTATGAGCTTAAAAAAATAAATAAAAGGAAAGAAAAAAATCAAAACAAGGAATAAAGATCTGAGTACCATTGTGTGTTGGAAAGATAAAAGAGTGCCATTGAAATCAGAGAATCAAATCTGCTGTTTAAAGAATATTGATTCAGCCAGGGAAGTTATGGCAAATATCCAAGCGTACGAGAAATGGGACTGAGGCATTGATGTTCTCTTCTGGTTGTAGACTAGAGGGAAATAATTTTTTTTTTGCTGGGGAATTCTTAGGCTTTGGCAATACAGAAGCATCAATAAAGACTGAGTGATCTGAAGTGAAAAATTAAGCCAGTAACCTTGAAGTTAATTCAGAGCATTTTAATCAATTATCAGCCTATCAGCTGACACAGAACTGGTGCTTTAAAACTGTGCAGCTCTAACTTTTAAAACATGAAAGGAATGGATCCTTTTCCAACACTTTCCTTAAAGAACAGTCATTGATTATCTGCTAGCTTCTTCCCTTCACATACAGTCATGGAGTTTTCAGTGCTCTGCACTCTACTTCAGTATACAAGAAGAATGAGAATGCATATGTTAACAGCTGTTAAAGGCATATGGCATCTTCAGAATTAGCAGAAATATTTACATACATGTAGATGTATGTATGCAGCTTTATGTCTTCACTTGACAGCAGTCACTTCTATAGTCTACAATTTTTGTTGTGCTTAATTTATGAAAAAGAGACAGGCAGCTTGCAGTAGGCTCATGTGAACAGCAGGAAATAAAAGAAATCTCTTGACTTTCTTTTAAAAATATATATACATTTCTAAATAAAACTAGGAAAACTTCTATTATTTTGAGAGCTTAGAAAATGCATTTAATACTGCAGATTAGAAAGATCCAGGATCTAATAAAAATTTTAACATTATGCAAACTGAAACAGTATTAATGACTACATTGAATAAATGAATTATATTAGTAAAATTATGTTAAGCTTATTGTAGCTAGATTGTTATTATTATTAATTATAAACATATTTACTTTAAACATTTTATATATAAGAGATAGAAGACCCAAATTTGTATTCTTATAATTGTTTGTGTTTATTTATTTATTAAAATTCTTTTTGTGGAAGTTTTTCACTGATACGGTAATTTTAAATATCATACAAAAGAACAAAAATTTGCTTTTCAATACATTAATCTTCATTTGACTTAAATGATCTGTGCTCCTGAGACTGTCTCTAGCACCTCTCTCAAAAAATACTCTCTGACAATGTACTTTGAAATACTGATTCCAAATAGTGCTCAAATTAAAAATCTCTTCACACATTCTAACCATTAATATACCCAAGGGATTTACAGCTGAATGCAGGAAAAGACTGTCCTGAATTCCCTTTGTGGTTAAATAACACAAAACCTTTCATTTAAAGCCATTCTCTCAAAGGCCTAGCTGCTGTATAACTACAGCTGTATAACTACAATTAATAGTCTTTACTCCTTTAACTTCTTTTGCATCTCTTCTACCTAGAGATATCTGGAGTTCTTGTCTTGAATGTACATATGGAAAGCCCTCTAAATAGGATTTGTTTCATACAAAGCTTGTCTCATTCACATTAGGAAGGATAGGAAGAATAGCCACTTGCTCCTTTTTCCAGATAGAAAAACTGTTTCAGAGTGTTACAAGGTCCCTTACCACAATACAACTTTGTTCAGTTTTTTAGCCATGAATGAATGGCATGAAGACTCCAGCTCTTATGAGATAGAAGTGATTACACAATGTTCATACAGAATATCAAATTTTATAATTACACTACAAAATCTCTTAATGTAACTGTGAAAAGATGAAAACTAAGGATATCTAGAGATATGTCACCCACTGAATGTAATAGGTGATGAAGTTTATTTAAGTAAGAACATTATGAGACCTTCATTGCTCTAAGCCTGAGTTTTTACATTATGTCCACATTTATGAGACTCTTTTCCTCATGTCAAACATTGACAGTTACATTTTCATGATTTATTCTTGATTCTTTTACATCCAGATCATAAACCCATGAATAATATAATATTCTATTTCCAAATTAGAGTTTCAGGAAACCCAACTCAATATTCTTTTCTTGTTTATAAGGTGCAATGAAAGAAATTCTCACTGATGAAAACTTTTGAAGGAATATAACTTTCATCTATCTATCTATCAGTCCCTGGAGTGCTGTTAAGATATTTGGTCACAGATAAATGAGCATTCTTCCATTTTCTATCCTACTTACATTCCAAAGTACAAACTCCCATGCTCCTTTGATTACCTTGAGAAGATAAAGAACTGCTAGTTAAAATAGATGCCTGCTTCCAAAAATAGAATTAAAGAGTATGGAATTTAGCCCCTCACTACTCAGCCATGGAGATTCTGCACCTCAAGTACTGCATTCACTTTTGGGGTTCTCACTACAAGGAAAAGTGAGGCCCTGGAGAATGTTTAGAAAAGGACAACAAAGCTGGTGAGGAGTCTGAAGCAAAAGTCTTATGAGGAGCAGCTGAGGGAATTGGGATTATTTAGTCTGGAAAATAGGAGGCTCAGGGGAGACCTTATCATGCTCAATAGCTACCTGAAAGGACATTTTGGTGGAGTGGGTATCAGCCTTTTCTCCCACGTATCTAGCAATAAGACTGGATGGAATGGTTTCAAGTTGCACCAGGGGAGATTCAGACTGTATGTTAGGAAATACTTCTCTGAGAGAGTAGTCAGGTGCTGAAATGGACTGCCCAAGGAGGTGGTGGACTTACAAACTGTGGAGCTGATTAAAAAAAAACATTTTGATGTTCTACTAAGAGATGTGGTTTAGTGGGAAGCACTGGTGATATGTGGATGGTTGGACTGGATGTTCTTGGAGATCTTTTCCAATCTTGGTGATTCTACGGTTCTATAATTATTTCTGAATTACATTATTCTGGAATATTAGAAATGGGAATTGTTACGAAGTTGCTGTGGAACATCACTATGTCTACTCTTTTAAAAAGAGAAAAACTGACCAAAATCCAAATTCATTTTTGTAAAAAATCGTAGAACACTAAAACTGTGTTTTAAAAGGAAAGTTTACAAATGAAGTAAAAAGTTCAATGGGAAAAAATGGTGATGGTACTTCTAATTTCTATCTTGCCTTTTCATGTTTAAATTTATACCTGAAACAAACAAAAAAGGATTACAAATAATTCCATTAATTCTGTAATATGATGAAACACATGACATTTTTTTGGTCCTAATTAAAAAACGTTTGCAATTCTTCAGTAGAAGTGGATGAGAAAAACATAGTTAACATTTTGAAAACATTTGAGAGTGGCGAAGATATATTTCTTCTCACCAAGTGTTATTAAAAAACACCTCCAGAATGTATAGAACAGTTATAATCTGAATTGCTAACAATCAAGCAGACTTGTTCAGGATACTTTATGTTTATTTTCAAACAGTGCTGCACTCAGATTCTTATGCTCAAATCAGCTTGTTAAGTTTGTACCTCTACCTGTGTATTTACTTCCCCTGATTTATATATGTTATTGAGAATAGTAGAATAAATTTAAAGAATGGAATTTTAAAAAGGAGGAATATTTTCTTCCTTGACTATCTCTTAAGGCATAAACTTGCAAATGAACCATGGGAAAACTTTATTCTCTTTCTCTGTGTTCTTCCTGTCACATTTTCAAATGACTTTCATGTCTATTTTTTGTAAGAAAATCTGCCAGTAAGTAATATAATTCATGGCAAATTTCCAAAACTCTACAGCCTTTAACAAGTACAGAAAAACAGATAAATTTGTGGGATGTTTTACATTGACAGACCCTTGAGTATTGCAAGAGTTTTTTCCAAGGTGAGCTGAAAAACCTTCATGTGAATTATATCAGTTTGCAAGTGTTCTGTCCTCTATAGCCACACTGATTCTCCTAACAGCTATGGTCCAATATGAAAATTCATTTCATAGCTTTCATTGCTGAATCACTTGATAAACAAGAAGGATTAGTGAAAGACCTTATGTTGCTTTCCAAACTGCATTTTCCTGATAGCCACCTATCCATGAGTCTTTTACAGGCCGTAAGGGAAGCTAATTAACTACATTTTCCCCTCCCTCTGAATTTGTAATAGATGCCACACATTTCTGCCTTTGCATGAATATGAAATTATCTTCTGTTTGTCTTCATAACCTTTACATAGATTTATAGGGATGGAAGAAAAGATTTAAACAATTGTCATGCAGAAACAAGAAACCCTTACACAGCTTATATTTAACCTATTTTAGGAGCCAGTATTTCCTTTATGACTTCACTAAAAGCAAATGTTGCTCCAGTTAGGGAGTGATTTCCCTTCTTTTCATGGAGTAGATAAGCTTTGATATAGTGAGTGGCATGTGGTAAGAAAGAAACTTAAATGTCATTTGCTATTGAATCAACAAGAAAATCTTGGGTTGAAGCATTTCAAACTAATGATCACAGAAACATAGAATGCTTGAAGATGGAAGGGACTTCTGGAGGTCAGCCTTTTCAACTCTCCTGTTCTGGAAATGTCATCTTAGAGCAAGTTGCTCAGGACAATACATGTAAAGATTTTTAATATTTCCAAGGACAGAGACTGCAACTTGTTCCAGTGCTCTCAACCACACAGTACTGAACTGTTAACTGATGCTCAGAGGGAACCTCTGTAGCCATTGCCCTGTGACCTGCCACTGGATATCAGTGAGAATACCTGAGCTCCATCCACCTTGCAACTTCCCTTAAGATATTTATATACAATGATTAAATTATCCATGAGCCTCTTCTCCATGCTGAAGTCTCACATTTCTCAGTCTTTACTCCTAAGAGGAATGCTCCTATCCCTTTAATCTTCTCTGTGGCCCTTAATCACTCTCCAGTAACTCCGTATCTCTTTTGTGCTTAGGAGCTCAGAACACTGCAAAGTACTTCTTGTGTGGTCTTGCCAGTGGCAAGTAAAAAGAGAGGAATCCAAGCTTGAAATACTCCTTATGGAGCCCTGAATTGTAGAATCACAGAATGGCCAGGGTTGAAAAGGACCTCAAAAATTATCTAGTTTCAACCCCAGTGCCATGGCCAGGGTTGCCAACCACTAGACCATCCTGCCCAGAATCACATCCAACCTTACCTTGAATGTCTCCAGATATGGGGCATCCACAATCTCTTGGGGCAACTTCTTCCAGTGCACCACCACCCTCTGAGTGAAAAACTTCCTCCTCAAATCAAACCTAAATCTCCCCTGCCTTAGTTTAAAACCATTCCCCCTTGTCATAGCAAAGTCAATCCATGTAAACAGTCATTCCTCCTCCTGTTGTTACATTCCCTTCAAGTACTGGAAGGTCACAATGAGGTCTCCCTGGAGCCTTCTCTTCTTCAAGCTAAACAAGCCCAGTTCCCTCAACCATTCCTCATAGTAGAGGTACTCCAGCCCACTGATCATTTTAGTGGTCCTCCTTTGAACCTGTTCCTAGAGCTCTGCATCCTATCATTAGCTATCATCTTTTCAGCAATGGCACACTACTGTCTCATTCTCAACTTTGATTCCACTAGGAAACCACCTCGAAAATCTTTTCTGCCAGATTGCTTCCCAAGTGGTCAGCCCATAGTATGTACAGGAGCTTTGATTTTATTTCTTCCAAGATATATATAAGAACTTGCACTTCTTTTTCAACTTCAACTTCAACTTCAGCCCATTTCTCCTGTCTGTTGAGGATCCTGTGGATGATAACATTGGTTTCTGGTGAAACAGACATTCTTCACTGTTTCATATCATCTGCAATCTTGATGTGAATACACTTTACTTCATCTAATTGTGATCGTTAATGAACACAGAACTCATTATTGACTCCTGGAGTACACTGCAAGCTACTGGTCTCCAAATAGAATTAGTGCCATTGATTACTACCTTCTAGGCCTTATCAGTCAGACAGTTTTTCATTCTCCTCAATGTCTGCCCATCCAGCCCATGTATCAAGAGTTCATCTATAATGATTGTATGGGGGGCAGTGTCAAAAGCTTTACTGAAGTAAAGGTGAAAACATCTACAGCTCTTCCTCAGCTACCAGGGCAGTGATGGCACATAGAAACTTTACAGTTTGGTCAGGAATGACTACCCCTTAATGAAACTGTTCATACTTCTGCTGGCAGTGGACTGTCGTTCACATCTCCATTAACCTGCCCATCATGTTCCAGAGCCTCAAAGATCTTGTATAAGGCACTAGAAAAAGGGAGAGATGAGGGGTGAAAGGCAAGAAGAAAATCTGCCTTCTATCCTGAGCAAAAACTGCTTTGATTCCTGCTGTCTTTTAGCTCCCCTTGCTTTCTTCAAAGTGTTTTAATGCTGATGTGTTCTTCATCAGAGCAGGAGATTGCATTCTGCTGCAGTGATTCTGTAATTGAAATGACCCTGGAGAGCATAAAGACCCACCAAGAGGTGGCAGAATTCATGAGAGCACCTCAGGAAGCATGAACAGGGCCAGGAATAGGGGCATAACATTCCCATACAAAGGCAGCTCCAGGGAGTGCAAGTGACAGGGAGTATAAAAAACAGAACAGGCAAAGGGGGCATGAATCATCAGCCACTGCATAATGTGGCAGTTGGGACAGGAAGGTTAATAGGATTGGCATGTGAACCATCTTCTGCTGTGAGTGTAACAAGAAACATCCTCCTGCTGAATTGAACATGGTACCCACCGTCCACAATGGCTGTGCTAAGGCTGAAACAGACATAGGTGTCACCACATTTCCAGACAGATACAGACACGAGGAGATCTCTTGAGAACCAAAAAATTTGCCTAGACCTTTGGTTTCAGGGAACTCCAGAATCTGGAAGTCACTCTAGGGCATGAAGGCAGGAGGTGGTGTCATGGGCACAGGTTTGCTCAGCTCAGTGAACTTTTTGAGCAAGTGGCCAGTTGGAAGAAATCACCAGGCAGAGTATCATTCAGGAATTCAAGCAAGAAATTTATGAATGGAGAATTAACATATGCTGAGTGACAGCCCTGACTTAAGTCCTTGCAAGGGAATGCTAAGCTAGATTCCAAACTTGAGGTGATGGACTGTGCTGGCATATGAGGAAGATTGAACTCTCATCTCTGCTTGGAGTAGAAAGAGTATTCTCTCTCTTGCCCCTGAAGTGTTCCTATGCAACAGTTACAAGGCTCTGAGACTGGAAAATGGAGAGTGGAAACAATCCAGACACAGGAAAAAGCAACTTCACAAATTTGATCCAACCAGTCCCCTGTGTTAGAACCAGCACCACTAGCAGAGTGCAAAGGGTGTTAGTAGTTGGAGATTCCTTGCCGAAAGGCACTGAAGCACCCATTTCACCTCTGGAAAAGCTCTTTAATAAGATTTTGTGCCTGCTGTGGGCACACGGTTGCAATATCAAGAGGTTACTATTCCTGGTAAAGCCAGAGAAGTACTATCCATTTCTACTTTATCAAGTAGAGTTGAATGAGGCTGCAACTAGGACACTCAGAAATATCAGAGGAGACTTCATGTCCTTCATCAAGAACTGAAGGGATCAGGAGGAAAGGTAGTGTTTCCTGTGCTCTCAGCTGAAGTCTAGGATGCAGGAATGATGAGATGAGTGAATCAAGTCAATGACTGTCTGCATGGATGTTGTCATGCTGAGGATTTTGGATCTATATTCTTGGATATACCTTTGAGGAACCAGGTATTTTGATGTTGTATGAGATACAACTGACAGTATTCTCAGTTGCAAGCTGTCTGGACCTATTAGCAGAGCTTTAAACAAAATTTGACAGAGTAGAACCAAGGAACACTGACAGTTCAGGAAGCACCAGGGATAAACCTATGAATTGTCCCAGAGGAATTAGGGAGGGCTCCTCTAAGAAGGTAAATGGGATCAGTAGACCAGTTGAAGTGTCTCTATACCAATGCATCCAGCACTGGAATCAAGAAGGAAGAAGTAGAAACCATGGTGCAATGAACTATGATCGAATTTCTATCAGCCCAGAAAGCCAACTGTATCCTGGGCTATAACAAAAGAGAGGTGGCCAGCTGGGTGAGGGAGATGATTGTCCCATTCTAGCCAGACTTCATGAGATGCCTTCTGGACCACTGCATCCAGGTCTAGTGCTCCCATCACAAGAAAGAAGTGGAACTGTTGTAATGGATCTAGAGGAGCGTAACAAAAATGCTCAAAGGGCTGAAGTGCTTTTCCTATGAAGACAGAGAACTGGCTTGATCAATCTGGAGAAGTCTCTGAGGAGACCATATTGTGGCCTTCCAGTGCTTAAATAGACCTTATAAACAGTAGGATAACTGTTTTGTTTTGTTTTGTTTTGTTTTTTAACATGATTTGATAGTGACAGGATAAGAAGGAAAGGTTTTCACCTAAAAAAGGAATTCATGTAAGATGTTAAGAGGAAATTTTTTACTTGTAGGATATTGAGGCAATAGAACAGGTTGCCCAGAGAAGTTGTGGATGTTTCATCTCTGAAGGTAGACAAGACCAGTTTGGATGGGGGTCTGGGCTGCCTGAACTAGTGGGTGGCAAGCCTACCTGCATCAGAGAGGTTGGTACATGATGATCTTCAAGGTCCCTTTCAACCCAAGGCATTGTATGGTTCTACAATTCTACCTGCTGGCAAAAGAGTAGAGGATCATTCTTTCCTTGTAGTGTAGTTGGCTAGTGCATCTGTTTCACGGATGGCAGAACATGATTCTACTACCCGATCTCCTCTGATCCCCTAATGATCCTCATCCTGCCCACTTCTTCCTGAAGGTTTGTCCCTGGGCAGAGAATCAGCTTTCTGGTAGGTGGATATGTGACCAGAGCTCCTTGTGAGCGGGTTACAACCACTGTTAGAAGTGTCAGACTGGCATCACCCTACCTGTAAACTCTCCCAAAAAACCTGACTCACCAAGTATTCCACCATGCCCTGGCAAACACACTGTGACCTATTTGCTGGCGCTTTCTTAGGCTGCTTTTTTTATATGTGGGAAATGAGCTCTATTACTCATGGCCATGCCCATGCCTTGTCAGCCAATTTACTGAGATCTGCCTTCATTCCCCTGGTGTTCCCCTGTGCAGGGAAAAGTCACCTCTCTATTGCCATTCTACACTCTTCTATAAATTGTGCTGACACTGGAGGTGAACCAAGTTCCTTGGTGATTCTGGATACTGTCTTGAGGAGATTCCAGGGCAGATAAAACTGTAGCAATAGTAGTCTGTTTCTCATTTCTTGTGCAGCTATTCCAGTCTTTAAGTCATTTTATGAAAATTTGGCAGCAGGATCACTTCCTCTAGACACTATAATTTGAAAGAAAAATATGGACAGTCAAGTCCCATGAGAGGATCATTTTTTGGTACCTTTCACTTGGATTGTTCACACAGTGTATTTGAAGAGTCTTCTAAATATATTCATTTACATTATTTTTTTGACAGTTCCATCCAGATTGTACAAACAAAGCACAAACTAGAACTATTTGATGGAGCATGGTTAATTTTCTCTGTCCAGAGAACAAAGATTTTGAAGCATACATGCTTATTTGGATTTCATAATGTATTCTACCTTTATCACTCATTACAAACTTTAAAGTCAGGTGATTAACTTACAGTTGCAGAAATACTTAGTCTGGAAATGCTTAATTCTCTTAATGAATGTTGTCACAAAGATAAGATGTGTACAAATTACAGCATTACACTTATAGACATCCTAACTAATAAAAGTACTCACCCTAAGTTGTCTTTAAATATGAAGTTTTATACTGCATAGTTTTATATTTCTAAAAGCCATGCACTTCATAGTCAAAGGTTTTTTGAAACATTATATCAAAATAAGTCTTGAAAAATTTAATGAAGCAATGAAGATCTCATTTACTGCCCAGAAAATCTCTCTATGGAAGTTTGCTATCCGCTGATTGCAAGAAGAGTTTACTGTGCTTGCTAAAGCCAGAGGACTACTATCCATTCTTACTCTTTCAAGTAGGTTTGAATGAGGACACTGAGACGCATCAGAAGTCACCTCATGTCTTTCAAAAAGATGCCAAAGGCGTCAGAAGCACAGGTAGTGTTCTCAACCCTCCTTTTTGGAGACAGGGATGCAGGAATAAGGAGTCAAATGTATCAGGTGAATGACTAGTTCCACGGATGTTGTCATGCTCAGGGTTTTGTATTCTATGTTCTTGTGTGCACCTTCAAGATTCTGGGCATTTTGACATCATATGGGATACAGCTGACCAGGTGGAGCAACAATAGTCTGGGTAACAGGCTGTCTGGACTTATTAGTAGAGCTTTAAACTAGATTCAGTAGGGGAAGGAAAGTGTACCTGTGATTGAAAGAGACAAGGAATACTGAAACTTCAGGAAGCAGTGGGGATAGACCTATGAATTGTCCCAAAGGAATTAGAGACTATTAGACTCCTTTAAGTAGGTAATGTGACCAATTGCTTAACTGAAGTTCCTCTACACAAATTCATGCAGTATGGGAAACAAGTAGGAAGCTGGAAACTGTGTTGCAATTAGAAAAGTATTACCTAATTATTATCATGGAAAGGTGGTGTGAAAGGACACACCTGGAATATTGCTATTGGGGGCTGCAAGATTTTTGAGATTTAGGCAGAGAAGGACAGGAAGGGGTGTTTTTAAGAAATTAATGAACTCTGAAAAGTTGCCTCTGAGCAATAACCGCAAGCAGATTGAGAGCTGGTGTGTGGAGATGGAAATTTTCAAGACCAGACTGGTTGAAGCCCTGAGCAATCTGATCTAAAGTGTGGAAACCCTCACCATGTTAGGGATCTTCAAGATCCTTTCCAACCCAAGCCATTCCATGTTTCTATGAAATTGACAGCTAGAGCAAATGTCTCATAAGCTACTGACTAATGGTAAATTCTTATTTAAATGGCACGGAAAAGTAGGAAGCTAAATCGAATAGGTTTAAGAATTTGCATTCTGCTAGTCTACTTTCAAAAGTACACTGTTAAATATTAATGAAATTCACTCTCCTGAGATAAAGTTTAGTTCCATACAAATTTTCTGAATTCGTGGATATGCTTATATTTCTATAAATACCCATCTGTACTATACTGAAGAAAGAAAAAAAAGAAAAGAAAAAACCCGCAACAAATCTACACTTTCACAAATTTCATCCTCCAAGGTCTTTTGCATTGTAATGTGTTAGGTCTAATTCAGTTCTCAGTATCTAAAAGATTTGGTTACATTTCTGTCACATAGTCTTAGCTCTACTTAGCAAAGTGGAGTTGAAGGAAACTGACTTATTTGTATCTTCCCATATTCTAGTCTATTTCCACGTGGACTAATATAAATAAAAAGGTATTTGAACTTGCTTTTTTATTGGTGTGATGATGTGACAATAATATTCAGATGTAGGCATGCTGGTTTTCTTTACAATTCATTGTCAAAAATCAAACACCAAGTAGAAAAGTTGTCTGAAGGAAAAGCTAAGATCACAACTTTGCAAGTGAGAATGATCAGAAATTTAGCTTAGTTGGATACAGCACATTTAGGTCTTAACCAATGAGGAATTGTTTAGATAGGATGTTCTATTAAATTTGTTGTTTTCTTTAACATCCATAGAGACATTCTGTAAGACTAGCTATAAACTTTGCAATATTCTAAATATCAAGTTAGTCTTGTGATATCTTCCAAGTTGAATATTCCAAGATGAATATTTGGGCAGAAAAATGCCAATGCCATCATTTAAAATTAATATGTATGAGCCAGGACATTTGAAAGGAATGTAAAGTCAGAGGCCTGGAATGAAATGAAATATCATAAATATTGGTATCAAATCCATCATTAATGAGAGCAACCAAAAAGAGATTTATCTAAAAGAGATACAGTCTCTTTTAGACATTTTCCAACTTGACTGATACTAGATAGCTTTGAATGACAGATGCTACAGACACAATACAAGGCAAAAAGATGGAATCCAGAATGTGAAATACTGTGAAACATTTTTATAATTATCACATACATAATAATAACAATAAAAAATCTTTAGAAATTTACCAGAAGTCACTACAGCAGACACTGTAGCGAGGTTTGATTTTTCTTTGATAAATCCTGGAATATATATGTATTACCTTTCTTCACTACATTCACATCTGTCAGCGCTGACGATACTAACTAAAGCATTTAGTACACTGTTAACTATTCTAACCTTTTTTTCATATGAATCTATATTAGGGTAGTCTTTCATACTTCAATCTATAGGTCACTTAAAATTTATATACATTATTTTTTCTTCGACTTAGCTCTAGACTGAATTCCTTAGTCAGTAAAACTAAAGGGGATCTGCTAAGTGAAACAACCATTTGTGAACTTATTTCAGCGAATTATTTTGCCAAACACACAAGATAGGTAAGATAGGGGTAGTCAACAGAGGACAGTATTTTGGCAGATATATACATATTTATAAATCCAGACCCAAGTAAACTTTTACAGGATGCATAGAAAGTGTGCATGTACAGTGCCAGAGAGAACATAATGGTAATTGGGTTATATAAAAAAATTATAGAGGAAAGAGTAAAAATAAATGGTGTGTGTGAGAGGATGTAGAAGTCAGGAACTTCTCACTTCCAAATCCAGAATTGTCTACAGAATAAGATCTAACTGGTTTAGTCAGTATTAGAATATAAATATTAGATTATAGCTCTAATCTGCTTGGAAGCAGGTAAAAAATTATATAAATCTACTTACCTTATTTGTTGTAGTGCCACTTCATTTTAGAGAAAAAAAGAAGCACTTTTCCCAGGAGTGGTGTTCTTCTGGCACTAAACTTGTGTTCATGCTGAGATTCTTATTTGCAAGTATAAAGAGGTTACACTTCTTTACACCATCTGATGCTAGGATGAATTTTAGTTCTAATACTAGCCACCTATTTGACATTTGGCTAACTGTTTAATTAGCTGCTAATATAAACCTGCAGAATTTCTTTTCTAAAGTTATTCTCTAAGTTATCCTCTTCAGTTTTAAAATTATATTATATTATCCATCTGATATCCATTATATGCTATACTTTCTGATTCTTTTTGTTTGTTTAATCAAGTTCCTTATAAGTTGTTTGGATACATTTTTTTTTTTCTGTCAGCTCATTGGTGAACTCTTTTGGTTCTCAGTTAGTTCTGAGGAACAAGGGTTTCCTTCCCTCCTACACACAAGAAAGAAAGAAAAAAATGTAGTCTTGTAAAGACAAAATGTGATTGGCTCCTCTTATGCATTTTTTGTTTAGTGTTTCACAAAGACCAGTAAAAAAAGGAAACTTGGTCCAATGCATTTCATGTTTCTTTCTTCAGAAGCCTTAGAGTATAGTGTCAGGCTATTTTGTTTGTTTTTGTGTACATACTGAACATTTTGAGAAGAAATCACTTCTGTATGAAAGCCAGTAAGATAAAGATGATTAATTTCTGTAATAGTTATCTGTTCCACATTTTTCAGTGCTTCCTGAATCCAACTGAGGTGCTTTAATAGAAGATTTGAACAGGTTTTGTTTTGTTTGTTTTGTTTTGCTTGTTTGTTTGTTTATTACTATTTTTGTGCTCTTATACAAAAGAGAGGAAATCTCTCAGTATAATATGGGGACTGCAATTTTTTATACAATTGCTGAGTTCAAACAGCTTTGGCAAGTGTAAAGAAGAAATAACTTTCTCAAGCTCTTCTCACTTTTTAATGAATAAAATTAGATATACGGGAAATATCACCATATTGTTCTGACTTCTACTTATCAACATAAATACACCACTACCAAAAGACATAGAGGCTTTCCCTATATTTTCCAAATAATTTCTCAGTGCAGCTAAGAAGCTCCAGCAAATTCATTCACTCTCTTTTAACACAGAAAGTAGAAAATGAAAAAGAATATTACACATTTATTTATTTATTTTAAACCAGATGCCACAAGATTTCTTGCATTATGTGAGAAAGTTTCCTAGGGAGCACTACAGATTTAGCACAGTATTTTTTCCAATATGAGGTGTGGCAACTGACCTGTAATGGCATGTAAGGTTTATGCTCAGTTATATCTACTGGAGGAAAACTGATATGAAATACTCTTGAAATGGAATGGAAATATTTGATTTTTGCTACTGAGATCAAGAATGTCTTTAAGAAGATTCTAGAAAAGATTCTTAGTTGAAAGGAAAGAAAGTTGGAGACTCAGATTTAATACTCCTGCTGTGAGAACTTCCCTGATTTTCTACATTATGCAGATATCAACAGTTTACAGGCCGATTTGGTCTGGTTCCATGACTAATAGAATGGGGAACTCATGGACCCATGTCCTGGGAAAGGGGAAGGTAGAAATGGGAGAGGGTAGGGAGATGGGACTAAAAGCAAAACAGTGACAATGATCTGAGGAGGAAAACTATTTTACTAAATAAGACATCAGAATGCAAAATAACACAATATAGTGATAATTGAAGCTAATAAATCAAATGAGAGAGAGTGTCCGAAACCGAAGGCCTTACTCTAAAGCTGAAGGTGCGACAGCTAGGAATCTCCTACCACTGAGGCAAACAGCAAAAGGAGAGAAGTCTCGGGATTTATGTGCAGTTTAATCTTTCCCTCTGAGTGGAAAATGGGAACGCAAAGTCCTCTGGGGTCTGTAGTTCTTCATCTCTTCTGAGAACAAGGTACCCAGAAATGTGGCAGTCTGTGGAACTCTTTAACTCGCAGTGCCTTACATGATGTTATGATGTGAACTACTGATAACAAAAATCATAAAACCAAGACAGCTTATTAGTAACAAAATACACTGATGTTAAGTAGAAGCCACAACAATAGAACAACTAAGAAAATCCAGAAGCAAATATATTTCTAGTTATGCATGCTAAGATGCAATGAATGTTGCTTCTTCCTATTTCAAGCAGTGGAAGTTTACAATTAAATAAAACAGCATTTCTTTGATATTTTTTAACACATAATATAATGTTATAAAAAAAACATTGTCACTCAGAATAAGGCATCAGACATTTTATTTTTTTTTTCCTCTGGATATTTTTTCTCCCTATTTAGCACATTCCACGAACAAAAAAAGTGTACAGTCATATTTCTTTCAGTCATTTCAATTTCGTACTTCAGTTTGATTTTCCTCTTCTGTATTCTTCAGATGCCCTTCAATTGTATTTCCAAAATTTGATGCAGCAACAATTGTCACTGTGAAAATATAGCATGGAATCTCATACTATAAAAATATAAGGAAATACTGCAGTGGAAAATATCCTCCGTTGTTACAGGGTAAGATCTGAAAAACAGTATAGTCATTAATATTTGAACTGAAGCTATTAATTAGCTAACTATGAAGACATTTTACAGTTTTTTTTTCTTTCTGTTTAAAAGAAGGCATTTCCAGAGACTCTTGCAGAATAAAGAAAAACCTTAACAATCATTGATTATTCAGTCCACTTTGAAAGAAAAATATTTTTATTTGTTTCTCTCTTCTCCCAGTCTACTAGAAAAACTGGGAATCTAAAAACAGGAAAGTAGTGATGAGACTAAAATTTAGTTAGGAGCAAAATAAGCACATTTTAACCAAAATCTTTTTCATATTACAATTAAAAAAAAAAAGGAAAAGAAAAATACATTAAAAAATTAGTATTACCTGGGGCATCTTTTAATACATTCTTAAGAGCTCAGTCGAGAATATAAGTAAATGTTCTTTTCTTTGCATAGAATACATGTTTCTCTTCAAGTTCAGACTTATAGCAAAGAAGCCCTCAGGACCAGACTGAAGGAAACTTATCTTCTCGAGTTATTTGTTTTCTGTTTTCTCTCCCCAGTGTAGTAAAGGTAATAATGCTAAAATAGAAGTGTTATGACTTGGCTCTGCAAACTCACTACAATCAGAAAAAAAGTAATTGGATTACAGTATGATACTACTGGAGTATTCTTTATCCTAGAACATATATTTCTAGCTGTCTGCCAACAGGCTTTAATTTCTATAATCTTAAATGAATTATAGCTTATTTATAGTATTTTATATAAAACATCTATGTGTATTTCAGCTTTCCAAAAAATATGTCCTTTATTTAATTATTTATGGAAAATATATCCTCGTTACTGACCTCTATGTTTATTATCACAACAACAGTTGTCTCCAGTTGACAGAAATGAATATAGAAGTTGAAGCCACCTCAAGCCTGTCATTCTCTTTAAAGATCATTCTGTTACTTGATCACATTTCAACCACTACTTGGACTTTCAACCACAACTTGGACTGATCCGTACATAGACTTGCCCCATGGTGGTCTGGCTAGTTTAAGGTACACATTCACATATCTTATACACTCATACGATTCAATCAGTTCATCCCTGCCACTGATTAAACTATTTATCTAAAAATTTGTGTTGATCTAAGTTCAGATTTCTTTGCAACAATCTGTCACTTTTTGAGTTCCTCTTGCAGCTTCATGAGCACCTGTGTCTATCTTCTTTGAGCCTTCTTCCACTGCAGAAATGTGTTGATCATTCATAATACAAAAACTACTCATGTTTAGTCCATAGTTTGTGATGCTATTTCCCCTGCAATTTGCACCAGTGAAAAAGTTAGCAATAGGCATACGTTATTCGTCCAAGAAACTGATTGTTGTAGACATTATAGAGATAAAAATTTAAACATGACAGAAAGTAGCATGTGCAATATGCTATGTGGAAGTAAGCCATACTATTTATTACTTCTATTTCTATAGTCAACAAATTCTGACATTCTGTATGTGAATAGATGAACACTATCTTTGTTTATAGCCTTACAGAGTCATGCTGCCTCCCTGAAAAGACTGCTCTAGCTTGGAAGTACACCACAAATAATTTAACACACTGATCTGTACTGTGCTCCACACAGTCCAGTGTGCTGTATAATGTTGCTGTCCTGTTGTGGAGAAATACAATCTGTCAACCTTAGATAACCCTGTAAATTTCCATAGTTCAAACGATTCATCTATGTGCCTTCAACTTACGTAACTTTGAACACCTATTCAAACTCCCTTTATAATAACTTAAAAGCAGTTAATATTTTTATGTTAAAACTTATCTGAATTACATTTGATATCAATCTTGAGACAGATTCTGTTCTTTGAAGAGTTATTTCTTTCCATGTTATGTACTGGAAACCAAGAGTGACTAGCTAATCTGTGGAGGTATACATTTGTTTTGATGATTTCTGTGATATTTTAAACTCTTTAAGTGACACCATAATTTGACTGTTAAATTCTTCAGTTATTGTCTCAAGTGTTAAAAAGGCTCGTAAAACATAGACATATATGAACATAAATGACCCTAGTGTTTGTTTTAAATTTATGAATACAGTATGATGTACTGTGCTATCTATTTACAGAAGAGAAATAAGTTAGATTAAAATAAATTGGTCTTCAAATTTTCTTTGAAATATACTTTCAACTTTTTTCCCTAAAAAAAGGCAAACACACAGTAACTTTTTATGACCATATTGAAAATACAGAAAATTATCACACTTGTATTAGGTAAAAATTTATTTTACTATAATAAAGTAAAAAAAATAATTCTTCTATTAAGAAAAAAAGGAGAATTATAAACAGTTATAAGTTCAATCAAAGAAAAAGACTTAAATTTCATCAAAGTAGACAATGTAGGAAAAAAAATAATAACACAAAAATAAACAACAACAAAGCAAAACAAAAGAAAAAAACCCACAAATAAAACAGCAACAAAAGCAATAGCAAAAAAGCTACAATTAAGTATTACTTTCCAAACCACTATAAGAAATCACTTACTAAAACCCCTTCAATTTTTAAATTTTGGCATCCATTTTATTAGTTCTTTCAAGAGCTGTTGTGGAATACAGGTTATCAATTAAAGTATCAGTCTACTAACTATAGAGTATCATTATATCATTTGCTCGAATAATGCTTCAAGAAAGAAATACTCAGAAGTAATACAATGGTTTTATCCAAAAACCTACACTAAAACAAAGAGGTGTATATTTGTTCCTGATTTTCTCATGTCATTTGATGAATAGCAACAATTATAGACAAGAACAATATTAGTTTTACTGTTACTATTATTATTTTAATTACTAAGAATAAAATTTCGTATTTCATGAGATATTTATACCCCTGTCCAAAATCTGTAGCAGAAGAACATTTTATAATCTTTGTATTTCGAGTGACTGAGCAACCAGAAACTGACAGAGCCAGTCATTTGTATCTCCTTATTACGAGCTTGCAGACGGCTTTAGGAATTATGGTGCTATTGATGGATATTTCTATAACAGATGTTTTGTGGGCTCCTTTTTCCCCTTACTGCAATAAGCATACTACAGATTATTTCTGCTGCATTTTATTAAAGTAGCAAAAATAGATTAACAATAGGCAAACATGACACACATCATTGTGCCTTTCAACACAGTGAACTGCACTGAAAGCAAACAGATCCAACTGAATAGAAAACAATATTTTAGGCATTTGTAAACCTCTGTGCTATTTTTTCAGAGTTTGTGAACTATAATAATGATACTAAAGTAATAATTAATTTCTACATTTAAAACTCGGTTACTCACTCACAGTCTGTCAATGAGATCATCTTACATAGAAATGGAAATTAGGTACCTTACTCTTCTGCCAGTCAGTTGCCATGCAGCACATAAGAATAAGTAAATGTCTTCCACTATTCTTACTAAAATTAAAAGTAATAATTATATATAAATAAAATAATGAAATAATTGTTTGTATGCATTTGTTCCTACAATGCTTCATGTGCAGATAGAAAGCTACATTTTGAGAGATTGTATCAAGTGACAAATCCTTTTGTTATACAGATATATGTATATGTATTTTAAATTATCAAGGCACATACTCAATACTGTTTCAGATAACTAAAGTTAACGTTATAAGTAACTTTTAGTGAGTTTGTTCAGCATTTACCTTATTTTAGGATATTGTATCTGGAGATTGGATATCCAGTATATGCCATTGTGCCACTACTTCTATCATATTTGTTAGCATTTGTTAACATTTGTTTACACACAGCCTGAACTACATACCTGATAACAAAAAGGAAAAGGTATTCTCAACTTTTTTTTTTTTTGGGGGGGGAGAATACTTCTGTAACTGAAACTCATTTATTTATGGGAGAAATAAAGTCTTAATGAGTGGTCTATTCTGCAAAACTCTCATGTAATAATTATTCTAAACAAAAAAGAACTTTAGACACACTGATTTCTGATTCTACTGTTAAATTAGTCATAGAATCATTAAGGTTGGAAAAGACTTCTAGGGTGATCTAGTCCAACCATCCACCTACCAGCAATATTCTCCACTAAACCGTTAAGTACTACGTCTACACTTTCCTTAAACATCTACAGTCAGTGACTCCACCACTTCCCTGGGCAACCTGTTCCAATTCCCAAACACTTTTTAAGAAGAAATTCTTCCTAACATCCAATCTGTGGGTTGTATGTTTTTATGTACCCTTTGTGAAAAAGGTTGGCTAGAATCCTAAGAAAAAAAAATGTTCTAAAAAAACAGTTGTGATTTATGGTTGATAAGCAATGCTTCAGAGGAAGGCAACCTCTCCTTTTACACAGTTACCTTCTACTAGGCCTTCCACCTCCATACTCATAATACCTCACAAAACATATTGATCAAAATGTGATAAAGCACTATTTTTTTAATATACTCACTGTGCAGTAAAAGAGATTCACATGCTCTTCTGTAAAGTAGTATTTAAGCAGAACATAAAAGATTCTTCAAATATTTTTGATATATTCTTTTTTTCTGATCTTTTCAGAAGGTTATTCTAAAAAACAAATCTGAACTTATTTTTTTTGTTTGGATTTTTTTTTTTTTGGTCTTCTCTCTATCTCTTTTTATTTTACCCAGTATTTTATATATAATAACACATAGAATTTTGGTAGCGCTAGCACTGGCATAACTATTTTCTTCTGGTAATTTCATTTTGAAGTCATACACATTCTTACCCCTGCATGCTTCAGCGGCAAATACATTTCTTGTATTTTTACTTGGTGTAATCTGTTAAACTTGTCAGTTTACCCACTTCTGTTTCTTATCTCTGTCTTATGATAAATTGCACTATAAATCGATGTCACAAGCCATTTAGTGATCTTAGATAACATTAGATTCTATTTTTGTTTACTTGTTTTCTAGTGTGGTTAATGTATTATCATTAAAAGTTTTGAAATATGAGTTGAAAAGAGTTTAAAATAATGGAGTTGGCTTTTCTTGTTGTTTTGAGCTTGTTGATTTTTTTTTATTTGTATTTTCATTCTTGATCCCTAAAGAACACTGTTCAGAATCATTAGAAGCAAATATGTGTTTACAGCTAGTTTAAATCAATTGCTAATTAATTCCACAAGGCTGAAATAGATTTCAGTTTAGCAGTGAGTTTGCACTTTTCCTTTTTTCTTGACATTCACAGGTGTGAAGTTCAAACTATACCGTTAGCATCTGTTCTGTACTATCTAGATCTGAACCCCACTGAAATCAACATACATTTATCAGGAAATTGTGATGAGGAAGTCTACGCAACAGTTCTCAAACCTCAGAGATGTTAAAGATAGTAAGGATTTCCAGAAATCTTATGTGACTCCACCCTCAAACTAGGGCCACCTTTGAAGTTAGATCAGAATGCCTCGAGTACACTCACATCTGAATATACTTGCAGTCTCTTTTCTGGATATCTACCAGTGCTTAGATACTCTCATAGGTTTCTTTCTTTTTGTTTGTTTGTAGCATCTCTTGCTGTAAGTTATTTCCAGTATTTCAACTTTGGTTACATTAGACAGTACAAAAACACATACATGATCTGGTCCAAAAGAAACCTCTCCTATCTTACTGCATTCGCCCATGACATGAAAGGTGTTTTTTGATGGTACAGCAGTAGAGAAGGAACCTTTTTGCAAATATACCATTAAATTTTGTTGCTGGGTGGCAGCAGAGAGGCAGTCTGACCAAATGACACCTGATGTGGAAATGCATATGAAACAAAGGCATGTCATTTAATTCCTACATTTGGAAAAAACTGCACCCACTGATATTCATTAAATCTTATTGAATGTTTATGGAGACCAAACAGTAGATGTGAGCACAGTGAGTTGGAAAGTGGTGAGTTTCAGCAGTAGCAATAGCAACAATCATGCAGATCTTTACAAATGTGGCATGCAGACTCTTGTTCATTGCTGGTGAAAATGCATGGCTAATGGCGACTATGGTAAAAACTGGTGCTTTTTAGCTTAAAACTTGCACTCTCAAATACTGTTATAGTCTGGGTGATATTGTAGTATCCATGGAAATAAACAGGAAACATTACTTTCAGAATAACCTATATTGCACAACATATAATAGCACTGCCATGGAAAATAATATACATACATAATATATGGTTTTGTTTATATGTATATATTTTGCAACTTTTTTCTTGCTCTATTAAGCAAAAATGATTAACAGAAAATCAAGTGTTTTTAGAACAGCATCATTATTACTGTCAGAAGTTTGTAGGATATTACCCTGTGTTATCTTGTTATAATTTCTTATGCAAAACCCTCATTAATTCTGGCAGCTGTCCTGCTAGTGAATCTGCTCAAAGATCAATTTAATAAGGTTTTTTCAGATAATGCTTTGCCCTTCCTTCCTTCCTTCCTTCCTTCCTTCCTTCCTTCCTTCCTTCCTTCCTTCCTTCCTTCCTTCCTTCCTTCCTTCCTTCCTTCCTTCCTTCCTTCCTTCCTTCCTTCCTTCCTTCCTTCCTTCCTTCCTTCCTTCCTTCCTTCCTTCCTTCCTTCCTTCCTTCCTTCCTTCCTTCCTTCCTTCCTTCCTTCCTTCCTTCCTTCCTTCCTTCCTTCCTTCCTTCCTTCCTTCCTTCCTTCCTTCCTTCCTTCCTTCCTTCCTTCCTTCCTTCCTTCCTTCCTTCCTTCCTTCCTTCCTTCCTTCCTTCCTTCCTTCCTTCCTTCCTTCCTTCCTTCCTTCCTTCCTTCCTTCCTTCCTTCCTTCCTTCCTTCCTTCCTTCCTTCCTTCCTTCCTTCCTTCCTTCCTTCCTTCCTTCCTTCCTTCCTTCCTTCCTTCCTTCCTTCCTTCCTTCCTTCCTTCCTTCCTTCCTTCCTTCCTTCCTTCCTTCCTTCCTTCCTTCCTTCCTTCCTTCCTTCCTTCCTTCCTTCCTTCCTTCCTTCCTTCCTTCCTTCCTTCCTTCCTTCCTTCCTTCCTTCCTTCCTTCCTTCCTTCCTTCCTTCCTTCCTTCCTTCCTTCCTTCCTTCCTTCCTTCCTTCCTTCCTTCCTTCCTTCCTTCCTTCCTTCCTTCCTTCCTTCCTTCCTTCCTTCCTTCCTTCCTTCCTTCCTTCCTTCCTTCCTTCCTTCCTTCCTTCCTTCCTTCCTTCCTTCCTTCCTTCCTTCCTTCCTTCCTTCCTTCCTTCCTTCCTTCCTTCCTTCCTTCCTTCCTTCCTTCCTTCCTTCCTTCCTTCCTTCCTTCCTTCCTTCCTTCCTTCCTTCCTTCCTTCCTTCCTTCCTTCCTTCCTTCCTTCCTTCCTTCCTTCCTTCCTTCCTTCCTTCCTTCCTTCCTTCCTTCCTTCCTTCCTTCCTTCCTTCCTTCCTTCCTTCCTTCCTTCCTTCCTTCCTTCCTTCCTTCCTTCCTTCCTTCCTTCCTTCCTTCCTTCCTTCCTTCCTTCCTTCCTTCCTTCCTTCCTTCCTTCCTTCCTTCCTTCCTTCCTTCCTTCCTTCCTTCCTTCCTTCCTTCCTTCCTTCCTTCCTTCCTTCCTTCCTTCCTTATGAAAGTCAAACCTCATATAATGAAATAAATCTTCTTGTGTGTTTGTATGTGTGTTTATGTTGGCAGTTTTTCTTGTTTTTTATTTTATTTTATTTTATTTTATTTTATTTTATTTTTACTGAAAAATAGCAATGATTTTTTTTCTTATTTATTTGTTTTATCAAAAAAGAAGTAGAATTAATTTTATAAAATAAATTTAGCAAGTACAAATGATGTACATAAATCTGTATGGTTCAACTCTATTATTTTTGAACTATACATATCATAGCTAAATTAAATTGTTTTCTTTAAGGTAATGTAAGAACCAATGATTTTCTCCTATTAGATAGAAATAAGATTTCAACGTGTCTTGTGCAAAAGCATTTCTCTACACAGGAATTCACAAAATGAACTTGTGAGAAGGAAATGAAGGGCTTGCTGACTTGCTTATGACTTATAAAACACCAAAAACAGAAATTCCAGTAGAAGTTTTAAATGAAAAATAATTTTCTTGGAGATCTCAGGATAGATAAAAATACATTAAAAAAAAAAAAACAGTTCAGAATATTTTCTTTGCTTTATGACTATTATTTTTTTATAATTACAAAACATCATATCTCTAGCTTTTTAATTTTTTTCTTTTTGACCTGAAGATGGCAGTCATGTATAATTCATAAAATAGTTATATGCATATTTACATATATAAATACGTATGCTCACAGAAAAAAAAAAAAAATAAAGCCTTGGGAAGGTGAGAAGCAGATGAAGTATGTGGAGATCTTCATTTTATTTTCCATATGGTAATTGTCAAAAATATGGAGTTTTTGTAAATCTATTTTTCTGTATTCTATGTATTTATGGAAACTAATTTCACTTCCACAAGGACAATAACAAAAATAATTATTCCTAAAATGCCATTGGAATAGCTAGGAGATAATAAGTGTCTCTGCAACTGAGAGAATACTGTCATGCTTCACTAGCCTATATGAGTGTATATGAGAGGAAGATTATACTTATGAGTAATGGGAAACTTTTCCTTTATGAGTAATTCTGAAACTTTATCTGCAAGAAATCAGGCAATGAGGAATATAAAAGACCTGAACATCAAACAAATTTTATCTGAATTACTGTGAAACATTTGGTTTTAATTTGTGAAACAGTGACAAAAAGTAATAATAATAATGACAGTAACAAAAATTATTTGCACCGCAAAGGGGACAAACAAAACAAAACAATATCTCCACAGAGCAACAAATCAACCAACCACCAACAACAAAACAAATCTACTTCAAAAAGTTTCTGACAGCAATAGCAAGAAAGCTTAATTACAGGAAAATATTTTCTCAGCTTACTCCAACCATAAAAGACCTTCACATTTCTTTTTATAAGTGGTTATACAGCGGTTGATATGTTGCACACATCTTAACAGCATGATAAGGATAAGCTCACTCTGTGGCAAATGCAAACAGTAACCAATCCTCCAAACTTTTCAGTGATTGAGTATGTGTAATGTCCTGTTTTATTTTTATTAATGATTTTTTCCTTCTGCCTTTGAAAATCTTTTTAAATAAAAATATTATATAGGGCTGAGCTGAAAGAGTCATAAACAAATACTTCGCTATATTGTGACTGGATTATTGCTTTATGTCTTTCTGATTTAGAGAAATATTTTATACCTTCCTTTTTTACATTAAATTGTTTCTGATTGGTGTTCTGATGAACTGTTCTACATTGAACCAGCATGTCCACATTCTGTTCTTTGCTGATGCATCACGTCTGAATTACATTTCACTACCAAGATATAAAGAGGCTAGTAACAGGAGAATGAAAACTAATTTGTCTTAGCAAAACAAAAGCACTCCTGATATTCAGAGTCTGTTACTCAGCCTTCTGCTTGAAGACCACATTTCTTATCTCTACTTGTTCATGAAGTTGCCATGGAAATTTATACTGGTCAATATAAATAACTTGATAAAATATTTATTAAATAATTGTCTTCTATTGCTAGCCCCACATCACCTTTTGTTCCAGTTTCTTATCTTCAGCAGAAAGTACATCTTAATTAGAAAATCACTGTCTGTGGACTAAGAATTCCATTACAGAATTCTCTACAGATTTCCTTCCTCTCCTTAATCAAATTATACCAGCATTTGGTTTGATCCTTATTTGTTTCTCATTGTCATTCGTGTTGTCAATGCTTGCAACACACAGTACTCAAACTTCCAAAAAAAGATGTCTAGATTCAAAGGATATCTGGTGCTACATTGTGTCAAGGTTTGCATAGCACAATTTAGTTCAAATTTTCTGTGAACTCTAGACATGAAAACTCCATCCTTTCTGACTTATGTCAATTTTCTGTGAACTCTAGACATGAAAACTCCATCCTTTCTGACTTATGTCCCATAGAAGGTAGTAAGAAATTTTAATATTCCTTGGTATTTGAAGTACTGTGTATTTCCATTATTTTAACACAATAATTTGGCTTTATTATATTTTAATTTGCAACAAACAAACAATAAAGTAGCAAAGCAGAGGAATTAAAGGCTGTTGTATTGTGAATTTAGTAGTATTTATGAATCAATAATTTTTTACTTCATATGGCATAAACAACAACAACAACAACAAAATTTAAAACAGTAAACAGGAGGAATTATTTTGACTACTCAAAGGAGAAGATGAAAGAAGCAAGATCTCTGTAATTAACCACTGAATTGTGAAGTTTGGGTAAAGCTATCAATCTATCTCAAAATATATTTATTATTCTAAATTTACTCTTCATTACATGTATTCTTGTCCTGGTTTCAGCTGAGGTAGAGCTGCTTCTTCATAATGTCTGTTCTGATGTTATGCTTTGGCTTCTTTCACCCATCTTTCCCCGATCCCAAAAGAAAGGGGGAAGTGAAGGAACAGTTGTGCAGTACTTAGCTGTGTGTCACGTTAAACCACAATTCTATGTTCTGTACTTTTGATCCACCAACATTTCATCCGTATTATTTATTGTAAACAGTGAAAGTGGTGCAAATTCATTTTTAAAATGCCATTTTCTAAAGGAACAGAATTTTGGATCAGGTCAACTTTCTTCTTGTTCAATGTAAAGATAAAGGAGAACAATGTAGTTTTAGAATACTTGAATGTGAAGGAAATCCAATACTTTATGTGGTACTCGTCTAAAATATGCAGTTTGTAACACTGCATGTCACATCTCAGATTATATCATGTTTCTTCTTTTACAGTATTATTTGTAATCTTCTACAATACTAGAACATGAGAGAAATATTTTTGTTATCATAATGTTTTACATATATATTATTGGTTTTGGCAGTAAAGTGCTAGGCAACATTTAAGCCTTTCTGCAGTGTCTTCGTTTTCTACCATAAAGGACAAGTTTCCCATCTATTACGTACTTTTACTCCATAAAACTTCTACTCATGACTACAATGGATTCTACTCAGCCTCAAGATTTTTTGTTGGCAATGTGTTATATATTAGCTACCCTGAAGAAATGGGATCATTTCTATTCTGGGTATGACTACTACATTCAGTAAATTTACATTTAAGCCAAATTTGACCTGAAAGCTTTTCTTTTCATCAATGTCATAGATTTATTCTATCTTCATTGAGAATTAAAAATAAGCATTAAATCAAATATAATCTGTATCAAATTGTAAAGAAACTGTCTTATAAACTGGAAGGTGTTAGGCTAAATTACACAAAAGAAAAACAAGCAAACAAATAAAATAAAATAATAATAAAAGTAAGACAAATCTCAGTATCTAGAAATTAAGGTCTGCTAATTCTGCTGATTTGTAATTAGTATACCTTGGGTTTGTCTGTTTCCTTCATCAAGACAGAGGATATGTTCATCACAGTCTGTATCTTGCTGGTAGAGACAAATTCAGATTAGCCAAAGGTACAGTGTGTTCTGAAGTGTGATAGATGTTACTCATTCCTTTTTTGGTATTAAAATATCTGCTCCATTTCACAGAAAATGAATTTTACTGTCAGTGTAATACCAATGATATCAACTGTTCATTCCATTTTTGTTGTACAGGAGTGAATGAAGGCTGGTTGCTACATATAGCAGCCAGAAACAATTTCTAAACAAGGAAATTAAGAAATGTTTGGTTTAAGGCTGACATACTTTTCCAGTACTGTTCTATGAAAAAAAAAAAAAAAAAAAAAAAAAAGAAAGGATTAAAGAAGAAATGGTTTCCTTCTGGATGAGGAATGGTCAAATAAAGTACCTGTGTAAAGGAGATGAGTAATCAGATAAATAGATGCTAGACAACTTATACTTAAAAAATGCTTCACTGCAACTTATTTCTGATTTTTAACAAAATGTGATAATATTAAACATCTTCTAAATATTATTGGATCTCTCTGTCCAGTCTTACGAAATTAGTCTTTTTCTGATCTTTTTCTCCTTTGCATAGTAGCTGACAGCAGAGTATCCTTGATGTTTTTAAGAAAAAAGTATGACTCATGCAATTCTGAGTTACGACAAAGCAAATATGCAAAAAACAATGCAAAGAAACACAGTACCACAAAACAACAACAACAAAAAGAAGAGCAACTAATACCTGTACTGGAAAAAAAAACCTCTTAGAATTGACATCAATTCAGAAGGCAACAGCCAGAAGTATTTCTTCTGTGAAGTACCTTTTGTCCAAAAAGTTATGTCACAGTTTAGTGGGATTTTAGTAGGAGTAAATTATTGCTCTTCATATTGACTCATAGCAGCTATTACATTTATTTTTCTGCTCTAAAATGATCTTTTAAATTAGCATGGAGGAAAATAACCTTTCTCACAAATGCTGCTCAAAGATTTACAATGAAATATAAATGTTCTCCTGTTCAATAATCAAGTAAATAGATGTTAAAGTATTAAATATCTAATAATAAAATAATTAGCTACTTTATGCCTCTATATTACTAAGAGTTAAATACTACTCTTTGAAGTGCTTATTGTAGAACTTAAATCATCCTGAGAGGAGATTATGTTGTCATGAAATAAATATTTCAGCTGTGAGATGATGTTCTCAAAACTCTCCCAAACCCTATGGCCTCGTGTTGAAATACATTTAGAATAAAATGTATTAACTTGTTTGCTTTGTAGCTTAGAACAATCTAACTTAATATTAGAGATATCTAAACCCCTGTGATGGACCAAAATACCTCTGAAGTATTTTATTTCTTCTAAGCTTTTTTCTTTTCAAGGATGTTCTTTCAAGTATCTTCTTAAAATATAAACGAGCTAACAGGTTTTTTTTTTCTTCTTTTAAATAAAAAGGAAGTAGCATTTTAATTTTTAAGCAAAAAAAAAATTACTAATTCAGAGGTATTGGCCAGCTAGATAGTCATCTGTCTTCTTTCTGCATCCAGGTATGTATACATAAATCCTGAAAATGATTAGCTGCTTGGCAAAAAAGCCTGGTTGTCTGAAACACAATTCACCCAGTATATATTGTCAGATGTCAATGGTTTATGGACTCGTGACGACTGGGGCAGAGGACCCATGTACCCACACCCTGGGAAGGGGGAAAAGGGAAAAAGGAAAAGGGAGATGGGCCTAAAAACAAAACAGGAGCAACAATCTGAGGAGGAAGGCTAATTTACTTAATAAGATGTAGTGATTACTGAATAATGATGCAGTGATCATGAGATGGTGGAGTTCAAGATCTTGAGTAGAAGCAAACCAAAAAGTAGTATTGCTACCCTGGACTTCAGGAGAGCCAACTTTGATCTCTTCTGGGACCTTCTTGGAGCTATCCCATGGGTTCAGGTGTTAGAAGGCAAGGGGGCTGGTCAGCAATTAAACAGTGCTTCTTCCAAGCTCAGGGTGTGTCGCTGTGAGTAAGAAATTGGGCAAGGGTGGCAGGAGACCTGTGTGGATTATTGAGGTTTTCATGCATAAACTCAAAAGGAAGAGAAAGGTCCATGAAATGTGGAAAAAGGGTCTGATCACTTGGGAAGAATATAGGAATATTGTCAAAGGCCTGCAGGGATGCGACGAGGAAGGCCAAAGCCAACTTGGAACTGGATCTGGTAAAGGAGATAAAGGAAAATAAGAAAGTCTTCCTTTTACTGTTGGCATACTTGTAAAAACCTAAGGAAAATGTGAGTTCCCAACTCAATGAGAGGGGAAAACAGAAAAATGCAAAGCAACAAGAAGTTCTCTGGACACATAGTTCTCTTCTGAGATAGATGTACCCAGAGCTATCTATGATCCATGGAGCTGGAGCATTAACTCTCTATGCACTACATGATGTTATGGAGTACCAATAACAGAATCATTAAACCATGATATCAGACTACCAATTGTACATAAAGAGCTGTTTAACAGATATTTGTATTCATTAAAACAAAACCTTTTATATTGGGAATACATGTAACCTACTAAAACCTACTATACGAAATTTGCAGGGGAGTTGGAATAGGTGCTCCCCAGAGGTCCCTACCAAACCGTACAACTCTGTGATTCCATGTAATTTGATTGGAAAATAGTCTCACACACACACACACACACACACACACACCAAACAAACAACAACAACAACAACAAACAGCAGGAAATAGATTTACATTTCAACTTCTTACCAAAATACAAGCATACTCAGTTTTAAATGATACATAGATTCATAGTTAAATATTAAATAATGTAACTGCAGTGTTCAACATCACAGAATATCCAGATTCTTTCTCCCTGCACACCTAAGTGAGCATGAATGAAGCACGTCCTTCTCAACTGCAAGCTGAAAGATGCAAGAAGGCCTAGAGGCCTAAATTCAGTTAATTTAGATTGAAGGAAATTCTTAAACTATCTTCAATTGACTATGGTTGATCTGCAGTGCCATTATTTCTTTCTTAGAGAAGTATCCACTTAAAAGCCTCAGGTTTGAGATATTCACAGGTTTAGAGTAAGTTATTTTATTATAGTTAATTCTTATTTTTCTTATTTTTCTTATAATTATTATAGTCAGATTATAATCATTACAACTATTATAGTTTAATATCAATAATTTAACATGAAGGGCATACATGGATGTATATATAAGGAATGAAGTGGAGCTTCCTCAACATTGTTTGATATTTCTCTCTTAATCTTTTCACTTTAAGTCTGGAGCTTTACTTACTGGTGAATATAATCTCACTAGCTGCATACGTAATATTAGCACACCTCACCTATCCTCCTCCAAAGATTACACACAAAAACCCAGACTACCTAGATGTTTGTAAAAGAAGACTCAAGTTTCTTGACCATATGCCCATAGAAATGTTTGAGTTGGGTAATAATGTGAACCATCTTAAAAGAAGAATATCCCTAATCAATGAAGGATGGAGATAGACATCCCTAGTGGGCAATTTGCCTTAATAAATTCCTGAATCACATTGCACAGATATGAAATCATCCTACGTTGACCATTAAAGGAGTCTAAAGAGATTGTGTTACTAACCAAGGGATTTTAATTAAATTCCTGAAACTATGTTGTTGAAAACAGAATTAATACCTGAATTGATCTCAGAGTGAAAAGAAGAATCCGAGTTCCAGTTCACTTCTGTAATCACAATACCTTTCTAAGATGGAAAATGTCTGCCCATATCACATTACTTACGTAGTAGTAGAATCGATAGTAAGATATAACAAGTGAACATATATTTTGATGAAAGTGAAACACTGTAGTATGAATTTAAGTAATGAAATTGGCTATTCTAAGTTAGAGAAGAGGGAAAGTCAGAAACCTTGAAAAGTATACTCTTTATAATAAAAAGTATTTTAGTTTATAAGTTCTGTCCACCTTAAAGTGATTGGATTTACTTTGAACTCCCCAGATAAGGATTTTCTTTTCTTGCATTGACAGAAACTATTTCTACTTCGTATTTTTTACTTCATTTATTTTCTTCACAACTGTGTGGCTGATGATAACTCACTTGTTACACAGCTGAATGATTATAATAAAATGATAATTGAGGCTTTGTGCTAGTTAGCCTTTGTAAATTCAGCTTCTTTGGCTGAAATGGTGTAACTGCAGGCAGAGATATATATCAAAATTACATCCTAATTACCAATATCAGAAAATAATACCTAAAATACTTTCCTGAAAAAATGAATTCTAATCATGCATATTCATAGCTTACTCTGTTCTACCCCTTGACTCAACTTTTGAGAAAACATGTATAGATATATGTAAGACAGTTAAATTTATATTAATACACTCAATGAAGTTATGGGTTTTCTTGGTTTGATCTGCTTTTTTTATTTATATGTTTGTTTTAAATTTGGAATGTTTTCAAAATAATAAAAGGAGAAAAAATTCAGAAGAGCATTGAACAATATGGATATGAAAGTTTAGATTGCTTGTTTCTGCCTTTTTTTTTTTTTTATTTCCTCAGAAGGTAATCACTGGCACCTAATCCTGATTGCAATCACATTTTAATGACATTCCTTATCCTTCCTAATCTTTTGGTTTATGCTTCTCTAACCTTCTAGTGAATTAAAAAAAAAAAAAGAGAGAGAGAGAGAGAAAGAAAGTAATTTATTTTGGATGTGTGGTAATTGGCAAAAGGCAAAAGGGAGAGTCAATTATCTCAGATTATTAACACAGACATGGTACATCTGGTAGTGACTGAATGTTTGTCCAGAAATACCTATCAGATAAATAATTACAATCAACTGTTGGCAGATGTGGATCTTTCGCCCTATGATTAGTTTACTCTGATGTGCAGGATTTTATAAAGTCATTCAGTTCAATTATTGTTTTATCTTGTTTGATTTTGTTTTGTTTTAAAAAATGTCTTGGACACAACACATTGAAAAAATTCTAGAAAAATTAGGCATCTGTAAGTATTTATTTAAGTTTTCCCAACGGTCTTTTCTTAATCTCTGATAATATTATGGATGAGGGCTGCTCTGAAAAAATGCCTCCTATTTTATTATGTTAGCCCATGTTGTCAGAGGTGGATATTAGTGGTACAGCAGTGAAGGCTTAACTTGCTAACCAATATTCCATTACATTTTGGTGGTAGATGGTAGTGGAGGAGCAGTCTGACAAAACAGTATCAGACACTGAGTCATCATGAAGCAAAGATGTGTAATTTAATTCCACCATGATAAGGATAATAAGAAAGCTTTTGTCAACAGAACAAGAAAGATTAGGGAAAATGTGGGTCCCCTACTAAATGAAGGGGGGTGCTCTGGTAACAGAGGATGCAGAGAAGACAGATACTGAATGCCTTCTTTGCTTCAGTCTTCACTGTGTGAACTTACTCTCAGGACTCCTGGATCATGGGGGTAAGTGAGAGGGTCTGGAGAATGGAAAAGTCCCTTTGGTGAGGGAAGAGGTGATCTGAGAGCATCTAAGCAACATCAATGTACTTAAATCCATGGGCCCTGCTGGGATGCATCCATATGTGCTGAGGGAGTTGGCAGAGGTTATCGTTGAGCCACTCTCTATCATCTTTGAGAGGTATTGGAGAATGGGAGAGGTGCCTGAAGACAGGAGGATAGCCAGTAGTGCCACTCTGATCTTCAGAAAGGGCAAGAAGGAGGATCCGGGGAGCTACAGGCCAGTCAGCCTCACCTCCACCCCTGGGAAGGCAATGGAACAGTTTGTTCACGATGCCATCTCCAGGCAGTTGGAGGAGAAAAGAGTTATCAGGAGTAGTCAGCATGGGTTTACCAGGGGGAGGTCATGCTCAACCAAGTTGATGGCCTTCTATGATGCCATTACAGGTTGGGTGGATGCGGGGAGAGAATTGGACATGTTGGAAGGCTGTGCTGCCATTCAGCAAGACATGTACAGTCTGGAGAGTTGGTCAGAGAGGAACTGGATGAAGTTTAACAAGAGCAATTAAAGAATATTGCACCTAGGGAGGAATAACCACATGCACCGGTACACGTTGGGGGATGAGAGAGGAGCTCTGAGGTGAGGGACCTGGGTGTCCTGGTGGATGACAGGCTGGCCATGAGCCAGCAGTGTGCTCTGATGGCCAGAAGGACCAATGACATCCTGGGTGCATTAAAAACAGCATGGCCAGCAGGTCAAGGGAGGTGATTCTCCCCCTCTACTCTGCTCTGGTCAGATCTCATTTGGATTTTCGTGTCCAGTTCTGGGCTCTCTGGAACAAAGATGAAAGGGATCTCCTGGAAAGAGTCCAGTGGAGAGCCACAAAGATAACAAAGGGCATGGAACACCTCCCTTATGAGGAAAGGCAGGGAGACTTGGGTCTGTTCAGCCTTGAAAAAAAGAAGACTCATTGGGGATCTGATGCACATCTATAAATATCTTAAGAGTGGGAGTCAAAGGGGTGAGGCTGGACTCTTCTCAGCAGTGTGTGGTGATAGGACAAGGGGAAATGGTCACAAACTGAGGCATAGGAAGTTCAGCACAAATGCGCATGGGAACTTTTCACAGTGAGACTGATGAAGCACTGGCACATGCTGCACAGAAATTGTGGAGTCTCCATCTTTGAAGATTTTCTAGACCCACCTGGATACCTGCCTGAGCAACCTGGTCTAGGGTGCTGCTTTGGTAGGGGGTTGGACTAGATTATCTCTAGAGGTCCCTTCCAGCCCATACTGTTCTGTGATTCTGTGATTCCAGTTTCTTAGGGTTTCCTCCATTTAATTTGGGCCTTAGTTAAGAGGAAAAGCAGGTATTTTTTGAGAATCTTATTGTCAGAAGAAATCACTGACTATTTCATGATCATATATACAGAATTCCTTGGCTTTTTTTTTTTTTTTTTAGTAGAGTAGACTAAGCAAAAGCCAAAATTTAAAAATCTATTAGAAAATTATTATTAATATTTAACAAAAAAAAAAGATTCACATCACAGCAAACTTTTGGTATCCACATTTTCTCTTCTCTCATTTGGAGGACAGAAGGAGCTATTTCAGTTGGACCTGTGCTGAGCAAGTATTTAAAGAAAATTAAATAGATAGTCTAACTTCTTGAAGTTGCATTAATAATGGAGATTCTTAAGTGCTGCAGTAAAACAGTATGTATGTAGATCAGAATTTCCTTAAGTTCTTTGTTTAATGTTCCGTGTTTTACACTGTGGGGGCAAAAGTTTAGTTTTCTGTTTTAGCTGCAGTTTCTACAGAATGAAAATGAAAATTGGAAGACACATTTAAGATGCATTAATTATTCTCCATAATTGTTCAGTAGTAGTCAGATTCGTGTCTATCCCTGTACCTTTGCTGCATTTCTACCGTGTTTCAGTTTTTATTATACTTGATAAGATTAATTAAATCATAAAATATATGTTTAAAACGTGAGCTAGTGTGTACTTTGAAGGGTCCTCTCCGCTGACAGTAAAGAAAAATCATATAATTATGATTGTTATGCTAAATTCTGCTAATGTTACATGAAGCAAACTAATAATATTTTTCATTGTAACTACTCATTTTTCCTACCTCTCACAAAAATAAATACGATTGTATGGTCCATAATACAATGACTATAACTTCTATAGTCTCATGCAGCACAACAGTTCAGAACTGTACAAGACACACTCATTTTCATTCTTGAAATATTCTGAGACAAAAAGTTTTAAGTCCTGGTAACCTCAGGACTACTACTGTAAGTTGCAATTGTTCTCCTCCCCTTCCCCATCACCAAAAAAAATAAAGCTGCTGACAAATACATTCAGTTCCCAAGTGAAATGTCACAAGAAACTAAAACTGCAAAATTCCTTGTCATGGTTTTATGATTTTTTGGTATTGGTATTCCACATCATAACAACACATAGTGCATTAAGAGTTAAAGAGTTAATACTCCAACTCCATAGATCATTGATATTTCCGGGTATACCTGTCTCAGAAGAGGAGAACTACATTCCCCAGAGGACTTTGCGATGCTTTACATTTTTACGTATTTTCCGCTCAGAGGGAAAAGATAAAAACCCTCTGCGGTCACGGGACACTCTCTTTCCTTCGGGATCGACTCAGCAGTGGGTGCTCTCTGCCGTATCGCCTTCAGCGTTAGCGTAAGGCCTTCGGTTTATCGGACACTCTCTCTCTTGCTCATTTTATTTGATTTATTAGCTTCAATTCCAATTATATTGTATTATATTGTGTTATTTTGCTTTCTGATATCTTATTTAGTAAATTAGCTTTCCTCCTCAGATCGTTGCCGCTGTTTTGTTTCTAGGCCCATCTCCCTTTTCCCTTTTCCCTTTCCCCTTCCCCTTTCCTGGGGCGTGGGTCTGTGGGTCCCCCACACCAGTCGTCGCGGAGCCGGGCTGATCCAGCCCGGTAAACCGTTGACATTCCTAAAACATTACAGAGGATGATATGGTATAATTCAGTCCTTTTAATGACATTTTCATAGGCTAAATTTATGCGTGCATAGATTAACATGTACACTTTCTCTTGTTTCTTCAGTCAATTGTTTTGAATTCTCTAGTACGCTCTAATAAGGCTTTTTGTAAGTAATTCCATTTATACTTCATTTCATGGAGTCAAAAGCTCATAGAGTGACTTGAGTTGGAAGGGACCTTAAAGATCATCTACTTCCAACCACCATATCATGAAAAGAGACACACTTTCCCCTATACAAAGTGAAATGAAGTCCCATCCAATTTCACCTTGAACACTTGCAATGATGGTTTTCTTTTCAGGCTTTCTGGTCAAATTGTTCCAGTGTCTCATGACTCATAATAAAGAATGTCTTCCTAAAATTTAATCTTCCTTCTTTTCCTTTAGAACCATTGTTCAATCAGTGCATACTCTCTCCATCTTTCTTGTCCTTTAAGTACTGGAAAGCCACAATAGGGCCTCCCCAGAGCTTTTCTCTCCTTAGGCTGAATGATCCCTTAGGCCTTCTTCACCAGATTGGATTTTCAACCCTCTTCTGGGCCTACTGTAACTGATTTATGTCTCTCTTTTGATGGAGGCATCAAATACGGATGAAGTACTCCAAGTTTATGTTATACATATTGGCATATACATTTCTATAAACATACATATTATGTTCTCAAACAAGTTTTGAAAGAACTGGCAACATAGAATGTTTCACTCAATGGGGTTGTAACTCTGTGGCTCCCTAGTAAGTCAATTAGCAATCTTAATTAAATGTCTTACTAGAGATCTAGAACAAATTTTAAAAATCTTGACAATTTGCCTAAGAAAATCCTGAAATGCTAGGTCAGTTAAATATACGCCAGGATATTTTTGTCCCACTTAGTCTGTAAATACTCAGTGAATGTATGTAGCTAGATATTTTCCAAGAAATAATAAGCATGTTGTAGTACAATTGCTAGACTAGGTTTTGTAAAGAAGCTGCCGACGTGCCCTATAGTGAAAACCCTTCTAGCCTTCAGAGGTATTTTTTATCCTGTTATGTATTCCTCAGCCAGGTAAAATCCTAACTATCCAGAGCTCAATTGCAATGCACTGAGAAGAAATCAATAGGCTAGATTTTTCCATTTTTCTTATACTTCATAATGTCTTACATTTAACTAGGCATAGTACTTGTAAATTAAATTAGCAGTACACATAAATATTTCATAGAAAAAAAAAGTTTTGTTTTGTTTCGATTTGGTTTCATTTCTTCTTGTTAATACCATTGTACTTAACTTCATAAACAGTGCTTTACTGCACAACTGCATATCTGCATTAGTCACAGATCACATAGCTCCAATCTGTTTTCCAAATCAGTGAGGACAGAGGACAATTTTTTGATTGTCTCTATTCAGCTATAATTTCTTAGAAATCTTTGTTAGTTTAACACACATTAATTTTTTTCAAGGAATACATAAATTATTTTCTTAAAGCATAATCTAAAACACAGCTTTAAGTAAGTTGTGCTTATGAATGTCTCAGACATTCTTTCTGAATGTCTGGCTGTTAAGAATCTTTAATAATGAATGAACAACCAAGGATCTATCTTACTATGGCAGAAGAGAAGCAGAAAGTAACAAGTGCTTTGAAAATTATGAATTCATGTTATCTTATAGAGGTTTTTATTAATGTCTGTATATAACGTCCTTCCAGAAATGCACCTAGTTTTTGTCTTTCCCTTTTTCTATTTGAGCTTATATCTGTCTGCAAAACAACAACAGGTATTCAGCTACTCAAAATAAGCAGTCACACAAAGCAGCTCTGCTTTTGCTTTGTTTGCCTCTTCTCCATCAATCAGAAAAGATGTGGATCTGAATGTACTTCAGATGTCCAAAGCACTACAAATAGGCTCATTTCTACTCCTGCTTGGATCTTCAAGTAGGCTGTTGAAATAGTGTGGCTGAGAGATAATCAAGGGAGAAAAAAAGGCAGAGTGGTGAATATGCAAGTACAGGAACCAGATTAGGTTTTTTTTTTTTTTTTTTTTTTTTTTAAGTGTATGAGTGTGCTCCATGCCTCTTCAGCTTTCCCTTTGACAGGAGAGGTAGAAATTAAAACTTGTGGGGGCAAGGGTCTTCTTTTGCCTTTTTTACTTTAGTTAGGCTTCCATGGTGAATGCATTTTTCTGCTATGTTTCTTATGGTGCTGAGAGTGCAGTTCCTAAACGCTGATAATGTTTAGAAACAAGGTGATGTGCTGATATAAATACAGATGAAAGTAGTTACAGGCATGATAGCCTAAGGATATGAGAGCAGCAAGGACTGTAAGGTGTAGTAAAGTTCTTTGTGAAACCAATGATGAATCAGGGAAGAAAGAAAATATTTTATATTGTGCATTTCTGACAAGACTTGGCTGACCTTTCCTATTACAGTAGTGTTGAGGGCACTCTAATCTCTCTGTTGCACAGTGGTTAACTGCTTATAGACTAATTCTGCTATCACCTCTCTCTATTCTGCAGGTGTTAGCTATTCTTTTCTCTCAAGTGGTCAAATGATTATCATAATTAGATTATTATCATAGCAGTAGTAACTGGTATTTAATTTGAATTTTATTGCTTCTTGTTAGACTTGATGAAAGGATTCTAAATATGTGCATAAATATAAATGTATATGTGTATGTGTTCTTAAAGTCTATCATCTAGAAACAGGCACTGGCTTAGAAAGACAGGCTTAGTTCCAGCACTTCATGTTTTCACACTGTCTATTTATCCATCCACCTATCTGTCTGGTCTTCTATCTGTTAAGATAGTATGTAATATCTTTTGACATGCATGCACTTTGTGGTGCTGTTACTGAAGGATTTTTAAGTGTTGTAAGGTACTTTTTTTTTTTCTAATTATTATTTTTTTCAACTGTGTCAGGAGAATTGTAGATCAGAAATTAAGAAAAGATACCTCCACAAGAGGGTGATCAGGCACTGAAACAGGCTTCCAAGTGCTGTGGTCTTAACACCAAGACTGACAGAGTTCAAGAAGCATTTTGGCAGTGTTCTCAGGCATAAATTTTCAGTGGTCCTGTGTAAAGACAGCTCTTTGACTCAATAATCCTTTCGGATCCCTACCAGCACAGGATATTTTATGATTTTATGAAAGCAGCTATTTTTGATACTTCATATTGTAAATTTTCTTCCTTGTATTCTCTAGCTATAGAAGCAGCACTGGAAATTTTCTGTTACAATTGAATTAACACTGTGTATTATGTATCACTGTGTACTGAAGTATGACGTATCAGCATAGGGAAGTTTTCTGGAAAACATTGCTAAAATGGCACTACAGGACATAAGAGGCATAAATGATCCATTACTCACATAAAGTGAGGATTTATATGACATTTTGAAAATACATTCCATTCTTTTCATATACCTCATATGAACGATATAATGTATGCATATTATGTTGCAAGATAATCATACATAAGGTCATGCTCCTGTAAAAAATTGAAATAAGATAGAGAGGAATTGTTCTGTTTCATTTCATTACAAAATAAGTTCTACGAAACCACTTCTTATCAGATGAGAAAACAAAGCATAGAAAACATAGGAATTAAAACCATTCCAAGCAAGTATGCTTCAATATGTGTAAAGATGGTCTTTTTCCAGAGCAAAAAATTGAGACATGGCAATATAACATTTGATAGTACGATGAGAATTATCCCAGAACAGTTCTCAGAGAGAGCTCTGAAGCAATCTTTGCTTTTTGCCTGGACTAATTAGATGGACTGACAGGCAAACCTGATAGCCTGAACGAACCCAGGGCATTCAGAGTTCAAATGAATGTCCCTGAAATTTCCCTGCATGTAGTCTATCTCAGTATTCATAGACCACCGTTGTGTGGTTAAAAGTAAAACAAACAAAATAAAACAAAGCAACAACAAAAAAACACCCAAACAAATAAACCAACAAAAAAAGACCTCTCAGGCTTTTTGATCATGATTAGTATTCACACTGCTTAACTGGTGTCAATCTTGGTGCTATTGCACCTGGGTATCACTATCTTGATATGGTTCATGTTTGCTTCAAAAGAGGCATTTTCATACATAATAGAATCATTATGTTGGAAAAGACCTTCAAGATCATTAAGTCCAACCATCAAACTGAACTACTGAGTTCCATGACCAAATCATGTCCCTTAGTGCCACTACAGATTGTACAGACACAGTCATGTCGGGTTAGCACCCATAGCTGCAGTTTGACATTACACAAACACGGCCCTAATATTACATCAAACACTTTGAATGGAAGTGCTAGACATGAAATATGGAAACTATACTGCAAAGCTTCAGCAAATCTAGGTCCTAATAATTTTGTGTCACCATGATCAGCTTCTGTGGCTTGGCTTCTCCATAATGTTTCCTGGCTTACTTTTTTTTAACATCATAGTCAGGCATCATTTTGAAATTAAAAAAAAAAAAAAGGGGGGTGGGGGAGTGTGTGTGTGCATGTGGCAGTGAAGCACAGATTTTGAAATATATGTAAAATTAGTTTTAAATCAATTACTGTAAAAATATGTTTCACAAGCTAGACAAGTATCTTTAATCTGGAATATGCACCACTGGTTTTTGGCTATGTAACACCTTTAATATTATGATAATGCATTTTAACTAAACAACTTAGACTCATTTTGAGATACAAAGATTTCTGTCAGGGAAGGAGTGAATATCTCAATAGGAGAGGTTTTTTCAGATTGACATCGTTTTGAAAATGTCTAAAGTCATTTCTAAACTGTTAAAAAAAAATGACTTCTAGAAACTTTACAGAAAAGATAATTGAGTTAAATTAAAATTAAAAAAAAAGCACCAACAACAGAATATAATATTTATTACATGTTTCCCTCTCTACTGATCCATAGAAAATGGGTTGTAAGAGACCTCAGCTGAAAGTCATGGATTTTTCTTTTAAGATTTTAACATAGTAAATCTCTAGTTTGATACTCATGAGTTATCCCAGCCTAAGGCTGTCATGAAGGCATATTTATAAAGCTGTAAAAACAATGCACAGAAAAATTCAGTGTGAAGTACAAACAAGTCAATCAATGTTGTTTTAGAGAAAAAGATGATAGTAATAAGTCATAAAGAATTAATATTAACTTATAACTCTCTGGGAGCAAAACAGAGAAATCACACCTGGGGCCATAACCCTTTGGTTACATAATTTTTTTTAAGATCTGTTTTACTTCCTTGTTTATTTATTTATTTATTTATAGCAAAACATAATAACCTATTTCTCACAGAAGACAATTTCAGATTATTTTAGTGAAAAAGGCTGATGGGTTTAACTCCCCAGTTTCTGTTTGTAGATGGTAATACAGTGTTTTTTGTTTATTTGTTTTCCTGTTCCTCTCAAGTATTTCATCATTTACTGGCTTACCAAGTGTCCAGACAGACTGCTAGTTAGATTTTTATACATTCTGAAGCTACATATTTAGAAGTAATTTTCCTCTTTTTCTGTCTTCTTGTGGATAATTTCCCTTTCAAAAAAAATTTTTATACCTACCACAGCACATTGTTTCACAGTACACCTCTGCTATTTGCAGGTGCACAGAGTAAAATTGCTGTTCACAGCCATGGCAGTGATTGGAGTTTTACTGTGCCACCTGTTTGAAATCTTTCTTTGAAGACAAGAGGAAAAATATGCCATCATCATAGGTTATTTACTTCTGGTCAAATGAGCACCATTAAGATACAGAACAGAAGCTGACAGAACACCTAGCATCAATTCTTTCAACAACTGAATCTAAATAGAGAAATCTTAGAAGTGAGCCTAGAGATTCTTGCAGATATTGTATCTGGTTGTTTATCACTGAACAATTCTCTGTGAGAAACCCTTGTACTTAATATTAAAGTAATGCTTCATAAGATCTGCTCTATGGACTACAAATAACAGGACTGTCTTTTAGTTATGCTGTATGCTGTTCCAAGGAAGAGGGTGTTTATTAAGAGAATTATTTGGAGAGATGTAGGAGCTATATTGAGAACTGCGGTTTTTGGATAGTAATTGGCTGCTACTGCTTGTCCCATAGTGTTCTATTCTCTGCTCTTTGAGTGCCATTCAAGAAAGTGGCTTTGTTATATATACTCAGTCTGTTACTCCAATTTTGAAGCCAACGATTAATAGGTTATAATTTTATGAAATCTAAAAACATTTAGAAAAAAAAATAGCAAGGGATTTCACTGCATCAATCTGAATTTTTATATAAGGAAAAAACATATATCTTAAGCATTTCTAAAAATCACTATTTTTTTCATATTTTGCGATAAAACACTCAGTAAAAAAAATTGATAACATTGAGTTTGAGGCTAAATTTCTTTATTTTCTTCTGCAGTAAGCAACCTTTACACTCTGAGCATTCTGTCCTGCAGTCTGTGTGCAACAGAAAGTCTACGGCCAAAAGTAATAATAATAAACAATTAATGTGTACACAAAATATCCAAAACACAGGCAATTTGAAACCCATCATTTCTTATGCAAAATTATTAATTCTTACTATTTTGTGCCATCTATAGTGGTTTCTAGGAAAGTCTAGGGCTAAAATTTCTGTAAAATCCACTGTAGGAAGCAATGAAAGGAAACTTCTGGCCTCTCTTTGTCTTTGTTAAATAATCTCATTATTTGGACCTGCCTTGGAACAATATTTTTCTTTCTTGAGTAAAAGATAAATGCTTGCTTCTGTGGATTAATCTTGAATGATACAACTATTTATGCATTCTATTGCTATTATTAGCTTCAGCGTCTCTCCCCTTGTAATATTTGCTGCTGATTGTGGAAGGAGACAGTAAGCATTCATTTACTAATTGTCTCTTATTAGTAGCCAATCCCATTAGGAAAGGAAAACATAAGCATTTCACATCCTCAGTTTGCTCATTTTCATTTCCTCACCATTAACACATTGCCCTTGTCAATCAAGAAGTCTTCCATACAGAGTTAAAAACAGAAAACGCCAACACAGACTTTTTTCACCCTCTGTAAAACTCTGCACATTTTTTTATGAGCCCCTGGTAATAAAAGGTTTGGAAAAGAAAGTGCCCTGCTTATTAAGAATATAGAGAAGTCATAAATATTAGTGCTCTCCTTTGAAACTGTGGAGGCTTGGAAACTTTGAACTGTTTTGAGTTTAAAATCAGATACCCTTTTTCTATAAATAGTGGAAAAATGTGCACATTCTTTTAGGAATTATATATTTAAGATCTTAAAATCTACATAGTTTACTCCAAAAGTAATTTTTTCTATTTACTTCCAGGGAAATTATAACAGATTAGAAGAACACAGTAACACTACTAAAGAGATCAAATTCTCAACTACAAAACACAATTTTTCAACAGAGTCACCATCATTAGCTATGCATTTTTGTCATCAATAAACAAGAGCTTGAATGCTGCGCTCTGTGGCATTCTGCACCAGCAGAATTGACCCACTGTTTCACAGTTACTATGACAGTGTCTTTTGCTAGGAAAATGTCCATAGAGACCATCTTTAATTGTCCTGGACACAAGGAAGTCAGAAAGTGAGAAATCAAATTCAGGCTATATGGAAACAGAGTCCATTCAAGTGTGGCATTGCACTCCAAGATCTTTAAACTGGTATGGGACCTGCTGTTATCATGTTGAAAGTGAGTTAATGTCATGATGTAATGATCATAGTTGATAGTTCTAGATTTCAGGAAATCAAGAAGGATCACTCCTTTCCTTTGTCTGACACAGTGAGACATTGTGAGACATTCAGTGAGACATGGACAGGCTGGAGAGTTGGGCAAAAAGGAACCAGATGAGGTTTAACAAGAGCATAGAGTCTTGAAACTAAGGAGGAATAACTGCATGCACCAGTACAGGCTGGGGGATGAGCTGCTGGATAGGAGCTCATAAGAGAGTGACCTGGGTGTCCTGGTGGATGACAGGCTGGCCATGAGTGTCCTGGTGGCCAGAAGGACCAATGACATCCTGGGTGCATTAAAAACAGCATGGCCAGCAGGTCAAGGGAGGTGATCTTCCCCCTCTACTCTGCCCTGGTCAGGCCTCATTTGGATTTCTGTGTCCAGTTCTGGGCTCTCTGGCACAAAGAAGAAAGGGATCTACTGGAAAGAGTTTTGTGGAGGGCCACAAAGATAATAAAGGGCATGGAACGTCAATCTTATGAGTAAAGGATGAGAGACCTGGGTCTGCTCAGCCTTGAGAAAAGAAGACTAAGAGCGGATCTAATTAACGTCTATAAATATCTAAGGAGCTGGAGGCAAAGGGGTGAGGCTGAACTCTTCTCAGCAGTGTGTGGCAACAGGACAAGGGGAAATGGCCACAAACTGAAGCATAGGAAGTTCAGCACAAATCTGCATGGGAACTTCTTCACAGTGCAGGTGATGGAGCACTGGAACAGGTTGTCCAGAGACATTGTGGAGTCTCCATCTTTGGAGATGTTCAAGACCTGCCTGGATGCCTTCCTGTGCTCCCTGTTCTAGGGAGCCTGCTTTGGCAGGGGGGTTGGACTCGATGATCTCTAGAGGTCCCTTCCAACCCCTACAATTCTGTGATTCTGTGATTCCTATCCAAAAGATAGTGCATTTTAGATCATTACTCCTTGTCCTGTCACTCTGCACTGAGAAGAGCCTGGCCTCATCCCTTGCATCTCCCACCTCCCTTTTGATATTTATAAATGCTTATCAGATCCCTACTCACTTGGCTTTTCCTTAGACTGAACAGACCCAGGTCACTCAGTCTTTCCTCATAAGGGAGATATTCCAGTCTCTTTATCACTTTCATGGCCCTCCACTAGACTCCTGCTAGGAGATCTCTGTCTTTTTCAAACTGGGGAACAGAGAACGAGACATAAATAATACGTTATTATTTTCCTGTCTGAGAATCCAAACTTTGTTTTGTATGTATATAATATATATTATATCACATACGGAAGTATTATCACAGGAATAATATTAAGAAGTAAAGGAATATAAAAATGTGCAAGGACTAACAATACAATTTTTTTTTTGCATTGAAGGTGATGATCATGGAGAAGATGTGTATATTTACCAGTTCCAATTTCAGTCTTTGTGGAAACAAATTAGGCAATTACAACTCCAGAGTTTATCTGGCAAAGAAAATTCTAATACTATTTTGCAAAGTCTAAGATATTTTTGTTGTTTTTTTTTTCTATAGTAAGTTGCATAATTTTATAAAAAAATATATATTACAATCAGTATACAATATAATATCAGTTCTCATTATATTTAAAAAAGGGCTATTATAGTGAATGACATGGGAGAATGTAACTATTAAGGAAAAACAGAGAGCCTGGGAAGTCAAAAACTGAAAGAATATATGATTGTCTTCAGAAAGTATGACAGAATTTAATGTCAGGTAAAAATGAGAACAGAAATATCAGCTAAGGGATGAACATAAGTAAAAAAAAATAATAGAACATGAGTACAGTAACAGATATAATTGAATTTAGGATGAAAATTATCAGATTTCTAACTATCAAACTGAACTATAGTATATTACAAACATTATATCAGGAAGAAAAATAATATATATGTTTTATTAAAAAAAAGAATTTTTGAGAAGTTATGCAATTGCTTGCCCTGACAAGACATTTGACGAGTCAGCTCAGAAGATTCCTTCTTATTTTGCTTTATCAAGACTTAAGAGCTTCTCATCTCTCTCATGTCCTGCTGTGTTTTTCTCTGGTCAGTAGGGCCTTTCATATCCTGCAGTTATCACCACCACAACTCTGAAACTTTAAAAAGCTACAATGTCACATCATGCCTGATACCTGTTCACAGTCCCCAACATCTCTTACACTTATATACTTTAAATTTGTGCATGCTGGATCTACTACAGATCTCCAACAAAAAGCTTCACATTAAGACGCAAAATTGGAAATAAATAAATGCAATAAAATGAAGGAATATATAATCAGCAGGGGGTGAGAGTTGTTTCATAATAAACTTGTCTAAATAAATATATTTCTTCTTCATTTTGGTTGGTTGTTTTTTTTTTCTTTTCTTTGTTATTCTGATCCTCCCATCAATTGCCATATTCCTAAAAATACTTTTAAAACATATTTACATATTTTATTAAAGAATAAAGCAAGATTGAATATTTCTCTCATAGAAACCAATTTATTTCTGTATTTTATGTGGTAAATTTTATACAAATATGTTTGATATGAAAAATTTTTAGTCTGTATTCAAATTGCTACGTAAGGTGATTAGATCAGTAAGTAAAAATAAATACTTAAAAAAATTATTTTTAGTCACTAGAATTTCATTCACAAAACCCTGTATCTGAATTTTTCTGCAGTGAAGAAAACACGCAAAAAAGATCCCAATGTAATCTCTATGTAGCAGTTCCTATAGGAAGGGAATTATTATTATTCCTCTTTACAGATGAGATGTGACACAAAGAACTGACATGGTTTGCAGAAGTTGCTCTACAGTCAGCTGGAGCTGCAACCCTGGGTTTCTGACTGCTGTTAACACAAATGAAATTTACTTTGATGATGCAACCTCATTGCCAGTATGAAGAATATTGGTTAAAAATTAATCATAAAATCATTGCTCAACACAGCATTGCTAGAGATCACTGGTATTAGATTTACAAAATAAGATTTAGGACCATAGTCAGAAATGTTAGTTTTTCCCTTTGTAGTAAAAACAGTTGGAGTGCATTTACTCTTTCTCAGATGACAAATTTTCAGATGAAGAAAAAAGTAGAAACTAATACTGTACGACCATATGGAACAACAAAATACAAAGAAAGTTTAGTACAAAAATGAAGACAGATAGAGAGCAGCTGAAATTATTTGACAAAAGCTAAAGCATTTGAAATATGCTTTTAAGTACGGCTATACCAGAAAATCATAAATAAGATATAAAATACATAAGACATAAATAAGAATAAAATTAGTCCATTTTTTAAAATCAAATAATTAACATTTTGTTACCAAATTAAACCAATAATTCTGTTTTTAGTTTCATAGATTGTTCAGAAATGTGCTTAATTTTAATTCCTATTACTCTCAAAAAAATAAAAATAAAAATGCATTATCTCAGATGAAAGATTTGCTTTATAACATAACAAAAATAATGTAACCTCTGAAGATATGTTTTTTAAAAAGGCCTGGACAACTGTCTTGTGAATCATTTCAGGCTTTTTTAAACTTAATCAAGGCTAGCATGTGTTGAAGATTTTATAGAAATTCAGAAAGGTATAAATCCATATGCTTTCTAAGAAAAGACACTTCATTACAGAAAAGAAAAATGTGTTGATATATACTGTAGTGATTAGACCATTTTTCAAATACTGTTTGTGATAACATTTACAGGTCACACACTGAAGTTTTCAGCTCTTCTTGGAATCATGCCCGTGAAATGGAACTTATCTCTATGGAATCAAAGGGGATTGATTGTAATGATTAACTTTCAAAAAGACTTTTAAGCTTTTTTTGAATCCTCTCCGTGGCCTTTCAACATACAAAGTTATAGTCAAACTAAAAAATATATAAAAATAATTGTATAATGCAGCACTTCTACCGTATTTCTCTCTAAAACCAATGCCTCTTTTAAAATAAATATTTCTCAAGTTTTTCTTTCCCATTAGCTCCAGATTGAAGGATGATGCAATATAGAGAGCACAATTATTTCCCAGTTACTCTTTTTCACAGTTATTGTTAAGATATATTATTAAATTCTGTATGTTACAATTGAATCATTAGGATCAAAATGTACCTTTTGTCACTGGTGAAACAGCTCATACATACAGGGAATGATAGACACATGCTATGTAGTATTCACTCCAAGCTGTGTACTGTGCAATCCCCACTGCCTGTCTCATGTGTACTATCTCTGGCACATCAATTCCACTAAATAAGGCGTCTGCTCAGAAGAGCTGTTTTTACAAAGCAATATGATCCTTGCTTATGCTCTGTTTCTCTTTCACTAGGTAAGCTATTTGAGTCAGAATAAAGGTGAGTGGGTATGTCAGAAGCAGGGACCATTTACATAAAGCTACATTTACATTAATTATCTGCAACACTCCCAGTTTGAACCTCTACTTCCACTCTCACAGGAAGGAATTACAAAGCCAGGGTGATGAACTTATACTACTAAGTGTCACAAATTCTGAAATGCATTGATGAATTTAGGCTATGATCTTTATAAAGTCAAATATTCTTACAAACCCTGCTGCTGAGTGTAAGATCTCTCTGATGAAATTGTGTTTGCCTGCAGTTCAGGACAGAACTTAACCTCTAATTTTAAAATAATAAAACTCATGCTCAGTTCAAAAATACTCCCATGAGACTGCCAGTTTGATTATCTTGTTAGTTTTAACAACAGGTAAATTGAATGCCTCAGAAGAATCAAAATAGCTCTTTTTGAGTCTATATACTCAAAAAGGAAAATACCAGATATTTGGTAAGCAAAGAATAAATTAATTCATAGATAAGCATCTGAGAAATGCATATTTAAGAAGCTTTCTATTAATATATAAAATACCTTCATCACTAGAACTGAAAATTCACCATTTTATGATGAATGTAATGAAGATATTTGAAAAATATAGGGCATGATAGAATCCAGAATAATGAAGCATTTAAATCATTTTTTCAAAATTACCCTAATATTTAATGTTACCCCTTTTATTTGAGGAAAAAAAAAAGTAAAATATGTACCTAATATTCGTATCTGTCTTAGTTTGATGATTTAATTATAAGGAATCTACATTCAAACATTTATAGGTGTAGACAACAGACAGTGCTCTGCTAAGCACTAAGGCTTTGAAAGCTAAGAAAAGTCAGTACATAGTTAATTTGGAGATATCTGAAAGACTAATGCATGGAAATCCTGGACAATTAAGTACAGTGTGTGAATAAAATCTGACAAATGGCCAGACCATAATGACATGACAATCATTCTGCATATTTCCAATGAAATGAATGCATATGTGACATGCTAGAATTTTTTTTTTTTATTATTGTCCAAACATATTAGAACTTTTTGAAGTTTCGGGCTTCCACAGCTCTAATATGGTTAGTTTGGATTTCATGAAAGAATTAACTGGAATTTGGTTCTACATGGACAAAAGTCAATTACTTTTCTTTACCTTTTGAAACTGGATTTTATTCTGTGCATTACTCCAGATGTTGACACCCACACACATATATATTTTCCTTCCGAGCTTTTCCCAGTATGAGTCAGAATTTGATGATGACAAGGATATTAAACAAGTCTATGAGAAAAAAAAAAATGTTGCAGCAAGCAGAATTTATGCTTCTATCAGCATCTCCTTCATCTGCTGTGATTCACACGTTTTGTTACTGGAAAGTGTAGAGCAGTTTCCCTGAAAAAGAAAATGACTGTTTTTTAGTTACTAAAAAACATGTGAGGAAGCACTGTTAAAAAACATCCCTCTTTTTCCCCAGCTATTTCATGACACCAGAGAAACAAAAGAAAAAAGGATGAAGAGATTAAAAGAAACATAAACTTCCCTTCTTTCCTTTATATCATAAAAATTCTATGCCACCCTAGCACTGAATGTGCTAACTGAAAATCTGTTCAAGTGATTTAGCAGGAAACAAAGTCTTCTGTTTCATATCTGAGTTAAAGCAAGTACAGAAAACTCAATCTCTTTTTCTTTTCTTTTTTTTTTTTCCCACGTCAGTTTGTTCAAAGATTATGGTGATATCAAATGAAATTAGGCATATCTGTTTATGCAGAGACTTTTTCAGCCTAAAAGCTGAGTTTGGAAATGATGCAAATTTACCAGGTCTGTGCAAACTAATAAGAATAAGGAAAGGTTAAGATCCTTTCTTAATAATGATGACATTATTTACAAATAGAAAACAAGATTAGAAGAGTTCCAACTTTCTATTTTATCCTGCATGTGTGCAAGTAAAATATTTTCTGTAGCAAGAGAAACTCTCATTAGTAACAATTTATGCCAACTTGCTTTATTGGATATGCATCCACTACAGACAAAAAACTAGAGAAAATGATATCCTTATTTATTTATTTATTTATTTTTAAGAAACTGAATTCTGCTTTGAAAAAATTTGTCCAGAAATTATGCTTCTTCAGATTAACTCAGGAAGATTGGCAGTGTGATGGATTACTATGTCGAAGATAATGAGGCTTTCTGCAGTGCAATTTTTTGAGTGAAAAATCCCTGGCTTATTAACCCAGAATCATAGGTGGGCTTGTTCTTGCCTTCAGAGTGCTGCAGTTGAGGGAGGGAAAAGGAAGAGTCAATGAAGTTTAATAGGTATAAATCCAAAAAGATGACGAGATTGTAAAATAATGGTAACATCTAACTGCTACAGTTGATAATAATGATGCTAATAATAACTCATACATTTCTTAAAATGGAAAATAAAAAAAGCAAAGCAGCTGTGAGGCATGAAGCTTTTCTTTGTCAGCTAAGTAGGTTAAGAGGCCAAGCCTTATTTGATCTTCTGTAATTTCCATTCAAACAGAGAATTATACATCCAGTAGAAAAATATAAGAACTGAAGTAACGATTTAAGGATAATTTTGATGTCAGATTATGAACGAATAATGTCTTTATTTCTGAAATATATCTGTGGAATAGTCTTTGCTGTTACAATAATTGCTATGAGAATTTCTTGTAAATATGAACAATATTACTGAACAGTAGGAAAGTGAGTCAGTAGTTTTTCAAAAACGCAACAAAACTATTGCCCAACTGAATATGCTGAGTTCAAAGAAAAAGAAAATAAATAGGATGGCTAAATGTTGCTATCTTTGCCATACATTAGATACTCTTTCAAAGTTAAACTTCAGAGTATGCCATAGTCGGTACGACACTCCAAAATCTTCTTCCAAATATTGGACTTAAAGTTTTATTTTCAACACAGAAAGCATCATACTATTGTACTGGTAACTTCTGAAATTACTTGAGACACTTAGTAACAACACTGTCTCAGAAGTCAATATAGCATAATATAGACAAGAAACTGCATTGGTTAGGGTGGTGGAAATTTATATACAAGACATCAAGGGAAATAGTCTTTTAAATTGTTTTCAGTGACTTGGTGACTTGATTTAAACACAGACATAAGATGCCTAGTATTAACACTTAACAATGAAATTAAAGAAATTGTGATGAATAACTAAATATTCCATCTGTCTCACCTGTATTTTATCTGAACAAATTTAACAAAACAGTTGAAAGTATTAGCACATTTTATCTTTCCACAGCAGTGAAACTTTTGTGAAGGTAACAGAGACCAACATCTTTATCAAGCAGAAGTATTACCGAAGCGAAGAAACATCAAGAGCATTCTCTCTCCAGTTAGTTCTTCATTATATTTATTCACAGGGACATAGGAAAAACTTACACTACAGTTGTTTGTTGTTGTTTTTGTTTGTTTGTTTGTTTGCTTTTAATTTACTTTTAGTCAGAACTAGGAAGAGGAAAGATAAGTTATGATGACTTCTAGAATTTCAGTAATGAAACTTGCTATTTTGCAAATAATATCAACAGAATTGCTATGACGCAACCAGTTGTATGCAACTGCTTCTAAAACCTACTTCACAATATAATTCGAGTTAATTTCACTAAATACAAAAGATTAGGAAGAGTGGGTCATGAAGAGATGGCAAAGACAATATTGAGAAAAATAACGCTTAGCCATTCTGTGTGCAAAGTTCTTAAAATTGCTTCTGGCCAGCAGCTGTGAGTGATGGCCTCTAAAACTGTAGAGGCTGAATTAAGAATAAAAGTACAGTTACATGAATACTTTACAAGACATATGTTGCAATCAATTTAAAATCTGTTGCAGTTTCCTATAGAGAAAAAACAAACAGAAACAAACAAACAACAAAACAGATTATGAAATTCTGCATGTAACTTTATGTTTATCTGACCACCTGAAATTTTTTCACATATTACAAGCATCCTCTGACTACCCTCCCTTTAAAATCATTGTCATTTGAAGTGTTCATTCTTAAGCATTCAAAAGCTATTAGTTGTAGGAAGTACGCAATATTATTTTGATGCAGTAGGAGGGAGCAGGAAGGAGTTCCAGTGAAAGGATAAAATTGACATTGGTAGGCTTTGAACAGCTTCATAAATTAACTGAATTGAGTTAGCATCAGGAATACTCGATTTTAGAACCTTTATAAAGGACTATTCGTTTAACTTTCTCTAAGAAGTGTAAAAGTACTGTTTTAAGAATACTTCATTTTTGCTTAGCGACTTAGAATATCTTACTGTTGAAAGCTTGCAACTCCCTTGTAAGTGGTAAATGTTGGTATTCTAATTTTGCAAACGCAGATAGTGATCACACAGCTTTTGACCAGAGCCACTTTGAAGCAGTCAAAAAATCAGAGAATGCTTATAAATTTCTTATTTTCAATCATGTTTATCTCCTTTCTAAAAATAACTTCTCGAACTCTAGCAAGCTCAGCGGCATGACCACTCCCCTGGGGAGCCTGTTCCAGAGACCAAACACCATCTAGTGAAGGACCTTTTCATAATAGCCAGTTTCAACTTTCCCTGCCACCACTTCATGCCATTCTCTGAGTTTCTACCACTGTCACCAGAGAAAGGAGATCAGCGCATCTCCTCTGCTTCCCTCATGAGAAAGCTGAAGGCCACCACGAGATATCCTGTGTCTTCTCTTCTCTGGGCAGAACAAACAAAGGGGCTTCAGCTGCTCCTACGTGTGTCTTCACTTCCAGACCTTTCACCACCTTTGCAACCCTCCTCTGGGCACTCTGATAGTTTTCTCTCCTATTGTATTGTGCACACAGTACTCAAGGAGAGGCTGCACCAATGTAGTATAAGGTGGATCAAACTCTTCCTTTGATTGGCCAGTAACACTGTGCTTGATGCACCCTGGAATACTTTCGGTTTTCTGGCTGCCTTGGCACACTTTTCATAGAATCATAGAATCATAGAATAGCCTGGGTTGGAAAGGACCTCAAGGATCATCAAGATCCAACTCCACTGCCATGGGCGGGGTTCCCAGACAAGCTGCCCGGGGCCACTACCAGCCTTGGTTTGAATGCCTCCAGGGACAGGGCATCCACAACCTTTCTGGACAATTGCCTCAAATATCTGAAATTCTGCACATAACAAATGATTACAAGTGTAAGGGAAAAAGGGTTAATACAAAAGCCAGGAAGAAACTGTACTGTGTGAATCATTCTTGAATTTTGTACTTGCTCCACTTTAAAAAAAGACGAGCATACAGATCATGAGAAATGTTGTCCTGGCTCTTTTCACAGACTTGTTTAAGAGCAAAAATACTGGGAATTTTGAAAGAGATTATTTTACACGTTACTCATAATGCTATTTCAGTTTGGACTTGAATAAGTCTCAAATATTCAGTCTTTTGTACAAGTTAATACATGCATCTATGTTTATTTATATCTAGGTTCTGACTGTCAAGATTCACAGACACAATTTTGGTCAGAACTTTTTAAGTACGCACATCATTTAACTTTGCTACAGAAAAAAACATCCTTTTAGTCAAAGAAAGGGAAAGGAAAAAAGCTTGCAGAAATTGCTTCTCCAGATGAGGAGTTATCTTCAACCTGCAGATGGCATTGTTGATCTTTCACAGTTTTGCCTGACTAACCTGATATGAACACACACATCCACACGCTTACATACAGAGGCAGCTGGGCAAAGGTATTAATACATAGATTAAAATAAAGATCTACAAAAAGTGATAATGGCTGGAAAAAAGAACATACACTGAAAATCTGATTGGCATGTTAGTTAATTAAAATTAACAAGGAGGAAGAGCTTAAGGTCACATTAGGGATTACTTTCTGCAACAACTTTTCCAGAGTACTTCACTGTGGGAGGAGTTTAGCACACAATTTATTCATAGCCAAATAATCGTACTTAATCTATTGATGACACAAGGTAATGAAGGACAGGGTGACACTGTGAACAGAAGAATGGATAAATCCAGTAAATGAACAGATTTAAAGGCATACAAGGCTTTTATAGTACTGCGTGCCTGTCTTCTAGGTACAGCAGGAAGCACATAGCTTCCTCTATACTTGATCACTGAACTCGTCTATGTTTATGCTGAGGGAGATATTAGATCCCATGAAAAATTTTAAAAACTGTTTTAACATCTGTTAAATTAAAAAAAAATGTTTATAAGTGAAATTGTATTTCACTTTTAACAATGACGTGCTTTACATGGTACAAAAAAAGTCCTGATTTAATTCAACTGTTCATTGGTTTACATGTTAGTAAAAAGTTTAGGTAAAAGCTATGCCTCCTATTTATTTCAACAGAAACTATGACAGGTACAAGAGCACAATGCTGTTTGAAAGATCAAATTCTCAGCTACAAAACACTGTCCGTGAACATAGTTATCACCATTAGCTAGATATTTTCATCATCAATGAACAAGAGCCTACATGCTATACCTCTATAAATCTGCATGAGCATCTGGAACATGGCTTGTCTTTCACACTGCTAGTGCCACTGCTGAAATGTACCACCTACTGCCTCGCTGTACTGACATGAATGGTTTGGTCTCCATAAATGCCAATGAATGTCAGTGGGTGCAACTTTTTCTGCATGGAAGAATTAAATGACACACCTTTCCTTCATACACACTACCATGTTAGTTGTTAGGTAGCTTTTTTTTTTTTTTTTGTCAGTCTTAGCCTCTGCTACCAATAGTTATGTGACAACAAAATGTAATGAAAAATTGGTGTGAAGATCCAGCTTCTACTGTCATACCACTAACATCTGCCTCTGATAGCATGGACCAGCGAAACAAAATAGGAGACATTATCTCCAGAGTAGCCCTCATAAAGCACATCTGTACAAGGTGTCTATAAACTGCTTACATATGAACATTTGTATGCTGTATGCTTTTAAATGACTTTGCATCAGGAGAAAAGATATACTGCAAAGCATTTCTTCAAGGAACCTGCTTAAATTTTTCTAAATTATTTAATTAAGAAATCAATCAAATTCTTCTTCATTACAAAAGCCTCAAAATTAACTGTTAAGTTTTTCATGTAGAAACTGCTAGAAACTTAGTTAAATATTTCACTGATAGAAAGCTAACAAGTTCCTGTTGTGGATCTAATCTGAAAATTACTGGTATATTACTTCTCAGTATTTCTTCATTTTCCATATTTTATTCTATAGAAACTTCTACTGTTTTCTAGAAGACAATTTTGTGGAATCATAGAGTGGGTCAGGCTAGAGGGAACACCACAGACCATTTAATTCCAAACCCCTTGCCACAGATAGGGTTGCCATCCACCAGACCAGGCTGTTCAAGGCTCCATCCAAACTGATCTTGAATGCCACCAGAGATGGGGTATCCATAGTCTCTCTGGGCAGCCTGTGCCAGTAACTCTGAGTAAAATATTTCTTCCTAACACCTAACCTAACTTCTCCTCCTTTTAGTTTAAAGCCATTCCTCCTTGTTCTATCACTGCCAGACAGTGTAAAAGGTCAGAAACATTTTTGTCACATTTCAAAACATTTTATTATATCCAATACCGGTATTGAGTAAGAGGTTCATCCCACACGGTGAAGATCTCTGTACAATGCCACTAATCAGATGAGTGAAAACAGTAACAAATAGAACGTCTCCTCCATTAACACAGTTTATAAATAGTAAATTCTGACATGATAATAATTGAATTTGAAGTGATAATTTTGAAGTAGTGCACTTTAAAGTGGTATCAGTCGTAACTCTCTGAAAATTCCATCACTCTTAGAGCTTTTGTCAAATTCTGCAGAAGTAGCTAGGTTTTACTTCCTAATTAAAAAGCAGAAAATGGCAAGTTTACAAAGAAGAAAATTTGCCTCAATTAACTTATCAGTTACAGATAACTTATCTGATGATTTCATCATTTTAATAGATACACAGAAGCTGAAGACACAGATTAATAGTGTTGAAACTCTCTACTCTAACTCCATTCCTGAACATATAATTGGACTACATTCGAGAGCCATGAATTTTCAAAAGGCTGATAGATAATTGCCTTCATTTTCCTCCCATTTCAGCAAATATTTTCCCTCCTCAGCAAGAGTTCTGTGAGAAGAGAGATAGACCTACTTTGCTGCAAATGTCATCTGTATGTGGATCTTTGTTGTTGAGGGGTCCTATGAAGCCCTGTTGGTAGAAATTTCTATCACAGTATAGTGAAAATATCCATCATATCTTTCAGACTCAGTTAGTTGCCAAAGAACAATATTTACCTGTTGATCTATGTAGGATTCCACTAGTGGAAGGGTGTTTACATACAATTTGTCTTTTATCTAATTTTGTTTCTCTGTTTCATACATGGTCGTAGCAGAATAACTGCAGAGCACTAAAATAAAGCTGGTTAATTTAGTGAATAATATTTCAGGTATATTTTGAGAAGCCTTGGCCACTTAGATCAACACACTTGTCTTCTCAATGGAGAAAATTTCAAGTACGTGTTTTAATTGCAAGATGTAAGTATTGCTCTAGTAATTCTTGTGCAGTTTCTAGAATGGTATGAATAGTACTGGGTGAAAAGGTTAGACTTTCTCATATACCTCAAGACAACACAGACATTCTTTAAAGAATCTGGAAGGGCTTTAGTTGTGCAGCCTTATGAAATTTGAAATGCACATTAAAAACACAGTGCAGTACTTAGTAAATCCTAACAAAGTGATGAAGTGACAAAAAGGTGAGAGTGAAGATATTAAAGCGGTTTAGACCATTTTATCTTTTTTTGTCATTTAAAACAACAGCACATCTGCTTTGAATTTGAACATGCTGAAAACTAAGTGCCGTACTGCTGAACTGTGAGAAGAAAATTCTGTAATTTGAGAACATATGATGTTTTTACCAAGGGAAGAAAGCAGGAAACTAAATAGTACAGAGGTTGCGGCTTCAACAGAACACATATTCTTACAATGCTGCTCTAAACTGAAAGTTCATAAATGAGAAGATTTTCTTAATGTTTCTTCAGTGTAGATTCAAGTTTCTGAGCTGCTCTTTTTGTAATTAAATAATATGAACATATGTCATACTTTTCAAATAACCATCTATGGTATAGTTTAATAATTGCCTAGCTTAGTGTCGCCCTATACTGCCAAGATGTACTAACATCCACTATAACTCATTTAAGAGAAAAATAAAAAAAGGAAATTTCCACAGCTCTTCTTAATGCAGTTATCTTTTTTGTTTCAATAGAACCTTGCTTTGTCCTAAAAGACTGCAAGTAATAAATTGTCTTGCAAATAAGAAACAGAACAGAATAAAATAGAACTGGCAGTGAGAATATAGAAATCCAGATTCAGAACTATATGTAAGAAAGCTTCCTTGGTGTCATTTTCAATGATATACATTTCTGCATAATCTTTCCAAATGTCTAAGGCTTTCTGTAGCATCAGCCCACACAGTTTCAAAAGACTACTGTTTCTCAGGGATATAAACTGTTTATGACTGATTTGAAATACTTTCTTGAATGGATTATGTATTTGGAAAAAGAGCAGGTACAGAACTTGTTTTTCTGAAGCCTTAAAATTTGTGATATGTGACATTTAATAACCTGACTGTGGCTCATCCTATCAAATGTGCAACAAACCATAGCATAACATCAAAACATGTAGCTGAAATTTTAAATATGTTCTTTGTTGGTTGTGTGTTTGGCACAAGTATTAAATCCTGAACAGAGCTGACAGCAACATTCCTTTGTAGTTACTGCACTCCTTTTAGGAATAATTTGTTTAAATTATTTTAAAAATTAAATGCATCCTGAAGAACTGGCATCTTTGTTTCTAAAAGTAGCAGACAACAGCTTACTTAGATATTATGGTGACATATTATTATTTTTATTAATAGCCTAGATTACAAGGAATTGTTGAAAAAGATCGTAAACTTTGAAGATAAGATGATCTGTTGACCAGTGTGTATGGAAGACAGTGATAGCTGTATGTCAATGACTGTTATGAAATGCTAATTACTCTGATTAAAAATAAATAAATCAGGATAATTAAAAAAAGAAACAAATAAAACCAACAACAAAATAACCAAACATACATTTGTGAAATATTTTACCTAATTTTATTAATCAAATCAATAATTAATTAAAAGAAAGTAATAAATTGGTTACATCCTCTTATCATCATAGGGAATCTTCTACACATTCTAAAACTTTATTTCTTTTTTCAAGGATCACATATATGCTACAGACATAAGATTTCAGGACTGGAAAACTCTGAAGTGAAAAGAGATTCTGAACTTAGGTATTCTGAAATTTCCGTCCCTCTGCCTGAAGGTGATTAATGATTGTTACAGAGTTATCTCTACATCTATCTGTGTCAGGGGGAGAGCAGGCCCACAGGCCTGGGGTCAGGACGGGGTGTAAGTAGTTTATGGGCCTGTTTAGTCCTGCTCTGTGACTCATGGGGCAGGGGAACCCACAGATCCACACCTTGCGAAAGGGAAAAATGGAAAAATGGAAAAAGGGGGAAGGGTAGGGGTATGGGAAACTGGTCTAAAAGTAAAACAGCAGCAACAATCTGAGGAGGAAAGTTAATTTACTAAATATGATATTGGAATGTAAGAGAAAACAGCATAATACAATGTCATTGGAATTGAGGTTAAGAAATACAATAAAATGAGAGAGATGAAGTGTCCAAAACTGAAGACCTTACTCTAAATCTAAAGGTGAATGGCTAGGAAGTACACACTGTTGAGACAAGTAGCAAAAAGGAGAGCTATCTCATGACTTGCAAGAAGTATTTTCATTCCCTCTGAACAGAAAGTGGGAACACAAAATCTTCTGGTGCGTGCAGTTCTCCCCTTCTGAGAACCAGGTACCCAGAAATTCTGCAGCCCACAGAAATGGAGCATTAACTCTTTAACTCCCAGTGCTCTACATGATTTTATGATGTGGAATACCAATATCAAAAATCATAAAATCATGGCAGTGATTTTGTGAAATATAGTATTTCTATGTTTGTTTTAGTAAGTTTGTTTGTTTAATCACAGAATCACAGAACTGTAGGGGTTGGAAGGGACCCTCATCAAGGTCACTGATGAAGATGTTGAACAGGACCGAGCCTAGCTCCAAACCCTGAGGAACACTGCCAAGTACAGGCCTCCAACTGGACTCTGCACCACCAATCACAACCTTCTGAGCTCTGCCAGTCAGTCAGTTCTCAACCCATGTTAACATTCACTCATCTATTCCACACTTCCTCAACTTTGTTGTAAGAATGCTGTGGGAGACAGCGTCGAATGCCTTGCTGAAATCAAGGTAGATTACATCCACATCTCTCCCCCCATCCACCCAGCCAGTAATGACATTGTAGAAGGCCAGCAGGTTGGTCAAGCACGACCTCCCCTTTGCAAGCCCATGCTGACTACTCCTGATAACTCTCTTCCAATTGCCTGGAGACAGCATCCAGAACAAACCATTTCATCGCCTTCCCAGGGATGGAGATGAGGCTGACTGGCCTGTAGTTCCCCGGATCCTCCTTCTTGCCCTTTCTGAAGATCAGAGTGACACTACTGGCTATCCTCCCGTCTTCAGGCACCTCTCCCATTCTCCAAGACCTCTCAAAGATGATAGAGAGCAGTTCAACAATCACATCTGCCAACTCCCTCCGCATATGTGATGCATCCCACAGGGCCCATGGATTTACGTACATTGATGTTGCCTAGATGCTTTCGGACCACCTCTTCCCTCACCAAAGGGGACTCTTCCATTCTCCAGACTCTCACTTACCTCTATGGGAAGTTCCCACAGAGAAGATACAAGCAAAGGAAGCATTCATTGTCTCCAACTTCTCTGCATCTCCTGTTACCAGAACACCCCCCTTAATTTAGTAGGGGACCCACATTTTCCCTAGTCTTTCTTTTGCTGTTGACATACTTAAAAAACCCTTCCTTATTAACCTTTATCTCCTTTGCCAGATCCATACCAAGGCTGGCTTTGGCATTCCTCATTGCATCTCTTCAGGCCCTGACAATATTCCTATACTCTTCCCAAGTGGTCAGACTCTTTTTCCAAATTTCATGGACCTTTCTCTTCCCTTTGATTTTATGCATGAAAACCTTGCTCATTCACACAGGTCTCCCTCTACCCTTGCCTGATTTCTTACTCGCAGGAATGCACTGATCCTGAGCTTGGAAAAAGCACTGTTTAAATGCTGACCAGCTCTCACAGGCCCCCTTGCCTTCTAACACCCTAGTTCATGGGATAGCTCCAAGAAGGTCCCAGAAGAGATCAAAGTTGGCTCTCCTGAAGTCCAGGGTAGCAATCTTACTTTTTGGTTTGCTCCTTCCACTCAAGACCTTGAACTCCACCATCTCGTGATCACTGTGTCCCAATCTGCCCTCAGCTTTAACTTCCCTAATAAGCCCATCCTTATCAGTAAGCACAAGGTTCAGTAACACCCCACTCCTCATCAGCTCCTCCACCACCTGCATTAGAAAGTTATCTTCAACACAGTGTGTCTGGAGTGTGCATGAATGGCCATGTTGCTGTCCTAACAAATATCTGGATAACTGAAGGCCCCCATAAGAACTTCCAGCTTCTTGTAGAAGGCCTCATCAATTTCCTTTTTCTCATCAATGTCACCCACACTAGCCTGCCCTTAATTCTCACCCACAAGCTCTCCACTGACACATCATCCTCCTCTAGGCAAAGTTTGATATTTTCTAGCCGTGCTCTCACTTAAAGAGCAAATCCACCACCCTGCCTCACCATCCTGTCTTTCCTATAAAGCACATAGCCATCGATGATAATATTCCAGTCATGCAAGTCATCCTACCATGTCTCCCTATGGGATTGTGGCCTTGTGACCACACACAGATCTCTAACTCGTCCTGTTTATTTCCCATGTTGTGCATATTAGTATACAGACTCTTTAGGGAAGAAGCAGGTGTAGGAGGCCCTGAAGGGATGCAAGAAGATTTCAGACACAATGGTAATTACTCTGGGGAGTTCTCACAAGATCCTACAGGATGATCCACAGGTTTTTCCCTGCAATCTCCTACGACAACATCCCAAAGTCCTTCTCTGCCCTGTTGACCTCCACCCTCTTCCCCCATCGTATTTAGTTGACGTCTCTGAACTATCCGCTCCATCCTAGTGAGCGACATTTTCTCCCCTTCCCACTTCATACCTAGTTTAACACTCTCTCAACAGCCCTGCCATCTCCTGGCCTAGGATCCACTTTCCCCTCTGAGACAGGCAAGACCCATCCACAGAGATTAGGTCAGAAGTGAAGTAAACCACCCCATGATCAAAGAACCTGAACTTACTGTGGCTGCGCCAGTCTTTCAGACACAAATGATGTCATCCACGGTTATGTCAGAATACATAAAAAGAATTACACATGAATTTAAATAGCAGTACACCAAAATTTACATTTTCACATGAAAAAAAAAAAGTTGTTTGTAAAACATATATTAAGATCTACTTTCCACTTTCCCATTAAATAGTTTGTTATCTAGTCTAAATCACTCCTTCACATCATACAGATTCCCTAGTGATTCCCTCTGCTTGTCAGTGAAAGGGCACAAATGTTTGTGAAAAGATTTAAACCAATGACTGGTATAAATATTCAGTGTTATTTTTTCTTATAATGAGCCTGAGACATATCAGCTGTTCAAATTTTATATTTACAAACTTTCTAATACATTCTTTTTTCTATTGTTGTGTCTTATCTCAAGGTTAGTAGTTTATTCCCTTGCCTGCTATTTTCTGAGTGCTGGCACCATATCCTGACTGATTTAATTTGATGAAAATTCACAGGCATTAAAGAAAGAGAAGACCTATTAGGTTATATAGTCTGCCTTCCAATCCATTTGGGATTGATCATTATCGTTCATTCACAAATGTTTTGATCAGCTCAGAACTGGTTAAATTTTCCATACACTAGAGTTTCTGTCATTTATTACCTTGGGAGTCTTTTTCTTTCATTTTTTTTTCTTCCGCAGTCTGATAGATTTTTCTTTCAGGAAGTTCTATTAAATGTCCTTGGCTTCAAATTGGCATATTCCTTTTCACTGAAATGTGGTCTTATTTTGCTACAAGCTTTAGTAGTCCAAGTTTAAATCAAGTCAAAGACTCTGAGTCACCTCATTTACATTTAAACACCCTGTTTCCTTTGAACATTTAATAGTCTGAATTGCAAAGCCTACACCCAATGGCTTTCATTTCTTATTTTCTAATAGAACACTCTCACATACATTTTTGTGTTGCCATTTATTCCATTTGTATTCTTTACAAATGTACTGTCCTTTATTTTCACTGATTTTGCAACTGCTTTGTCTCATATGCTTTCTGCAACTGTCTGAGTTACTCAAATCTACACCTCCCAACTGGACTTTTAGAGTAAGCACTTTTGCAGTCAGTCTTAAAAGGAAAAAATGAAGTTCAATATTCCAGAGGGTATTAATATAACTTTCCAAAGGCCTCATGCTGAGCACTGTTCAAAGGCTTTAAGTAGTTGGTAAAGAAAGCTGACAACCTGGGGAAATTTCAACAGCAGAATATAAGTAATATTTGCCTTTTGAAAATGAGTCTTTGGTACAATCCCTAAAGACCTTTCAGGCATGCAGTATTAAACAGCAAAAATCTCTTATATTCTTCTAGTTAGTCTGTTGTCCTTAAACTAGATATAATTTGAATGTAATTCTAATAGTAAATAACATTGTAAAATACAAGATCTGAATGTAGTTCCATACTTCCACATTATTTTTTCATCTTCCTTAGGAGGATCCTACAAAATATATGTGTTTCTCACTGAAAAAATAAAATACTAATGGACTCCACTTATCTTACATCATAGAATCATAGAAACATAGATTGGTTTGGGTTGGAAGGGACCTTTAAGTTCATCTAGTTCCAGCACCCCTGCTATAGGCAGGTACACCTCCCACTAGACCAGGTTACTCAAAACCCCATCCAGCCTAGCCTTGAACTCCTCCAGGGAGGGGGCGTTAACAACCTCATTGGGCAACCTGTCTCGGCATCTCACAACCCTCACAGTAAAGAATTTCTTCTTAATATCTAGTCTAAATCTACCCTCTTTCAGTTTAAAACCATTTCCCCCCTGTCCTGTTGCTACCTGCTCTTCTAAAAAGTCCATCCCCATCTTTTCTGTAGGCCCCCTTTGTGTACTGGAAGGATGCTGTAAGGTTCTCTCAGAGCCTTCTCTTTTCCAGGCTGAAAAGCCCATGATCTCTCAGCCCGTTCTTACCTTAACTTCAAAAGAAATCTATACAAATACATACATTTCCATTATGGAGGCTGAAAATGACATTTTTTTAATTTACTGCATTAAAAGGTTAATATCTCCTTATTCAAATGCTACAGGTCCAGACACATTCAAATGGACACATTCAAAAGAACAGAGTTTATGGTTAATAGATGAGAAAATTTTAGACCATACAGTATGCTCTCAGGAAAAACGCGATGTGATTTTGATAAACTTGAGTTCTGGAATAATAAAGCTGTCAGTGTGGTTTGGGAGGCAACCAGAAGCCTTGCTGCACTATGCTTCAGTACAGGCTCTGAAGCAAGTACTAGTTCTGCTGGAAATCATTTTGACGTATGTAAAGTTGAATATGTGACAACAGCATTCTTTCTTTGCAAATAACACAAACTGCAGAGTGGAGCTCACTAGTGAGGTTGTGTCCAGCAGATCCAAAGAAGTTATAATCCTCCCTTTTCTGCGGTAGCCTGCACCAGAAATAAAGTGCCCAGCTGTGGGATCCCAGTCCAAGAGAAATGCATACTTAAAAGGTTTCAGTGAAGTGATACCAAGATGTTCAAGAACCTAGAATATAAGTCTGATTGTAATAAAGCAGGAGAGATGGCCTTGTTTATTCTGACAGAGATGATGAGGCCACAGAGTGAACGAATCACTGATTACAATCACCTTAAGTCTTGTTACAGTGATGATGGAATAAAACTTTTCTCATCAATGTCAGCAGGACAGTGGTGCTAAATTATTAATTTCAAGATTCAGAGTGGACATTAGAAACAAAAAATTATCATCAGGACAGTAACAAAATAGAAACTATTGTCCAGAAAGGCTGGACTTTTTTCATGACTTGTATATACAAAGCTGTAGCTCACCTGATTGCAGGCAACAGATCTCTTTCAAGTAGGAGAGGATCTCCATTTTTTCTGTTCTGACAAACCTTGAAATCAGAATGCTGTCAGTAACATGCTGATTTTTTCAATGCCTTTTGTTAAGAAAGATTTTCTCCTGTCAGCACTATTTATTTTATTCTTCCTCCTTCCCCATAGCAGTCAAGCAATTTGTCATGGTTTTATGATTTTTGTTATTGGCATTCTACATCTTAACATCATGTAGTGCACTGGGAGTTAAAGAGTTAATGCTCCAGTTCCGTGGATCATCAATAGTTCCAGGTATACCTGTCTCAGAAGATAAGAACTATCTACCCAAGAGGAATTTGCGTTGCTTTGAGTTTTTTCTGTTTTCTGCTCAGAGGGTAAGCTAAAAACTGTTCACGTGTCATGAGGCACAGGTCCTTTCCCTTTCAGACTGACGCAGCAGTGGGTGCTCCCTAGCTGTTTTGCCTTCAGTGTTTAGTGTAAGGCCTTCAGTTTTTGGACACTCTCATTTTATTTGATTTATTAGCTTGCATTCCAATTGGATTGTATTATATTGTGTTATTTTGCATTCCAATGTCTTATTTAGTAAACTACCTTTCCTCCTCAGATTGTTGCTGCTGTTTTGTTTTTGTGCCCATTTCCCTTTTCCTTTTCCCTTTCCCCTTCCCCTATCCCAGGGTGTATGTCCGTGGGTCCCCCACCCCAGTCGTCATGGAACTGGGTCAAGCCAGCATGTAAACTTTGGACACAATTATACAATTGTTTGAAAGGAAGCATATTGATGATAAAGTCAGGGCTTCAACACATACAGACTTTCGAGTTTTACACTTTTTAGGTTAGCATTAGAGGCATAAACTACCCAAATGTCTGCTTTTCACTCATACCTTTTTGTCATAGTGACTTTCAGTCTTGCTTTTATTCCAGTGTCACGCTCCAATATAAAGGAGGGAGACGAGGTTTTTAAGATTATGTGTATACCCAGCGTGAGATTAAGAAACAACGGTTCAATTGTTGGTCCGACCAGTTTATTACCAATATTGACCAGGGAGATGGGGAAGGCAGACACTGTTAAGGGTGATGGGGAAGGGAAGGTGAGCGATAGGAAAGAAATGAAAGAAGCAAGGGTTTGTATAACGCAGGGAAAGTCACCAGCCAGGATCCTAGGGGCGGTCCGGTTGCAAACGGCTCCGACGGTCCGGGGCAGAAAAGCAGGGAATGGCAGAAGCGGGGAGAACAGCAGCAGCGACGGGCAGCCTTGAGCAGCAAGCAGTCGGCCGGAGAAACAGCGAGGGGTCCGCACCGGAGAAGCAGCGAGGGAGGCAACCCCGAGAGGGGCAGCAGCGAACAGTGATCAGCTCGTGAGGTCTCTCCTAAGAGAAGGCCTCTCCAGGCAGCAGCAGTGATCAGCTCGGGAAGTCTCTCCAAAGAGAAACCCCCCCCAACAAAGAGAAAACACCACTTCGTGGCTGCAGGACCCCTCTACTTAATCTTCCAGATTCCTCCAGACCACGTGACAAATCCGTGCTAGTGTGCCAGGCAAGCATCTCCTGAGATGGCAATCTCCCCACGGAGATGAGTACCAAACAAAAGAGTGTTCAGTGGCCATTGAGCTGCAGCTTATCTCTCTTTCGTTGCCCCAGGACATGCCCATCTGCTTGTCCCTTAGACAGAGAATTTCACAGCCGTGTCCAGGAGTAGCTTAGACATGTTCAGACATGTTCAACAGCAAACTTTGAGTCAATGGTATAATAATAGTCTCTTAGCTCCAGGTATGATGTAATATATTTGAAAACTTCAAGAAAGTTCTTGTTTGCTTTTTTGTTTGTTCATGTTATTAATATTGTGGTTACTGAAGTTACTTCTGGTATCAACATTTCTAGAGAGGTGGTCTATCTCAGTGAACAGCATTTGTGGATTTTTTTTATGTCTGTTTTGTGCTCAGTGTTCGACTAAAAAAATTTCAGCAAAATTTGTTGCCAACATGGATTTTAAAATAATTATGATATTCTATCACTGTCTACCCTTGTAGGAACTTCATTTCCTTCCTTTTTTTTTTTTTTTATAATCCTCTTTTAAATGCTGGTAGGCTGCAATGAGGTCTCTTCTCCAGATTGAACAAGCCAAGCTCCCTCAGCCTGTCTTTGTAAGGAAAGTGCTCCGTCATCTTTGTGACCCTCCTCTGGGCCCTCTCCAACAGCTCCATGTCTTTCTTGTATTAGAGGACCCATCCTGGATACTGTACTCTAGATGGGGCCTTACAAGGGCAGAGTAGAGAAGAGCAATCGTCTCCCTGTCCCTGCTGCCCACCCCTTTTCTGTGGAGCCCAAGATAACATTGGCTTCCAAGCTGCAAGAGCACCCTGCTGACTCACGTTTAGTTTTTCATCAGCCAGGATCCTCAGGTCCTTCTCTACAGGGCTACTCTGATGGAGTTCTCCCAGTGTGTATATGTACCTGGAATTACTCTGACACAACTGCAAAACCTTGCACTTTGACATGTTGAACCTCATTATGTTCACACAGCTCCACCTTTTGAGTTTTTCAAGATCCCTCTGTGTGGTGTCCCTTCCTTTTAATGTGTCATCCACACCACTCAGCTTGGTGTCATTGGCATACTTGCTGAGGGCAAACTGGAGCCCATTAGTGATATAATTGATGAAGATGTTGAAGAGCACCAGTCCTAAGACAGACCCCTGGAGAGCACCTCTTCTCACCGAACTCCACCTGGACATTCAACACAACCCTCTGCGTACAGCCTTCCAAACTTTTTGTTGTCCACTGAATAGTGCACCCCTCCAATCCATCTCTCTCCAATTTAGAGATAAAGATGTGGTGGGGACCATGTCAAAAGCCTTGCAAAAGTCCAGATAGATGACACTGATTGCCTTACCTTTGTCCACTGATGCTATTACTCCATCATAGAAGGACACCAGATTGGTAAGGCAAGATCCTCCTTGGTAAAGCCACTCTGGCTGTCTCCAATCACCCGCTCATCCCTCATTTGCCTTAAAATGTATTCTAGGAGTATCTCTTCCATGATATTTCCAGGCACAGAGATGAGACTCACCAACCTGTAGTTCCCTGGTCCTCTTTCCTCCCATTCCTGTAAATGGGAGTGATGTCTCCTTTTCTTCCAGTCCCCAGGGACTTTGCCCGACAGCCATGACTTTTCAAATATGATGGAGAGCAGCTCAGCAACCAGAAATACAGCTCAGCCTTCTCCCTTAGGGTCCTGGGATGCAATTTGTATTGAACACTACAAAAAGGACAGCAATATAATGCCACAGAGCAACAGAGAAGTCATATGCTTAATTACAGATTAGCTGATACTTACATTTAAAACCCAAAGTCTGTAGAAGGTTCTGTGATAAGTCTAGAGTCATTAAACAACAGTACTGATCTCAACATCAAATGCAGCAATGACATTTGGCAGTTACAGACATCTGCTTGTTGAAAATTAAGATGAAAGCTTTCAGTCTGATAAAGGACTTTTTTTTTTTTTTTTTTGCAGTGACTATTATCTTTGTAATCTTTTTTTTTTTTTTTTTTTTTTTGTAATAGGGGTTTTAATATCGTTTGGAGGGAGGAACTGGTTACTTGAATCATTAATTGTCCTGTTTAGTGAGGATCATTTGATTCTTGTTTTCTTGTGGAACTGTAAGTTATACAGCTTAGTATCATGCTATAAAATAAAACTATGGCTTTAGCAGAAAATAAAACTATAGTATGTTCTGCAGTCTTAAAATGTTCTGTTGATTTTGGGTAGTTAATACACAGGAGAAAAAAAAAAACAACTTGTTATAGATTACAGATTCATAAAATATCTTGGGTTAGAATGGATCTAAAATATCTTTTTGTTCCAACTCACTGCCATGATCAGGGTTGTACACCTATTAAATCAGGCTGCTAAGGACCCCATCCAAGCTGCCTTTGAACACCACCAGGGATTGGGCATCCACACCTTCTCTGTGCAATCTGTTCCAGTGCCTCACCTATTCCAAAGGTAGTAGGGAAACATAAATCTAGTGAAGCAGAGTTTTCAGGTGTCCAGAATAAATTAAGTAAAGTAAAAGTCAAGTCAGAATTGTATGGCTTTTAGATCTGAAATCAGTGAACTAACTAAATTAGATTTTAAGTTAAACTGATGCTTCTATAAAAATCGTGATTTTCAGGGTTTAAGAAAGAAACTTTGAAATTCCATTGATTTAAAAGGTAACACAAGATTTTAATCCTTATAAAAATATACAATCTTTAGCTCATGAAATTAACTTTTTCATTCAGTATATACATACAGTATGTACATATGTATATGTATATGTATATGTATATATATATATATATATATATATATAAGTTCAGTATCTTTTCTGAGCTACTGCCTCACAGGCAGACAGAATAGACATCTCCCTGTGTGTCAGCAGCTTATGGGATAGTTCAGACTGGTTCCATGATGAATGGGGTGTGTGGACCCACATATACATGTCCTGGGAATGGGAAAGGGGGAAAAGGGGAAAGATAAGGAGATGGCCCTTAAAAACAAAACAGTAGCAACTATCTGAGGAGAAAAGCTAATATACTGAATAAGATATCGGAATACAAAATAATGCAATATTATGCAATACAATTGGAATTCAAACTAATAAATGAAATAAAATGAGAGAGAGTGTCCAGAAACCAAAGGCCTTACTCTAATGCTGAAGGCAAGACAGTTAGGGAGCACACATGCTGCCAGGAAGAGTCGAAAGGGAGAAGAGGGATATCTCGTGATGTGCAAGCAGTTTTATGTTTTCTTCTGAACGGAAAACAGAAATACACAAATACTAAGTCCCCTTGTCTATGGAGTTCTTCTCGTCTGAGGCAGGTATACCCAGTACTATCAGTGATCCACAGAACAGGAGCATTAACTCTTTAACTCACAATGTACTACATGATGTTATGATGTGGAATACCGACAACAAAAATCATAAACCCATGAGACTGTGAAACTTAATTATGGAACTCACATGTGCCTGGTGTTCTGTTTAAAATAGCTTGTTAAATATTCATAGAAAACAGGTCTCATACAAATGCTAATCGAGTCATTTATTTATTTATTTAATACAAGTAATTATTCTTGTTTTCTTTTCTGTAGAAGTCCATTAATTGTCTTGATGTTTAATATATCATTTCAGATTCTCAGGGTCAGTAAAAACATCTGAAATAAAAAAGTCTAGCAGTCAGAGCAGATATTTTGTATTATGGTCACTGTTCTGGGAGCTACTTATTAGAATGGAGTATATCTAACATCCATTAATATAATGTATGTACAGTGATAATATGGTTCTGAATTTGTGCAGTCTATGAGCTAAAATTGAACTTTCATAAGTCTTTATTCAATAGAAATTGAGTGATTATCTATTGTCCACATACAGTGTAAACTGAGTATGGGGTGAGAGACTTCTCCAACACTATAGTATACTTGCTTTTTGTTCCTAAGTGAACAAATACTTTAACCTGAACAAATTACAATTTGCAACAATCCAAAAGTGTTCTTAGCTACACAGTTATTGATCTGATGACTCCATTTGTTCTGAATTTTCTGTGGATCTTTGTTGTAATTTTAGCTTTATATTATTCAAATTCCTAATGGGGATAAAAAAAGAAAGAAAAATAAAATCAATGGTACTGAAAATAAGTGCCTCCATTCTGAAAAGATTGACCCTGAATTAATGAGTACTCTACAAACTGCATGATTAAGGCCTCTCATGTCTGCTGAGTGGTGCATTTCAGCAGTGATGACAGTGTCTTGAAAGACAAGCCACATTCTAAATGACCATGTAGATTTATATGAGCACCACACGTAGGTTCTTGTTCATTGTTGTTGAAAATGCATGCCTAGTGTTAATTGCATTCGCAAGCAGTGTTTCATACCCAAGAATTTGCTCTATCAAACTACTATTATACTCTTTGTATCTACTGTATTACTGTATTTCCTGTTGGAATAAAGAGGAGGCATTACTTTTGGAGTGTCCTACATGTTCGTGAACCGAAGTTAAGAGTAACAGAAGTTAAGAAGTTAAGAAAAGAATTTAGAACCTGTGCTTAGCTCCATTCCATTCTGTATTCAGCTTGTTGTCCATCTTCCAAATGATATTGTATTCTTTAAAACGAATATATGATATCTGAATTGTAGCTACCACCTTATTTATGATCTCATTGATGATATAAAAGGAGCATATTTCTGAGGAAATATATTTGGTCGTTGCTAATTAGTATGCTCTCACTGCTAATAAATGTTCATATATCCAGTTTTGGGTCAAGCAACAAGCTATAAAGCAGTTTTGCAGAAAACTGTACAGGTTAGATGTTCAGTTGAATGTAAGCCAGCAATATGGCTTTTCCACAAAGAAAGTTAATGCTGTCCTGAACTACATTAAAAGGTGTGTTATCAGCAAGTCAAGGAATATCATCTTTCCATTGTATTTAGTACTGATGAACCCATATCTGGAGTTCTGTATCCAATTCTGGGCTCATGAGTGTAAGAGAAACCAATGAAAGAAGCATACAGAAAAGGTCACCAAGATTATTAGGGGACAGGTGCACCACTCATATAAGGATGAGAGCTGGGGATGTTTATTCCAGGGAAAAAGAGAGATATGTGAAGAGGTGGTAATAATTGCATGTTGAGAATAAAGATAATTTTCTGTGTAAAAAATACATTTTATGCATGAATAGAGGAAGCAAAGAGGAAGCGATGATAATTTTTAATTTTTTTTAAACATCTTCCTAGTGGCGGATTTGTGTTACTTATAATATTTTCGCTTATCTCATAGAATGAGGTCTTCTAAGAAAAATGGTAAATGATGAAGATGACAGGCAAAGAATGTAAGAATTATTCCATTCTTGAGTGAATAATGCACTTATCATAGATTTCTGTGAAATAAGTAAGTCACTGACTTCGTTCTCTCCCTGTCCTAATGCCCTGGGGGAATAGAGTATAAAATAGAAACCAATCAACAGCCCTTGGTAGAGCAGACCAGTTAAAAAGAAATACATTATAATGGAGCATTTATTATTTCTTTGAACTGCATAGCAGTAGATTTTTTTACTCATTACTGTAGAATCAAGACTGACTTAAAACACAGAAACTAAAGCTACTATTTATTTTTTAGAATTCACTCCTCTGAACCATATCCAGTATTGTGTCTATATTTAACAGATTTGTCTGGCTTTTATCATTTCCACTTAAAAGATGCAATTTAAAAGAATAAAACATTTGTTTACCTACAGTAAAATATTAAAGTATATGATTCAAGACTGAAAAATACAGTTTTTCCATTAGAGCAAATCATCAAACTGTAACTCCCATGATATATTAGGTTAAATTGTGTTCTCCATAATCTTTACATAAACAAATAATTGGCCTGTCATAGACTTTTTGATGATACTTTATTCTTTTTGTCACTGTATGAACATCAAAGTAAAATCAACAACAGCACTTAAAAGTGCAAGTAACAATTCTATTTATGCTGTTTTTCTCCAACTGCTTATGCTTTCTTTTCATGTACCTATTTATGACATTACCTATTCCAAAATATTGCAAGTTCTTTACCCGAAAAACATTTCCACTTTAGTTTACTGACATTTTGATTCCTATTTTATGAGATTTTGAGACTGCATTCCCACCAAACATTACATGTTGCCTATGTGCCATTCACAATTTGGTTTCTCAGTGTGAAAAGTGCCTTTCAGTATGTTTTAAATCAAAATTACCACCAGTGTCAAAGTCCTGGCAGTCAGTGCAATTAAATTATTTCCTGATAGCAGAATGACATATTCTCCTGACTGTGTTTTTATTAAATACCTAAAAGCTACAAATTCCAGCAATTTGTCATTCTTCTGGATAACAATCTATACTCTGTCAGAAAGCTTTTAGTCTTTTGTTATAATAATAACCATATTTATTGTTCAGTGCTTCATAGCTAATAATCTATACATAATGTCCTCCAACATAATGATTCAAACTGCAGTATAATTTTATCCGCCTTTTATTACTTATGCATTTTTCTAATGTATAGTCATTTTCTATTGTAAATGACGCTGTTTATTAATGTACATCAAGAGCGGACTTTCCAAGCTGATAAAACTACCAGCAGAACTGGTTTAGCAGACAAAAGCAAAGAAATATAATGGTACAATCCAGACCGCAGTCCAAAACCAACAAAAGATAATAAAACACTGTTGCCATTGAACATGATTTTTGGTACCTCTAGGCATTTGACCAGGACTGTTATTTTGTTTTGTTTCTTGGTTTTATGATTTTTTGTTTGGTTGGTTAGTTGGTTGGTTTGCGCTAGTTGGTAGTAGTTCCTCAAGCCATACACTTACAACAGCAAGTAATATTCTTATTTAATAGGTATTTTCATGCATTACTGTATTTATATGTAGGCATTTATATATTTAGTAGTCAATTATTCTCACTGTTTTGTCAGGCATTTCATTTTAGTAAATTCTCAGGGAACCATTGCTTTTTCTGTTTTTTAGAATAACATTCATAATTATAACCTCCTTTTTTTTTCTTATTTCTTAATATATTTTTACTCACAATTTCTTCTTGACACTGCAGTATTCTTAATTTGTTCATTTGTTTTACTGTTCCCTCACTGATGTAATTCATCTCCCCTGCATTGTCAGCAGAAATCTATTTATCAGCTGCATTTTGTTGAACATACAATTACAAGGTCCCTTAACAATAACAACAAAAATACTATTCTATCAGAACTTCAGTGGTTTCTAGATTACAACAAAATTGATTTTATTGGACTTCATATGACTTTCTCCCCTTGCTTTTACTACCACGTATTTTTACTTGTTCATTTTAATCAACTTCACAGACTATTTTGAACAAGTAAAATCCTGATTTCCGTTTGACTCTTCACTCCTAACAAAATAGTAATTGAGGTCTCTCTTCCATGCAGTTTTCTTCTATAAACCAAATGTATGGAAGTATACAGCAATGAATTGTGCTGTTTACTTACTCATGCAGTTGTATCATGCAGGAAAAACAAAATGAAGCAGAAAAGCTGTGAACTGAGAAGAAAGCCCAAAGGAGGAAGGCAGAAAATATAAGAAAACAACAACAACAACAAATAAACAGATGTTCACTAAAAGACATTGTATATGAGTACTAAGCCTGTTAATAAGATGTGTGCTAGCATCACCACTGTCACAAACCAAACCAAACCAAAAATAAAAACTGAGTGGGGCAAGTTTTAAGCGACATAAAACTGAAGGATGATGCCAAAAAAGAACATAAAGTAATAATCAGCACATTTAATCAGTGCACCCAAGTATATATACACTTGAGGACACTAACAGCTTTCTATTTGGCACTGACTGTAAGAATACTTTATCCTGGATGACTGCAGGATCTGTTTGGTAATAGGATTAAGTTAATTGGGAAGATTCAAAAGCAGCAAATCTCTAGGATCAAACAGAATTCAAGTCAAGTAATTTAAAGGACAGTAGAATCAATGTCACTCACAATGAAGAGAAATTCAAAGTGAAAGTCTGTAAAGGCTAAGAATGCAAAATGAGACAGTAAAAGAAACACTATAACTTCTGGCCACCAAAATATGACCTGATATGTAGAAATTAAAACTGTATACACACAAAGTTTTTGAAATGAAGTTTATAAAATAAACAAAATAGACTTCAAATTGGACTTCTTATGATAAGTATAAAGTATATAAGTATAAAAAAAAAAAATGTGTAAACTTATGAGGAAGTGGAAGGATGCAAGCAGTCCTTAAAAATTTTCAAGTGATGTTAATTTGAAGCACATGCAGTCCTGACTCCCCTTTTACTCACAGTTAAAAGCCAATCATTTGTGTCGATCCATTAAAAAAAGTAAAAAAAAAGTACTGTGACATTCTGAGGATGTCACAGAATGAAAAGTAACACCACAAAATGTGACACTCTCAAGATCAAAATATTGACAAGATTGAACAAAGGAAAGTTTATGTCGGGAAAAGCTTTGCTTCCACACGCATGTATGCATGTGCACATGTACAGACACGCACACCATCAACAGATACCCACCATAGCTAAGGCAAATTAGCACAGTCAAGGCTAGCCAAAAGCTACATTCACTTGTCACTTGTTGACCTGTGATGAATATCCAGGCTGGTCAGTCTTTGTTCTTCTGTTCATTGTTTTGTCAACATCAATTTACTATAATATTCTCTAGCTCTTGACTAAGACTGTACTTCTGTGATAGAGGAAGAATGTTTTTTTTTTGTTTGTTTGTTTGTTTTGGGTTTTGGTATTAAAAATACTTCCATGTCATGGTATGAATGCAACAGTGAGGTCATGGTTTTACTATCCTATTGCAGTTCTGGCTCAATTAACTCCTTCCTGTGGTACTTCTACTCAAGAAAAAGAAAACAAAAAACACCGTAGAGATATATCCATGTTAATTATCAATGTTCAAAATAAAAAAAGAAAGAAGAAGAATGACATTTGGGAAATTACATAGGAAACAACATTTTTATTAACATCTTGATTCTTTAAACGCTTCTGTGGCAAAGTTCATTCTTTTTTTTTTTTTTTTTCCCAGTCAAATAAAAGTTATTATAATACTTCTCTGGACAAGGACTGTATGAGTTTTCCTTATAATACATTGTCATTCTTGTTGTCTGTTCAATTCAAATGATTTAATCTTATTATGATCTTACGTCACTTTTTTTTTTTTTATTTTTTTTTCCTGAGAAAATTACAGTAAGATTCATCTGGTACATAAGATGCCTGAACAAGAAATAATTCAATTGATATTGTGTGCACATCATCTTCAGGAGAATTTCATGTCACAAGAAAAAAGGAGTACGTGAAGTCAAGCACCAAATACATTATATATTGGATGGTTACATCAAACTTTCTATTGTGTGGGATGAAAATCTATTGGCATAAGTTTTTCAATAACATTTCAAAAAAATGTAACATATAGGCTATTACTTTCAAATTTCAAATCTTTTGATGGAATTATTCCTCAAGGAAATCAAATCCTGTTACTATGCAATATCATTTTATTTCAAATTCATACATCTGTATTGATTTTCTGTGACATATAATACTTGGGTAATAGCTCAGACAAAACCCATCAGGCTGAACAAGCTGAAGAGAATGCTGAACTCAGTGAATTGAAGTGAAAAGTTACAACATGCTGTGTCAGTAGCAGCATATTAGCTGTTCAAAAAGTATGAATTAAAAATTCAAAAGATAAGAGGAATATAGTAATAATTGTTAAAAATATTTTTTAAAAATCAACAAAACAAAATACCCAAATAGATCATTCTATAAATAAGTGCATATAATAAAGGTGTAGGAAGATTTTAAGAACATTCAATAGTTAAGCCTGTAACATGGAATCTAACTTACAAAGCCAAATAATGAATTAATTACATTATATTCAGAAAGATATGTACTTACGTCATTCTAAACTGCAAACTAAATTTTGCAGATTTGCAGAATTCATGAAGTTTCAGCACTGGAAGGAATATAGCTACATTTACTTATACCATATTTGGTTCCATACTAAAAGCATTCAAATGAAAATGTATCTAGAGCAGTTATAAGATCTATTAGAAATCAGAAAAAATGCATTTGGAAAGTATCAGATACTAAGAACCTCTCCAGTTTCATATGAAGCTTGAATGAACATATACTCTTTAATTCCTCGTTTATTTTTTTTGGTAAAATATATTTCAGTGAAATTTACTTATTTGTAAATGGTGGGTAAAGGAAGTCAAAGCATTTTTTCCTCTTCCTAACAAAATGACACAAATGCAGTTAATAATAAGGCTACTGTTACCAGAGTTGGTATATTACGGTTTTGGAAAGGTATAGTTAGAGTCACAAACGAACTGTCAATACTGAGATCAGTATTTTAAGCTGAAACAGAAGCTGAATGTGACACCTGCTACAACTGTAGTGTGGAGAGCATGTCCAGATTCGAGAGTTTTACTTGGGAGAAAAAAGAACTATACACAAAAATAACTCCGAAAGTAATGCTTCCTATTTTGTTATGTTGGACCACAGTATGAAAAGTGGATGTTTGATGATATGCAGTAGAGGTTGAACCTTCCTCAGCAATAATCCATTAAATTTTGTTGCTGTGTGACAGATGACTGCAGCTGGGAAGTTCGACAAAATGAAGTCTAACATGTGTAATTGAACTTCTTCATGTGGAAAAAGTGCACCCACTGACATTCACTGACACCTGTTGTGCATTTACGGAGACCAAACAATGAATGTCAACACACTGAGATGGTGGGTGGCACGTTTCAGTGGTGGTGACATTAACAGTGGATCATCTCTACTTGTGCAGATTTTTACAGGTGTGTCATACAAGCTCTTGTTCATTGTTGATGGAAATACATAGCTATTACTGGTATGCTTAAAAATAGTGTCTTGTAACTGAGAATTTGCTCTATCAAATAATGTTATTGTACTCTTTGTATCCATTGTAGTTTCCACAGAAACAAATATGAGACTTTACATTCAGAGTGATCTATTTATAAGCTTTTCTCTTAGATCAAACATACGCTGTCAGAGTTATAATCACAGTACACTCAGACATACTATGTTATCATTTCATTTATTTATTTATTTATATCTTGTACTAAGTTTGTGATTGAACATACCAATGAATGTGTGGGATGGGATCTTTTGGAGGACAATTCACTTCAGCAGCTTGAGGTGGCTTTCTCTGTTGATTGGTAATTTCACAGAATCACATAATCACAGAATCATAGGGGTTGGAAGGGACCTCTAGAGAACATCGAGTCCAACCCCCCTGCCAAAGCAGGTTCCCTACAACAGGTCGCACAGGTAGGTGTCCAGGAGGGTCTTGAATATTTCCAGAGAAGGAGTTTCCACAACTCCCCTGGGCAGCCTGTTCCAGTGCTCTGTCTCCCTCACCGTAAAGAAGATGATTTAAGTTTAATGATGATGATTCATATGTCTGCTCTCCACAATAACAGATACCCTGCCATGCTCAAAATCTAGTTACCATGTTGCTGCAATTTAATAATTGAAGCACTTGCTTGCTTATCCTCTTCCCTCAATGGGTTGAGGGAGAGAATCAAGAAAAATAAACAACAAAGTGGAACTCATGAGTTGAGATAAAAACTATTTATTAAGACAAAGAAGGAAGAGAAAAGGCAATAACAGAAATTATAATTATCTAGGTTATATTATATTATAATATCTATAAAATAAGGGATGCACAAGCAATTGCTAGCTTGCTACCCACTGACAGATATCCAGCCAGTCTCCGCAGAGCAAATGCTTCCCTGGCCATGTCTTCACAGGTTTTAAATTCTTAATTTTTTATTTTGTAGTGATTTCATATGGTATGAAATGTCTCTTTGTCCAGTTTCGGTCAACTGTTATGGTTCTGTTCCCTTTCAGCTCCTAGTGACTCTGCAGCCACCCTCATTGTCAAGATTCTATGAGATGCTGAAAAACAGAAATATCCTTGGCTTTGTACAGCACTACTCAACAACAACTGACACATCAGTGTGCTGTCAACATTGTTTTTCTCTAAAAGACAAAACATAGTAGTATACCAGATACTGTGAAGAAAATCATCTCTGTTCCAGATGAAACTGGGACACATGTTGTAATGAGAAAACAGTAGTCTTTCATATTAATACAATAAAACCCAGAAATATTCATAGGTGAAGGTCTCTACTGGCCCTGTGTTCCTGTCATAGCATCCATTTTCTATCAATATTTTAGACTACCCATATGCTAATAGAATAAAAATTTTCAGCCTATTAGCCTTAATTATTACTACTGTCTTTAAGGAGGTATTCTCAAAGCTGGTATTCAAATATTTTAAAATAAAGTTTTTCTTTGTAAGAAAAAGAAAAGGAAAACAATGAAGTGAATCATATTACTGAACTGAAGCATTTCATTCAGAATATCGTGTGCAAGTAGTACTAATTTCACTGTCATGGCTGGAGACTGTACCATCTGGCCTCTTTTTCACAGAGCTATTGACACCTCCTTGAGAAAGCCTGAAAAATAAAATGAAGGATTAAAGAACTTTTGTTCTACATTTATCATTCAATTTAGCAGTCATATTGTTTACAGTCTCTGAAAACAATGTTTGGTCAATTATAAAAAAATAAGAAATCAACTGAATATAAAAGGAGTAGAAGGTAAAACTGAGAAATGAAAACAAACAAACAAACAAACAAACAAATAAGGGCAAGGAGTGATTCATTGCTAATTCTACTTACTAGAAAGATTCCAGATATTTATGCACAGTCCTTAGGTATACTGATTCATGTGCCTGCTCTTTTTTTTAAGTCTAAGCCAGTTTTAAGAAAATTATTGTTTGAAATCTTTCTCTTACTTCACTTTTATAGAATGTGGTTATCCAGGGTTTTGTACTGCACAGAGAGAGGCTTCTCTGCCACCAGATTATCTCTGTAGAATAAGCTAATTAAATAAAATAGAATAGAGATTTCAACCCTAATAAATCTGACTCACTGTTATGACACTGTGCCACTTTGGTAACTCTTTCAGGAGGGATTGATCCTAATGACTTTTTAATCTCTAAGCACTTTTTCAAGCCTTCATTATCAAACTGATAGTTTAAACATGAAAGTCTACATACCCTATATTAAGTGACATTAAGTTTGTAACTGCAAAAGACATGTGACAGACTATCACATTAAATTCACTTCCTTTTTTACTTTTAAATAATATCATGAGAGACTGATTTTCTCTGCTGCAATATTTAAGAGATCAGAAAATATAACCACAGAATGCAACATGAAAAGTGGTGCACCTAAAAACACGAAGATTTTCTCTTTGTTGATTTAAAAAAATGCTATTCAAGACATGCTAGGAAAGTCCCATATATTAGTTTTAGGGTTTTTTTTATTTTTTATTTTTATTAGCTTTGTATTATGTTTTATTTTATTTCTTTTTGGTAAGGAAAACCAAAACTATAATACTTTGCTAAAAACCACATGTTGAGGCAACAGTCTCTTAAGTTTTTATACACATGCTTAATTTTCAGCATCTAATTGCCTGCAAGATTTTAAAGACATAATCGTGTTACATTTACTCATCAGCTCATAGTTTCCAAACTGGAAAATAATTCTGTAAATTTTTCTCACGATTTTCTTTGTACAATTAAAAATATCAACATTATACCTAGAAAAAGACATCAGTTATAATTCCAGGTAATTTTGTTTCTTATTAAGGTTGCCAGTCAGAAAACAGTAAATGATCCCTTAAATAGGTATTTTAATGTTTCTAGTCCATTAAAATTCAGTCCTCCCACATCCTCAGAACTGAAATCAGAATTATAATACTGCATTACATAAATTTATCTTTGAAGTTTGCAAACAAACGTACTGAGAGTTTTTCTTGCTCTTATTTTCTTCATGTTCTCTCTCTCCTTTTGCTTCTTTCCTTTTTTTTTTTTTCAATCGAACATTTCTGCATGTGCCTGCAAGCTATAGTAGCAAGAAGATCAGAATGATATTCACATTGCCAAAAAGAAGTTATTAACAGTTCTTCTGTTATCTTGTAGGTCACTTGCTGTAAAGGACAAAGTTGTAAATCTACTGGGGATCCTTCAGACTAAGTCAAAGGTTAACACAGTATCAAAAACAAATGACTTAACAGTTCCTATGGGAGCTTTCTACTGTAGAAACCAACATACCATTGGTTGGAGATGAGTTTCTACAGTAACCAAAGATTGATTATCAGACCATAGCTTTCCTGTGTTATACTACGTTACCTATGATTCCTCATGTCAATGTAGGGTATTTGTACAGTCTCCTCACCCATTATGGCACTGAATGCATTTATCACTTGTACTTGCTTTACTTTAAAACTATACTCCTATGGTACCTTATAAGCTGTTGGAATTATGTATGCGATTAGAAAACACACATCAGATAATTAATATAACCCTGACCTTGGTGATATAAGGAACAGACTACTTTATTTGAGAATGAATCAATTTTTAATAATTTCTGCAAAGTTCTGTTCTAGAAATGGATAGTTTGTTTTTGCAGTGTTTCTTTTCTTCTTGAAAGTCCCCTGTGTTCTGATGCTATTTCTTCATATTCTGCAAGTTGCTAGGTGTATTAAATCATGAGTAGGCATCAGAAACAGTATTTGACAAAAAATAGTAACATATAACATGAAAATTACATCAAACAGAAGGAGTTTTAGTTTGACTAATGGCCAAGTACAGACTATATTTCATCAGTGGAATCACTGGGAAAAGGCATAGAGAACAACAGTAACTGCATACAAATGTGTCTAATTTCTCAATTCCTTCTTTTTTTTTTTAATAATTATGGATATTAAAATAATTGAATTTTTATTGTAAGAGTATTTGGTCAAGGTCTCCTTTCCAATAACACAATGGATAATAAGAAAGGGAGGCAGTGATGGTAACCAAGTCTGCTCAGTCATCCTAATTTGTAAGAACATGAGAGAATGTGGGCATATTTATTCCAGAAGAGTTAGCTTGTGGAGGACTTCTAAGATGGGAAACAGTCACAAGAAGCAATCCTCCCAGACACACTAATTGGTGGACCAGCAATCTACAGGCACCACTTCCAGGAAGGATGAACCTTACAAATGACAAAACTGTGAACTAAGGAGCCACTGGGAGGATGCCAAAATTCTGCAAAGTCAAGGAGAATAAAATAGAGGTGATGGTACACCCTGCATTTGATCACTGCAGTCTGTCCTATCTTCTCATACCTTTCTGTCATTAAACCCAGACATCTCAGACTGTGGTGTTAGCAACTGGCATGGGTGAGATTCAGTGTCTGAGTCCACTCTAGACCTAAAAAGGGCTCTAAGGACTCTGAGACTAAAATGCTGGCTCCTGGGGGGATCAGTGTGAGTGGACTGGGTGCCAGATACTAGAATCAGATGAGGGATGTCATTACCCCCAGCCTGTGGTATCAGACTGGAGTGAGTGGGGTTGGAGCATCATATACCTGAGTGAATAGAGTCTTCTATTCCCAGTTCCTGGTGTATTGTATGTTCCCCAGTCAGCTACTGGAATCAGTGTGAAGTGAGTGAAGACTGCACTTGTAGCTTGAGCTGGGCTGGAACACAACTCTTGTGCCTAAATGCTGGCTGCTGGAAGCTTATTCTGTCTTCCACTATCAGTTGTGCATATTGTGAACATGTGTATTTACTAACAAGCTTTAAGTTGTATTAGCTGATGAGTAGCAGGTGTCATGGGTCTGGGCTGGGGTATGAAACAGGTGGTGAGTACTTCCAGAGGAACTTGCAAATGTGTTGTGTATGAGGCACAAGTGTATCTGACTATTGTGTGTTTGCTGGAAACTTCAAGCTGGCCCAGTTGACTAAAAGTTAACCTGTGAAGTGGGTATGAGGCCTGGAATCCAATCAAGAGTGCTGGACAGATGGAGGAGCCATGACAAGTTGTCAAGTGATCTGTGAAAGCCTGTGTATTTTTAAACTTAGAGGTTGTTGTGCATGCCTTCACTTGTGGACTTCTTTTTCTGCCAGCCAGAGAAACTGGATGGGACTTAGGTGTCTGTGAATCCTATGTGTAAACAAATTGAAGGCAGCCCATACTCGCTGAGGCAGCCTTTGTTTCTGGTTGGCTGTTTCTGTTTGTGTCTGTGCATCTCTTGGATATATGTTCAGCTTTGCTTTGGTTGAACTTGCAAAGGGTAAAGCAGTAGCTATGCGTGGACGTCACGCCACAGGGCACCAGGCCCCAGCAGCTGGAAAGGATCTGGCCTGGAGCTAAACAGATGGAGGAGGTGGCAGCTTACTCTTATCAATCTTCACTCACTTTGCAGTAATTTTAAACGCATCATGAAAAAAAAATGACTGCACTTTTATTGCTGTTGTTGTTACCTCTTATTCACCTGAAGAGGAGAAGTGACTGTCAAAACTTCCTTGTATACCTCCTCTTCCTTGGTTCTACATAGTGTATATTAAATAGCACATTCCTAGATTTTCTTAAACAGCATGATGAAAATTTTTATGTTTATCTTTTATGTTTATTTTTCTATTTTCAAAGCTTCAATTGTTAAATATATATATATATATCAACACAATTCAACTGACAATGATAAATGGTTTGTACTGAATCTGGGACACTAAAATGTTATGTTGCAAAACTTAATACAGCAGGACATACAGAGTTTTACCATAAAACACATTTTATGCTTGTCCTTCAGTTTTCAGATGTGATATATTAGCTAACTCAAAATAATTAAATATCTGCTGTGAGAGACTCTGTAACCTGCTTCTTAGCATACTCTGCTGATAGAATGCACCTGTCTCAAAGGGGGAAACGAATTCTAGCACAGGAGCTGCTGGACTCATTGAGAGAGCTTTAAACTAGTTCTGATGGGGGAAGGGGATATAACAGGGCTCTCCAGTAAAGAGCCCAGGGGGGCTGTGCTGGAGCAAGGGGTGAGGCAGATGTCTCAGCTGAAGTGCATCTACACCAATGCATGCAGCATGGGCAACAAACAAGATGAGCTTGAAGCCATTGTGAGGCAGGCTAACTACGATCTCGTCGCTATTACAGAAACATGGTGGGACCCCTCCCATGACTGGAGTACTGGGATTGATGGCTACAAGCTCTTCAGAAGGGACAGATGGGGAAGAAAGGGTGGTGGCAGAGCTCTCTATATCAAAGAGTGTCTTGACATTTAAGAGCTTGAGGTTGGAAATGACCAAGTGGAGTGTCTATGGGTAAGGATCAGGGGGATGGTCTGTAGGGGTGACATCGTGGTGGGGGTCTGTTATAGACTGCCTAGTCAGGATAAAGTGATAGATGAGATGTTCTACAAGCAACTGGTAGATGTTGCATGATGGCCAGCACTTGTTCTCATGGGGGACTTCAACTTCCCTGATATATGCTGGAAATATAATACTGCACAGAGGGAGCAGTCCATGAGATTTCTAGAGTGTGTGGAAGATAGCTTCCTGACACAGCTGGTGCAAGAACCTACCAGGGAGGTGCCCTGCTAGACCTGCTCTTCACTAACAGAGAAGGACTAGTAGATGTGAAGGTTGGGGATTGTCTTGGCCAGAGTGACCTTGAAATGGTAGAGTTTGCTATTCTTGGTGATGTCAAGAGGGTGACTAGCAAAACTGCTACCTTGGACTTCCGGAGGGCAGACTTTGACCTGCTCAGCACTCTTGCTGCAAGGGTCCCTTGGGACTCGCTCCTGAGGGGTAAAGGGGTCCAGGAAGCCTGGGTCCTTCTCAAGATGGAAATCTTAAAGGCACAGGTGCAGGCTGTCCCTGAGTCCCGTAAGTCAAGCCGGAGGGGAAAAAGGCCAGTGTGGATGAACCGGGATCTTTTGCTGAGACTCCAGGAGAAAAAGAGAGTCTATGTCCTCTGGAAGATGGGACAGGCTACTTGGGGAGACTACAGAGAACTTGCCAAGATTTGCAGACAGGAAGTTAGAAATGCAAAAGCCCAGCTTGAACTTAGACTGGCTACTGCAGTAAAGGAGAGCAAAAAATCCTTTTACAAATAAATTAACAGTGAAAGAAGAACTAAGGAGAATTTTCCTACTTTACTTGATGCGGCAGGGAATGTGACCACAGAGGATAAGGAAAAGGCTGAGGTTCTCAATGCCTTCTTCATGTCTGTCTTTAATAGACAGACCAGTTATCCTCAGGATACTTTTCGCCCTGACCTGGGAAGTCTGGGATGAAGCGCATAATACACCCCTGTGATCCCAGCTGAGACAGTCAGAGACCTGCTCCTCCATCTGAACTGCCACAAGTCCATGGGACTAGATGGGATCCACCCAAGGGTGCTGAGGGAGCTGGCAGAGGTGATAGCCAAGCCGCTTTCTGCCATTTATCAGCATTCCTGGTCATCTGGAGAGGTCCCACAAGATTGGAGGCTTGCCGATGTGACTCCCATCTACAAGAAAGGCCGTAAGGAAGATCCAGGGAACTACAGGCCTGTCAGCCTGACCTCGGTATCAGGGAAAGTTATGGAGCAATTGATCTTGAGGGAGATCACATGGCACGTGCATGGCAATCAGGGGATCAGACCCAGCCAGCACAGGTTCACAAAGGGCAGGTCGTGCTTGTCCAACCTCATCTCCTTCTGCGACTGGGTGACCAGACTGGTAGATGAGGGAAAGGCTGTTGATGTAGTCTACCTGGATTTCAGCCAAGCCCTTCACACGGTCTCCCACAGTATTCTCCTGGGGAAACTGGCAGCCCGTGGTGTGGACAGGTTCACTCTTCTTTGGATTGAGAATTGGCTAGAGGGCTGTGCCCAGCAGGTAGTGGTTAATGGAGTTAAGTCCAGCTGGCGTCCTGTTACAAGTGGTGTCCCCCAAGGGTTGGTATTGGGGCCCATCTTGTTTAATATCTTTATTGATGACCTGGATGAGGGGATTGAGTGTACCCTCAGTAAGTTTGCGGATGACACCAAGTTGGGAGGATGTGTCGATCTGCCTGAGGGTAGGGAGGCCCTTCAGCGGGATCTGGATAGGATGAACAGCTGGGCTGAGGTCAATGGGATGAGGTTCAATAAGGCCAAGTGCCGGGTCCTGCACTTTGGCCACAATAACCCCATGCAATGCTATAGGCTTGGGGCAGAATGACTTGAAGAGTGTATAAAGGAAAAGGACCTGGGGGTGTTGGTTGATGCCTGGCTCAACATGAGCCCGCAGTGTGCCGAGGTGGCCAAGAAGGCCAATGGCATCCTGGCCTGTATTAGGAATAGTGTGGCCAGCAGGAGCAGGGAGGTGATCATCCCCCTGTACTCAGCTCTGGTGCGGCCACACCTCGAGTACTGTGTTCAGTTTTGAGCCCCTCACTACAAGAAAGACATCGAGGTACTGGAGCGTGTTCAGAGAAGGGCAACAAAACTGGTGAGGGGTCTGGAGCACAAGTCTTACGAGGAGCGGCTGAGGGAGCTGGGATTGTTTAGTCTGGAGAAAAGGAGGCTCAGAGGAGACCTCATCACACTCTACCACTTCCTGAAGGGAGGCTGTGGTGAGGAGGGTGTCGGCCTCTTCTCCCAGATAACTAACGTCAGGACGAGAGGGAATGGCCACAAGTTGCGCAGGGGAAGATTTAGATTAGATTTGAGGAAAATTTTTTTCTCTGAAAGAGTGGTCAGGCACTGGAATGGCCTGCCAAGTGAGGTGGTTGAGGCACCGTCGCTAGAGCTGTTCAAGAAGTGTTTAGATGAGGTGCTAAGGGATTTGATTTAGTAGCTTGGTGGGTAGGGATGGTGGTGGGAGGATGGTTGGACTACATGATCTTGTAAGTCCTTTCCAACCTAATGAATCTATGAGTCTATGAATCTATGAATACTCTTCTAAGAGATCCATATTCTACTCTTTCAGTTAAATTCTTTTCACAAAATCGAAGAAATTCAGGTATAGACTGGCAAAAGAGAAACAAAACAAATATACAAAAAATAGTTATTATCATGTACTCTCATGACTGAATATATTTGATGATACAGGGCATTCTGGCTTAAAAGCCTGCTCACTGGTTAGAGAAGTAGAAATGAGGGTTTTCATTGTACAAAGTGATTATTCTCTGAGGCCTGGTTTGAAAGACATGCATTAATAAAACAAATCAGATAAAACCTTGGAGGTAAAAATAAATGAGTGTAATTTTGTGACTTTAACCAGCACCAAGGGGCTTTTAAATTTTCTTCCCACATTAGGCTGCAGCTCACTTGACTTTGGAAGACAAAATCATGGAATCATAGAAGTGTTTGAGTTGGAAGAGACTTTGAAAGATCATCTAGTCCAACCCTCCTGCAACATACAGGGACATGCACAACTAGATCAAGTTGCCCAGAGCCTGGTCCAGCCTAGCTTTGAATGCCTCCAGGGACAGGTCTTCCATCACATCTCTGGGAAACATGTTCCAGTCCCTCAATATCTTTATTGTGAAAATCTTTCCCCTTATATCCAATACAAATTTCCACTCTTTTAGTCTGAATATTTTTCCCCTTATCCTATCAAAACAGACCCTGACATAGTGTCTTTCCCCTTCTTTCTCACAGTCCCCCTTTAGATACTGAAACACTGCTATCAGGTCTTTCTGGAGCTTTCTCTTCTTCAGTATGAACAGTCCCAGCTGTCTCAGACTGTCCTCATAGGAGAGGTGTTTCACCGATTGAATCCTTTTTGTGGCACTCCTCTGAATGTCCTCCAACAGGTCCAAATACTGAAGAATCTACATGTGAAGTCCAAGTGGGGTCCACACAGCATTCACCAGAGCAGAGTTGCAGGATCACCTCACTTGATTTGCTAGCCGTGCTTTTTTGGATGTAGCCCAGGGTATTGTTGGGCTTCGGGATTGAGAGGGAGCATCTCTGACTCATGTCCAGCTTGCCATCCACCTGTATCCCCCAGTCTTTTTCGGCAGAGGATTTCAATTTATGGGAGAACTATACAGACAATACAACAATAATCATCTCTTAATTCTGTCTCTTTTATGAATTACTTGTTATGTTCTGCGTTTTAGAAATACACTTACAACATCTTGTACAGAAAACGCATCTAACCTATTAAATCTTGTAGGACCAGATAGGAAAAAAAGGACTCATCTGTACATACTAAGAGTGTATCACTAAAATCCAAAATAAATAATTTTCTTCTGTATGTTTTAAAATTAACTTTTCAAAATAGACTCAGGTTTGTGAGCATATTTTTGCATATTTTAATATTTCTTCCTCTCAGAATTTTGGAATACCAGTGGAAAGGGAAAAGGAAGGGGGAGGAGAAAGAGGAAGAGGAGAAGGAAAAGGAAAAGGAAAAGGAAAAGAGAAAGAGAGAGTTACTTTCTCTGTATATATCATAAATTTAGCTAAGACAAGATTGTATAGTGAAGTCATGTTCATTATACAATTAACTCGTTCATTGTACAGATTTATCATTTTAAAATATCTTCATCATTCAGGAAATCATATGCACTGACAAATCTGTCTGAATTAATGTGACACATTTGCTTCTATTTGGACATGTAGTGTAGCTGATAAAGCAACATTTTGCCAAAAATGTCCAATGGAAACTAAGAATAAAAAAGTGATTTTATTTACTTATTTACACTAAAATGAGGTGTGATGGCACTTTTTTTTGAATAGTTTCAGGAGTTAAGATATTAAAAATGAATCTTATTATATCTAAATGAAATGTCTCTCAGAGACATTTTTAAGACACTTGCAAATCCACCTTTAATGTCTTTATTCCGTATGCTGCAGTTCTGTGTCCTATCATCTCCTATATCTCTTTTTCCCTTTTCCTTTTAAATGTGGCATTTATTTGAGATACAGATTAGTTATTCTTCATCCTTAGTACTTCTAATTGATGTGATTTGACATAATTAGTTTTGCCTGTAAAGAAATGCCTACTGAAAAGCAGGAAAAAGGAAAGGATAAGTGTAACTTGACAAAAAAAAGAGAAAAACTTTAAAGCACATAAAGGATAAGGACATCTGTAAGAGATCACAGGCTTGAAGCAATTATGAAGACACAAATTATGCAGATGCTATTTAAAAGAAACCAAATTGACAGGTGGTAGACAGTGTAGCTCACCAAATATTAAATTACTTTCAAGGAATATAAAACAAAAGATAACATAAAAAATTAAAAAATAAAGTATATACATTTTGTCAATTGGGAAAACAAAATAACTTCTCAAAAGAGTACATTCACAGATTGAAAGAAACAAACAAAAAAAAAGATTTAAATGTTTCAAAGAAACATATTTACTGTTTTCACTGAGTAATAATGAAATCATTGCTTTTATTTCACTAAAAGGCTACTAAGCCCTACACACCACTGACTATTATAGATCTTGCTCTGGAAAAAATATTGTCTCATAATCATATTTATTTATGATTGTGATTTTTTTCAGTTATTAATCTCAAATGTTTTAGGGCCCATTTCATCTATCTTTTTTTAAGCATCTTTCCTTTTCTGTCCTGTCCAAAACAGTCAGGTAAAAACTGGTCATTTTTTGCATTTGATTATGTCAAGCTAGAGGGAAACTTAAGAGCTGATATTATATTTCTAATAACATGAAGAATTGCAGGTTACCAGAAATGTGTAGATCTCATCTGAATAAAATAAAATGTTAGGCCTCCATAATGCTAATAGTTTATACAATATTTAAACAAAGTCTTCTTCTGGGATGAATTTTTAGTATCTACTATGCTCTGTGTTCATATTCTGGGGGTGATGAGACAGTGATGCTCGCTCAATCTTTTATGGTACTGTATGCACTGGAGAGTCTGGTCTAGACGGTGTGCAGTGTATGCATTTTGGCTAATATAAATTAAATAAAACAAAAGTTCTTATTTTTCAGTCTTTTAGAACCAGTAAGGATTTAATCAAGTCCTATTTCCAGCATGGCATAATGCTAAGTCTTATGGATTTTCATTTTATCATTCAAGACAAAATAGCGGAACTGAAAAATCAAGAGAGAGAGGTGGTTATATTTTGACTTTGCTTGCAGAACAGATAATCTGGTTAAGAGCAGATAATCTGGTTAAATTTATATTCTTCTAGTAATAATCAGATTTAAAGTAGCATCTATATAAAGTGAGAGAATGTCATGAAATCCTAACATTTGCTTAATATTTTATTTATGACTATAGTTCATTTATTTCACTGGGAAAAATTACTGAGCAGGCAACTCAGTAGAACTCAGTAGCTGTCTAGGATTTATCTCCTACAATTTAGCATGAGCACACACACAGGTATTGCTGAATGGCTTTTAGCCTATACTTTCCTGTGACTGAACTGGGTTGAAAACTTCAAATGTCTGTTCTGAAATACTATACTATCAACAAGTTTAATAGCTGTGGAAAGTAAATAAGCTTTCTGACTCTAGGTGATTTTCTCCTCTACTACTGACATATCATTCCATGTCCAGACAAAATTAATATTCAGTCAGTGCCACACAAGTGTTTTCATATTTGCATTCTTGCTTTCCCAAGTTATTTATCTGGCATCTGGTAGTTTCTGTATCAGATGGACTTGGAATGTCAAATGTAATTTAAACTTACAATGTTCAGGACTAATTAAATATCAGATTTTTTATCAAATACTATATTCTGCTCTTTGCCTTCTGCACCCAATTCTCTCCACTATGATTTATTCTGAAGGTCAGCCTTGATGCAGGAATTTCAAAATCTTCAGAAGAAGTAGAGAAATTCTTGAAATGACTGCTTCACACATTTCAGCATAATTTGTACTGTTCAAAGCATGGGATGTCCAAAGGTCTTTTCTGTGCACTAAGTATAAGCTGTGAAGATCTCAAGGAGCTGTAAAGACAGCTAAGGTTAGTATCACCTCATTTTTTCCCTGTAGTATCTATTGAAGAAGAAAAACAACGTTTTCCAGAAAACTCTATCTTGTAGACAGTATGGAATGGCTCATACCACACTGACTAATATCAAATATATCACTTCCAAAGCATAGTAAGGTGCACCTCTACACGTTTAGTCTGCCCTCTATATCATGTTCACATTACTATCTGTTTCTGTTTTCACATAAATATAAAACTAATACTACAATTAATGTTCTGAAGTGTTTCTCTTGATTGTGATTTTTTCCAAATATATTTAGAATGTTCACCAAAGGATAGCTAGAAGAACGTACACTAAAATTGAAAAATGATTTTTTTTTTAAATTAGATTGTGCGTCTCCAAGTTGCACTGCACTTGACTGGGTTTTAGTCAACAGTATCTTTCCAAGAATAAAAAGACAAAGTTTCAGGTATATATGAAATTAAACAAATATATATATATATATATATATATATATATATATATATATAAAATCAATATGGAGATATGTAGGGTATACACAGCATTTCATCTCTGTCAATAGCAATGGAGTACATTTCAGCAGTCCCAGAGAGGACATCTTCTGTGGTTAGTTTTCAGGATTATAGAACAGGGAGTAGATGGGACAAAGAGAAATGCATACAATTGTATACAGCAGTGAATGAAACTGAATATGAATAGTGAAGGTTGAAAAATGCATATGCATGAACATGCAAATGATGCGTGCTGGACTCTTTAAACAAATTCAGATAAACAAAAGGAAAACAGATGCTACTACAACATCCCTGAAGCGTTTCTTTGGAGAATAAAATCCCTCTATCGTGTAGTAAATTCTGAGTGCTTCCCAGCGGCCTGCACTTTTCTGCCCTTTAAATCAATTTTATAGTAGAAACCTACTCAGTAGTTTGTAGTAACTTGTAGTTCTAAATATGTATTCTTTATCTTGTCTGTGTCACATGTGCTTAACAGGATTTCTTTTGGATTAGAATGTGAATTTGTTGCATTATGAACTATAACACCACTTACATAGGAACAGCTGTTCTAGTCAAGGGCAAGATGACTTCACAATAGTTCAGTTATTATTTATGATTTTTATGTTTTTAAGTAAAACCTTTTTACTTTTTGTAAGTCTAAAAAAGAAAAAAAGGTAAAAGAAGCTTTGAGCTCCTCTCTTGTTTATGCTTTTCTTCCTTAGATTTCTTCTTTTTTTTTGTTTTAAACAGGGATAATATAAGGAAGAGAAATAAATTAACCAAAGAGTTGCTGTCACTAGATCTGAAAAGTATTTAGTATCTGTTTATGACTGTAATGATGATGGAAGACTTCTGTCCCAACAGGTCCTGACTATCTAAGTGTTGACAGTATCAAGCAGTTGATTGTCTACCCGAGTTGAGAAGCATTCTCTTGACATAAAGAGGTGTTCTGTACACGTAGATTGATTCAAAAGAATAGTGACACATTGAATTCAATAAATGAAACATATGAGCATTCAACCCAGAAATGAAAGAGCATTCTGATTCATAGGAGTAATGAATCTTCATTCTCTTTATAGAAGATCTGTTAGGTCTTCAGCACTGGCTAGACAATACAAAAAAAATCTCTATTTATTTTTACAGAGGTACTCTTTGTTCTCTGGATCTAAAAATCAGAAGATATAAGGGCTGTCTAGTGTCTCTGAATTGAAAGCATTTTTGTTTCCATGTCTCTTCATTTGTTATTAGGAAATCACTTTCAAAAAAGTAATTTAACCACTGCATTTTTGAGCATCTTTTCTACAAGTCAAAGATAAATTATTATTTCATGGAAATTTGAAAAACTGTAATTAACATAATTATGCCTCACACATTTGGCATAAGCTTCTGGTGGAAGCTAACTTAAAGCCTTCCAGCTGCAAACATTCTGTGCTGGGAGATCACAGATAATCAGGTTCCTTCCCCACAACTGCTGTTACTTCACACCCTACTTATATGTTAGTTCTGCTGTGATATTTCCTTTAATTGTGAGATAAAAGTTTATATTCAGACTTCAGCTTTTACACATATAAAAGATACTAATTTTACTTCAAACACTGAAATAAGTCTATACCCACTAAATGTATAGCCAAGACTAACATGAATTTTTAGAGAAGTTCATGGAAAATATCCCTCACTAAATGTCAACAGCTGTTTGAGAAGTGATCTTAAGTGCTAAGAACTGAAAAATAAGCTGTTATCACCATATTAAAAATAAATGAATAAATAATTTTTAAAAGAATTTTACTGTTCAACGTACTTTTTATTTGCCAAAACATTTCTTCACCATAAACATATGATTACCAGAAAATGCAGGATTATTTTCAGCCAAATTTAGGATCAGATGCTGAAATTCAAGGCTTGTTTATTTCTGATTAAACTGGAAGAAAATTTGCCAGGATAACAGTAGCTTGTTGATGATTCTGTCATCTTATATGAAAAAAGTTTAATGTGTATCACCTATAGTATTAAACTGTTAAATTCTCTGTAGTGTACCAGTTTCTTAGGAAATGATTGAGAACTTAGTGTCTGAAACAGCCTGTTAAATTTTTTGGACATAAACACACTTTACTGGGTAATGATGCCCAATTAAAATAGAATATTCCTTTATCTCTTATCCTGCCTATATTCTTATTACTTCTAAAATATCTTATTATGATAAAAGTTGATATAATTGATATACAAATGTCTGTTTTATTTGTTGTATTTTTTTTTCCACAAAACTTTTCGTATTGTTTGTATATTGGTAAGTTAATGAGTATTTAAACGTACCCAAATGTATGAAGAAAATGAATTATACTTACATTCAAACTATAACATTGATATTCTTGGACATATCAAAATCTTTAGGTTTGTTTGTTTGTTTGTTTGTTTGTTTGTTTGTTTGTAACTCACAGCAGAAATGAATGTACAACAGTGAATCCCCATTCTAGTGGAAATTTCTAAATATTTATTTAATAGGAATGGTGATTTTAACAAAAAATATATTCAACATACATTCAGATAAACATTATATTATACTTGGAATGAAGGGCATGCATTGAGATAGCTCAAATTTAAATTTCAGAGAGACTAAGGACTGAAAAACATTAAATTAGCATATACGTAGAGAAAATTGATACTTAGTATTTGACATCTTACTTAAAGAGTACTACCTGGAAAATATCTAAAATTCACACACATGTAAATCTTTATAAATAGCAGAAGGGAAAAAGGAGCACACTGGCTCTGGAAAAGTAAATTAACAAACAAAGAAATAAAACAGATCTGTTTTTTATTCTACACAGCGACTTATTTCAGCATAATCAGCTGTGTGTTATTTTTAATGATCTTTTATTTGCTAATTTCTCAGAAATATACCTTCTGCACTATGACTTTACAAAAAAAAATAAGCTTTGCATTTGAGAATGCATAACTTTAAAATTAAACAGAGATATTTTAACTGAAAAGTCTCATAGTGGTAATGTGTAGAAAAAATATAAATATATTTTCTTAAATCCATTCTTTATTGTATCACATTATGGGATGTAATTCTTTAACATGATTCTTTAATAAATCTTGACATTATTTTTTCCTCACTAAGATTAACTATCAATGTCTGAATATTATTAATGACTCTTTACTACTTCTTCTTCCACTATTTTTATAATTTACATCTTTGAGGTAGCTACCATCTCTGTCCATTTCTAGAAAGATACCTCTCTCAAACATATGGCAGTAGCGATCAAGCTGTCGGACAGCAACAAGGACTCATCACCAGTTGTCTTCCATCAGCAGACATCTGTAGTCTGCTTCCTTTTCTGGGCTAATCCCCCAGTGTGTCTAAACAATCTCACTCCTGTCTTATTTCAGCCCAGCAGTGTATATAGGTCTGAAGGATATGTCAAATGTAATTGTAGCTCTGCCAAAGAGAACATGGATAATTTTTTTTTTTTTTTCATTCAACATGAAAACTTTACTAGACTTTTTGGCCCTCCAGACTCCCAAACTGACCCACTGTTTCAGCACTGGAGTCACTATGAATAAAGTGAGACTTTCATACTCTTGAAAGACAACAATATTACTTAAAAACAAACAAACAAACAAACAAGCAAACAGATCTTGCAGTATAATGTGTGTTTCCACTCCTAAGTTGTAGATTAGTGTCTCTTCTTTGCTTCTTATTGGCAATGTTTATTGGAAAGTAACTGTTTAATTAGCAAATGGCACAATCATTTTGCCAGTAAGTCAAATACTGTGGCTTGTTAAAACACCTTGTGGTTTGTTCCAGGCTCTCCCTGGTGTCCTCAGATACAGTTGTCCTCTAATTTACTCCAGTGGTTGCTTCCCAACTGCAGTGGCAGAAATAGCAGCAATCTTACCATTCCTTCATAGCGGTTGTGGGAGTTGTACATTTAGTATATTTGGACAAGCTCTAGGTAGAAGGATTTCATGTGCCATTCCTGTTCACCTAGGATTTCATTCATATAACAGCTTTTGCTGCAGGCTTATATCCTGAGGGATGTTATGATATAAAAGTGACAGTATAAATGGAAGATGAAATCCTTTCACAAGCCCAGATAAGCACTGTACGATCTTGGAAGCTTGGCCCTGTGAGATGGCAGCCCCAGGCATTTTAACTTGCACACGACAGACTGAGAAAAAAAATGAAAAAAAAAAAAAAAAGAATTTTTTGCCTAACTTGGATCATAGTCCTACAAGGAAAGACTCCAGCAGGCCCATCGATCCATGGGAGGCCATGAGAACGTTATGAGAGAGCTTCTTTCGATAAGAATAATTTCACTGGAGAAAGTTTAATTACCTTTCAGAGTGATCTAGAACAGCTTCTCCGGTGTTTGCTTCTGGAAGTATGGAAGATAAATGGAAATAAATAGTTGATTCCCTTTTGGTGAACAGGTATTTTCTGATGTTTTTCTGTGAGGAATTTACACCACCTTTGCTGGAGATCTATAGGCTGGGGCTGTTGTCTTTTTTTTTGGGAGAGAGATTGTTTGTTTTCCAATCAGTTTGTGTGTCTTGTTTTTGTTTTTTGTTTGTTTGTGTCTGTGTGTGTATGATGATGATGATGATGATTATTATTATTATTATTACTTTTTCCCTAAGAATAGCCCTGAACATATGTGCTATATTGTTCTAATTTTGGCTGGAATTGAATAAACTTTCTTCATGAGGTGTGATGTCGTGTTTGGATTTGATAACACACCAATGTTTTAGTTGCTATGGAACAGTGCTTACACTAAATCAAAGTAAAGGAATATGGATGATTTTTTTTTCACATACCTCGTGTCTGGACCACTTTTTATGGAATTGAACAATATTATGTCCTTTATGAGTTTTCCCTTTCTCTTTCTGTCAATGGTTTACCAGGCAGGTTCAGCCCAGTTCTGCAACAATTGGTGCAGGAAGGGGGAAGGGGAAAAGGGAAAGGGGAAAAGAGAGATGGGCCTTGAAACAAAACAGCGGCAATAATCTGAGGAGGAATGCTAATTTACTAAATAAGATATCAGAAAGCAAAATAACACAATATAATACAATATAATTGGAATTGAAACTAATAAATCAAATGAAATGACCAAGAGAGAGTGTCCAATGAACCGAAGGCCTTACACCAACGCTGAAGGCAAGATGGCAGCGAGCACCCACTGTTGAGTTGATCCCAAAGGAAAAAGAGTGTCCCGTGATCGCAGAGAGTTTTTATCTTTTCCCTCTGAGCAGAAATACATAAAAATGCAAAACATCACAAAGTCCTCTGGGGAATGTAGTTCTTCTTCTGAGACAAGTATATCCAGAATTATCAGTGATCCATGGAGCTGGAGTATTAACTCTTTAACTCTTAATGCACTACATGATGTTATGATGTGGAATACCAATGTCAAAAATCATAAAACCATGACACCTTCTAGTCTTGTGGTGTCTCTGTTTTGCAGTAGCCTTCCTCATTCACTTATTTCTTCCCCTTCTTAACAGGAGTTTCTTTGCTTACTAGAAGATCTGCCTGGCAGTCACTTTTTCATCATGTGTACAGAGGCAACTGATACTAGCATGGATTGGTTTTCTGATTCAACTACAGTACCTAGCGCTGTTGTCTTTCAGATTGTTTTGGTGTCATTAAACCATTAAACATGATGGCAACATACAGTTGCATAATTTATTTAGCTTGTTCAAATTGGTGTAGATACAACATATTTAAAATTACTAGAAAATTATTTATACTCCCTGCTTCTTATTTACTACAGTTATCTTTCCACTGGGAAATAGACTTGAAACTCATGGGGAATTGGAACCATCACACTGAAGTCAAGGAACATATACCCAGTTCATCCAAATAATTCATATAAGATGCTTTGATATTTTTGACATATCCCAGTGCTGTTTTCTTGTTTTCCTGTTTCAGGTTTTGATCATTTCACTATTAGACCTCTGAAATATTTTCTGAAGGATGTGAAAATTCTTTGTTAATCAGAATATGTATGCACATTTCTTAAGTACTAGGTACAAAAAAGAAAAAAATATACATAATATAATATATAATATTATAATTATAATTATAATTATATAATATATAATATATTGTATATTATATATTATATATTATATAATAAAAGAAAATAAATAATAATAATATAATAAATATAATAAAATAAAAAAGTTTAAGACCAGTTCCTGATTTTAAATTTCACAAAAATAGATATAGCTATTGTGTTTGTAATGTGCTGTTTGGGTATAAGTAAAAAAAAATACACTATAGTTTTCTTTTTTAATAAGCTTTATTCTGAGAGGATATGAGCCTGTGCAATACTGAGTACCCTGCCAAGTATCACAGGATGGAAATTTTTTAATTAGCACTACGGATAGCAGTAGTCCATGGACTGCAAGCCACTAGGGACTGGGAGGAAGGCATGAATACATTTCAGGGTGCAAAATGATGGCTTCAAGCCTCACATGCGCTTGGAAGAACCTACAGTCCAGACAAACTCTGAGCGTATACACCCTGTGGATTATAAGTTCCTACACTTCTTTCCCACTTCTTCAGTTTTTCCTAAAGATTTCCCATTTTTATTGTTAAGGAATAGCGTTTTCTGGAAAACGGTCTTAGTTAAATCTTGTTTGTAACTGTATCATGTTCAATATAATAAGTTCAAGATACATTTTTCTCTTTTGACATTCTTGCTGGTCCAGAGCTTTCACTTTTAACGAGTCACGAAGATGGGAAAAGGTCTGATCTGTCAGGTGTTTGTAGGAACCTTGGAGTGTGTGGGAAAAAGTGCTGGAAGAGAAAAGACAACAAAAGAATTCATTGTGACATCAGAGTTATGTGCTAACTAAGAGATGTGCCCAAACTGGCTTTGCTCTTCTTCTATTTTGTGTTGATATACACATTGCAAAGATGTTTGGCATGTTGTATAGCTCGATTAACTTGACAGACAGCATTCTGCTGCCTTCCCTCATTCTTTCTTTCAGTCCTCTTTCCCAGTGTAAGCAAGAGGAATCAGTGAGGCAGTAGAAGAATACAAATGAATAAACATGCTTATCTCTCCTGGAAACACCATAAGATCCCTTTCATGTGCCCTTTTCTGTCTTCTTTTTATTTGTTTGTTTGTTTTCCCCTGCAGCATAGGAATTTTTCTGACAGCCAAATATGCAAGTCTTTCAATAGGTGAAACTCATGGCTGTGCTGCTTTGAACACAAAACAGCTGTTGTATTCACAGCCTCTCATCCTGCCTGTATAAATGGATGGAGGCATGAATTGCATGCGATTTCTGAAAATCAGGATGTTTTGCCTCTATTTTTTGAAGAGACAGTGAGAGTAACAGCTTGTTGTTACCTGAGAGTCTTAACTACGTTAGTTGTTAAAGGCAGAAATTTCATTGTAATTGAAAAATATGGAAAATAAGGTAGAATTTTGTATATAAAATATTTAGATGAGATGGTTGGATGTTTCTTAGTGGAAATGTGGTAAATAAATATGTTCTCTGATATGTGCATATTCATGATTTGGAATTTAGTAAATATAGACTTCCCATCCCAAATTCTGGACATCTGAATTCTCAAATACTTCCAAGTTCTAGTATCACTATTGTAACATTGGTAGTCATTGTGTGGATCACTCCTCACATGTCACTTTTTTGTTGGTAAATGCCAGTGGTATTGAAATACAGTGACAGTAATTCTTACTCAGTGAAAGAAAAACTAGTTACATTACTCTGTTAGAATCAAAAAACAAGTTGTATTTATTAATACTTTTTTTTGCGTTTTTACTAAAAATTTGAATGACTAAACAATCTCTCATAACTGAAAATACATTCTCTTTACCCTTTTTTGAAGAACACAGTACCAATATAATGAAAAGTGAGAGGACAGCCTACATTTGTTGACTATTAATTTAGCACTATGTCTTCTGGAAATTTCTGTCATTTATTGCTGCTAAAGAATTTATAACCTGAAGAAGGCTGGTGAAAATGCGTTTAATACCTTACAATCTGTCCAAACCACTGGATTAAAAAATCTACTGTATTCTGTGTAGTCCCTGAAGCACATTTTAATGGTTCTGCTGAAAGAGTACCAATAATATAGGGATCATTCCATAAAGTTACAGTCATGCACTTCAAGATTACTAAATGTTCATGTTTTCTGTAATGTAATACAGCTGCACAACTATATGAATGAGGCCTAGCAATCATAATCTTTACATCAGTAACTGTATTGTTTCTCTTAAATTATAAAGTGCAAGTCAGATCATTTTGTATGTTTTATACATGAATTGGAAAGCAGGTAAGATTCAATCATCATTCATGAGTTCTTTCTATTTTATTTTACTCAAATTTGTCCATTTGTGCTGATTATGAATGGATGCTTTCAGTTTGAAAATGTATCTGCTTTTGTCTACTTATGAGGAAATCAGTGTATTTTCACAGAATAAAAAATAGTTTTTGTTTGTTTGTTTGCTTTTTGTTTGTTTTTTCAAAAATGAAACTTCATAATTTAGGAAAATGATATTTTTATAGATCACTAGTAAGAAAAGATTACAAATGAATAAGTATTTCGGAAATTTCCATCTATCAGTAGAATATAATTGCAATTAAAGAAGGAGCATTGTTTATTTCTTCAGTCCTTCCAGAAGTCTCTGCTGCAACTCAAGTCAAGTTTACCTTATTATGTCTGTGAATAAATATCACAGTCTTGGCAGTATTTCTGTGATCAGCTGTCTGTGAGTCAAAGAAATAAATATAAAAAAAAAAAGCTACGTATTTCAGGAAAAAATGTTGGAGATGGCCTCTTTTTTCTTGTTTCAGACATTGCAGAATGTATTTAAATTATCAACTTAGTAAAATTCAGAGTTGTAAAAAATTAAAAAGTCAGAATCAAATCACAATTGCCAGTAAAGCATTTGCAGGTAGGTAAGCTTTGTAATTTTTTCAATTAGTTGAATTCTGTAGATCTTTAAAACATGCAACTGCCTGCTACCAGTATTCTCTACACTGACTCAAATTTTAAAACTTAGAGACAACAACAATAAAATTATAATTTAATTATATAAATTGTCGTTATCACAGAATCACAGAATTGTAGGGTTTGGAAGGGACCTCTAGAGATCATCTAGTCCAACCCCTCTGTGAAAGCAGGCTCCCTAGAACAGGTTGCAAAGGTAGGCATCCAGAAGGGTCTTGAACATCTACAGAGAAGGAGACTCCACAACCTCTCCGGGCAGCCTGTTCCAATACTCCATCATCTGCATTGTGAAGAAGTTCCCGTGCACATTTGTGCAGAACTTCCTATGCTTCCGTTTGTGTACATTTCCCCTTGTCCTGTCACCACACGCTGCTGAGAAGAGTCCAGCCTTGTCTCTTTGCCTCCCACACCTTAGATATTTATAGACGTGTATCAGATCCCCTCTGAGTCTTCTTTCTCGAGGCTTAACAGACCCAAATCTCTCAGCCTCTCCTCATAAGGGAGGTGTTCCAAATCCTTTGTTATCTTTGTAGCCCTCCACTGGACTCTTTCAAGGATATCCCGTTTTTTTGGAGCTGGGAGTCCAGAACTGGACACAATACTCCAGGTGAGGTCTCACCAGAGAAAAGGGTCACTTTATTCTCACTTTATATAGGAATTGCTAGGGTTTTATGAATTAAAGTACCTTAAACCAATTTGATTTCATATGATTAATTTAGTAAATTTTGCAGTGCGATATTAATCATTTTAGCTGCTCAGCATAGACAAGGCTAAATTCCTTTCTGTTCTTCATTATAACTAGCATATGTAAATAAATGTTTATAGACTAGGATGGCCTACACTGAAATAGTAATTAGATGCCTACTTTCTCTCAAAGTAGATAGATACAGGAGATTTGGACTCATGTCTTTCTCACTTTCTCATAAAAGTTATTTTTAAAAAGCTATAGAGCTGATGAAGTGTGTTCTGTGGAGATTAACATCACTGAGAGGAAGGAAAATAAGCTACTACCTATTGCTCTTATTCATTATCTAATGTATATATGAAAATAGGATACACCAATTCCTATGAAAACTGCTCTGAACTTTTGTCACAGTGATTCCTGCGTTGTTTTACTTCTTCTCCAAGAAGGTTATTTTCCCTTCTTCCTCTGTTCCTCCTTCTGTCACAATAGCTGGTAGTTCTCAGTAACACCTTGAAGTGATTGTATGTTTCAATAGAGCTTGTCAGAGTTTACACCACTTTTTTGCTCTGGCTTATGATGACTATGATTTTGTGTCACTTCAGATGTTGATTTCTAAACACATAAACTAAAAATCAAGATGTGAAGTGAACATTAGGCTAAATACATTCTTTTCACATTTGTGTTGTACTCCAATCACTCCTGTGTTGTACTGCCATCAGATATGATTGCTCGTTCCAACAATATTGTTACAATGAGCTTCAGTATACTTATAGTTCTGTCGATTTCTGAATTTCTAAGCATTAGATACTATAAAAGAGCTAACAAAGATGACATAGTTTAATTTACAAAAAAATAAAAACAACAAAAAACCCTGCTTATTACATAAAATTGGATTTTCACACTATAATATCCTGCAATCAAAATCAGACATTAATGCTGAACAAGAGAGTAGGGAATAGAATGATTTTTTACTTATATGAAAGTAATGTTCTAACTATACTCAAATATTTCCTTCTTTATTTCTTTGTTTTCCTAGAATACTTTGTAAAGAAGGCATCACATAATGAATTAAAAAAAATAAAATACTAGAAATTCATGACTGTCTATGAAATTGTTTTAATACTCCTGATACAGGTCGTCATACAGTGCTCAAGATAAAACTTCAGATTCAGAAAAACTTAGAAATTTTACATTCCAGACATTGAAGACAGTAATTGTTCTAATAATCTACATATTATATATGCTTTTATTACTATTACAAATGTTACTATGAAAGTGTAGTTGTAGAGGCTATGATAAGAATCAGCTACTTCAATATCCAGTTCTTCTCTTTTTACTTTTTTTTTTTCCACTTATCAGGTTAATCTAATATCTCCATGACTTTTCTCTTCTGTTCTCTTCCATTATCCTCATAATCTTTGTAATTTCCTATTTCACTCAAATACACCTTTACTTTGAATGAGAACATCAGGACAGAGCCAGTAATGACATGAGTACCCAGAAGCAATTGAATGAGTATATATCTTACTAACAGAGTCATGCCAAGATGTCCAGTCTACTTCATCTCTTTCTAGCACAAAAGGCCTCTCCATTAATGTGCATGTTATGGACATTTTGAATTGGATATTGCCATTCATTAATGTCAATCTGGATACAGTAAAATCTCATCTGCACATTTAGATTAACATTTAATCAAATGATCTAGCTCATAGATTCATAGAATGGCCTGGGTTGAAATGGACCTGAAAGATCATCTAGTTTCAGCACCCCTGCCATGAGCAGGGTCACCAATCACTAGATCAGGCTGCCCAGGGCCCCATCCAGCCTTGCCTTGAATGCCTCCAAGGATGGAACATCCACAACGTCTCTGGGCAACCTGTTTCAGTGTGTCAACTCCCTCTGAGTGAAAAACTACCTCTTAACATCCAAACTGAGTCTCCCCTGTCTTAGTTTAAAACCATTCTCCCTTGTCCTAACACTATCAAGCAGTGCAAAGAGCTGTTCCCCCTCATTAACTTCCCTTCAGTTACTGGAAGGCCACCCCAGAGCCTTCTCTTCTCCAAGCTGAACAAGCCCAGTTCCCTCATCCTTGCCTCATAGGAGGGATGCTCCAGCTCTCTGATCATTTTAGTGGCCCTCCTCTGGACCTGTTCCAAGAGCTCTGAATCTTTCTTGTGCTGGGGACCTGAGGCCTGGATGCACTACTTGGCTACACAAGAACTGAGTAGAGGGGGACAGTAACCCTCTCCTGCTCGCCACCCCTTTTTTAATGCAGTCTGAGATATAGTTCACCTGGGCTGCAAGCATGTATTGTTGACTCATGTCCAGCTTCTCATCCACCAGGACCCCCAAGTCCTTCTCTGCAGGTCTGCTCTCCAGGATTTCTTCCCTGAGTTTGGAGAAATACCTGGGATTGCCCCAGCCCAAGTGCAACAACTTGCACCTCACACTCCAATATCAAGGAGGGAGACGAGGTTCTTTATATGTATGTGTATACCCGATGGCGAGATTAAGACACAACGGGTCAAATGTTAGCCCAACCAGTTTATTACAATTACTTATTACTTAGGGATATGGGGAAGGGAAGGTGGGCGATAGAAAAGAGATGAAAAGCAAGGAGACTTGGCAGAAAACAAGAGAGAGAGAGAGAGAGAGAGAGAGAGCATCACCACCGTGGATCCAGCAAAGTCCGTAGTCTGTTGATCTCAGGAACTTGTCTGGTCACCGCGGGGCATGGGAGAAAGCCGGAAAGTTTCGCAGCAAGCAGGCACCATGCCGGGGGGGGGGGGGGTGGGGGGGGTGGAGGGTTCTTCCAAAGAGGTTTTTCCCTCAGGAAAGTCTCTTCTTCAAAGTCTATGGTTTAGTGGTGCCAAGAAAACCAACCGAGCAACTTGACACACCAATGAGTTGTGCCAAGCAGCTATTCCCCCCATTACAGCCCTGGGTACATGTGGGATTGCTCCACCAAACATGCACACCGAAGAGAGAAACAAATTTAAAGGTATAGCACATGCATATTCATCACATTCCAAACTCTGGTTATCGAGAGGATTAAACCTAAGGGTCAGTTTTGCTGTACATTTTCAAACCTTGAAGGGGGAGATCTCCTCACCATTTCTGTGGGTGTTTTGTTTTAAGAGAGACATCTGTTTGGTTATCTTGTTGGGACAACAGGATGTCTGTCCTGCTTTCTTATCAACTTTAGCTGCCTCCACGTTCTGGCATTGGTTTGATTTATGCCCACCCCCATTTCTAAGTTTTGTTCTCTGTTTGTGTAACACATCTGGCCCAACAGATAAATCAACAGGGAGTAGCATCTTTGGTGCCATGCACAAGTATTATCGTCCTTTGCGGTGATCAGCTTCTCCAAGCCGTACCCCGAAAAAGACTGCTTGCCCCTATTTCTGCTTATCTTTACAATCATAAACAGAGACACTGAGGTGCTGCGACAACCATCTAGATGATTTGCAGTTGTCAATTAGAGTCTTATAGCCAGAAAGGCCTCGTGAAGCAAGCATTGAGACAACAAAAGTAAAAAACAGTTTCTGTCCTTCACATCACACAGGCCCACTTCTACATCCTGTCTAGGTCCTTCTGGTTGGCTTCCTTTCCCTCCAGCGTATCAGCTGCACCGAGACCGAGACTTGGGGGCACCACTTCTGTCCAGCCAGCCTCCAACCACACATAGAACTGTTGATCACAGCCCTTTGGCTGCAACCAGCCAACCAGTTCTTAATCCATTAAACAGTCCATCTTTCAAATCCATACCTCTCCAATTTAGAGAGAAGAATGTGGTGAGAGACCATGTTAAAGGCTTTGCAGAAGTCCAGATAGATGACATTTGTCACCCTTCCCCTGTCCATCAATGTCATCACTCCATCACAGAAGACCACCAGATTGGTCAGGCAAGATCTGCCCTTGGTGAAGCCCTACTGGCTGTCTCAGATCTCCTCTACATCTCATATATGCCTCAGCATGGTAATCAGGAGGATCTTCTCCATGTTCTTCCCAGGCACAGTGGTGAGGCTCACTGGCCTGTAGTTCCCTTGTCATCCTTTCTTCCTCTCTTAAAAAATGGGAGTAATATTTCCCTTTTTCCAGTCTTCAGGGATTTCACCTGTCAGCCATGATTTTTCAAATATGATGGAGAGCAGCTCAGCAACCACATCAGCCATTTCTCTCAGAACCCTGGGATGCATACAGTCCCGCCCCATGAACTTATATACATCCAGTTTCATGTGGAGGTCTTGAACTTGTTCCACTGTTACAGTTGGATGGAATCTGCTCCTCTCACCCACACCTAGAGGTTCAGGGTCCTGGCAGACACGGGGAAGCCTGACCACCAGTAAAGGCAGAGGTAAAGCACTTGTTGAGCACCTCAGCTTTTTTCATGTCTGAGGAAGTTCTCCATCCTCATTAATCAGAGGGGGAACACTCTCCTTGGTCTGTCTTCTCCTGCCTTTGTACCTGTAGAACCCCTTCTTATTGTTTTCCACATCCCTTGCCAAGATCAGCTCTATCTGTGTCTTGGCTTTCCTGATCTTATCTCTACATTTGCGGACAACATTCCTATATTCTTCCTTAGCTACACAACCCCGCTTCTGTTTCCTGTGCTTATCCCTTTTCCTTCAGTTTAAGCTGCAGGTCCTTCCTCAGCCACGCCAGTTGCTTGCCTCCTCGTCTTGATTTCTTCTGCTGGGGCGGAGAGCTCTTGCGCTCACAGAAGGTTGTCCTTAAAGAGCTGCAAGCTCTGTTCTGTTCCTGTGCCATTAAGGACAGCTTCCCAGGAGATCCCATCCAGCAGTTCCTTGAGAAGCCAGAAGTTTACTCTCCTGAAGTTCAGGGTCTTTACTCCACGTTTTGCCAGGCCTGTATTCCTCCATATCTCAAATTCCACCAGGGCATGATCACTACAGCCCAGGCTGCCTCAAATCTTAGCATCTCTGATGCTCTCCTCTGCATTTGTGAGCACCAGGTCCAGTAAGGCTTCACCTCAGGTCGGTCCATCTAGTACCTGAACCAGGAAGTTGTTTTCAACAGACTTAAGAAATCGCCTGAATTGTCTGCCAACCTCTGTGCCACTACACCAGCAGATATCCAGGTGGTTTAAATCCTCCAACAGGACAAGAGCTCGCAAGCATGACACCTCCTGCAGCTGAAGCAAGAAGGTCTTGTAACAGGCTCCCCCTTATCAGGTGGCCTGTAGTAGACCTCAACCATTATTCTGGCCATGACTGTGACTATTTAAATAAAACTTTTTAATATTCTATCCTGTCCTTGCAATTTTCAAGGTTACTTACAATAGATTAGAGCTGTCAACCCACATGATGCTTATTATATAGTGTTCCTGTTAAGGTTTCCTATGAAATCATTAGCTTTTTCCTTTGACATTTCCTGTTCTGCATGGGTGAAAGTGTTTATAAACCACATATTGCTTTGAACATAGTTTAAGTTCTATTCAGATTAAAGTAGTTGCTAAAAAGTTGCACTTACTGAATTGCCTTTGTTTACACCACAGAAGAATAGTGTTTTCCTTTGTGGTTTCAATAGTTTCCTTTCAAGTAGTTCATGTAGAAGAATTTTAATTATTTTCTTTGTTATAAGGTCATTGAGAAATAGTGTTCTGAGTACCAAGAGTAAAGTTAATTAATTCATTCTTATATTTTAGAAAAATATCTATTTTATTAATAACATTATTATATTAATAATATTATAAAATTATTATTAAATTATTTTAAATATTTGTTTAAGAGAAAAAGTAAATAAGAAGATAATTTCAAGGCACTATTTTTCTTACTATTCTGTAAGAGCATATGCACTAGAGATATTACTGTATAAATTCCAATATTTAGTATTTTGCAAAGAAATTGATAGACAATTAGAAAACTAAATTTGAAAGACATACTTAGAAAAAAAAAATCAAAGATCATTAATAAATATGCTACAGTATTAGAGAATGATATCTGGTAGCATTTTTAAGCCCACATCTACATTTGTTACATTTTTATTGCTTTTCTTGCTAATTTTTGTTACTTTCCTTGTTACAGCCACTCAAACCAGCAGATCTGTGTAGCTGCCATGTCCATTTTTTGAGGGGAAGAAAAAGACTGAAAGTTTTTGCATTAACACACATTCCGTGGCTATATAAACTTCATTGACAGAACTCATGCTTCTAATTTATCTTTTTCAACCAGAAAAGGGAAGTCTAGGAAAGCATACCCCCCTCGGTGAGTGACACAAACAGGCTAGTAGCAGCAGACAAAGAGAAGTCTGATGCACTCAACAAATTCTTTGTCTCAGTCTTCCTTGACAACTTCTCTCTGCACAGCCCTCAAACATTTGTATTGGTAGGAGGGTATTGGAGAAGAAATGTCCCTCCCACTGTACCTGAAGATCAGGTTAGTGGCTACCTGAGGAACCTGAACATCCAACCTAGGCAGGGTTGAACTGCATGTGGATCAACAAATACAAACACAAGGTCTTGCACCTGGGTCAAGGTAACTACCACTACCAATGCAAACTGAGGGATTAAATGATTGAGAGCAGCTCTGCTGAAAGAGGCCTGGGGATGGAAGTGAGCCAGCAATGTGCCCTCACAGCCCAGAAAGCCAACTGTATCTTGGGCTACATCAAAAGAAGTGTGACCAGCAGGTTGAGAGAGGTGATCCTGCCCCTCTATTCTGTGCTGGTAAGTTCTCACCTAGAATACTGCATCCCAGTGTGGAGTCCTCAGTACAGAAGAGACATAGACCTTTTGGAGTGCCTCCAGATAAGGGCCAGAAAAATAATCCACAGAATGGATCATCTCTCCTATGAGAAAAGGCTCTTCAGGCTGAAGAGAAGGCTGCCAGGTGACCTGACAGAGGTCTTTCAATATCTAAAGAGGAGCTACAGGAAAGAAGGGGACAGAACCTGTAGCATGGTCTGTGGTGACAGAAGAAGAGGAAATGGCTAAAAGCTCAGAGAGGATAGATTTAGGTTAGATATGAGGACAAAACATTTTACAGTGAGGGTGATGAAGCACTGGAACAGGTCGCCTAGTGTTGTGATTGATGTGCCTGGAGACTTAAAAAGTGTGGTTGGATAAGGCCCTGGGCAACTGGATCTAGCTGTAGATATCCCTGTTTATTGCAGAGGAGCTGGACTAGATGGTCTTCAGGGATCCCTTCCAATCCTGAGGATTCTATGTTTCTAAGGCAGACAGTGCATTACAGTGAGAACCCTCAGCAGCTTTAAACAGAATTTCACCATTTCATTCCCTGATGGTAATTTACTCTAACTAAGCATTAGACCCCTTCTTTGTTAATTTATCTGAGACAGATGGGATTTGGCTCACAGAATAGTGAAAATATATGCACTGTATTTCTGTTAAGTACTTAAATGACTTGTTCTCAACAGCAACTGTGTACTAAATGAGTTGTTAATATAGTAAACGAGAAACTGTATGTTCTGTTTTCATAAAGCTTTATGTTATGTACTATACTTCTGGGTAACTTTTATAACCCTTCACATTTATGCAAGAGGACAGTTGGCTGATGTTATAAGAATACATAAATTTTCCATATTTCTTCCCCTAGAGTACTTTGTAAGAGTTCAATATTTGCAGCTGACTCTATTTAGTAGACAATAATTCAGCGTGGAAAATTGCACGATATATACAGGTTGACACAGTTTAAAATAATTGACAGTTTGCTGAGGAACATCCCAGATGAATTAGTTTGCACAGGGAGTAGCTGACTATCTCAAGGTTAGACTAAGGGCACCTATGAAACCACGGTATGCAAAGGTACAGAAGCTTTGCAAATAAATCACCTTCCTCCTCATCACTGAAATTATTGTGGGGCTTCCAACATTCACTCTGAGCACTTAAGTAACATAAAAATACAAACAACAAAATGTAAATGTTCCTTTTATTGGGATATAAAGCTATCTACTGAGACATTGGAGCACTCAAAACATATTTGTAATGTTTCTAAAATACTTAAGTACTATTCAGAATTTGTCAGTTAAATAGTGCAGCAACAGCAAGAACTGGGGAAAAAAAATACAGCACATAGCAGCACATTTATCTTTACACATTCATCTTAATAATGTATGTATGCTGTCCATACATGATCTTTATTGCATTAGTATATTTATGTCTTCTGACAAGTGCACAAAAATGAAGAAAAAAACCATAAAAATCTGAGAAACATAGGAAGTGTCATCATTTTGAAATATTTTGTTGTATTTTATGTGTTTCTATAGGGGGAAAAAAGAGTAGAGAAGAGCCATGGGCCAAAGTTGAACAGCAGTCTGCAGAGAAACCAGCTGTTAGAGAGAATATTATCAGAAATGATTTAATTTTACCATGTTTTTACAGAAATATTTAGCTTGAGATGTGTGATAAATATAAACAGCAAATGGATAATTTTTAACTTCTGTTTTAATTCTTTGCCTTTAATTTTTAATGATAGTCCCAATTTCAGAAGAAGAAGGAAGGAATCCATGTCAAAGTGTCACCTATGAGTTGAATTAAGTTTCTAATTTTAAATCATTTTATTTCAAGCGTATCTCAAGTTAATATATATAATAAAAACCTTAGAGTGTGCATTTCTGAAAAGAACAACAATAGTTTAAGAAAGGTAAAATATCTTATTGAAAAATATTCTATTTATTATTATTCTGTTATTTTGAATTTCAAAGTTTTCTGGAGTGGTTGAAAATATTTTTCTAAATGTAGCTTTGATTTTAAAAAGTACCTTTTCATTCAGGGAGTGGAAAAGAAATTAATAATTTGAGGGAACTTGGGTGACTGTTCATGAACAGTAGTTTTTGAAAGATATTTGTTTGAATTATGATTTAGGATCCATTTTTGCATCACTAGCTTTTATGTAGCATAATGTCTGGAATATGATCACAATAAAATTCTTAAACAGGAGATAAATCCCACTGTGTTTTCTTCTTAAATGGAGATTGGAGGTTCACAAAAGAGACAATGTGCATAAAATGAAATGTTACAGTGCTAAGTCTATGTATCATGAGCTCAACTCAAATCACTCAAAAATAAATATTGAGTCCTCTAATATACAACTTTGATACCAATCAAGCTGCAAGTTCACTGAGTACTATGGTAAGTAAACTTAAAATTTTGATCTTCTTAGCAGAACTTGTCACTGTAGTTGATCACTTTGGGAAAATTCAAGCAAAAAAACAATAAATAAAATCATATTGTATCTACTGAAATGGTAGCTAGCATTTTGGGTAAACAGTCTCTTTGAGTTTTTCAATGGGTGGGAAGATGGACTCTTCTCTACAGTGTGTGGTGATCGGACACACACTGGAGAAATGGTCACACACTGAAGCATAGGAAGTTCCACACAAATATGAGATGGGAACTTCTTCACAGTGAGGGTGACAGAGCACTGACACAGGCTGCACAGAGAGGATGTGGAGTCTCCTTCTCTAGAGATGTTCAAGACCTGCCTGGATGCCCACCTGCGCAACCTGTTCTAAGGAGACTGCTTTGGCAGGGGGGTTGGACTAGATGATCTTTAGAAGTCCCTTCCAGCCCCTACAATTCTGTTATTCTGTGATTCTGTGAAAAGTCTTAAGTAGAATAAACATTTGATTGATTCTGTTCACTATAAGATTACTAATTCCCATGAAGTCTTGAGATTTTTTTGAAAATACAACCTTACATATAGTCATACTACTAGAAAGAGTACATGTAAGCCATTCCTTCCTTCCTAGTTAACAGTGATCACAGCAGTAGTTATTCTGGAGTAAGACCCTTGTGAACTTGTTAGGACAAAATCAATTACAGAGGAATATAGTTTCCATAATGCAAAATTACTCAAAGATGTCTTAAGAGATCCAGGGATTAATTCACTTATCCTCTGCCATGGGAATATATCAGTTACTAGTAATTTCAGGTCTTAAAAAATTTAGTATCCTGTATGAAATTCCTGATTCAGCTATACTATTTATTTGACAGAAGGATAATGAAGTTAATCAGCACTCTCTAGAAACCTCTAAAGCAATATTTTTTTTTTTAATATCTCATATAAATAGAGGAGCTTAGTTCCAGACAATCAAAGCAATCTTAGAACTGTGTGGAGGCTATTGTGCATTCATTACTTGTACTTATATTTCCAGTTCTGAAATACTTGTAGGAAGAAGTAAGAAAAATCCTGACTATTCAAATGTAGATAAACAAATGTGGTGGCATCTGTTAAGCAACTATTTTTGTTACATGCTCAACTTCCATCCCTCACAACTTCAGTTGCTGCATTCATTATATATCAGTAACAGAGATTCTGTAAAGAAATTCCTGCCTCCACCTACATGTTTGCCATCAGCTTTCATAGGATTACGTCTCAATAGCTTCATAAAATACTACTTGTTGGAAATACTGTTATTCATTAAAATAACTGTTAAACAGGAGGAAAAGGTGTATTGATAATGAATAGAGAGAAAAAAGGAAATATTTGCTTACAGTGTGTTGTTATTTGGAGATTCTGATGTGGACACATGATCCAGAGTAGAGCATACAGCAAGGTACTTCAGAGAGAAGTAAGAATTTATTCCAAGAAGAGTTTTTCAAAGACATATATGTCATTTAAGGGCCAATGCCTTGCTGCTATTTTTTGCTTTCAAAAAATCTTTTTAAGTCAGTAAAACAAGAAAATAAAACTCTGAATACACCCACAGGGAGTAAAAAATAAAGAAGAGATCTTTAATTAGAGTGTTTTACATATACTTTTTTTCTTCCCCCAGGCTAAGTCTACTTCTGGACAACTGGAAGAGTGACATTGATGCAATTTTTCCATCTAGATTTCCATCTCACCCAAAACATCAAGAATGTGTTCTGTGTTTACCATTTACATTTTTCAATAAAGTAAAAGATACAGAAAAAATCCAAGGCTCTCATAGACAGCATTTTATTCTATCAGCTGATAGAACTGATATTTGAATGGAAGTGCACTGATAAATTATTTTACTAAAATATATTAAAACAAGGGGAAAAAACTACTGAAGGAATACTGAAGTTACAGATTAAATGGTAAAAAAATGTTCTGAGTTTGTAAGCGGCTGGTTATCCAGCTAAAAACTTCTCAGTTCCTCTGTCACATATGCACTATTATGTTAATTTTAATACATGCACCCTTTTTTTCCCCTAGAAAACCAGTTCCATAGTTGCTCAAGTGGGACAGTGCTCACTGAATAAGTATGTAGGACTGATTAATTGAAACCTCCTGTACGGTTTCCATACAACTTAAAGAAACAGCAAAAATTTTAATCTCTTATTTGAATACATTATCTCAATTTTTTCATTATATTTTATGTACTGCTCTTCATGTAGTTTAGTTCCACTTTTGCTCTGGGAAAGAAAAAGGGAGCTCATGAACTACTTAATTTTGTTTCTCGACTGAAAAGATAGCAACAGTTTTCTTTCTCCTTTTTGAATAGCTATTATGACTGCACAACAAAACTGGCAGTTCCTAGTATATCAATTCCTCCTAGACTGCTTAATTAGATTCTCCATGTTTTTCACAACTGTTCTGTCATCCCCTTGGCTCATTTCTCAGCTACGGTATGTTAGCAAGTCAGTAGGTAGAACCTGAAGATAAAATTAGTCGGGGAAAAAAAAAAAATGGAGAACAAGGATTCCTACAGGAATCATAGGGTCTTGTCCTGCTGACCTAGAACAGATAGTTGGAAAAGCTTCCTGTGATAAGTTAAATAATTAATTCTGCAGGGATTCATTCATTCTTATTTATTTATTGACCTTATTTTTTTGTGGAAGTAAACTTGGAAAACACAGCTGTGAGAAATATCTTGTCCACAGCTATTTTGTTATGTGACACAGCTACTTAAATCGGCTACTTAAATCACTTCCCAGAACATTCCTTGTTTAGAAATACCAAACTCTTGTCTGGATTTTTTTTTATCTATGGACCCTACAATCTCTCTGAGCAGCTTGTTCCATGTTTATACAGAACTTCCAGTGTTATAATGTGTACCCATGGCCTGTTGTCATGTCACTAGGCACCACTGAGAAGAGATTAACCCCATCAACCTGACTGTATAAATATTGTTAAGATCCTTTCTCAGTCTTCTCTTCTCCAGACTGAACACACCCATGTCTCTCAACCTTTCCTCATATGGGAGATACTCCAGGCCCCTAATAATCTTTGCTGCCCTCTGCCAGACTCTTTCTAGAAATTACCCATCTTTCTCAAACTGAGGAACCTTGAACTGGACACAGTACTCCAGACAGGACTTCACCAGGACAGAGTGGAGGGAGAGGATCACCTCCCTTGACCTGTTGGCTCCCTTCTTTTCAGTGCACCCCAGGATACTGACAGCCTTCTTGGCCACAAGGGTATACTGCTGGCTCATGGCCAACCTGTTCTCCACCTGGACACAGAATCACAATCACAGAATAGCCCAAGTTGGAAGGGACCTCTAGGATCATGAATCTCCAGCCCCCCTGACACGGGCAGGGCCACCAACATCCCCATTTAATACTAGACCAGGTTGCCCAGGGCACCATCCAATCTGGCCTTGAACACCTCCAGGGACAGGGTGTCCACAACCCCTCTGTGCAGTCCATTCCAGCACCTCACCACTCTCACAATAAAGAGCTTCCTTCTGACATCCAACCTAAATCCTCCCCCCCTCAACTTAAAACCATTTCCCCTTGTCCTTCTGTTATCTACCCTTTCAAAGAGTTTACTCCCCTCCTGTTTATGGGATCCCTTTATCTACTGAAAGGTTGCAATTAAGTCACCCTGCAGGCTTTTCTCCTTAACAAGCCTAGCTCCCTTGGCCTGTCTTCATAGGGGAGGTGCTCCAGCCCTCTGATTATCTTTGTGGCTCTCCTCTGGACCCTCTCCAACAGCTCTCTGTCTTTCTTGTACTGGAGGCTACAGACCTGGACACAGTACTACAGATGGGGACTCAAAAGAGCAGAGTGGAGAGGGACAGTCACCTCCCTATCCCTGCTGGCCACCCCTCTTCTGATGGTGTCCAAAATGCAATTTTCTTTCCCGAGCTGCAAGGGAACACTGCTGGCTCATGTTAAGTTTTTCATCCATCAGGACCTCCAGGTCCTTCTCTGCAGGGCTGCTCTCAGGACTGCTCCTTCCAGTCTGTATAAATGCCTGGGATTTCTCCAGCCAAAGTGCAAAACCTTGCACTTTGCTGTGTTGAACCTCATTAGGTTCATCTGGGCCTACCTTTCAAGTCTGTTGAGGTCCCTCTGAACGGCATCCCTTTCTTCCACCGCGCCAACCACACCACTCAGCTTGGTGTTGTCAGCAAACTTGCTGAGTGGATGTCTCTCATCACCTTCCCCTAGGTCCTTCTCCAGAGTTCCTTTCCAGAACTCGTACTGATGATAATAACCCAGAACACAGTCAACAAATCAACAGGGATAATCTATCAATTCAGCATATATAAATGGCTTACAATGTAGAACACACGTCTTAATATTTATTAGACTTCTAAAGAATAAATTATTAATCTCAGATTTTCTTCTAAAACCTTGTATTTTTTGTTTCTTCTTTTTTTGATTTAATGTCTCTCAGATGCAAGATTTTGCTTTTAACACAGTGCCCCATGTACAAAATTTATTAGTGCATTCATTTCACATTTGTTATTAGATAGATATATTTCATTACTGTTGTGCAACAAGGAAATAATACATGCCGTAGGAACAATATCTTTTGCCAAAAGATTACGATCTTCATTAATTTAATAACTAAAATCTATCTTTTCATCTTCTGAGCAGTATCTTGACAGAATAGTTATTTGTATATGCTTTTCTCAATATTCTCCTGACCATACTTTACAAATTGTGCCACAGTCTGAAGTATCATTTGCTTCCCAATTAAAATCTATATGATATGTCCAGGATTCTGGCACAGTGTGCAGTGACATGAGTCACTGTAGTAATATTTGAGAAGCTTTTGTGTTTTTTTCGGGCAAGTTATCCCTGGACTCATTCCACATGAGACTGACTTGCTGATTTGCATCACGTGCATCCTATGATCAGCCAAGCTATACTGCATTCTCAAAATAAATATTTGCACAGGAAGAGAATGATGAGGGAAAAGGCGAGAGTCTTAGGATATTTTAAGGCAAGAAAGCAGATAGATCTGTGTTTATAAAGTTGGTGCATCTATTTTGTTCACACAGTACAGACAATATTATGTGATCTCAAACTTTGTCAGATCCAGATTCAGACTACTGAATTGTGCGATTCAATGGACCAAGAAGATAATAGCTTTTGGGGTTAGGATCAGACCCAAGGAATGAATTATACTCACTATACATGGTAATGTCCCTTAAACACGGGCCGATCATCAATGGGAGAATTTATCTAGGTTTTCTCTATTTCCCCAAAGACCTGACTGATACTCTGAAAATTGTCTTGAATAGAACTAAAAGAAAAAAAAAAATCAAAGGGATCATAGATGCTTAAATCTGAATTGCTGTTTCTTTTATTTGCATATAAGACACCTCTCTTTAAAACTCAATGTTGGAGCCTATTATACATTCCTATATAATTAGCTTCAGATTACCATTCCTCTCCATATGTCTTGAAGGGGCAAAGAAAAACACCTTTCATTCACTAACATTTGCTTTTTAGTTTAAGGAAAATATTCATACTGATTCATTCCGAAGAACATGAAGTCAGAATGTTCTCACCTGCAAAATCTTAAACTGATAAATTCATATTACTGTACTCTATATGCAGGTGGATACTACACTAATGCTCAGGCACTCAGCATCCAGAGGATGAGATATGTTGCTTTTGTAGTACACATACAAATCTCATAGAATACTGTAGACCTGATGAGAATGATAAAAAATTATTTCTTGAGAAGAATATCTAAGTGGATGGAAGCCTTACTTTCTCCAAATGAATAACCTCAATTAAATAGACCCTGAGAAAAGATGTAGCGCTGAATGAAACAAGAGCATCTCACTTCAACCTTAGGTCTATTTTCAGTGAAGTTTATTAGTATATTATTGTTATAAAGGAAGATGAGGGGGGGGGGGAAACTTTTAATACTCAGTGGAATGGCCTGAGGACAAAGCTGTGTAAGAGATGGAATTTATGGAGTATTAACTGAACAAATGGTGAAAATAAATTCATCATCCAGCAGCTATACCCTAAAGAATATTTCTTACAGAACAATACATATGGAATAGTAAAACTGATAGCTGAAACTATATGAATGTGTTTGGGTTTTTTTTTTTGTTTGTTTATTGTTGGGGCTTTTTAGCACTTTAATTCTATTAACTTATTTTATCTACCCTGACAATTAATATTAATGGAATTTCTTCCAGATGTAACTAGAAGTTGAACTCATAGTGCAAAACAAAACACAGAACACTAAGAATTTTAGTAATACTGCTGATGTTGATATTAATGCATCATCAAAATAACAAGTGTACAGAGAATATATATGTGTATCTATATAATAAAAAAAATACCACCTGTGAACATTTTCTTTCTGGCTTACTGTATTTTTTCTAATGTAAAAGATTATACATTTGGTAAAAGATGAATTAATAATTCACTGTATTCTTTGGAAGTTTCAAAGTTACCGTGATGAGAGATTTTTGTAATTAGTTTTTGTTGTTCGAAATGTTTTACTTCTACAAATAATTATAATGTCCTGAAATATTAACTTATATTTCGTAAGAATACCATATCTGACAGAGAGATTGATTTGATTGCTTATAAAATAGTTTATATTCTGAAACAAGATAATGGTTCCTTAAGGAATACAGTTTCTGATTAAAATTTTGTTAATAAATTGGAATTTCATAATTTGTTTTTCAAAGAACTCCCCTATGGAGGGAAAAGAAAACTCACAAGTGGTTCCAATAATTTATAATTATTCATATTAAGTTACTTTTTAAGAAAATCTGTGGTTTTCGACAATCTAATAAAATTGCAACCAAAGTTTTTTAGTTCAGATGCAGTCTATGATGATAACTTTGTAGTCCAGATTATATAAATTTTACAGATAAATATATATTCTACACAAATATTCTAGTATCTGCAACCTTTCCCTGCTGTTATGTACAGAGCACAGTGCAATCTGAAACTTAACCCTGAGAAAGCAGGTTTTCCTCAGGGAGTACTGAGACAAACATTTTTCACTGACTAGTCATTGTCCTGAGTTCTCTGATTTCATGATGGTTCTTATTATTCTTGATGGTTTTGTCTGTTTTAAATATGACTGGAGCTATTTTTAAGTGTTTTCTCATACAATCTGCTTATGCACTGTTTTTTGTTGGTGGTGGTGTTGTTTTTTTGTTTTGTTTTGTTTTGTTTTGTTTATATATATATATATAAAATTTGTTTGTTTGTATTTTAAATATACCCATAGCTTATTTCTAGTTTAAGGTGCTTAATAGAGTAACTTCAGACACAGGCAACAATCAGAGTTAATATGTATTACTTGAAGACTGCATACATTTCTTAGACTTTTCCATAAATAGCTTTTACAGGACCGAACTAAGACAAATTCAAATTGTGTAAAAAATGCTTAAATGGTTGGAAAAAGAAAAAATTAACTCAGACTAAACCAAGTCCAAATGAGACATAGGGATTTGCTTTTTAAAAACAGTAAAATCTGGAGGTGCAACTAGTAGTGAAATTGGCATGGTATTGACATAATAAAGAACTCCACATAAAAATGTGAGTGATCTTCTCAATTTGACTTGCTTTTTTTATATATTCAAAGACTTTTGATTTTGATTTGAGGATGGAAAAATAGGGGAAATAAACAAACAAACAAACAAAAAAAACAACCCATCAAGTGAGCAAGCAAACACACAAATAAAAAACTTTGCATGTTTCTCTTCGACTTGTTTTAAAATAAAATAATTTTTACAACTAACTGTCAGAAAAAGCCTGTCAAATATATTAATGTTAATACCTTATTACTCTAGCAGGAAAAACATGGTAAAGTTTGTTTCTTTGTTTGTTTGCTTGTTTGTTTATAATTCTCAAGTTTCATCAACTGCAATTCACTCTTCAGACCTTTGTTAAAAATTTTGAGTATTACTAAGCCTAGTGCTGACACCTCACCAGATCTGACATTTTCAAACTCTGGTATTTAAGGACAGCTTCTTTGTCAGACAGCCGTCTAATACAGTTTTCAAAACATGCATAGGTTTACTTCATTAGAAAAAAAACCAAACTTCGTACTTGTGCTCTTGATATGGTTGCTGGTGTTGAGAAGGAGGGAGTTTTATCTCAGGTACATCTCCTACTTGAAACATCTGAAAAGGAGCAGGATGTGTTTTGGTAACAAACACTCTAAAGAATTAATGAATTCAGAATAAAATAAATTGTGAAGGTTCTTAAGCAGTAAGTTAAGATACTAAAGATACTAAAATAAAATAACTTCAACTCTTCTTGATTGAGCCTAAACCAGATTTTCTAGATAAAAATCCTGTTCTGATGGAAATATTAACTAGTGACTTCAGACTTGAGCAGATCCTGTCAAATTATTTATAGAATCTTTTGAACAATTTTTAAAATATGTCTATTGAAGAAGTTTTAATTTTATTTAATTATTTATTTATTTATATTCCTGACTAATTAAAAATACACTGTAGTACAAAAAACGTGCAAAAAACCCTATGAACCTTTAGATGTGAACCTTAAGCAGGAGATTTTCTGTAGAATGCCTAAAACCTTGACTAAGGTTATTTTTGAAAAGAGAAACAGCTGTCCAAGATAGACCACTTAGTCCATAAAGAATATTGAAGTATTTGCACATTCACTTCGACTAAAAGACTTCATTTTTTCTTGTGAGTATAATATTAATTGGTCTACAGTCCTTTACTATAAAAGTGGTGGACCCCCTGCCCTGATGCAGTCAGACAGATCTTACACGTGAGTAGGGCTGGGAAAGAGTCCTGGTTCAGTGTCGTGTCACCCCCTGCCTGCCTACCCCACTTCCCCCAGTCCTGCTAAGCAACTGGTTTAGAGTGCTGGAAATCGAAGAGGAGGTGAGTGTGGAGGAAAGGATATGGTTCATTCCTCTGATTATTGCCTGTTATAGATAGTTAGTTAAGGGAGTGGGAGTTCAAGCAGTATTTTCCTCTCATCGTTCTAGGGAGGTAAGGGATACGGACCAGTGTAGGAAAATTCAGGCTTTGAATAAGTGTCTAAAAGGCTGCTGCCACCACAAGAATTTTGGGTTCTTTGATCATGGGGAGGTTTACCCGACACCTGGCCTGATGTCTTTAAGGGGAAAGTGGATTCTAGGTGGGAGCTGGCAGGGTTCATTTGAGAGAGCTTTCAACTAGGTATGAAGGAGGAAGGGGAGAAAATGTCTCTCACTAGGGTGGTGAGAGTAGTTCAGAGATGTCAACTAAATATGATGGGGGAAGAGGGTGGAGGTCAGTAGGACAGAGAAGGGCTTTGGGATGTTGTTGTTGTAGGAAATTGCAGGGAAAAACCTCTGCATTGTCCAGTAGGATTTTGTGAGGACTCCCCAGAGGAGTTGCCATTGTGAATTCCCTGTCTGAAATCATCTTGTGTCCCTTTAGGGATACCTACACCCACTGCTTACCTAAAGTGTCTGTATACTGATGTGCACAACATGGGAAATAAACAGGAAGAGTTAGAGATCTGCGTGTGGTCTCAAGGCCATGATCTTATTGCAACCACAGAGATTCATAGATTCATAGATTCATTAGGTTGGAAAGGACCTACAAGATCATCTAGTCCAACCATCCAAGATGGTTGGGATGGCTAGCATGATTGGAGTGCTGTCATGTATGGCTATGTGCTTTTTAGGAAGGACAGGATGGCAAGGTGGGGTGGTGGATTTGCTCTTTATGTGAGAGAGTAGCTAGAACGTATCAAATTTTGCCTGGACAGGGTGATGTACCAGTGGAGAGCTTGTGGATGAGAATTAAGGGGCAGGCTAGTGTGGGTGACACTGCTGTGGGTGTGTATTATAGACCCTCTGATTAGGAACAGGAAGTTGATGAGGCCTTCTACAGCAGCTGGTAGCAGTCTCACTATCTCAGGTACTGGTTCTTATGGGGGACTTCTATTATCCAGATATTTGTTGGGTAAGAAACACGACCAGGCACACATGCTCCGCATGGTTTCTGCAATGCACTGAAGATAGCTTTCTGATGCAGTTGGTAGATAAGTCAGTGAAGAGTGCGGTGTTACTGGAACTTGTTCTCACTGATAAGGATGGGCTTGCTAGGGATGTGAAGGTTGGGGGCAGGTTGGGATGTAGCAGTCACAAGGTGTTGGAGCTCAAAATCTTGAGTGGAAGAAGCAAACCAAAAAGTAGGATTGCTACCCTGGACTTCAGGAGAGCCTACTTCAATCTCTTCCAAGACCTTCTTGGAGTTATCCCATGGGCTAGGGTGTTAGAAGATAAGGGGATCTGTGTGAACTGGTCATCATTTAAACAGCACTTCTTCCAAGCTCAGGATTGGTGTGTCCCTGGAAGTAAGAAATCAGATGAAGGTGGGAGGAGACCTATGTGGATGTGCAAGGAGCTCATGCATAAACTCAAAGGGAAAAGTCCATTAAATGTAGAAAAATTGTTTGACCACTTTGGAAGAACACAGAAATGTGGTCAGGGCCTGTGGAGTTTCAATGAGGAAGTCCAAAGTCAACCTGTAATTGGATCTGGAAAAGGAGAAGAAGGATAATAAGAAAGGCTTTTTTAAGTAAGTCAATGGAGTCAACAGTTTACGGGCTGGTTTGTCCCGGTTCTGTGATGAATGGGGTGGGGGTCTCATGGACCCATGGCCCAGGGAAAGGAAAGGGGGAAAAAGGAAAAAGGGTAGGGAGGTGGACCTAAAAACAAAACAATGACAGTGATCTGAGGAGAAAAGCTTATTACTAAATAAAATATTGGACTGCAAAATAACACAACGTGCCATATAATTGGATTTGAAGCTAATAAATCAAATAAAATGAGAAAGAGTGTCCAAAAACTGAAGGCCTTATTCTAATGCTGAAGATGAGATGGTTAGGGAAGACACACATCCGAAAGAGAAAGCAGAAATGGAAAAGAGAGAGGGATCTTGTGACTTGCCAACAGTCTTATCTTTCCCTCTGAGCAGAAAACAGAAAAATGCAAAGTAGTGCAAAGTCCTCTGGGTACACAGTTCTTCTCTTCTGTGACAAGTACACTTGGAACTGTTTATGATTAACTCTAACTCACAATGATGTCAGTAGTGCATAGTGATAGGATGAGGGGAAATGACAGCAAACTGAAGCATAGGAAGTTCCGCACAAACATGCAGGGAACTTCTCAGTAAGTGTGACAGAGCACTGGAACAGGCTGCCCAGGGAGATTCTCCTTCTGTGGAGACGTTCAGGACCTGCTTGGATGCCTGCTTGTGCAACCTGGTCTAGGGAGACTGTTTTGGCAGGCAGATGGGACTAGAAGGTCTCTAGAGGTCCCTTCCAATCCCTACAATTCTATGGTTATGTGATTCTGAGTAAAAAAAGAAAAAAAAAGTAGGAATCACTTTTTTGTTAAAACGGTATTCCAGTTTGTTGTAGGACACAATAAGAGTCTTATTCAGCCCAAATGTATGCAATATATATTGTAGTATACATATTGACACAAACTTAGGCTGGTTATCTAACTGGTAAATGGGCAGTGTTTTGTGACTACATTTTTAGAAGGACTTCTCCATTTTTCTTCCAGAGTATCTTTGATAACAATTGTATTCCTACTGGTGCAGATGCTAGATCAAAAGATGATGCTCACTCTTTTCTCTTAGGGTGTCAGAGAAATGTATGCCACAGGAATACATTGTGAGCTGTACTTAACGATTATTTGAACTGTGTCAGAGCTACTATAGTCTAAAGCCTTCAGCACAAATGGTTTCCATTACAAACTGTTAACCATTCACATGCTATCCATGCAAACAAATTTGAAACTCACCTTTAAGAAACATGAACTAAATATCACGTATTTTCCTATTTGTATATCATAATGAATAATGCCCCACAAGTGACTATTTTTTTCCTTAATTAACAGCACCTTAAAGTTCAAAATTTTCAATCTAGGCAGAGTTTTATTAACTTTCTTTTTTTAAATAAGGTGCATATTGAGTATAACTTTTTCAATGTCATTTTACATAATTAAATAATTATATTCATTGCAGTAAAGTTACCACTAAATCATAAATTAATGAGTCAGTAAAATAAGAGGAACATAATTAAACCCCTAGAACTTCTCCCAGTTTGGAGTGGTATTTTGATAAATTAAAATTCTAATTAATTTTTGGATATAGCTGGCATTGGGCTTTTTCGGTACAAAGACTGACTCCTAGTAGGTGATTAACTCAGAAGATGATTTAACTTTTATTACCTGGAGGGTTAGAAGATGTAGTTCTACTGTCCACACATTTAACTGTTTCTTGATCAGCGTGAAATCTCAACTCTATTGCTTAGTATTTAAGCTGTAAAATTGTTAGTGTAGATGGAACAAGTTACATTTTTTTTTTTCTGTCCAGATCCACTGATAAATAAATATTATTTGTTGGGGTAGCACATAATAGATTTAACAGTGTTCTTGAAAATTTATTTTTTATTTCTAGTTATTGTTGCTAATTGATCTATTGCACAATATCTAGTATTTATGGAGCAAATTATAAGGTTACGATCTTCTGCCAAAATGTTATGAGATAATGAAAAATAATGTTTGCAATATAAGTACCTAATGCTTAGATTCTTTAGAGATTTAAAACAGCTTTTTTTCTAACTACTCCAAAAATTCAACTATATACTCTTTTTTAAAAAATAAAGTAAAATAAAAGTGAACATGGGAAGAAAGTATTTTAAAATAATATACATATTTTGGACATTTTTTCCATACAAAGATATTGTCCATTGACACAGGAGTTGCCCTTGCTGAACCCATGCCAGTTGACTTGTATCATCTCCTTCTCTTCCACTTCTCTAATCATATTTTCCAGGAAGATCTGTTCCATCATGTTCCCAGAACAGAGGTGAGGCTGACAGGCTCATAGTTTCCTGAGTCATCCTTCCTCTTAAAAGTGTCACTATCTTTTTCTCAGTCATTAGGAATTTCACTTGACTAATACGTATTTTTGAATATCATCGAGGATGGTTTGGTGACTACTTCAGCCAATTCACTCCAGAATCTAGGATGCATTTAATCAGGCTTATGAATGTTCAGGTTCCTCATTTATTTGCAAATTTAGTTCTCACCCAATCAGGAGGGTCATTGCTCCCTCAGTCAGAAGATGGGACACCTTCTGACGCATCCACTTGAGATCTATATTAAGAGCTGCTGCCAGTGAAGACTAAGGAAAAAATGCTGTTGAGTACCTCAGCCTTCTCCTTCTCCATTGTGACTAAAATTCCTGTCTTGCTTTCTAGGTGGGTTACTTCTTCGACTTCAATTTTGGTTCTTTTTCTTTCTTCTATAAGAAGTCTTTCTTATTCTTCTATGCACCTCAATATTGCCAAAGACAACAAATGTTAACACAACTGTATTACACTTTTTTTCTCCTCTTTATTTTTGCTACTTTATATTGGAAATATATATCTGCAGCCTGCTCTTTGAGTACACAAATATATCATGAACATAGACAAACATATTAATAAAAATTTCATATTTATATACCTTTATATTATAATCTGAAGATAACTCATAATTTTCTATTGAATTTTACTAAATTCTATAGAAATAAACAGAAATGTTATTTAGTACAATCAAAGTTTAAAGACTTTTAAGAAAAATAACTAGAAAAATATCTGTAATATTTGAAATAAAAATAGATGATGTAGAAAAAGGTAATTTCCTTTTGGGTTTTGTGAGTTGTGAATAAAGCTCTAAGTTAAATTAATCTGCTGAATCAGAGTATTATTCAAAAACATTCTAATCTAATTTCATTTTCAGTAGTATAAACACCGTGTATTATTTACAGTGGTGAAAATGACTATTTCTCAATGAAATTCATAAGTACTACACACTGAGAATGAAATTCCATGAGATCTTGAATGAGCTTTAATGATTATGATTAACATATCTGTTGCTGAAAATGAATAACATGAACAACTTATCTATTGAGTAAAAGTTTAACAAAAGGTCAGGTAGAATTATCTTATATAGAGCTGTGTGACATAAACAACCTTCAGTTTCTAAGTGTGTAGATCCTTAGAAAGAGTTAAAGTCAGAGATTTGTTTGTCTATGCATTGAAATTCAGCTCAAATATTTTAGCAAATTGATATGATTGGTTTTGTTGTTGTTTTTCTTTACTGTAGCTAAGCTGTGAATACAGTATAAATGTATTTTGGTTGTTAGAATATATGGTTTGCCTAGTAATTGCAGCATATATCTCATTGAAATGCAAGTTACGCTAAGAAACCTTCACTGGAAATAAACTGCTTGTAAATATTTCCATATAACAAATAATAATAAAATTTCAGGTCATTCTGCTGTGACTCTTCTTGCCTTGAATAGCTGTGGATAGCATTTAAACACATTTGAATGTGAAACAAGTGACACTATTAAGATAAAGGAAACTGACACTTCAAAATTATTGTATGCTAAGTCCTTGCATTGTGCTAGAAGTTAAAGCTTAAAGAACAAGCAGTGAAAGCTGAAGTTAAAATGTCAAAGGAGGTTTCAAGAATGTCTGTTAAGGAAGCTTTTTTTTTAAAAAAGCTGTTGAATATGAAATGATGTCCTTTATTTTTCCCATAACTCAAATTGATAATTATGATCCATCTAGTTGGAAAAAAAAAATCAATTAACATGATACCTATAAAAGCATAATATTTAGTCTAACTGGCTATATTATTCAAGCCAGATATCTCATGTGGATGTTACAAAGACATAGTACATCAGTAAAGAAATATGTCAGTAAAGCCATAGTATGCTTCAAAATTGCCACAGCACCTTTCTGGACAGACTACATAGGATGGTCTTGACTTTTTGCAGTATCAGTGTGACACACAGCCATAAAATCACAGAAACATCTAAGCTGAAAAGTGTTTCTTCAGACAATATAGTTCAATACCTCTCCTCAAGTGAAACCAGCTAGAACAATTTATACAGGACCTTTCCTCAGAACCCTGTTCCATAATTTGATAAAGAAAAAGTAGTGGATGTTGGTGGTATGGAGTAGACGTTGAACCTTCCCACCAATACTCCATTAAATTTTGTTGCTATGCAACAGGTGGATGTAGAGGGGCAGCCTGACAAAATGGCATCAGTATGGAAATGTGTGTGAATCAAAGGTGTGTAATTGACATCCTCCATGTAAAAGAACTGCACTCATTGAATTTCATCTATGCTTGAGAAACATTTATGGAGACTGAACAGTGGATGTGAGCACAGTGAGGAGATGAATGGTGAATTACAGCAGTGGTGACAGTGGGTCACCTCCATTGGTGCAGATTTTCAAGAGCACAGCATGCAGGCTCTTATTCGTCACTGATGAAAATGTATGTCTGATGGTGGTGACTATGTGGAAGATACTTCTTATTTTTAATTTACATTGCTATATATATATATGTGTGTGTGTGTGTGTGTGTGTGTGTGTGTGTGTGTGTGTGTGTGTGTGTGTGACCAAAGGCCAAAATATTCAAGATTGTTGAAGCTATAACCAAATAACACACCATTAATTAACTAGTTCCCTGTAAGTCTGAAAGCTGTGGGCAGGATCCATAGTTGTGGATCTGAGAGTGGTTTAAATTAAAATCCCAGAAAATCAATGAAAACTTTTAGTTATTCAAAAATGGTACAGAAAATGCAGATTATAACTCTCTCTGGATCCAGAGCTTTTGATTGAATACAAGAGTATCTGGGCTGCTGGTAGACAGCTGAAATGCACAATGAAATTATGAGATGAAAAGGACATGATAAAGAGATAAAAGCAAAAGTCTCGAATTGCAGCGAGGAGCTATTTAATTCGACATAAATCAAAATATCTTCAGAGTAATTAAGAGAAACAGACTGCTCACAGAATAGTGGTTTCACCACCCCTGACTGTTTTCAGACATGACTGATGCCAAGGTCCTTAAAGATCAGATCAGGCCTTGATGCTACTTGTGTTTTAAACAAAACATTGAATTAGGTAGCATCCAGAAAGAACTTCTAAACTATATATACATATATTTATATTTCTATGAAAGTAAATCACAAAGTCCACGAAAGCGGCAAGAATCCATGAGTATGACTGATGTAACTAGATGAGAGACAGAAAACAGACTACTCTGTTCATGCATTTTTGACAGCATACTTGCTTTGGAGTCTTAACAAGACTGAATAAAAGATAACAACATAACTGAGTAGGAGATGCTTTTAAAGAAAAAAGGTTGCTGTTGAATGACTAGTGCAGATGGTGTCTTTATTTTGCAGAACAGCCTACGGACAGATATACTATTTTTTGCATATGAAAGTAATCCAAACTTATTGCATTGGTGATACAGAGATTCAAGCATTCCCACCACCAACAGCATTCAGTATAGAAGATTATAGAACAGCAAATGGGAAAATTGTAAGAGGAGAAAACAGTTCTCTCCACTCCTGTGAGAATGTTGTGAAACTTGTTACAAATGTCTTAGTTCTCTTATGGAACTCAAAGAAGATAATACTATTGTCTAAATGCTAAAAGCATGTTGAATTGTTTGTCACTGTAAGAATCATCATTATATGGACAGACCAGGCATGGACTTAATATTACCTACATTAGGCATGTCCAACCCATTGCTCAAAAGACACATGCAATCAGGGACAACTAGGAATGTGGTGCACCCCCTGTTACCACACAATCATGGCAGCAGCTCTTCCCTACTGAATGGTTCCACTCTGTATGTGCACCCATCACTCAGTAACAACCAACACATCAGTGTGTTATTAGCACTGTCTCAGCTGAAATCAGGATAATGGAAGGGCACTGTGCCTATCAAGGAATGTTTTGTAAGGATAAAATAGTGAAACAAAAAAGCCTGTTTTCAAAAAGTTGCAAATGGACTCATAGGAAAGCTGGTTATGTGGTAGCAAATCTGATGAAAAATAAATCAAAATAATTTACTGATGGTGAGTTTATTATGCATTATGTTTATTATGTATGGAAGGCATGGCAGAAATAATTTGTCCTGATAAAAAGTAGATTTTTCTAAAATCAGTTTGTCTCAGCAGACTATGATCAGACAAATTGAAGAATAGGAAAGTCTACCAAGAAATTTAGAGAATAAAGTTGCTAATTTCAAAGGTTACACTTGGAAAATAGGTAGAAGTACTGATGCTAAAGATACAGTTCAACTTGCCATTTTTATTAGAAGTATGGATAATGAATATAGTGTCACAGATGCCATTAAATGACACATCTAAATCTCTTGAATTGTATGAAGTGGACAAAAAAAAAAAAAAAAGACACAATGTCATGGTTTTAAGATTTTTGTTATTGGTATTCCACATCATAACAACATGCAGTGCATTAAGAGTTAAAGAGTTAATACTCCAACTCCATAGATCATTGATATTTCCGGGTATACCTGTCTCAGAAGAGGAGAACTACATTCCCCAGAGGACTTTGCGATGCTTTGCATTTTTACGTATTTTCTGCTCAGAGGGAAAAGATAAAAACCCTCTGCGGTCACGGGACACTCTCTTTCCTTCGGGATCGACTCAGCAGTGGGTGCTCGCTGCCGTATCGCCTTCAGCATTAGCATAAGGCCTTTGGTTTATCAGACACTCTCTCTTGCTCATTTTATTTGATTTATGGTGGCCCGTACGGGGCTTCAATTCCAATTATATTGTATTATATTGTGTTATTTTGCTTTCTGATATCTTATTTAGTAAATTAGCTTTCCTCCTCAGATCGTTGCCGCTGTTTTGTTTCTAGGCCCATCTCCCTTTTTCCTTTTCCCTTTCCCCCTTCCCCTTTCCTGGGGCGTGGGTCTGTGGGTCCCCCACACCAATCGTCAAGGAACCAGGCCGATCCAGCCCGGTAAACCGTTGACACACAAAATCACATCAAAGTATTTTTTAAGCCTTTGTCAAGATATTGGCTATGACTTCTGGTAGTGCTCTGGAAGTAGTTGGAAAAAAAAAAAAAAAGAGGGATTTCTACTAATATTATAAGATGCTGCCAACGATTGCATCTCAAATTTAATGAAATATCATTGCATTGTACATCAAGAACATGTATGTATGAAAGTTTTTTTTTTAAATTGATATCATGCAAATTGTTATCAATGCTGTGATTCAAGTCCAAGGGATTTAATCACTGCCAATTCAAGGAATTCCTTAAAAGTATTAATGTTGACTAGGGAATGTTTACTTTTCTGAAGCAAAGTGGCTGTCAGGGCAAAATGCTAAAAATATTTCATGATTTGTAATGTGAAATCAAGTCATTTATGGAATCAAAAGGAAAATTTGTGCCAGGAATTGGAAAATATCTTAGAATTTTAGCATTTGTGATGAATTTGACCTCTCATTTAAATTAGTTGAGCATGCATCTTCAAGGTGAAGGTCAACCTCTATTGTTTCAAACAATAACAACATTCAGAGTAAAACTTAAATTATGGAAAGCACAAGTTATGGCAAATCATTTTGTGAAGTTTAATATGTTGGCTAAACACAGTCCTGTGAACAGCAAAAAATGAGATAGACTTGCTTTATGATTTGCTAAAGGATGTCAAGAATTGTTTTATTTGGTGTATTTGCAACTCTAGTTTCAGTCAATATAAATACATTGACTGCAAATTTTCAGAAGGAATGGATAAATTGCAGTTAGATATTCAACTTAAAGAAAAATTTAATCACACCTTTTTATTAGTTTTATAAGACTTATCTCACCAGAGGGAAAACATCCCTTGTTTCACAATCATTCATTACTCATGCTTTTTGAAAGAATGTACATTTATGAGTAATTGCTGTCAAGGCTGAAATACAGAAAGATCAACTCACTAAGATTTACAAACACTTTCATCAAACAAACAAACACAACAACAACAACAAAAAACCTGACTCATCGATTTCACAAAAACAAGGTTTTTGTTGCTCACTTTTTTTTTTTTGTAAAAACATTTTAAAAATAAATAACAGAACTTATTATATATATATTAACTGTACTATATACTGAATGTGTCCTAATACAACTTTTCAATCAATGTGCCCCAGGCAGCCAAAAGTTTAGACATCTATAGTCTAAATATTATTTGAATTTGTTCTTTCCTTTCTTCCTCTTCCCCTTCCTTTTTCTCTCATGAACTCTTCACTAGTATGCAATATTTTAATTCGTGTAGGAGCAGCTATGAAATAAGACAAACCATCAAAAACATATCATCAAAAGCACACAGTTGAAATGCATGAAATTTTCTTGAGTGTCAAATGTTCAGATTCAAATGGCATGTGTTATGATGTGCAAGTTTGTTTATGGATGCAAGTGGAAGGAATACTATGCTCTTGCCAGCTCCTCCTCGGTGCTTTTCCACTGTAAAATTGCCTGTTTTTATGTAGAAGGAAAAAAAAGGTTTTGATTTTTTTGTTTGTTTGTTTTGTTTTGTTTTGCAAAACACCAGTCATGATATGGTTATGCAGAATGCCATTTTTGTTTTGTTTGGAAATAAATATTTATACAGACTTTTTAATTAGCAAAAGACTTTGAAGAGGAGCTCACATTCTGAGCATATATATGTCCTTGTATGAACAACCGTAATTGTTTGGAAATTTTCCACATTTTTGTCCTAGTTAAATAAGCGTATGGTATTCAGGAAACAGACAGAAAACATGGATATTTTAAATTCACCGACTTTCCTGAATATGAGGAACTACACAATCATTTTATGAGAATCAGAAAAGAAGGAAGAATTAGTAGGAATGCACAAAGGACAAAGCATGTTCTTGCAAAGATTTAACTCTTGGCAGTAAACAATACCAAGGGTTTTAGCAGATAACTATGTGTATGCAAAGTCCTGGAAGAAATGAATTTAAATTTAAAGCAGTTAAGTGTAACCTCTATAACTAAGACAAAGTAACTGAATTGGTATATATTTTTTCTTTTGCTCTGAAATTATAGGATTATATTTATTTACATTGAAGATGCATAGAGTCTCCTTTTTCATGATCTCTTTATATTACACAACTTTGAATTTTGTGTATCCAGGTTGGGTGCTTCCTTAAAGGGCTCCATGCTCAAAGAATGATTGCTAAAGGCTTTGCTCCCCATATATAACCAACTCCTCCAGCCTTATCTCAGTACATCATCATATGGTGTCTAATCACAGGAACAATTAAAAAAACCAAGCACAACACACTTGCCGTGTCATATTATTTTACTAAGGATCTGAGTGAAACCACAAGTCTGATAGTTCTCTCACAATGAAGAAGAGCTGAAACTTGGAATGTCTGCTTGTTTTCCTTATCAAGCCTGGGAAACCTAGCCAGTACACAGATTAATGTCTCAAAATACTGAGAAACAGCTGAGCTGTAGTTTAGACTAGAACCTACACAATTATCTCTTTATAGCACTAAACCTTTCTTAACCCTCTTTTAAAATTAGGCAGACTGTTTAGATAATAAATTCAAAACAGTGTCATCTTTCTAACTTCTTAACACCTGGGAGATTAAACCCAATTTCAGTTTCATTTTTACTAGAGAGAATAGGACCATGTATCGTCTCCTACCTTTGATAAGCTGTAGACTATAGGTTAAGGTTTTGATCCATTTTTTTTTTTATTTTTTTTTTAACTTGAAAGCTGTTTCATTTTGATAATAACTAAATATTCACTGGCACAGTGAAAGAAGAATGTAGATCTCTACAGACAATTTTAAAAGGGTCTCATTTTCATTCTACTACTTAAATGATAATTTTGGTATTATAAATTAAGTATTCACTAGAACAGTTCTTAGGAGGTATTTTTCTTTCAGGACAGTTAACAGCCCTGAATATTTGGTTAGACTGTCATGGTGCCCCATCTTTCCAGGGAAAAGGGTATATCTAATTTTATACAAAAACTAGTAATTTTGAAGAAAGTGGAAGATTATCACTCCTATATTTGAGAGTCAACTGTTTTGTACATTTATCTGGAAAAGTAGATAGAACTGAAACACCTCAAGTACTCACCTTATGGAAAGCGAACTTCGGTTTCTTAACTTCTGAGTAAAACCATGGGATATCGTCCCATGTTTTAGCACTGGTTCAAAATTTTAATTGAGGAGTGTTGAGAACTGTGAAAGATAAAAATTGCCTTTTTTCATGGCTCAGAGCTTGCTTTTTTGAGGCATTTTTTGCAATAAGACTGTCTTATCTAGGAGACCAGTGTCACTTAGCTGACCATCACTTTGTGGACAGTTTTATATCTGAAAGCAGGTATTTGGAGGTGTTTGCCTTCAAAAGGAAGTGCTCAGGGTTGTTTAATGGTGGTAGATCTGGCCCGTGACCAAATAACTGGTACGAGAGATTGGAGGATGGTATCATTGTATCCTGTGAAGGCAAAATGCAGTTTAGCATCTCTTTGCACTTTCTTGACTGCTGGCAAGACCAGGAATATGGGAACAAAGAAATTCCCACTGAGATCCAAAAGCCAGGAGCTGTCACTCAAAAAGTATCTGACTCGACCACTTTGGACTTGTAAGTTTGTACAGTTGCGAAGAACAAGAAAGTAGTCGTCATCAACCGAACAACACAACCTGCAACGACCCAACAACGACCCATTGCTACTGGAGAGTTACATTGGAATCACGGTGGTTATTATTCCTCTCTTGCTTGCTACAAAGACCTCCTTGCTTTTATTTCCTATTTCTCTTCTATTGCCCATCTTCCCTTCCCTATCTCCCTAAGCAACTAGAATTTGTGATAAACTGGTCAGTCTAACATTTGACCTGTAGTGTCTTAATCTTGCTGTCAGATACACATATATCAAAAGAACCTTCTCTCCCTCCTATAAATTTGAGTGAGACAACTCCTATCAGCTTACATGCCACAAACAATCCAGAATTGTGTTACTTGAACTGTTGGTGAATCATCTTCATGCTTACAAAGTAAGCTGTATTATCTGAAACAGGCATTTAGTCCTTATTGATCTTGGAATCACAAAGAATAAAAGAAAAAAAAAAAAAGACAGTGTGCCTCTACTTAGCCCTGTGGTGCCACTACTAGATTATCAACGCCTAAATTGTCTAAAGGTCTAGTAGCCATGGTGAAACTAGTTTTCTAAGGGTTATGGATATTTATATAATAGTTATTTATCTTTTAAGACCTGTATAACTTTACATGAAGAAGGTCAGGCACTGATATCCTCAAGATAAACTAACAGCTAGGAAATGATTGAAGTTTAATCTACATTTTAGAATGATTTTGGCTATTAAGATGTTGCGTTCTTAAGGAACCCTTTTAAAAAATATTTTCCCTTCCTTAGGCAGGTAACAGTGTGTTATGAATCCAACCAGTTCAGTTGTTTTTCTCTACAACCCTATCAATTGCAATACTGCCATGAGAACAGCTTCAGAATTAAGTTCTCCATGTCATTGTATTTCTCATCTGCTGAGAAGAAATGCAGAAGTCTGTCCATACAGGAAAGGACTTCCTCCTTTTTCTGATGCATCACGTGCAGCAGAACTCCTGAGATATCTTCATACTTCGGAATTAAATGATCCTAGGACCTTTTCAACTAATTGAGGACTACTCTATACTTTATCATACTCAGATTGTGCCCATGTATTGCTTGTGAGAATTTTAGTTGGCCAAGACATTAAATCTGAAACTGAAATTGATCTTTCTGACAATGGAGATGACATAATAGGGCATAGAGTAGTTCTGTGGAAGTTGCTAGTTTGCCTGTATCAATGTATCTATATATTCCCCAGTCCTGGCAGTCATCTGACACATAAGATGACTTCAAAGTTGATGATAATGGACTTTTTTTTTTTTTTTAACTCTGATAAAATTTCTCAATGATATTTAGTTTTGAGATATTCATAAATATGATTTTATCCGCAAGGTACATTGCTGCTAGAAACATTCATATTAATGTATTAAAGATAAATTTGTAATTGATCAGAATACATTCACTGATGAAGAAATTACTCTAAATACATATTACTGCAACTGTAACATAAGTCAAGTTTCTCACACGTTAAATAGTCAGCTTCATCTTATTTATTTTGATAATTACAAGTAAAAAGTCTAGGGAGTTCAACAATCCTAAGATCTTGTAGAATATCTTGTGAAACAATAGGGAAAAAAATGAAATGAACATTAATATGTTTTTTATTATTAACAAATATCATCCTTATTGACTGGGATGAAAATGCTAAGTCCCCACTCAGCTCTAAGTTCCTGAGTGATCTGTCTCTACACATCAGGGTTCTTGGTACCTTCCCACCCTCATCCTTCTGTCAAAAAATTAAAAATAAAAAGGTCAGTAGTAATCAATTCTACAAACTACCAAGTCTTCCTTTCCATGTCTTATGCACAGATAGCTGTACTCAACTTATGTGGCCTGAAAAATCCAAATGGCAGCCCACAGCAATTAGACAGATACACAGTGACCTCAATTCAGAAAGATGTGAGGACACACCATGTTGAGGCAACCTCCCACCAAACTCACTGTATTCTTTTCAGAGTCCAAGATCCCATTTAATCCACCATTTTTCTACCCCAAAAAGACTTCAAGAAGGCTCCCCACAGCCCTGCCCTGCTTCCCTGACCACAAGGTCTCCTGAGTCAGTCTCTTGGGCCCAGCTTTGGCCCATTCTTGTCCAGAACATGTCCAGAGGTGCCTAAAGCCAGGGTAACTGTTATCTCAAGGTCTACGGTTGCCCTGCTCCTGGCCTTCCCTCTCAGCTGTGATAAGCAAACAAAATTACAACTTCTTGCTTTAAGTCACAGTTAACTGTAGTACTATGTGGTCAACAAATAGACTATTACACCACTACCTGTCCCTTGTAAGAAAGAATCTCCTATATGACTGTGCCACTATAAACTCTTGCCTGAAAATAGTACCACTATCACCTCAGCATGAAGTTCTACTCAATAGTAAAATCCATGTAATGGTTACTTCTAAAGGTTAATGGACATTTCTCAAATCTTACTTTGTTAGCCATATGAGAACTGATAAAAACTTATATCACAAAAATGGATAATACTTTTCCTCTTTTTGTATACACAGTAGAATAAGTTGGCTTACACACTCCATTATGACCAGTAATTACCCCCAGACAGATCACCACTTCCTCCTAGCCTAATGTCTCCTGCAGACTTATTGAGGGTGCACTCAATGCCCTCATCCAGGACAGGCTCCAATATGGACCCCTAAGGAACACCACTCATGGGCAGCCAGCAGCTGTATGTGACTCCATCCACCATCACTCTCTGGGCCCTGCCCTCCAGTCAGTTCTTCACCCAGAAATGAGTGCACTTATCCAACCCATGGACAGTCAACTCCAGAAGAAGCTTAAAAAAAAAAAAAAGTTTTTGAAGTAAATAAAAGACAGCCATATCACAAGTTACTGCAATCTTTTTATTCAGCTTTATTTTTCCTTGTTATTATCAGTGTTCTTAACTTCAGCTCACAGCTTCTCTTATGTTAGTGTTGCATCAGCAGTTTCTGTGACTACAGGAAATTATTTACATGTTATAAAATAGTTTTGTGACACTACTGCAGATGGTCTTATTAGCTTAGCAGAAAAAGATAGGATGAATACTAATTGTAGCCTTGTTAATTTGCTATGAAATGTTAGAATTTTTTAAAGACTGCTCAGAGCAGCATAACCATAACAGTTCTGTCTTTCTCATCAAATACCCCCATTGCTGGTTTACTAACTTCTGCAACTGAATCTACAGCTATTTTGTAATATGAATTTATCCCTGCTGTTCAATACTAACTTCCCATTTCTGTTTTCTTTGTGTACACCTGTGAAATGCACAGTGCAAATTAGAGCACAGATTCGAGCTGGCAGTGAGCTCGAGAGCATTAACTGCTTCATTGACCCTGACCTAGGGACCCAAGAGAAGGTCTATGTCAGCCCCCTGGAACTGTCAGCTGCTGCCCCAGATGCTGAATAAGGCCTCACCTCCAGCACCTCAGCCTTGTCCTGGCCAGACAGGTGCCTTGTTAAGCCTGACCTACCAGCCAACATTTTGCCCTGGTCTCATCTTACCTTCATTGCCAAGGAGGTGCCTGATGCCCAGGGCTGGAGCTGCACTAGTGCCCTCAGATGCTCTGCTTCTTGCTGCGTAGTGGGACAGGTTACAGCCAGCAGCTTCCCATCCTTTAATTAACTGACAGTTTGCATTACAGCTTGACACTAAGTTACTCTGTGTTAAAATTGAGATCCCAGTCTTAGGCCCACAAACCCACTGGCCCTTCAACGACCAGAAGGGAAAAGCAGCTGTGTCCTGGATTTATAGACTACATAAATACATTTGCATAGGCTACCTTGAGGACTGTCCATTCTGAATACTGCAGTAATAATCCTCCCCTGTACTAAACACTGGTGAGGCCTCACCTCAAGTACTGTGTGTAATTTTGGGCACCTCAACACAGAAAGGACATTGAAGTGCTGGAGCAGGTCCAAAGAAGGATCTGAAGAACATGCCCTATGACAAACAACTGAAGGAGCTGTGGCTGTTTAGTATGAGGAAGAAGAGGCTAAGGGGAGACTCCACTTCTCTCATTAAACACCTAAAAGGTAATTGTCATGGCAGCACAGTCTCTTCTCACTGATGACAGGACAAGGGGAAATGGCCTCAAGTTGCACTAGGGGAGGTTCAGGTAGGACACAAGGAAAAGCTTCTTTACAGAAAGTGTTGTTGTTAAGCACTGGAATGGGCTCCCAAAAGAGGTGGTTGAGTCACCATCCTTGAATGCATTTAAAAACCATATGGATTTGGTGCTCAGGGAGATGATTTAGCAGTGGACTGTTAGAGTTAAGGTAGTATGGTTAGGTTGTAGTTGGACTTGATAGTCTTGAAGGTCTTTTCCAACCTGAGCAATTCTATGAATTTAATATTGCATTTTGAGTTCTTGATGCCATCTCATCTACTAGGGAAGTTAATTTTTGTTCCTCCAAAAGGAATTTTTCAAATTGCTAGGAGTATGCTTCTTTCAAGAAATTACAAAAGACAATTACCAGTAACAAAACAGAACCTGCTAACACAAAGGTACAATTATTTTTAACTAATGGAATTGCTAAATTGGCCATCCCTGCTCTTATGCAAAAAGAAGTTAACACTTTATCAATTAATTGAAAAAAAAAACTGCCAAAACTGAATACAAAGTTGCTTGTAATCATTAAAAAAAAAAAGTAATTCAGAAAAACTTCCATATTGCCATTCCATTCCCTTAGGGACCTTTGTAGAATTTTCTAGTTAACTATCCCCTGATGTTGACTACATATTTTCTGCCTTACGTAGTTCAATCAACAGACTGTTAGTCAGTGTTGCTAAAGCACCAGGTATGAAAATGCATCATCTTTATCTCCTCTCACTTTCTTCTTCTACACAGAGATTGTTATACAACCTCCCCTTATGATCAGTGGTAAGAAATACTTACAGGGAGCAATTAATAAGCCCTATTTTAGTCAGTTACTGCAGGATGAAATAAATAATTTCTCAAGTGTGTCTATGTTCATCCCTTGACAGTAATGTGCCACTGAGTATAGTGATAGCCTGCAGTGCCTAACTCAGATATATACGTGCATTCCAAGTAACTGAAATTAAGAGGTTGATCCCATCTAAATTCCTAGCAAGTTTGCTGATTCAAAACCAGATCTGTGCAATATGACCATAACATGCAATGGTTAGTTCAGTTTGAAAGAGAGGGCATCCCGTACTTTATCAGTTTCTACACAGCAGTTTAAGACAGTAACTTTAGTGCCACTTAGGTATGCATTTCTTTCACAACAATACTAGTTTAAGCAGCCCTTCTGACTCTGTGTAATTATTGTTTGTACAGTACCAGAATTATTTGTTTCTGAAACAAACTATGTAAAAACTGATAGTCTAAGAGGATGCTAAAAGGAAGTCTTAGACTTGCAATGGTCAGATACAGCTAGAAATGTGAAGTACTAAAATAACAGTGGAGATTCAGTCTTGTCTTTTGTATCAGCCTGTGCATTAATTTCAGGGATATAGCCCAGCATCTCTATTAATTTGAATCTAGATCTTAAAACTAATCTATGTTTCTGTAGTCTCAGAGGTTTTGCTTAACCTTGCCCTTGCTACAGAATTACTTCAGCTATTCTGGTTATGATCTACAACAGATCAAATTAAATTGTTCCAATACTACAGAAATTCACCTGAAGCAGAGTTCTAGATAAAAAGGGAAGCAAATTTGAAGGTTTTTTTTAAGTCACACATTCCAAAGGCTAAACATAAATAAAAGTAGAGATGAATTACAGTGACCCAGCCAGTTAACTCAATAGAGACCTTAACCATAACAGACCCTACTTTCTTCATTTCCATAATAGATTATTACTTTTTGTTCTGAAGTGATATTTTGTAAAGTTTGAGTGATAACATCTTTAAATGCATCTTGAAATAAAGTGTTTTTATTATATTCACTTCAAAGAACTGAAACGATCACGTGCACCCCAGAAAGGTGCTGGTTGCCCCATCTTTGGGGATGAAATCAGATCAGACCAAGATCTGAACAATCTGACATAGCTGCAGATGCCCCTCTTTGTTGCAGGAGAATTGGACTAGATGACCTTTAAGGGTTCCTTCCAGCTCAAATGAGTCAGTGATTCTGAGAATATGAAAATTAGCTAGACCCATTGAACTGTGATGATTACATGAAGTCAGTGGATCTTCTGCCTACTCCCTAAGGAGGCAGAACATTCAGAATACATTCAACAATTGAAGTTAGTGAGTGATACCATGCTTAATGACCTTGGTCGGATTTTTGTTATTGCTCACCTTCAAATTCCACAAAAATAACAATTTCTCACTAATACGTGAAATTCTGAAGCTTCATTTTTAGAAAGATTAGCTGTAAACCCTTCCAGATGGGACATAGATAAAAATGTATCTGGGACAGAATTGATTTTCTTTATAGTGTCTGATATAAAGTTATGATTTGACTTCAGGAGAAAAACAACATTGATAACACTGATACTTAGTTGTTGCTGAGCGGTACTGTACAGACTCAAGATCATTTCAGTTTTCCAGCTTCCTGTATTGTCTTTCCAGCAATAGGGCTGGTAGGAAAAAAAATAAACAAAACTTTTGACCTAAACTAGCCAAAGTGACATTCCATACTGTATAACACATGGAAAAAAAAATCTATAAAACTGAGGGGAATTAATGAGGGGGAGGAGGGGGGGAGAATTGGGCAATGCTGCTTGCATATCAGTCATTGGATGGTGAGCAACAGCCATATGCAGTATGGTAGGTGTCCAGGTGGGTCTTTAAAATCTCCAGAGTAGGAGACTCCACAACCTCACTAGGCAACCTGTTCCAGTGCTCCATCAGTCTCACTGTGAAGAAGTTCCCACACACATTTGTGCAGAACCTCCTATGCATCTGTTTATAACCACTTCCCCTTGTTCTGTCACCACACACTGCAGAGAAGAGTCCATACTCATCCCTTTGTCTCCTGTTCAGTTGAACCACAGATGATATACTTCAAAAAGGCTAAAGTTTCTACCATTTCAACAGGGTAGAGAAAAGTCCAAATACCTTTGAAATTCATATAAGATGTGAAAAGTTAATGTATGATTTGTCTTATCTGATAGACTTTTTTTTTTTTAATTACAACAGCTATCAGTGGGGTGAATACCCTGAATAAATAGTACCCAAACAATATAATGAAATAAACAGCATATTTTTGTACAGATTATCCAGATAGTATAAAGACACCCAATAAATTAGGAAGGTCTCACCTGAAGCCACAGGTCAAGGCTTGCCTGGACCACCACACAGGAATGATCTCCAACAAGAGATCCATCCCCAGTGGTGGTTAGCCCTTAAATTGTGTTTGGAAGACGTGGAGCCAGACTCTATCCCTTCTGGTCACACAAGTGAATTGCCTTCACCTGTGCTCCTGCGTCTGACTCAGTGCTCACCTAAGGTGATCAATCAGTGGTTCAGGCAGTGATTCAGCAGTTCCCATACACTATCCCATTCAAAGCAAACCATTCATCATTTTTTCAGTTCTTTTCGGAATCGTGCATATATAATATAACTCTTGAAATTCTATGAATGGATGAAAATAACGGTAGCCTAAAGGACACAGAGGTCAAAACTGAAATAGATTCTGGTTGCCTTGATTCATCTTAACCAATGATCTTACATGACACAAGAAAAAAATGTGCAGAAATATTTTGCTAGTATGAGTAGTTAAGCTGTTGATAAAATTAACAGGTTTTTAAAAATAAGTGACTTCTTGGGCAAAGAGAAGTAGTGTTCTATTTAATATTCTTAATACTAACTTTGAAAACCAAGAAGAGCAACATAGGAGTAGACATAAAACATATAGCTTTCAATACTGTTAGACTTAGCTACAATTTGGGTTGTGTAAAATGAAAATCTCTCCTTGCAGGAGAGATTGTTGGTCATGTTTCAAGTTATTATGTTTATTGTTTCTGACTGCTGGGAGTTTGGAAACAGTTATTAATTTCTCAATATGTTTTTTTCACTTCAATTCTTTCTTTCTTTGTCTCTAATATAGAGAGAGAGACATAGAGAGTTGTAGTGTAAGAGAGAGAATGGGAAAAGTGATAAATGTAAATTTTGTCTTAGCTATATCCCATTACTGAATCAACATGAAAGTCAAGAACAGTCAGGTTCTTCAGATAACGCCTTAGCTACAGTTATTTTTTCTCTTTATTTTACTCCCTGCTAGCTTTCTGTGGCACTGGGCTTTAAGGAGATGGGAAGAAGGAAGAGAATGACTCCTTAAGATATGTTTTTACTATACACTGAAATTAACTAGATGAAATCATATATATATTTATATATTTATTCTAGCTCATTATTCTTCACAACCTGAATATAATTATTTCTAACTTAAATACTTATTTTAATTCAATGAAAGGAAATCATTCTGCATCACCATCATGAGAAAGTGTATTTAAAAAAGTCACACTAACAACAATGATAATATACCCAACTACCCACAGATTTTCCTTTTAACATTTGTTCTATTAATTCTTTAAAGATAGTAGTAGAATTATATTCACCTTTATGTTCTTCATACATGAATATGAATGGGCTTTATTTTTCAGCTTATGCTGAAAAACACAACAAAATAAAAACTGAGGTTTAAGATGATGGGAAGAAAAAAGCCAGATAGACTTGTAGTCAAGGACCTGGAGACCTATGGAATACAGAATGGATTGGAGTGGAGTGGAGTGGAATAGTTTGAAAGGACCAAAAAAGATTATCTAGTCTAATTGCCTGACCATTTGAGGGCTAACCAAGCTTTGCTCCAAGAGGGAGCAAATAGATGCCAAATTGTATTTTGACTTCACAGGATACAATGGTACTATCTGCCTGTACCAGTTATTTTGTCACAGGCCAGATCTTCCGCCATTAAACACCTCTGAGCACTTTCTTTTGAGGGCAAACACCTCCAAATAAATGCTTTCAGATGTAAAACTGTCCTCAAAGTTATTCCCCGCTGCCATATGGTGACACCCACCACTCCTGTCCTAGATAGGTCTTATCTCAGGGAATGGCTCATAAAGTGAGATTTGAGCCAATAGAAAAAAAGAAAAAAGGAATGGTTCTGAATCAAGGAGACTTGTACAGACTTTTTTTAAACTAGGCCTCATAGCTTGCTCAAACAGGTAACTTTAGGAACACAGGTATGGTAGAAATTCATGTCACATTGAAGATAAGTGAAAACAAGTAGAGCTTCTGTTTACAAGTCATTGGGGGGGGGGGGGGGGAGAGGAGATGGGGTTGGTTACATGAAGACAAGGACAACACAATGGTGGGTAGGGTTGCTGCTTATAACACAATGGAGGATCCAGTGAAAGATGGAAGTTGCTCTTTGCAACTCAATGTGGAAGTCTCATGATAAGGAGGCAGAGTTGCCACACAGTGAAAGATTTTGCAAGGATGTCACCAGGTCGGCCCAAAGACCCTCCCCACATTTTAGGACACATGCTCAGAATGGGGAAACATCCAATGCATATATAATAAATTCCTTGGAGATGTAATGAATATATATGTATACTATGCCCATAAATGTGTAGTCACCGCTTTCCTTGGTGTGCATGTTTGGTGAGCGATCCCCATGAACCCAGAGCTGTAATAAAGGGAATACCTGCTTGACATAACTCATTGGCTTGTCAAGTTATTCTGTCTGATTTCTTGCCTTCTGTTCAGACAGCTATCAAGAAACTACAGGTTTTACTTCCAAGAAGATCAACTTGGACATTGTAACTGGCAAGATAAATAAATATTAGTTTTCTTACCTTTAGAATACAGCATTCAATAAAATGTGTCTATTAGTTGTGAAAGGCATGTTTGTAGAAAGCTATTAACTGCTGGAATTCAGACCTCCCTTAAACTTTTAAATGAAGATTGACACATCCCTCAGGAATGTAAGATTACATGCAACCTATAAATCCCAAGAGTTGTGAATTGACAGTTATTCAACAGACAAGAATGGAAGGAAATAGAAGAACTTTTCACTTTTTTCTTCTCACTGAAATTTTTGGGACTTAATTTACTATGCAATATGGCTTTCAATTAAAAAAATAATAATAATAAAGGAAAAATCTTTGGGCATACAAATTCACCACAACAAAAATGCCACCTACACTTTATTTTCTCTCGTAGGAGACTTTATTAAGAAAAGCCTCTCTAATTAGTATCAAGTTTGGCTAACTACTTTTTTTTTAATTTAAATACTCTGATACGAAAAAAGGATTTTTTTCCTCAGAATACTTAGACTATACCAAAAAACGAATATGCACTGTATTCTAAAGAGATAGGTAGATGTACTTAAGCATTGAAATATAATATGCTTTGCCATTTAACTGCTGCACACTGCTATGCTTTGATGTGGGCTGACAAATTCTTTCACACCCACACCCATTTGAAGCTATTGGTGTGGGTGTAAGTAGATGTTGATGTCTTTGGGCTGGCAACATGATGCACTTCAGGAAACTTAAGCAGTCCTTTGAGTATAGATTACTATTAAAGTGACAGGTCATTACTGTATTTTATATATATATATATATATATATATATACATACACACACATAGATATGAAGATGCATGAAATATTATATAGAAATTATACTTTGTAGTTAAAAATTTTCGACATGCATATGAGCATATAGGTGTATACATAAAGTAAAAGTGTAAGAACACTATACCCCATATATTAAGCAATATGGCATATATTGCCTTTCAGTAACTGGATGAGTTCTCCTTCAAAAGGCTTTGACATAACTGTTAGTAGTGCTGAAGCTTATTGAATATCTTTTAGCCTATTTGTTTTTATTTGTTCTAATACTGACAAACAATATGCTAAAAAGGGAGTAGCTAAGAGCACAGTCTAAATTACAAAATCCACTATTCTTCAAGGAAAGTTATTTGGGGAATTAAATCTGTGTAATTATTAAAAGTTTGATTCCATGGATACACCACATTTATGTGCTTTGGAATGCAACTCAAACAGTTCTAGAACTTTGTTTTAATTTGGATTGAATTGGAGGAAACACATTAACTACCACAGAATGAAAATGTCACCTCACATTCTTCGCATGTTCATTTCCCTTGTTACCACTAAATTATAGTTAGATGTGTTTCATCAGATCCATTATCAGTTTATCAAAATCAGCATCACTCAAGTTTAGCGTCTGAAATTGGTTATTTTGAGATTATGTTATCTATTCTGAAGAAACATAATTAATTTACAGAAAGCCTGTAATAATAATATAGTTGCCATAAAGATGCATAATTACATTGAGAAAACATACTATTCCTCTGGTAATGCAATGTTCCTTCAGTTTCTGATAACTGATAAAGTATCTTCCAAAGGAAACTAGATACGTATGAAAAATTAATACTTCAGTTAGTGCAGTTAAGGAGGTGCAATTTCTTCATGATTTTTACAGTACAATGTCATTGTACTCACTGGGAAAGGCAAGAACATGTGAAGCAAAATAATGAATATTTAATTAATATGTTAGCACAGATATTCTCTCACAGCAATAACCTGTTTTAATTTATGAAAGAGCCATACTAAAATTAGAAGGTTTTTGGGTTTTTTGTTTGTTTGTTTGTTTTAAACAGAGGTACTAATTTTGCTACATTTATAAATAACGCATTTTCAAAAATACCACTTTGGATTATCTTTTTTTTTTTTTTTTTTCAGGATCATTGTTCACTTGCTAAATGAATACCCTGTTGCAAAGTAGTCAGGGAAGCTAAAAAAAAAAAAAAAAAACAACTATCTAAATCACAAATGTGGAAAAAAGTAAGAATTGTGTATAAATTAAAATTTGAATCAGGGGCCACTAGAATTGTACATCTATTTCAGCACCAAACACTATATGAAGAAGGAATTGATCTGGGGTGGATGCAAAAAAGCACCACTCACTGCCTCCCTGCACTAATACCCACTGTTTTTTCTCCACAAACATTCAGCAAACACCAATTAATGTCAATAAATTAATATTTTTCTACATTGAGGAATTCAATTGGATACCTTTGCTTCAAACATACTTCCATGTCAGATGCCATTTTGTCAGACTACCCCTCTTCTGCCATCTCTCACATGGAAACAAAATTTAATGGAATATAGGCAGGAAGGTTTCACCTCTACTGCTACATTACCAATGCTTGGCTCTGACAAGTGAGAGCCAAGATAATAAAATAGGAGGCTTTCATGGTTTCATGATTTTTGGTATTGGTATACCCATAACTATCAATGATCCACAGAGCTGGAGCATCAGCTTTTCAACTCCCAATGCACTACATGATGTTATGATGTGGAATACCAATTTCAAAAATCATGAAACCATGACAGAGGCATCACTTTTGAAGCAGGCCTTCTGCATGTGCTATAATCGAAATAAATTTTAATAGAGATATGGAATGAAAATGTGGTTTGTTCTATCTTTTACTGAGTAATACATCAGAGCTGAGTTTTATAGTTAACAACATTATTTCTTTGTCTGATGACAACCTCAGCAGCAACACTTTCATACCTTATGGTGATTATTTATAATGCCATTTGAAATTAAATATTTTATTCCTTTTGTTTTTTACTTCATATTTACTTTGCATTAAAGCAGAAACTAGACATTTAATGTTCTTGGTCTCAGACTCTTAAATTTCAAACTTATTTTTTGAATAGTAAATATGCAGTGAATTTTGAATAGAATTCTATTGATTATGTTATTGAATCTTATTTCAATGCAGAGTACGAGAGTTCACAAAAACAAGGAAATCTAAGAGAAAAAGAAAATTACTGTTATATCCACTAAAAATATTGAGGAGCTTGCCTGTTCTTTAGAATTGTCAAGACTTATGCACCGGATAAAATATGAATGTCAGATTTAAATGTACATTCTGGGATCTCCTCTTTAAAAATCTTTGTATTGGTCTTAACTGATTAAAAAATTATCAGTCAAACGAAGATCATAGGCATGAAAAATGAAACATCAGCTTTTGTTTTAACATGACTAATATTTAGTCACTGAATAGTGGTGACTTGCATCTCAACAAATTTCTGTGGGTTTTTCCCATTTTTTACATTTTCCTTTTTTTTTTCTTATAATCACCAGACTACATATTAGTTTCATTCTGTTCCTCTACATAAGTATGCTATATGGACCATGATGTGCCTCTATTGGATGTATGATCACGCCATAGGATCACTGAACTCTGGGCTATTTGACTTACGCTGGTTTTTAAATCATGAAGAAATTAATGAATCTGAGTGGAAGAGGAGAAGTCCATATAGAAGAATAAAAAAAAAGAAAAAAATAAACAAGTGTATATTGCATAGAAGAAAAGGAGTGGAACTGTTAGTGAGCAATGCAGCAATTTAATTTTGACGTATGTAAACGCCTTCACAGATGTCCTGTGCCTTCTTAATCCTTGTAATGTATTGTGTGTCTTGTTATCTTGATAGCTGTTGTGTTACGGTTGCACTGACAACTTTTGTACAACCATATTCTGTCATCACACCATGAACAAAGGTAAGCCAAATTAAATGAAAATTAATAAACTCCAAGAGCATAATTTCACCAGAAAATGAAAAACAAATAAAATAAAATAAAATAAAATAAAATAAAAATATTTTTTTAATAAACATATAAACATCTCATATACAATAAGACAGATTCTGTATAGGTAGCTCGATAGAGTAAACTGAATGAGTTATATCAAATAACTAAATGCATAAGTATCTGGCTTTTGAATATATAATTGTTTTTCTAGCAAACTAACTGAAGTAGCATTCCTATCAGCAAACTATTTTACTGCTTTATTTATTTTGTATTCTGTACATAATTATATTCTGAGAAATTCAGAAAACATCTATGTTTCTTCCTGAAATTGTGGAAGCATGAAGTGAAATCATCCTGAATTTTTGAGACAGCAAAACATCAAAGCAGTAAAAACAAGATTTCATAGCTATCTCCCTGATCTTCATGGTACTTATATCTCTTAGAACTCAAAGTACCATAGGTCAGATAGACAATACCGTACATGTTTTCCCCTGTAGCAGAAATTGTAAACATTATTCTCTTATCATAGATGTTCAAATATGACGATCATTAACTTTGTACATTCAGGATTGCATGTCAATTGAACAGGATCTATATACATTCCAGCAAATTTGCAGTTAGTTCACTGCTTATGTTAAGGAAAAGAAATCTCACAAATATCTTTACTAGAGTGTGCAATTAATAAACCTAACTAAAGTTAACAGCAAAGGTTTCTTATATCTCAGCAATTTAAAACAGAAACATAGCAAACATTCTAGTTGTAAAGCAATAATCAGCTAGAAAAAGTGGTAAAAGATAATTCCATCAAGGAGAAAATAAATATGAAGAGATCAGTAATAGAGATTAATTAAAGACAGTGTAATTTAGGTATTATATGTAAAGATGTAATACAGTCCTTTGGCATTTAAATCCTTAAATTCTTGAATTGTATATAAAGTTGCTCTCATATTTATCAAAATTTCAATTAAAATGTTATTTTTTACTGGAAATACTAGATTTGTAAGCAAATTAAAAAAATGTTTCAATAAATTACAACAGAATATATTATGAGAAATAAATTTAACATAGAAAAAAAAAAATCCAAGATCATTTCTGTACACTTGCTGATGATTAGTCTCTGTATTTCTATTAGTGAGTAACCTGATGTACAGACATTGTCATCAGTGATGAATTAGTCCTCACATGTTTTATTTTTCACTCACTTCTTTTTATACCAAGACCAAGACCAAGACCAAGACCAAGACCAAGACCAAGACCAAGACCAAGACCAAGACCAAGACCAAGACCAAGACCAAGTGCATTCCATTTACTGAGAATCTGGTGGTGAATGTATCAAGATAAGAAAAATGTGAAGGAGAAAGGAGAAAAGAGAAGGAGGAGAAGGAGAAGGAGGAGAAGGGAGAAGAAGGGGAAGGGGAAGGGGAATGGAGGGAGGAAAACAGGGAAGTATCTTTCTATGGAATACATTGCTTTAATGGGATCTAGCATTACTGGCAACAAGCTTAAAACATGGATCACCACAAAGGATGTTCATGTTAATTAGAGTTTACTTTGATCCAAATTATGTTCTTTATTATTGGTATCTATACTAAGTTAATTGTTTCTCCAAAGTTTGTGAAGAAAAGTCAGATCCTGTAAGGAAATTTCATCCTGATTATGTCCGACATCTTACTTAGGGAAAGATAAATCACTATTGACAACGAGTTTAAATTAGATACTATGTTAGATGTTAAATGAGATGCATCTCTTCTTCAGTCTGTGATAGTTCGAAGTGGAATAGGCATGAGAAAAGCACAAGTTGCTTCTTCTAATCCAACAACACATTCATTTGTATGAGCCAGAATAGATCTTCCAAATATCTAGGAACAATAAGATAAAATAAAATAAAAACATTAAAGAAAAAGAATTATATGACATATTGAAGCAGCAGGTGAGTAGGGTTCTCAGGATAAATTTGAGTGTTTAAATTCCTATTCCTTTCTTTTCTTATCATAAGATTATTAATTCCATATTAAATTCTTCTCCCGCCTTTAAAACATTTGTGTGTGTGTGTGTGTGTGTGTGTTTGTGTGTGTGGAGCTATTGTTCATTAGTTTCAAGCTAGTTTAAATCCTATTACTATCCTTTGAACATCAGTTTTGCTTATAGTTCAGAAGAACGTTTTTGAACATACCAATTACTAAGTAGAATCATAGAATGGCTTGAGTTGGAGGGGATCCTAATGGTCATCAAGTTCATCCCCCTGCCACTGACAGGCCCACCAATCTCCAGGTCTGGTACTCGATCAGGTTGCCCAGGGCCTGATCCAATTTACTTTTATGTCTTAATGCATTCCAAAGCTTTTCAGTGTAAACTTAACAAAGAGAAAGTTGAACAGAATGTTGAGAGAAAGAGAAATGATGAATACTGACAAAGAACAGAAATAATCTTTTATGCTGAAAAATTTGATTGTATTTACAATAATGACTTCACTTTCCTACTGTCAGACTTTCAATTTGGTTTTGGATGTACTATTACTATTTTCAGCAGAGAACCTCTAACAGAAGCAGGACAATAAAAGAGTCTAAGGAAATACAAGGAAATGGGTTTCTTACATAATTTTGGGTGAATTCAAAACATGTTTTATACTATTTGATAGAGACAAATTTTCTGCAAATGATCATGTCCTTTTAATTGCAGAAGCTCAGTGAAAAAAGTATGCCTATCACTTTTATTTAATGTAAGATTTTCAGCTAAGTAACAAATAATTTCTGGTTTTTTTTAAAGAACATCATATAAATTCTCAAAGATTCTTTCACAGATAGGCAGTTTTCATGTTTTCCTTCTGGTTTAATTTTATATATAAATGCCAACTTTTTGCTATTTTAATGGAGGGGTTTAGAAATAGAATAAAAAATACAGATTAATTTAAGCCTCTTCTATGCAAATATATAGAAATTCAGTTAAGGTTTTTGTGCCTTAATATATTTTGCTATGCATTAGCATAACAGTATTTTGTATTTTGGTTGTTGTTGTTACTTACTGAAGATACTTCGTATCTTGACAAAGTCAACTATCCAAAGATTGAGATATTTATGGTATCCAAGACATCTACAATTGATGGATGTGACATGACCTAAATGAAATCTGTACTTTCTACATCACTAGCTGTAGAGCATGATACTCTAAGGTACCTTACCTTAGCATTAGGCAGATAAGTTAACCAAATCAAACATTTATTTTCAGCTTCATTTATTTGCATAGTAAGATACAGAATCTCAGCAGCCGTAAAAACAATTATCTTTGCCTACAAGTACATCTGGAAAAATGTTGATCTTTCAAGTGTTGTTAAACAGGTATTTTGTTCTTTGAGTGCATCTAAAAAGTAAATATTAAAAGTTTATTAAATTTATGTAGAAAACTGGGAAACAGGTTAGAGAATATGACAGTGGTAACTGCCAATTGTTACAAAAGAGTCATGAGTCTTGGCAACCTGATTAATTTTCTAATTAGGGTTCCCCATCACAAAACATCATAAAAAAGTAAATAGAGCAGGAAAGTTAATAATGTATTTAATCATATTTGTAATTCTCAAATTTGGTATACTACTTACTAATTATTTAGGACCACAGTTCCCTCTCGAGAGAGCTGATCATTTATAAATCTCTTCAAAATGTTAATGTTGGAGCTCCGTAGAAGTGCATTTTTGAATGTACCTTTTAGTAGATTCTGTTAAAAAAAAATGAGATTCTCTATCATTCTCAAAATACTATTAATTTGATAAAAAAATGTGATAAAAAGTGGGAACCGACAATCTCATACATGGGAAAAATTATTTATGGTCACTACCAATAAATACTCTTGCACCTATGTAAAGCATATTAAATTGTAGCTTTTTATTAAAGAAGAAAAGTGCTGATACTTAAAACTTGATGGTAAAGGGAAAAGGAAAGGGAAAGGGAAAAGGAAATGGCAGGGGGAGGGGAAGGAAGGGGAAGGAAGGAAGGAAGTTTGGAAGGGGAAGGAAGTTTGGAAGGAAGGAAGTTTGGAAGGAAGGAAGGAAGTTTGGAAGGAAGTTTGGAAGTTTGTAAGGGAAAAAACTATGTAACTGATAAAAGTACATAGTTTCATTTCTAGTGAGTATAACCCAGTAATTGTATATCAGTGATGTTAACGTTATTTTTCAAACTGTTTTCTCTTAATTCTAATGAGGATGTTTTTCAGAAGTGTTATTTTATTCTATGAGTTTTATGGAATTAAAGGTTAAGAAAATGAAAAATTTCAGAAAATCAGGTGAAAACAGTAAAAAATATCACGGACATTGGCATGACAGGTTCCAAGTTTCATATCACTTTTTGAATAGATTATTCTTCCTGTAGTAATTAAGTTATTTGCTGGAAATAAGTTTCGAAGCATGTGCCTTATTCATTGTAATCTTAAAGTAATCACAGGCTATTCTTCACAGCTGTTATAAATATTCAGAACATTTAAGATTTTTTCATTTAAAATTAGAGGTGAAACATTTAAATTTTCCTTATTCTGATAGATAATATAACAAATTGTATTTATAGCCCTGATTAAATGGATATTTTTAATTATATATTTTTCAATATATTTCTGAACCGGTTAATTATTTCTTATCTTGCTTTCCAGTATAAAAGTCCTATTTTAAATGATTTCTCAAAGACCTTGTTAGAAATGTACATAAACTAAATACTTTCTCTTGGCAAATATTGTTGGAGCCCCACAGAGATTCTTAGTTTGTCTTCAAAAATTAATGGACAAGAAATTAGCTGAAAAAATCTCAATCATTCTGCCATTAAGTGCATACATATATGTGTTAATAGGCAAAGGTGGATGCCTACAAAAGTAATGTTTAATTTTGCCCTTTAGCTTTTGTAAAGAAAGAATCCATTTTAACTGGAAACATTAATTTTATGATACAGTTCAATTGTGACAATTTAAGCATGACTCCTTATTCTAACAAATTACAACTTAATTGTAAGTTAAGATAAAGAAGATAGATATACAGGAATATGAAAAAACAAACAAACGGCAACAACAAAAAACAGAGAAATTAGAATCAGTAACATAGTAAATTTCAATATATAAGTGTTTTAACAGTGAATATATAAATTTTTAATTCAGAGTTAAAAAATAAAGGCTTTTATTTTTACTAGCAAGGGTCAGATGTGTTAATCTGGAGTAATCTCTAGAAACTGTTGCTTCATTGGTTGTTATATTTTTTGCATTAAAATTAGTCTGTGTATTTACAATTGTCGACAGATTATGTGAGCAAAACTGTTATAGTCAAGTATGTGTTAACTGAAATGAGAATAGTCATAAACATAACAAAGGAATAGAAAGCCTAATGAAAAGCTGAAATGCTTTAGATTATTATAGAAACATTATATTGATGATTCATTAAAATCAGCAAGTAAGCAAGAAACATGACTTGAGAAATCACTGCAAAAGAAATGAGAATCACTCGATACCTACCAATGAAGTACCAATGGCTTACAATTAAAAGATTCACCTTGAACACCACAGGTTATTTCAATTCTTAAAATTTAGGGATACAATTATGAGCAATTTTTCTAAATATATGAGAAATACAACATACAGCTATATAGTATACACATATGATTACTGAAAATTATATGGCAAAAATATAGACTCAGAAAAGTGACAAGAATTATAAATCCTTCAGTATTAGAAAAGCTTTTTTCACATTATGTTTTTAATAAAACTTTATTGGTGTGAGTAAAATAGAACTCTATGTACGGTGATTAGCAATAAAGCTAGAAACTTGCTGTAAGCCTACCTTCACAGGGAAAATAAAGTCATTCAGACAGATGAGTACAAATCTAATTGAATTACACTACCATCTATTTATTGCTTCCAAAGATCAAGGCTTGTTTTAGAAATCTGCGCGGTATTGAAACTGGAGTGTTAGAGGTGACCAATGACACTTTAATTAGTTCTGGCTATGGATCAATCAATTCTTCACTGGTGCCTGACAGCTCAGGAGCATTTGACATTATTGATCTTTGTCCATTTACTCATTTTCTCTCTGCCTAAGCTGTTTGGATTCCTTAATTCTCTGTATTTTCACTGTCATCTTTCTGAGCACGTTCATACGTGTCTCTGCAATACATCTTCGTCTGCTTCATTTGTTCTCTTCTGTGACATTTAGTAGAAGTCTCTTATTAAAGTGTTATTTTAAAAATTATTCACATTACACTGAGTTAGTTCAGTTGATCAGAAGTAAAATCTGTCTTCTACCATTCTCTTGTATCTGCTACATTTCTAGAGGGATGCACACAATATTTTTCTAACAATTAGTACTAGAAAACAGTGCTGAAAAGCTGTATAATATCCTACATTTAAGAAAAAAGATAAAAATTGATTTGTTAATCTCCATGCAGAAGTTTACTGAAGAGATAGTATAGTTTTTGTCTCTTCCTATTTAATGTAAATGTAAAATATTTTCCTTTGACAAGAGTAGTGAAAGTGAATGTGTAATTATGTTGTTGTTCTTTTTCTACAGATTTACGACCTGACTGTATTCAGACTGGATAAAAATCTATGTGAGTCACAAACTTCATAATTCTTATAATTTTAGATTTTTTTCATTTAGATTTATGCCTTATTAAAAAGTGATCCTGTATTAGAGGAAATTCTCAACTGGTATGTTACCTCTTTTTTTAGGGAAAACTTTTATTTTCCCTAATCTGAAATAATTATAAGTTTTTTTCAAAAACATGATATTAAACTGTGCACAAAACCTTGATAAACAGGCACAAACAGCAGGTTAGTTTCCCTCCAGCATGGATTGAACTAAGCAGTGCCTACCTCCTCACTTGTATGCCCCTTCTTGGATGCTACTTTGGAGATTATTAGTACTATCATTGCCTCTTTGCATTTCAGTCATGGGTCTGTGGCTGCTCATGTTGCCTACACAGCTATCCACTGCATAATTGGAAGGAGTAGAACATCTGCCACACATACACACAGATGTAAAGGTCTGCTAATCTGACAGCCTTAGACTATGAGGGTAAGTTTGGGAAATGGAAGCAGTGCACATTTTATCCAGATATTAAGATCACAAGTGAGTGATAAATATTCACTCCTACCTGTTCATTCTTTTTCCAGTAAAGATATGAGGAACTTATTCATAGGAATCATCCACACTGTCAAAATATTGCTCTAAGCATGTTTTTTAATCTTTAGCAACTTTATATAATCAGCAAAAGCTGTATTGTTTAATGAGTGCAAAATACTGCAACACAATATATTTTGTTAAATAAAATGCTATATTTCTTTTTTGGAAAGTCAAACTGTTGAATTCTGTGCAATTATTTCCTCATGTTCTCTGGTTAGTCTTTTATGGCTCAAAAATAAAACTTACAGCTCAGAAGTAGAATTTCTGCAGCAAATACCAATGGGTACTTTAGAAACTAGTTACTTGTCTCATATTGGTATTTTACCTCTTCCGGACCTTATTTGTAGCCAAGAGTGGACTTGATGATCATTGTGCTTCTTTCCTACATTGGAACATTTTTTTAATTCCATGATTCTATGGTTCCACGACATGAACACTGATAAAAAAAAAATTAAAAGATATATAAAATACACATTAAAAATATGTGGAAAATAATTAATATTTTAAACAAGATAGGTCAATGATTATATTGGAAATTGGAATATCTATTTTTCTCTTAAAGAAGTACAAAATCAAATAGCTATTTTTAATACTTATTCTCAATCATTAAATAATGTAATTAAACAAACTACAATGAGAGCCTATAAACACATAGACATCATATATAATTATTTGACATGATAACAGCATTTAATATTTCTTTTTAAGAAGCAGGAATTCTATCAGTATTGATAAAAGGCAAAGATAATGACATGTAATGTCTTTTCCTGTAAACTGATGCAGTACAATATTGTTTTAACTTTATCTTAGTAAGTATCCAGTATCATAGTTTACTTGTTTAGTTTTGATTTTTTAATACATTTTCTGTTATTCTCTTCTGTTCTAACTGATTAGCTGCTCAACAATGTAATAACAATACAGAGATGAGACAACTTTCATTTATGTCAGAACCAGACAGTGCTGTTAATAATGAGCCTCAGTAGGCTGTGCTCAAGCTTTCCTCGGATACAGAGTATTGCAGTATATGTGACTGAAAAAGCAAAGAAAATAGTTATGACTTTATCAGTTCCTTCATTCATGACTCTCATCACTCAAGATATTTTTGGAAGATATGAAGTCATGACATTTAAAACAAATATCAAGGTAAATTTAAAACTTCCTTCTCCTGTTTGCAGGAGATGTGCTCTGTGGAGATGAACCTAGGGGTCAAGATGTACAGCAGGTTGACCATGAGCTAGCAGCGTGTCCTGGTGGCCAAGAGGGCCAAAGGTACCCTGGGGTGCATTAAAAATAGTGTGTCCAGCAGGTTGAGGGAGGTTATCCTACCCCTCTACTTTGCCCTGGTGAGGTGAGGCCACATTTAGACCACTGTGTCCAGTTCTGGGTTCCCCAGCACAAAAGAGTCAGGGATCACCTAGAAGAAAGACAGTAGAGGGCTACAAAGAGGATGAAGGGCCTGGAGCATCTTCCATAATAAGAACAGTTGAGTAACCTGGGTCTGTTCATCTTAGAAAAAAAGATTGAGAGGGAATCTGTAAAATATTTATCTAAAGGGAGCTGGGAGGCATATTGATGAGGCTGGGCTCTTCTTGGTGGTGCATAGCGATAGGACAAGGATCAATGGCCTAAAACTTGAATATGGGAATTTATGTACAAACATGTGGAAGAACTTCTTTATGGTAAGGGTGATGGAGCACTGGAACAGGTTGCTCCGAGTTGCTCAGGTTTGTGGAGACTCCTTCCACGGAGATATTCAAGATCCATCTGGATGTCTCTCTGTGTGACATATTGTAGGATATCTGCTTTAGCAGGAAGGCTGGACTCACTGATTTCTTGAGGTCCCTTCCAGCCCCTGTGATTCTCTGATTCTGTGATATAAAGTAAGGTGAAGTGCTGGGGATAGAAGAAGGAACTGCTTTTTTTTTTTTTTTTCAAGTTTCTGCAAGTACTAAGTCAGTTCCAAAAATGACACTAGATTTCTAATTCCCCAATAAGAATTTTGAATATATTAGTTCTCTGTGTAAGTCATACATTTTCTGTTTATCTTTGCTAAAAACTAGGGAAAGAAAGAAAAGAAAAGAAAACACGCATTCAGTACATGCATATTTTAAATACATACATATTTTAAACTACTTTATTTCAGACAAATTAGGAAGCAGTTTTTCTTCTTCATTCTGCCTGTAGTCTGTGTCTTTATAGAACCAAAGCCAGCAATTTGTAATTCAATTTGATTTTTTTTGCATATTTACTGAATCCTTTTTCCACCAAAAGTAACAAAAGCTTTGTTAGTTATCTATCAGATTGCAGAAGATCAAATTTCTTGTGTCTTTGATGACAACAGACAACGTGAAGACCATACACATCTCAAACCAGATAGAAATTCTGTTGAGCCATGACACTTATACTATCTTCCCTTTGAAGCAAGAATATAAACCCATGAGCTTGGCAGACCTGCTTCCTATCTATAAATCAGAAATTTACATTATAGGCTCCTGAAATACCATACAGGATTGCAATCTATTAAAGCACTGTCATGGTTTTATGATTTTTGGTATTGGTATTCCACATCATAACAACATGTAGGGCATTAAGAGTTAAAGAGTTAATACTCCAACTCCACAGATCATTGATATTTTCCGGGTATACCTGTCTCAGAAGAGAAGAACTATATTCCCCAGAAGACTTTGCGATGCTTTGCATTTTTACGTATTTTCCGCTCAGAGGGAAAAGATAAAAACCCTCTGCAGTCACGGGACACTCTCTTTTCCTTCGGGATCGACTCAGCAGTGGGTGCTCGCTGCCGTATCGCCTTCAGCGTTAGCGTAAGGCCTTCGGTTTATCGGACACTCTCTCTTGCTCATTTTATTTGATTTATTAGCTTCAATTCCAATTATATTGTATTATATTGTGTTATTTTGTTTTCTGATATCTTATTTAGTAAATTAGCTTTCCTCCTCAGATCGTTGCCGCTGTTTTGTTTCTGGGCCCATTTCCCTTTTCCCTTTTCCCTTTCCCCCTTCCCCTTCCCTGGGGTGTGGGTCTGCGGGTCCCCCACGCCAATCGTCGCGGAGCCAGGCCAATCCAGCCCGGTAAACCATTGACAAGCACTATGCCACATATGTCCTGACAAGAAAAAAGAGTTCTAGTGCTAAGGAACACATAATTTGTTGTGAATGATTTTGCTACAGACTGTTTACAGTTTTCTTTTATTAACTCACCTCCTTCTAAGTACTTTGAGTCTACCAACATCTGTTTGTGACTATTAAGTGGTAGGATACTAGCTTTTACTATAAATCTACTTATGGTATTTCAGCTAAGGCAATCCTAAAATGTGAAAAATAATTTCTCAAATTATTTTTTCAGGGCTGCTACATTACTCATTTCTATCATGCAGAAGGGACCTCCACTCGAGTAGATATAGAAGTAATTTATTTTTTCCTGTGAAGTGGAGCTGGGCTGTAGACCAAGGAATACAGCAAATGCTCATAGGAGAATAAGGAATTGTTGTTGAGATAGTATTCTCATATTGATAATTATGAGCGAGAGCATATTGTTTCTGCATGTATTCCATGTTCGTTTTCAGGTCTGCAAAAAGAAAAAGTGAGCAAAGCAACTTTATTACAGTGGGAACGTCTCAGAGCATGTTTTTTTGTCGTTGTTTTGTTTTGTTTTTGTTTTGTAATAAACTAGTATGGAAAAAAAGTCTGGCTCTTAACAGTAATAGAAAAGTTAATAGTTTCCTGTATAGCAGGTTCTGGGAAACAGAAGAATATTGGAACTAACCATCACCTCCGGGTAGCCAAAATATTAAACTGTTTCTAAACAAGAGCTATGCTCTCTGAATTAGAACATTTTAAACAAAATTTTGTTTGGTTCTAAAATTTACTGTAAGCTTCTGTAATCTTAAATTTTTAAGACACAAAACAAATTCTGTATCAAAAAGAATAAGGGCCTTTGAGACCTGTATCACCTCCTGTACAAGATGAGACTAGCAAATCCCACCACATAAAATATGATTGAAGTGAACTACATCTGATGTAGACACAGACACTTCCTAACAGCCTAATTACTGTTTCAGACAATAACGTGTTTCCAAAATAAAATACTACACGGTAAAGGAGTTATTTCCCACAAAAAAAAAAAAAAAAAAAAGAAAAAAAAAGACACCAAGAGATTTATTTCTTTATTAAACAAATTGTTCAACTGAGGAGAGAAAGATGAAATTGTTATTTTTTCATCTATGTGATGCTATCTGGTACATTGATTAACTCGGACTTGATAGTAATGATAAAGCAATCATAACGATGATTGAAATAATAATATACAAAAAACAAAAAAGCCTATTTGTAAATGGTCAGATTTAAATGTTCACTTCAAAGTAAATTCTCCATAACAATGTGCTACTTCAGAGGAGTTCTTTTTTTTTTCTTTTTTTTTTTTTTTATTCAATATAATTTTTCCAAGGAAGTAAGAACACTGCCTTTGTTTTCAGTTCTGTAATTTTCCTCACAAGCAGAAGTTTTATAATTTATTTAAATGGAATAAAATCTCACATCTCTTAGTTGATGATATCGACACTGATCATGCATATTATAATAAATCTTAATTATGTTTATAATTTTATGTATTAATAAAATCCCATAATAATTTTGATTAGAAGGGACCTCTTGAATTAATCTAGTCCATATGTTATTTAGGAGCCAGACTTGAAGTCTGAAGATCTAATTTTCAGAGCTAGTTGAGGTTTTAATATTTTGATAGATGAAAATGCCATTATCTTTCAAATTAATCTGTTCCAATAGCTGACCTTTCTCACTATGAAAAAAATAATAATTAAATTAAATTGGAATCCAGGATAGGAAACATACCATTGTTACAAAATGGTAAACTAACATAGAATCAGCAGAATAATAGAATAATAAAAATCAGTCCTTGACTGGCTGAATACATTTGGTCTTTGCCTTAATGTTTTTCAAAGACTCCACTTAAACATACAGTGAGTATGGAAGTATATCTATAAACATTGTTCTGCCACATATAATTTCTGTCACTAACAATTAAAATGTTAAGGAGTTTAAGGAACTTATGTAGAAATTAACGATGTTGTATGTGGAATGTGTTCTTTTGTTTATCAATTTCTATCGAATATTATAAACATCAGTAGTGATTTGAGATGAAGAATACATATTAGTTATTAGCTTACGAGGATGTGGGATTTAAACTGCACTATTAAGATACTTAAAATTGTATGTTTTTTGAAAACAAAACATTGGAAAAGCATTAAGAGAAAAACTAGTAAAGCTATACACATCAAAACTTTATACAAAGAGGTAGAATGTACTTGTTGTCCTATAGAACCTTTGACTTGACTTTCACAATAATTTGTTCTGACCTCCATGTCAAGGCAATCATTGGGACTACTCAAGTATTTAAAGTTCGAGTACTTAATGCTATACTCCAAGTAGGAGTCAGCTTTAACAGTCCATTTGGTGGTAAAATCGTACCATTGAGGTCAGAGTTTTTTGTAACTGAAAATGTTTCAATACTTTTAAGTGTTTAAGACCAATATATTCAGAAATTCTTCAGGATTTCACTATGTCCAATCCACTTCTGGATTTTTCTTAGTTCTAATGTGATGAGATGAATCACTGGACAAAACAGAAATAAAAGCCAGGAGGCATGATCCCATGTGTCTGTTTTATTAGCTGAAAATGTTGTCCAGTCAGTGCAATCTGATAGAAAACAATATGAACTACTAAGGCATTTATTAATTTGGCTGAGGTCGAGTCAGTTGTCTCCATTGTATCTCTTATAGTTCTGAGTTTTGGATTTAAGAGGAAAGTAATTACAATAAAACACTGATATTTTAGTGATTGCTGAGCAGTGCGTATGTTGAAGTAAAGCACTCTTTTGCTTCCCATGCTGCCCGGACAGTAAGCTGCAGAAACATAAGAAGCTGAGAGGTAACACAACCAGGACGGATAACCCAAAATGTTCAAAGAAATATTCTGTAGAGTGCAATGCCATGCTCAGGAATCAAATAGTAAAGAGTTGACTGGTGGGATCCCTTTCCTTTTCCTTCCTTTTTTTTTCTCCTGCCACCTTCATCTGATTTCTTACTCACAGGCACACACCGATCCTGAGCTTGAAAGAAGTGCTGCGTAAATGCTGACCAGCTCTCACAGGCCCCCTTACCTTCTAACTCCCTAGCCCATGGGGTAGCTCCAGGAAGGTCCCAGAAGAGGTCAAAATTGACTCTCCTTAAGTCCAGGGTAGCAATCCTAGTTTTTGATCTGCTTCTTCCACTCAAGACCTTGAACTCCACCATCTCATGATCTCTACATACCAATCTGCCCCTGACCTTCACTTCCCTAACAAGTCTAAAAATAATGTTTCTTGAAAACAAATACATTTTTTGTATAATTAGTACTTCCTCCTTCCCGCTCTTTTAATCCTACCCTGACAGTTACTTCAGAGTTTCAAAAGGTTTAGCAATCTTTCCTGACTACATTTCGTGAAATATTTGTTTAGTGAAAACCAGGCTTTAAATAGTGGTGTGCAACTTGACAATTTCAGTTCACAACAACATTTATCTGTTAATATTACAACACAGAGCGTATTGTACAATAGCAGTCACTTAGTGTATATAAATATACATAAACTATTCTTCTGTGTGGTGCTGGGGAAAGAGGTGATTAGAAAAATAGAAACACATAAAAAGCAAAACAAAACAAAACAAAAATCAACCACATAAATCATAGGTGAAGTAATTTCAACCAGGGAAGTTGCATAGTAATAATAAAGTTCATTTAAAACTGTTATTACATTATCAGAATATGTGCTATTAACATTAAGAAGGAGATGATTTGATAATATATGGCCACATGGTTAAAGCTTTGTTCTAATTCCGAAAGATAAACTTTGATATTTGGTTACAGATTAAGTGTGTTTTTGAGCAAGTTAGATTCTAAATATTCCAACATAAAATTGCCTGGTCCAATGCCTGTTAAAATTACTAAGAATTTTTTTTATGTACATTGAAGAAAACTTTCAATCATATTCCATTTTCTTTTACGATATTGTCTGTTCTTGTCTCCTCTGTCCTTATCTATTCAAGCATGAAGAATAAGGTTACAGTCAAAATAACACCATATCTTATCAGGCAGTAATCATTCATACATCTAGCAGATCACTTGGGTTAGATTTTGGAATACACCAGTGTTGGTGTTGACCAGCAGGTCCCAGTTCAGCCCTGTCAGTTTCTTGCCTTCTTTTCCTGCTTCCTATGTTTGGGGATGAAAAGCTCTTGTGCACTAAGGAAAGATTTCTTAAAGATCCCTCACAGAATCACCGAATAGTAGAATCATAGAATGGCCTGATTTGAAAAAGGACCTTAAAGATCATCTACTTTCAACCCCCCTGCCACAGGCAGTGTTGCCAACTTCTAGCAGCCCAGAGCCGCATCCCGCCTTACCCTGAATACCTTCAGGGATGGGGCATCCACAACTTCTCTGGGCAACCTATTTCAGTGAATCGCCAGCCTCTGAGTGAAAATAATCTTTGTTCCACTTCCTTGTTCTAGAGGACAGATTCCCAGGGAGACTGGTCACTAACTCCCTGAAGAGCTGGAAGTTTGCTTTTCTAAAACTTATCCTGATTTTACTCTTTATCTGTCCCATATCCCTCAGGAGTGTGAACTCCGCCACTGCATGATAGGTACCATTCAGACTGCCTTCAATCTTGATGTCACCATTCAGTTCACTTTCACCAGTGAGCAACATGTCCAAGATTGTATCCTCTTGGCAGAAAGTTCTCAGCAGAACTTTCTATTTCTTATCTCAATAATTTAATCTCTGTGCATTCTAGGAGCCTCCTCTCCTTGATACTGTCCCAGCAGATATCAGGGTGGTTGAAGTTCCCTAGCAGAAGAAAAAAATCTCCAGTCATGACATAAACAGGTTTTTCTTGGTCAGACTGCCTGTAGTAAAGCACAAGGCTTCCCTTTATGTCTCGGTCTCTAACTCTTACCTTAAGCTTTTGACTTGTTTGTGTATGTTCTTCAGGGACAACTCTTCATACTCTATTTCTTCCATGATGTAAAGGGCAATGCCTTCTTCCCTCCTTCATTGTCTATCCTTTCTGAACAGCTTGTAGGTAACGATAGCTGTGGTGGAGCAAAGGTGTACAATTGAATCTCTCCATGCGAAAGAACATGCACCCATTAACATTTATCAACACTCGATGAGTTCCCAAGTGGTCAGACCCTTTTTCCACATTTCATGGACCTTCCTCTTCCCTTTGAAGACTTTGAAGTTTTTTGCTCATCTACAAAGGTCTCCTGACGCTGTTGCCTTATATAACATTCATTCATACATAAATGGAAACCAAACAGTGGATGCCAGCGCAGTGAGGCAGTGAATGGTGCATTTCAGCTCTGGTGACAGCAGAGGACACCTCCTCTGATATGGATTTTTACAAATGCTGGATGCAGACTCTTGTTTACCTCTGCTGGACGTGTTCAGATAATGATGAAGGTTATGTTGAAAAGTAGTATTTTGTAGCTGACGATTTATTCTATCAAATTGTGCTTTTGTGCTTCTTTTATCTGCTGTAGTTTCCATAGAAATAATTAAAAGGCATTAGATTCAGAGCAAACTATGTACGTATTAGAAAACAAAGAAAGAAAGAAACAATAAATGGAATTATGTGTGTTGATTTTTTTTTTCCATCTACATTTCAGAAAGTTTTTTGAAGGTCTGCCATAACAGCATCATTATCCAGGTAACTGATAGGACAAATAGTTTTGGAATGAAAGTTAAATTGTTAAATTTAAAATCAGTCAAAATTGCATTTCATCAGTTACCTTATTCATACACTTGCCACTTCTTTCCTTTCCAGTTGTTGCTTTCTTTACCACATTTATAGTAGTAAAATTATTTTTCAACTTTGGGAAATGTAATAATATGTCTGAGACTTGATTTTCCTCACCATTGAAACAGTTAGAGGAAAATTATTACTGAAAATTAATTAATTTATATTTTCAGTCAGAAACTGAATTTATCAAGATTTTACTTTGAATTTAAAGTTGAAATATTTTATTAAAAATCTGCTTTAAAAAATTGTTACCTTGCAAATGCTAAATATTCCTTTTATGTTGTCAATGTTTACACTGGGTCAAAAGTTCTTAAAAAAAAGATGAATTTCCTTCAGTGTTGCATGAATATGCTGCACATTATAATAAGATAAGAAGGGATTTTTTGCTTGTTTGTTTTGATTTTTTTTTCCTTAAATATACATGTATGTTGATCCAAAAGTACTGCCTTCTATTCATTTTGGCGGAAATTACAAAAACACTATCTGATAGAGCAAATTCTCAGCTATAAAGCATTAATTGTTAACACAGTTATCATGGTTAGCTATGATTTTTTGCCACAGATGAATAACGGCCTACATGCTGTGCTCATTAAAATCTGCACCAGGAAAGGTGATGCGCTATTTTATATTTGCTATGATGCCACTGTTGCTAGGAAAATGTTGCCCACATCATCCATTTTTCATTGACCTGGAAAGATGAAAGTCAAAAGGTACCAGATCCAAACTATATGTTGGGTGTGATAAACCAGTCCAGCCAGGACTCACAATGTGTTCTATGAACTGGTATGGAGCCCAACATTATCATGTTGCAAGAGAAAAGTCTTCTTTTGTCTGGCTCTGGTTCTTCAAGCCTTCAGCTTAGTCAACCTTGTAAAGTAGTGATCAGAGTTCATGGTTCTAGGTTCCAAGTAATCTAGAAGGGTCACTCCTTTCCTATCCCAAAAGACAGTGCACATTATTTTATTCACTGAGGGTTGTATCTCAAACGTTCATGGGCCAACAGAATAAAATAGGAGACATTATTTTTGAAGCAGCCCACATTCTTAATGGTTTCAGGACTCTAACTCAGTCTACAAGACTGAGACGGGTGGTAACAGGGAGTCCACAGAGCAATTGATAATATGAATATTAATAACTGTGTAGTTTATAAAAGGCAAAAAGTCCCCAGACAGGGATTATGCAATACGGCAAAAAAAAAAAAAAAAAAAAAAAAAAAAAGCACAATTTCTATGATGTTGTTAAATCAGGCTGAAATAGCTAAAAGATGGACTCTAATTCTGACACTGAAATTCCAGCATTAAGAGCAGATGATGCTGAATTATTCTTCCTATTCTTTGCCTTGGACCACTTTCAAGTACTAGTCCAAATTAACCAGGTTTAATTATTAATGATTCTGTTATGGTGCCAGCACAATTTCTAATGCACATACGTTTGTTTTATTTTCATTATTAGAATGGAAAGACATCAGCATCAAAAAGATGCAACTAAAAGCTTATCTCAGATTGAACAAAAAGTTGCTGTATTCTGTATTTTTGCTGAATTTATGTCCACCTTCACGAACAGTAGAACAAGTTAATAGAGTCATATTTTTTCCTATGGGATACATCAACTTCAGCAACTTTGATCTGGTGTCAACACTCAGATATAATGAAGACTAATGTTGCCTAAACATCAAAGAGAAAACATTTAGAAAAAATTGAAAGTGATAAAAAAAAAAAAAATTCCATCTCTCTGTGAGATACTTCTGAGCTTTACGGATTATCTCATGGATCTTCACTGTTCTCAACATGATGATTGGAGTTCTTGTATCTTATAGGCTAAGTTTGATCCTCAGATGTGTAGTCAATTGAAGAATTGTGAGATGCAGTGCAGAAATCAATGATACTTCTTGAAGTTTGACACAAGATGTTGGAGTTTACCAAAGGCTAGACACTTGAGTGTTACTTGTATCTAGGAAATGAAGACAATTTCATGTTTATTTGAAGAATCATAATAATACAAAAACAAAACACAACAAAAACAAAACAAAAACAAAACAAAACAAAAAACAAACAAACAAAAAAGGAATGATCTCATATTTGAAAAGTTGCCTAAGAGAGAATCCAATTTTGTTTTGACAGATTTGCCATCAAAATTCATTGACTCATCCAGAAGTGAGACAGATCATTTTCTTCATTATTTCTGTGATGGAAATTATGCACTCTGTAATTAAGCATCATCACATCTTTCCACTTTCATTTTCTCCCTGCTGTATCACATCTTCTAAGCTAGAGTGCCTTTTGGAGCCAGTAGCAATTCTGTTTATGTAGGAATCGTGTAAGTTTTCCATTATTAGACTGTAAAATTTGATCTAGTGATGACTCTATTGATTTCACAGAACTTTGAAAGCTTTGTAAGATCTATTAATGCCTGAGAAGCTGGGTGTTTAGGGACAAACTAAGGCATCTTAAATGGCACTTTGAGATTGCTCAAATCCTATCACAGTCTGCCATATTTATCATCACATAGCAATATCTCAAAAACTCCAGGATATATCAAAAAGAAATAGACAGATATAGTGAAATAGCTGAATTGAATAGTTATGAGATATACTTCTAGAGCTGAAGCACGCATTCCATATGTGAAATTTGGACATTTGGACATATTGATGTCTACATTTTGAATCTATGATTACCTCAGATAAGTTCTTGTTCTTCTTAGTATTCATTCTTATTCTTTTCTCTTTTAATGAATTGTTTCCATTGCTCTGCATAACTTACATAGTCTTCTGTCACTGACCATTCTAAAAGTTTTACTAGTGTGGGAATGGTTTTCTTCTTAGAATAATCTCTTTTTTTTTGGCTTTTCATTCTTGTTTTAAGGCATTTGAGATAATTTTTTATTTGCAATTAAAAAAAAAAAAAGTCTGACACTTTAAAACAAGAAAAAGAAAACAAAACAACATAGAAAGCATGATCATTTGACTATGTCCCAAAACAAGAGAACTGATGCAAAACCTAGAGTTTTATCAGAAATCTTCCAAGTCTTCAAATACCTGTGAATGACACTATCAATTTCTAAATGTCACTTTATAACATCAGTTTTAAATTAAACTTTTACATCTTTTTAGAATGAAGTTCTTTTTAATGCATATCTCAGAATGAATTTTGTTGCTCTGACATTAATTTTTGTCTTGTGATACCCATTGTTCTGCTTCATTCTGTTTACATCACAGTTCCTTGGACAAAGTTGAATCTTAACTTTCTTCTATACAATGGAAAGTGGCCCATACCTCAACGCTATAAAACTGCAACTGGACACAGTGATCCAAGTCCAGGAACCAGCAATCAGTTTTGTTGATATTTATGTGTCTAGATGAGACCCACCAATCCATCTTACTGAAATCCCTCTGTGCCAGCTTTCCTAATCAACACTCCCACTCGTCTTGGTGTCATCTGCCAACTTACTGAGGATGTACTCAATCCTTTTATCAATAACACTGATAAAAATTTTAAACAAATTTAACCTCAGTACTGAGCTCCAGGAAACACCATTTGTGACTGACTGACAGTTGGACTTATCTCTGTTCAGAACAACACCTTCAGTCTGGTCGTCTGGACAGTCTTTTAACCAGTGAACTGTACAGTTACCCAAACCACAAATATCCAGTTTCTCAAGGAGAAGGCTGTGGGAATCAGTAACAAACAGTTCACTGAAGTTCAATTAAATGACATGCATAGACTTTCCTTCATCCACTAACTGGGTTATATTATCACAGAAGGTTGCTTTCATGAAACTTTCCATCTTCCAATAAATTTAGATATCTTTTCAGTGAGGATATCTTTGGACTTATGAGAGTAATAATAATAATAAAAAAAACAATGTTATTTCAAAGTCGCATTGGCTCAAAATATAAAAGAATGTTCTCACTATCACTCCTGGCCGGTGAATCCTGAGTTATTTTTCAGATTAAGTGATCATCTGTAGAAAGATGCCAATGCTTTTGAGATGGGTGACTGGGTGACTTTCAAATGCCAGTATTTTAAGTATTTTGGTCAGATCTTAGAAGCTGCTCGAAGAACATGTTGACTGTATGCATCCTTCTGTTCAGTGTCCCTGCAGGGTTTGCCATTATTATGAACTCTTTTCTCTTTACCCTTTGAGGAATGCCTTGATTAAGATTAGGTAACTCTCAGTTCATTTTCTTTATTAAATCTAACAGTTTATCCAACTTAACAGTTATAATGTGTGTGCTAAATTGCTTACTTTTGTTGCATGTTTGGTCTGTGCTTCATTATATGTTTCTATAGTTCCCTAGCAGTGTGATTTTATTTTAAATATAATCTTCTTCCACATAATACTACTATTGTCCCCAGAGACATTCTGTCCTTTGCTCATTCTTGCAGTCTTCCTGGATTCCGGAACAAATACTCTCTTGACTTCAGTAAGAATAGATTTTTTTTTTTTCCTATTCATGGAAATTATTTTTAGACCTGCAAGGTCAATTCAACTGCTTTAAACTTTCAGTAATGTAATACATGAACAATGTCAGAAGAAAGTTTGACTCTATGGATCAAACTGTAAAACATTCCATCAGTTAAAACAGCTGAAGAGATGTGTCGTTAGTGCTTACCATCTGATGTACTAGTGATGGATATATGGGTCATATTTCTGTTGATTTTAAAAGAATCATTAAAGTATATATGAAGAATAGAACTAAAACGTTTTTTTTATTTTTTTATCACTTCAGGCAGTGAGAATCAGATCGAAAAAGAAAACATAACAGTGCCATACAAAATGAAAAGAAAAAAATCGCCTATAAAGAAATACTATGATGATTTGAAAATTATCATTAGTGAAACAGGGAAAGGTATAGCATATCTTTTTCAGCTCGAAATAAAAATGAGGGGCACTTCCATGATTTTTACTGTGGTACTCTAAATTTAATCATCAAATATAAATGATTTTCAGCATGAAACAAACAAAAACCCTCTGTCAAAGCAACAGGCAAATATTCATAGCTTTAACAGCTAGCCTAACCACAAGAGTCTACTTATCTTTCAGTATGTCTAACATCGACCTAAGGCATTGCAGTAATAGTTCCCAGTTTCCTGTCATTCTTTTCAGCTTTTGTGTTATTTCTGTGCTGCAGGCAAGTTTAATAAAACAAGAATTTAGGGATTTAAATTAATTATATTTTAAATAGTTAAATATTTGGTTACAGATTAGGTCCAGACAGTATTATCTACTGTTCTAGAAATAGCATTCTGTTCCTTTCTTTACTAAAAAAAAATTAAAAATCTACCAACTTTCTTTTTGACTTATTGCAAAGTCCTGGAACAATCCCTCATGGATCAGAGGACTGTCTTAAGAAAAAATTACATGGGCTTTTTGCCAATGTCACCTCAATTATGTAGTCATTAGTATTTTCACAGTAGGACACAAAATCAAGTGATAGGTATGCTGTCCCCAGAGTTTATTTTTCAACTATAAGGCTGACATGGAACTGAGCCACAGTGCAAAAATCATCTGACATGATAAATATAAAGTGATTGGGCTAAGATGTGAATTATCTTTTGGGAAGAGAAGGAAAAATGTCCTACTATCAAGTACATATGAGCATTTAAAAAATGTTCTAAACTGAAAGGTCTTCTGCATCATCAAGTGCACCGTGCACATTTTTGGGACCATATATATCTACATAATACACATGATACAGATATTAACAGTAGTTTCAAGGTATGCTCCAGTCTTACCTGGAGCACAAGTCTTACGAGGAGCGGCTGAGGGAGCTGGGATTGTTTAGTCTGGAGAAAAGGAGGCTCAGAGGAGACCTCGTCGCACTCTACCACTTCCTGAAGGGAGGCTGTAGTGAGGAGGGTGTCGGCCTCTTCTCCCAGATAACTAATGACAGGATGAGAGGGAATGGCCACAAGTTGTGCCGGGGAAGATTTAGATTAGATTTGAGGAAAATTTTTTTCTCTGAAAGAGTGGTCAGGCACTGGAATGGCCTGCCGAGGGAGGTGGTTGAGGCACCGTCGCTAGAGCTGTTCAAGAAGCGTTTAGATGAGGTGCTAAGGGATTTGATTTAGTAGCTTGGTGGGTAGGGATGGTGGTGAGAGGATGGTTGGACTAGATAATCTTGTAGGTCCTTTCCAACCTAATGTATCTATGAATCTATAATGCAGAAAATGCTTTATATATGTATGTAGACACACACACACTCACACATACATACATACATTTCTCCAAAAGTAATGACTCTTACTTATTTCCATGGAAACTACTATAGCTACAGAGAGTATAATAACTCCATTTGATAGAGCAAATTCTCTATATAAAACACTATAAAACACCATATTTCTTATATAAAACACTATTCTCTATATAAAATGCTATAAAATACTATTATTCAACACAATAATAGTTCATTAGCTATTTATTTTTGCCACAAATGACGAAGAGTCTGCATGCCATGCTCATGAAAATCTGCACCAGAAGAGGTGAACCACTGTTTGACCATCACAATGATGACGTCATTTCTAGGAAAATGTTGCTTACACAGTCTGTCTTTCATCAGTCTGAACAGATGGAAGTCAGAATGTACCAAATCTGGGCTATATGGTGGATGCTGTAAAACAGTCCAGCCAAGGCTGACAAAGTGCTCCATGACCCTCAAACTGGTAGGAGGCATGGTGTTACCATGCTGCAAGAGCCGGGTTGTCTTCTTTGACCTGACTGGAAATTTGAGCCTTCAGCTTATTCAGCCCGGTGTTCTAGCAATCAGTTAATGGCTTGCCCAGATTCAAGGGAATCTAGTGAAATCACCCCTTTCTATCCCAATAGCCAGTGTACTTCACTTTACCCTTTGTGGGCTGCGTCTTGAACTTTTTCTTTGATGGTGAATTCATATATTGTCACTCCATGAACTTTCATTTTGAATTTGATTTGCAGAGGTGATGCCATTGCTCAACACCAGTAGTGATGTGATCAGAGAAACTGTCACATTCAAACCCATATTTATTCAGTAGATCCTCACAAACTTGCATATGGTGTTCTATCTGTTTCAGTGTGAGCATTCAGTTACACATCTCTTCATATTTACTTCCATGTCAGATAACACTTTTTATCAGACTTACCCTCTGTTGCCATCTGTCACATAGCAACAGCATTTAATAGAATATTGGCAGGAAGCTTTAGTTTCTACTGACATACCATCTCTGATATCATGGGCCAACATAATAAAATAAGAGGCATTACTTTTGGAACAACATTAATATATATTACATTATTTCCACTTCTCTACAGAAACCTAAAATTTAATTGTTCTAACTGGGGAAAGGAGAGGAATGTGTACTCAAGCCAACAGTAATCTATGTTAGGTAATAAGATACCTTTACCGCATTTCTAGGATTATCTGTAGCATTTCTGTGAAAAATAATGTAAAAGTGTTTTCAGCTTATGAACAGATAGCATTGGACAAATTACTGTATATTGATTTTTGTCACTGTTCTTCACACTGCTTTAACCTTGATAGTTACAAGCCGAAGGAATAAACTGCATGTGACTTAGGGCAATGTAAAAAATAAGCAAGTGCTAATCATCAAAAAACAGATAATATTCTAAGATATCAATTTCACGTCATCATTCAAATGTATTAAGTGTCACATTGCTGGACCTGTAAAAATATCAGAGAGAATATTTTACACATATTTTAAGTATATTTTGCAAACAGGAAAAGCTCTAATAATATTGGTAGAATAAGAAACAAATAAAAATAAAATTTGGACTGTATAATCTCAAAAATCCAACATTTTGTAACATAGATAGTTAAAAAGTTATCAATATTCAGTCAGCCAGACAACACATAAGGACATTTAAAAGTATGTGCTAAATAACTAACATATTTGTACGTATGTAAGTGATAAATGTGATTCAGAAAATAGTCTAAACATGGACTAACACAGATTTCAGTTAAAAGTGATGACTGATACTAATGTTGATGATCTATATCTTTCAAAAATTCATGAAGGAATTATATATGTTCAAACTAAGTCAAGATGCATACTCCTTCAATCTAATCTGAGTAAACAACCCTGGCTTTTGAGCCATAACTGTGATCAAATCAATGTATATTCTCTATAACAAATATTAAAGAAAAATTATACTGTAGTCTTCTTAGTCATGCATCAAAGATCTGTCCATTGAAGGGGTAAAATGAAAGAAATAATTTCCCAAAGATACAAAAATCCAGTGAGCATATATGTGCATGATAACAATGTTTAATGTCTTTGGCTTTTAAAAATGTGCCACCTGCGGTTAGAAAGTATAGCTGTGTAGCATCTGTTACAATAAAGTAAAAATGGGATAGTTCAGTTGGAAGAGACTTTCAGACATAATCTAGTAGAAGTGCCTGACCACTTCAGATATAACTAAAAGTTAAAGCATACTATTACTGGTGGTATTCGAATGACTCTTGAACACTGAGAGGCATGGACCATCAATTGCCTCTCTAAGAAGCCAGTTTCAGTACTTGACCAGTCTCACAGTAAATAATTTTTTCCTAAATTCAAACCTTTGTTGAAACTCTACATCCTGAACCTTCTCTGCTACAGTTTTTTGAAGTTCTTGCACATTCTATCATTGGTTATCAGGATCCACCAATGTACTCCTGTTTCACTCCAGCTGAAATTGTTCATATTATTTGTATATTTGATGTGAGATTAAGATCCAGAAAGGAGTCAGTATTTGCCCAGACAGTTTATTATACAAGTTTTGGTTGGTTAGGCCTGGGAATGAGATGCAGAACAAAGAGAACAATGATAAAAAAAAAGAAAATAAAAACAAGGGTTTGTTACAGGAATGCAGAAATAGTTAACACTGCAGTGTCACAATGTCCAGTTGGCAGTGGGGGTGAGGGATGCAGATTCACTTTCTCAGTCTGTCACAGGCAGAAGGAAAACAACATGGGAAAAGCATGTAGTTTTTGCAGAGTCCATATATATATACATACTGTCCAGTTCTCATCTAGGGAGTAGCCGGGAAGGTGATAAACATCAAGACATTCCTCTTATCTTCCTTGTTTCTGACACCCTTGTGTAGGCAGAGACACTTCAAGTTGTCATTGTAGTCCACAGCAGTCTTTCAGACAAAAGAAGTTTTTGTACAGCATCTCACTGTTCTCCCTGTCCCTTCTTCCCTCAGCTCCTTTGTTTGGCCTAGCAATGTACACAAGGCCTTGCACAGGAAGGCAAACAGTAACAGCTCTGGTAATGACCAGGAATCTGTCTCAAATTAGAGACTGAAAAAACTGATAGCAAGACACCTGTTTCAACAGCTGAGGAACAATTGAGCATATGCCTAAAAAGCAACCTATGACTATGAATCAATCATCCCAAGAGCCCATTGAGCTCTCCTGCACAGCATCTGGCTGCATGACAGGATCTCCCCTTAAGCAGGGATACCTCTCAAGGTTATGCCTGTGCAGATTCTTTACATCTTGACATTGAGATGCTTTGCTTGTACAGATCCCCAGTAAGTGACTAAAAGTTTTAGGCTTTGTGTTAAGCTTTGTTATCTTCACTGAAATCATATCTTAGATTGATTATGTGCATATAATTCTTTAGACTTAAGCTGTGGGGTTAGGCATGAATCCATCTGCACTTAGGCTCCTTACTTCAATAGTTCAAAGGGATACAGAAAAAAAGAGGGTTCATTCTGAACCTTGTGACTCAATGGGAATGTTTTCTATATGAGTGCATTTAACTCTACCCTCTGTGCAATAAATAATCAAGTGCATCCAGCCATCTCAAATCTTGTGAAATCATTACCTTTTTTGTACAACTGAGCTTTGTTAGATCGCTATATTGTGTCCATATTATATCAATATATTCTAACTTCCTTCTTACGAGTGCAGTGTAACGTAGTTTTTTTTCATCTATGACAAAAGCCACTTATCTCCCAGTCTGTTCCTGAGTATCATGGGATTACAGAATCATTGAATAGCCTAGGTTGTAAAGGACCTATTTCCAACCCCTTGCTGTGGGCAGGGTTGCCAGCCATTAGATCAGGCTGCCTAGGGCCCCATCCAACCCGGCCTTGAACACATCCACAGGTGGAGCACTCACAACTCTTCTGGGAAACCTCTTCCAGTTCCTCTCCAACCTCTGAGTAAAGAATTTCTTCTTAAAACTAGCCTAAATTTCCTCTTTTTTAATTTTAAGCCATTCCCTTTAGTCTAAACACTATGCCACCTACCACTATTAGACTTGGTGATCTTAAGTGTCTTTTCCAACCTAAATGATTCTATGACGTTGGTCTGGAAGAGAAAAAGATATATCTGTATACATATATTCAAAACATCTTAGATGCATAGTTCTTAAACAATCACTTTATGGATTAGACAATAAATGAGTGGATTTGAGAAAAAGTAAAAAAATCTTTCTTATTATTAACATTTAGGGAAATACTTTTCAAACAATCAAGCAGATAAAAATATTAGGCATATAATAAAATGAAAAATAAAGGACAAAATAAAACAATATCATACAGGAATTAGTTATTCTGATTTGTTCTTAATACTAGTTCCACAGAAACCTATACAAAAATATGAAACAAAAAGCCTGAGAATTAGATTCAGTCAGTATAATACACCTTCCTGTACAAGTACAGATAATGGCATCCTCAGCTTGCCTTATAGAATCTGAATGTCATGAATTCCTGGTCTGAAACATAATTTAATAAAGGTCACTTACCAAGGTAGAAAACACAGGAGATAAGGAAAAAATCCTGCATAGCACATCTGCTTAGGATGAACTGATCTGACACAGTTATTAATTATCATGGATGCCTTAGGGTTGGAATAAAGCTGTCAACATAAGAGCAGAGTACTTTCCCAAAGTTAAAGACTTAAAAAATTCCAGTAACAACAGAAATGTTCAATCTGTACTGCCAATATCTTTCCAGAATCTGTGGCAATAATCAGGTAAAAAAGTAAAATGTGATAGCTGAGTCTTGGCCAGATGGAATAAAGGATGTCTGAGATAAACTATGTTTGATTCAGATGAAATAACTTTATATTATATATATAACTTTATATATTATAGCATGTACTGGGTATTCCTCCCTGAGTGCAGAACTTCGCACTTGCTGTTGCTGAATTCATAAAGTTCTTGTCAACCCATTTTTCTAGCCTGTCAAAGGGCAACACGGACAACAAATGTATCCAAAACTGCCCTCTGTTTCATGTTGTCAGTGAATTTACTGGTGGTATGCTTTACCTGTTCTCATATTCAATGCCACTGATTGAAGTTAAGAGAAAAATCACCAGGTCAAGTATCCTGTTAACCATGTATTGCCTCTCTAGTATTAATTATTTTCTTCATGTTTTGATACACAAAACTATACAGAGTGACTTTTCATGATTAAATTAACATTCTCATGATCCTACAATATTCTGCTAGTTGGTTAAGAATTAAAGACAGTTACAGTATTATGCTTATGTGATTTTTCTTAAATTAGTGTTGAATTTACAACAAATCAACGTTTTTGCTTAATGTAGTTATAAGTGATAAAATTTGAAAAATGTTGAAAAGCTACAATAAAAAAATATTATTATTGTGGACAATAATTGCTGAGGTATTTCAAAAGACCAATTAAATTAATAGAACAAAAGAATTTTCCAGACTGTCATATAAATAGATGCCTTGGAGGACACACAGTAATGTAAGTTCTGTTCTTTTGTTTGCTGAGGATCTACAGCTACTCTCAGATAGAAAGCATGATCATCCATATACAATAAGATGTATTAGTAAAGCCAACTTAATCCTTTGTTCAACATTTCATAGGGGTGGCTCTTTTGTCACCAAGACAGTTCACTGACTCAAACATATCATAGTTTATGGATGTGATTTTAGTAGTGGTGTTACAAGTAACCCAATTAAAAACTCAGCACATTTATCACTTAGGCAGGCTGAGGTGAGATATTCTCTCTTGTGAACAAATTAGAAGTGATAATTCAAAGCATTTTTGGTAGTACTGACAGGGTGGAGATTTTATTTTGCCTGCTTCTAACAGTTTTACAGTCACCACCAACAGAAAAACATATGATTTGAATGTTTATGTATATGAAATACGGGAATATGCAAAGTGCTTGTCTATCCATTTTGATTCCGTCTCCCTGTCACATATAAAAAGAATGAAACTTTAAATAGACATAGTAAAGGCAGAAGATGAAGAATGATCAAATCATAGAATATCATGACTAATAGGGTACTCACAAGGACCATCAAGTCCAAATTATGGCTTCATGTAAGACTGACCAAAATTCGAACTCTATGTCTGTCCGAATTTTTCTTGAACTCTGGCAACTTGGTGTCACAACCATTGCCCTTGGTATTCTGTTCTCCACGGCCCACCTGCCATTTCTGTGAAGAATTTTTTCCTAATATCTAGCCTCATCCTCTCCCGATACAGCTTAACACCTTCCCCTATGGTCCTGTTGCAGTCATCCAATGAGCAGAGATCAATGCTTGTTCCTACACTCCACACGTGAGGAAGGGGAATGCTGTCATAAATCCTCCCTTCAGTCACCTCTTCTTTAGGCTGTATAAAACAAGGACCCTCATGTCATGACTGATGCACTGCAGGATTTTGAATCTCATTTGTGGTACTAAAAGTACATATCCCATCATTTTTCGCTCAGAAAAGACTGCAAGCTCCAGATTTCATTTCTAATTTCACTGTTTCACTAGGGGTCAGGTTAAACAAACGTAGGTGAGTCGTGATTTTTTTGTTGTTGCTGTTTTTTTTTTGTTTGTTTGTTTTTGTTTTTTGTTTTTTTAAATATGTAGTAATTTATGATGCTTGGGTTCATTTTATACCTTTCAGAGTCTCCAGCAGAAATTGAGGTAGGATGTCTCTGAGAAACAGGATTTGATTTACCTTAATGAAAAGTGGAAGGTCCATCCCATGCTGATGAGGCAGAAGAGAAAAACAGTTCAGGTTAATAGTCATAGTTCCCCTATTTGTAGAGTAAAACTGTTGATTGTTTCCAGGGACTAGGCATTCACTACCTCTTTAAACAGACTAATACAGAACAAACATATCCCTTATAACAACCACAGATCACTTGAGTTTATTTGCAACTGCTAAGAAGCAATACACCATCACAGCTGGCATAATATTTTTCCTAAGAGTCTTTTGTCTTGTGAAGGTTAACATTCTGTTCTGAGAGCTCCTTTGATGTGACCCAGAGAAGTCATGAGTTAGAAAGAAACATGTGATGAAAGCTTGAGCATTTGAACAAAATGCTATGGGCCATTCAAAGAAAATACAAAAGTATGCTGAGGGACCGTAGTGCAATTTAAGTGTTTTTAATTTAACAAACTTGAAGGATGAAATGAGACAACAATGAAAAAGCTCAAACTGCTGTAGCAACACTGTCAAAGTATTTGCCATTCTCCTCTGGAGAACACTGACAGTACATTGCTCCTTTCTTTTAGCTTTCAGGAAACCAGGCAAGTTCATGGTGTTTTATATTTGTTACATGGCAATGGCGAGGCAGCAAACACCCTTTGAACAAGTTCCGTAGCATTTATCACAATTAGTTAAAGAGAAAGAACAGAGAAGAAATATGTAACCTTCATCAGGTTCAAAGGCAGTAGGTTATGTTTTAAAGGTTTTCTTACTGTTCTGGAAACTAGATCATAGATAGTTCAGAAAAAAAAAAAAAAAAAAATCAAGGCTCTTTTCCTAATAATAAATGAGAGATTTTAAAGCTGTTTTTCAGCTACCCATCAAACTTCAGTTTCCCTCCCCAACTATTTCCTCATAATCCTTAGCACTTACATAACACTTTTCATCTTCAAAGAGCTTCACAAAACATTAACTAATTATTCTTTTGAACACCCCTAAGAGATTAGTAGAAAACGATGTGAGCTCTGGCAGCTCTAAAACAGCCTTGAGCAAGGCAATGAATCCTCCATCCAATAGGGATTATAGTCAAGGTCTTCTGAAGTCCACAGCAGACTGGACTTGCATTCTGATAAAAATAAAAAAAATATATAAAGCAAAAATGTAAAACTATTTTAAAAGTAAAAAGCCAGATTTAAAAACCATAGCTAGAATTTAAGGACAGAATTCAAATTTACAATCTTGAAAAAAACTCACTGCTACTCCCTATGCAGTACTTCTCATTCAGCGAGTCCTGAACAAACTGTAGAGTTAGGCAGAAAGGAACCAGATGAGGTTTAACAAGAGCAAGTGTTGAGTCTTGCACCTAGGAAGGAATAACCACATGCGCTGGTACAGTGGGGGATGACCTGCTGGAGAGGATTTCTGAGGAGAGGGACCTGGGTGTCCTGGTGGATGACAGGCTGGCCATGAGCCAGCAGTGTGCACTGATGACCAAGAAGGCCAATGGTATCCTGGGGTGCATTAAAAAGAGCATGTCTGGCAGGTTGAGGGAGGTGATCCTCCCACTCTACTCTGCCCTGGTGAGGCCTCACCTGGAATACTGTGTCCAGTTCTGGGCTCCCTGATACAAAGAAGGCGGAGATCTCCTGTAACGAGCCCAGCAGAGGGCTACAAAGATGGTAAAGGGCATGGAACAGCTCCATTATGAGGAAGGCTGAGAGACCCGGGTCTGTTCAGCCTTGAAAAAAGAAGACTCAGAGGGGATGTGATCCACATATATAAATAGCTAAGATGTGGGAGGCAAAGGGATGAGACCAGACTCATTGCAGTGGTGCATGGTGATAGAACAAGGGGAAGTGGCCACAAACTGAAGCATAGGAAGTTCCACACAAATTTGCATGGGAACAGTGACACAGAGAGGGTGACGGAGCACTGGAACAGGTTCCTCAGAGAGGCTGTGGAGTCTCCCTCTCTGGAGATGTTCATCCAACTGGATGCCTTTCGGTGCAACCTGGTCTAGGGAGCCTGCTTTGGCAGGGAGGTTGGACTAGATGATCTGTAGAGGTCCCTTCCATCCGCTACAATTCTGAGATTCTATAATTCTGTAATCTTTAATATCCGTAACTATCCTTCTTGAGAAGCAAGAATTCTACCTTCTTTCTGAGTTCTGCTGTTTATTGTCCATAAACTAAACAAAATAGGACAAGGCTAAATAGAAGCCCTGAAACTTTCCTATACATCCCTGAAATGTTCAGTGCTTGTCTATGTCATGGTTTTATGATTGTAAGATGTAAGAAAGAAGCAACCTTATATTTTAATGATATGAAATAGTAAATTAACAACCTTGAGTGTTAACTGATTTAACAGAACTTGATGACACAATACTTTTGGTTCTTTACTGCATAGAGGACAGAATAAGACAAAATTGCCAAGGAGACTCTCCTATTGAGTCATGAGGTTCAGCATGGAACTCCTTGCTTTCCAAACACCTTTTCAGAGAAATCTGGGTTTGTCCAGATCCAATATTACTTAATTCGTTATGTCTAAAAGATTACGTGTCCAAGACACAGTTTAGCAAAGCCTGTAAAAGATCATCAAGCCATTAGTCATTTACCAAAGGTCTGTTGTGGATAAGGAACCTTTCAGTCTCAAGGAGTAACCTTGAGATGTGCCTCCAGTCAAGTGGATATCCTGGCATGAAGCCTGCTGTCATGCAGGAGATTTTGTCAGACTTTGGACTTTCCCCTATTGATGGGTTAAGATTATTGACCCATAGTCAGATTTGCATACCAGCTGTACTTCAGTTGGCACATGCTCAATTAGCTATTGGCTATTGTATTATTATGCTTAGCTGTATGTAGCCATCATGACTACCACTGTGCAACAGGAGGGAAAGTCTAAGAGGTGCAGGGATGTGGCAAGTACACTATCACGTTCTGGAAACTGTAAGGTTTGTCTCACCTGTCTTGGGTCTTTCTGAGTAAATTTACAGAATTATGTTCTGGAATGGTTTGTTCTGAAGCCTAAATCCTACTCCCCCTCAAAAAATTATAACACACATCGTATCATAATAGGCTTTTACAGTGAGAGTGTTCAACAACTGAATCAGATTATTAAGAGAGATTTTGAAGTCTCCATCCCTGAAGCTATTCAAAACTAAACTATACAGGAGGTTGAGCATCCAGTTTTGCTGATGTGCTTTCACCAGGTTTGTACTATATTATTTCCAGAGATGCCTTCCAATTTCAGCTATCTGATGATTCTATAGTTCTTACGATTTAGAATTCAAACTGAGATATCTGAAAAAAAAAAAAAAAAGGAAAAAAAAAAGGAGATTATAGTGGATCATATTCTAATATAAAGCTGAGTTATAAGTTTTAGATATTGGGATTTTTTTGTTTTCTTTGCTTGCTTTCAGATAAAATAGGCTTTATTAATTGCAAAAATAGTTCTTCATTGACTGTAGTGAAAATTTAGGCATATATCACACACATAGAAAACTGAATTGCAGGTGGCGAATTTGCATACCTAAATCTGGAATTAAATTTAATACCAAGCACTGAATAATCCTTTCCTGGAACTACAATCCATCATAAGACTACAAGCATCTATGTAGGTTAAAATGATTTTTATTTCAATGATTTTGATGGTGTATCCAGATTAATGAAGCATTCTCTTTGCTCCACACATCTGTAGAAATAAGAAACCAATTTATTTCACAGCAAAAAGAGAAAAACATTGACATAATGGAAGAATAAAGCAGGATTACATAAATATATAAAATATTTTGAAATTCAGCTGTTTGAGTTTTCATTGTTATTCTACTCTACTTACAGAAAGAAAAGGTAGAAGTTCAAAGATTCCACATGCTAAGAGATTTTTTTTTTCTGAAGATATCTTAAAACCTAAAAAAATATACGTATAGATTCATACAGTTCTATGGTGGACTTAAATAAAATTTTAAGAGGAAATTTTAGATGCCAAGAAGCTGAGATATTAAATAGTACACAAAGAAGTATTCAGAAAAAATAATCTGTTAAATTCATATTTTTACACTTCTTGCCTAGTTAATTCTTTACATTTATTTAGCTCGTACCACAGCAACAGTTATCAGAATAAACTAACTTTTGGGTGGTTAAAGGAGGCTTTTTAACTTTGTTCTCATTTTTCTCTTATCAAACTGCTAGGTGGAACATTTCAGATCTAGTTTGTTTATTTAATAATAACAATACTTAGCAGTTTCTTTTTTTTATTACTGGAAGAATTCTGTTTTATTTTCATCTCATCAACATATGCATGTACAATTTAAATATTTATATGCACGTATATGTCAATGGAGCAACCCTATAGGTCAGTCTCAGAAAGGTTTACACTGAAATTGAGGAAAAAACAGAAATAAAATAAAAGCAAAACTTTGGGAATTTTAGCAGAAGAACTTTATCTGTTTTAAAAAGCAGATTCATGGCAACAATAAACATTCTATATTTGAGTTTCAGAGTTGAATATACTAAATTTTGAGTGGCTAATTTTGTTCATATTTATTTGGGTCTTACATTTCTTTTTTTTCACCACAAACTTATGCTTTGTTTAGAAATAAGGATTGAATCTTACTGGAATATCAAAATAAAAGAGACAGAATCGATCAACCATACAACAAAATAAAAGTTTTCTTTCTAAAGGCAGCATATTCTGCCTTTTCCCATGTAAGTTATCTATCTGCATGGCTGTTCAACTCTCCATGATAAAATACTGTATTTCTCTATCACAGAAAATCCTCTTCCCTTTTTGTTTTCTTTGCATCAATGGAGTATATAAACTTAATAGACAAATATCCATTGGTTTAAACAATGAATTAGAATTCCAAGGTATTCTGTTGCTGAATAATGTGTTGTCATGGTTTTATGATTTTTGGCATTGGTATTCCACATCATAACATCATGTAGTGCATTAAGAGTTAAAGAGTTAATACTTCAGCTCCATGGATCATTGATAATTCCAGGTATACCTGTCTCAGAAGAGAAGAACTACATTCCCCAGAGGACTGTGCGATGCTCTGCATTTTTATGTATTTCCGCTCAGAGGGAAAGATAAAAAACTGTTAAGTTTTTTATAAAAACTGCTAAGAGACACTCTCTTTCCTTTGGGATCAACTCAGCAGTGGGTGCTTGCTGCCATCTCGCCTTCAGCATTAGCGTAAGGCCTTCGGTTTATCGGACACCCTCTCCTGCTCATTTTATTTATTAGCTTCAATTCCAATTATACTGTATTGTATCGTGTTATTTAACTTTCTGATATCTTATTTAGTAAATTAGCCTTCCTCCTCAGATTGTTGCCGCTGTTTTGTTTCTAGGCCCATCTCCCTTTTCCCTTTTCCCTTTCCACTTTTCTGGAGCATGGGTCTGCGCGTTCCCTGCACCAGTCGTCACGGAACTGGGCCGAACCAGCCTGGTAAACCGTTGACATGTGTTTGCACAACTATATCTCTAATTCCCTTTCATTCTCTGTATATGTATCTAATGATTTTAGTTCTGACATGGAGGATGATATTTCTAATGTGTATGGCAAATTAATTCACCAGGGGAATGTGAATGACAGAATATTGCCAGTGGTCATGACTTCCTACTTGGGGCTGCCATTTAACATCTTGTTTTATTTCTTAATAAATGAAATTTTTTTCTCATTTTCTGTTTATGTTTCCTCCAGGGAAATCTCATCAATTTTTCTGTCCTTGTAATAAAATAATGAAATGATCATTAGCCATGCATAATTCCCTCCTATCAGCTAAATAAAAATCATTTTCAGGCAACGGCTTACTTCCAATCTATTTTGTTGTGGTTGTTTGGACTTCAGTACTCTTTTATCTATCTATCTATCTATCTATCTATCTATCTATCTATCTATCTATCTATCTATCTATCTATCTATCTATCTATTTTCCCATGGCCATTGTTTCTGCATATTTCTTCATGTGCATAAATACATGTGTGAAACATATGTATATCTATGCAGTTTGTTCTGACAAAAATACACATGGATACATATAAATACATAGATTTTTTACTCCCAGTGTCACCAGAAATATATTCAGTACAATTGGAATGCACAGTACAGATAATAATATCCAGAGAAACTAATCACAATGAATCTTGTTATTTTGTAAATTCCTGTCTTTCTATCCCTCTTTAATTATGTATCTGTTGTTGTTCTCTATTTTCCTTTGAAGGTCTGAAGTGACATTTTAAAGATTCAATACCATTTTGCTAGACATTCATATAAAAATGATGATATGGTGATGCACTGAAATATGAATTTAAATTCTCTCTGGTGCTGGAAATAGAGTGACTCTAATTTTTAGCAATTGGTATATTGATACAAGTTACTTCATCTGGAACAATGACTGCCTCGCTAGTCTCCCCTGTTGCTCTCTTGTAACATCAAATAGTGGGAATATATAAGAAAGAAAAAGAAATTAGAAGAGTGTATAAGATACATCTGTCTTCTGTAATCAAATCTTTTTGAAAACCACAGCTGATAAGAAATGAATGACAATCTCTTACTGTTATCTTTTACTCTGTGAACTTAAGGGCTGGAGGTCTGCATTTTGGATAGATAAGTATTCAACTAGTAATTTGGAAAAATCTTACTCTGGTCATTTTATGTAAATTTTATGTTTCAAAATATAATAATGTTGGTTGTTGTCATGGTTTTATGATTTTTGTTGTCAGCATTCTACATCTTAACATCATGTAAGGCACTAGGAGTTAGAGTTAATGCCCAGTTCCATGGACTGCCAAATTTCTGGGTTCTCAAAAGTGGAGAACTACATACCCCAGAGGACCTGATGTTCCTGTTTTCCACCCACAGGGAAAGATAAAACTGCTTGCAAGCCCCAGGACTGACCCTTTTTTTTGCTGCTCATCTGCAGTGGGAGCTTCCTAGACATCTCGACTTCAGCTTTACAGTGAGACCTTCAATTTTGGACTCTGTTTCTCATTTAATTTGATTTATTAACCTCAATGTCATGGACCAGTGTAATAAAACAAGAGGCATTGCTTTTGGAGAAACCCTTGTAAATATGTTCAAAAAGATATTCTATTTTTTCCACTTGATATTATTATTATTTTTTTTTCAAATGCTTAAATTATCCCCTGCGCTTTTTGTTTTGTTTTAAATCTAAAAGCTCTCTAGCTTACAAAAAATCTTGTAGTATGTTATAAGTCTTACTTTTTTATCTTTATATGAGCATGCATTATGGAGCCAGTATTCACATGATTAGAGGAGAAGAATTTGAATAATGCCTTTTAAAAGGAAAATATAGCAACACTCAAATATTCAGTATGCATAATATTATGACATTTCAAAAAGAATGCTTGACCTCTAGTTTTTCAAGTGTTACAGATTTAATGTTACTTAAATAATGTTTTTTGTTGTCCTAGTAGGCTACGACTTCTTAGGTGTGTTTTCTTCTACTTCACCATACTATCAAAAATTGTAAGGACAACATTTTGAGATTTTAAGGACTACTAATTCAGGCTAGTGGGATTTGAGTCATCTCAAGTCTGATCTCTGAGGCCGTGAATGGCAATTTCACACTGCAATCTAGATGATCTGTAGAAAGTAAATTTTTCCTTAGTAGTCATTAGAGTATCTTCTATGTAGTTGCTAGCACTATATAGAGATCAATTTTTTAGGTTTAGTTCTCTCTTCAGGCTTTTCAAATCTGTATTATTACATCAGTCAACACCCTTCTTGAATTTTTATATATATATATATATATATCTGTATCAATTTCTACCAGGAAAGATATTTTCTGCATTATAGATTCATAGATTCATAGATTCATTAGGTTGGAAAGGACATACAAGAACATCTAGTCCAACCATCGTCCCACCACCATCCCTACCCACCAAGCTACTAAATCAAATCCCTTAGCACCTCATCTAAACGCTTCTTGAACAGCGCTAGGGACAGTGCCTCAACCACCTCCCTCAGCAGGCCATTCCAGTGCCTGACCACTCTTTCAGAGAAAAATTTTTTCTCAAATCTAATCTAAATCTTCCCCGGCACAACTTGTGGCCATTCCCTCTCGTCCTGTCATTAGTTACCTGGGAGAAGAGGCCGACACCCTCCTCACCACAGCCTCCCTTCAGGAAGTGGTAGGGTGCAGTGAGGTTTCCTCTGAGCCTCCTTTTCTCCAGACTAAACAATCCCAGCTCCCTCAGCCGCTCCTTGTAAGACTTGTGCTGCAGACCCCTCACCAGTTTTGTTGCCCTTCTCTGAACACGCTCCAGGGCCTCGATGTCTTTCTTGCAGTGAGGGGCCCAAAACTGAACACAGTACTCGAGGTGCGGCCGCACCAGAGCTGAGTACAGGGGGATGATCACCTCCCTGCTCCTGCTGGCTACACTATTTCTAATACAGGCCAAGATGCCATTGGCCTTCTTGGCCACCTGGACACACTGCCGGCTCATGTTGAGCCGAGCATCAACCAACACCCCCCACTCCTTTTCACATACACTCTTCAAGTCATTCTGCCCCAAGCCTATAGCATTGCATGGGGTTATTGTGGCCAAAGTGCAGGACCCGGCACTTGGCCTTATTGAACCTCATCCCATTGACCTCAGCCCAGCTGTTCAGCCTATCCAGATCCCGCTGAAGGGCCTCTCTACCCTCAGGCAGATAGACACATCCTCCCAACTTGGTGTCATCCGCAAACTTATTAAGGGTACACTCAATCCCCTCATTCAAGCCATCAATAAAGATATTTAACAGATGGGCCCCAGTACCAACCCTTGGGGGACACCACTCGTGACAGGACGCCAGCTGGACTTGACTCCATTAACCACTACCTGCTGGGCACGGCCCTCTAGCCAATTCTCAATCCAAAGAAGAGTGAACCTGTCCACACCATGGGCTGCCAGTTTCCCCAGGAGAATACTGTGGGAGACCGTGTCAAAGGCTTTGCTGAAGTCCAGGTAGACTACATCAACAGCCTTTCCCTCATCTACCAGTCTGGTCACCCAGTCGCAGAAGGAGATGAGGTTGGACAAGCACGACCTGCCCTTTGTGAACCCATGCTGGCTGGGTCTGATCCCCTGATTGCCATGCACGTGCCGTGTGATCTCCCTCAAGATCAATTGCTCCATAACTTTCCCTGATACCGAGGTCAGGCTGACAGGCCTGTAGTTCCCCGGATCTTCCTTACGGCCTTTCTTGTAGATGGGAGTCACATCGGCAAGCCTCCAATCTTGTGGGATCTCTCCAGATGACCAGGAATGCTGATAGATGGCAGAAAGCGGCTTGGCTATCACCTCTGCCAGCTCCCTCAGCACCCTTGGGTGGATCCCATCTAGTCCCATGGACTTGTGGCAGTTCAGATGGAGGAGCAGGTCTCTGACTGTCTCAGCTGGGATCACAGGGGTGTATTATGCGCTTCATCCCAGACTTCCAGGTCAGGGCGAAAAATATCCTGAGGATAACTGATCTTTCTATTAAAGACAGATGTGAAGAAGGAATTGAGAACCTCAGCCTTTTCCTTATCCTCTGTGGTTACCTTCCCTGCCGCATCAAGTAAAGTAGGGAAATTCTCCTTAGTTCTTCTTTTACTGTTAATATATTTGTAAAAGGATTTTTTGCTCTCCTTTACTGCAGTAGCCAGTCTAAGTTCAAGCAGGGCTTTTGCATTTCTAACTTCCTGTCTGCAAATCTTGGCAAGTTCTTTGTAGTCTCCCCAAGTAGCCTGTCCCATCTTCCAGAGGACATAGACTCTCTTTTTCTCCTGGAGTCTCAACAAAAGATCCCGGTTCATCCACACTGGCCTTCTTCCCCTCCGGCTTGACTTACGGGACTCAGGGACAGCCTGCACCTGTGCCTTTAAGATTTCCATCTTGAGAAGGACTCAGGCTTCCTGGACCCTTTACCCCTCAGGAGCGAGTCCCAAGGGACCCTTGCAGCAAGCGTGCTGAGCAGGTCAAAGTCTGCCCTCCGGAAGTCCAAGGTTAGCAGTTTTGCTAGTCACCCTCTTGACATCACCAAGAATAGCAAACTCTACCATTTCAAGGTCACTCTGGCCAAGACAATCCCCAACCTTCACATCTCCTACTAGTCCTTCTCTGTTAGTGAAGAGCAGGTCTAGCAGGGCACCTCCCCTGGTAGGTTCTTGCACCAGCTGTGTCAGGAGGCTATTAAAAGCTATTTAAATTAAGAATTTAAATCTTGGTTGCTTAACATTCTACATTTGATTTACCTTTAAAATATTATGAAGTCAGTGCTTATGAAAGCATCCTTTGAGATTTACACTAAGCTGGTATAAACCTGTCACCTGGTGTACTTATGATCAATTACCAGCTAATGATTTTTTTCTATATTTTCAAAATGATGATGAAACAAGCTAAATAAACTTTCTAGAAAGGTAAGCTATAGTAATTCTATACTCACACACTGAGCAGATAAAAACACTGAGAAAAAGACTCACGGAAATGATTCATGCCCTCTGCTTTCTCACATATTCATCTCTAATACTCAGGGAATTTTTGTACCAGACAGTCCATCAGAGATGCTGTATATGAAATGCAAGAAAGAGAGAACAGAAACAGAGGAGCTCTGGAACTCTTTTGATGGGAGTGCCATGATCAGTGGAGACAATGGAATCTCTTTGCAACCTTGAATCTTGTGGTTTTGTTCTATGCATCTACTAACAGGAAACATCATTCCATGCTACTCTATCACATGATCAATATAATCAGATTTGTTTGCCATCACTGTGTAGCTCAACAAGCAGACATTTAAGAATCTTTATTGGCTCATGTTAAAGCAAACAAATAAATAAACAAACATTTTTTGAGTCTATTTTAAATGACCAAAATATGATGCCTGACAAACTTAGTGGCCTTTTATGATGGATTTACAGCATCAATTGATAAAATTTGAGCAACTGATGTAATCTACCTGGACATATGCAAAGCATTTGACACCGTCCCACATGTTATCCTAGTCACTAAATAGGAGAAAGATGTATTTGATGAATGGATAAGGATTTGGCTGTTTATTCACACTCAGAGAGTTGCGGACAGTCATTCAAAATCCATGTGGAGACCAGAGATGATTGTCTTTCTTCAGGGATCATTGCTGGGACTGGTGGTATTTAAGATCTTTATAGATGACATGGACAGTAGGACTGAGTGCACCCTCAGCAAGTTCGCAGATAACACCAAGCAGAGTGATGCAGTTGATATGATAGAGGGAAGGGATACTATCCAGAAGGACCAGGACAGGCCTTGTCCTGGTCAAGGACAAGTTCAAGGTCCTGCACCTGGGTTAGGGCAGTCTCAAGTGCAGATACAGATTGGGTGGAGAACGTCTTGAGAGCAGCCCTAAGGAGAAGGATCTGGGAGTGCTGATTGACGAGCAATTCAATTCAAAATTGATCAATTGCAATTCAAAATGTGCACTTGAAGCCCAGAAGGCCAATAGTTTCCTAGGCTGTGTCAAGAGAAGAGTGTCGAGAACGCTGAGGGAGCAGATTCTACACCTCTACTCTGCTTTCCTGGAAACCTACCCAGAGAACTGCATCTCGGGCCCCCGATGCAAGAAGGACATGCAGTTGCTGGAGCAGGTCCAGAGGAGGGCCATGAAGATGATTAGAGGGCTGGAGCACCTCCCCTATAAGGACAGCCAGAGAGAGCTGGGGCTCTTCAGGCTGGAAAAGAGAAGTCTCCAGAAGGACCTTATAGAGGCCTTCCAGTAGCTGAAGGGTGGCTGTAGGAAAGCTTGGGAGGGACTTTTTATAAGGGCAGGTACTGATAGGACAACGGGAAATGTATTTAATTCTTCACAGAATTGATGCAATGATAGATTAAGAAAATGAAAGATCCTTTTTACTCTTTCTATTTAATAAAATGCATTTCAGTTCTTCTGAAATGCAAAAGAAAATCAAAAGAAATGCTGATCTACATGGTCTAAGAAGTAACTATCAAGACAGATCTCAAGTCATGAAAGTGTAGCTATGTCCACTTATCTTAAACATTTATCTTAAACAATGTAGAAACATCTTTAAGTATTTTATATATATATATAATTTAGTTAGTTAGTTGTTTTTGTTTGCATTTTTGTGCTTTGGAGATCTAGATAAGAAAAGGGCTTTTAATCACCCATGTTGCCATATTTCTGAAGTAATTATGTTGTGAATCCCGTTTTAACATAAGTAGTATAAAAAATTTAGACTACACTTGCCTGGCATAGTTTGAGTATCCAGTGGATTGAAACTGTGTGGGAGTAATACAGGATTCCCTCATCTATGAAATAACAGCTGTATAAAGAACATCATTCATACTTGTAAGTATATTATATCATCCCTACTTGAAAATGTACATATCATCAATTTGTGTAACAGTGATTTGAAATAATGATGACAGTGCCACATTCTCAGAATAATCCATCAGCTCCTCTGATTTGGTAGATTCCTCTTCTACTCTGGAACTGAGTGATTTCTAGGTAAACAGTTATTCTGTCGGAAACATTAAAAAACAAACAAACAAAAATTTTTCAATTTTGCTGTTCATTAAAAACATTAAAGCTTCCTTATTATATAATTGTTTAGTACTTCTATACAATACCTTTAAAGAGCAAACAGGACACAAGATACACTGAAAAGAATTTTTGAGTTTTCTCTTTCCAGTTTCCAGCAATATGTAAGGGCTGCTCCAAAAGTAATGCTTCCTTTTTTTTATTATGTTGGCCCACAGTACCAGAATGGGATGCAGGTGGTATGGCAGAAGTTGAATCTTCTCACCAATGTTCCATTACATTTTGTTGCCATGCAATCCATGGCAGCATAGGAACAGTCTGACAAAATGGCATCTGACATGTAAATGCGTAGAAGGCAAAGGTGTAGAAAAGAATTCCTCCATGTGGATAAATTGCACTCACTGATATTCAGTGACACTTGCTGAATGTTTATGGAGACCAAACAGTGGATGTGAGCACAAAGAGGTAGTGGGTATTACATTTCATCTATGTTAACAAGTCCCCACTGTTGGTACAGATTTTTAATTACTGAAGTAGGTTCTTGTTCAACACTGGTGACAATCCATAGTGAGTAGTGGTGACTATGTTGAAAAATGAGATTTTATAGCTGAAAATATGCTCTATCAAATATTATGCTTATTCGAATCTGTTGTAGTTTTCCATGGAAATAAATAGAAGAATTACTTTTGGAATGACCTACTTATTTTTGAGGCTAATATTATAGTGTTGAAATTTGAAAAACTACAATTTCAATAGGATCTATTATCCTATTAGTACTAGAAATGCTTGATGAGACTGTCTGAGAATCATTACATTCTCAGAGCTCTGGTGGTTTCATGGGGCTAAGATAGTGGTAATGGGATAGATGAAAATCTTCTACTCATAATGGCATGTTTCTTTGCATTATTTAAACTTTGATTTACTCCTACATAATTATGTATTTCACAGTCAAGATGAATTAATTAATTGAACAGATAAATGTCAGATTGTAATTGGCAAATATGTTTCATAGCAAAGTAAAGACAGTCTCTTAATTTAAAATTACAATGAATATGCTGAAAGAACCATCTACAAAATTAGAATGCTTCACAATATTACATTTAAATTCCATTAATATGTGCATAAAATAGACAAGTAATTATGCCCAAATACTTTCCATCTATAATATACACTGTATGAGGAATAAAATTTGGAATTTATAAATCTTTAGGAGTATTAAATGGTTGCATATAATCTAATGCAAGTTATTTAAGGTGGGGTGAATGACAGATACATATATGATTTTGTTATTCACTACAGAAATGTGAGCAGAAACAAAATAGGAAAATGTGACAAAATGAAAATGTATTATCAAATATGATTAAAAAACTGAGAAATATTTTTTGTCAAATATTAGAAAAAGTTAGGGAAGGCATTCCTTTCAGTATGTGCAAATATGAGTTGCATTCTTTCAGGATATGTAAATAGAAAGTGAACATTTACAAAAGAAATAATTTACATTAATGTTGAAATGAGCTGACATTGTAGCTTTTATAGATTAGATCTTTTCCAAACCAGTCTTTTTTTTTCAAACCAGTCTTCTTCTGGAATCCCACATCATGTACCATAGTTTTAAGTTCTGAAGATAAACACATGTTTAATTTTCCTAATTTGGAGCCAGTCTTCTCTTGTAAAATAGCAGTAGTAAAAGAACTTGGTTTCTGCATATTTCCTTATTATTGAGTTCTTGTCTCCATAGAGTTTGTTCAACCTTCAGACTATTTAAAAAAATATGTGTTTATGTGGAACTGATAAACTGGTTCCCAGCTCCAGAAGCTAGAAGAGTGATTTCTAGCTTCCTTTTATTGCTGGTAATCTGCTTCAGTAAGTGGAAAAAAAAATGCTCTAGATGATCTTTTATTTTATTTTATTTGATTTTTACTTTTTTTCTGTTGGAATTAAATTAAGACCAGAAAAAAGAAAAAAAAAAAAAAAGAAGAAATAACAAAAAGAAACAGAAATTGTTTAAGAGAACAGAAAAGGGTCATTGTTCCATTTTCTTGAGTCTGTCCTTTTATTGTAATGGATTCAGGATGAATCTATTATGTTTATGGCAGCGTATGGAAACTGCTAAATCACGGCCTGCCACTGAGCGCCTGGAGAAAAGACCCAGTCAGCCCTGGAAGCACAGGTGAAGCCTGGCTCCACCCCTCTTAGATCCCTTCTCTTAAGAGTTCTTTTCTGTAGACCTGTTTTCTGCAAATCTAGATACTCAGAGATGGGTGAGCATTTCTTTCCTTCTTTTTGTAACGTTTTCCTGTTTGTATTGGTCCCTGTCCTGTTAAAGGTAGTATTTTCAGGTTTGGGAAAAGGAGATTTATTAGTTAGATCTTGATGATGTTTTTGTGGCATGGCTGTCCACAGCCTCTACAAGTACGACTAAATATTACTCTTCTGTGTCAAGAATGTCTAGGCCTGGTTGTAACTGATTTCTGTGCCTCAAACTCCTAATGTTATTTTTTTTTCAAATTTAATTACAGCATAAATAGGGAACTGTGTGCACTACTTCACATTTTTACTATCTATTTGGCAAAAAAAAAGTAGTCTAAAAAGCCAAAATATGTTTTAGATAAAATTATCGGATTTTCTCTATACAGAAAAATACATTTCTGTTGCAATATAATCGCTCCTTAGTTGCTATATATATATACATACACACACACACACACACACACACACACACACACACACACACACACATATAAAAGGAGGTCTGTTAGAACCCTTTCCATATACAAGACGGTCACAAGGGAAGTAATTTGGCAGTTCTTATTAAGTTAGCATTTCTTGTAGCCTTCAGGTTACTTTCAGGGACAAAAGATTTAAAAAAAAAAAAAAAGAGCAATGATTTTCTTTCTTGAACAAAATATTTAAAGCTATTTAAAATGCTGTCACCTCCTCAGGGGTGAGATGTGCTTGTGTTTACAGAAGGAGCATTGGGATCAATTCTAACTGCATAATAAATAATGTTTTCAGCATATCTTCTAGCTCATTCTATATAAGAATCCCCATGTGATAGATAACTGTATAGGTTAGAGGTCATTCCTGTGATCCTAAGCTCTGTGGCCTTGCATGTCATTTAGTGCACAAATACTGTAGAAGGGAGGAGATTATAAATTGGGAGATTTTTTGACCACTTTTATTTAGTAAAATCAATGGTTGTTTTCGTGTAAGGTCTAAGATACAGCATACCTCCTTCGAATTCTATGCTTTTTTATGACAATTAGAGAGAAAAATCATCTGTTTACACGGACAAAAGATTTTCAATAAAGTATGTAATTCATTAAATTTTACCTGAAAAGATACAAAACCTGTAATATATCTTTAGAATGTATGCTGAAATTGTGAAAGTAATATCTAGCATCCTTTCACACTTGAAAAGCAATTAAGCATCTCATGTTTAATAAGATGTTTCTACTAGAGAACACAGTCATTTTAATGGTTTGCAGTTTGAAGTAACATTGTTAAGGTTAGGTCATAGCTTCAATGAGTTGATGAGTTCAACGAGAAATGAACATACTGTGTTAACTGGTAGAAGCATGGGAAAGTCAGAGGTAACAAACATTAATTTAAAGAATTGTCTTTCTAAATCACTTTCCTGAGGGTCTTTAAGCATGATTTCATCAATTACATGCTCAAGGATCACATTAGTGATACATATTTAAAAATTTCCCACATGAATAATTTAGGGAAAAAAAAATGACTATCAAATCCCTGTGTGACTTAGCTCTTGTCTATTTAATCAAAGTTTTACTTAAAGGATTCATGATTCAGAAATGCTTCTTCTGAGATCACAAAGACAAAATGCAGAGGGGAAAAAATATCTTTACAGTGGTTCTTTCTTCCTTCATGTACCTTTTAGTTTTCTTGATATTTAACACCTTACTAGCTTTGATTGTATGGTTATTTATTTATCTGAACTGCTTAAAAAAATAAAATAAATTCCAGTAACACTTCCATTCTTTGAGATTTACTGATAAATGAATAGGAATACAGTATTCCAGTTATATGAATAGCTTAAGAATTAAAATTCTTGAAATTTTTGAAAAAGAAAATGAAGACGTGGAACAAGAAACAAAGCATGAAAGTAAAGGATTGTACTATTGTCTTAGAGCTACAAATGGTATTTAAGAAAATTAAGTTCCTCAGTGTTCCTGATGCAGGGAGCAAACTTGACCCTGTCATAAACCAGTCATTTTTTATGGCTTAGGCTAGTCACAGTATCTTGAAGTGGATTCCCTGTTAGAAACAGAAACATATTAGAGATTGTTTTAGAGGTGTCTTTCAGAAAAAAAAAAAAGTCTATAACCATGACTTTAGACATATTCAACATCATCGAAATACGCTGAACTTTTGTGTTTGTTTTAGATGCTGTTAAAAAAAAAAAAAAGATTCCAGAAAAGACACATTTTCATGCTGGGAAAACACAGATACAGTTCAGCTCTATAGTCAGACACAAGGGCACTTAACCTTTTGTTCTCGTTATAGCTTCCAGAATGATATCCAAAATATCATAAATCCATTTCTAAGGAAGGCATAATAGTTAGGAACTAATGAAAAAAAAAACATTATTACCACAAGGGAAGAATCTCTGCCAGAACGCAATTGTACTATTGTGAGATGAGATAAAAATTTTGGGAGACCTTTTTATTAAATCTAATTTTAAAATGATATTTCCATTTCATTATAGAATTTCGCAGATACTGGATTAACATTGTCAAATGGAGACACATTGCGTAGTATCAACGTTTTCCATGAAATGAATATCCCCTACATCTTGTTTAGGATTTCTTTGTGTTGTATGGCAGGATATGGAGGGTCTTTTATTTATTTCTATATTTATTTTTAATCAGGTTTTCTTTACAATTATTGCTGAAATTCAACCTGTGGATAAGGGGTAGTTCAAGGAAGAAGAAAATATTTCTTCAAGCAAGATATTATTTGTCAATACATGTTAAAATACTGATTCATTTTGGTGAGCACCTGATTTTTTTTCCTCTGAATTCCTTGAACAACCATAAATTATCCAGAGTTGCTGCAGGAGAAACACGCTTTTTTATTGAAACTCAGGGGAACAGAAGTAATCTCAAATGTGAATGAATTTGTCTGGCATTTGATGGCCAGAATGACGTTTTTCTTCCCTTTGGAGTCTTAGTTCTCATAATGATATAGCAAGTCAAACAGTTATTACACACACAAATATGTAATTGTCGTTTTTGTTGATTGAAGAAGCAAGTAACATTTTATTTCTATATGTTAAGGAAACAAAGTGGGGGGACCTCAGCTTGGCCATGTTGTTGTTATCTTTCACTGAACTGAGAACACCCCATGTCGCTCCCAAACCTGTTCTCAAAGAGCTCTCATAAAAATGCTAATTAAATTAAACATTTTATGTAAGCAAATCTACTCTTCTCTGGAGGGCACATTTCTTTCATTGGGGTTGCTGGAGAAATCCTTCAATTTATCATCTTGTAAAATTGCAGTAAGTGTATGTCTTTATGTCTCTAGAAAAAAAATATGTCTGTTCATTAAGTTAAAATGTTGTCTACATATTAGCTTCTTCTTTGTAATCTTACTACTCTTCTTAACGACTGCTTTTTTTTTTTTCTGATTTGCTCATCACTTCTCAGGTAGAACTGCAGAAGCTTGTACATGCTCAGATGGTGTCAGGGAAAACAATCACTTTCCACTCAGAGAATGGAAATAGCTGCATAGCTAAGAACTGCAGGTGCTTTCTGTTTTGCTGCCTATCTGTTTCTTTTTTCAGAAGTGTGACATATTCATTTGAGAATAAAAACAAATGCCATCAATCAGAAAGAGTTAATTGTGTAATTTCTAATAAATATTGTTCAGGCTTAGCCTAGTAGTATTTCTGAGAAACATGCATTAGCAATTTTCTCATTCATATATGTAGATTAACGAGTGCCTCGCAACTTATGTAGTGAAGAAGCATCCATTAATTTCTTAAAGTTACAGTACCAAAATGAGTATTAGAACAATGTTGATCTTAAATTTATTGCCATTTATATTTTTGTCCCAGAAGGATGTTTCATTGACTGGCAAATGTCCATATTAAAGAGCTGCTGTTAGCTACAGTTTGTCTGACTGCTTGCATTGGTAGTCATGTATGAGTAGGTCAATATTTGCTAGGCAACCTTCATTGAAATTGTATCTTTGAGGTAACGCATCTCATGGGTAATTAACAACTTAAGCATATTAAGAATATCCGTATTAAATCCCACATTAAAAAATAAGAATTGTATAACAAAAAAGTAGACAGCTGTATTTTAAAATGAAGTAATGCAGTTTTTAGGTTTTTTTTTTTGTTTGTCTTCAATCATTCTATAATAATCATAGTAATGTTGGATGTTCTTTGAGCAGCTGCTTAATTAAGATTATAATTTAGCTTCATAATTGATGCATGTGAATTTCTCCTCCATTGTATGGACATAATGTATGTTATAGCAAAAATATTTCTTTATAATTACCCAGTGCTGTTTTATAAGAAATTCAATACTTTCTAAAAATTCATGTTTAAATATGTTTATATATCTGTCTTATAATATTTTTGTGTACAAAATAATTTTCTGATGGTTGAGGTATGGATGCTGCTGTGAGTCTAATTTCTTATTTATATAGTATTTCACATGTGGATGCAATGCTGTTCTTTTCTTGGATTTATCATGTTTATCATGATATACTGTGTCTTTTCATTTTCCCTTCAGGCTGTGCTGCAAGGAACTCACAAAACAGGGACTTTTTTCTTTCAAAAACTAAAAAGGAATGTAAAAAAAGAGACTGAAGCATTTTACTGGATATATATACTGATCAGTGAACAGATAGTAAGCAATGCCAAAAATGATTTACAGGTTCTTTTATAAGCTAACTAGCTCTTTTCATGTATGCACTGTGTGGTACAAAATATCTGAAATTAGACTTGGATATACTTTCTTGAGACTTTCACTGAAGTTAAGAAACTAGCTGCTTTAGGTTTTATCTACAATAAATAATATCCTTATGAGCAATTTAAATCTTGAATTTCAAATGCTCTGATAGCCATAATAAAGATTGCACTCAAACTACATCACTTTCCTTTTTAGTTCTTAACTTGGTCTGACAGCAATGCTGGACAACAAACTGTTTGAAAAGAGATTTACAAATAAATCCCTAAAGATGGATATTGCAACTTCTGGAGCAAGTTTAGCATTTTTTCTTCTCTTGCTCTAATTCCATCACAGAGAGATTGTGCATGTCAATATAAATAGAGATGATTAAAATTCATTTGTGATGTGACTCATGGAAATGTGGAACTGCTATTTTATTTTGCCACACTAGGGTACAGAACTGATGTGTCTTCTGAGAGATGCTATGATACAATACATCTTTTTACACTCAACCAGTTCATACCATTGGAAATTCAGTAATATGTAATTGAATGCAGCAAGCTTTGTGTCTAAGGTATCATAAAAGTTCAGGGACATAAAATATCAAAGTGACAAAGTGTTTAAATTGCTTTGAATTTTCAATCTACCTCTCACATCAAACGCTTAAATTACTGTGATGGAGATTTAACTAAATAATTCTAGATAGTAATCAGCAATGATGGAATAGTTAACTGCTTCACTAGCAGATAGATGTAAATGCATTGAGACTGGGTGAATACTGGAGAAGGAACAAAGATCTACTTCAATGAAAAATTGTGAAAAAAGTGTTTGAAATTTAAATCGGAAGTACCAAAAGAATTAATAGTGAGGCTTTAAAGAACATATTACAGTGTCTAAACAAAATCTGCTAGATTATGTCTACTCTGGATTACAACAGGTCCACCAGATGGCCAAAAAATGAGTTCATCTAAACCAGAAGTGGGTTGATTCTGACCATAAGAAGCATTCTTGAAAAGTAACGGTATGAAGGAATACGGACTTAAATGCAATATATGCACAAGTTGTAATAAACTGAAAGGCCTTAATTCATAATGTTTTATTGTAACACTTAGCTTAGTTATCCCTCTAACATGAATCATGACTTTAGTTAGGTTATGTGATTAAAAAAAAGCAACTGTCTTTGCTCACAAAAAAAAAAAAAAAAAAAAAGAGCAAAGAGGAACAGTGGTAGACAGGTCAACCTGAATAAAACCTTAATCAAGTCCACTACATGAGGTCTACCCTGAAAAGTGATTAACTTGCATAAGGCCCATCTCTAAATACAAACAAGAGCATTGAGGCACAGCAGCAAACCCAATAACCTTACTTGGAAATAAGCCCTTCACAGCCCCTGCCAGGACTGCCCCAGGAAAGCATCAGTCACATAGTCTTAGTTGTGACACCTACCCCAGTAGAAGCAGTCTTCCACAGCACCTTTCAGAGGGGGTCTTTCCAGGGACATGGGGCTCTATACAGGATTCAGGGCAAGAACTTTTGGGGATTGCACAAGATTTACTTTGGGGTGCTGAAGGGAGGAACTAAAGAGGGAAAATTGTTATATTTGGGTAATATGGGGGGAAACAAGTGCAAGGAAACAAGTATGTAGGAATAAAAGTGTCTGTTTCATGCAAGTAACTGACTGGTCATCGCAATGATCTATGTCCTGCGTCTGATCTGAATACTGTGCTGTCTTCTGATTAAACTTCATTTTTGCTTTCCTGAAATAGGGATTCTCGCTCTTCTGTAGGTATGGATGCCTGTGTTTGTGTCAGGGAGGTTTCTGAGTGCCTGCAATTAGAGTTAGACTAGATGTCAGCAGCCCATGTGTCTGTAATGCCAGCAACCGAAGCATGTGAAGTTGTGCAAGAGAACCAGTGAGAGCTAATGAAGGTCAAGTTTGTCTAGCAAGCAAATAGATGAAGTGGTCTGTCAGTGAGTGTGGTTTTCTGGAGACAAAGCCATGGAACTGGTTATCAGAAGGACCGAGGGAGTCCCAGACAGCTGCTGAAGAAACAGTGGGGCCTGGGAGCCTCTAAAGGTGAGATGTGTCTGTATATGTGTGATTGAGATGACCTGTACCACCAACTTCAGTGGGGCTGCAGCACTGGGGACTCCTTATACCCAAGTGCCAGCAACTGGGAAGTCTGACATCAAGAGGTAACTATTGGAAGGAGGATTTGAGCTCAGTTGCTAGAGAGGATGACCTACTGGAAAGGACCTGTACAGGAAAAGATGTGGGCGTCCTGGTGGACAACGGGTTGTCAGTGGTGTACCCTTGAAGCAATATGGTATCCAGGGCTATATGGTTCAGGATGGCCTATGGTATCCTGGTCTGTGTTAAAAAGAACATGGCCAACAACTTGGGGTATGTGATCCCCTCCCTCTACTCTCTCCTGGTGAAGCAACATCTTGAGTATTGTGTCTAGTTCTGGTCCCCCAGTTAAAAAGACAGGGATCTTCTAGTGAGAGTAAAACAGAGGGCAGCAAAGATGATTAGGGAACTGGAGCATCTCTCTTATGAGAAAAGACTGAGTGATCTGGGACTGTTCAGCATCAAGAAGAGAAGACTGAGGTGATCTCGACACTTGAGAAATATCTGAAGTGTGAGTGTCAAATGGATGGAGTCAGGATTTTTCCAGAAGTGTGCAGTGACAGAATAAGGGGTAACTAGTAAAAACTGCAACACAGGAAGTGCCAACAAATATGAGGAAGAACTTCTTTGCTATGAGGATGAGAGAGCATGGGAACAAACTGCCCATAGGGGTTCTGGTGTCTTCTTCTCTGGAGATATTCAAATACCACCTAGACGCTTTTGTATGGTGTTTGTAGGGAACCCACTTTGTCAGGGAACTTGGACTTGATGATCCCTAGATGAACCTTCCAACCTCTACTATTTTGTGATTCCATGACTCTGTCATCTATGTGACTAGCTATACATGTATACATAGGTGTTTGTACATATAAATACATTTTTTTCTGCGTCTCTACCAGGATCACTTGCTTGGTCTTCCTATTGGTTGGGCTTGAAGGTCTGGAGTTGCAACAACCTCTCTTTTCTGGCTTCTGACAATTCTGGCAAGGTGAAAGATGTAAAATCAAAGTCAGACCTATTGTAATCTTCTAATAAGAAGAGAACACAAAGTAGCAGGATTATAACTAACAAGCAAATTTCTTGGACACACCCTACAAATTTTGTGTTTTGTTAATAGCACTAGATATTGCCACTTCAACTCTCTCTCTATATGTATTATTCATCAAATTAAGAAGGTGGTACTTACTCTCTTTCTTCTATATTGTAAGGCATAATTCCTTTCCAGAAGTATACAAATTAATACAACAAATATGATATTAGTGAAAGTCATACCTGTGTATAGATGAGTAAATAATAGGAAAAATATTAGCTATGCATTTAATTTTCTCTGCCATTCAATCAAATGACAACTTATACATTATACTAAAAATGTTCAGATCTCATTTTTTCCAGTTTTTGAAAACAACCCACGTGTGTGTTTTTAGCTGATAGTTGATGATCTGGAGGAAATAGATATTTACACCTTGGTTGCTGCATGTCACAATTCTGCTTCAGTGCATTGCATAGTTTTAAGTCTCTTAGATTTCATCATTCTGTGTAATGTCAATTCACATTTTTTTTTCTGCATTACACAATATAACATGATGACTGGTAATACAGAAAATATAATGCAATATGACACACAAGGAATTCAAATGGTACTGCGACCAGACAGTTGGTGTCATTTTAGATAAGAAACTTCAGTTCCAAAATGAATCTGGCAGACACTAATGTAACAAAAAGTAGTAAATACTGTTTGTGTGAAACTGTGAATTATGCAGTTCAACATAGTGCATTGAACAGGTGCAAAAATAGTCTGAAATTTTAGGAAGAGTATTAGTAGTTGACATATGTATATGTTTAAAGTACATTGAAAGTTTGTGTGTTACAAAATGCCCATCTCCCTCTTTGTTAATCTTTTCTATAATTGTTACTAATTTGTTTCAATTATTTTTCTAAGTTACAAAAAACCAATAAAAACTAAAAACTACATGTCACTACTGTGTTGCAGAGTAGCTGGCATCACATATGTAGTCAAGTGCAAAAGGTACTGATAATGCTAGCATCCAGTTATTAGGAGTTACTAGTTTATAATTCTAAACTCTTTACTACCTAATCATTTGACATTTCAACGAACTACCATGTAAATCTGCTCCAGATATAGGAAGTTTTTTGTAAGTATCTTAGTGCCTTTCACCTTGTCATCTTATTTAAAAAAGAACATAGTCTACACAGTGTAATAGTACTAAATAAGATCTAGTTATTTTAAAGATAAAAAACAATCAGGTGCAAAAAAGAAATTGAGAATAAACAGTACAAAATATCTTCTTCTGTAAGTATCAGACAGCTGTAAAGTGATATGTTTTTATAATCTGTGAAATTTGGATCATCATTCTCTCTTGTCAGATCATCTGCACAACTGAGACTTGTCAACTTGTTCCTCTAGGCAAGTCTTACCCTCACCTTCCACTCCTCACTTGTGATAATATATTTTCTGCTATTTATGTCTTCCTAAGGCTCAGCTCCCTTTTAAAGGGCAGGGACTAAATTATTTTCACAAATGATTAATTGCATTTAAAAGTTGTAGAAAGCTCCTAATTTTTTTTACTCTGTGTTCCAAAAGAGTGGAGAATTTATAAATGCATGTAGACTTGTGTAGTCTTGCATGGGAAATGCTAGGTCATGGTTTGAAACAGTGACTGAGCTCCTTGTGAGAAGGCAGAGCCAACTCAGGTGAGCTCAGGTGCAAACATACCTCATTTAAGAATTGTCAGTGGAGGTAAGAGCATCTTGTTTGGAGAGCTCTGTCTACGCAAGGACCACATGCGCTTTCCTAAGGTAAGCAGATTCTTTCCCTTTTCCCACACCCACTGCTATTACATCTGAGCAGACAATCCATCACCTTGCCGCTTCTCCATCTCACAATGCTTGGCAAGCCAAACAGGAGGAGAGTCTAAATACTAAGAATGAATCAACTGAAAAGAATAATGCACTGACTTGTAAGCAGAATTTCTAAAATCTCAAAAGAGGAATCCTGGGGGAAACTCTGAGATTCTTGTTTTCCCCCTGGCTAAGAACAGCACAGATTTTCAAAGAATGGGAACCCATAAGGAACAATGATCCAATTATTAATTTCCCTTCTAAAATGGCAGATTTCTTGAGTAAGTTAGACAATACTATATTAAAAACTGAGGAAAGAGTATTAGCAGCATCCGCTGTAATGTGGCCACTATTGTTACCTATATATTTCACTCCTCTAAGGAGGAACTAAAAGAGGAAAATAGCTTTTAAAAGCCCCTGTCAGATAACTGGAGAATAAAACTACATTTCTGACAGGGCAAATTGTCCCATCCTCATCTAGTACTGTGCCTCTAAAATGAAGAAATATATTGATAGAGGAGGAAAAGGATTCAGATCAGTGGCATCCTTGGATCCCTGTTGAATCACAAAAGATAAGGATAAATAATAAGAACAGAAAGGCCTGACTAGGGGATCTGTGAACTTCAGATCCCCTAGAGGTAAGACCAACCATTACCCAAAAAATTAAGACGGTTCAGGAGAGACCAAGAGGATTTCCACCTGAGGAGTTTCCCCCTCCTTCCCACACCACTCTACATGTGACTGTGCTCCTGTACACAGCCACTGAATTTACAGATTTGTTACAACAGTTTAAACAAAAACTGCAAGAGAGCCTACCAGCTTGGCTTCTAAGGTTGTGGGGCATGGGGGTTGAGAGCATGGTTATTAACAGACCAGAAATTTTTACTCACATCCATTATCACCCATCTGGCTCTCAGGAAAATTTGTACGCAACAATAATGCACAATGATGAAAATCATTCACTAATTAATAGTTAATGGCTGTGTGTAGAATCACATAGCCAAATAAAAGTGCCATCCCAATAAGAAATCTCGTAAACTTCAGTGGAAGAACTTCAAAATTACATTAGAGAACTAGATATGATGATGCCTTCAAGAGTCCAGACCTACTTAAGTTTTCAGCAGAGATGAGAGATCCCATCCTTCAACAGATGTGTCCTCACCATTATTGCACATGAGCATCCATACCTAATCACTCACTGTACTTGGAGGATTGTATCCAGCAGGTCACTTAGTTGATGGCTGACCTGGGAGAAGGAGAACTCCTAAGAACTAGGTACAATATTTGGTCATTGAAAGGGCCTGAGGTTCTCCCTATAACTAAAGGTAGAAGACCAGCCCAGCAAGCATCTTGATCGGAGCCCATACAGGTACCCTGAAAAGAGATGCTTAATGGTTTGATCCGGATTGGAGTTCAGTTTGCAAAAATTGGTCACCAGCCCAATAATGTCCTCCTTCAGCTATGGAAGGCAAAGCAGTAATTTCAAAACATCCCCCAAAAAGCATGGCTAAGAATTATTGAACAGATAACAACAGAAAGTGTGGAACTTAGAAGATTTCGTAGGTCCCAGCAGAAGGAAAAACTTCAAGTGACTCAGGCTACTATGTTCGAGCCACCTGAAGAAAAAGAATTGGTAATTGTGTAACTATTCACATGAAAGGGGATACCAGCTTCCCTGCAACTAGAGCCCCCAGATAGGACTGGAGGCCCTATGTTGAACTGATGATCTTTTGCTCCCAGAAGAATGTACAACGGGTGACAGCACTGATGGTGGACACACGTGCAGAAATTTCAATTACCTGTACTGACCCAACTACATTTCATGAAGCTAAGGCAATGATTGGTGGGTTCGAGGGACAGACCATCCCTGTGACTCACTTGTTGGAGACAACAGTCACTCTACTGGAGAAGAGTTCCATTCAAGAAGGGAAATATCCCATTCCTGAAAATGTGTGATATTTGGATGGGACCAGCAAGGGTAACCCATGTAGGCTGAGAGCAGTAGCATACCATCCCTCCAAACCTGGTTTCAAACCTGATTTGAAGAGGGGGATGGTCAGAGTAGCTAATGGGCAGAACTGTGAGTCATGTGGATGATTACAACCAAGGAATCCTGTGATAGCATACTGAACATATAGCTATATATATATATATATATATAACTGTACAGACAGTTGCACTGTGTACCAGGACTCATTCTTTGGATTGCACTATGGGCCACCCAAGGCCACTCCAACCAGTCTGAAGCAGGAACATATAGTTAGAATGTGGATAAATGCAGGGCTGTACACATTTGCCATGTTTTTGAACACCAACCTCTGAGATTGACAAGAAATGATGAAGACAACACACTGGCTTAAGTCAGGTGGATTGAGGATTCCCCCTCCAAGAACATCACTCTATGATTACATCAGAAACAGTGGCATGCCAAACAGAAGACAATGTGGGCAACTATTAAAGCATGAGGTCTGCCCATACAACTGTCTGATATCATCCAGGCATGCCAAGACTGTGATGACTGCTCCAAGATGAGACTGAAACTGTTGCCCAAAAATAAAAGTCCACCTTGCTAGAGAACAAAATTCTCTCCAGTGATGGTAAGTCATTTACACTGATTAGGTCTCTCCCTTGGATTAAGGACACTTTCAAGTCATTGAGAGTGACAAAGGGACTCACTCCACTAGTGCAATGGTACAAAACTGAACAGAAGAAAACAACATTGAGTGATGATTCCACTTGCCATATAATCCAATGGGAGCAGGACTTATTAAAAGTTATAACAGCATTCTTAAGGCTGGTCTGAAGATAGACTCACAGTCCCTGCAGGAGTGGACAAAGAGACTCCATGAAACCCTGCTGGACCTGAACAAAAGGTTTAGTGCTGTTTCAGGACAGGAATATGGCCTGTATCTTGACATGGAGGGTAGACCTACCCCTCCATGTATCCTTGAAAAATCTGTAACACTTCCCTTGAGTCTCTTTGAATCCACAGAATAACTAACTGGATGGAGAAACATGATGTTAAGACACTCCGGTGTCACCATGGGATCAGTGTGACATGTGGTGATGGACTTTTGAAGTGCATGGGACTGGTAGAACTTGAGCTGAACCATCACCAGTCTAAACAACCTTGTGCTTCCAGAACTAATGAGTGCAGGCCCACTGGTACCAGCAAGAAGGATTTTAACAAGAAACTAATCTTCAATTACCTCATATTCTGTCAATCTACAACATGATGGGTAATTGTACAGGTGTCTTGGTGTATTGGGATACCATAATGGAAAGGGCTTACCTTTAACCTGCTCAAATCATTGGTTCACCCCATGGAAGGATGGAGTGCATGGGAAATGGTAGATCATGGCTTGAACCGACGATTGAGCACCAGTGATTGAGAACCTGAGAAGGCGGAGCCAACTCAGGGTGGGGTCAGGTCCAAGCAGTGCACCTGAGTGATCAGAAGGAGTGAATCCTAGATCTATCCCTTCCTAGACCTCATTTAAGGGCTGGTAGTGGAGGCAGAAGTATCATATCTATCTACCCAAGGACACTATGGGCCATTGTAGGGTAAGCAGATCCTTTTTCTCCACTTGCTGCTGCTACATTTGAGCAGACCATTGCCTCAACTTGCAACTCCTCCATCTTGTAACTAGTCTATACATATTTTGAAGTGAATGGATGTATACAGTGATTTACTTCTCTGAAAGAAGCATGAGGTCATGTGTAATCAGAGTCTAGAAAAAGATTATGTGGGAACTGAAAAGATTTTATATTTAAAGTGGAAGAGGAATGGCTGACATTGGACAATGGTACTTCAGGGCCCTGCTTAATGTTTCAGATGAAACATATGAATCCTAGAAAGTCTCTAGCACTAGACAGTGACAGAGGGAGCATCACAAAGTCTAATTTTCTACTTGGAAAGCAGGGAAAAAAAAAAAGAATTAAAGCAGTATAATAGAGAATAGAGCTGAAAAGTAGGATGCGTCAGACAGGGATAATTCACTGTAGCTGATAAGACACAAAGGCAGAACTAATTCCTTTTTCTTGTGCTATGTAGTTTTGGCCATTCAAGAAAGATCTTCTTGTGGTAACTGCTAACCATCTAGGTTTCTTTTTCTTTTTTTTTTTTTTTCTTTTTCCAGTGAGATTTGGAGCTTTTTTTCCTGAGCAAAATAGGACAGTTTTAGAAGTTAGGGAGGGAAAGTAAATAAATAAACAAACAAACAAATAAATAAATAAAACACAAATCCCAAAGTGGTTCTAACAATATTTCAGAGGGGAGAAAAACAGCTGCTTCAGTGTACTGAGAAACAGGAAAATAAGCTTTGCTTCTAGTTTCACCAGCAGTGATTTATTCCACTGTTCAATTTTTGCATTTGCTGTTGTTTCATGTGAAGTTAGAAGAGCATGTAATTTTTTTTGAAAAATAATGTGTAATATTTCCTGGTAAATGTTACATGCTGTCATTGTTTTGACAGGTCACTACAATGATGTGTTACAGATGAGAACTAACAAAATGCTAAAGATAAATGGTCAGACACAGTGCCTGAAGTCAGCAGCAATCAGGAGCCGGCAGTCTAAAAATAGTGATGATTGCTCAACAGTTTAGCCTAACTCACTCAAAGAAGTGTATTTAGAAACATGTTTTCCTGCAGTTTCCTTTTCTGACATAGCATTAACTTGTTGCCTGAGGCCTAGTACAGAATATCTATGGATCATAACTGCATTAGCAGGCTACTGTAATCAGCTGATAAGAGACTTAGTAACAATTTTCTCCCTATTTGTTGAATCAAGATTGAAGAGGGAGAATGAATGTGTGATCTCATGTTCTCATGTTACAGTATCTTATGCTAAAAATATTGATTAACTTGGACTTGACCCACATTAATTTATTAAATTACTTCTAAAGTGGAAAATTACTGTTTACTTTAAATGGTAGCCAGGGTAAGAAAAATACTTTTTTTTTTTTTTATGAGTTGTTCCTTTGCCTTGATAGTTGCACTATGAGGGTTGATCTGAAAGTAATGCTTCCTATTTTATTATATTGACCCACAGTGTCAGAGGCAGGTGTTGGGGGTATGGCAGTAGAGGATGAACAGTCTAAACAATATTTCACTAAAGTTAGTTGCTCTGTAACACATGGCAGCAGAGGAGCAATCTGGATAAATGGTGTCTGACATGGGATTGTGTATGAAACAAAAGTGTATCATTGAATAGCTCCATTTTGGTAAAAAAAAAAAAAAAAAAGTCACCCACTGGCATTCACTGATGCTTACTGAATGCTTATGGAGATCAAATAGTGTATGAGTCTAGTACGGTGATGCACTGAGTGGTGCATTTCAGTGGCAACAGTGACAGTGGTTCCCTCTGCAGGTACAGATTTTTATAAGCACTGCATGCAGACTCTTAATCATCACTGGTGAAAATACATAGATAATGGTGATGACTAGGCTGAAAAATGGTGTTTTGTAGATGAGAATCTGCTCTACCAAATAGTGTTTTTGTGCTCTTTGTATCGGTTGTAGTTTCCATGGAAATAAATACCCCAAAGGGGAAGCGGAAGCAGAACTGCCTGGGGGGAGGGAGGGACAGTATAATAGGACAGAAAGTAAAAGGAATAATAATAAAAGGATATGTAAAATAAGTGATGCAAAATAAAATTGTTTGCCTCCATATGACCCAGACAGTTCCCAAGTAGTAGCCACTTCTCTCTGGCCATTTTCCTCAGTTTTATTGATGAACGTGGTTTCATAGGGTATGGGATATTCCTTTGGCCTGTTTGTCTCTGCTGTCCTGGTTGTTTCACCTCCTAGCTTGTTGTGTGCTCCTAGTTTGCTGGAGTATGGAGCATGGGAAGCTGAAAAATCCTTGACTTAATGCAAGCACTGCTTAACACCAACTAATACATCAATGTTGTTTCTTCAAAATACCATGCACAAAACTACAAAAGAACCTAGGAAGGAAGTTAATTCTCACTCAAAGCCAGGACTAAATAGTAACTTCATTTAGTGCTCAGTTCTGAGTATAGTGTAACTTTAGTAAGTTGTACCAATGTTCCTTACAAGCATTTATGCATAAATTCAGCAAAATATTTTGCAGAATGAGGCCATGGTCTATCATATTTTTTTGGAGGAAAACTGTTTCTACTTGTGAATATTATGTAGTCCAATGGTTTCAATGTTGATTTTTCTTTCATGTCAATCACAGAATTGTAGGGGTTGGAAGGGACCTCTAGAGATCATCTAGTACAGCCCCTTGCTAAAGCAAGCTCATCAAGCAGGTATGTTTTTTATCTCTTTGAAATAATATTTCTAAGCGTTCAACCTAGCTTTCAGTAAATTCAGTAGATTCAGTAAATCAAAGGGCAAGATTCCTTCTTTGGTGTTCCCAGCAAATTACCACTCCTCTGACTTTCAAATACCTTTTGTTGCAAGTGGGACTGATTTGAACAAATCAAGCCCTAAGTTAAAAAGAAAAAAAATAGCAATCAGAGTAAAATTACCATCCACAACTCTATCTATCTATCTATCTATCTATCTATCTATCTATCTATCTATCTATCTATCTATCTATCTATCTATCTATCTATTATTATATTCTTGCTCTTTTTTAAGTATACCAGTATCCGTAGATCTCATTAACCTTTGTGGTCAAATAAAGTAACAGTATGTGCTCTGGAACTTCAGGAGCCACTGCATTAATGAAATTTCATATCAATCCAGACTTCACTTGGCTATATCATCTCCCTCTTCTATTGACTCCTTTGAGCCATGGTTAAATAATTCTGTTCTTTTTATGGATCTTTACATGTAATTTTTTTTTGTTGTTGTTGTTAATTTCAAGCGTGAAGTGAATTTGGATCATATATCAAAAAACGCATGCAGTGTATAATTTTTGTGTGATTTCACTGCATTTGAATGATACTAGGCAACCAGACAGTGGATCAAGCATAAGCTAAATTGTTACAGGTATAATGGAGCATTTTCATGACACTAGATTTGCATTTAATTTCAAAGAGCTCATTATAAATATTACTTGCTTTATTTCCAAGAAAAGAACAGAATAAAGAAGAAAAGAGCAGCTCAGTTGAAAAAGACCTATAAAAGTCATCCACTTCAATGGTATGTCCTTTTTATGGCTAACTAAAACTTAAAGCGTATTATAAGGAGCATCGTCCAAATGACTTTTGAACTCTGATAGACATGGGACAGCAACCAGTAAATATCCTTTTTTTTTTTTTTCCTGATGTCTAGTCTGAACCTCCCCTAGGGCAACTTTGTCTTTTGAATATGTCCTGTCATTGGTTACCAGGACATTTATCTCTCCACTTCCCCTCCGCAGAAATTCACAGAGATAAATAGTGTTGCTTCTTAGCCTCCATTTCTCTATATTAGACAACCTGTCTAGTTATATAGGCTCTTATAGGATATGCCTTCCAGTTCTGTTAAATGCTCTTTGTCTTCCTTTGGATACATTCAAGCGTCTTAGCATAAGTTTTATTTTGTGGATCCCATGTATGTGATATTTCATGTGATACAGCAGATATTATTCCCTACTATATTTATCGTAACTTCTTGTGATATGCTGTCTGTACTTTGTTTAATACACATCAAAATGTACCTCACACTTTTGTCTGTCAGAGCATGCTGCTGATTTATGTTGAGTCAGTCAGCGTCAGCAGAACACTTTCTGCAGAGCTGTTGTTTAGGTACTCAACTCTTAATCTTTAACAGTGTCCAGCATTATTCTATTTCAGATGTATAACCCAACATTTGCATTTGTTGAATTTCATGCTGCTCTTGAATGCCCAGTACTGAAATGTATCTACATCCCTCCATGAGACCTCTCATTCCTCCAGAAAGGCAACAATACCTCGCAGTTCAGTATCATCAGTAATCTTGCTCATTTTTTATTCAAGTTTAAGGGTGGAATTCTGTCCTGATTTTGGCTGAAATTAAGTCAACATTCTTCCTAGTAGCAGGTAAAGTGCTGTGTTTGGGATTTATGAAAAACGTAATATTGATGTTTTAGTTGGTGTTGAATAGTATTTATATTAAGTCAGCTTCTCATACTACTGTACCAGCAAGAAGGCTAGGTGCACACGAGGAGCTGAGAGGAAAAACAACCAGGTCATCTAAGCCAAACTGACAAAGAAATATTCCCTACCATATTGCATCCTCAGGAGAAATCAGCGAGATCTCTGACACTGCTGAAGAACTGACTGGGTAATGGTCAACTGGTGGTGATCAATTGCATATTGGGTCACTTGCGTTATTTACTCTTGAGTTCTTCATAGTTCTCTTACCTTGTTCTGCTTTTTTTTTGTTGTTTTTTTTTTTGTTTGATTGATTGTTTTAAATCTGTCCCCCATTGTAGGGATTGGGGCAGGGGTGTTATAATGCTCTGTGTTGCTCAGCTGTCTGCTGGGCTAAACCATCTGCTTAACTAAGCACTCTTCTCACCTGTGGTTTCACAAGATGATAGTTTGTGTACCATGATTGTCATACACGGTTGGCAATTATGTGATAACTTGAGATGGTATGCAGAATAAAAAAATGAAGGAAAATTTTGTTTTAAAGAGTAAAAATCAATTTTTTCGAAATAGAAAATCCTATCATTTTCATGGTGAAAGGACTAGATTTTGTACATTAATTCACCTCATCTTTATGTATAAATCTTGATATTCTGTTTTCTTTAAGTTGACTTCTATTCCTATTCTTTTGACAACCTGATGCCTTGATATGATATTTTAGATTAATAAAAATAATAAATTAATAAAGCAATTTTTCAATTGTGAAGTTATATTTTAAAAATTGAAACTGTAATAGTGCTGACATGCATTAAAGAAAACAACCAGAGCCTAAACAAAAACAACAGAAAAAGCAAAATAAAAGATGTAATATTTTTCCCACCAGTACTTCCACCAAGCAACTTTTATTTCACAGACAAAAAAAGGTAATGGATAGCATAATGTAAAAATAGTAGTGACCCTCAGCGCATATGTGAAAAATTGTTCACTGACAATCTCTACCCTATACTTATCAACAGCAAGAGATTTAAGAGGTGGTTCTCAGGAGAATTTCTCAGAGTACTAGAATCCAGAAAGTATTGTTCTATCTCCTTTATATTAATTCATATTTTGTCACAGTGCCCTAAATAAATACCCTTGTAATTAGTGATTTCTTTCAAGTTCGTCTTTAGCTGTTCTTCTTAAGTTTTCACCTTTCTGATACGTCTTGATTGTAGTGGTCTAGAGGAAATGTGATACAAAAGGAAATACATTTTTTATTTGTTCTGTTGTCAACTATGAAATATGTGATGACATTTAATTGAATTGACACTAATACTACTGATGGTGAAGCTAGAACAATTATTTACTATTTGAAGAGCAGTGATATCCCTTTGATCAGCTTGTTTCAATGTGGTCTTGAGATGGAATGTTACACATAGATTCATACTTCTTTTGCTTGTTGCAATGCATTAGAAAACCAGTTTCTTAGAGGACTGTTGTGGCTGTACATCCTCTATTATTTCTGCTATTTGTAGTTTTCAATAATTTTAACGCTTCATGCTGTTACTGTTCAGTGTTGCACAAACTAAGACTTATCCTGACAAGAAAGGCCTTCTGGAATCAAAGATCTGCTTAGGTTAAACTGCAATCACTGGATGCTATGTAAGAACAGTATTACTAGACAGATAGTTTTGGTGTCCAGTCAAAGAAAGGTTGGAGTATGCTCTGACCATTAATTGATGAATGCTAATTAATTAATTTACTTACTGGACTTTCATGATAGCTTGCAATAGGTGTAATAGCAATTTAAAAATAATTCTAGATATAATAGCTATGTCATATAAGAATACAAAATAATTATATATATATCATGATGGCTTAGATTCTGTACAGCCTAAACTACAACAGATGTGAGGATGGTTGGACTAGATGATCTTGTAGGTCCTTTCCAACCTAATGAATCTATGAATCTATCTATCTATATATATATATATATATATATACAGGAATGGTGAAATCAGGAAACAAAACATATTACTGAAAGGAAAACCTGGAAATGTAGGAGTGGCTATGTATAGACAAATGGCAATAGAATCTTTCTGGTTAAAAATTTCAATCCCACATTCTGTGTTCGGTAATAAGTAACTTGGAAAAATGTCCTGTCTTGACATTTTGTCTTAAAATGAATGGAAAACTCTCATGCATCCAGTATTTTAAAAGAAAAACAAACAAACAAAATACACCCTGGAGCTGTTACCTCTGCAAATTTCTTGGTTTTGTAACAAGAATTCTTTTTTGTAAGAAGCAAGGAGCTTTCAGCACTTGTTGCTGTTTAGTTGCCCAAGTTTAGTGATTAGGGCTTTTGTCTTGTTAGTTTATCCTATTCAGCATTTATTCTCAGATAAGTTAATTAATTTGTTGCACACTCTAATCTATCCAATCTTCATTTGTGCTCAAACATCACTCATGCAGCCCCTTAGCTGTAGGAATACTGTGTCTGCTTCTGAAAGGAAGTTGCCTGGAAATTTAGGTTATCAGCATGCATTTCACATCGTGGTCCATGTTACCCATCTGATATGTCCTAATAATTCTACAGCCTAAGCCTTTATAATTCAAATTCCTTTGAAATATAAATGAAAAAAGAAAAAGCATAATCTACTCATTTATTTACAAATTACTGATACTCCTAGTAGCTAATGTGTACATGAGTTAGCGGGAATATTGGAGATCATTTTTTTTTCTGAAATTTTTCTTTTTTATATAGAAGTAATAAAAATAAGTTTAATCATATTAATCCGATAGCAAGCAACATTTTCTTTTAAGTGATTCTTCTATATGAATGCAGTATCCTTTTAGCATAGTTTCCTTTGAAATCAAACACAGAAAAAGGTAAAAGGAAGTGACAATTATCACATGAAAGCTACTGAACCAGAAATTACCATCAGTGAACAGATGTCAATCTGTCTGTCTCTCTTGTGTGGTATTGAATCATCTGAAATACTGCGTCTCTCAATTTCAAACTGCCATCAGACACTCTCCAAGGTCATGAACCTGATGCAGTGCATGGCTAGAGTCAGCTGTTACTCAGTTCAATTGATAATAGAATAAATCTGATTGAATTTTCTTACAATGATTTTCAGATAAAACAATTATTACAATTGAATCTGAGGATGGGATTTTTTTTCTTTAACAAAGTGTCTTTAATGCAGATAGGCAGTATTTTCTTTTGAATGAGTGCATCGTTGTGATGTGATCAAAACCAAATGTGTTTGTTAACTGACATCCATTTATGGATCAGGAAAAGAGAAAATTAACTCTTGAGTCTTCTTTCCACCATTAAAGCTATGAGACAGTCTTCTAAGCAGGTTATATATACTTTTTAATCTTACAATTTGTTAAAAAAAATAATCTCGCTATGATTAAATAAATTACATAAAGCACTTCTTTTCCTTCAACTGGATATTTAAAAATGGCACTCTATTGTGCAGGTGAGAAATGAGGGAAAGAAAGTTGTGGAGTAGGTAGTTTATTTCAAAAACTTGTCCCAACTACAGCAAGAGATTGAGTGGGACATCCTGTAGAATTTTGGTGGTTGTAAAATTGAAATGTACAAGGAATACATTTTATAAATCAATAAAATCACGATTCAGGTCCTTGAGAATAACAGGGGTTACTAGTCTACATGTGGGCATGTATTTCTGGGATTCATTAAGAAGAGTGTGGCCAGCAGGTTCAGGGAGGTGATCCTCCCCCTCTACTCTGCACTGGTGAGGCCTCACCAGGAGTACTGTGTTCAATTCTGGCAAAAAATAAAAACAACAAAAAAGACCGGGAAAGAAAGAAAGAGTCCAGCAGAGAGCTACAAAGATGACAAAGGGCCTGTAGCACCTCTCTTAGGAGGAAAGGCTGAGAGACCTGGATCTGTTCAGCCTTGAAAAAAGAAGACTCAGAGGGGATCTTCTTCATGTCTATAAATATCTAAAAAACAGGAGGCAAAGGGACGAGGCTGGACTCATGTCTGTATTGTGTGGCAATAGGACAAGGGGAAATGGTTCCAAACTGAAGCATAGGAAGTTTTGCATAAATGTGTATGGGGACTTCTTCACAGCGCAGTGACGGAGCACTGGCACAGGCTGCACAGAGAGGTGGTGGAGTCTCCTTCTTTGGGGATGTTCAAGACCTGCCTGGACACCTACCTGTGCAACCCAGGCTAGGGAGCTGCTTTGGCAGGGAATTAATTATATACCTGATATACAAAAGATTTATATGATTTTATTTATCCTCATTATTTGAGTCTTATTTGAAGTTCTATGCTTTAAATTTAAAACTTAATCTGCTACATCATTTGCAGTTATTTGAGAACTTCTAATAACCAAAGCACATCCTGAATATTCTCTGTTTATTTCCCATAAAACTATCACTGCACAGTCTACAGAAGAGGAAAAAAAAAACAACTTTTTTTCCTTCCCTGATATTCAGTTTGGACATAGCTTCAGGTTTGATAAAACCTCTGGAGATGCCATATATCCTAACTTTTTAATTGGTGACAAATTCAGATCTGGTTCTCTTAACCTCAGTGGAATTGTATGTAGAGAATAAAATTTAGTTCTTCTGTTAAAACCTCTGAAAAGGCAAAAATGCTGGTCTACCATAAAAATCTACTATTTTATTTTAGTGAAGGTAGTAAAATTAACACTATCACACATTTGAAATGAACAAATTCTGAAAAGTTAAAATTCATTACAACAAAAGGAAAATCAGTTCTCCCCCAAGAAGTAGATTATATTCCTAATAATTGAAATACTTTAGATAACACTGTGGTTATTGTTCCATTTAGGAATAATATTTCTTATATTTTTATTCTGCAGTTCTCAAAATGTTAATTTTTAATTTTTCCTGTTCAGATATTTTACTTTTTGTTGGCTTTTACTTTGGTAGTTAATTATTCAACCAGTAGATGTGACCTTGCTCCTTAGCTCAGAGGGGGATACATATTTGTTCACATAAACAGGTTTTTACAATCAAAATTAGACAATAAAAGGCTTGCTGCACTCTGACAGTATGCATTACTATTTCTTATCCTAGAAATGTGGCATTATCTCAGTAATATCATGCAAATATCAAAGGAAACATATGGTTTTTTTTTAAAAAGAGGAAAATATTGAAAAACAGCAGGATAACGTGAATGCATTTCAGATCCCTGATTTTTAAGAAAGTTTTTGGTATGTTGACTTAAAGGTAGAGATTGTCACAAAATTCAAGTAACAATGTAATAGCTGTCAGCACAGAATATTGATAATTTTATTATCTTCAAGTTTTATGGGATTTTTTGTTTGTTTTTGGCTTTTTTGTTGTTGTTGCTGTTTTTGTCTTTTTAACTAAAACATCCATAAGAAGATTGTTTTGGATTGTTTTTCATGTTGCATTATTTCTTTCAGTAACAATGTTCAATGAAGAAATTCAAACTTTATTTTAAATTAAAAAATATGCGGAACTTTAAAAAATGTATCTTTAGACTTCATGCAATAGCAGCTACTCATAATGCAGATTTTAAATAAATTATTTATATTGTAAAAGAAAATGATTCTGTGGATTGTTGCGCAAATCCCATACTAACTACAGTCATATGGATGGGTCAGGCTTACAAGTTAGATACATAAAAGCTGATGACATCACTGAGTCCTAAGGGTTAGGGTAGGAAGTTATTAAGAAAATAGGCATCACCTTTTCTTTGATCTCTGATACTGTCCAGCCTTTCTATAAGAAGAGCCATATTTGTTTCTTCCTATTAATATTTTCTATTCACAAAATTCCAACATCCTATACAAACATCAGGGACATTGCCTTCACTGCATTAATTAGTGTGTAAGGAAGGTGAAGAGATGTTGTGGTTTAGTCCAGTAGGTGATATGGGGGAGAGAACAACAAAAAAAAATCATAATAAAAATAATAATAATTATGACAAATATGAATGTGAATAAATGAATGTATATAGCAAGCGATGCACAAGAAATTCCTCACTACTACACGAGCAATTCCCAGCTAGCCTAATGAGCAGCAGAAGAGAGCCAGATGAACTTCCACCTCCTTCAGAACTCCAGCTTCTTGTCATATGATACGGAATACCCCTTTGGCCAGTATAAGTCAGCTGTCCTAATTCTGTGCCATTCCAGTTCCTTGTGCCCTTCACTGAGCATGGCCAGTTCTGTACAACATTGCTTAGCAGCAATTATAAACACTGTTTTCAGTGTTTTCAACATTATTTTTCTCCTTGAACCAAAAACATAGCATCATACCAGACACTCTGAAGAAAACAATTTCATCCCAGCTGAAACTAAGACAAAAGGTAATTGGTTAAGTATAAATCTAAAGGATTATATATGGATATGAACACTGTCAGTAATACTGAAAAAAATCCTCCTTCTGTGAAATGTTTTCATTTTTACTTAGTGACTTGTTAGAATTCTACACAGTCAGTAACTAATTTCCCTGTTACCACACAGGCCTAACATTCATATTTACCTACTAGAATTATTCTGGAATAAGCCATTCACTTAGTGCTCAAGTGAATTTCCAAAGATAACTTTTCCCTGATACTCCTTTCAGTTTCTACTACGAAATATGTCTGGAGGAGTGGTGATATAATCCTTTCCTGCTGTGTTAACAACTGTGAACTTTAAAAACATTAAACACTGTACCAAAGTGACCCAAAGTAACGCCATTCCACAGCTGAGTCTCAGTTTGACCCCTACAAAAAACCATACGGAAGAATTAGATATCTGACCTATGGCTGACTGCATTTTGCAACCTAACTAAATGAAACTGGTAAAAAATGTTCTAAATGTTAGGTGAGGGTGTTGTGACCACAAATATATCTCTGTGAGAAGAGTGGGACAAGCCCAGTCTTGTTATTAATTCTCACAGTGAGATGTTAACAACCACCTCTCCATCAAGAAGACACTCTGGACTAAACAAAACTACTTGTCTACATAGTAAACTTATGAACATTGTTTATCAAGTTCTTTCCCCTGAATTCTTTTTGCTAAAGATTAATTACTATAGTTCTTCTCATAGCAAAAAAAATATATGTATTTGGCAAGGGTAAAGCAAGTAATGGCAAAAAATTCATACTTCTTGTTGCTGAATGCCTGTACTTGCTTTTTCAAGCATTGGTTAATTTACATTTCAAAAAGTGGTTTTGTAAGATAAGGTATGTTTCAGAGGAAAAAAGAAAAAAATAAATTCTGTGAGATTGTGAAATTATCTGTCAGTTATTATTGTGTTAACTGAGGGGTAAACATAAGTTTAATGGTAATTAAACAGGCTGTCAACTCTTTCCCTATCTTGTATTCATTTTTAATGATTATTCAAACAGAATGCAGTATTATATATAAAATAGCTTATGAAATTTTGTCTATCAAATTTTATCAGACACAAAATGTGAGGTTTTTATCTTTCATATTTTTAACCATGATCAGTGTGACATCTGTTCCTGAGGTTGCAGATTCTATTACACGTTTATTTCATGATAAAATCAATTGTGTATTGGAATTGTTACATTATTTCAACAGATTGTTTAAATAGTAAACTCCTAGTAAACACATTTATATTAGAGTTAAGCAATTTTACTCACCATGTCTGAACTTTCTAATAAAGTATGTTATGCAGAATCAGGAGACTACCACCAACCAGGATTATATTGTTGCAAAAAGGGAAATCTATTCTGCTACAGAGGAGACCTAGCTGTGAAGAGAATATCGTTGAAGTTTTAAAATGGCAACAAAAAATAATTATTGATCTAGCAAATATAGCACATCATTCTTGGAAATGTCAACTTAAGTTTTCTATAACTCATTAGAATAATATAAGCAGAAGTACATTTGCCATTTCATCATAAGTATTTATTACAGAACTAATTGCTAATTGTAATAATTTATTTACATTATCTTATCATAAAATAACTTAGGAAGCACACTGAGATCTTTTAATGGATTAAGACATGAAAGACAGTTATGAAGTAATATACCTATTTTCTAAAACAGTGTATGTTCCTGCTAATACTTGATGTATGACTTTAAGCTATAAAGAGCACTATAGAGAGCTATATAATTTGATAAAGAATTATGTACACAAATCTGCACATAGAGCATAAGTAATTTCCCTAAGGACACTGGTGACATAATAATATGCCTCAATAACTCAATTTGAATGATTTGTTAATGTCACAAGTAGTCCCAAATGGAATTACTGTTTATTCTGTACACTACAAGTGTATGCAGTTTTTATAAAATGATGTAAAAGAAATCGTTCTTTCTGATCAGCTCTACCAGTTAAAAACTAAATGCAAGCAATATTTTCTCCTTGGCTTTTCCTCAAAATCCTCTCCTATCTCTTCTCCCCTTGATTTCTGTTATTTTCTTATTCTACTATTTCTTCTGCTGCTTTTCCTCCTGTCCTCTATACTTCTCAATCTTCTCTTGCAAATAATATTTTCAATCAAATCCACTTATTGCTATGGATTTCCCTAGGGAAGAGTGTGAATCAATAGCAGATTAATGCTATTCAGAATGTTCAACAAGCTACTGATAAACCAATTGAACACACAAAAAAGGGACATTCCTCTGCAGAAACAAATGAATATAAGAATATTGTCTAGGGACATACGTGAAATCCCTTCCCCCTTCACACTCCCATGAGAAGAAGGAAAGATACGAGGAATACAACATGGAATTTCTTCCCTATCCATCAATTGTTTCCTATATGAAGCTTTAAAAATGAGAACAGGTTTCTCCTCTCTGTTTTCCAGTTTAATAAGTTTCTTTCTCGAAAAGAAAACCAGCCACAAGTTTTATAGTTTAAGTGGAATAGGCTCTGAATTCACTCTAAACAGGTTAGCTTTCTTCCATCAGTTAACAAGGACTGGAAAAACCAACCTTAAGGTAGTACTCAGTATTTGATGGCTTTGTTTATTGTAGCATATTGCAGTATTTGAAATTGAATGATATTTTCTGTTGAATTTTTTTTTGCATTAAATGTAAATAATTTCTTCAAGTGTGGAAACATTTGTCCAAAAAAAAGAAAAGAAAAGAAATGAAAAGAAAGAAAAAAGAAAAGAAAAAAAGAAAGAAAAAAGGAAAGGAAAGGAAAGGAAAGGAAAGGAAAGGAAAGGAAAGGAAAGGAAAGGAAAGGAAAGGAAAGGAAAGGAAAGGAAAGGAAAGGAAAGGAAAGGAAAGGAAAGGAAAGGAAAGGAAAGGAAAGAAAAGAAAAGAAAAGAAAAGAAAAGAAAAGAAAAGAAAAGAAAAGAAAAGAAAAGAAAAGAAAAGAAAAGAAAAGAAAAGAAAAGAAAAGAAAAGAAAAGAAAAGAAAAGAAAAGAAAAGAAAAGAAAAGAAAAGAAAAGAAAAGAAAAGAAAAGAAAAGAAAAGAAAAGAAAAGAAAAGAAAAGAAAAGAAAAGAAAAGAAAAGAAAAGAAAGGAAAAGAAAGGAAAAGAAAGGAAAGGAAAAGAAAAGAAAGGAAAAGAAAGGAAAAGAAAAGAAAGGAAAAGAAAAGAAAAGAAAAAGAAAAGAAAAGAAAAGAAAAAGAAAAGAAAAGAAAAGAAAAGAAAAGAAAAGAAAAGAAAAGAAAAGAAAAGAAAAGAAAAGAAAAGAAAAGAAAAGAAAAGAAAAGAAAAGAAAAGAAAAGAAAAGAAAAGAAAAGAAAAGAAAAGAAAAGAAAAGAAAAGAAAAGAAAAGAAAAGAAAAGAAAAGAAAAGAAAAGAAAAGAAAAGAAAAGAAAATGTGGAACAGTATTTCCGGGCTCTCAGAGCTTTCCAATCATCAAGTCCATTTGTCAGCCTGACTTAAGTGCCATATCTATAGGTCTTTATATAAACATGGAGACATATATATGTAGCAACTCCATCACTTCTCTAGGATGCCCAATCTACTGCCTTTTGACCATCCTTTGTGTGAAGAAATTGTTCATAATATCCAATATAAACCTCCTCTGGTACAACCTAAGACCTTTTTCTCTTGTCCTATCACTTGTCTGTAGAGAAAGTAGACTGACACTTTCCTCACTGCAATTTACTTTTCAATATCTTTATTCCTCTTCAGTATTTTTACTGATGACCTGGATGAGGGCAATGAGTGCACCCTTAGTAGGTTTGCAGATGACACCAAGTTGGAGGGAAGTGCTAATCTGCCTGGGGATAGCGAGGCCCTACAGAGGGATCTGGACAGGCTAGATAGCTGGGCTGAAGCCAAAGGGATGAGATTCAACAAGACCAAGTGCCAGGTACTGCACTTTGGCCACAACAGCCCCATGCAACACTACAGGCTTGGTGCAGAGTGGCTGGAAGACTGTAGCGGAAACAGAGCTGGGGGTGTTGGTCAGTGCTTGTCTGGATGTTAGGAAATACAACTTTTCTGGAAGAGTGGTCAGGCACTGGAATGGGCTGCCCAGGGAGATGGTGGAGTCACTGACCCTGGATGTATTTAAGGAATGTTTAGTCATTGTGTTGAGGAACATGGTATATTGATGATAGGTGAACGGTTGGACTGGGTGATCTTGTAGGTCTTTTCCAACTTTGGTAAGTCTATGTTTCTATTATTCCTTTCATTTAGTTGAAGAGAACGATGAAGATTTCCCTCATCCTCTTCCTCTCCAGTCCAAACAACCTTAGTTTATTAAGCTGCTTCTCATATCTCTTGTTTCCAGACTTTACACCAGCTTTACTGCTACTCCCTGGAGATGCTGAAGATTTGTAGCTAATACAACCTTATTAAATAAATGTAAATCTCCATGCATGCGCATAACTCTATTCTGAATTTTTAAAGCAAGGTAATTATTCATAAAATGCAATATTTAGTAGTGATTGTTCTTACTCCTTCAATTTTAAAAAGCAGTGCAAAATTTTGTCAAAAAATTAGATATCATTCTTCTTTTTTAACATTTTTCAATCAATTTCTTTTTCAGATAATACCACCAAAATTAATAATAATAATACCAAATTATTTTGTAAAACTGCACATTAGCAATCAAAACATCTCTTTCGTATTAAAGCAAAGTATTTCTTAGTCAGACTGTTATTTATTTTTAAGCAAATTATTACACATGTCCTGCATTTTACGCTCTTGGTAATGTCCTCTTTGAGACCTGCTATTTAAAAGAATCTAGGAAGTGAATTTGAATATAATGTTGAGTACAGAAAAATAACTTAAAAGGTAACATTGTAACTGTCAAAATACTGCAATACTGCATTGTGTAGAAGAGCTAATAAAATGATCTCTACTTAGAATCATAACATTGAGGAATCATAGAATGGTTTAGAATAGGAGATATATTAAAGATCATCCAGTTCCAAGCCCCCTTCCCTGGTCATTCCACTTTATCAGGTTACCCTAGGCCCTGTTCAATGCTTCCAAGGCCTTCAACACTTCCAAGAAAGGGGCATTCATAACTTCTCTGGGCATCTTGTTCCAGAGCTTTGCCATCCTCATATCAAATAATTTCTTTCTTATATTTAATCCTAATCTAAATTTAGTTTAAAGTCATTTAAAGTCATCAGTCCTTATGCTATTGCTATACTTTCTGATAAAGACCCTCTCTTCATCTTTCTTGTACGCTCTTGAAAATCTACCATGTCTCTCTGGAGCTTTCCCTAATCTAGGCTAAACAACCCCAAACTCCTCAGCCTGTCATTTTAGAAAAACTTCTCCAGTCCCCTGATCATATTTGTGGCCCACCCTTGAACCCACTCTAACTGATCTAGGTTTTCCATATGTTGTGGACCCCAGAGATGAACACAGTACTCAAGGTGGGATCTTACTATAGTGGAGTAGAGTGGGAAAATCACCAGCCAGTCTGCTGAGGTTGTACTAAATCTCCCTTCTCATATTGCCAGCAAAGATGTCAAATAATGCAACATTAAATTCTAGAATACTATTTTTGATGGCTCATTCAGCTTTTTGATATTTTTTAACATCACAATAAAACATAACAAGAAATAATATTTTAAGTTAATTTTCTCAATGATCAAAAAAATCATATGAAATGGAAAAGTTTTTGAGCAAAACCTGCTCCATTAAATATATCTAATAATAAGCAGAATAATAATATTTAGTTACTTGTTACATTCATCTAGGTTAATTGTGGTAAATTTCAGGAGCCATGTGTTGGTGTGGTTTTTTGTTTTTGTTTTGTTTTGTTTTGTTTTAAATATAACGTAATACAAATATATATATAATATAATATAATATAGAATATATAGAATATATGAATTATATATATATAAGTATGAATCCTGTGTAGCTTTTTCAACTATCATAACAACATAGTTGAGTCACAAAAATTACAGTTTTCTCATGTTTACCTATTCTTGTCTATTAAAAGTCTTTTTCATGGATTGTTGGCATGTCAAAATAACTATTACATCTTCTATTAGAACCAATATAGTGCAAAGTCTTTTTTTTCCATTCATTTTAGATATTTAGATTATGAATATATATGTTCTCTCTTATGCTCCTGTTTTTTTCAGGTCACAAATGTTTATGGGTCTAAATGCTCACAGGTGAATGGAAGGTATGTATTTTTTGTCGTATAAACATCCATTTGATTGTTCCAACAAAGTAAGCTAAATGGCTATTTTTGTCATGATGTAAGTCATAGGCACAAACTGCTCATCCACAAGAGACAAAAAAAAGGAAAATATTTTTGGAAAGAAAAATTATTTCAAAGCTTCTTTTTATGAAGGCTGAAGTATTAAAAAATCAGCAATGAAAGTATACTCTCGTATTTATTTTTCTTGTTAGATTTATTCAAACTGTTGGGTGAAGAGTAGAATAATTTAAAGATCTGGAAAGAAATGCATGAGTCTGGGTCTTTTTTTTTTTTTTGTATGAAAAAATCCACCAGAGAGTATCTTCTTTAAAATTCAATTCATCTTCTTGAGTGATGTTGTTTGCTTTGGGAGTTCTACATTATTGAATTGTATAGTATATTTTTAAGGCTATATAACTCCTTATCTCCCTTGTGTCTGAAAAGTCTACACATGAACTATTCTACCTAAAGGCACATATAACATTCACCTCAACTTGTCTTCTAAGTGAATGTCAGAGTAGGAGAATCTGATTCAGAGAAACACAGGCAAAAGAACATTCAGTATTTTTTGTAACTTGTTTCCATTCCTTCTTTAGCAGAGATAGATAATGTGATAATGGAGAAAAAAAATAAGACTTCAGAAGACAAATAAATTATTTTTGAGCCAGAACTCAACATCTTCATCAGTGACCTTGATGAGGGGATGGAATCCACCCTCAGAAAATTTGCAGATAATACAAACCTGGGAGGAATGGCTGGCATGCTGAAAGGCTGTGCTGCCATTGATGAGACCTGGACAGGCTTGGGAGTTGGGCAGAGAGGAACCAGATGAGGTTTAACAAGAGCAAGTGTAGTGTCTTCCACCTAGAGAAGAATAAACGCAAGCACCAGTTCAGGTTGGGGGATGAGCTGCTGGAGACGAGCTCTGAGGAGACAGACCTTGGTGTCCTGGTAGATGACAGACTGGCCAGGAGTCAGCAGTGTACACTGGTGTCCAAGAAGGTCAATGGCATTCTGGGGTGCATTAAAAAGAACATGGCCAGCAGGTCGAGGGAGATGATCCTTCCCCTCTACTCTGCCTTGGTGAGGCCTCACCTGGAGTACTGTGTCCAGTTCTGGGCTTCCAGGTACAAAAAAGACCAAAACAGACAAGGATCTACTTGAAAGAGTCCAGCTGAGGGCTACAAAGATGACAAGGGGCCTGGAACACCTCCCTTATTAGGAAAGGCTGAGATACCTGGGTCTCAGACTCAGAGGGGATCTGCTTTATGTCTAGAAATACCTAAGAAGTGGGAGGCAAAGGGGTGAGGCTAGACTCTTCTCTGCAGTGTGTGGCAATAGGACGAGGGGAAATGGTCACAAACTGAAGCATAGAAAGTTTTGCACAAATGTGCGTGGGAACTTCTTCACAGTGCAGGTGATGGAACACTGGCACAGGCTGCACAGAGAGATTGTGGAGTCTCCTTCTCTGGGGGTATTCAGAACTTGTCTGGGCACCTACCTGTGCAACCTGGGCTAGGGAGCTGCTTTGGCAGAGGGATTGGACTAGATGATTTCTAGAGGTCTTTTCCAACCTGTACCATTCTGTAATCCTGTCATTCTGTGAAATTATTTTGCAAAATGCAAGTCGTTATTACTGCTGAAATTAATTCAGTGCGGAAAAGTAATGACATCAATCTCTTTTTCTTCACTGTCAGTGTCTGGTCTATGACTCAAATATCTCCATTCCCCCTAAAGTAGAAATAAAAGACAGAAATTATTTTTTTCTTTGTACTCCCAGTTTTCAGTACAATGGTTTAATAATCCATAGAAGCAGTTGAATATCCCACCAACAGGTTTCATTCTTCAGTGGAAATTTGCATCCTCAAATGAAGCGATCCTCCCACTATAGTTACCATTGCTGCAGCTTCACTTGAGCATTGTATGCATTTCTGGGAAAATAGTATTAATATACTTGAATGGATATAAGAAGAAGAAGATATAAGAAGAGTAAAAAGGATAGTAAAAGTGCTAGTAGACATGTTCTTTGGGGAGATGCTAAGAGCACTTGAGATTGCCTAGTCTGGATAAAAGAAGGCTAAGACATGACTGTTTTGTCTTCCAAAACTTCCAGAATAAGGGAAGCAGAGAGGAAGGTTCCAGTATCTTCTCTCTAGCAACCGATGACAGGACTTGTAGCAATGGCAGGAAGATGCACCCAGGGAAGTTCAGACTAGATAATAGGAAAAAAATTCTTTACTGTGAGGGTGCTCAAACACTGAACAGGCTTAAAAGAGTTATGGTTGATGCCCATGTCTATGAATGTTAAAGAATCATTTGGATAAAGATGTCAGACAGTTGAACTAAATGATCCTTTCAGGTCCATTACAACCATACTATACTATTCAGTTTCTCTCCTGTCTCATCTCCTCTGCTTTCCTCACCTCACTTTGCCTTGCCTCTTATATTCTATTTTAATCATTCTATATATCTTGCAAAATAATTCACAGAGCTTCTGAACAATAGAACAAGACATTCCAATCAGAAAATGTAAAAAAATAAAATAAAAAAGTTAACTATAAATATTTTTATACGTGTTTCTATGCACAAATGTTTACATACACACAACTATGTAAAATAAAAAGCCATTATATTGAGAAGATATCCTTAGATTATTAGGAGAAGACACTGAGAGAGTTGGTGCTGTTTAGAAGAAGGCTCTTGCAGCTTCCCAGTACATAAAGATAACCTACAAGAAAGATAAGGAGAGACTTTATCAGAGTGTGTAGTGATAGGATGCAAGTGATAATGGGTAAAGGTTTTAAACTGGAAGAGAGTAAATTTAGGTAAAATATTTGTAAGAAGTTCAGAGAGTTTGTGGATCACCCATTCCTGGAAATTTTCAAGGGCAAATTGAATGCAATGTTTCAGAACCTGATTTTTTGGTTGGTGTCCCTGCCAGTGGCAGAGGGCTTAGAACTAGTTGATCTTTAAAGGTCCCTTCCAACTCAAATCATTCTGTGATTCTAAGGTTCTGTGACTATGTGATTCTATTACTGTGAAGAGTATGGATACATTGAATACAAAGCATTCATAATTTATTTATAACTTTCTTGTTCTGGTCACTCTAAAACATTTTCTGCTGTTTGCATGGGGCTGGTAAACTCCACTCATATTTCTTAAAATTACATGTTTTGAACAAGGGCTGTATATTAATGTAGATTGTTTATTGTTTTATTGATTATCTATAAATTGAAAATGAAGGCATTTATTTGGTGTGTAAGAAATTATATAATGATCAAAATATCTTTAATTTTAACTTAAAGATTGTCATGAAATTAGGTAACTTCAAAGAAAGAGCAGAATCTCTTTTTTTTTCTTCTGAAGATATTGTTATGTAATTTGATTATCTTTAGTTACGTGGAAATATGGTCAGATTTAATTAAATGCTGTTAAAAAACTATTATTTCTATGGTATTATTCTTCTTTCAGGAAAAAGCATCTTGTATTCTATTCACAGCTTTCAAAAATTGCTTTTTAATGAATGTCAATACTTCTTTTGATTTGTTCATATATTCTTACACATTAAAGCCATCAGAAAGTTAGTCTATGCAATTTATTAAGAAAAATAAACTTAAAAACTCCTGATCTACCCAGCACAGATAGAGAAGGTGAGAGAAATCACTGTGCCTGAAGCATTTTCAAAGCGAATCAATCTTCTCAAATCCCCAAGTAGACTAGCATAGTCGGTATGTCTAACTAGAAAATTGATCTTATGCAAAGATGAAAAGAGGGTTTGATTGACAGCAAACAGTTTTTACAGATTCTGAAATGTCCTAAAGAAACAAAGGCTAATGTGCGGATTTTTTCTCAAGGCTGCCTTTCCCAGATGGTGGCAGTGGAAGAGAAATCCGTAAAAGGAACCAATATCCTAACTGCAATTTTAAACATGGAGTCACAGTTTTGACACTGTACAAGTTTCCTGAGATGTGACGGATGCTCTGTCCCTTGAGACATTCAAGGTCAGGCTGGACCAGGCTCTGAGCTCTAATGTAGCTGTTCCTTATCTAGCTGAAAATGTCTCTATTCATTATGAGGGAGTTTGAGTAGATGATCTTTAAGGGTCCCTTCCAACTCAAATGATTCCATGATTCTATGACAGTCATACACACATTAGTGTTACAAAGTACTTAATTTGGAGATTCACTAGCTGTTATGGAGTATGTATTATAACCGTATATTTAACCTCATATATTGCTCTAAAGGCCTACCTACTCCAGGATCTTGTAAATCTCCTCACAGAATGAGTTCAGAGTAAGTAATTGTCAGAGAAGCAAATACTAGAATCAAAGAGCAGGGACTGGGAAAATGAAGTAGAGTCCACTGTAGGACAAGATTGGCTATGAGACTATCTAAGGAACATGAATTTGCACAAGTCCACAAGAACTGAAAAGATTAATCCAAGTGTCTCGAGGGAAGTGATAAATTACGTTGTTAAGCCACTATTCATCTCATCTAAAAAGTCATAGCATTTCACTGATTCAGAAGTTCCCAGCAACTAGAAGGGGGAAAGCTTAACTCCCATTTTTAAAAAGGCATAAAATGAAGACCCAGGGAGCCATAGGTCAGAAAATCTCATCTTTGTGCCAGACAAATCATGGAATAGATACTTATGGAAACTATGTTAAAACAAATGGAAAACAAAGAGGTCACTGATGAGAGCCAACATAATGGCAGATCACGCCTAACAAATTTGATGGCCTTATAGAAAGGGGTATACAGTGTAGTCAGATAAAGGAAGACACACTGCCATTATCTACCTAGACTTTTGCAAAGCATTTTAATGCAGTACCACACAAAAATCATTTTGTATGAAAAGAAGAAACATGGATTTGACTGATGGATAAGAATTTGGCTCGATATTTCTGATGAACAGCAAAATGTCCAGATGGAGATGAATAACAAGTGGTGTACCTTGAGGATTAGTAACGTATTTGTCAGCAGTGTGGATGATATGGTCGAGTGTACACTCAGCAGACTTACAAGGATAGGCTTTCCACTGCAAAAGGCTAAAGTGTGTTTTAAAATTTTTGATAGAAGCTTAAATATATAAAATGTTATCTATCCAGATAATTTCACCATATATATCAGTTATCATTGTTTTATATTCTACAATAATAGAATATTCTTAGCTGTGAGATCTGAGGATATTGGCTAGACATTTCTGTATGTAAAACCAGTATTTTTTTACAAGATCTAATAGTATGTCTGGAAATAAGCAAATATGGTTTGTTGAAAGATCTTCCTTGGGACTATGCAAATCTGCTACCTTCCTAAGATGTATAAGAAAGTCATAACCTTTCCTTAGGAACTTTGGTCTAAAGCATACAATCATAGAATCATAGAATGGTTTGTATTGGAAGGAATTTTTAAGGTCATCTGGTTCCAACCCCCCTGCTACACACCATTGTGTTGCTTAAAGCTCCATCCAGTCTGGCCTTGAATACTCTCTCTCCTCATAGGGAAAGTGTTCTAGCCCTCTGATCATCTTCATGGCCCTCTTCTGGACCTGCTCCAACAATTCCATGTCCTTGTGCTAGGGGGCTACAGAACTGGATACAGTACTCCAGGTGAGATCTCACGAGAGCAGAGACATGCACTAACAGGCTACATATTTAAATATTTTAGCTGCCTTGAAGACTTTATAAGCACTTATTCTTTGTGTATAAGGAGGCGAATGGTTGGTGTTGCCATGAAACAGAGGAAATCACTTTTTAACAGTTTTACATTTGAAAGCATTTCTTTGGAGCTATTTGCCTTTGGAAGAGAGTGCTCAGAAGTGTTTACTGGTAAAAGATCTGGCCTGTGACCAAATAACTGGTAAGGGAGACTGGGGAATGATACCCAATGTATCCTGTGAAGGAAAGATACAGTTTGGCGTCTTCCTGTTCCCTCTTATCTGGTGGTTAGTCTTGGAAGATGGGAACAAAGCAGTTCCTGCTGAGGTCCACAAACCAGAAGCTGCTGCTCCAAAGAAAGCTGACTCGACCACTTTGGATTTAAAAATAAGTTTGTAGTGCCATTAAGAAAAAAGAGGTTGCCGTCAACCGAACAGCACAACCACCCATGATCCATCACTACTGAAGACCAGCGACTGGACAACAAGCAAGCTGGAGTCCTGGTGCTGACTATCTCTCTTGCTTCCTGCAAAGACTCCTTGCTTTTATTTCCTATCTCTTATCTATCACCTGTCTTCCCTTCCCCATCGTCCTAAAAGCAACTCGGATTTGTAATAAACTGGTCATTATAACATTTGTCCCATTGTGTCTTAATGCTGTTGTTGAGTACACATATATGAAAAGAACCTCCATGCCCTCCTATTAATTGAAGCAAGACAAGGTCCAGAATCTTAACAGATTCTTCACTTAAAAATGTGGATTTCTATCCTGCAAAATGAATTAAATAGTGGATCCTAAGAGAATATAAACTTACATTGAATATATAGCTAAACTTCTGTATTTTCTATATTGGAAACATTTTACTGAGATAACCTACTATATAGATATTCTTAAATAAATTTTAAATATAGAGTTACTGAAGAGTTTTTTTTTTTCTTTTCTTATTTTTTCACTTTTTTTGTTCCTATTTTTTACTTTTTTTCTTTTCTTTGTATGTATGCTTCAACTGCTGTGGAATTCTCAGCACAATATTATACAAACATGTTTGATCTCAGTGGCTATTTCTAAAACTCCTACAGATGAATTCAGATTTGAATGCAATGCTCTGGACATCACATGCATAATTTAGCGATCAGATTTGTATTTACTGTAACATAACCTTGACATCTGTTTGCCAATTTTGTTACATTTTGTAGTTATTCTAGTATATAGCATTAGATAACTATATGAATTTAATTTTGAAATTCATGCCACCGTCTCCCTATGCTTTTAATCATGCATATTAATGACAATTCACTACTGTTTTTATTATGGTCAATAATCAAATCATAATCAGTTGTCTATTCTAAGTTATGAATTACAGTGTTATTTTTTCCTTTAAGGGACTTCATTCCAGCATTTTTTATTAGTTAATATTGTCTAGAGTCATGTTTAATATGGGTGGATGTATTTTCCTTAAAATTTCCTTTGTCTGTACAGTTTGAACATACATGTATAGGTTCTATATTTGTTTTATTTTCCTCATTTCATCTGGAGAAACATCCACAATATGCTCTTGACTATAGGATTTCAAAAAGCAACTTGTAGTAGATCTTATTTAAATTAAATGTAAACCCACAATTCACAAGAAATGTACAAAGGCAGAGCAGATTCCAAAGTCTTGAACTACAAACTCAAAATCTAACTTACTTGACATTCAGTATCCTACCAACATGTCAACAGATGGTTTCAAACTGTTACAGAGGTTGAATTTCTTTGACATTTGAAGCACAGTGGTCTTTAACATCTGCTGTCCCCTGATATGTGCCTGACAGCTCATTTCAGAACGAGATATACAGAAGTGTATAGGAATTTTTTTCTAGTCTCCACATCTGGGAATAATCTGATCCACAACATGTTATACCTTGGGAAGTGTTTGCCACAGCCGTATTTTATTTTATTTTTTTCTACTGTTTCAGCATCTTCTAAAATTTACAATTAAAGGTTTAATCTGTTATATATATATATTTATATATATATATATTTCACAATGTCCTGTCCTTTTCCAGTTCAAAAACAGTTAATAAATAGAGATTTCCTTGTACAGATCTCAGTTGTTATGAGCAAATTACTTCAGCAATAATGTTGATAGAAGTAAATATTTTTGACAACAAATGTTAAGATACCAGTTATTGAGACATGGTTTTAATTCAGTCTCACTGCTGTATTTTCTTTCTCTTCTTCTTTTCACAAAACAGGAGGGAGGATCCAACTATTTTAAAATAAGAGATGAATTTTTAAAACAGTATTTTGTATTCATGATTCACTGCAAGAAACTTATGCCAGTTCTGATGTCTCCAAATTCTCTGGAGAACATTACTATGTGATTGCCTTGAAGTGATCTAAGACTTGATCTAAGACTGTTCTGCCATTTCCTCACTTATCTTCACTTACTGATCCTTTTGAAAATTACCAGCTAGGAATGAATGATTTTCGTTTTTTCTTGACAATCAATTAATTGCTTCAACTCAACACAGGAATTGCACCAACACTAGAAGTATAATCAGAGAGATGAAGAGAATGTATGGCAAGAACTTCTGGGAACATGATCATTTTAAGCCAGTTATAAAGCCTTGTAATAAATTTCTCTGTTATTTTGTTTGATTTGGAAAATTATCTTTCCATTAGTATTTCAGAGCTGTTGAAGGAATTCTTTTATAATTTGTGGCATAATAAAAATATTATTTAGTTGTAGTTTATCTTTAAAGCAGGTCATATCTGTCACTGGTAAACATAATCAACATTTGAGCTTCGCTCTTACCTTGTGTTAACTTTTTCACACCTATTTCTAGTTTCAAATGAATATAATTAATATATAAAGCTTTAAACAAGTAGTTTGCACAATGGTTTGCTTAACAAAATACAAATGCCTGTAATGAAAACAGAGACCCTTACAGACAATAAACCAGCTACAGTTAAATCTACAGTCAAAGCAGCATTAGTTTTTTATTTTTCTTTCTGGAAGCAAAACATAAGGGAAAAATACAGATTGAAACTTGTTAGGAATGCAAAGCAGTAAATTATGTTTCATGATTGCTGGATTACTGAAAAAGAATGAGAATTGATCAAGAGTTTTAAACATAGAAGCTTAAGAAATTGGGTTGTTCTGTAGAATTTTGTGGATATTAAAGAATAAAAAAAGTAGGAAAAGTGAAGATTAGCATATCTTCTACTTCCCATTATTAGTCCAGTCTGCACTGTCACCAAATTCATTTTAATAGCTTCCTTCTTCTGATGAAAACATTTTTTTCTACTTGTTTAAACTAATTTTTATGACTCCCATTACTTACAGTTTGCAGTGATCATCATCCAAATGACAAGTGAATTTTTACAGAAGATGAACAAATACATCTGGAATAGGAATCCCACTAGATTAAAAAAAAAAAAGATTATTATTATTTTTTGTTGTTGTTGTTTAGACATAAAGTTCTTACAAAAGCAACAAAGCTTCAAATAATTTCAGAGTATCATTGTTTGACTACGGAGTTAACAACTAATGCTCTAAGCTTATTTACTTCAAGGCAAGTTCACTAACGAATTTTCATAAGAAATGAATTACAGCATTAGACAGTCCCCCGTAGGATTTATCTCTCAACTCTATGTCATAGTCTTAGCCACCGTGGGGCACTTCAGGTGGCCCTAAACATCAATACTAGTGTAATTGCTGTCAGAAGTACAACCAATGGAGGCTAAGAGCTTATGAATCTTACTGACAAGGGATTAAATTCTATAGCCTAAAAACTGATTTCTGCTCACACAAGAGATGTCTGATCTGAGCAAGGGTGGCTCTTGCCTTGGGCATAGTGGTTTCAGCTGCAACAGAACTTTGTAACTCGCACTTAACTCTTTCTGAGCCTTTGTCTTCTCTGCTTAGAAGACTTACATCGCAGAACAACAGAATGGAAAGTATAATGGCACTTGATAGGGATACAGACTAGCTGAAAAACATCAGCACAGCCATTGCACTTCAAGGTGTCTTCACTAGTGACTCCCTTTGGGAAAGATATAAGACACTTAGGTGCCCTTAATTGTCTGCCAGCTTCATGCAGATGTCACAGATCTCAGGAGAGAAATCCCCTGAGTAAGTTTCACCTAAGCCACATGAGGTGTAATTATGGGAACGTCTAGTTACACTTTCCAGAGCATACAGACAGTGAAAAAAGCTGTTCTGTAATATGACTAGTTGGACTTCAGCTTTCTTCTGTAGAGTGTACACAGAAGATGAAGCCACTATAAAATCAATGAGATAGTTCATACGTAAGATTCTTCTGAAGAACTGGTGACGTAGGCTTGATGATCAGGAAGAGCGCAATAGCCAGAACCAGATAGCAGTGATCAGAGATATTAAAAAGTTTTATGGACACACTCCTGAGCAACCACCTTTAGATGTCTGTACTTCACTGAGGGCTTGGACCTGAGGAACTCCAGGGGTTACTTTAACTTAGTTTATTGATTTCAAGAACACAATAATGACCACTGTACTTAGATTGTATTGCACCACAACATGTGTGATCTTACAGCTTTCTCAACTATGATACTGGAAAATTTCCCCACGTTTGTTTGATTCATTAGCAGAGACATAACCTAAATAGCTTTTATGTATGAGTATGTAGAATTTTGTGGCTCTGAATGTGTACAGAATAACTCCACATAATGTGTGCATCAGAGGAAACTTGTTCAGCATCTACTGCTTTCTTGACATTGCAGACTCATGCATCAAAATGAAACTGCTACCCATGCTGACTGACATGCAGGATTTCTTTTTTCTTTCTCCTTTTTTTTTTTTTTTTTTTTGATAATAATAATGAAAATAACAACTACAACTACAACAACGAAAACTGATCCTGGTAACCAGTCTTCACCATAAGACATAATACAAACATTTATTTTTGTGTGTATGGGAGAAATAAATGTCATTCAAACACAGACAGATAAAGATTTCTAGTCTGCCTTTGAACACAGTGAATAAAGATATCTAGTTCTTATGCAGATACCTTAGTAAACTGAAAATCTCAGCTCTTACATTCTGTCAGAAAGAATTTTACAAATAAATACATTTACTCTTCTGTATCAGGATTGCTTAGCTCTGTTATTGTTGCATATAATATCAAGGCCTTCAATAATCAGTTGTGCCATCATTGAGCTCATTATATCCAGATCAGAGTTTCTACCCATAGGCATTCAATCCTTGTTTATGCAGTTTCATACCTGAGTGAATAAAGTTCACAAACTGTTTCATTTTATATTACTTAGTTTTTAAAGCATTAATTTTCTATGAACTATGTTTTGAATGTTCAGGGTTTTTAAAATACGAACATCACAAAATTGTAACTAAAGTTTTTGAGTTCATTTTATTCATTCCTTATTTTCTCAAGACAATTATCCCACAGATATAGCAAGCAGGAACATTAAAATTAGAAAATAGATTTATCACTATTTAAATGCTACTGTATTGATGACATAGGACACATTATTTTGTATTAACTATTTTAACATTTCCAATAATGAGCTTCAAATCAACAAATCGTTAACTATAAAATTAACATTAAGCATTTTAAAAAGTGAACAAACAAACAAACCACCTTGATACTGAAGAACTGCAACCACAGATGAAAAACAAATACAAGAAGTGTGTAGTCTGGAAACCAGTAACTCTTGTTCTTGCACTCATCTCATTCTGTTGAAGGCCATGCATAGATAAATGTGGATAAATATGTAAAATGTGGATCTACTGTTTATGCTCCACCTATCTTCCATAATGAACATTCAAGGAATACCTGTTTCCTCTGCAAACTTTGCAAAAACTTCATATCTCTCTTTTACACTGAGGAACTTCCTCACTGCACATGTATAAGATAACTTTTGGGAATCCATGAAGCTCAATTTTCTTCCTAATGTATTTCTTTCCTCACCAGTTTTAAAATGCTACAGTGCTCCTACATTTTAATAGGAATATAGTCAATAGGTAGCAAATGTCACAGCATTAGAATAACATTTTGTCTGATTAATGTAATTTACTAAAGGGACAGAAACCTTTAGTATTTCTAAATGTGAATAAAAATGTCATCATCATTGTCAGGAGGGACATAGTACAATGAATCATCACATCATATCTGTGATAGATATGTTCAGAACTGTTTGAAATGGGTACATGGCTTAGATCACAAACCTAATAGTGGTATTATGCAGCAAGGATTTAGACAATTGAAGCTTGCGTGTCTTGTCATTTTCTCTTAGCACCTTATTCTTGAATTTGAAGAGTGTAATGAATGAAATTCATCTAACGCATTTTTCCAATATGAAAAGTTATCTGTTCTCTGACATAGTAATTTTTTTCCAAGAAAATGTCTCAGAAATGGTGACTAGGTTTAATCCATTCAAATTACTATTATTATTATTATTATTATTATTTTATTGATGTTTATTAAAAAGTTTAAATAAATAATTGTTCTTATCCCTTTTAAATTAACAACGAAAGGGTTTTTTTTAACGTGTAAACTGTATTATACTTGACTTGCAGAAAACCTTGTGGTTTCTCTGCAGTGTGTGGTGGTAGGATGAGGGGAAATGGCCACAAACTGAAGCATAGGAAGTTCTGCATAAATGTGTGTGGGAACTTCTTCACAGGGAGGATGACTAAGCACTGGCACAGTCTGCCCAGAGAGGTTGTGGAGCCTCCCTCTCTGGAGATGTTCAAGACCCTCCTGGATGCCTACCTGTCTAGGGAACCTGCCTTGGCAGGGGGTTTACACTAGATGATCTGTAGAGGTCCAACTCTAAAGATCCCCTACAATTCTGTGATTGTGATTTTTCTGAGATTTTATAAATAACAAAGGATTTCTTAAATCTCTTGTAATGATTTAATTAAAAGATTATCTTTTCTTTCTTCAAGTATTAAGGGGAATGTAGAACTGATATCATATCACTATCAACAGGGAATTATTTAATACACTGGAATAAAAACAGAAAAATTATCCGTAGATCCTCTCTTTCTATTTTTTTTTTAATTTAAAAGAAAGGCAAAACATCATACTCTATTAAATTAGACTATAATATATAAATTGCCGTTAAAACTTCCTTCTATTTGTGGTAAGTAAGTTGCTGAGAAAAAAAAAAAACAAAAAAAAACAAAGCTCAGAGGTATATGCATACTTCAAAAATTTAAAAAATAAATCATGATGTTCTCCTGGACCTACTGCTTAAGCTTGTCTAGGTCTCTCTCTAGATTACATTCCATCCCTGAGGCATGTCAAACACATTGTACAGCTTGGTGTCATCTGCAGACTTGTGGAGGGTACATTCAATCCCACCACTGAAGTCATTGATAAAGATATTAAACAGCACCTGTCTCAGTACTGATCACTGAAAGATACCACCTGTCACTGATTTCCATCTGAACAATGATCCATTGACTGCTAACCTTCTGGGTACAGTCTTGCAACAAATTCCTCATCCATTGAGTCCAGGCATCAAATTTTTCATTCTGGAGAGAAGGATGTTGTGGTGGACCATGTCAAAGGCCTTACTTACTTACACAGATGACACCAGTGGCTCTTTCCTTATCCATTGATGCATTTATTTCCTCATAAAAGGCCATAGGCTTCTCAGGCAGGACTTGTCCTAGGTGAAATCATGAGGGTTTTATTTATCATCTTCCTCTCTTCCTTGTGTCTTAGCACAGCTTCCAGGAGGACCTGTTCCATGCACAGAGCTGAGGCTGACAGATCATTAGTTCCCTGGGTCATTCTACTCTTCCTAAAAATGAGTGTGACATTGTCTTATTTTCCAGTCACCAGGGACTTCACCTGACAGCCATGATTTTTAAAATATCATTGAGAGTGACATGTCAACTACATCACCCAATTCCCTCAGGACTCCAGGATGCATCTGATTGGTATCCATAGAATTATGGATATACAGGTTCCTCAGGTGGTTACGAACGTGGTCTTCACTGGTGGTGTGAAGGGCATTATTCCCCCAGTTTCCACCTTTAAAATCATCTGCATGAGCACTTGCCAGTGAAGACTGAGGCAGAAAAATTGGAGAAGTAGGCCCATGTGAACCTAATAAGGTTCAGCAAGGCCAAGTGCAAGGTGTTGTGCTTCGGTCAGGGCAATCATAGGTATTTCTTCAGACTGGTGGAAGAACTTCTGGAGAGCAGCTTTGCGAAGAAGGACTTGGGGGTCCTGGTGGATGAGAAGCTGGACATGAGCCAGCATTGCGTGCTTGCAGCCTGGAAGGCTGACTGTATCCTGTACTACATTAAAAAAGGGGTGGCCAGCAGGGAGAGAGAGGTGATTGTCCCCCTCTACTCAGCCCTTGTGAGGCACCATCTGGAGCATTAAGTCCAGGCCTGGGGTCTCCAGAACAAGAAAGACACACAGCTCTTGGAATGGGTCCAGAGGAAGACCATTAAAATGATCAGAGTGCTGGAGCACCTCTCCTATGAAGAAAGGTTGAGGGAACTGGGCTTGTTTAGCTTGGAGAAGGCTCTGGGGAGACCTTATTGCGGCCTTCCGATACTTGAAGGGAATGTATCAATAGGAGGAGGAACAACTGTTTACATGGATTGACAGTGATAGGATAAGGGGGAATGGTTTTAAACTGAGACAGGGAGATTCAGGTTGAATGTTGGGAAGAAGTTTTTCACTCAGAGGGTGGTGACACACTGGAACAGGTTACACAGAGAGGTTGTGGGATGCCCCATCCATGGAGGAATTCATAGCAAGGCTGGATGTGGCTCTGCGCAGCCTGGTCTAGTGGTTGGTGAACCTGCCCATAGCAGGAGGGTTGAAACTGGATGATCTTTGAGGTCCTTTTCAACTTAAGCCATACCATGATTCTATGATTCCATAATTCTATAAAACATCAAGAAATAAATCAGAGAAGACTGAATAAACTTGAGAGTCCAAAGTGACAAAACTGAGTGGAATTAGTATTTGAAAAATGTGTCACTGCTGTCCTCCATAACTGAAATATATTCCTGTTTCATATTCAGTTCTCATGCCCTGAATCAGTCAGTGAAACTAAGTTGGAAAAAATAATGACACTACAATGATTACTGTAGCAGGATTTGCATGTGCTTCTTTTGGATTTTGAACTGTTCTTTGTATGAAGATTGATTGCAGAAGAGAATGAGAAGACACATTTATAAATAAATTACATTACTGCTGCCAAAACAGAGCTAAAATACTCTATCACAGGTCTTTTGATTGCCTCAGTTTGTGGGAGGGTAGCGCTTATAATTACTATATCAGAAATCTAGCACACCAATACTGTAATGAAATTTCAGGACATATTTCTACGTAGAACAGTTACAAATATTATATGAAGTAGTTGAAAAATACAAATACACATAAAAACATATATTTTTATATGTTTAAAATGTGGTTTAGCTTTAATCTGATCAATTGAAAAAATAACAGCACTAAGTGAATGGAATGTAGGTTGCCTCATATTTATTCAGATATAACATAACAGAAATTAAATTAGGTTTGTCTATATTTTGTCTACAGAAAGAATTTCATGAAATTTGAAATATCTTTTTGACAGAATGAATAATTTGCACAAGTTTAAGTTTGCCCGATTGACAGTCACTGTTTTTCTTCTTTCTACTGGGAAATTCTGGAAGTGGGGTAAGAACTAGACAAGTGAAAATGACAAATATATAATATGATCTAATATTTATTAGATGATACTTCTGTATTTGGAAATCTAAAATGATACTGCATTTGAAAAGGTTTGTAGATGTAAGGGAAGGTTACTGAAATATTTATTTTCTGAAATGTTTTTTTTTAAGATTTTCTTTTTCTTCTTATTTTTATTTATTTATTGTTTAAAAAGAATACTTGTTATGCTTTTGAAATGCTACCTCAGAAGTGAACTTATGAAAAATGTAAAACATTGCAACTCTAGGAAACAAAATAAGTCTTCTTATGAAAGCCCTCATCTTCAAATTTTAGGAGCACCTTTCTAACATATCACTTAAGTTATGCATTCGAGTGTTAACCTGACCTGATCCTCTAGAACTTTTATGATGTGATTATCACAACATAAGACACAGTGATTACTGAAACAGTAATAAATGATTCAGTTTAATACACACACTATAGATTATTTTAACTACTGTTTCCTCTTCTTGATTTGAATGTCACCTACAGATAAAAACATAGTTATAATTCAAAACCAAATCACGTTAGATTATGTTTCATTAATATCCTGCTATTTATTTCAGTAGAGCTGTATAATAGTTAATACATAATGTATTTTCAATCTGTTAGTTATTTAGTATTATTTAATTGATAATTCTTAAGGGTTAACTGAAGCAGAAGCTGACAGAATATATCTAAGGGAGAAAATGATTTGGTAGCAGCTGTTCCAGCAAATACCTGAGATAACGCAGAAAACTATATGCTTTGAAATCTATCCCTGAGTACCTGCAGGGTTGTCAGACTAGTTCAATCAAGCTCAAATTACAGGTGAAAAAGGAAGATTTTTGATACCTTTATAATGGGCATTCTTTGTAAAGCTGGATTCAAAGTTTAGCTGAAGTCAAGCTTGCACACCTAACATCTTCAGTTAAGTTTGTCCTGTGTAAGTCTTCAGCTAGGAGAGATAAGCTGATTTATGGGCCAGTTCAGCCTGGTTCTGTGATTAATAGCACAGGGGACCCATGGACCCATGCCCTGGGAAAGGAGAAGGGGGAAAAAGGGAAAGGGTAGGAAGGTGGGCAGCAGCAATGATCTGAGGAGGGAAAATATATATATATTTACAAAATAAGATATCAGAATGCAAAATAATAAAATGTAATGCAATATCATAGAATCATAGGGGTTGGAAGGGATCTTAAGAGATCATCGAGTCCAACCCCCCTTCTAAATCAGGTTCCCTACACCAGGTAATATATATTTGGAGTTGAAGCTAATAAACAAAATAAAGTCAGGGAGAGTGTCCCAAAAACAAAGTCCTTATGCTAAAGCTGAAGGCAAGCTGGTTAGGTAACCTCCACTGCTGAGATTAAAAGAGAAACGGGAAGTCTTTGAACTTGTATGCAGTTTTATCTTCCCTCTGGGTGGAAAATGGAAATGCAAAGTCCTTTGGGGTATGTAGTTCTTCTCTTCTGAGAGGCAGGTACCTGGAAATTCAGCAGTCCATGGAACTAAAGCCTTAAATGACACCATGATATGCAATACTGATAATAAAAATCATAGAATCATGACATAAGCAATACAGTTTTGTTGTATTCAAATTTTGTTATTTAGTTGTTATTATTAAAATTTAAACAATATTTTATTCTGTAAGGGCTGCTTAATATCACAATACTAACCTATTCATCACACCTCTAAGAAAAATTTGCAGGCCTTAAATCTTCTTAGTCCTATTCATTAATCATCATGATGTTCAATAAAATAAACCAAAATCCTATTCATCTGGTAAGTCAAAATTACATCTAGATCATAGAATCATAGAATATCCTGAATTGGAAGTGTCACAAAAATCATCAAGTCAAAGTCCTGGATCCACATGGGAATACTCAACAATCAAGTCATGTTTCTGAGGGTGCTGTCCAAATATTTCTTAAACTCCTGCAGGCTTGGCAGTGAGACTACCTGGCAGTAGCTGACCATCTTCTCAGTAAAGAACCTTTTCCTAATATGGAACCTGACCCTACCCTGATACAGCTCCATGCCATTCCCTCAAGACCTATAACTGTCACCAGGGAGCAGAGATCAACACTGCCCTTTCATTTTCCTAATGAAGATCTGTAGGCTGCCATGAGACCTCCCCTCAGTCTCCTCCTCCCTGGGTGGAACAAACCAAGGAACCTCAGACTATCCTCATACATCTTGTCCTCTAGACAGTTGACCATCTTTGTAGCCCTCCTTTGGATACTCTTTAATAGTTTTATGTCCTTCCTGTGTTGAAATCAAAACTGCACGCAGTGTTTAAAGTGAGGCCACACCAACATGGAGCAGAAGTGAACAATTCAGGAAAGTTATACCTGTAGCATCCCAGGGTACAGTTGGCTCTTTTGGCTTCAAGGTCACACTGCTGACTCATATTCAACTGGTCATCAACCAGAACTCCAAAATCACTTTCTGCAGGGCTCCATCCTCTCACAGTGAAGACTGAACGTATGTCCAGGTTTGCCCTGTCCCCAATGCAGAATCTGGCAACAGCTCTTATTAAACTTCATGTGCTTGTTGACTGTCCAGCCCTTCTATTTGCCAAGATCTCCTTGTAAGATATCTGTTGATTTTTACAAAGATGATCTGTGTTTGAATACATAAAAGGAAAGGCGATTATGTTATTAAACAGAATAATATTGTTCTATAGTTGATATACAAGGTATGTGTCATGGTTTTATGGTTTTGTTATTGGTATTCCATATCATAACATCGTGTGAGGCACTGGGAGTTAAAGAGTTCATGCTTTATGTCCATGAACTGCCAAATTTCTCAGAAGAGAAGTCCTACATACCCCAGAGGACTTTGTGTTCCTGTTTTCCACCCAGAGGGAAAGATAAAACTCCACGCAAGTCCTGAAACTTCCCCATTTTTGCTGCATCGTCTGTAGGGTTCCCACTGCAGTGTTACCTAGCCATCTTGCCTTCAGTTTTAGAGTAAGGCTTTTGGTTTCGGACACTCTATTTCTCATTTTATTTGACTTATTAGCTTCAATTACAATTATATTATATTATTCTGTATTAATTTGCATTTTGATATCTAATTTAGTAAATTAGTTTTCCCCCTCAGATTTTTGCTGCTGTTTTGTTTTTAGGCCCATCTCCCTCTCCCTTTTCCCGTTCCCCTTTCCTGGGGTGTGGGTCCATTTGTTCCCTATCGCATTAGTCATGGAACCGGGCTGAATCAGTTCGTAAAACATTGATAGTATGCTTGCATACCAATTGTATATTTAATGAAAGACAATATCAAACACTTGAAGAGTTCTATTATTAAAACTTTACACCACATACAAACATAGTAAATATGCAATATGTAGCTTCATTCTAGCAAACTGCTTGCCATTTTTAATTTCTTATAAAATGTTTGCTGATTAAGGTGTTTTTTTTTTTTTAATAAATTTCCTTTATAAAATAAAGGAAAAACAAATCAAATCAAAACAAAACAACAACAGCAACAACAACCAATACATGTTACCAGACAAAACTGGATTTCTTATGTAAAAAATAACAGTGACACATAACAATGAAGTCTCAAAAGGCTCCTTTCTATATAATTGAGTTTTGCTCATATTATATTCTATGTTCAACCTTTGAATTAGCACAACTTTAAGCACGAATTTCATCCAGCTTTGCTGTTTCATATTCAAAATGGTTCTTAGTACTAAAATCTCTTGGAGAAAGCATCAGTACCCAAGAAATTTAGTATCTTTCCCCTTTACAAAATGTAAGTTTTCAATTTTGCATACTAGGTATAGATTATTGCCTCAATTGCAAGACAGATGATTGAAGTTTCCTTGACTTGAGTTTAGCAGCAATGAACTGAAGAATAATAATTTTCTGATACTTGATCAGACTATTAGTGTGTTTACTTTTTCTTTTGAAATATATTGTATACACTTGCATTGAGAGAACACTTTTGATGTTTTTTCTACGTTTCAGAAAAAATGATTCATACTTGTTTGACACAGAAACGTTTAGTTGAGAACAAGAGTGACTGAATTGAAAGACATGGGATCTGGACAGGCATTAAGTTATTAAGGGTTCAGTAGAGTGATATGAAATAAAATTCAAAGGGATGCTATTTAATGCATAAAAAAAGATTTGAGCTACTGTAAATAGGAAAAAATCAACCACTGAATTGAAAATGAAAATGTTTTAAAATCTAATTCAAGACAGTTAAAACATTTAGAAGTGAAAGCACAGTAAAATACAAGTTAATTGTGAAATCAAGCATCTTGTTGAAGGGTACAAAAATAAAAAAAATATAATACTAGTAAAATGACCTCCGTATATAATACTTATATTCAATAAGCAGGAGTAGAACCACTTACCAAACTGGAAAGTTTTCTGTTTTTGTTTCATAAAGGCATCTATTTTAGTACTGATGGTAAGAGTTAGGTTTAACATGTGTTACCTAAGCATACAAAATAAGTTATTCTAAATGAACAGCTTAACAACAACAATAAAAAGTGTATTCTTTTTCACAAGATCTACTTTTTAGACCTTATAACTTCAGTGAAACTCAAACAAAGTTCATCCATGAGCATTTTTCTATTGGTGTTTTCAGAGTTTGAACCAAACCAATGAGAAATGAAAGACAGATCATGTTGGTGGAATGTCCATAGATATTAATTTGAATAATGGTGTCTAATAAATCCATTTCAATATGATATTATTAATTACCATGGTTATGGAAATCCTTACAAATTATAAAATATTTTATTGGAGAATATTCACTACAAAATCTTACGTAATTCACAGTATTTATAGTCCACATAATAAAATATTTTGGGTAACTCATTTTATAAGCAGAAAGGTCTAATATATGTTCAGAAACTAATTAGGAATGCAGTATTTCTTCCATTAGAAACTCTCAGATGAAGTGATTCAACTTTACTTTTAGTCAGGGTGCTAAATTAAGAGGTCTTTAAAATATCACATTCTGGGGTGCCAATCCATAGTTCATGTAAAAATAAAAATGATTTGTAAAGGAACAGGCTTCAAAAATATAATAACCTATATTTAAAAGTTTAGTCATTTTTATTACTGACACGGATTTCAGAGTTAAGGCACCTACTACAATTATTTATATGGTGATTCTTCAAATAATGTCACCCACGTTTCTAGAATTTTAAAAATAATTTTTTACTACATTGAAGACAAGGAGTTTTATAATTACACTACTGTAAGATAAAAGTATAAAAATATCTCTTACTTATATTTGCTACAGTTTTTCTTGAAGTTGAATGTACACCAAAAAATTCCAAAGGCTCAAATATTATAAAACTGTAATAACGCTTTAGCTGTACAAGAAAAAATAAAAAAACAAAAAACAGATATCCTTCATATTACTTCTATAATATCGTTAGCCCATTTTTATGACTGAAATGGCATTTCTGTAATTAAAGATAAGGTATTTTTGCATTTTACAGAGGCAAACTCCATCATATCGATTAAAATTCTCATAAAGTCACATTATAAAGTTTGTAACAATGGACTAGGCTTTGAGGAAACCAACAGCCTTGACCATCAAGGCTCCTTCCATTCTGCCTATGGCTAAGAACCCTGTTCTAACCCACAGGGTCATCAATCCCTGCCTCTGTGATGTCACAGCAAGACCTGTCATCAGCTTCTCACAGTCCAGCCCTGTCTAAACATGGGCCTCTCTGAGTTTGGCTCACTCACATTCCATGTTCCAGACCATTTCTGATTAGTCTATGTGCTAAAAGAGGTGCTAGCTGCACAGGGCTGGGGCTTTCCCAGTATTCTCCTCATTTCTCATCATTACTTGTTAGGTGAATAGGAAGTTAGGAACTAGAAAACTTCTTTTGCATATATATTGTAACTTTTTAAATAGAAGCTGGAATCCAGATATCAGTTGCTAAAGTATTTGCTTGACTGCTTTTTTGCATGTTTGTATATGTGAAGTTCTTAAGACTTTACGTATCTACTCACATTTGCCTTGACAGTTTTGTATTTGGAAGCATCTCCTCAATTTACACGGAACGTCAGTGAACTTGCTGATAATTAAAAAAGTCACAAAAAACACAACGCTGACCACATTGCTTTCATCTCATATAAGCTACCTGTTCTGTATTTTCTGACTGGTTTAGAAAGGAATCATGCCTGTTACCCTACTGAAGGACAGTACAAATTTCATAGTTACCTCCTATGAAAACCTTTTATGACCTAAAACATCAGGTTGGTTTTAGGACACTAAGACTTCAGTCATCATGAGTTGATTTCACTAGAAGATACACCATAATTCCCAACTAAACACTGATGTTTTTTACTTTGTCTTTTAGTTAAAATTTAGCAAAACAAAGTAGGTATCAAGTCTAAGTATAAAGACCTCTGGCTCACTTTTTCTACTTTGGAAATGATTTGTTGTTTTTCTGCACTTGATTTAGCATGATTTGAAAATCAAGCCTTCACTGATCATCTCATGGTTAGTGCCTGATTCATTGCAAATTTGCAGAAGAATTTGTTATCTAGCCATCCAAAATTTCCAGATGACATCCTTAATTTCTGGTTAGAATTCTCACCTTGATGAAAGAATAAGAACCTATGATTCTGACCTTTGGATATAGCTTCTTCATGTGCCTATGTGCCCAATGGATGTTTCAAATATTTGTTGAAGGGTGAAATGAAATAGTGCTAATTAAGAGAAACTGCAAATATCTACTTTGGACTTGGGTACCTATTTGGGAAGCAGTATACGACAGTTCAAAACTTCCTAAGAATAGGCATACAACAGGTTATATTTTCAAAGTGTATATATGTTTTTGTGTAGATAAAAATAATGTTTTTGAAATTACTAGAAATAACAATGATACCTTTTCTTTCTTTTGGCATATTCTTCTCTAAAAGTGTTTGTGCCTCTCAGAATGGCTTTTACAGTAAATATGTGATAGATAACTTTGTCAAAAAAATAGCTGGATTCCTTGCTCCCGTTACTACAGATCAGCATCTATGGTCCCTGGATGCCTAGGACCATAAGGGCTCTCTCATCATTCCCAGGGAACAGATTGGCTGTATAAACAGCACTGAACCAGCACACATAGAAAAAGAGAAACCCTGCTGCTTCATTATTTTTTTTTTCTGCAGCTGTATGGGCTGTCTCATGCCTCACTTATAGTTTTACAGGGAGTAATCATATTGAGAACACCTGGGGTGACATGTAATTACAGCATGATTGTGTAGAAAAATGTGGATCTATTCAAATTTCTCAGAGGCTATAGACAGCTGGTTCCTTTTAATTCTTACTACAGCATGTGTTCTCTAACAGCTGGAGATGCATTTTTCTATTCAGCTTCATTTGATGGATTGATCATTAGGCAGGTTGATCAGCAATTTCTAAACTGTTATCCAAATTCTGCCACTAACTTGCAGATATCTTTGAACAAACCACTTAGGATCAGATCCAGATGAAGTATTTAAACACACTGGAAGAATGATCAAGATAGAAAACAGAAAATTTTGTCCAGAACTTCTCCTTCTATGTCTTGGAGAATGGAGTTATATATCTTCCTTTCCTCCCTGTACCATTCCTGTCAAAGGCTTTCTCTATGCCCTACCTGTCAGATTATAAATTTACTGAAAATAATTCAGGATATTCCAATCCAAAGAACAAGAGTAAATAGAACATAATTATAACTTAATCGTTTCTCTCTTTGTTGAGAACCCCAGTCTCTCTTCTCTGATATCAAATGATACCTATTTATCTTTTTCAATGATTATTTGATATAAAAATCCTACATATAGTCAGCAAAACTCAATACTTTTTCTTCCCAGTGCATGGCTAAACCATTTTCACATCTAAGTCCTATTACCTTAGGTCAAGCAAGTAATGATTTGTTTCTTATTTTTGTACTCTGAACATATTACACAGCAGGTGAAGATATGGTGTCTTCTTCATATGTTATGGGACATTAGAGCTTGAACCTATGTTGGATAAAGTAGGCGACAAACTGTATGTTTTTCATCAAACATAGTAAAGGAATTCAAAAAGGTGAGCAACCTAGTATGTAGCTGCAAGTTTATAACCCTAGCAGTCGAATTAAAGACTTTTTTTTCACAGGGATACTGTATTATGTCGCGTTTTTTATCTCACAGAGATCAAAGACTAGTTAAGGAGAGGATTTAAAAAAGTCATAAACATGCAAAGGCACAGGCACAACAAAATACTTCACAGTAAAAAAAAAAAAAAAGAATAAGAAAGGAAACAGAAACAAAACTAACATTCCTTTAGAAATTTGTAAACATTAATCAGATGTTTCCTCAGCCTTTTTTCCCCCATGCTGAACAGACCCAGATTATAATCTTTTCTCATAAGGAAGATGTTCCAGATCCTGTGACCCTTCACTGGACTCATTCTAGGAGATCCCTGTCTTTTTTGAACTGTGGAGCTAAGAACTGGACATTCACTTATTTGTCCACAGTTTTGTGTTTGCTAGGTCTCAGCTTCTCTTCCCTTAAGGAAACTTGGTGATGGTCCAAGAGAGCTGGGCAGAATGTCATACATGCAGTGCTATTGTTCACCCTGTCCCTAGTCAAACCTTGGCTTTCATCTCTTGCAGCTCTCTGACCACCAGGATTTTTCCACCAACCAGAATCTTTGCCTTTGTCTTTCAAAAAACCCTTCTTTCTGAGACTATTTCTTGTTTTTTGAATGCCTTTATTTTTGGCCCCAAATTCCATATTTTCCTAATCTAAATACTCAAGGTACAGAAGAATAATGTATTATCACCTTCCTAAGTGTGCTTACATGATATAATTGTGTTGTGATGGAATGATTCAAAACACGTTGTTTAATCTGAGTGCTAAGAAATTTACAGCCAGCCTATACCCATTGCAACTCAGAAGTAGGAGGTTTGCACCTGAGAATTCAAAAGTCCACACACAAAAAAATATTATCTGCTATCTGTTAACATTCAAAATTTAAAGTATTTGCCTAAAACAGGATAGAAGGGGAACTTCTGTCATTCTTTCAAGTTTTAATTCGAATTTTAAATGGAAAAATAAAATAAACATTCTTGGATCAAAACTTTTGATCCCATTCTTATATGGAATTTGAATTTTATGCTTATTAGTACTCGGTAATGCATACTGTTCACTTTTTAGGATCACTATACTTGTTCAGTCTTTCCTCATGTCACTTCTGTATTCAGAAAATGGGCTTTTAGAGAGGTCTGTTTTGATCTAATTTAGTGGATTTCAGTTTTATTTTTATGATTTAAGATAAAACAGAAGTTCTAATTCACACTCAACGGTACTGTCAAATATTTCCAAATCAACAGTGGGAAGCACTCTTACTGCCAAGGGAAAAAAAAGGGAAGATATGCAAAATTTTGAACTTATATTTTTTTCTATGTTTATACAAAGCAATCTGATTCACTGAACCTTGAAAGATAGCACATAGGTATAAAAATGGTTTTCTGCATGAATAACTCATATATTTCACAAAAAACACAGAATCACAGAACAACTCAGGTTGGAAGGGACCACTGGAGTTAAACAAGTCCAAATCTGTGCTTAAGCAAGACCCTATAGAGTATATTAGTCAGGACCACATCAAAATATCTTCCAAATATCTCCAAGGAAGGAGACTTCACATCCTCTCTGAGCAACCTCTTCCATTATTTTCCATATTTAGGTCTGAGTTTTTTGCCTCTTGTCCTATTGCTGGGCAGCACTGAGAAGAGACTGTCCATATCCCATTGACGCTCTCCCTTCAGGTATTTTGGTCCAAATCTGCTTTCTTGGAAGTTTAGTTTATTTGTATTGTATCAGAAATCTTCAATGCTAAGACTTGGTACAGTTTCATCTCATAAACTCCTAATTATGGTTGTTGTTTTTTTTTAATAATGTGAAAAATCTTAGTGATAATTGATTGGAAAATTTATGAAAGTACTGTAAGTGCACCTCTTTAACTAATATGATAATTTTGCTTTCATAATTATAGATTAGTCCATTTGTATTTTTTTTACTTTGAAACCAGGAAATTTGAGTTTAGGTAAATGGATTCTCAAAAAGAAAAAAATTCAAACCCAAACTCACCTTTTATTTTCCAACTTATACTGATATTCTTATCTGTTGTATTATAGTAAGTCCAAAAGAAACTGACTTCAGACTGGATTTGTGCCAATTGCTATTCATATTTGAATTACTTCACTTTGTATAGTGATTGTAATGTAATAATTCTTTTGGAGTTGTTACTTCTGATCACTGACTTTGACCTTTAAAATTAGCAGCATAACAGACTATACCAATGATTATGTGAATATAATTTTTTCTTTGATCATTGTACCCAAGAGAACTCAAATCAAATGCAGATGAAATACTCTCATATGGACACTCATTCAGCTGTTGTTCAATTTTCTAGAGAAACAAAGTAAGGAAGGATTTTATAATTTCCAAGCACTCAGTGAGTTTCTAAATTTAGAAATCTTAAATGTAAAAGCCCAAATATGCAAACTATTTGATATCATAGCTGTTTGATTTAAATGTGGAATAAGTATTTATTAATGCATTTTAATTGATGTTATGTGCAAAAATAATCCATTTCAAAGATCAGTATCATTGCTGGAAGCTCAATACAAACCCAGCTCATATGCAAATAAATAATTAAGAAAATAGTAGAGAATATTTAACTAAAATAAAAGCTGTCTTAATTGCAGAGAGAGCATAGAGGCTAAAGTTGAGAGACACAATGTATTAAATAAATTTCTCTGAAAAGTGGTTAGAGAATCAAATGAGAATTTCTTAATTCAGTATAATACAAAATCAGAGATATGTTAGGATTATATTTAGAATTAATTCACTCAGTAACTATGTCAGCGTGGAGTTAAAAAGCTGAAGTGTGTGTAGCTCATGTTTCCTGTTGCCTACTAAGCAGTTTAAAACTTTAAACATTAAAATGTACTAATGCTTTTTCTGAGTGAGAAAATTAATCATAAAAGTGCTTTGCTCAATATTAGAGGAGCTTGACACAGACTTTCATATTAAGGCAAAATTCAAGCTGGGATGAAGAACAAATCTCATACAATATGAAATATTTACAGCCTCAGCGATCATTATGCAGGTTTTCACCTCATTTTATCATTAATATTCTTCCAATCAGAAGCAGACACAGATTTGTTACAGTAAGACTCATAACTACATCTCCTGTGTCAAAAACTAAGTTTGAAATATAGGAACTAAAATGAGAGAAAATAGAAAAGAAGTAATACCATATAAAAATAGTTCATCAGAATCTGATTTGGCAATATAACCTTGCATGTACAATATATATGAATTTCATTTATCATTGGAAAGAAGAAAAACAACAAAATCTCAGTTCTTTTGAACATTAGTTTCAGTTAGGCTAACTTTTCTTATTATTGTTAGAATTAAAAATTGAATAAAGTTCTCAGTTTTACTGATAGTTAGTGTTGTAGTTTTCCAGCTCATGAGTGCACTTCTGTGCTATGTATCATTCTCTCTCTCTCTCTCTCTCTCTCTCTCTCTGTATATATATATGCCTGCATTATCTGATAAGAGGACTTTTTATACTCTAAATTGCTGTACACACAGACGAAAAGATTGTTAACCCTGAACTCTGGAAATTCCTGAGTCAAATCTTTGTCAGTGATTGCATAAGATAGCACTGCTTAGTGCAAATGATAAGAAAAATTTATCTAAGAGAGAAACATTTCAAAGGATTGTGTTCCAGTGCTCAGAAATTTTCTGTGGCACTGCTGTATGCATGCATTATCTTCAGTGATGCTGCTTTATTTGTTTGTTTGCTTGTTTCACTGTTTATTTGATTATTTACTCATTGTGTACAGCCCCGCAGAAGAGGATTTTGGGGTCCTGGATATGAACCAGCAGTGTGTTCTTGCAGCCTGGAAAGCCAACTGTACCCTGACTCCCAACACTAGAAAGACATGAAGCTGTTGGAGCTGGTCCAGATTCCTCTCCTGTGAGGAAAGATTGAGGAATCTGGGCTTGTTTATCTTGAGACCTCTGTGGCCTTCCAATATCTGAATGGAGCTTATGAGCAGGAAGGGAAACATCTTTTTACACTGTCTCATACTGACTGCAATAGACGGAATGATTTTAACCAAAAAGAGAGTTTTAGTTCAGATGTTAGGAAAAACATTTTACTTGAAGGTTGGTGAGGCATTGTAATTTGCCCAGAGAAGTTGTGAATACTCCATTCCTGGAGGTATTCAAGGCCAAGTTGGATGCTGCCCTCCCTAGCAGCCTCCTTGTATTGTGGATAGTGGCCCTGTTGCTCCTGGCTCTGCCTCAGCCACATCAGAGCACTGCCGCCATAAGGAGGGCTAATGGCATTCAGTAGATTCTTCCTGACAAGGACTCCTCACTCCCACTGAGGCAATTCCTTGCTTTGGTGCAGAATGTGTCTGCCCTGAAGCTGAGCACCTTGCAGAAAAGCCCTTGTTCATCACTGTCATAAATATATAGCTAAAGTTGCTGATTATGTTGAAAAATAGTGTTTTGTAGATGAGAACTGGCTCTATCAAATATTGTGTTGTGATTTCTGTATCTGCTGTACTTTTCATGAAAATAAATAGAGGCATTACTTTCAGAGCAACCTGTATACACTGAATCCATACCCACTGCAAATACTTTAAAATCTACCCATGAACACTCCTGTCTTTTGATACTTCTGTAGATTCTGTTCTTGTTGCTACCAGTACTTCTGCTATGCAGAACTATGGAAAACTTTCATGCTTTCTGATCTATCCATACAACAGGGCATACATTCAATAGATGGTATACTTTGCTCAATAAAAATAACAACAGTCTTCTTTTTGAAAATGTTGAGCGGTTCTATATCTTTTACTAACTTCATCAGTAGCTCACAGTTTTGGAAACCATAGCAACATATTTAAGGCACGTTATATTTAAGCTTTATCTCTAACCCTTCAGGATCATCTGCCTTTCTACTTATAACGATAATACTTTCTCTTTTGTGATTTCTATCACTGTGACTTAAAGAGTTGAAGCTAACATTTATTTTTTTTTATTGTTGTGATGTGTTGTGGTTGTGTGTTTGACTGCCTAAACTTATTTTTAGTCTACTGGTGATCATCTACAAATATATCAGCCCCAACAAAATAAATTGAAACAGTCTCAATTATACTGTAGAATAGAAAGGTAAGATAGAAGAACTATATTACTCAGCAAATCTCAGTTCCATGAAAAGGCTTATTGAACAACTAGTGAAGCACAGACTGGGTTGAATAACTCACTGTCAGGTACCAGCTGTCATAAAAGATTAGACACAGTCACTGACCACATAGAACTGTTAATTTGATTCATCCTTTGTATTTCTTTCTGTATAAGATTCAAATTTTTCCACTTCATCTGTCACTGAATGATGAGATTTCCCTTAATGGAGCGCTCTGTAACCATTAGAAAGAATGGAGTAGCATACACTACTGTCTTATAGCAGACAGTATTTTTTCTGTTTGCTTCTATAATCTTTCTTACATTATTATAACAGCAACAACAAACAAAAATAAAAACAACCATGTTTGACATGTAGGTGAGGATATATCATAAGATAGTCTCAGAATCCATGCATGTTATATAGTATTTATGTATTTACACAGAATATAGTATAGGCATTAATGGACCATAACGCACAACATGGAAGCAGACTCATAAAACCTAAAGTCAAGTACTCTTTTTCTCTAAGGAAACATTTTCATCTGTATTTAAACTTTCTTTTAAAACACACACATTGATAACTGAAAGCAGCTATCAAATTCAAATGAAAGAATGGGTAAAGAAGACTTTCCTGTATGTATTATTACTTCAGACTTCAATGGGAATTCCCTGTTCAAGTTCAGAGAAACTGCTCAGTATGCCTAACTATTTAATGACGACCATTTACTCACCAAGACACAGGTCCTGTTTGGCAGACACAAAAGTAAGGTACTTCCTGAATTCTAGATAAATACAGTCAAAAATGCAAGTAAGTTATTTTGATCTTCCCTGTGCAATAGAGCATCTCACGGAACAGATGACTTCTAATATTTTTTAATCATGTTTTTATGCATTTTTATTATGGAAATGTGCCTTTTTCTTTTTAAAATTATGTTTATTTTTAACTAGAAGCAAGATTTTTAAATAATAATTGAATTATAATTTATGAATTAATCCTCAAAAACAGAAGTAGTGAAACACTTGTGACTTGGTTCTGTTCTCTGACTAGGTGTCTACATAATGGTAAATATCCTATTTCTTGGATTTCGTGAAACTTAGAACCCTAATTGTAATTGTTAGATAAGTTCAGATTTGAAAGTACAAAACTTCCCTTTTGGATTCACAAGTTGAAAAATTATAACTACAATAATAATTTTTATTGCATAATTTATATGCCAGACTACTCCTTTCCTTTCATATTTTCTTAATGACAGACAAGTCAAGGTAAAAACAAAACAAAACAAAAAAAAAAAAAACATACTTTAACTCAAAAAATCCTGACAATAATCTGTTTAGTAGAATTACAAGGAGTCTGGCTAGCACACGAAAGATTAACCTGCAATTAAAAATATACAAATAAACTTGAGGAGCTTAGATTATTTACCCCATCAAGACAAAATATATGTGATAAATTTACTGAACTTTTGTCTAATTAGGCAAGCTAATAGGATGATGAAAGATAAGCAAATTAAGTAAACACTGATGTGTTTTTTTCTTCAAGATGTTAATTCAGTAATTCTATAACCTCTGTAGGAACTGATACTGTTGCATCAGAAATCTGAAACCTAACATAAATAACTTGCAGCCTAGAAAGAGGAAGGTAGTAGAAGAAATAAAATAAAATTCCATCAGATATACTCTAGAGGTATTTGTATGTCATAGTGTTGTCATATCAATAAGCATTCTTCATTAATAGAATTTCTGTGGAGGATGTCAGAAGGATCAAAGCTGATTTCAAACACTGCAGTTGAGTTAGAGCCTGTGTTTGCCTGGAGGGAGATCATCTGAAAATAGTGAATATTTCATTGTAAAATAATTCTAAAGATGTCAATTTACATGCTTTCTCCAATTCTCCTTCTGTCCTGCCTCATTTGAAAACCTCATGAACCATAGGAGTAATTTTCACATACTTATCTGATTAAGAAAGTGCATTTTCCCCATACTTTGAAATTTGAAGCAAAGAAATGAACAAAAAATAATTCTTATTTTGTGAAACTGAAATCTTCCTCACGACTTCTTTCACTGTACAGGACACATTACCTACTGGCTAGTCACATGACATTATGGGAGTATCTTGAACCTATCTTCCCAGAAACCTCATGACTAGTTAGCTTCATGTAATGTGGTTGAATAATCATCTACATTTGGGAGCTTTGCTATGCTTTTCATGTTAAATAGCCACATGAAGGTCATTTTGTTTAAGCCTTGTTTAAAGAATCCTATCTAGATTGGACTATAAGTGCAAGATTATTAATTTCCCCTAAATATCACGTAGTTCCAATGTTTCTCATTTGCTAAAGCAAAATAGCTTGGCATTAAGGAAAGAATATAACCCTGAAACAGAAAAATTAACATAGAAAAGTTTAGAGTGTGAAAATTGGACAAAACCTTCTAATGGTTTGAAACTGGAGGTAATAATTTTCTTTCAGAAATGACACATATTGTTAAAATTAGAATCAATATTAAGGATTTAGTTGTGATATATATTTTACAATGTACTTTATAACAAAAAAAAATCTTATATTTTTATGATAAAACAAATGAGTAAAAAATATTTAACAGTGAAAATCTTGAACTATACACTATTCTCAACAGACTCATCACCATGCTCTATGGATTTTGACCAGTGATGAACTGCCCACATGACATGCTTGTAAAAATCTGCAACAGTGAAAGCGATGCACCATTGCTGTCACCACTGCTTAAGTGCATCACCCACAGCCTCCCTGTGCTCACATCCACTGTTTGGTGATGATAAACATTCAGCAAGCATCGATGTATGTCAGGGGGTGCAATTTTTTCTGCAAAGAGGAATTCATTGAATCATCTTAGCTCTATCCGCACTTTCATGTCAGATGCCATTTTGTCAGAATACCCCTCTGGTGTTATTTGTCACATGGCAATAAAATGTAATGGCAAATTGACAGAAAGGTTCAACCTCTACTGACACATCACAAATATCTGCCTCTGATGTCATGGGCCAGCATGAAAATATAGGACGTATTACTTTAAAAGTAGCCCTCATGCATATGTAATATTTCTATGGTGAATCTGTGCAACAGAAACAAAGAACTGTCAAGTTATCTCTTCTTGCATTAATGTTATTTCTTCCTCTTTGATATAAAGGTGAAATGTCTCTCCCTTCTTTCTTGTTATATATACATAAAATCTTACGCAACTCCTACTGAGTCTTTAAGTGTAGGAAAGTTAACAGCTCAGATTTGTTCCTTTCATAATCCTTGGTTTAACATTTTGCTTCTTAACACGTTTAGCTTTCCAGAAATTATTTTCTGTGTTTGTACAGAAATATTCTTTCTAAAGTTCAGCTACGGAAGATCATTCCCTCTTCAGAAATAGCAGATTAACTTGATTTGCAAAAATCTTGTGCAGTATTTGACTGTGACATGAAGATTTTTACAATTACCAATGCAATAAGCTGCAAATATGTTAAAAATATAATTGTAGCATTAACTTTGTAATTAGTCTAGAGCTAGGCCACCACCCCTCCTTTCTTGCCTATCTCTTCTAAAGAGTTTATAGCCCTCCATTGCAGCACTCCAGTTGTGAGAATGGTCCTACCATATTTTGGTGATGGCAACAAATTCATAATTTTCCTGTTGCCAAATGGCTTCTAGATCCACTTTGTTGCTCCTGGTGAATGCATTAGTGTAGAAGCACTTAATCTGAGCTATTGATCTTGCTTCTAACCCTGGAATGTTGCCTGAATACACGTCTAGTGATCCTGGTTTTATCCCCTTTCCAGTTCAAACCTAGTTTAAAGTCTCCTCAGTGAGCCTTGCCAACTCCTGAACTAGAAGACCATTCTAGCTCTAGAATGAGCTAAAAGACCAATCTCATGTTTCTCTGATAGATAAAGTTCCATTTCTTCCTCCCTCCCTCCCTCCCTCCCTCCCTCCCTTCCTCCCTTCCTCCCTACCTCCCTCCCTCACTTCCTCCCTTCCTCCCTTCCTCACTTCATTCCTGGAAGAATTTGAATTTTGTGTATAATTATCAACTGCAAGTCTGAATCAATAAGTACTGAACTGAGTTATAATAATTTCATTTAATTCAGTGGAACCTAGATCAAAAATTTAAAAGAATCAAGCTATTTGTATTGTCTAATATATTTTTTGGGGGGGAGTTATATATTTAAAAATGACATCTCACATAAATGGCATTATATTTTGTTCACATCTTAATCAAGCAAGAAGTGACTGAAAGTACTTGGTTTACTCAGTGTAGATAAGACATTTCTGTGGGTAGACTTTACGATGGCCCACAGGTTCTCCCATAGGGGAGCAGTGGGACAGACATCAATGTCTTCTTACTGATGACCTGAAAGAATAGCATAAAGTTGCATCAAGAGAGGGTCAGCTTAGGGTTTAGGAAAAAATCCTTTGCCAAGAGGGTATTTGGGCACTGGAAAAAGTTTCCCAGAGAACTGATCATGACATTATTCTTGCAGGAGATCAATAAGCCTTTGGACAACACTCTCAGACACTTGGTTTAATTTTTGATGGTCTTATGTGGAGCCAAGACTCAGACGTAGTGATCCTTGTGGGTCTTTTCCAACTCAGTACATTCTATGATTCTAAATGAATGACTTTGACAACTCAGTGTACAAAGAAAAATCTCGTATAATATAGCCTCATATTTAACAGGATCTGAATCTTCCAGAATGTATTCAATAAACGTACAGCCACTTAGATCATTTTTAAAAATAATTATTTCAGACATCTGGGAATGGATGCTAGAATCAAGGTAGGAATCCTAAATTTAGGTCTGTCTCTGACTCTTCTCCAGATTTTTTAAATATGTGTTTCAACTTGTGAGTCCTCAAGAATAAACTGGCTGACATATGCTGATGAGAAACATGTTTTCTCAGTTCTTCCTTCAAACAGAAACACTAATAGAATTAGTAACTAGAAGTTAGATGATTACATATTCAAAGATGCATAATTTATACTTCTAATATGAGCATGGCACACACAACATTAGCTTATGAATTTTTCCAGGAATATTAACGTACTGTAAGGAAGGACGGCTTCATCATTTTTCCTTAGTCTGATACCTTGGAACTTACTGTATTAGCTTAATTATGGCACACTTGCTAATATCACTCATCTGACTGAAAAAAAAAATAAAAATGTTGTGGTATAGGAGATACATTGTAACAGAAAACATGTTACAGACTAGAAAGAAAATCTTTTCAGAAATGCTTTTGGTAAAGTGTTTTGGTGGATTAAGTGCTATGTTTTCCTTTGACACTACAGATGATAATAGGTTATGTGCACTATTTACTCTTTATAGTATTGTTTTACTTTATGGCAATATCAATTAAATAACCCAAGATAAGATGAATATTGTATTCCAAATGAATTTAAGCTATGTACTACCTTTTAGTGTATTTCCGCCAACATGAAGATTTGAAAACTTAGCTTAAAAAAAAAAAATGGGTCAAATGTCATGAACAGAACAAAGACAGGATTTGAGATGAATATGATGTAGAGATACTTTCTATTCATCAGTTACATATAAAAGGAAAAACAAAGGTTTCAACAGTTTGTGGGCTGGTTTGGCCCAGTTCCGTGACTAGTAGGGCAGAGGACCCATGGACCCGTGCTCTAAGGAAGGAGAAGGGAGAAAAAGGGAGAGGGTAGAGAGATGGGCTTAAAAGTGAAACAGTGACAATGACTGGAAGAGGAAAAGTAATTTACTAAATAAGATATCAGAATGCAAAATAATAAAGTGTAATACAATATATTTGGAATTGAAGCTAATAAATAAATGAAATTTATTATATAATAAATATATAATATACATATTTATTATATAAAAGAGTGAGAGTGTTCAAAAACTGAAGAGCTTATGATTTAGCTGAAGGTGAGACAGCAAAGGAACCTCCACTGCTGAGATGATCAGCAAAACAGGAAGTCTGGGGACTTGCATGCAGTTTTTTCTTTCCCTCTGGGTGGAAAACTGGAATGTAAAGCCCTCTGAAGTATGTAGTCCTTCTCTTCTGAGAGGCAGATACCTGGAAATTTGGCAACCCACAGACTTAGAGCATTAACTCTTTAACTCCCAGTGCCTCACAGGATGTTATGATGTGGAATACCAATGACAAAAATGTCATAAAAGCATGACAAAAGGGAGTGAATTCTCAAATGTTTTTATCTAACTTGTCCAATGTAAAATTTACTTCTGGGCATTTTGAAATGAAAGATTAATTGTAGATGGATCATGCGATGAAAGCAGAAATTATTTATCTTGACATATATTTCTTCCAGTTTTGACTAAGATACAGTTAATTTTCATCGTAGAAGGTGGTATGTTCTGGGTGCTGTTTTTTTGACTTTAGGAAGAAGATATTGTTGAGAACACACTGCTATTTTAGTTGTGCTGTGCTGATGACTTTTTGGCTTGCCATACTTCCTGCTATGTCCACAAGAAGCAGGGAAGACCTAAACTGGCCAAAGGGTTATTCCATATTCTATGTTCAGCAATAAAACTGTAGGGAGGTGTCCAAAGGACTATTCCTTGAGTTCTGTCTGGGTATCAACCAGTTGGTGGTGACTTTTTTTTCTTTCGTGATTCTCTCCTTCATCCCACTGTAGGGAAGTAAGTGAATAAGCAAATTATTAATTGTTGTTTGATGCTTAGCTGCCTGCAGATTAAACCACAACACCTGCTAAACTCAGAAATGAAAAAAAACGCCCAGTAGAAATAAAAGGAATGTAACCATTTTTTTGAATATCTACGCTAAAATAAAGTATAATGAATATTCTGATATAAATAAGAATTGAAAAATGACTAATTTTTATTCACAAAAGCCAGGTACATTGTAAGGTCAATGTTGTCTAAAAAAAGATAAAATATTTACAAGTTTATATTATCATCATATTCAATAAATTATGAAATATTACAATTGTTATTCATTCTTTCCTGATTTCTTAAGTGGTTGTCTTTCCTTCCTTGATATTTTAAATTACTTTTTTACTATATATAATACTACTTTTAAATGAGAGAATTCACTTACCACATGAAAATAATTTATTACTCTCAAATTTTCTTTTTCAGAAGAAATAATTTCATGACCAGTAATTTCTACAAAATTATATTTCCTTTCCTTTCTTAGTCTATTCTATAATAAAAACAAGCATAATAATGATGCTTCCTTAATATTGCATTAGTATGATAGCGTTGTCACTGTCATAAAGCTCATTGTTACTTCATAAAGTGATTCTGTGAAAGGAAGAAAAGGGATGAAAGTCTCTGGAGATACATGTTTATTACCTGTGAAGGTTTTTCTATATCACATTTTCTCATTTAAGTAAATATTTAGATATTCTCAGTCATGTATACTCAGCTTGTGCTTTGAGAATCAAATTGGCTCCTTTTCATCTCATCTGTTATCACCAATAATAAATGTTTTGCAGGCCAAAGTAGTCCCTTGTTTGCAGCTATGCTCACTAATATCATCACTGAGTTTGCACAGCTGTAATTGCTTTGAATATAGTAAACAGCTCAGATGATGCACAAGGTGGAATCAAATCTGTACTTCAATCACTTTTAGCTGTGTTGGCTGTAAGGTCAATCGGAACAAAAATATAACAGGTATATCATCATCTCTTTTGAAAAGTAGTAAGTGAAATGTACAATGACTACTCAAATTTTTCAGGATAACTCCATAAATGGTTGCTGAAAAGAGAAAATTCTTTCTTTTTAATCAATGGGATTAAAATTAGTTTTAAACTCTTTAATTCACCAGATTTAACTTACTATTATCCAAGGTTTCATTTTTTGCTTTCTTTCTCTCTTTCTCTCTCTCTTTCCCTTTTTTTTTTTTTTCCTTTTTTTTTCCCTATAAATCTTTAAACACTATTTAGCAATAGTGGGCCTAGGAGAGATATTTTAAAATTTCTGGGTGTTTATAAAGTATAATCATTTATATGGGATAATCATTTATGTATAGTATAATTATTTCTCTATTGTGATGACGAACAGAGTATGCAGTGTTAAATATTCTCCTTTGTCAAATGACAGAGAACATAAACACAGAGGGACAGGAGCCCTTAATCTCTAAGACAAACCTTTATGCTTTGGAGATAAGGGCGTCTCAAATAGTTCCATACTTCCAAAATACAGTTCTTTTCAATCTCTCAAACTAATATATGAATCAGCTTTTATAACTGCATCATCTGTTGTAACAAGTACTTGATCCAAGTAGAGTTTTATCCAAGCCTTTTATGTCAGATACAAACATTTTCATTCATGTTAACATCCATTTTAAATAGGTTCAGAAACTTGGAGAACAGATAATATTTCAAAGCCAAATATATAACACTGTATTTGAGTAGAGTGATATTACTATTTCTCCCAGGGCATAAAAATTAGACTTTTTTTAACTGATTTTTATTCCTTTCTATCTATTTTCTCTTGATCTCAGGTTACAAAGTGCTATCCACCAAGGCATCTCCCCAGTCATTAAAGAAAGACCTTTTGTGATATTTTTAATTAGTTTTAACCTTCTTCATATCTTCAGACACAGTTATGGACTCTTATTGATTTTAATTACCATATTGATATCTTACTGCTTTGCACTCCTTATTAAAATGACCCCCTAGCATTTCTTTTCAATGGGTCTTCCACATTAGACTATTATTTAAAAAAAAAAAAGGATTTAAACGTTTGGATTTCTGTGTTAAAAAGTTGAGTGTTGTAGGAATTACTGAGTCATTTACCAGTTTGCACAAACAAGAGTTTAGAAGAAATACAAGAACGTTATAAAATATTTTATTCTGAGTAGTTATTTTGAGTTTTGTTAGAAAGGAAAGTGTTTGCATGTTTGTCACGTAATTGTGCAGCTTATAAATTCATTAAATCCATGAAAAGAAACAGAAATCTGTTACCAACAGCAGTGTCCAATATTAATTCTCATTTGCTCAGCTTCTGGCTAATCTCACTAGGGTGTTTATCACCTAGAAACCAAATTTGTATACAGTAATACTCCTTATAAAGCACTCCTCATTAAAGTTACATGCACCTTCTGTTCCAAAGAGAAGGAATTTTCCACTTGACTGCCAGAACTAAATCATATATTTTCCCACTTTTGCAAATGCCCACATTGCAGTTTCCTAAATCCTAAGTCTCATTTGTAGTTTTCTACATGAAATGTGTAGAATTTAGGCATCATAACAAATGTTAATACTACTCTCATATTCTTGCTATTTGTCGTTCTTGTGTAGGTTACAGAAACTTTGTAAATTCCCTATTTTATTATTGATAAAACTTGTTGAAGCAAGGTATTGACCTGTCCTGTACAGAAACAACAGAAACAACAAAAATTGGAATTACACAATTGAAAAAATTACTTTTTTGAGAATCACAAAATGATAGCATAGCTTTGGGTTGGAAGAGATCATCTAGTTTCAGCCCCTCTGACTTGGGCAGAGTTTCATCCACTAGATTAGGTTGCCCAGGTTTCTACCCAACCTGGCCTTGAACGCCTCCAGGGATGAGGCATCCAAAACTCCTATGGGCAACTCATTCCAGTGCCTCACCAGCTTCTGAGTAAATAATTTCTTCTTTTTAATAAAGTCCCATTAGGTACTTGAGGGCTGCAATTAGGTCTCCCTTGAGCATTTTCTACTCCAGATTGATCAATCCCATCTCCCTCAACTTTTCTTCACAGGAGACATGCTTCAGCCCCCTGACCATCTTTGTGACCCTTCACTGGACCCATTCCAACAGCTCCAAATCATTCTTCTGTCAAGGGTCTGAAGACTGCACACACTACTCCAGATAGGTCATCACAAGGGCAGAACAGATAAGGACAACCACCTCCCTCATCCTGCTGGACATGCTCTTTTTAATGCAGCCCAGGATACCATTGGCTTTCTTGACAAAGAATGTACATTCTTAGTTTATGTAGATCTCAAGCAATTAGGCTTCATAAAATACATTTTTAGTTGATCAAAGGCCAACGGCCTGACAGCCAAGAGACCTTTGTCTCAGGTGAGAAAAGACTTGCATATCACAATGCCTGGTAATTCTGCACTGGCAGAGAAACGGTTTGGTGAGGTACACCAAAACAGTTACAAGAGAGAAATAGCATTTATGTACATAAAAAATAGTAATTACACAGTAGTTCAGGGAAACTTGTTCGTCTTATTAGTTGGTTTAGACAAAGTATTTTTTATTATAATTTATGCTCACAGAAACTTTTCCACGGTCTTGTAATTTTTGTCTTCTGTGTTTCTTCCAGTGTAAACTATAATGGATACACAAAGTCTCAGGAAAGGATTACCCTCATCCCATCTTCTTCAGCTCAGAATTAGTACAAAATACTTTTGTAATACTATGAAATTTTATTTAACAGATTATAATTTTAGTTAATTAGTAGGTTATGAGTACTTTCCTAAGTCAATAGAAACTAGCTTTAATTCAACAATCATGGGAATAACCAAAAAAAGGTTATTCAAGTGTTAAAAACTATACAATCCAGGTATTTCCGAAGCTTGTAAGATACAGAAATAGTGTATAAGACTATACGGTTGCCATCTACTCATCTACTCATCTAGAGTGTTCACTTAAATTTCCTTTCTTCCTATCTGGGCTGTGGTAAATAGGCTCAAGCAACATTTAAATTCCATTTTATAAATGTGGGCTATTCATCATTTAAATTATATTTAGAGAAATGTAAACTATTCATGGACTATTCCCAAGTTTCTCTCATCTAATCTGATAATATGAATTTACTTTAAGTCATTTTATTTTAGGGCAAAGAATAGTTTTTCAGTCAGTGAAGATCTAGGTGGTACTACAAGTAATTTAAATGTTTTAAAAGTAACTGAATGCTATACTTAAAATTTAGTCCCATCACCATGCACCACTGCAAAAAGTCTGGCCTCATCCCTTAGAATCTAGCCTTGTCCCTCACTGTAGCTCCCCTTCAGATACTTAGAGGCCACTTCTTGACTTCTTTTCTCAAGACTAAATAGCCCCAGCTCTTTCAGCCTGTCCTTGTAACACAGGTGTTCTATCCCTTGTATCATGTTTGTGGCCCTCCTCTGGATGCACTTCAACAGGTCTATGTATCTCCTGCACTGAGGACTCATCAGGACTCAGTACTCCAGGTAATGCCTCACCAGCTGGGCTGTGAGGGCATGTTGCTGGCTGACATCCAGCTTCTCATCCACCAGTACCCCCAGGTCTTTTTTGGCAGCGCTGTGCTCAACTCTTCCATCACCTAGCTTGTATTGGTAGTGGATGCTACCCAGGTGCAAGACCTTGCAGTTGGATTTGTTGAACCTCATGGCGTTCACCTGAACCCACTGTTCCAGCCTGTCTGGGGGTAAAAAGGATGACTCTGGGAAATGCTGACCTTTCAGTCTCACCTCTGTGCCAGGGAAGATCGTGGAGCAGATAATCCTGGAAGATATGGTGAGGCACATGGAAGGCAGAGAGATGATGGCATTCATCCCTCCTGTGTGTCAATCGACCCCCACAGTTTGATGTCATCAGCAAACTTGCTGAGAGTGCACTCAACCCAGGAGGACATGACTTGTCATTGATCTCCATCCAGACACTGAGACAGTGACCATCACTTTCTGGACTCGAACTTGCAGGCAGTTCTTCATCCATCAAACACTCAACCCATCCAATCCACATCTTTCCAATTTGGAGAGAAGAGTGTTGTGTGGAATCAAGTCAAAGCCTTACTAGAACCTGGATAGATGACAGCAGTGTCTCTTTTCTTGTCCATTGATGCAGTGACACCATCACAAAAGGCCACTAGATTGGTCAAGTAGGATTTGCTCTTGGTGAAGTCATGCTGGTACTCCTGTATCACCTCCCTGCCTTCCATGTGCCTTACCATATCTTCCAGGATTATGTGTTCCATGATCTCCCCTGGCACACAGGTGAGACTGAAAGGTCAGCAGTTCCCAGAGTCATCCTTTTTACCCCAAAATAGTTGTCCTTTCTTGTATAAAATATTTATCTAGGATAGTATTTTGATTGTTGTAAGTTTATTGTGTTGCTTCAGTTAATTTTGTTACAAATTAAATATAAAACTGGATTTATAGAAAGAACAAGGAAAGTTATTAACACAGTGGAATAATTCAGAAATCTCAGTATTCTACATAGACATTTGTTCATGAATTAGCTGTCTTACTACAAAACTTAAAATTGCTGTGTTGAAGAAAATGCAGTTCCTTTATTATAAATAACAAAATACTTTTTCCTTATAGACATAGTTAATTGTTTGCTTTTGACTACATTTCAACTCTTCTGTCTTGAATGTGCAGATGCAATTCAAATGATTATAAGAAAGTAGTAACTTTAATGTTGAATATAATAATTAACCTAGAGTTTATAACAGGCTTTTGTGTAACTTGTCAACTTATTTTGAAAATAACTATCCTACTCTTAAAGTAGTTGTATTTTAGTTTCTTGTCAAAGACCTTAAGTGAGAACTTTTATTTCTACCCACAAGATTCAGTTATCAAGGCCCAGTTTTCTGGAGTGTCTGATATGATGTCAAGAATTTGGAAGAATATGCAGTAATCTAGTTATCATAAGTATACATTAATGTTATGACTTGAAAATGTTGATATACATATATTTAACAGTTACATAGTTAGAACTGCTACATAGATTAATTTCTAAACTTATGAAAGCAGTTTCTTTAGGTATCAATCCATATATTTTTATTAAGTACCATTTATATCATGGAATAATCAGTGTTTCATGAAGATAATAGAAGGAATTTCAGTGATTAAATATGATACCATTGCTAATTACCAGTCCTTAGACCATATAATTTCAACAATCAGTGTTCAAAATACATTCATTTGCTTTAATGTGTATTTAGAAATATAAGCAGCTTACTGAAATACTGTAATACTTGTTTATATTTGATTATTTCATTATTAAATCAATGGTTGCATACAAAGAATCAGTCTCCTAAGTGAATGCATGGGAATCTATTAGTATGTTTTAAAGCAGTACTTAAAAGGGAAATATATTATTGATGACACAGACAATAAGACTTTTAAAGCTCATCACTGCATCCATGGAAGCGTAGAACGTTTCTTATGACATTGCACCTTTCTATCATGGAATAGATCCTGTAATTTATTTTTTTTTAAAGACATTGCACACAGGAATAATAAGTGCTCTTGTAAACACTTGGAAATATTCTTTTAAAATGTTCAATTTCAGGGCACTGAAAAACATGGTAAACATTGTCAGAGATCATTGGTATAAAATTTATTGCCAAATGATATTAATTTTATCATTATAGTTATGAGAGAGGATACTTTTTTAGCTACAATTTAGTTATCAAAGAACGGCTTAGATAACATCAAAATGTCCATTATAATTCATTTTTCCTTCAGATATGCTTCCTCATCTATTTATTCTAGAAATAATAATAAAAAAAAATCTTTTAGTCAACTCTAATGGTTTCTTTTCTGTTTATCCACATAATTGTTCAGATTTCCTTTGTAAAGGTCATCTCTGCCCTGTAGTAATATTGAGAAATAGAACTGTACAGCAGAGCATAGGAAATCCAATACAAAATTTAAAGAAGCTAGATAAGTTACTGGATATAGTCCAGTTAAATAGCCTGGAGCACTAGCTGAGGTAATTTATTTTATCAGGATTTTATCTTATTGTGCTATGTGTGGGCTAATTTGCCTTACATGAATCTCTGAGCTGTAGTAGCTGCAGTAGTCTTGGTACCGTCTTGGTACCTAAAATAACTTGAGCTTCTTTATTCTGATTTACAGTATGCGAAATTGATGTGGCTGTGCTAGTTTTTTTAGAATGGGGCAAAAAGGCAAGGGTGCAGGTTAATAGAAAGTCATCAACATTCTTTTTTGCGTGTGTTAGGCACAAACAGAAACACCAGGAGTTCTATATAAATAGGAGGAAAAGCATTCAATAGAGAGCTGGGCAATCACAACCCACATGAAGTTTAATGAGAGCAAAAGTTGGATTTTGCACCTGGGAAGGGGCAACCCTGGCAGTACGTACAGACTGGGAGATGAGAAAGGGAGTTCCACTGAAAGAGGTTTGGTGTCTCAGTTGACAGAAATTTGAATGAGTGAACAGTGTGCCTAGTCATTCAGGAAGGCCAACTGCATCCTGAAGTGCATCAAGATCAGCATTGCTAGCAGGTTGAGGGAAGTGATTTTTTCCTCTTTACACTGCACTGATGCAGCATCACCTTGAGTACTGTGTGCAGTTTAGGGCACCACAAAAAAAAAGGACATAGAACTATTAGAGATCTTCAAAGGAGAGCTACGAAGATGGTGAAGGGCCCATAATATGTATGTGGAGTGGCTAATGTCCCTTGGTTTGTTGAGCCTGGAGAAGAGCAGACTAACAAAGAAATAAGCATACCAGTGGTTGTCAGATATGAAAACTAATTAAAATATAATAAACAAGCATGTTTTAGATAGTGAGGAATGAAAAAATGATGTTTACCATCAACTTACTTTTTTCTCATCAATTCAGTTTAAGAAAACTTAGCTATCTGAACCTGCAAAGGAACACAGGAAGAAAATGGCAAAGTTGAGGTCCTTTTATAGTAGCTTTCTTGTTATTATACCTTAGTGTGAATCTATTTGAAGTTCTTTACAGCAGGTTCTAAATGTCTACAACTTAGAATATATAAATCAGCCTGCATTCTGATCATGCTAAGAGCTGCAACGATTGATCCAGAGTTGTCTTAGCAGGATTAAAAGTCTGAGCATTTCTAAGCTTTGCTACCAACAGAAAGCATCAAATTCCCCAAATACGCAATCCAAGGTGGTGATGCTGCTTCCATCAAGCTCTTTTTTCGTTATTTTCTCCTACTTTTATCTTTCATCCAAAAAATTAATACTTGGAAAAATGCTTAGGGTACTGCTTTGTTTTATTATTATTATTATTATTATTGGTAGAAATTCTGTTGCTGTTTTTCTTCTATGCTGCTTGTCTTTTCACATAATATTTATTGAGACACAGAAGGTGAAAATGATTCTTCAACCTAGTGATCAGGGCATTCTTTAAAAAAAGACATTCTTCAAAAATACTGAATATTACAATTCATATTCATGTCCCAGTGAATGTTAGTGATTAAGTATATGAAAAACCCATAAATTCTACACATTTAGCTGCAGGGCAGAAGTGTTTTGACTTTAACATCCTTTCTGTAGTATTCAGGGATGTACTCTAGCCTCCAGTGCAATAGACATTGGAGGTATTCACAACAAGCCAGTAACGTAATCTAGCTTGATCTTTTGCTGTACAAGAACATGCAAACAGCCTGATATATATCCTTGCAGTAGTTTCCCATTGACTTAAAAATAGTGAAATCACTACACAAGACAAACTTACTGAATTGTTACAGAGACTGCTCTTCTAGAAATGTTGATTAAAAGTCCAGACCACCTTTGTAAATGGCAAGTAATGAGGAGTAGCCAGTTTTCCTTTTGTTGCTGGATCTTAACGTGAGGAAGTCAATAAGTATTTTCCACTTGTTCCCTAATACAGCACTACCTCTTCAGTGAACTCACTGGATTACTGAAACATCAAAATTCATGCTGTATATGAATTCAGAAAACTATCTGTAGAACAGGCATTAAGTTAAAAATTAAGAAGTGGAGAAAGAAAAACTGAATGAGAACAGAAAACAAAACTGAGAAATGGGGTGGCATAAATCAAACTAATACAAGAATATGGAGGCAGCTAAACTAGTTGATAAGAAAGCAGGATGGATATCCTGTTGTCCCAACAAGATAACCAAACAGATGTCTCTCTTAAACAAAACACCCACAGGAATGGTGAGGAGCTCTCCCCCTTCCAGGTTTGAAAATTTACAGCAAAACTGAACCTTAGGTTTAATCCCCTCAATAAACAGTTTGGAAGGTAATGAATACGTATGTGCTATGCCTTTAAATGTGTTCATTTCTCTCTTTGGTGTGCATGTTTGGTGGAGTGATCACCCATGTACCCAGCACTGTAATGGGGGGAATACTTGCTTGACATAACTCATTGGTGTGTCGAGTTGCTCCGTCATCTTTCTTGGCGCCCCTAAACCAAGGACTCTGGAGAATAAACTTCCCTGAGGGGAAAACCTCTTTGGAAGAACCACCCACCCCACCCCGCCCCACAGTGCCTGCTTGCTGCGAAACTTTACGGCTTTCTCCCATCCCCAGCTGTGACCAGATGAGTTCCTGAGACCAACAGACTACGGACCTTGCTGGATCCATGGTGGTGATGCTCTCTCTCTCTTGCTTTCTGCCAAGTCTCCTTGCTTTTCACCTCTTTTCTATCTCCCACCTTCCCTTCCCCATATCCCTAAGCAACTAGTATTTGTAAGAAACTTGTTGGGCTAACATTTGACCCGTTGTGTCTTAATCTTGCCATTGGGTATACATATAAAGAACCTCGTCTCCCTCCTTTATATTGGAGAGTGACAGGGGAAGCCTGTTCCAGTGCCTCTCCACACACTGAGTAAATAAATTCTTCCCAATTTTTAACCCAATATTCTTTTTTTTTTTAGCTTAAAGACATTTTCCCTTGCCCTATCACTATGAGACCATTGTTTGGTCCCTAACCTGCTTATAAGCTCACTTAAAGTACTGTAAGGTTGCAAGAACATGTCCACAGGGTCTTCTCCAAGCTAAACAAGTCCTGCTCCCTTATCCCTCCTGTACTGGATGTCCTAGACAAGGACATAGTACTCCAGATGGGACCTCATGAGGGCAGAGAAGAGAGAGACAATCACTTCCCTCTCCTTGATGGCCACTTCAATATGCAAATATGAAAAATCTTAATCAGATCATTCTTCTTTTTTTTTCTCTGGAATAACCAAATTTTTACTTATATGTATTAATATCAAGTTTATAGTTCACTTACCAATGACTTGTGCTAATTTGCCTGGTTATAAAAGTTCTAATTCAAGACTTCCAAACAGCAGCTGACAGTTTGTTGGAATATATACTCAAATAATGACTGAAATTAGAAGTATTAGGAGGTATTTGATTTAATATTCAGCAAAGTTATACTAATCAAATTTGTCATGGAATTTTAGAGTCTCTTACATTTATATTTTGGGAAAAAAATGAGGCACATAAGTGTTGCTAATTTTATCTACACACTATAATTGCATTTGTTATCAGTGCTGTGTATGCCCCAAGTTACCAGAAAATAATAAAGATAAATAAGAATCTGACAGAGCTCTGCAGATGTCATTCTAAATGACCGAGTCAGATTAAAATTTGTCATAAATTCTAACGTTGAACAATGAGCGTGTTTCAAGGATAGATACATTCTGCACAGGTTCTTCATCATTCAATAGCTTAAAGCTTCAAGAACAGTTTTTAATTGTTTATGTGATGTATGACTTGATTGTCTCCTTCACTCTGTTCCAAAAAATAACACAGTAAATAAATAATACATTCAAGCACAGCACAAAAGTAACTGCTACAGGATAAGATTGGTTTATAACTAAAATGATGATGCCTGCACTTCAGATAGACAAGTATGGAATATAAGTTTCCTGCAGTATCTGAAGTAGTGATCACAAGTTTGGTACTCAAAATCTTAGTGATACAACAGACTTTGATATACGGCTCTATGGTATAAACTTGTGTGTATTAACTTTGAAAGCAGAAGAGTAGAAATGAGTTGAATGACTTTCTAGTGTATATTCTTTAGCTCTTTAAGACGTATTTATATGAAACAGCAGGTTCTGAGTATCTAGACAAAAGTAATAATGAGAAGTAATGCAGACAGAAATAGCTTGCCTCTAGCAAGACTAATAGCAAGGTCAGATTACATCAGTTTAATGAGAAATGCTTCCAAGATAAAGTTTGTTGCAAATCCTTATGAGTTCTTTCCTTCTCAATCAGTGTCTATTTTTACAAATATAAATTGGTCCAACTGTAAATTCACAGATCTACAACAGGAGACTGAATAAATTGCTCCAAAAATAGAAAACAAGAATATTAGACAATGTAAACTGAAAAAAAATCAAAAAGAAAAATACCTCCTGTAGCAAAAAATAAATATAAAAGTACTGAAAGTACCTTCTTTTCAATATTCAGAAATGCAGTACATCTATAACATGTTCTTAACTGCTAAAAACTCTTATAATTTCTGGTATTGTATTTCCTTATCAATTCTGAAAAATATTTGGAAAAAGTGTTTAACAATAAATGCATTCAACTAGTGAGCAGAATGAATTTTGAAATATGATTACTTTACAGTCATCTGTGAGACAACAATCCTGTTGCTGAAATTTAGTCCTTAAAGAGATATCTTTAAATTACATTTCCCTTTCAGGAAATAACCTTGTATTTGAAATCTCTACTTGTTCAGTTTCAGTTATAATCCTATTTCCAACCTTTGCCAGGCCTAAAATTAAAGGCAAACTACTGTTTCACTGAACTCTAATACACGTTTTGAACAAAAGCCAGCTTAATCTCATTCCAAAGGCAATCTACTAAGAAGAGGAAAGTAAACGGCACTGTTGATGCCTGACTGTGGATACAAAATCAGGTAGGCTCTTACCAGTAGTGTCAGGAAGTTATCTTACACACTATTTTACACACTAGAAACCTCCTAGACTACTTCTATACTGTATTGTATTTCCAGCATTTATCAGTGAAGTTGAAGTCCCCCATGAGAACAAGAGCTGGCAATTGCACAGCTTCCACCAACTGTTCACAGAACTCTTCATCAGTCTCTTCATCGTGGTTAGGCAGTTTGTAACAGTTCCCCACCAGGATGTAGGCCTTGTATGCTCTCCCCCTGATCCTTACCCATAGGGATTCAACATTATCACTCCTAGCCCCAAACTCAACAAAATTAAAACACTTTCTAACATAGAGTCATGCCACACCCCCTCCTTCCTTGGCTATCCCTACTGAATATCTTACAGTCATCCATCCTAGCGCTCACGTCATGAGAGCAATCCCACCATGTTTCCATAATAACAACTAAGTCATAGTTTACCTGCTGCACAATGACCTCCAACTCTTCCTGTTTCTTTCAAGATGAAATGTTACTTTTTGTTACACGTAAGAGCTGAATAATATAGAGTGACAAACTTATGGAGAAGTCTGAGATCACACAATAATAATAATAATAGACAATAATAGTAATAATAATAAAACAAATCAGTCAATCAACCAAAAAATCCTAAAAGTTTATTGCATCCAAAACACCCAAAACATCCCAAAAGCTTTCTTTTAAATATTCACTTTGTTTCTCTTCATTACTCATGTCAGAAAGGGAAAATAGATGTTAACCATAGTAACAGTAATAATAGTAGATACAGTTGCAATTATAGGAATAATTTGCTAGTATGAAGGCTGTCAGCATTCTTCCAGATGAGTAAATTAGTAAATTCTAAGAAAATGGCATCACTACTTCAAGAGGGAAGTTCAAATTCTCAGATGGAATAGGAGATTTTTTATTGAATTTTAATAATATCCATGACTTTAGAGGCCAGATAAAATGTAAAATGTTCATTAAAAAATGCCTACAGCTGCCGTACAGAAAAAATTCTCCTTCAGTTTCTCCCCCTGTGAATAATTCTGAATGCAATGGGGAAAATAATGATCTCTTGATGTTTTTAAAATAAATAAATGAAACTTATCATGTTGAGTTACACAAAAAATTGACAGGTAATTGACAGGTTAAGTTTCTAAGCTACTGTCCATCATGTCTAAACAGCCATGGTAATCCAGTGAAGTTCCTTCACTAGAAGAAGAGAAACACAATCCAATTTTAAAAGGACAAAACATGAAGACAGTGGGAATTTCAATCAGTTTGGTCCCTGCTCTTGCAAGATCAAGGAGTAGATCCTACTGGAAGCAACTCTAAAGCATATAGAAAACAAAGAGGTACCTGATGACAACCAGTATATGTTCACCAAGGAAAAACTATACCCGATACATTTGATGGCCTTCTATGATGAGTTTATGGTGTTAGTGGATAATGGAATACCAACAGACAACATTTACTTGGTCTTGAACAAAGTATTTTATGCTATTCCTTAAAAAGTTATAGGAAACAATGGAAGCCTATATTTTTACTAAGGAAGCAGGATGAACAATGAAGAAGAGGCAGCCTATTCTACAGAACAGCAGTCACAAAAACAGGAAGAAGAGACAGAAATCATACATAACCTAATCCTTATCCCTGAGTGAGCTGTAAGATATGCAAAGTGATTTCAAAAGTTCATCCAAGTGTGTATATTATCATTTGGTTGCTCATATGCTGGAGACAATAGTTGAGTTTAGAAGGTAAGTAAACTAGGCAGCTGTGATCTCTTACTGTAGACAGGATCATCAAGGTTTGGAATACAAACTTAAGTCCTCAACCTCAGGTGGCTACTCCTGCTGACCATGAAAGAATAGCACACAGTTTTTGTGACTGAAATCTTATGAAGTATACCAGTGTTATTAGCACAGTGACAGTGCAAAGCCAGACAAATATGGAGAAACCAACAGTGGGTTGAATTGTTAGTAAAATTCATCAACTGGAAGAGAATTTCTCTTTGTCCTTGTGAGTCTGTGCCTTAGCTGTAGAGGAATTGCTCCAACATATCCAGTTTTTGTGACTGAAATCTTATGAAGTATACCAGTGTTATTAGCACAGTGACAGTGCAAAGCCAGACAAATATGGAGAAACCAACAGTGGGTTGAATTGTTAGTAAAATTCATCAACTGGAAGAGAATTTCTCTTTGTCCTTGTGAGTCTGTGCCTTAGCTGTAGAGGAATTGCTCCAACATATCCAGCAATTCAAAGAGAATATCATCCTCCCTGTTCACATCAACCAGTATCTTAGCTATTATGAGTCAGGCTTTTTCTGCTTAAGGGAAAGATATATTGGATGCACACAATCTGTCAGCAGCCATGCGGCAGCCATGGGGAACATGTGAGAAAGTGGATTGGAAAACATACCTCAAACCTGGAAGATCAGATACATGAACTGCAAGAAGTGAAAATAGCCAAAAGTTGTCAATTCAGGAAAACTATTGCTCCAGTTGCTGATAAGCTATTCCCCATGCAGATCTTACTTCTGGCCCTAATGAAGGGACTTCTTATTTGCAGTTACAACAAATAATCACAGAATCACAGACTCTTAGGGATTGGAAGGGAACTTTAAAAATATTCCACATGAATATTCTGACCAGGTCTAGAGGGGCACTGCCTTTGACCAAGTGGATGAAAGAGGCAAAGAGATTTATTGGGATGTGTGGAGTTGATGGTCTGGAACATCAGACCATAAGAAGAATAAGGCTCTAGTGTGCATCACTGCACAGAGTACCCTAAAGCCATCAGAATATTAAGGAGATGAACCCATCTGTATTGCTGGAGTGGCTCGGGTTCCAAAGACTGTATTGGAGTCCAAAATGAGATGAAAATTGAATGAAAGAAAAAGGCAATCTGTTGTTACTGTCTCAGAAACTCTATGCATCTTTGGCATAGACTATCTTAGGAAGGCGTACTTCAAAGACCCTAAAGCATACCAGTGGGCTTTTGGTGTAGTTGTTGTTCAGTGACTGGGAGGGCAAAAGTCAGCCGATAGTGAGATATTCCTTTTTGCTCAACTGGTTTGCCTTCCTAAGTTTTCTATCTTTGACCTTCAGATTCTCTTTTCTCATCCTGCTTTGGCAAGGTAGTGAGTGAGCAGATGTATATTGCTTAGCTGTCTACTGGGGTTAAGCTCAATAGAGTCCTACTTTTCTTAGCATTACTTATACTTCTACTTGTTTAGTTTGTATAAATAATACCTACTCAGGCAATAAAATGGTCCTACAACATATATGAAATGAACACACAAACTTAGCTGTTCTTTCAGCTAGTTTTTAAATATGATATGTTTTCTTGAACTATGGATGAATACATAAATACATATTTATGTCTATACATAAGCATGTACATTGGTACTACAAATACATAAGCAACCCTAACAAGTAGATTGTGGAGACAGCATGTCTTGAACCAATCAATATTCATTATACCTTAACAAGAGAAGCTGAATAAAAACAGGAACAACAGTCAATTAGTCTGATTTCTTAGCTGTGATCAGATTAAATTCAATCATGTTAATATGGTGATTTGAATATGGACCTTTGACCTTCTTTCACAATAGGAAATCCACTCCTTCAAAAATCGCTCTCCCCTCCTCCAGATCATAATTTTTCTCTGCTTTAAACATTAAATGAATAAATAATTAAATGATCTATATGTATAACAAATCTCAAAAATATCATTGGGACAGTGAATTAATATTCCATACATTCACATACTTATTTTCCGTGAGATTAAAAAAAAAATAGGAGCTGAAGGACTTTCTACTTTCCAAAATAGCTTGCAAACATTATTAATCATTTTTCTACCAAACAAGTCAGCCTCTCAAATAAAATAGAAATAGTGTGTACTTGAAAAGAGCCATGATTACTCTGCAACTATTGAGTTGTATAAATATAAATATTTAATAAATCAATATTTATTTATTTTATCAAAAGGAGCTCTGGAGAGAAGAAAGAATTTCCTCATTTATGCAATATGATTACATTCCAAGTCAAATTAAAAAATAAAATCTAAGGCTCTATGGTGTACAATTGTTGTGTTCTTTTATAATTGAGACAAAAATACCAAAAGTCTGACTAGTGAAAAGAGATTTAGGGTACCTTTTATGTTCAGGGTAGAAGAGATAAGTGATGAAATACCAGAGATAACAAGTGCAAACTACCAAAGTACAATTTTCTACAAGCAATTAATTATTTTTATGGTATATATTTTATGATAGAGCATTTTTTAGCATGTTGACCATATTCTTTGTTTGTGAAATATCCCATCAATTCAGAAAAAGAAAATTCCAGACTTTCAATCAATTTCCTCAGTTCATAGGAGTGTAGGACCAGTTCTCTGAGAGGCAATGCAAAACTCAGAAAGGAATCTAAATTTAAATTTGAATAGAAATGAAAGGGCTTTTAAAGTGACTCAGAAAACAAATGAATCTTAGGAAAAAAAAAAAAGCAAAATCCTCACAAGTGCTTTTGAATTATTTATCACCTTACTGAGGAATCAATCTTGAAGTGAAATTTTAGGGGCTTAATTGTGCTGATGGTGAAGAAGTGCTCACTTTCCTCTTTCCACACCAATCTCTTATTTTCTCAAGTCATTCTTTTTAAGAAGATCCTTTTTTAAATGTTATTTACAAATAAGCAAAGAAATGAACTAAAGCAAGCAAACAAACAACCACAACAACAAAATAAACAGGTAAAACCTTGAAGATAAATACATTCCTTTTTAGAGTTATGCCTTTTAGGATGTCAAATAGCTAGTCTTTGCCACTTTACTCATATGCATTTATTGGTTGCATAAAAATATTTATGGAAGTATAAAGAATTATTTATAATGCTTTTACTTCATCAGCTCTCATTGGAGAAGTTTCAGCTGAGGATATCTCTCTTGTTCTTAATTTTAAAATTACATGAAATATAACATCAGACAAAATAAAACATAGGAAGAATGCCTGAGAACTTTCATTACTGTAATAAGAGATAGCAGGATAAACTTTTTCACTTGTGGGAAATCTAAATGAAATTAAAGTAAGCAAGCTCCTGCAAGCACTCTTTCAGCGTAAAGGGATCAGCCTTAGATCTAACAACTTTGTACCTGGTTTTCTCCAACTGACTCTTCCTATTGATGATAACTGGATACTGGTTCCTTATACAGCAGAGGTAGAAATTAAAATACTTGTTGCAAGCTGATGGAAGAATTGGAGATATTTTGTTCACATAATCTGAAAAGTAAGAAAGAAGAAGCATCTTAAGGAAATTCTGAACTTGCAAATATCCAGGAAAAAAAAAGTATAAATAATTGAATAATTAAAAAGTTATTTCATTGTAATGTTATGAATTACTGATTTTCTTCCTATGAATTTAAAAATATTGTTCACAAATTGAGATTTCTAGTATTCCCTGCAGTTATTATTGTCATGGTTTTATGATTTTTGGTATTGGTATTCCACATCATAACAACATGTAGTGCATTAAGAGTTAAAGAGTTAATACTCCAACTCCATAGATCATTGATATTTTCTGGGTATACCTGTCTCAGAAGAGAAGAACTACATTCCCCAGAGGACTTTGCGATGCTTTGCATTTTTACGTATTTTCCGCTCAGAGGGAAAAGATAAAAAACCCTCTGCGGTCACGGGACACGCTCTTTCCTTCGGGATCGACTCAGCAGTGGGTGCTCGCTGCCGTATCGCCTTCAGCGTTAGCGTAAGGCCTTCGGTTTATCGGACACTCTCTCTTGCTCATTTTATTTGATTTATTAGCTTCAATTCCAATTATATTGTATTATATTGTGTTATTTTGCTTTCTGATATCTTATTTAGTAAATTAGCTTTCCTCCTCAGATTGTTGCCGCTGTTTTGTTTCTAGGCCCATCTCCTTTTTTTCCTTTTCCCTTTCCCCCTTCCCCTTTCCTGGGGCGTGGGTCTGTGGGTCCCCCACGCCAATCATCATGGAACCGGGCCGATCCAGCCCGGTAAACCGTTGACATTATGCAGATCAGTCTCATAACTCCCCAGAATCTCTCCATCTCAGATGAGATTTTGCTCTTTTGCACAAATCAGATATCATTTGTCAAAAAAATATTCTCACAGAGACACAACAATGCCTGAAAGTGTCTGAGAAACTTGAATGAGAAGACTAAAATTCTAAGAGACCAGATGCGTTAAAAAATTATGGAAAAATTTCACTGTCATAGACTGACTTCAAGACCCTCACTGATGTAATAGAAGTGTGTAGATGAACACATAAGTATTCTTCAAGCACAGTTTATTTGACAGTTCATTTTCTAACATTCTATAATATCCATATTGATTTTAGCTCCAGTGCTTTAGTTACTCAGAACAACAAGATTCAAAAATGCGTTAGACTTGAAGATAGAAATTTTGCAATTGAAGACCTTGCCACAATTATCTCTATGTTCTAATATTAAAATTTATTAGTGTCTTGGATTGAAAATAAATATTTTCTTCATTAGAGTTGTTACATTTTTTCAAATACTTCTGCAGACTTATTTGTAACTTCAGGCTGAGGTTATCAGTGTCCTCATTACATCTGTCTTTAAAAGTCAAACTAATTGTCCTTGGGGTATTCTACCCCCTGACTTTGAAGTATGGAATGGGGAGCAGAATAAATCCCCCACAGTTCTGGAGGAAAAAGTTGGAGACCTGTTACTCCACCAAGACTGCCACAAGTCCATGAAGCTGGATGGGATTCACCTGAGGGAACTGAAGGAGCTGGTGGAGGTGATAGCCAAGCCACTTTTCATCATCCATCTGTCAGTATTTCTGGTCAACTAGAGGTGCACCTGAGAACTGAAGGCTTGCCAGTGTGACTCCCATCTACAGGAAGGTTAGTAAGGAGGATCTGGGGAACTACAGGGCTGTCAACCTGACTTTGGTGCCAGGTAAAATTACAGAACAGATCATCTTGAATGAAATCAAATGTCATGTGATAGACAACAGCGGATCAGGCCCAACCAGCAAGGGATCACGAAAAACAGTATCTAGCTGACCAATCTGATATCATTCTGTGACTGAATGACCCACTTATATATTTTTTCTTGATGCAGCTTCTCCACATCTGAAGATGTCAAACTCAATCTGAGGTGTGAAGTAGTCTCAGTGTTAAGTTTACAAGTTGTATCAGGACTGAGAGCTCTCAGATCTGCTCCATCTTAATATTTCATTGATCAGCCTTCAGGTTAATATTATTTTATTTATCTGAAATAGCATTTTTTATCTAATTGTCAAAATAGACTTGTAGAATCATAGAATGATGGAAGGATCTGAGTTAAAAAGGGCCTTAAAGATAATCTAGTTCAACTCACCTTGAAACAGACAGAAGTGCCTTCCACTAGACCAGGTTTCCCAAAGCCAAATCAAACCTGAACTTGAACATTTCTAGGAATGGGAAATGCATAACTTCTCTGGGCAATATGTTAGAGTGCCTTAGTACCCTTATACTAAATAATAAATTATTTGTATCAAAACTAAATCTGTGCTATTTTACTTTAAAACCATTATCTTTTTCACTGTTCAAGTATAGCATTGGTAATCAGTACAAACAAGAGCAGTATAGGCAGCCAAAAAGAGTAATATGGGGAAAAAAAATGCTGGTGTGAGACTGGAAGAAGGAAATTTGCTTCTTAGTAAGGGAGAGTTAGAGAAAAGTTGAAGAAGAGAACACTGACAGTGCATGTGTTCAGCAACAGTATTTTCATACAGCTCTACTCACAAGTGTAGATGAAAAAGGCTGCGTACAGAAATAAATCATCCATTCATTTTAGTCATGTGAATTTTACCTGCTGCATTTAGGAAGAATCCCTGCTGATTCAGACTTACATAAAGAAGAAAATGTTTTAAGCTACAGAAAATTATACTTTTTTCAATGTTCAGTAATTTAGAATTTATTAATTTATTTTATCTTGGCTTGACCCTACACACATCCTGTCATACATCTACAAGGTAATCACAGTTGTTGGAGGCAAAACTGGTTACATGAATATCCAACAGTAAAATAAAAGAAAATATACACATTAAAGACTGTTTTGAAATGTGAATGGAATCCAAAAAGTACATCTTATGTTCCTTCTGTTAGCTCTGCTTCAGTATTTAACTATTTTCAAGAGATCAGAAGTTTGAGTGTAAATCTTAATGAGGATACAGACAATGATTACACTGTCAGAATAGAAATGTTGTTGTTTGTTGCTGTTGTTGTTTTTAAATCTCAGTTTAATGGTAATTTACCTTTCTGTTTTGAGAAAGGAGAAAGCTCAACAAACATATTTTCCAGGAAACTACAGAATTTTATGAGGAAATTAATTTCTAAGAACTTAATCTAATTATTCAAAATGACTCTGTAAAAATTAGATGTAAATTAATTAATTATATTTTAATTATATTTTATTATATTTAATGATCATTAAATAATATATAATTTAGATTCTTGTCAATTTAGCACTGTGTTTATTATGAACACACTGAACTAATTTTCTGACCTACAGAAAGTTGTTCAGCAACCTAAAAAGTGGTCACAAAGGTTTTCATATTAAAATGCTTACCATGCTAGCTGGAGATTGACAGTAAGATGAATTGCACTTTAAAATCACCATTAGATAATTAATTTTGATGTCTGTAATTTTTGTTCTTTTCCATAACTATGCTTTGGTAGAACAATGCAAATCTATTGCATTGAAAGTCTGAATATTGAGAAGTCCACATCTATTTTTTCTTCACTTGACTCTCTAGTCCTTTTTGTTTAAAGATGAATCAAATGTAAAGATACAAATCTTCTATCTATCTTCTAAGTTTAAAATGCTGTTTCCAAATTCATGCATCACATAACCATTTATATATGCTCTATATGGCTGTTCACACTGGCATAATTATATAATTTATAGGGTCAATAAAAATACAGGAATTTTAATTATGCATTTGAGTTAGTATTTACAGGTCAATATTTAAGACTTTATTGATTAAATCACACAGGCAAGAGATTAAACTGAAAGACTAACTTATGCAAAATATATATTTGTTATTTACTGTACTATAATTGTCATGAAGTAATCTCAATAACAATGATTGACTTAGATGTCAAATAAGCATAAAGAGAAAGTTTACTTAACAATTAAGAACCTAGTTAGGTGGACAGGATAACTCCATCAAGACCTTCAGAAGCATGTTTGTTTTCCCTGATTACATAGAGGTTACTGTTGTGTATTTTAGTGACGAGGTGATTCAGATGTGTGCCTGATTTAGGCTACATATGTAGTAGCATTGTGTAAGGGTGTCATGGAAGCTAGTTGTCAAATCAGCTCACTCAAGAGTTTTCACTTACTTCTAATAATTAACAGCCACCTACCTCTGCTGTGTAGGATTTAATAATAATACAGAGGGTCCTTCTCATTGTACCAGAGAAAGGAGCTGAGGACTGTTGATGTAACAAGAAAAGACCTAGCATAATGGGAAATTAAGGAAGAAATTCTGACTGAAGCAGTCTATCTACAGCTGGAGTTATATCTGGATGGTAGAAAACCTCCCCATATTTCCCAAAGAAAGTCTGTCAGTAAGATATTTTCACTAACGGTTGAATAATTTTACAAGAAGAAAATTAAGTAAATTGCATTAAAAATTAGCGAATACTTGCATAAAGTAAGAGTACATCCTGATAATTTCACTCTGTTCTTCTCTTACTAACAACACTTCTTCCCTAATTTTCCTTTGATCACTAGAGTTGCAAAGATCTAAGTTTCCTTCCTATTGATTGACTTGGAAATAATGCATAAGTTGTGTTTCAGTGGGCATTCAGCTTTGTTTCAGCCAAACTTCATTTCCTTTTGTTCCAAGTATTTTTCTAAGAGATTTGTACATAACGTGTAAGTGCTAAACAAAGCACTATAATGTGCTAATACTGTTATTAATCTTGAGAAACACAGTAGGTCAGTTAAAATATTATTATTGACTACCTTAATTTGACCTTGAGAACAAATTAAGGTCAGAAAAAGAACCTGAAATCTTGACACAACAGTTGACTGTCAGTACCAGCTGAGTGGCTTCGAGTTTGAGGTAGCTTGTATGAAACATCAATTAAATCTCAAAATCTTTTTTGTTTACCCTATCACAAGTTGAACATGAAAACCATTGTGCTTAATTCTTGCTGACAAATACTTTCACATGTATTGGCAAACAGTCAGATGCAGTTGAACAGAACAAAGCAGCTACTTGCAAAGCTCAGCCAAGAGCTAATAACTGATAGTCTTTCTTCTTTGCAGCTCACAAAGGGATTATGTCAAAGAGTAAGACACATATTTCAGAGGCCCAGCAGAGACATTCTTGCATTATCATTCTGTCATCTGTATGTACTCAAGGAAGATCACCAGTTATTCCCTTGGCACAGAATGATTACTTGATCAATTCACGGAAGTGTCTGAGAAGCCCTAATGGAGTCCCACTCTGACACTGTTACCCTGCATGATACCAATAGACTTTTCTTGGGTCCATTGAAGCTGTTCTTGACAGTCAAATATTGCATTTTTTTCAGCCATGGATGTCTTACATGACAGAAAATCTCAGTAGAGTAATGATACACAAAACAGAATGAAAGTAGATACTTTACATAGGCCCCTTATCACTCCTTTGAACAAAATCTAATTATGTGTCCTCATTTTAAGCAAAAGTTTTAGGATTGTCCCTTAATAATCTGGCAAAAAATACAAAGATAATGGAAACTTGCTCCAGCCTTCACAAAACTTATAGAATCGTGAGGTCTTTCTGAAACAGTAAGCCAACAATAGTGCATTGCCTAAGTTGTAAGACTGTACTGAATAGAGAGGAGTTTTGGGAGCTTTGGAGGAGTCAGACTTGATGATCCTTGTGTGTCTTGTATAACTCAGGACATTCTGTGATTATATTATTTTATGTAGGTATGTATCTAGTTTTCTAGGCTTAGAATTCTAGGATAATCTTCTCTAAAAATATAAAAATCAATAAAAAAGCATTATCTAAATTTTTTGGGGAAATTTCAGTGATTAATAAAATGTTACTGAAGAATCTTGGAACTATCCTTGTCTTCTTTCTTTGAAAAATAACAGAAATTATTAATTCACATAGAATGAGTGGATGGTGAGAACGTTTAGGACTGGATGACTGGAGATTCTCAGAGTTGTGATAAGTGGCATAGGGTCCAGTGGGAGGCCTGTAAATAGCAGTGTTCCTCAGGGGTCAGTGATGGGTCCCCCATCATTATCAATGACCTGGATGATAGAGTGAGTTCACCCTCAGCAAGTCTGCTGATGATACAAAGCTGGGAGGAGTGGCTGACACACCAGAAGGCCATGATACCATTCAGCAAGTCCTGAACAGAAGGAGAGCTGAGTGGAGAGAAACCTCACAGGGTTCAACAAGAACAAATGCAGAGTCTTGCACCTGGGGAGAAACAACCGTATGCATCAGTAGACATTTAAAATACTGTGTCCAGTTTTTGGCTCCCCAGTTCAAAAAAATACAGGGATCTTCTAGAATGAGTCCAGTGGATGGCAAAAAAGATTTTTGGTGGTATGCAGTGATAGGACAAGGAGCAATTGTCAAAATCTGGAACACAAGATGCTCCACAGAAATATGCAAAAGAATTTCTTTACAGTAAGAGTGACAGAGAAATGGAACAGGTAGCTCAGAGAGGTTGTGGAGTCTCCTGCTTAGAATCAAAGAATCATAGAATCATAGAATCACAGAATAATAGAATGGGCTAGGTTGAAAAGGACCTCAAAAACACTTAAATCCATTATATCTAATTTAAAAGTTTGCTGATCCACCCAGCCAGCCAGCTGCCCAAAATATTCCTGCACCACATGATCAGTTGCATCTCATCCAGTGTCAACATGTCTGTTTCTTGAAGGTGGATCCAAGATCATAGAACACAAAGCCCTGAGTGTGACACCAATTATGCAGTCATTCATTCTCCTAGTTTGTTCTCCTCCTTCCTGGGTCCCATTTATCTAACTAGGGGATTGAGGAGAACACTACCTGAGCTCCCAACCACTTCAACATATTCCCAAGGGACTTATTAAGTCTTATTAAATATTGTCTTATTTCCTAATTTTCAAAAAGCTTCAAGTTGGATTCAGTTAGTAATTCTGAATTCCAGTAATGTATCCTCATTCACGTGCTATCTTATCTCTCCATAGCCAGCTGTGTTCTGTTTACCAGCAGATTATAACATTGTACTGGCAGAAATGTTCAAACTCCTCTGTATAAATGGGGACAGTAGCAAGCTACTCATGGAGGCCTACATTTCAGTTAAATGCACATGCAGAAAGTTTATTTCATGTCATTAAATTTAAAATGAATCAATATCTGCTTTCATTTGGCCTTCATTTCTTAGGAACAGGAGAGAAGGGGAAAGTAAAAGTTGAAAATTAAAAAAAAAAAAAAAAAAAAAAAAGGATGGATGGAATAAAGGGAAAGAGTAAGTCCTCAAAGGGATAACAAATATAGAAACATAGAAAAATTGGAAATCAACAGTCATTGCAAATCAAAATCCTTAAGAAGTACAACAACACTGGTTTCGTAAGAAGTATTCCAATGTTTTTCAGTTTCCTTAAATCATTTCTGTAACCTTATTTCTTTTCCCTACCCAGATACCTTTTCCTTTCAGTTAATGCTTAAGATCCAATGATCCTTTTCAGTGTCTTATCCTCCATAGAACATTTACTCCTTAAAAGATATGTAACCCTTCAAATAGAGTGATATATTTCAGTTTCTAGGAAGTCAGAAAAAGTTAGTAAAGGTGCCATTTTTCACCTTCTCTTCCTTTTTCAAGGTCACTACTGGGCTTTGCTTGAATTTTCCTCCAAATGAAGAAAGTGGCTTAAGATTCTCAGTGATCTTATATGAGGTCTTCAGGATCGGTTAACTCAAACCCACCTTCCTTCACCTGTTTTGTCACTGATTTTTATACTTGGTGTAGCAAGATATACTAGAATGAGGGGAATGTTCACAGCTGGGGCATGAGGAAAATTCATAACTTTGTCTTTCCCTATTTTTCTTAAAATTGAAGTCATGAGTTTCACTGTCCTCCTGTCTCCTGATGGACAGGAGAGAAAGAATAGGAAGGAAGATGGCACAGGAAAAATAGTATTTCTCTGCTCCTGTATTCAAGTTGTAGGCATACAATTACATACAGCTCAGCTTAGAGTAGTGTGAATTTCTGTGAGAAAACATTTTCTATTGCTTTGAATCTGGGATCATTTTTTTTTAAATATATTTATATTTTAGGTATTTGTCACCAAATGCATCGATATGGGATCTAATAACTAGTCCTAGATCCTTGATGTAAGCTCAAAGAAATAAATAACAAACATTTCCCAGACTCCGTATCATTGGCATGTATTGCATGCGCTGCATGAAGGATGAAAATTCTTTCCAGCATCGGGATGTATTTGCTCATCGTTTGTGCAGGAAGCACTAGAGCAGCCGGCAGGGGGCATTGTAAGACCGTTCTGGTTGGTCCGGCATCCTATTAGAACGTGCCCTGTTTTCTAAGGTCCGTGTTCCATTCCACAAAGCATACCATTCACCCCGTTGTAAAATTCTGGAAATAATTTTCACTTTTGGTCCAAATTTTTTGCTGTTTTATTTTTGATTCTATATTAAAACTGAAGTATAAAAAATTATCATATAAGTGGAATAATTTCACCTGAAAAATGCTGCAGTGAATTTTTCCAAGTTCAGACCAGTATGCTCCACTTATTGTCAGTTGCCAAGTTCACCTTTCTTTACCAACCTTACAGAGTCATGAATCATAAGCATGAGCCGGAAACACTTTATGTAAACTCTCATAACAAAGACAGTAGAATATTAATACATGTTAAACAAAGGAATCAGGAATTTTATCAAACAAAGCTATTATCCCAAACTCATTAGCACCACATTAAAGACAAAGAAAAAAAAATTCTAAAATAAGCACCATCAAGAAGTGCTTATTCAAGACAAGACTGTGACTAGGCTAACAATTTTTTCAGAGACACATTATGATAGGCATTAAAAAAATAATGTCCAAACAATATTTTAAAGGTAATTGCTTTTTCCTCTCATATACATAGAAATGTCAAATATAACTGAACTCTTAGAGCAGATTTTATTTCCCATATCTAATTTTTCTATCTTAATAAGTAGATCTGCTTATGGAACTAAGGAAAGGGTTCCGAATCTTAGTGCTGAGATCTACCAGCATTCTCTGAAATGCTCCCCACCCCTGCCCCTACACTTCCCTACTGCCTCCTGCCTTTGAAATGTGTTGTTGTTACCCTTCTGCTGAAATTTACTTAAAAAAAAAAAGATTAATCTTTATGAAAGAAAACAAATTACTGTTGTTGTATTTAAAACCTACAAAATCAAAAGCTAAGATTCTCTGTCAGAATGACAGTGACAACAAAAAATAACAACAGCAAAATTTAAAATGGAATAAAAGACAAATTTGGTCAAAAGACTATCAAAGCTAATAGTTAACACTGGCATTTTGATTCATAGAGCATTCTGAGTTACCTTACAAGTTACGTTGTAACCTCTATTCCTTACTGGAGCTAAATCCTGGAGAAGGAGGAATATTTTTTCATAGAACAATTATAGTTGAATACGTAGACGAAATGCTTAAAGTGCATGTTAACTCTCCTTTTTCTGGTAGCAAGCCTTTTGATTCAAATTAATTTTTCGAGAGTATTTCTAAAGAAATCTCTCTATATTTTAATTTGAATATTATATAGTTCATTTTGTTTGTTTAGACCTTTAAGGATCTTTGAATCATTGAAAGAATAGGAGAAAAAAAAAATGTCAGGAGTAGTTTATAACAGACCATGTGTTAAAGTGGAAGAAGAAATGCACGTATCTAAAATGACAGAAAGATTTATAATGCTACCTAATAATTTTAATTCTGAAGGAGTTTCAAAGTACTGGTAGACCAAATGTGAGAGGGAATTTGGGTGGCTGAAAGATGTTCGTGTTTCTTCTATTTCTCCTTCTTATGGGCTGCCAACAAGGAAGCTCTAAATTAGAAAGCTGTAATAGGAATGTATACAACATTACTTTGGTTAGTCAATCATACTTGTAAGTATGATAACTAGGAGAGAGTAGGATTATGTCACAGCTGGAGATATAATTACTGTATAAATTACTCTTTAATAGCTTCTGTGCTATGTATTAGGGAACACGTCTCTCAGTTTTCCTAATTACTGAAAAAATATCCTGGTAAATTCAGATGTGTAACTAATAAGACAAAATATTTCTCCTGTTATTTTTGCATCGTTCTGTCTGAACACATATTTTTCACTAATTAAGTCCTATAAATTTCCAGTAGAACAGAACAAAAACTCATATGACTGCAAAATTTCCTGACACAAAAGATGAGAACATATTGCATTCCCTTGACCTTTTCCCTTTCAAAAATTCTCAGCATGAAGAGAAACATATTTTTACCCCAAACTGACATTCTCCTGAATAACAGCTGTAAAGTCACTCACATAATTTTTTTATCAGATTCTGTAAGCATTTTTATCTCTACAGGTTTGGCCTGAAATTCAAGTCAGATGAATGCAAATGTAAATATTTGCAAAGCACTGGATGAATCAAATCTTTTTAATTGTTATTATTTTATTTATTGTTTATTTACATTTTGCTCTTCTGCACTTTTGTGTTTATTTTTTATCTTTGATGAAATCTTGTCTTTTAGTTTTTTGCTGAGAACTTAATCTATTCAGTCTCTCTATGATCCAGTAAACATCCTTGAGCAATAATCAATTATTTAACTTATTTCTAATCATTATAATCTTAAAAAAAATACCTTTAACACATCTAAAGGACTCCATGAACTGTGCTGAGAAGCTGGATATTTTCTTCACTGACTCTGAGGTGACACATGACTCAAGCCTCAGATCGGATGCCCACGTAAAAATATCAGATAAATCTTGGTATGCTGCAAGCTGAAGCTACCCTGTTGACCTGCAGAGGCATTCCAGGGCCACACTGATTCCTCAGGTATATATACATGTCATATCATGAGGATTTCTGACGTCTTGTCAGTCCGTGCTAAAAGCCTTCATGTGGACAATTGAGCTGGATTCCAGATTCTTGAATTAAGAAAGATTTTTGGCTGCATTACAAAGAATTTGAAGTTATGAGAGGGAATCACTTAGGAAGTTTCAGATCCATAAATATTCAATAATTGACGAGGCTGCAAAGCAAACAAATAAACATGCCAAGCATTACAATACCTCACAGACTACCATAGGAACTCATCTCTGGGAAAGTGGGATTAGAAGAAAGAAGGTTAACATATACATTTATCTTGCCATATCAGAGTTACTTGAATCTCTGTCATATTATGTATTCAGCATGCATGATATTTTTATTTTTGCAATTATGAAAGCAAATATTCTTTGTTCTTTCCAGGCAGGACTGAAGGGGATTACGGATTCTATGAAACAGAAGGAATTGCAAGCAATGATAGAGATCAGTGGAAAAATACAAAATGATGGGGAGAAAACTCAAGTTTACCTTGTGTTTACTAGTGCTACTAGAGCTCCTGGTCCTATTGAAGTTATTTGAAAGAAGAATCTTATGAATGATGTGCAGACTTCACTCAGACTAAATTTTCTGTTGGCTGCTAACTTTTAAAACAAAATTAATAAAAAGAAACCACTGAGAGTTTAATATTTGCAGTCTTGAGACGAAGTTTGTCCATTTTTCCAATAATATCAGTGATCTCAGTTAATTACCATAGTATATCATATAATCATGGAATCATAGAACATACAAGGTTGTAAAAAACCTCCAAGATCACTCGATCCAACTGTCCACTTATCGCCTGTATTTCCTCTCTAAACCACATATCTTAAAACAACACCTAAGTACATCTTTGACACCTGCAGGGATGAGGACTAAACCACCTCCCTGGTCAGGGCTTTCTAGAACCTAATTCTCAGTTGTTTGGCACATTCAAATTATTTCCTAGATGGCTAGGAAACTTTTTCAGATTTTTTCAGAAACTAGCATCTAGATCAAAAATTAAGGTAGAAGGAGGACTTTTTTTATTGCAAATATGTTAGATTTTCTTTTTTTTCTTTTCTTTTTCTTGTTAGAAAAACAAAAACAAACAAACAAAAAAAAAAGAGTTGATCTTTTAGTTTGAATTTAACCAGTAATCGGAATAGATTAGTTTGTAAAACAGAGGAGAAAATTTAATAATTATAAACCAACTTCAAAACAGAGGTATATTTCATTTTCTTCTCAATGACACACAGAAAGAAAGGTTGGATTAGACAGTTTTCATCCTTGGCTGTAAGGAAGTTTTAACTACTTGGCTTAATTTTGTCTTATTGGAAAGACAGAAAGAAAAGGAAGATAATATTCACAGAACCACAACAATTGTTTGATTTACTACATTCCTATGTTGTCTATGTGGCTCTTTTTTTCTTGAAGCAATTGTCACAACACCAGAATCATTTGCATCTATTTGTACATCATTAATGTTTGCACAGCTCTACTGTTCACCACCACTCAGAAAATGAGAGTACTAACATTGTATTCCATTCTGGACCATCTTGGCAGTGAAAACAGATTTAGATTATAAATTATGTATTTGTATTTTAAAAGAGAACAGGTGGTGATAGTGTGAATGAGAAACATATCGTGGTTGGTTAGTTTGTTGCGCTGAAGAACACTTAAGTGATTACATCAGATTTGTTTGTTTTGTTTTCCCCGGAGGGTTTCCTGTAATACAACTGTAACTTTGTCCTTACCAAAAGATGTTGAATAGAATATTAAAAAGGTAGAAAAGCATATACTTGAACAACTGCAAATGATAAGACAAAGTGAAAGCTTGCCTTGTAAATAATATAGATTTAGCAGCCTTCCTAGTGGACTTAAAGAAAGCTATGAAGTAGATAAAACCCAGGCCACTTTTTTCACCGCACCTAAATAAGGCAAAAAAATTCTGTAAAATTCTTAATCCTTTGTGCATTTAGTGGAAGCTAAGTATCCAAAAAGAAGCTGTAATCATATTTTAAGGATGTCTGTGAAAGCATTAGAGATATGTAGCTTATTTCACAAAATCTCGGGCACACAAATACTTTGCAGTATCTCTGCATAGTACATTTCTCCAAAGTTAAAAAAATAAAAAATAAAAAAAATTACATGCATATAAAAACGTTCATTCAAAACAGTAAATGTACTGAGTTTCACACTACACTGTTTGGAATGCTTCTAACACAATCAGTTGTCTCAAGAGAGCTCAACTGTAACAAAGATCAAAAAGGTCATGGAGTTAGTTTTGGCAATTATTGGCATGTGGATTGCAAACATGGTATCTATATTGATCTAGACCTCCTGCAGACTAAAGTACACCAATAGAAAAATCAGGCTACCAGGTGGTCAAAGATAATACCATTTCCAAGCACAACAGCTTTGCCCAGAGTCACTTCATATTTTATAAATTGTGTTAGAAAGTCAAGAATGCTCTTTTCTATCAACGCACAGTTCAATAACAGCTTGGAATTGGAAGCTGAAGCTTATAATTGGCACAGAAGCCAAATATCATTCCATCCCACATTTACTTCAGAAGTGCAATTTACTGTATGTAACTGGAAAGGTCAACAAGATTAAAGACGTGCAGTAAGTGAATCATTCAAATACGCATAATAAAATTTAATGTCTGCTTAAATATATATATGTGTGTATATAGGATATATTGTCATTGATATCTATGCAGATTTAAAAAAAAATGACAAAGAATTTTGAGCTGACCATAGTTTTCATCTCAAATGAGTGTGTACAAACATTGTTTCATATTTAATTTCTATCACTAGAATTTTCACAAATGCCTTTAAAAACTCTTTTAAAACAATGTATCACCTTTGGGATATATTTAAAACTAAACAACACAGTATCAGCAAAAATGACTGTTGTTATGTTAGGTCTCTTAATCCCCAACTTGTTTTTACAGTCTCACATTTTTTCATTGCTTGTGTGCTTTAGCCATTAAAACAAATCAATTTTAGGAAAAAAAACCACTCAGTTTAGCCTATCATGTTATTGATTTTACTCATGAAAATGACAGTGATGTTGTTCTGTCATAGTAGAAGCCCTGTGCGGGAGCAGTTACAGAAACTACTGAAACACAGCTACTGTCCCACTTGCTGATATAAATAAGAAGAAACATGAATGTGATACTAAACATATCTTAATCTGGAATGAATTCCATTCTTAAAGGCAATCAGAAGAAATCAGTTATTTTAGTCCAAGTCTCAAAATCATCTTCATTAACTGCAATTTCCACTCAAACTCTTATTTCAGTGTAAGTTATTTTCTTTCGACTTTAAAGCAACAGATCTGTAAATCTTTCAAAGATAATTATTACTATCCCAATTCTTTCAATTGAAAAATATAGTAATTAGTTTGAAAAAATAGTTTATATATATATATATATTCTCTTGTTTGGAATGTGCAAACTTTTTGTCAGTCACCATAAGAACAATGCAAAAGTAAATTTGTTTTCTAAATGTCTCTTGAATTTTACATATAAAGCATAGCATTCCAAATACAGTTTTTTCCTGTGCCAAAAATACATATAATGTGTCATCTCCATTTGTTTCAATACCAGCTGATGTACTCAAAAATAATGAATTTATCTTTTTTCTATTCTAGAGGTGACACCTATGTTATCATCATAGCTAATGCTTTACTTGGTATTCACCAGCGAAATTGTAGTAGTAGGCTGATCTTGAACTTTCTGAAAACTTGTAAAGGGAACAGGCTTGAAATGAAAAAAAAAACATTCATTTGAACATAAATGATCCATGCAGGTTTCAGTGCACAATTAGGCTTTTAAATCCCATTGTAATTCTGTCAATGAGCATTTCCTGGAACACTGTCCTGCTATACAAATACTGTTTTAATCTGTGGAAGTGTGAAATTACTTTATACAATAATTATGGTAATTTATTATTATTAGCATTGTATGACATAAGGCAGAATGTTAGAATATTGAGTGTAATGGACATAATGTTTTTTCCCAAAAATTAAAAGCTGTATCATCTTACAGTAAAAACAAAACAAACAAACAAACAAACAAACAAAACACCTCCCTACCTTAATTCCTTGTTATTTTAGAATTCAGTGCTGTAACAGTTCGTACTCAGTAGTATTTTGCATTCATGTCAGTCACAGGAAAAAAAAAAAAAAGAAACATCATGAAGAAGAATGTTTAAAACATGAATTCCAAAAATATAGGTGGAGTTTATAAAGTATCCACTGGAAAAAATAGTATTTCAGTAGTAATGACATGACTCTGTCCATTTAGTACTATGAAACATCATACCTACAGAAAAAAATATACATAGACATGGCATTGCTATTTAAGTATGTACTTAATAGAAAGTACATAGCAAAACAAGTTATGAACTTGTTGAACTAATACATAGGCTGTTTCTAACAAAAATTATGCATCTAGGCATTTGAAGCTAGGAGTAAATCTCCATTAAAGAGAAAATAACTAAAGTTGAACAATTATTAAACTATGAAGGGACACAAATATTTTATATAAAGAAGTGTCTTACATCAGACTTGTTCTTTGAATAAATTCTCAGAAATGCATGGACTCAGACTAGAAATTTTATCAAAATACAAGTGACGATATTGTTATTTAGCAACAGATATAAAAAGATATTTATCTGCAGTTGAGCTATTGGTGAGGGGCTGCAAGAATTCCTACAACTTTTCATGTTTAGGCTTCACTGCTTTTCTGCATGAGCATATCTTAGCAACAGTTTATACTCAGCATAATTTATAATTAATGAAAACTGAGGAAAGCAATGAAGCATGCATTTTAATTGTGGAGAAGTGTAACCCTCGAGAAAAATCATACATGAGAAAATGTAAGACTCATTTCAAAATGTGTATTTGCATGTTTTTGTCACACCCAGGAGACAATGAACTTGCAGTACAAAGAGACAAAAATTTTCATGTGAGCAAACTCAGTACAATTGAAGAATATTAAGTATCAGTAAATTCATATTTAAAAGAACAGCATAAGATAGTCTAAAAGCAAAATAAAACTTAAATAGATTAGATAATGTGAAAGAAGAGGACTCCGGAAGTGAGTTATAATTCTACCTGTTTGGCATTATTATTTTCCACACATTAATGCATCTATTAACTTAATTTGCCTTTGATTTCAGTTTTTAAGTATAATAGTTCATTTATTTATTTTGCAAAGTTCTGCAGTTATTAATAAAATATCACTTCTAAAGCACTACATTATGTACAAATTAGAAATACTATGCACTATGTTGACTTTTACCTGTGCCGTTTACAGAGATGTCATAAAAGATGAGATAGACTACAGTCAACGGTAGATATCTAATCTAATGCACATTTCTTTTTGCAATAGAAAATCTGAACAGATGATACAATGATGGATATGGCCCTAACACTGCCACTTCTTTGCAAAAGTATAGAGGAAGTACTGTTGCTACATGACAGGAGACTTCATTGTCTCTAGAACAGATGAGACAGAGTTATACATAGTGTGCTCTATCTGCATTACAATTAACCTTTCTGTTGCATAGCAGATCTTGACAAAGGCTTTTCCTATTTTTCTATCAATAAAAAAATGTAAAACTAGCAAGTAAGGTTACAACCACAGTTACAAAGATCATATTATTGACATAGATTAATTATTAGCAAATGCTGGAACAGAAAACGAGAACAAAAGAAATCAAAATGTCCTTTCCTCCAGTTTCAAAATTTAGTCAGGATAGGAACAGAGAGGAAAGGCTGCTAGCCTCTAACATCTGACTTTCCCACTTAAAAAAAAAAAAATAAAGAAAGAAACAAGAAAATTCTGAGGAGGTTAACAAGTAGCTTTTTCAGTGTTCTTTGGAGCTTAAAGTAGATATACCTCCCAGTTTGCTGAATGCAGTATAGCAGTGTTCTAACTCCATAAGTCCCAGAGGAAAAAGACTAAGAAGTTTACTAGCATCTAGCAGTTTTCAAAAGTAACAGCTAGAGAAGATCTGTATGTCAGATCTAGGATATTGTTGAAAGGGGTGAAAAGGGAAAATGAGGAAGAGGTCAATAATTGCAAAGCAGAAGGTTAGAGGCTGCCTGCTCATTTTGGGGATTTATATTGAGAAAGAGACCAGGCTTGTTTAGATGGCTGACTGATTTCATCTGGGAGATGTGATTTTCTGTGTGTGCTGGATAGAAGAAAAGGGAAAATCAGGAATAATTATTTTTGGCAGAGGTAGGCAATTCCCAGTCCCAGCCATCTTCAATTGGTCACCAGATGTTACTACTGAAAAGTATTTTCTGTTACACATTATTCATTCTCCATGTGTGTTCCTCTTCCTGGTTGGTATTTCTTTCTCCGTTGCTTTTACTCTAAAATTCCTTGCTTTTAGAAATCTTGGTTTGCATACTACTGCAGCATTTCTAGATTATTTACTACCATTAATTTATTTATATTTTTATTCCCAACTATTTCACATTCTAAATGTACTTTTGATCAGCAAATATATTGGTCTTTTTAGTTCAGATAATGAACTTGCTGCATGTTAGGCATACTGCCTGCAGTTCATCCTGATGCTGAAGGATATTTTGAAATATCTGCACAGTGAAAAGCAAAACTAACATTAGGCTGAAAAGTTTATAGTATTTTTAAGGTGATCACAATTCAAAACAGCTTTCCCAATCATTAGAATATCTGCAAGCAAACATAAACATAAAACACTGAAAATCTCTATTAAAAATAATCTGCATTCTCCAAACCTTTTGATTCCTAAAAGATCTGGTAGCTCAGTGGCTAAGGTAGTCAGGCAGTAAAAGAGAAATAGAGTTTGAGAGTCCACAAGGACAAGAATAAACTATTCTCCTTACTCTATTTTAAGCACGTATTCAGATTTGACACTTAATTGTCCATACTGCTTACATAGTGTTTGCTCTTGGCACACATAGACTGTTTCTCTAACTGAGAAAATTGGTTTGGAGATGAGTAGCACAGAATAAATGAGTCAGGTTGCCAAAAGTTCATTCAACTCTGTTTTCCCAAGGATTTCTCAGTAAAAGTCATCTCATGTACTCAAGTTCAATATTCTAGTAATTTCATTAATGGAAGAATGCTTTGCTTCCCTGTATCAAAATGACTAACCCTGTACTGATACCTAGTGGGAAGAGGGGACACTCTGGTATCAGAGAAGCATGTAGCTTGGGAAGAACAACAAATCACACAGTAATGCGTGGAAAATTCTGGAACATCTTTCAGATTATTATATAATAGTTAAACAATTCAGGTTAAACTTGAAGGCACAGCCAACTGTATCTGATTTTTGACATTTCTACTAAAGGACTCCAGTCTTTGTTGACTTGGTGCAGAATTTTCAGACTTGTCTGTTCTTTCTGTGACCTAAGCTGTTTTCAGCTTGTAACAGTTCCCTAGGGATCATGCTTCTATTTCTAACCTGTTGTATTTGAAGCCCTGGGAATACCATACAGAGTAAAGGTTTCATAGTCCTTGCCTGCTCTGGTACATCAAGCAATATCTCTCTGTGTCACACAAGGCTGACAAACTGTACAATGTTCAAACTTTAACTGAGGTACCAATGTGGAGAAAACAATCTGACATAAAACACACCAAGCATCTTTAAAGTTTGTTTAAGTCTGAGTAGGCAAAAATCCCTACCACAGAAATTGTTCTTCTCTTAGAAGGAAACTTGAGATGCTAATAACTCGTCATAACCCTTCATTCCTTTCCATTTCCTTCTGAGGCAGACTCAAACTCAGCTCCATGGAAGAGGTGATGGGGCAGGATAAAGGAAGATTATTTTGCAGAATATGGTCAGTAACATACTGACACTCATTAAGATTGCAAGTTGATCTCTTCTGGAGATTTGTTTATTGTCTAGCACCAAAGGATTAACATGCCATCTTCTACAGTCAAAATCTTTTGATCGGCTCCTAAAATATAGATTACAGATACAGATTTGAATTGCAGAACCAGAGAATCAGAAAGTTTTTTGTAGTAGTTGTTTATGCAGAGTGGTTTTAATTGTATTAAACCAAATATTACTTGACAAGGATTACCTTCCAGCAAGGAGGTAGTAAAATTCAGCTAAAAACTATATATATATATTCCTATTGCACAATGGATGCTTCGTGATTACTGTAGTTCTAGATAGTTAAATGCCTCGTCCTTACACAGTTAGTTACAGTTTCATATACAGAAACACTGCAGTGAAAAAACATCAACATTTCAGGAGCACCACTGAAAACAGATAATTGTTTTGAAACCTGTCCCTGTCTCAAATGCTTGATAGAAATGGAGAAACATTTCTTCATTTCCAGCATCTGTGACTGGCCTTTTCTTTGCTTTGATTCTTAAAGTACACTGCAGAGCCTATTTGCATTTGTATACTAAAAAATACAAATCCTTTGGTGTTTCTTTCCAAACTATATTATTAGTAACAACTTACTATACATTTGTTAAGCAAATGCTTTCAAGAAGAAAGAAGAAATAATCCTGAAATAAGCTATATTTATCAACTGAGACAAAAAAGTTCTTAGCCATTATTATCAGCTAAAATTACAAATTTCTAGTATGAATATAGTTGTTCAATATAAATAGCATGAAGTCCACGTGTCTGAAGATAAATTGGAAGCTAGATACAACTATGCTTACTGAGGCATGGTACCATCATGAACAAGATTTTGAAGTCTGTTAACATACAAAGGAACTCTTACAACATCGTTTATTGCTCTTGCATGAAGAACAATCATCTAATCAGAACATGAACCTCTCAGTTTGGGTACAAGACAAATTATTCAAATAGTCCTGTTATTTGACAGCTAGTTTAATAATTTTAATTTGAAATCTCCCTTGGTAGTGGATGAAATTAAGGATGAAATTAAAAAATTATACTGAGTTGAATGATAAAAAAGACTTTACTTTCCATGAGAGGCCACAATGGGAATTTTCTAAAGTGATTATTAGGGGAAGGGTAATCTGCATTTCTTATGGGAAATGGTACCAGATGAGCTAAGGAAAACCTACATAAAATATTGAAGCAATCAGAGAAAATTATCAAAAAAACAAAGATAGATAGATTTTTGGAGTAGATACAAAGGCATTTCTTCTACCTACACATGAACTGAAAAGGAAGTCTTCCTTGAAATATTCCAAAGAAATACAATTCTGAGGCAAGGAGTTCAGAAGAAAACCTTTTGAATCCCAAATTAAAACCAAAGGATTAAGCTATTGTAAAGAATCCAAGAACATCCCAAGTAGGACTCAGAGTTTATAATTACAAAGAATGAGCTTCATTTTATTCAGTAAGTCTAAATACATGGGTATCAGGTCTTCCTAAAACAAAATGCGTAAGTAGTCTGCTAAAAATTAGTTTTATCATCACAGACATTAGAATTTAATTTTTGAAATTGTGAATTTAAAAGATGTATGACTAAATGTGGAAAAAAATATTGATTTTCTTTTTATTTAATAACTGAAAATTATGTATTGTTAGACTGGAAATATCATACAGTAAATATTATCAGTCTATTTGTGGAAGATTGTTAACACTACTACTTAATACTGTGCAGCACAAGTATCTCAATAAGATTACTGAGGAGGCTATCACAAATCTGAGCATAGTAAATAACCTAATGATGAACAAAATAACTAGAATTTTATCCAACCTATGACAGATCAAATGTCCTTACATGCATATATAATAATGAGTTACTATGGTACCTCTTCAGAGTACAAAACTCAGGCTTCAAGTAACCTTTGCAAAGTAATTCAAGGACCAGACAAAGATGCTCTGTGTCAAACATAGGTAATAAATATTGAGTATTCATCATTGTAACTTCTGATACTTACCCAGAGGCTCAGGAATAGTAGATGGCCTTCACTCTCATAGCAGAGACAGTGGGTGAAATTGCAAACTTCCTGAATAAGCACATATTATACAGTCTACAAACCAGAGCATCTGCTCCAAGTACTTTGGGAAAACATGCAAGAAGCAAAGACATATCTAGGAGATCAGGTATTGAAAATAACTCGCCAATCTGAATCTTTTAAGATGCAGAAGTGCTTCTTTCTTCCTAGTTTCTTTTATAGGAGCAGAATAAACATGATTTATATTTACTCCAAAATAAACTTAATAGGAAAAAAATGATCAGGACAATAAATAAAAATATGTATATAAAAAAAGAAAGACTACAGAAAATACAAGGGCCTTTAAATCTGTAAACAAGTTCTAATGTTTTGCAAAACTTTGTAAATCAAATATTTCATAACTGTCTGGGAATAATTTAGAATTCTTTTAGACTATTTCTATTTTTGTTACTATTATCATCCATATCAGCAACAGTATTAATATTATTTCCAGGTAGGGCCAGTCTGCCCCAAGGTTACAAGAAACAATCATCTTCCATATTTCATCCTTAGCCCAACCTTTATATATTTAAGATATTTCTTACTAGGTATCCAGAGTATGACTACAGTAGAGATGGACCTTGTTGTGGTCTTCAAATGATATTAAAAGTCAAGTATCCCACAAGAAGGAAGGTTAAGTACAAAATTCATCCTCAATTAATTTGAGGTAAACAATTTCTGTCAATGCCATGGACGTATTGCCATCCAACTGTAACACAGAATGTAAGAGGAAAAACATGATTCGGATGAGACGTTGTAAATTTTTATTCTCTTTTCCTGTACAGATGAGGAGATATTTTTACATTTGGAGAACTCAGGTGTTATAATTTCAGGAGATAGTAAGAAGCCAATTGTGCATCCCTGAATCAACTACTCACTTGCCAAAAACATGAGATTGCATTAGTAGAGAACATCCACATGTGTGTTCTCTCTGTGTTTATCCATCTATCACCATCAGAGAGTCACTGAGGATGTGTATAGCTGCTTTTGGTTAAAGATAATAGAATGGATATTAAATATTCTTCCCACAGGTGACATTTGAAATGAACAATGATCTGCTTATGGAAGAAAGTTAATAGAGCATTTAGTTTCTGAAGTATTTTTTATGTATCAGAATTGTGATTGTGCTGCTCTGAAAACAAAGAAAAAAATTAAAAAAAAAAAGCAAAACATTACTCTGTATGAAATATACAAATCAGTTTGAATTAGGATAAATGAAACAGACCTGTTGTCATGTTTGAAAGGCTTTCACAGCTTCACCTTATCTCAATGGTTTGTACATGTATTCCATATTAACTGAAATCTTTGAGGTGGATATAGCTTGAAGGAGCAGAGTTCATAAATTTCAGTTTATCTTCTAATTCATTAGGTGAAGTAATAGTCAGAAGTGGTTTCAAATTCAATAGATCCAGGGGGACAGAAAGAATAGAATAAAATAAAAGGATAACCAAAAACTTGGTGTGATACAATTCTGATTTCTCCTCTTAGAGCTACCAGAAATGCTATGGTGAGCTAGAACAGTGACATGATTCGCGGAAATATTTGATTTGACCAGTTCCTCCAGGGAGAAGGTTGTTTCGTGGCACCTCTCCCCCAGTGCATTCTACATGTTTGTGGGAAATACTGTGCCAAATCATTTGTAGATGAGCTGATGCTGGGTCGGGATTTCATATGTGGCATAGCAGCTCCCTTACTGTGATCTATTAAGAATCAACCCTCAACACATTCTGGACAGCACTTAAACAGTACTTCTTCCAAACTCAGGATTGGTGCATCCCTATGAGTAAGTAATCAGGCAAAGGTGGCAAGGAACCTGTGTGGATGAGTAAGGAGCTCACGTATAAACTCAAAAGGAAGAGGAAGTTCCATGAAACTTTCAAGGAGAATTCTCAAAGAAATAGAGGATAGATGGATGATGGTAAGATTTTTTTATGTCTGTAGGTACTATTTTGTACTTCATAGTAGAAATAAGATTATTTTTCTGTTAGAAGCTGAAACAAAATACACATATTGTACTACTTCTATTTGTTATAGCACATGATATAGAACAGTTTGTGATGATATCTCTTAAACACAGTGTCTCATCTTGCTTTCCCATATTGCTGTAGGTTTCTTCTATCACCAGTGGAGAGTGAAGCACCTCTAGACAGCAATTCAGTTGATCTGAGTTTAGAGTATGAGAACAGGATCCTTTTGATGCCAGACTATAAGTGAACTAGTTGAAAGTATTTATTAAGACTGTAGTCAAAGTGTCCAGAGCTGGAATTAATTTGAGCACTGACTGAGCAAGAATTGTAGACTTCAGTGTCAAGTGAATGGTTTTATTAATGGAAGATCCTTCTTTGCTGTAGGGTATACATTGCCAGGTACTTTCTAATTGATTAATATATGTAATAAGTGAAGGTGACTTAAAAGTTACTTCCTTCTTAGTTCATAGACTCACATCCAGATGGGACTGTTTGAAGGTGTTAATCTCATTCTTTGTATAATGGAGGACAATCTGTAAATTTTATTTCTCATATCAGAGAATTGAAGAATCATAGAATTGCCCTGGTTGTAAAAGACAGACTTGTTTTGTCTAAAGATAAAACAAATAAAGAAACACAGAATACTTTGAGAGATACAAACAGAAAAGAGTATCCAAAGAAGCAGTCAAGTAATATTTAATGGTGGAGAAAATGTCAGCAGTGATTTGTTTCCTGATGTGCCATTCTCCAAAGTGTGTTTTAAGTTATCAACCAAGTGCAAGTATTTCAATATTTATTCATTATTACTCTTCGGATTTTCACAAACAATTTCACTATTGTGTTGGAAAGTAATTGTCAATATTTTACGATATAACCTTCCAACACACTAGGTCAGGAATAAACTTATTTAATAAATACAAAATTTGAAGGAATACTTAAGTGATATTTAAAAAAAAATTCTCTAATTATGGTAAATATTCTAAAGTACTTTGTTTACATTTTGATTATTTAGTTTATTTATAACAGGTTTACTCAGGAGAGGGGATAAGGAAGGGGAATAACAGACTCAAAGCAAAGAATGAATAAACACGGGACTCAGGAAAAATTATTATTAAAAATATTGAATGTCATAGTTTCAGCTTGGACAGAGTTGATTTTTTTTTCTTCATAGTATCAGGTATGATGCTATGTTTCGACTTCAGCAGATGTTAATAACACACTGATGATTTTGTTGTCTCTGAGCCACTGCTACACAGAAACAGGGATGTTTCAACTTCTTGTACTGCCCTGCTGGTGAGGGTGGGCTGAGGGGGAAATGAAACCAGGACAGCTGACCTAAATTGGCCAAAGGGATATTCCATGGCATATGACATATGATCATGAGAAAAAACTTCAAAAGTTTTGAGGAGTTGACCAGGGATGCAGCTGCTGCTCGTGGACTGGATGAGCATTGGTTGGTGCCTAGTTAAAATCTGCATCATTTATCACTTGTTTAGTAATATATTATTATATTTACTATTATTATTTTCATTCTATTTTACTTCTAAGTCTTAGTGTTTTATCATAACCCACTAGTTCCACTTTATGGTTTCTTTTGTTTGTTTGTTTGTTTCTGATTCTCTTCCCTATGGAGGAGGGTGTGAGCACAGGACTCTGAGGTGCTTAGTTGCTTGCCAGGATGAGCTACAGTGTTTAACTAGCTTTGGAAAAAAAAGAACACTCGACAGGAAAAAAATCATGGAGTCAGGTACTTTTATTATATAAAGATATATAAAATTATATGCAGCTCTTTGTTTTAAACGAAGATACATTCTGCTTGAATAGACATTCACTGAAGTAGGGACTGAACTCAGCATTTTCAGTTCCTGCATACATTGCAGTGCTCTGTTCTTCATTACAGGGAATATACTTTATATCATCAGAAAAAGTTCTAAGGAAATACAAGACCCTTCTTACAGTACATACCCTGATGACATTCACTCTTCTGCATTTCTTGTAGAACAACTCTCATATGCATTGAATAAAATAAATGACTGTATCTCTAGTAACAAGTATTTGAATTCTGGTATTTTAGTATGTTGCCCAAAGGAAAATTATAATATGAAGAGCAGGAAGTTGCAAAATGGGATTACAAGAAGTTTGAGGAGAGATGTTTACATGCATATTTTCCTTAAAAATTAATAGTACTGTACTGATGAGTTTTATTATTTTAGCTTTGTACTTCTTTTTCTCCATTCTTAGAATATTTTGTTTCAGTAAAATGGACTGATTTGGGTTATGCTGTAGATGTGTGTATTTAGATATAGAAGTCTGAAGTATACACACTTAGATGGAGAGGTGATTCAATTCATTTTGTTTTCAATGAGACAATTCAGCTGACAGAATGTAGACATCTGTTGCTGGATAAGATCAGCAACCCTCTAGACCTAGCTGACAGGATAAACTAAGGAGCTAAACATGGTGTCACCTGAGGTGCCTTAAGACATCATACCTGATACCTGCTTGTTGTTTCAGGCATATGCAGTTTTTCCTGTGTATCTTGTGTTTACTTTCTAAGCTGTGTAAGACAGCTTAAAACAATTTTTTCCGCCTGTTAATTCTGTTTTGTTTTTTTTTTAACCAGAACCAATATTCAGTTACAGCTTACTGTTCCCTATTTGATGAATTTCATTAATAGCAGAAATAAAAGAGTGTGATTCATAACTTTTTAAAGTAAAGTAAAAAAATACAAATCTGTTTTCAGGCAATTCTATGCTTACATCAAGTAATTTTGACCATTATACATTTTATGAATAAAACCCAAATGATCTGTGACAATACACCAGCAAAATTTATGTCCAGTCTGTAGAAGACAGTGCTTTCTAATCTTTAGAACTGCAACAAAATCAGTATATATTTGAAATAACTGTTAAGAATCATCCACATATTATAAGATTATTAATTCTGTTTTTCAGTTTTTTCTTTCTTTAAATCTTGTATTTGACTAAAATTCTTAAACTTTCTATAAAACTTTCACCAGCTGCAGTGAGACCGTATACATAAAAATGCCACACTAAGAAAATCTTAAGCTGCAAAAACCTTCTGTTAGCAGCTGAATTTAAAGTTGGAAGCTGCTTCCTAATCAACTATGTCCTTATTTTTATTTATTTAACAAAATTATCACATTAGCAATATGTGTACTACAGTTTTAGAGAGCAGTCTTTCTATTGGTCTATAAACTTCTCATTTGAGTCAAAGAATGTGAGAATATATGATGCACACCACTGCATAGATAACCTCTCTATGGTAATTAGGCCAGCTGTACAACATACACGCACATAAAACATGGAAAATGAAGGTATGCAATTGGACTTTTAGAGAGCTGATAAACAAAAAAGTTTTAACAAGTTAAGAACGATCTGAGTGTATAAAATAAGGCTAGCCTCTAACTTACGTAGCAGCACTGTTACAACATACACAGAGAAACCTGACACAGGTTGTAAAGAGGAAGTGATTCAGCAAATCAAAAGTTTTTCCTCTACTTTCTAATGTCCACTTGTAGCAGAGCTTTTTATACAGTAGAGTATGTTCTGGACTATTTTTACATTTTCGATTACACAATTAGGAGATGATCAAAAAACGTAAAACAAATTCTTAGTCACAAGAATGGAACTCAGAATTCACCAAGACCACCTGAGCTTTGTGTATTCTAAGAAGCCTTGATATTGTTGTTTTCATTTAGTTTTTATGATTTTCCAGGTTAAAGCACCATGATTCTTGGATTGTTCTCTGTTTGCTGTACTGAAATAGACATAGAAGGAGGGATAAATCAACTTTGGATATAAGATTTTTATTCAGATAGGCCATAAACCTAGCAATAAGCCCCTCGAAAGCTATTTTCCTTCAGTATTCAAAATTCTACTGCTCAGTTCCCCAACAAAAAGGATTAACTCAATGATTACTATATTTTAAAACAGTAGCATCTGAAAAATCAACATGAATATTAAAGATGTACTGCTAGTACACCCCAGATGTTTTAAATGTTGGGAGTCATTTGTTTTCTCCTGGATTAAGATGTTTTGAGCTTGTATAAATTCCTACTTGGTATTGTCTTTCTGGAATAAATGAACACCTGAGATAACTATATATAGTAAACATCTGATGCTCCCAGGCAGTCACTTTGTAAACAGTAGTTCTTTTTGTTGGCTGAGGCTTGGCGAACTTTTGTGTAGATTTCAGTCCTTAGGGAGAAAGCAACAACAATGAAGTAGACTGGTAAAAGAAAATAGAAAACGTGTGTGTTTGAAAATTTAACAGTGAAAGATAAAAGCTGATTTAATCAGAAGTCTTCCCAGAATAAACATTGTACTCCTAGCAAAGACTTCATGATCCTGCTGACTCATTGCAACTTTGCACTCTGAATTGTGCTCAAGGAAGAACGGATGCGTCAACTTCAGTGTCCAGAGGAACATTGCCTGGGTGAACCTAACATCATATTTAAGGGGAAAAATACTAAGAATTTTTTGCAAAACAATTGTATTACTAGTGAAGGTATCCCATATTATTTTAAAATAATGTTGATCATTTGACTGTTAAAATATTATTTACACTAAAAATTAAGTCTTGTTTTCTTGTATCTAATGTCTTCTCTTTTGCTTATATTATTTTGGAGTGTAAGTTGAAAACATATCTAACTAGCACCCTTGAGGACACAGAAACATTTTTCAGTTTGTCATGGTTTTATGATTTTTGTTATTGGTATTCTACATCATAAAATCATGTAGTGCACGGGGATTTAAAGAGTTAATGCTTCAGTTCCATGGAATGCTGAATTCCTGGGTACTTGGTTCTCAAAAGAGAAGAACTACATACACCAGGGGACTTTGCATTCCAATTTTCTGTTCAGAGGGAAAGATAAATCTGCTTGCAAGTTTCAAGACTGTCTCTTTGGTTCTTTCTCTCAACTTTACAGTAAGGCCTTTGATTTTTGGGCACTCTCTCTCTCACTTGATTTATTAGCTTCAATTATATTATATATATATATAATTATATATACAATTATATTGTGTCATTTTGCATTCTGATATCTGATTAAGTTTTCCTGATGTCTAATCAGTTTTCCTCCTCAGATCATTGATGCTGTTTTGCTTTTAGGCCCATCTCCCTACCCTTTCTGTTTTCCAATCTTCCCCTTTCCTGGGGTGTGGGTTTATAGGTTCCCCCACCCCATTGGCCATGGAAGTGGGCTCAACCAGTCTGTAAACCATTGCCTCAGTTTCAGGTTAAGACCTTGGGTTAATTGCAGACTAAGGCCTTGGGCACCTCATGGCTTATATTGTTCTGTTTTAAGCAGGAAAAAAAATCATAAAAATTGACGTCATATTCAAAAAAGGGAGAATTATTCCATTTTTAAGCTACTTGGAAGTTAATACTCACTATGTGAGGTTATTTGTTTCTTTATTTATTTTGTCCAATTGCTATTTTGGATTATTTTTTAATTTTGTTTCAATAATGACATAATACAATTGTTGTGGAAAACAAAAATTTTCAGTGCTGAAATAATGAATGATTGACTTGAGATTGCAGAGTCCAAATTCAATTTTCATACTCATTCTTGGCCTATATTATCTCCACAACCTTCAGAACCATGTGGGAGAATTATACCTTATATGAAATTTGACTGCATAAATGATCAAATATGTTGCACATTCCTTCATACTTTTTAATTCTCTATTGCAGATGTATCTGCTTTTCAGAATAACTGTGGAACAAGAGAAGGGGCTTTGTTAGAAAACAAGTTGGATAATATAGCTACAGTATTTCCCACTCTCTGAATATCATACTCATTAGACGAGCAAAATGAGTTCATGCCTGTTCTGATGAAATGAATAAAAACATTTGATTTTCAGATAGCTTCAACGGAACGCATAGTATACACCTGTAGAGAGTTTCACAGATCCCATGTGCCCTAAAGTTTATTTAAGAGCTCTCCTAGTATAGGTTTTTGAGTGTGGATCAAAGTTATTTATACCTCACTGTCTTTAACTGGACTCAGTAAAATTTGGTTGTGTTTGAATTGTGGGAGAATTCCATGCTAGAAATTAAATTATCTCAGCTACCTAATATGATAAACATCTTGTGTTAGTTGGTCCCAGAAATTTTTTTTAAAACTTCAGATATACTTTAACAAGAATTAATCTAGATTGTTGTAGATTTGCATATAACATAGGTTTGTAAGTTTTATTTCATAGACTACAAGATTAATAAACTGTAGTACTTGGTGTAGGTGGCCAGGTACTGGCTGCAGGGTGCCCCTGTACAGAACACAGTTGGTTACATCCAGCTCTGGCAGCTGCGCTGCAGGGCACGTCTGGGCTTAACAAACAAGATGGAGGCACCATGGGGAAAAGGGTCAGCAGAGACACTAAGGGCTGAGGGAAAAAGAATGCATTTTCATCAGATTAATCTGGATGTTGTAAATTCTTACTATTTTAAAGAGTGGGTGTGTGCACTGTTGATCATACTCAATCTGCTTTTTATTTTTTATGTACTTATATACATAAAATTTTACATAGAAAGTCTTTCAGAAGAGAGGAACAAATGCAAGTATATTTCTCCTTAATACAGTGTCTGCTTCTCATTTCCTACATAGGTTCAAATAATTTAATACTGAATTGCTGGGAGTAAATACCATGTACAATGGATATGAAGTTCTTCATACTTTCTTGTGAAACTCCAGGCATTCTCAGAAAAATAAGATCCAGAATTAGGAAAGAAGTCAAATCTAAATATTTCAGCATTAGGGAAGATAATTCTTCACATGTAAAGAATTCCTGTAGTTTCTTTGATGAAAAATACAGGCATCAAATAATTTCTGTTTTATATAAAATATATCTAGACTCTGATAGAAAATGTTAGGCATTTTTGTAATAATGTGGTATAAAGTGGCTACATAAGACATCTATCTAGAAACTGGAGAAATAATGAGGATAGTTAAAGTGAGCTTTTAGCACAAGCTAGGCACTTGCACACACAAACTTGTTATTACTTTTCTTCAAATCATTCTCCTATGCAGATGCCATTTATTCTATAAGCAAATCTATACTAATTCATACCCATTTCCAGGCATATTTTGTAATCTGATTATTACCAGTCTGTCAGAAAAGATTAGTAGGAAAAGTCAGTAAAGACAGAAAAAAAAATGGGGAAAAAGAAGTTAGAAAAGAGTATCAATTGAATTTGAACAGAGCTCAGGAGAGAGAAGAGAGAAAGAGGACATGGGGGAAATATAAAGTGCACAAAATAAAATTAATATTATTCAGAGGGTTATAAATGTCCTCTTCCTAAACATAGGCTGTGAGTGAAAAACAAAACAAATGAGTGAAGAGTAGTATCTTGTCTAAATATGAAATAAAGTGCCAGAAGTAATAATAAAAAAAGAAAGAGCTAGTTGTAATACATTAGATGTCAAGAAAGATAAAGTTAGAATGACTGTTGAATTAAGTGCAAAAAGTAAAATAGAATCATGAAACAGAATAAAATAGAACAGCATCAAATCAAACAAAGTTAAATATAAAAAATATGTGAAGAAAGATAAAAACTTTCTTCGAGGCTGAGAAAAAAAAAATAAACACTTCAAGTACAGGAAGAAAAGAGGTCACCAAGACTACAGAGAATGTTGGAGAAAGCTATTTCATTTTCTTTGTATAACATCATTGAGGTACAGCAAATCTGCAGGTGAGCTAGGGCAAGACTCAATTATTTCGAAGCAAAATTTCTCAGGAGTTAAATGTATTGGCTCTCAAAGTATAATATTTTTTACTCATCCTTCTGCCCAAGATTCAGTACAGTAAATAACTCAGATTTTGTTTATCTAATTCTTAACACAAAATAGCTGGAAGGTAGAAGGTATTGTCCTCTCTGATGTTACTCTTTATGTTCAGATTATTTTTCCACTGTCTTTCCCGGCTAGCATTTACATTAAATATTGATGTAGCACCCAATATATTTTTTCTTATCTTTACAAGAGAGAAGCATGAAAAATAAACAATATTATGTGAAAAGTTTACAGCCACATACTTACAGATGAGATGGAGTCATTTTCTTTTCAATTTTTATGAAATTATTATTTTAATATTAATCACTGATAGAATTCATCATCACATTGGAAAAAAATGCATAGTGTAGTCACTGGGCATGTTTTACCTCAATTCTGCATATTTCTAGGTAGTGGTTTTCTACTCTATCTGTATATGCAGTTAATTTAGGTCAGAAAATTCTGCAGGAAAAATAGTCTTAATTTTGTGGAAGTTATAGTGAAATACTCATCCTATTGTCTGTATGACCGTTGGTTGCTTTGTATTGAGAAATTCTCATTTCCATTACCCACAAATATCCAAATTCATGGTAGAAAAATGGCAAAGAGATTGCTATTTCTAAATTGGATAGATTTGACTCAAAACCAAAAGTTAGATGATTTAAGTCTGTTTAAAAAATAAAATCATTTTACTGTTAGTCATTAATTTCAGCACACAAAGCTGTTACATTTGAAGTAATAGGAAGAAATACTTTGAGTAATGCTAATTCCTGATATTACACATTTTAATTTTATAAACATTTGTATAGATCTTATCTCAGATTGCCATTACACCAGTGTAAGTTAGCCATTATCTATTTTTAAATACTTTTAGTAAATAACTTGATAATGTTACTGATCATGTATACTTCTGTTGACTTCTTGTTTATATTTTCATGTACAAAATACTACCTTGGATGAATATAAATTAGTGGCAAAATAATATTATCTTTGCTTGGATTGGGAATTATTTGAACACATCTATTGCATTAACTTCAGAAGCAGAAATCTTTGTGAAAATTAGCTCAAGAAGTGAAAAGGATTAACTTACTACCAAGATCATTCATGAGAAAATCATCTGCATCTGTACAGACATTTGCTAGATTTTTTTCTTTGAGTCCACAGTCCTGAAAATATTTGGGGATTTCTTTGTGATTTTCTAGGGATGGTATGTTCGCTTATGATGTCATGGTTTCATGACTTTTGGTATGGGTACTCCACATCATAACATCATGTGGTGCATTAAGAGTTAAAGAGTTAATGCTCCAGCTCTGTGGGTCATCGATAGTTCTGGGTATACCTGTCTCAGAAGAGAAGAACTACATTCCCCAGAGGGCTGTGTGATGCTTTGCATTTTCACGTGTTTCCACTCGGAGGGAAAAGATAAAAACTGTCCGTGCTCACGGGACATTCTCTTTCCTTTGGGATCGACTCAGCAGTGGGTGCTCGCTGCCGTCTCGCCTTCAGTGTTTAGTGTGAGGCCTTCAGTTTGTCAGACACTCTCTCTTGCTCATTTTATTTGATTTATTAGCTTCAATTCCAATTATATTGTATTATATTGTGTTATTTTGCTTTCTGATCTCTTATTTAGTAAATTAGGAAAGGAAGGAAACCTATCAACATACAAGCTCTAAATGACCATGGTTTGATTACTTGGAATTAGAAGGCAATGTCTGGAATATTATGTTATTCTTATTCATGCTTCATGGTTTTATGATTTCTTGTTATCATTATTCCACATCGTAACATCATGTAGTGCACTGGGACTTAAAGAGTTAATGTTCCAGTTCCACGGATCATCAGTATTTCCAGATATACCTGTCTCAGGAGAGAAGAACTACATACCCCAGAAGACTTTGTGTTACTTTTCATTTCTGTTTTCTGTTCAGAGGGAAAGATAAAACTGTTGGCAAATCATGAGATGCCCTCACTTTTTCCCTGCTGCGCATCTGCAGAGTGTTGTTTCCCAGCCAATTCATCTTCAGCATTATAGTAAGGCCTTTAGTTTTTGGACACTCTGTCCTTCATTTTTTTATTTATTTATTAGCTTCAATTCCAATTATATTGTATCATATTGTGTTATTTTGCATTCCGATATCTTATTTTGTAAATTAGCTTTCCTCCTCAGATTGTTGCCACTGTTTTGTTTTTAGGCTCATCTCCCTTCTCTTTCTCATTTCCCCTTTTCCCTTTTCTGGGGCATTAGTCCATGGATCTCCCACCCCATTAGTCATGGAATTGTGTCAAACTGGCCCGTAAATGATTGATAATGTGTTATTTTAATCAATATTGTCTTCTTACTGGTAGAAATCTTATGCAACTTTATCACTGTATTAATGTTACTGGTAATTACAAGAGAATATACTTTCAAAAAATATTTCTCATTTCTCCATGTTCCTCTTCAAAAAGATTTATCAAATTTTCATAAGAACTAAAGAGTATTTAGTAAGAAAGACCTTATTACTCCGAGCTATTACAGTATTAATAGTAACAGTCCTTATATTCTGGAAGTTTTTGAATCTCTAGTAATTACTTTTATTCATGCAATCATCCTTTTGTACTTTCCTTCCGATACAATTCCTGAAAGAAGTTAAGTAATACTCTGAAGTTTATCTTAGTTTCAGCAATCTACCCCAGTTTCATCAAAAATCTAATTTTGATTTGTCAAGTTCTGACAAACAGTATGACTTACCTGTAGTGAAAGTCCATTATACACTATGAGCTAAAATAAGCACCTAATTCATTATTTGTATGATATGAGACTGTATTTAAAGGTACATCTCCATCAGATACAAATCTGTCATGTACACCTCACTGGTACAATGAACCTTAAAGCATTATTAACTCACTTCTCTACTTCTGTCTTAAATCTGAATGACTTTCACATGAAATGTGAATATATATGTAAACTCCTGTCAGAACACTCAGCTACTAAGAATATTTTAATGAAAAATGTGAATAGGAGTATTAGAAAAGGAGAATGTCTATCATAGAAACTTAGAAGCATAGAATGTCCTGAGTTTAAAAGGACCTCAATGATCATATAGTTTCAAGCCCCTGCCATGGGCAGAGTCAACAACCATTAGACCAGGCTGCCCAGAGCCACATCAAGCCTTGCTTGAATGTCTTCATGGATGGGACATCCACAGCCTCTCTGGGCAATGTGTTCCAGTGTCAGCATCCTCTGAGTGAAAACCTTTCTCCTAATATCTGACCTAAATCTCTCCTGTATTAGCTTAATAGCATCCCCCTTGTCCTATCAGTATCATTTATTTCCTTCAGCTTTTCAATGCTGAATTTAAGGACATTATATTCATTCTAAATGGTTATCAGAATTCTTATCCTAAACAGTCTTCTGATAAGCAAACCAGGAGATAATTTACCCAGCAAATTCTCTGCATTTCTTTGAAGGCTGTTAAATTAATAAAAGCTGAGAAACAGAGGATTTCTTGGTTTTGATATTAACTAAAATTATTAAATACCATCACTTATTCAAATAAGTATATTAACAAAAGAGAAGGAAGAATAAACAGAAGTGTAATTATCACAGTAACATGTTGCCATGTTAATAAGGGTAATATAAACATATTTATGTTACTTTAAAATATGTTACCTACATTCGGCATTTACTTTTTTTTTTTTTTTTTTTTTGCCTAAATGCATTTAGGTTCATCTTGCAATGTAGTAATTTATTAAGATTTTCTGGAAATAACATGTTCAGATTGAACAGATACTTCAAATGTTTCCCAACCTATCTCTTTCCTTCATCTTCTTTCTGTTCACTGCCTTTCCCTTTCCATTATTCTTACTGTGAATTACAGATACATACATGTAGCTGTACAGTTCTGAATAATCAAATATGTATATATATAAATATATATATCTAGTGGTTCTGAAAAAAAAAAGATTGTAACCTCACTATTTTAAAAATCATTACGCATTATGGATCAAGTAAGGGCTTTCTCTCTATCTGCTTATTTAATTTCTAAAACATGTTTTCATACATTAAATTGCTCCCTAGTAGTTGCACTTCACTAGGAAACATATTAATAATGTGATTACATCTTTTCAAAGTAAAGTGTTATTTATGTTCTGTCTTCCTATGGACTGTAAATTAAATTGCCTGGCATAAAAATTGCTTTTCATTGGATGAAGCTTAAAATAATTGTAGATCTAAAGAGCAATGATACTACTCTTCTATGGGAGATAACAGGTTTTGTTCATTCCTTTTGCAAGTATCATATATTCATTGATAAGTTTTCTTGAGTTTAATTTTATGATTCCTGTTGTTACAATGCATTGTAAGTATATATTTTCCAGTTTCTCCTTCCTGGTGCTTTAAAAATAACAGTGTGAGTAATTCTTATCTTTAAAGAATATCTTTTTTTTTAAGACTGAGAAAATGTATTGGCTGATTCTCTCTATTGTATGGACTTCACCAGGATAAGAAAAAAAAAGAAATAAAAAGGAAATTATTACAACCTACAGTATGATGTGCTTTAAAATCTAAAGAAAGACTTACTTATCCCACAGTGAAGATTGTTAGACTAAATACATGGAAATTAATACTTTTTATTTTTTAATCTATTGCAGTTTAATAAATAAATTATAGTTTTGAAAGTATTGTAAAATTTGTAAAAATATTTGATTTTTCAGAATTCTGAGGATAATCCACTGGTCACTGTTCTGCTGAAGTAAACTACAAAGGGTAATTTAAGGTTTTTGACAAAATTAATTTACTGAAGTCTGGAATGGCTAGCATAACTTAGATAGGCTTCCACTTCCTTTTGTCTTTTATTTGATGTATTTTCAAAATTTCATGACTGGGAGGCTATTTGTCTGTTGTAAAAGTTTTTGCATATTAATACAGTACTGAAAGATATTACTTTTGACAACTAGTTCAGCTGTAATGGCTTATAAAAGAAAAAGATAAAAGGGAGAGAGAGGAAAAGAGAGAGAATTTAATTTATTGAGGACTTTTAATGCAACCATAGTACAGCACTAGAAATTTAAAAATTCCATTTCCTCACGAACATCTGAATTTGACTCATATTTATTATAAATACATTTAAATCAGTTTTTTTTTGTTTTGTTTTATTTTTACTTTGTTGTACAGGTTTTTTAGTATTCTTCCTGTTTGACAGAGAGATAATATGCAAAAGACAAATGATTGATAAAATTTGGATGCCAAATTAAGCAGCAAACTCTGTGGTATAAATAAGTAGGGCTTAATAGAACTCCTTTTAAGGTTCCTTGGGTTTTAAGTTGTTTTATATTTCTATTTGTTTGTTTGCTTTGTTTTGTCTTCTTAAGTGTAAGTTGTTAAATCATTTGAAAATCCCTCATTCCACTGAAGGTGGAAATGAAACTCCATGTGATCTACCATCTAAGCACTATTTTATCATCTTCTGATGAGAATATGTTGAAGATCTTTCAATATGCTCTCTTTTACAATAATAAAACTAAAGCATGTAATTATGTCTATCATGATGGTTGATGTAGTCTACCTGGACTTCAGCAAAGCCTTTGACACGGTCTCCCACAGTATTCTCCTGGGGAAACTGGCAGCCCGTGGTGTGGACAGGTTCACTCTTCTCTGGGTTGAGAATTGGCTAGAGGGCCGTGCCCGCGGGTAGTGGTTAATGGAGTCAAGTCCAGCTGGTGTCCTGTCATGAGTGGTGTCCCCCAGGGGTCGGTATTGGGGCCCATACTGTTTAATATCTTTATTGATGACCTGGATGAGGGGATTGAGTGTACCCTCAGTAAGTTTGCGGATGACACCAAGTTGGAAGGATGTGTCTATCTGCCTGAGGGTAGAGAGGCCCTTCAGCGGGATCTGGATAGGATGAACAGCTGGGCTGAGGTCCATGGGATGAGGTTCAATAAGGCCAAGTGCCGGGTCCTGCACTTTGGCCACAATAACCCCATGCAATGCTATAGGCTTGGGGCAGAATGACTTGAAGAGTGTATAAAGGAAAAGGACCTGGGGGTGTTGGTTGATGCTCGGCTCAACATGAGCCGGCAGTGTGCCCGGGTGGCCAAGAAGGCCAATGGCATCCTGGCCTGTATTAGGAATAGTGTGGCCAGCAGGAGCAGGGAGGTGATCATCCCCCTGTACTCAGCTCTGGTGCGGCCACACCTCGAGTACTGTGTTCAGTTTTGGGCCCCTCACTACAAGAAAGACATCGAGGCACTGGAGCGTGTTCAGAGAAGGGCAACAAAACTGGTGAGGGGTCTGGAGCACAAGTCTTACGAGGAGCGGCTGAGGGAGCTGGGATTGTTTAGTCTGGAGAAAAGGAGGCTCAGAGGAGACCTCATTGCACTCTACCACTTCCTGAAGCGAGGCTGTGGTGAGGAGGGTGTCAGCCTCTTCTCCCAGATAACTAATGACAGGACAAGAGGGAATGGCCACAAGTTGCGTCAGGGAAGATTTAGATTAGATTTGAGGAAAATTTTTTTCTCTGAGAGAGTGGTCAGGCACTGGAATGGCCTGCCTAGGGAGGTGGTTAAGTCACCATCCCTAGCGCTGTTCAAGAAGCGTTTAGATGAGGTGCTAAGGGATTTGATTTAGTAGCTTGAAGGGTAGGGATAGTGGTGTGAGGCTGGTTGGACTAGATGATCTTGTAGGTCCTTTCCAACCTAATGAATCTATGAATCTACGAATCTATGACATAGGACAGTGATGACTCATAAATATGTTTAATTCTTCAATTGTATCTTACTTTTGTGGAATAGTAGTTATCTGTGAATTAGCATACACAGGCTTCCCTAAACAATTCCAGCTCTGAAGCTAGTCCCTAAACAAACTGATCTTAGCTCCCCATTTGTCTAGAACAAAAAAAAAAAAAAAAAAAAAAACGGAAGATAAAGTTTTTAGAATAGTAATGACTCATAGGACCACGTTGGAATAACAGTATTTCCCAGTAATTTTTTAAAAACAAAAAAACAAACAAACAAAATAACTCAAAAAAAACCCATATGTGTCATATTTTATAGAATAATTGCTTTTTAAATGTTTATCATTATATGTGTGCATATCAGAAGCCTAATATGAAAAATCAGATTTACTTCACGTGGTTTTGTGTGGATTTGTGAATTTCTACATGATCCCTTGAAATTAGGGGTATCCAGATGGATGTTATACCGATCTTTTACAAAAAGGAAAAGTTCTCAAGAGAATTATACTTCTGCTGGAGTGTTCCAGAAAACAATTTTTGTTGGAATAAAAATATGAACAAATAATCTGTGGATTTCAGTAGTACTTGGATAGCTTGAATTTTTGTGATACTTAGAGAGAATTTTCAAAATAAGTGCTTTGTTTCTTTCTGTTACTAGTCATCTTGCTTGTGTAGAATCATAGAATGGTTTGGCTTGGAAGGGTCTTTTAAGTTCATCTAGTTCCAACCCTCCTGCTCTAGGTGAGGGCACTTCCCTTGAAGCAGGTTACTCAAAGTCCAATTTAGCCTGGTTTTGAATGCTTCCATGGAGGGGGCACCCACAGCTTCACTGGGCAATCTGTTCTAGTGTCTTACCACATTCACAGTTAAAGAATTTCTTCCTAATATCTAGTGTAAATCTACCCTCTTCCAATTTAGAACCACTTCCCCTCAACCTGCCACATACCCGTTTAGAATGTCCCTCCTCAGCTTTCCTGAAGGCACCCTTCAGTTGCTGGAAGGCTGCTGTAAGGTCTCTTGGAGCCTCCTCTTGCCTAGGCAGAAAAGACCCAGTTCTCAGACTGTCCTCATGGTGAGGGGAGAACATCTTCATGGCCCTACTCCCATGTCCTTCTTGTGTTGGGGGCTCCTGAATGTTGGACACAGTGGTGGGATCTCATGAGAGCAGTGTAGAAGAGCAGAATCACCTCCCTCGACCTTCTGGCCACACTTCTCTTGATGCAATCCAGGATACAGTTGACCTTCTGGGCTGTAAGTACACATTAGTGGTTCATGCAGAATATTTCAACAATCAACACTACCAAGTCCTTACCCTCACGGCTGCTCTGAAGCCATTCTTTATCCAACCTGTATCTGTGCTTGGGATTTCCCCGATCCTGGTGCAGGACTTTGTACTTGGTCTTGTTGAAGTTGGCATGAGCCCACCACTCAAGCCTGACCAGGTGCATCTGGAAGGCATTCCTTCCCTCTAACATGTCAACTACTCCACTCCTCTCAGCTGGATGTTGTCTGCAAACTTGCTGAAGATGCGCTTGATCCCATTTTCCATGTCAACTGCAACAATGCTAGATAACCTCGACCCCAACACCGATCCCTAAAGAATACCACTTGTCACCAGTCTTCACTTGAACACCGAGTAGGCTCACCACTCTCTGAGTGCAATCATTTAACTAATCCCTTATCCAGCAAGTAGTCTATCCATCAAATCAATTTTTCTCCAATTTGACAATAAGAATGGCATGTGGGACAGCCTCAAAAGCTTTGTATGAGTTCAGGTAGATGGCATTTGTTGTTCTTCCCTTATCCACTAACTCTAATTCTATCATAAAAGTCCACCAAGTTTGTCAAGCATGACTTGTCCTTGGTAAAGCCATGTTAGTTACCACCAATTACCTTGTCTTTACTTTCCATGTGCTTTAGTGGGGCTTTCAGGAAGACCTGGTCCATGATGTTGCCAGGCACAGAGATGAGACTGACTGGCTTGTAGTTCCATGGAACTTTTTTCCCATCTTGAAAGTGAGGGTCCTTTTCTAATCAGTGTGAACATCACCAGACTGCTATGACCTTTGAAATATGGTGAATGGTGTCTTGGCAACTGCCATTTCCCTCAAAACCTATGAATAGATCTTGTTGATGCTTGTTGAACATTTATGGAGACCAAACAGTAGATGTGAGCACAGTGATGTGCTTTAACAGTGGTGACAGTGACAGTGGGTCACTGCTGCTGCTGTGGTTTTGACATGCATGGCATGTAGCCTCTTGCTCATTGCTGGTGAAAATGGATGCTAATGGTTGTGACTATGTTGAAAAGCAGTGTTTTCTTGCTGAAAATTTGCTCCACCAAACAGAGCATCTGTGCTCATTGTACCTGTTATGTTTTCCATGGAAATAGAAATGAGGCAGAACTTTCAGAGCAACTTATGTGTATGCAGGCCTAGACAATTCCTCACTCAGTGTATGCTTGGCAGGCCAAAATGTTGTGCACTCGTCCATTGCACAAGCAGTAAAGATCAGTGAGTGATTCTGAAGTCTCTCAAATATACACTCCATTAGGTAGATAGGAACTCACCTTAAAGCCTTAGGGCTTTTACCTTTCTTCTGTGGCTATATTAAGGAATGAGGGCACTTAAAGGACAGTTGTGCTTTTATATACAATTTTTTTTAATATCCAAATATTTTGATAACATTGAAACCTAAAGCTGAATTTGTGTCTCAGGTGTATAAAGAACATCATATATTATACAATCTAAGCAGAACTCTTTTTTTATTTGATTTACTCTGCTTTAATACTTGACCTATTAAATTCATAAATACCATAACCCTTCATAGGATTTTTTTTAATATTATTCATGTATGCATGTGTTTCTGTATTCTAATTTTAAATATTTCAATTTTTCAACTACTAATGATACTTCAAAAACACTTAGAATTATATTACACAATGAATTCACTCTCAGCTTTTTTGCATTTTTAATGATGTTACTTCATAAAGAACAGGTAGTTTGTTTCCCTGATGTACTAGAGCTCTTCTCAGCATTCTTTCTTTAAATTTTATTTTGATTTTGTTGGAAGGCTTTTCTTTGTACATTCTCATGCACATTAAATGATATTATTGAAGGACAGACATCTAAATTCTTTTGGTGGGTTTTTCATTTTGCTGAAGTATATGTTAGCTTTTATCTTTTCATGAACCACAAAAAAAAAAAAAAAAAAAAAAAAAAGAGAAAGAAAGAGGAAGAAAGAAGAAGAAAGAGGAAAAACACATGCATGGTTGCAACACGCTGTACCTCAAACAATTCAACATCCATCTCAAGTACGATCTAACCATTCATTCCTAAGGTTTTCTTAGATGTGCTAATACATCATTAGATATCCTCCAAATAAATAGCTGTGTCCTAAAGCATTTGTATCACAATTAGGAAACCTTAGCTTGTGCAGAACTTCTTCAAAAAAGGCACCACTTCCTTCTCATGGTTGAACTGACTCCTGGATCTTAAGATTCTTTACTTTTTCAGACATCATCTGTTGCTACACTGATGTTGGTACTTACAGTAATATTTAGAAAGCATAGCTGTCCCTCAGAATACATTTGAAGAAAGAGACTGTCTTCCAACAGAGTCTAACTCCTCAGCTCTCGTCTCCTTTCTACCAAATTGGAACATCTACACACTGCACACAAATATTCAAAATGGACATGGGATCACCTTTGAATTCATAACCACATAGAAGACAAAAATATCAGGGGATATCACTGGGTGTCTGAACCCTTCTTTTCTTTCTTGGCTCAAAGCTCAATTTCTGAGGCATTTTTGCAATGAGATTCTGACTTGGATGCAAGTGTTTGGTTTAGCCATGTGGCAATCAACATCACTTTGTGGAAAATTATACATTTGAAGGGCTAGGAGTGTTTACTGGTGAAAGATCTGGCCTGTGACCAAATAACTCCAGACTGGTGTAGGAAATTGGGGGATGCTTTGTAAAGGCAAGATACAATTTGGCATCTCTCTGCTTACTCTTCTCTGCTGGCAAGGCCCAGAAGATGGGAACAAAGGAGTTCCTGCTGAGGTCCAGAAACCAGAAGCTGTCACTCCAAAGAGAGATGATCTGACCACTTTTGACTTATTTATAAGTTTGTACTATCTTTGGGAAAAAAGAAGTCATAATCGACTGAAAAACGCAATGTCACACAACCCATCATTACTGAAGATCAACGTCTGAACTACAAGCTATGCTGAAATTCTGGGGGTGACTATCTCTCTCTTGCTTTCTTTCAAAGACTTCTTGCTTTTATTTCCTTTTTCTTTTCTATTGCCCATCTTCCCTTCCACATCTCCCAAAGGAACTAGGATTTGTAATAAACTGGTCAGACTAACATTTGACCTGTTGTGTCTTAAACTTGCTTTAGGGTACACATATACAAAAAGCAAAAAGAACCTTCTCTCCCTCCTGTAAATTGGAGTGAGACACTAGGGTACCATTAGATCTAAGTAATACCCCTGCTGTTTCAATTATTTCTCTCACAGCCAGTTCCTCCTGCCTCATTTCTATGGTTCAAACCTTAGCTGCAACTCTGAAAACTACAGAGAAACACAGAATCATAATATCACTGAATTATTTGTATTGGAAGGGACTGCTAAAGGTCAGCTAGTCCAACTCCTCTTCAGTGAGTAGGATTATCTACAGCAGGATTAGGTTGCTCCAAACTCAGTCCAGCCTGACTTTGAATATCCCCATGAATGAGACATTTACCATTTCTCTGGAAATCTTGTTTCAGTGCTTCGCCACCCTTGTAGTACAAACTTTTCAGTGTAAATTTCCCCTCATTCAGTTCAATACGATTTCCCTTTGTCCTATCACAACGTATCCTGTTGAAGAGCCTATCACATTCTATCTTTAACCCCTTTTTACATACTGAAAGGCTACTATCAGCTCTCCCCGAAGCCTTCCCTTCACCAGCCTGAGCAGCCTCTGTTTTCTCAGTCCACATAGGGAAGGCGTTTGATCTCTTGAATCATCTTTGTAGCTCTTCTCTGTATTCTCTCAAACAAATCCATGTCCCTCTTGTACTGAGAACACGTCTGTACATTCTGCTCCTGGTCAGGTCTCACCAGTGCAGAGCAGAAGGGCAGAATCACCTCCCTTGACCTGCTGGTCATGCTGCTTTTGATGCTGCCCAGGATACATCTGGCTTTCTTGCCTGTGAGGGCACATTGCTGCATCATGTTCAGCTTCCCATCCACCAGTACTACTAAGTACTTTTTAGCAGGGATGTTCTCTATCCCTTTGTCCTCCAACTTGTATTGTTAGAGTTACCATGACCTTGGATTTGTTGAACCTCATCAGATTCTCCTGGGCCCAATGCTAAATCCTGTCTAAGTTCTCTCTGGATGGTGTTCCAACCCTCAGGCATGTCAACTGCACCACACATTCTTACGTTTTCCTTTTCTGGTTTGTGAACCTTTAGAAGTCTTTTTTGATCTCTTTTGCAATGCTTGTCAAGTTCAGTTCCACTTGGGCAATGGCATTCCTGACCCCATCCCTGCACTTAGACCCTATTCAATTTACTGCTTTGAAGGCATATACTCAGTCTTGGCGAGGGCTTATCTATAATCTGTATGAATTGATATGACTAAATGAGAGGTGGATGTGGACACTGGATTTATCCTACATATATAGTGGATAATATATTTGATGAATTTAAATTTTAATCCTTAACATTAAGTATATATAATTTTTTCCCGTACCTGTCATAATCACTGTCCTTTGGGATCACATTATCAGTTTGACAAGAGGAAGTTTAGCTGAGAGATTACAAGTACTTGTAGCTTTTTATTATGAATATTTTTGACCTATTTCAATATTATTTTTCAGTACTCAAAGCTATAGACATCACGTTTAGAACTCTAGTTCAGCCTTCTAATGGCATAAAGCTAAAATATTTCAAGCAACCATTGCTCAGAAGAGCCTCATGCGTCTAATTGCCAGAGCACTGGAATGTACTCACTTCAAGATTATTTCAGGGTGAATGTCAAATCTCTTGCTGAGCTCAAATAAGATTGCATCAATAAATAATCAGTATTCAAATACTGAATATGGATACAGTACTAAAATATCAAGGCAAAACACTTGGTAAAGAAGATATTGATTCGTAATTCTGGGCAGGTCAGAAGTTAAACCTTTCTACTAACTTATGTCCTAGTTGTCAAAAAAATGCATGACTGGGAAAGATGTATAAAAAAGTATTTGGGAACTGGAAGCAAGAAAGAGATGTTCAGCAGCAGGAAAAAAAGGCTGATAAGAACTATGTAGTTCTACCCTTCTAACACTTAAAATGCTTGTAGCAGAATCAGAATATGGTTTGAACCCAGAATCTGAGTTCAAATTTACACAAAGTTATTATCAGAAAGTACTCCTGCATGATATAGTTGTGCTAATTTGCATAACCATGAAAGCGTAAAACTCCCAAAGTTGTTCACTAACTCTGAACTGAGCTAAGGGGATTTGTGTTATCATAACACTATCAGTATACTACTACTGCAACTTAGAGATTTTTTAACAAACAAATTGTAGTCAGGTTGAAAAACACAGTGCAGAAGAAGAAACTCTTCTGTTATCAAACACCACTGAAGAAGTAAGAGCTGAATTCTTTTAAATGCTTCAAAAAAAGAAAAAAAGAAAAAAAGAAAAAAAGAAAGAAAGAATTTTAAATTGCTTAATTGTAATTAGATTGTATTTTTTCAAAAAGAATGATTTACTTTCCCAAGAGACGCGTATATATAAATAATCATGGATATGTATAAGACTGAATTACAGGTAAGACTTAAGGCTCCTCTAAGAATCTCAATTCTTAAAATTTAATTCTTTGTTAAATACTGAAAAATGTAGACAGTTTTTAATATTTTAGACTTAAGACTTACATATTTTATCTTCAATGTCCTAGAACTTTTTCTACCAACCAGCATACAGTTGTGAAGTTTAAGAGCTGCTTGATACTTTGGCATTTTCCAAGCAGCATGACTCCTGTGGGATTCATCAGGGAAAGCCATTAGTGCACTCAGTGGCTTAAAAATTGCATGATGCTATAAATCTTTTAACAAGCAGATTTGGAAGATGTTTTTGTGAAGGTTATGTTTGTAAGGAAAGCTACATTACATGAGCCTTAGATGTTCACCTTCAACATTACACTTTCTGACATTTAATAAAATAGTGATTGCAGAGAGCTGCATCCTCAGAGGTCTTGTTATGACAGTTACCAGTGTGGAGGGTGTACCCTCAAAATGTCTTCTGTTTTATTTGCAAAATAATGTTTTATTTTTATGAAATATGTAGCAAAACGTGTTTATTTAGAATTTTTTTCTTCTATCCTTGAAGATTGTTTTCAAGCGATGTCTTACTGTGTTAAATACAAATAACTGAATTAAAGAAGGTTTATATATGTGAACCAATATTTTAAATGACAGTAAACTACTTACAGTGAATTTATGCTACAAAGATGTCATTGTTCCGATTTTGATAGTCTGTATAATTTTCATAATTTAATTATGAATGTCAGAACTGATTTAATGTGTCAGAATTGTCTTTGATGAATACAAGTGTATGCTTGTATCTACAAAATTAATATAACTGAAAAAAATGATGGCAGGGTAAGGTGAAACTATCTCAGTTTTTATTTTTTTTTAAATTTCATTAATAATCTGGAAATAAAATTGAAATATGAAAAAGTTTTACTATTACCTATAGAGCATTTCTCATCTGTGTAAGGTAAGTTAGTCAATATAGATAGCTACTCACAGTTTTCATATCTTCCTCCTTTATACAGGAAAATTGGTAAGCTTTGTCCTCATTTCTACTTTTCCACTTTTGCAAAACAGAACTAGAAAAGCAAAGTTATTTGCAACTGAATTTATTAGGCACCTGTTGTCACTTCAAGGAGCCTGATTCCAATGCTGAGACTGATAAGACCTTTATTTTTGACTACTTTGATTAGACAAATACCAGGAGGAAATAATATTCTAAAATTTATCATCTTTGTTGAGTTTAAAAGTGAAACACTTAGGAAAAAATTGTTATTTATTTCTGTGGAATTTCTTGTCCAAGTTGCTAAACTATTTTATTTGTCTAACTTCTGAGCAATTTCACACAATTGTTTCAGTTTGGATCAGGAAGCTTTTTCAAAGTAATCTTCCCAATCACCTCATGAGTGTTTTCAGATCACTGCTGGATAAACGTATGCTCTCAAGACACAGCTATGGTGCTCCATCTGCTGATGGGAATTCCATCCATTGGATTCAGCTCAGGAAGTTCTGGTAAGATCCCTGAAATTTGTAGCATGTGAGCATCTGGTATTCATTCACCATCAACAGTTTTACTCAGTAAATCCATTGCTGCTCTTTGACTATATTTGCTAAGTTTGCTCTGGTCTGCTTGGACCAGGTGATGTCACTGAGGTAAAGCTCCATTTCTTCTGGGAGTGAACAAGGTATCACCCAAAGTCTCGCATCTCTTTCAACACTTCTTGCTATACAAAGAGGTGGCTAGTTGGCTTAGGTTTTCCAGTTACTGGTACCTAGGGCTAGGTGTGATAGATCCAGATAACAACATTAAACCATGTCAGTTCTCAGCAAAGTAATTGAGCAAAATGCATCTTAAATCAGTGCTCTCCTTGAACCAAGTCTCAAACATACCAAAAACCACTTTTCTTTTCCGCAATCAGAATCACACTGGAAAATCTCTGTTATTGTTTTAAGTAAGATTAAAATTAAGAAAGAAGGAAGCTTCTGTGTTACTTAAGTTTTGGATCAGTTACTCTAATAGTTTGATAATGCCACCTGTAAAGTTTGATGATATAAACATTTCTCAATTTTCAATGCAAACTTGCTTCTTACAGGGCAGCAATCTGTTTAGATTTCTAAAAACTGCAACAATTACTAAGTGTATTCGGTTATGTAGAGAAAGGTTAGGTTTGTGGATCATCATGATTTTTTAATTGAACCGTGTCTTCTAGTTGCAGGCTTTAAAACGATACAGAAGGATTAAAAGCAAAACAAAACAAACAAACAAACCAAAAACACTTTTATACAATTTTGAGATTTTATATGAAGAAAAAATCGTAAAATTTCAAGCTACAAATTGAAGAGATTTTTTTTTAACAGGATTAGTACTGTCAGTATATATTAACAAGCGAAGTTTGTCTCCTGTGAGCTTTGGCTTTGGAACTGAGGGAGTGGGGTGGAGAGAATCTATTCTAAAGACCTGTTATTTATTATAAATGGACTTTCAGTCTTGAAATATACTGTAATAACATGGAATAGTGGAAGAAATTCTGGAAGGATATACTAAAATTTATCACTTTAGATTGCTCTCAAGTGCAGTACTCAAATCTTTCTTGATCTCTTATCTTACAAATATATATACTGAATACTAAGTAAAAGGTTATGGAATGTTGCTTAGTCTTCAGAGAATTATATTCGTTCTTGGTCAGATTATTTGTCTATTTGATTATTATTGCCACTAGTGTTCAAACTGCACAGACTGCAGTTAAACATATCATACCATTAGAAATACACATATATTTTCATACACTTAGGGTTGCTGATTTCAGATTTAAGAGGAGACTGGTTTTCTTTTAAACAACTAGGTTGTTTAAAAGAATCATCTGGTTCCAGAGTGTCTACTGCTGGGGAATATTCTGAATCAAAAGATATAAAAAGAAGACTGTTGAGCTGTATCTCTCAGTTTAACAAAATTACAGCTCTGTTATCCAAGGTTTTTAACTGTCAAATAAGTGATGATACGTTAGCATTTTTCTTTCAGGAATGAAGAAGCAGTTTCTTGATTTCTTGGCCTACTTTGATATTTACTTTGAGGTTTCAATGAAGATTGCCAAATAGTATACTGGAAGGTATAGCTTCATGTTAATCACACTCATTTCACTTACTTATAGAGGCTATAATTAAAAATCTTTCCACGTCTTCTATGTATAGGCAAAAGACAACTATGACATTTTCTAATCGTCTCTTTTGTGCTTGTTTTAACTCTGAAATGTATTTTCCTTGTCTTCTGTGTTCAGACTGATATTTTACCTACTAACTAAATATTTTTTTTAATAACTGCATCACTGTTGCTAAAATAAAACTCTCCCCCCTCATGTAACAATATAATCTGAGAACATTTTGTTTAAATAAAACAAACAAACAAACAAACAACAACAACAAAAAAAAACTGATATATTTTACTGCCATCTCTGCTCTTGTGGTATCTATATTATTAGAATTTTTGACCCAAGTGTAGACTTGCTGTATAGTAACAACAGATTACTTCTCATGTAGGGCACAGTGCATGCTGGTTTACTGATAATGTCCAAACCCACATTTTTCATGTACTTCTCCAGGCATGTTTAGGCAGGGAAGAGGGAGAGACAGAGAGAGATACAGACTGACAGAATATATTCTTCAGTGTGCTTTTAATAGTATTTTTAATTTACCTGTACAAGCATCTGAAGCTTTTAAACAGACACTGAAGAGGGGAAAAAAAAGTAGTTATTCTAGCTTTACCTAGCTAGGAATTGAATCAACTCAGTTAAGCGCTCAAAAAAGCTGATCTCTAAGAATCTTATCATAAATCTTGCATTTTTTATGATTAAAATTAAATGCATAAATATCTCCTACGCTTTGCTTAGTGTCAAATCATTTCCTCAGTAAATCTTCAATAAACGTTTGTGTCAAGTTGCTTCACCCTAGACATCTTGAACCCCATTTGGTGATGCATACCTCTACCCATATCCTGCTGTCCATGCCTGTGGCATTGACTTTTCCAGCGCTTCTGTAAAGCTGAAGCCATTTTGTAGAGTGTAGGAGGAAAGAAGAATTATTATTGACAGAGAAACACATTCAGAATGTCTTTAAAAAAAATTATTAGTGTGATAACTTTCTTCTCTCATTCTGCATATTGCTTTGTAATTATTTTAGATTCTATACATAGACTTGTAGATTTACATAATATAAGCTCATTTTTCTCCTTCCCTGACCATCTTTGAAAACTTATCCCTTGCAGTATATTTATCAGTGTCTCCTTTGACATACTTATCTGGCAATCTGTCTATTGGCATCTTCAGAACATCTATCATGAATGCCTATCTGCACCATTCTCAAAGTCCTTCATTTGTTGCCTTGTCTGTTCATAGTAATTGCCACATTTATCATAGATACTTCTTTTCAAGTAGAAAAAATTTCATTCTGTGATGTTTCATTAAATGTCTTCTTTACAGTTCTTCGTATTTTATTTCTTTTTTTATTGTGATCTATCTCTTCTCAGGAAACAAATATTCAGGTAGTGTCAAAACAAATATCTTTATCGCTTCCTTCATACGCTGAGTTTCTCATCTTGACTTATTTAAGAAAAAAAAGCTCACATATCTGCTGAAATTTGCAGGTCTAAAAGAGGTGCTCCCATGAACCTGCATCAAAATAATGGAAAGTAAAGTCTGAAGAACCAATTAGCTACAATGTTTTCGTAAAAAGTACGGTTTGCTATGTAAGTTCTTCAGTTCATGCAGGCCCACTACCCTTGTTTGTCAAGGTTCCTTTGGATGTGATCTTTTCCTTCTGTTCTATCAACAGCACCACAACTTGGTATCTTCCACAAACTTGTTGAGAGTGCACTTGATCCTGCTGTTTATGTCACTGCTAAAGATGTTGAACACCACTGGTCCAAAGACAGACCCAGCCTCCATCTGGACTTAGGGCTGTTGACCTCAGTCCTCTGATTGTGGACAGTTCTTTATCCACTGAATTTTCCAGCCTTCAAATCTACATCTATAATCTGACTATTTTTGGCACTCTTCACCTTAACACCTCTTACAAGGAAACATACATATTTTACCTATGTTTTCAAACAATTCTTTTCTCATGTACAAGTGTCTAGAGCTTATAGTAACAGAAAGATAGTTCTGGACACAGGAAAAACCAGTTCTTAAGCATAAATTGCAGTAAACTAACCACATCGCATCATTTCAGTTTACAGTTTAGCTGCAGAACTGTGAAAGACAACAATTGTTTTTTTCTCATGGCTCACTGCTTGCTTTCTGAGGAATTTTTTGTGATAAGACTCTGACATATCTAGGAAGTGAGTGGTGAGTGTCATGTGGTGGAAGATCTCACCTGTGAGCAAATAACTGGTATGAGAGATTGGGGAATGGTTCCGTTGTATCCGGTTGAAGGCAAGATACAATGTGATTACTCCCTGCCCCTTCTTATCTGCTGTCAAGGCCCAGAAGATGGGAAAGAAGAAATTCCTGCTTAGACCCAAAAGCAAGGAGCTGTCACTCCAAAAAGAACTGACTCAACCACTTTGGACCTACAAATAAGTTTGTACTGCTTGTAAGAATAATGGAAAGAAGATGTCATCATCAACTGAACAACACAACCTCCAACGACAGATGACCCATTGCTATTGGAGATCACCATCTGATGAGCTACACTGGAATCTCAGTGATCGCTATTTCTCTCTTGCTTTCTACATAGACTGCTTGCTTTTATTTGACCTGTTGTGTCTTAAGCTTTCTTTAGGGTACACATATATCAAAAGAATATCCTCTTCCCCCTATTAATTGGAGAAAGACAAGAATCCATCTTTGCAAATCACAGTATAACTCAGTGAGCGATGTGCCACTCTGTAAACAATTTGCTTATCCTTGGAGTAATGACATAAATAATATAAACAGCAGCACTAACTCTTTGACTTGTGGACATTTGCCTGAGACCATCAATTTATACCACAAAGTATGCTGAACAGGAATCAGATAGCAATGACTTACTGGTTTGTAGCTAATGACGCAGAGATTCAGTGAACCCATACCTGATTATGTGCGCCGGGTGGATTGTGAGTGGTTAAAATAATGTAAAATAATGATAGATTAAGTAGAATAAATATAAATAGATTAGGTACCATATACTCTGCATGTTGACTACTATGCAGAGGTTAGAGTTGTTCAGACAAAATGTAATATGTGATCACATAGGTGCAGCCAACTGTCATTATTTAAACAAAACACTTGGAATAAAATTGTATGTGAACTTTTTTAGGCAATATCTAAATGAATCATTTTTTAATCTAAGAATTTTATTATTTCCCTATTTCAATTATTTTAAATTTAATTTTATTTTATTTGTCTTTTTGTGTGTGTGAGCATTTTACTCTAAGAAGATATCAAAATCCATATATAAAGATAGTACTATTTGAGCAAAGAAAGCTGCCTACAGTTACCTCTGAGTTGATTCCTTAGATTCTTTAGTATTATATTCTAAATTATCTTTCCACATTAATCTTAGTTAGTCTGTTAGTTTTTTTCTTTGTTTTTTTTTTTTTAATTTAATATTGCTTATTTGTTTGTTAAATTGTTAGATTGTTTGCTTAATTAACACTATTCTTGTTCTCCAGTGTTAGCTCCTCAGATTATCTAACTCTTAAAATGTATACATCACTTATTTCTTTTTCCTTCCATGTCATTGTCCAGGTTAAGCATGGTCATTATTTCTAATCAAATGACTAATATGAAAGGGAAATAGTCCAACCAAACTTGCTGTGGACTTTTTTGTTTGTTTGTTTTATTTAGAGAACTAGTCAGGATTCTCAATTTCTGCCTCAAATTACAAAGTAAGAAGTGGAGACAATACTTTTAAAACTGGTTCTGAAAATATATATGTATTTTACTGAAATTGAAAGAAAAAATGCAAATAAGTGGTGCATAAACACAAATCTTTTATATTAAACAAAATGAAATAAAATATTTCATTCTAGTAACTGAGAAAAAGTAATGAAACAAAAACAACAATTTCATTCTCAAAGGATTTCCAACTCTTGATATAAAGTAAACCTAACCAACTCTTATAGGATATCTTCTAAGATTTGTTTTAACCTTTCCATTTTTGATTGCTCTACTCTTGTGTGTAGGCAAATCATATTTACTTTGAAGAAGATGGTCTGAGTCATTCCATGTTGCAGGTTATGATCAGTTCCAAAGGGAGGAAGTTTTGTAAGAGCAGACTCTTCCGTCTATACAGGGGATTAAGGTGAGAAACAAGAGATGCTGAAGTTTTATTAAAAACTGAAAGTTCATCAGTCTGAGAAAAATGCAGACACGTAATGTTTGAAAAAAAAATAGCCAAAACAAATGAAGATCCAATTCATTTTTTTAATCTGGAAAAGTCTTTCATACTTCCTCTTTTGCAGCATACATTAACTTACTCATGCATTTCAATCTCATAAAATTTTCACATATGTTATAAGGATTTTGATGGTTACAGGAAAGGATGGCATACTGTTCATCACACTTAAGTTTCGGATCAGAATCCTGGCAAGTAATGTATCTGTTACTGCATTCTCATCCTGCTTCAATTGCTTTCAAGTATTCTGTTTCAAAAGGGGGAAATTTTTCCAATGTAGTTTAAGTAATAATTAATATTCTTTAAAGCAGATGCAGTATGGTTACTCATTATTTAAAAATAAAATAAAATAAAATAAAAATATTAGAAAACATAAATATGTTAAGTTCTGACATTTTCACAGTGAAGAAACATAGATGTGGGGATCAAGATCTTTCCCTACTTATATGTGGGCTTGTGTCTTACTATAGATCCATTCATAAAGCTGCAATTTGCCTTATTAGCCAGCACAATGGTATAAAATTTAAATTATACATGCTCCTAAGAGAATCAAAGAAATATGACATCCAGAAAGATAAAGAAGCACAATAGAATTTTACCAAGCCTGCAGACAGCTGAACAGATGTCAAAGCAGTCAGCAGCAGAACTAATCAAGGAGTCAGAGAGGGGAGTATGCCAAGGGAGCAGACCCAGGCCCAGATGCCAATGCTAGAAGAATGCATCTCTTAACATCTGGTTGCACCAAACATTCCCCATATGTGAGTATATGTATTGGCTTTGGGCCTAGTTCATTTGAAAAAAAAAAAAAAAACAAACAAAAACAACCCTGCAATGCATTCAGCGCTGCCAGGAATAAGCAGAACTTCTGCCAAATTGGTGCTGAAATTCTATGAATCCGACAATTGCTTTTCTATTTCTAAATCTATAATGTGTCTCAGTGGTAGCTCTGCTTGTGTATACGTTTTTGACTGTAAAATATATTTCAACCTGTTTAAGCCAAATCTTACCTAAAACAGCTTGCTGGAATGAACATGTCAATAGATCTTAAAAACAAATAGTTAAACAAATAAACAAACAAAGATAAATCAAAAATAAAAGCAACAGAAAGCACACAGAACATACCAAGCAAATGAAACAAAACAAAGGCATGAGAAACTTTAGCCTTACATAAGTAGGTTCTTTATAGTGTATAACTGATTAGATTTCTGATTGAGATTGAGATAAACTTACACCTCCTCTTAATATCCACTACAGGCAACATGAATTATTGACCTTTACCAAAACTTGTCAGACAAGGGACAAGTACTTACATAGTATGAAATATGACACTGGTAATTAATTTTTACTTTCTAAGCTTCTGCAAGTTTCTAAGCATCTGTTTTGTTGTTGCTGGCATTTGTTTACTTCCTTTTGCATAAGCATTTAAATAAAACTAAAATAACCCTTAATGTTAGAGTTTTGGGAACATATAAGTTTATGTTAGTAAGAAAACGAATAAACATCCAGGTCATGAAAAATTGAGAACTTGGAGATATCAGTGAAAACTGGCAATCATATCAAGGTTTTATAAAAAATGTATACTAATTTAGTGATCAAAAGAGATGATTCTCCCACCATGCAGAATTTTGCACAGACTGACTTTGAATATTGACTACAATTCAGGGCTCTACAGTATAAATAGTATATGAATGTACTTGTAAATATTAAAATATTTTAATATAATTATACTATAAAAAACCATTAAGACATCCTCCCACAGGCGAGCAACAAAACTGGTCAAAGGGTTGGAGGTGTCCTGGGTATTCTAGTTTAGAGAAAAAGAGGCTCAGTGGTGATCTCATTGCTCTCTATGCAATGACAATAGGAGGTTTTGATCGCTTTTCCTGATAATCAGTGATAGAAAACAAACTTATGACACAAAGCTGCGTCATAGAAATTTCACGCTAAACACAATGAAAAAAGTATTTACTGTGAGGATGATTAAAAGATGGAACAGGATTTCCAGGAAGCTTCTTAACACCCTTGTTAATATGCTTTTGACATGGAAGAAGTCAGGCAGTTTGACTAGAAAATCTCTGAAGGTTATTTCCAACTGAACTATCCTATCCTATCCTATCCTATCCTATCCTATCCTATCCTATCCTATCCTATCCTATCCTATCCTATCCTATCCTATCCTATCCTATCCTATCCTATCCTATCCTAATCCTTTCACCTTCACAGCAGTTGAATGGAGATAATTCAAATATTGCTCTTGTGATGTAACTTTTGAAAGTTAATGTCATCTTTAATCTTATTTTGGTACCAAAGACAAATCAAGAATCAGATTCTAATGCTAAGTACACAGCAACTAGTATCAAGGGTTGTATGGCACAAAACAGCCCATGCTGAGGCTCTTAAATCTGTTTCTTCACAGATACTATTGCACTCAGAATCTTACTACAGTCACACAAAAAGGTAAACATATTTCTATATGAACAGTGACAGTGATCTGGGTTGAGAACTAGTTGTCTGTCAGAACTCAGAGGCTTATGGTCAGCAGAACAGAATTAAGTTGTAGGCCTGTATTTTAGCAGTGTTTCTCAGGGATCAGTGCTGGGTCTGGTCCTGTTCAATACCTTCATCAGTGACCCTGATGAGGGGATAGAGTCCACCCTCAACAAGTTTGCTGATGATGGAAAGCCAGTAGGAGTGGCTGACACACTAGAAGGCTGTGCTGCCATTCAGCGAGACCTGGGCAAGCTGGAGAGTTGGACAAAAAGGAACCGGATGAGGTTTAACAAGAGCAAGTGTAGAGCCTTGCACCTAGGGAGGAATAACTGCATGCACTGGTACAGGTTGGAGGATGAGATGCTGGAGAGGAGTTGACAGGCTGGCCATGAGCCAACAGTGTGCCCTGGTGGCCAAGAAGGCCAATGGCATCCTGGAGTGCATTAAGAAGAGCGTGGCCAACAGGTCGAGGGAGGTGTTCCTCCCCCTCTACTCTGCCCTGGTGAGGCCACACCTGGAGTATTGTGTCCAGTTCTGGGCTCCCCAGTACAGAGAAAACAGGGATCTCCTTGAAAGAGTCCAGCAGAGGACTGCAAAGATGATAAATGACCTGGAGCACCTCCCTTATGAGGAAAGGCTGTGAGACCTGGCTCTTGAAAAAAGAAGACTCACTGGGGATCTGATCCATGCCTATAAATATCTAAGGTATGAGAGGCAAAGGGACGAGGCTGGAGTCTTCTCAGCAGTATGTGGTGGTAGGATGACGGGAAATGGACACAAACTGGAGTATAGGAAGTTTTGCACAAATGTGCGTGGGAACTTCTTCACAGTGAGGGTGACAGTGCACTGTCACAGGCTGCACAGAGAGGTGGTGGAGTTTCCTTCTCTGGAGTTTTTCAAGACCCACTTGGACGCCTACCTGTGCAACCTGGTCTATAGAGCCTAGTTTAGCAGGGGGGTTGGACTAGATGATTTCTAGAGGTCCCCTCCGACCCCTACAGTTCTGTAATTCTGTGACTCTGTGAGTAGTAAGACTAGTAGTAATCAGTTTATTTCATGTACCTGAGAGACATTTCATGCTATTTTTAATTTTATTTTATTTTTATCATTTTCTACTTTCTCACTGGTTACTATCTTAAACTGGAATACTAATTTAAAGGGTTGCTGTTTTTTGTAATACAGCAACTGAGGATTTTCAGAACTTTACTGCATGGAGTATTCTCTGATATTCATCTACAGCAGAGCAGCAAATGGTCACTTGGGCTCTAGGACTGCAGCAAACAGGCAATGCCATCTCAGGCCAAGACAAGCTAGGATAGGTCCTTGGAGTCCTGAAAACTGCCAGCTTACAGCTTAACACTACAAGGGCAAAAAGTATTTACTAGATTACAGAACTTGGAGCTATGGAGAGGAGGTTGTTTTGGAATAAAACTTATCTGATGACTAGTAAACATTCTGTGTCTTCCTGGAACTCACCTCCTGGAGTGCTTTCATGTGGAAGAGGTAAGTTTTACTCTCTGGGTTTGTGTCTTATGATGTGAATACATAAGGTGGAGAGGTGAGAAGGCAGGGGGTGAAAGATGACAATGAAGAGATTTATTTCAAAGTGTATATCTGAACTAAAATGCAAAAGGAGAGATATTCTAAGTACATTAGGAGTTAGTCTTATTTTGAAAAGTGATTTTTGACACTTAGAGTTTAGGCTTCTAAATGCTTTGGTCACTTTTGAAAAGAATTGTACCTTATAGTTATTAATGTAAGCCTCTTTTATTCTTGCTTGAGGGTCAGGCTTCACCCCCTGTGTATTTTTCAGACTATTTTCCCAAAGGCACTACTTTACACCAGCAGACACAAGATATTTGCAATTCTCAAACTGCAAAACCTTGCTGAACTGCAGAATGCTATTGCTGATCTGAGCTTCTGTAATTTTTAATAGCTTTTGTGGCTGTAGGCAGATATCGCCTCTCAAGTGTTTCTGATGGAGAGGAAGAGAGTCCAAAGGCCAAAAACACACAAGTCACCTCTTTCCCTCCTCATAATGAGATGGGAAAGGAAAGATTGAACTTTCAGCTATTTCTTGCATGTGTCTCACAAAAAAGAAAAACGATATGCCTGCCACAATCACCATTTTGTTCATTCCTGCAGGCACCTTATGCAATTGTTCTAGGAGTCAGCATGAAGTCATATGACTGACTTTCAAGAATGGATACACAGAGCTCAGATTAATATTACATTTAATATTCAGATAAATATGAGGTTAATTATTGTTTTTTATTGAAAATTAGTTTAAGCTGCTATATCACATTTAGCCTTATCGAACAATGACCAATGCCTCACAATGAAATGAAATCACAGTGATATTATGGTCCCTGCCAAAGAATTTAAGTAAAATAAGCTGAAAAAAAAAAAACCAACAACTTTAAAATTCCCAAGAAATACATGATTTCTAGTATGTCTACAATCAATACCATCAAAATGATGGATTGTTTCAAGTTTTTCTTGACCCAGCCCCATAAGCACACATATCTCTCAGCAACAACCAAACTGGCAGTGCTCTATTAATGCTGACTAGACAGACATCAGAACAAAATGAGGCTGCAGTGTAGTGTTAACTCAAGTAATGGCAAATAATTTTATGCATTTTGATCCACTGGCTAAACACAGACAGGTGAGAAGCAAAGAATATGCAATAATGTTTTCCATTCTGATAAAGGAATTTGAGTATAGGGTGATCACTGCTCGAAAAATGGATGGCTAGTAACAGTGACTATGATGAAAAAGTGTTTTGTAGCTGAAAATGTACACTATTAAATAGTTTCATGGTGCTCTGTGTATCAGTTGTGGTTTCCATGGAAAGAAATAGGAGGTGATATTTTTAGTGCAACCTATATATATGCAGACCAAGACAATATCTCTTCATTCAATGTTCCCCAGGCAAGCCAAAATGTTGGATACCCATGACACATAACAGAAGTTGCTTTGCACTTTTCATCTTACCTGTACTTTTTACTTAATCCATTAAGGTCAGAGCCCTTCAGGAAAGAGATATTTAGACAGCTGCAGGCATAGCGGGTTAAAGTCCATGTTCTATCTTGTAGACAAATTATCAACATTTCTTTATTCAGATCATGCTACTTGATGCTAGGTACTCCATTATTGTTACCTACTAAATTTAATTTATTTTCCTTAACCATCAATCTCTCTTTTTCCAAATGGCACTTCAAGTCACTCTGGTCCTAACATTCAAGTGTAAAATGTATATATCAGCTTTAAACCTTAAAACTCCATAAGGATCTTTCTCCATTATTCAACAGTAGCTATTTTTGCATATCTAAACGGGCTGTAAAGTTAAGGAATTATTTGTATTTCTTTTTAGTAAGATAATTTTAAATATGTTCTGATACACTTAGGAAAAGAAAAAAGAATTCACTTTTATCTCTAATTGAAAATAAGAGAAAAAGAAATTTATATTAATTCAATTTTGGTTCCCTTTGATGGTATTAATTCACAGCTCAGTGGACTCCCTCTTAGCCATGGCAACAACATTTTAATCATATGTAATTCTGAAACCCTAGATGTGAAACACAAAATTATCAAAATTTCCACTGTTACTGATAAGTTTCTTAAGTAACAAGTTTCATTATCCACTTTAGCTCTAAGAGATGGAAGTACTTTTAACTAACATATAAAGGTTGGATTATTTAGGCCTTATTGGTTTCGTTTAAACTGCTGATCAGAATAAGAAGTAATTTTCTTTATTATCACTAGCTTTCAGAGAATTGAAAAGCATCAAAGCATAAAATTTAATCATACATCATCCACCTCTCCTCTTTAGAAACATTTATTTCTCCTTTAAGTGTTTCCATTATCTTCCCTTTCTTTATGTATCAAGCATTCACTTTAATAATGCTTTTCTGATGTTACAAGTAATAACACCAAATCATAAACTAAGTGATTTGGGGTAAGAGTAGGTTAACAGACTGAAGAATAGTTCAGGGTAAAAGAAGAAATATTAATGAACGCAAGGCTGATGGAAGTACAACCTGGATGGGGAGGATAAGACTAATGAAGGTTGAGCAAAAACAATATGATGGCCAAATGGTGGTTGAGCAGAGACAATAAACTGTGGAACCATGCCTAACTGGGAACCAGATGTAACCAGATTACTTCCTTAACTACAGTGAGGTGAGAAGTACACATTGAGGAAGACATACGGCCTCTGCCCATGATCACCAGGGGACTCCGTGCATGCTCAAGCTAAAGGAATTCAAGGCAGACCAACAGAAATGATTTATTGTACCTGATTTTAATAGTCCATCCCACTCTCAGGAATGTAATGAATATGTATGCTTTTTACTTCTAATATGTAACTACCTCTACCCCACCTTTGTGCAAGTTAGGCAGGGCTCCTTGCATTGCACCCAGTGTGTGTGCGCAGTGCTGAATAAACATATATGCTTTATACCCTAACTCAGGGTTATAGAGTTTGATTCTGCAAATGACTAAGTAAAATGGAATCTTGATAGTGATTACATACAAATCATCAATAAATAAATTTAAAGTCCTTGGAGGGTGAATCTATTAATTGATTTTTGTCCTATGCATGATGTTTTAAAAATTCCTTTGCAGGATCATTTTCTGTCCTTTGAATCTCACAAAACTGTAGATGAATCCTTGTACTGAATTAACAAACAACAACAAAATTCTCATATAAGAAAAAACAGAAAAAAAGTTTGAGATGAAACTTCCATACATATAGAATACTGCTAAATAAATTATTTTAATCACAACAGAACCAGGAATCTTACAGGGAGTCTGAATAGCAAATAGATTGTTCTGTAAAATGAAGACAATTCTTGGAAAGAAAATTTTTGCATCATTGCTACTGAGGAAGAAAGTTTAAACATAGGAATTGATAGAGGTTTAAACAGAGGAATTTCCGGATGAACTGTATTACAAAAGATAATGTCAGAATATATTTTGAATAAATAAATGAATAGAAGTCATTCAGAGGGACCTGGACAGGCTGAAGAAATGGGCCTCTGTGAACCTAATGAGGTTCAGCTAGGCCATGTGCAAAGTGTTGCATTTGGACTAGGGCAATTCCAGATGTTTAGACAGATGGGGAAGAACTCCTGGAGTGCAGACCTGCGGAGAAGGACCTGGGTGTCCTGGTGAATGAGAAAATAGAAATGAGCCAGCAGTGTGTGCTTGCAGCCCAGAGGGACAACTATATCCTGGACTGCATTAAAAAAGGGGTGACCAGCAGGGAGAGGGACGCAATTGTCCTATTGTTATTATTATTATTATTATTATTATTATTATCAATTAGTTTGTTTTGTTATTTTGTTTTGGCGAATAATTGAATTTGTTTTGGGAGTTACAATTAAGATAGAAAAATGCATGGAGCATGGCTGCCCTTTAGCCAGAAAAACACATATACAGTGGTTATTCTCCACAGACACATTATTTTTGTTTGGATTGGAGAGCTATTTGGACAGTGAGAACATAAGGCAGAGTACTCCAAGGAGAAACATTATTTATGAAGTAGGTTTTTCTGAACCAGAAAAAAAAAAAAAAAAAAAAGACGACTGAAGAAATATACGGGTATATAAAATATAGAAGATGGGGGAGATGCACCACTGTGGTACTGAGTAAAAGATGCTTTCAACTTTGAGAAGCAGAAAAAACTAGACAAAAATTCGTGCAGTTAAGCTACCTGAAGTAAACTAAAACACTCTCAGATTTATCCTGTTGCAGGAATGAGTTCCCATCAAAGCAAGAAAACTGACAGGACATGCTAAAATTTAATATACAGGAAACTTGTTGACCATCTTTGCATCACCCAAAACCCATCAGCTTTCCTAGTTTTTGAACATTTTTCTCTTTAATTCATAGCTCGCCAGTTAGGACATTCAGGCAAACTATCTAAAAAGCCTACTTTGAACGCTGATGAAGAGCTACATGCATTTTTCACATCTGGAGAAAAGAATCACTCTAGAGAAACTCCTTCTAATTCTGAAAAATGTGTATGTATATGTGTAAAGTAACCTATAAAGGATGCATGTCTCCAACCGATACACCAGTAGTGGGCTGTCGCAGCAGTTAAAATGTAGATATTATCAGAGAAAGAATGTGAAGGTTTCACACTTATGGACAGCTAATCTCCATCATGCCACTCTGTCACTCCCACTCCTCAAAGAAAGAGGGGGAGAAAATACAGTGGGAAAAAAAGATGTGCAGCTTACCATAAGGACAATTTAATTAAAAATAAGAGAAAGATGAAACAAAATCAAAAGCAAGTGCTGTTTAGACACATCTTTGGAAATAGGATAGCAGTATGCATAAAGATTGTTGAGGAGGACAGATATTTTTGTAAAAAGAGCCTTTCCAACTGGTCCTTCTTTCCCAGTTTTTATTGCTAAGGGTGACATCAGACATCATAGAATGTCCTTTTTACCAGTATAGATCAATTGCCTTAGTAATGATGTCATCTCCTTACCTATTGCCCACAGTCACTCTACTCACTTTAGCAGAGTTTGGAGAAAGATTTTATTCTGTGACAGCATGGCTCAGCAAAAGAAAAGAAAAAAAGTGTGATGTAATTGCTGTTTTAGATACAAGTGAAGAATGCAATGAAATATTACAGGGAAAGTTAATTTCATACCAGCCAAATCTGGTAGGGGGAATTTATGTGAACAAGCTTAATGAAGAGCCACAGTATCTTAGACTCTTAGACTCTTAGAATCATAGAATTGATCAGGTTGGAAAAGACCTTCAGGATCATCAAGCACAGCCACAATTAGACCATACTACCCTAACAACCCACCACTAAAACATGCCCCTGAGCACATATCCAGATGGTTTTTAAACCATTCAGGAATGATGACTCAACCACCTTCCTGGGGAGTCTATTCCAGGTCTTAACAGCATTTTCTGTAAAGAAGTCCTTCCTGATATCTAACCTAAACCCCCCCTACTGCAACTTGAGGCCACTTCTCCTTGTCCTATCACCTGTCACCAGTGAGAAGAGACCAACCCCACTCTTGCTGCAATCACCTTTCAAGTATTTGAAGAGAGCAATAACGTCTTCCCTCAGCTTCCTCTTCCCCAGTCTGAACAGCCTCAGTTTCCTCAGTTGCTCCTCATAGGTCATATTCTCCAAGTCCTTCACAAGCCTTGTTGCTTACTAAAGGAAATGTTTTTAAAAGCAAGCTAACAATTACTATTCTATTTTAATTTGACATTGAAGTTTGAAACCATTTGAAAAATCTATGATTATGCATCATGATTATTATGAACAGACAGAAGCTTCAGTATTCTTCACTTAGGAATTGAAGCTAGAAGATGCTAAGTACATTCATTTCTGTAGAGAAAGTTTACAATAAAGATCAGGAAGATGGAGGGTGTTTATCACACGTAGAGCTGTTCTATTCATTTTTTCTTATTAACAGTGTCAAGTTTATCTTAAGAAAGTTAAGGTGATCCTCTCTATTTAGTTTGCTCTGGTGAAGTCACATCTCAAATACTTGGGAATGCACTGGGTTCCTCAGTTTAAAAAAAAGACAGGAATCCCCTAGAAAGGGTCTAGCAAAGGGCCCCAGAGATCATTAAGAACCTGAAGCATCTCCTGTATAAAGAAAAGCTGAGACATCTAAAACTCTTCTATCTTGAGAAGACTGAGGGGTTCTCATAAATATTCATATTCATAAATATCTAAAGTTAAGGAACAAAGTCTAGGGAGGTAGACTTTTCAGTGGTGTATAGCAATGGAAAAAGAGGAACATCACATTTCATGCTAACACAAGAAATAATTTCTTCACTGTCAGAGTGATGGAGCACTGGAATGGGCTGCCCAAAGAGATTGTGGAGTCTCCTTTGGAGATATTTAAGACCCACCTGGCTGCCTATCTGTGCTACTTACTTACCTTATTTAGAAATGGGATTGGACTTGATGATCTCTAGAGGTCCCTCCTTACAGTTCTGCTACTCTGTGATTCTGTGAACATCATTAGGTTCTCTCTACTCTTGATTGTTCAGGTTCCTCTAAATTAAATTATCAAATCATAGAATTGCAGAATTGTAGAATCGTAGAATCATAGAATCATAGAATCATAGGGGTTGGAAGGGACCTCAAGAGATCATCGAGTCCAACCTCCCTGCCAAAGCAGGTTCCCTACACCAGGTCGCACAGGTAGGCGTCCAGGTGGGTCTTGAATATCTCCAGAGAAGGAGATTCCACAACCCTCCTGGGCAGCCTGTTCCAGTGCTCCGTCACCCTCACCATAAAGAAGTTCTTGCGCACATTTGTGCGGAACTTCCTATGCTGCAGTTTCTGGCCGTTTCCCCTCGTCCAGTCTCCACACACTGCTGAAAAGAGTTTGGCCACGCCACTTTGTACCCCACGCCTCAGATATTTATAAACCTGGATCAGGTCCCCTCTCACCCTTCTTTTTTCAAGGCTAAAGAGACCCAGTTCACTTAACTTTTCTTCTTAGAGGAGATCCTCCAGGCCCTTCACCATCTTTGTGGCCCTCTGCTGGACTCTTTCCAGGAGATCCCTGTCTTTTTTATACTGGGGAGCCCAGAACTGGACACAGTACTCCAGATGAGGCCTCACCAAGGCAGAGTAGAGGGGGAGGATCACCTCCCTTGACCTGCTGGCCACGCTCTTTTTAATGCATCCCAGAATGCCATTGGCCATCTTGTCCACGAGAGCACACTGCTGGCTCATGATCAACTTGTTGTCCAACAGGACACCCAGGTCCCTCTCTACAGAGCTCCTCTCTAGCAGAAATCCTTTCCTTCTGTCATACCAACTGCACCATTCAGCTTAGTGTCATGGTTTTATGATTTTTGGCATTGGTATTCCAGATCATAACATCATGTAATCATCACGGAACCAGGTCAATCCAGCCCAGTAAACCGTTGACACTTAGTGTTGCCAGCAAATTTGCTGAGGGTACACTTGATCCCAATGTCTGTGTCACTGATGAAGATTTTGAGCAGTACTGGTCCCAAGATTGATCCCTGATGGACACTACTCACCACAAACCTCCACCCAAACGTAGATTCATTGACCAAAATCCTCTAACTGTGACTATCCAAACAATAATTTATCCACTGAATATTCCAGCCTTCAAATCTGTATCTTTCCTATTTAGTGATAAGAATGTGGTGTGGGACCATATCAAAGACCTTGCACAAGTCAAGTTAGATGACATCAGTTGTCCCTTCTTGATCCACTGATGTCACTTCGTTATAGAAATCCACAAGATTGATAGGGCACAGTCAGCTCTTGGGGAAGATGTGTTGGCTTGTGTCTGCTTTAACACAGTTCCCAGGAGAATCTGCTTCATGACATTCCCAGGTAGAGAGGTGAGGCTCAGCGGCCTGCAGTTTCCCTGATCTTCCTTTCTCTCTTTCTTAAAAATGGGTGTGCTGATTCCCTTTTCCCACGCACCTGGACTTCACCTGACAGCCACAACTTTTCAGATGTGATGTAGAGTGAGTTGGCAAATGCGTCAATCCATTCCCTCAGGACCCTAGGATTCATGTTATCCTGCTTACACATGCACATATTCAGCCTTGTGAGACAGTCTTAGGCTTAGTCTTCTGTTACAGTGGGAGAGATTTTGCTTTCCCAGCCACCATCTAGCGGTTCAGGGAGGTGAGTGAAACCTGAGAAACCTGTTTGAAGGTGAAGACCTAAGGCAAATAACTCATTTAGTACCTCAGCATTTTCCATGTGTGTTGATGCTTGTTCCTCCTTCTTATTTATTTGAGCACTGACCAGAAAATCAAGTAGCTACAGTCACAACATCGATACTTTGCAAAACAACTGAATTTTACAAGGAGATTCAACCACTGAAATTCTCTGTGACAATGTGTTTGTGAGTAGTGATTTTTCAAATCCTGATGACACAGTGAAGACACTTGTTATGTCTTCTTAATATACTTTGAGCAGAAAATCCAGTTCAATTTCATGCAAACAAAAATACTTCTACAAATTGAATCACTACATAGGAAGTAGGGACAGTAAGAGATACATTAGAAAACAGAATATCAATCTGAACCAAAAGCTGAGACAAAGGAAGCCAAAGGGATTCAGATATATTGCTATTATTTAAAGCTTGATTAAAAGGTCCTAGAAGCCTTATTCCATAGTAGGATAGGTCAGGTAGGATAGTTTTAGGCACTCAAAAGAGAATTAATGAGAACAGAGATCACTTTTCCACTCCTGAAGTGTCATAATGAAAAAGATAAGATGATATTTGTCATAGTAGGGTAGAAATAATTCTCTTCAGCCTCCTGTTTAACTATCAGTGTTTTGTTAAAGCAAATCAGTTTTCAGAGTGTATCCTATATTCGATCATCCTTCACCTCTTGTACAGTATTTGGTTCCACTAATGCTTTTGACTTCTGCTTTAAATCCACTAATGCTTGTGACTGTACAAACTTTCTGTTTTGACTTGACAGTGAATTATATTTCTGAAAAGTCTGAATAGTGGCAGTGTTAAATTACGCAGCAAACTACACTGATACATGAAATTTGTTTGCTTATTTATTTATTGATTTCTAACAATAAGTTCCTATTTTGTGTGACAATGTAAAATATGTCCATGTAAAGAGCGGCCATTTAGTTATCAGCAAGTCACAATGCATTTAGTAATTCAAATTCACATGGTAGATTAAACGAAGAATATTAGATAAAAATTACCATTAAATAATAAAAAAATAAATCTGATGAATTTTTTTCTTTTTCAGTTGGTAGACTATGCTTTTATGTAAAAGAAACTGCTGAAATATTCTGCACTCATGTTACCTTGTTTCCAGCTTCTCTTTCTTCTCTACTTTTTATTCTTGTGTTGATATGTTGAAATTCACTAGGATGAGTTATTCAGTGAAGTGACAGTATATCTTAAAATCCACTTTTCAGTACTACTATGTACAAGGCAGCTATGTAATGAAAAAAAAAAAAAAAGAAAAACAACAAAAAAAAGAACATATGTCAATTTGTCAGAAACATAAATTTTACACGTTAAATGTCCTAAGAAAGGGAGCTTCTTGTGAGAAAAGTTATTTTTTGTGATATGGAGATCAGTTTAATCTGAAAAGAAAGAGAAAGCTAATGCTATTATGTTTTTAAAGTCACCTAAGAAACAATAAATATTTCAGAATTTTGCCAAATCCTAAAATGCAAATATATATTGCTAGCTAAAGAAAAGAAAATAGATTTTCCATAGAAGGAACTTACACTATCAGATGCTAGAAACACAGTCTTTGATTTATGGTTGATAAACATCTACATAACAAACAACAAGCTCTCTAAGGGTAAAAGATTTTTTCCTGAGGAACCTATTCACAACAAACTAGGCCTGAAGATAAAAGTGTATTGTAGAGTGCAATTGCACTAGAGGGAAACATAAATAAATTCTGCCAATCTGTCAGTTTCAAAGAACTCTTTGAGAATGGCAGCAATGAAAACATGACTGGTATAATATCACAGTGATTCTTATATGATACAGACTTTAAAATAAGATGTAATCTTAAATGTCATTTTCGCTTCATTTCTATTCTTCCATTTTCACTTTTGCTGACTAGAATTACCCTAGGTTACTGACAAAGTAAATGTACCAGTTATTATGAATATTCTTACATTCATATGAATACTGTGTTTACATTTATTTTTGCAGAAAATTGAAAGAAGGATACTCTAAAATGTGTGCTTTTCATAAATAAAATATTTCCCATCTTCCCTCCCAAGGAAAAAAAAAATCCAATACTTTATAAGTTGTTACACATAAAGTACAGTTTACATTGATTCTGCTGTCTGGAAACAAAAAAAACAAACAAGCCATTTTTCTTTTCTTTAATGGGGAAGAGAAAATGACATCATTAAATAGTTTTGTATATTTTTTTTTCTATTTTTTGAGTACATAATTCTCAATCTTAGGAGTAAAATTATTGATATTCAACAAAACTAAGAAAAAATCATTATCTGATTAGCACATTCTACTATTTAAAATGAAAGTATCCTAATAGATCTTCCATTTTCACAGAGATGAAATTGAACTCATTTCCTCACTAAAATGCATAGCCCCTTATTTATGGAATAGAATTTTGAAACACCAATTTGTAGTTGCTTTTAATGGACTATATACTTTCGTTATTCAAAGAATTACATCTGAATGGCGTTTTATGAACTGAACTTTTAAAGACATGCAATCCTAATGATTTTCTCTGTTTTGTGAGAAATTTAAATGATTATACGAATGAAAACATTAGTAAACTCAGTTGCTTTGAAACTGTTGTTTTGATCTTTATTTCTCAGGGAGAAAAACAACATGGAATGTTCAAATCATAGTTGTATACACAAGGAAACTGCATTAGTTTTTCATTATTTAGTGATGTTTAATATAACTAGCAAGACTGAATAAATTTTATCAATCCATTCAAAAGTAGCTGTGGGTTGAGGTTAAATCAATTTAGTAAATGGAAAAGGAAGAAGAAATAAAGATGATAGTAATGACAATTTTAAATATATAATGTAAAATTACATAACTGCAGCAGAAATACAAGTCACCTACAACACAATTCCTCACCACCCATTGACCAATGCCCAAGCAGACCCCAACAACGAGTTGGCTAACAACCCAGCCAACTGGCTACCATTTTTCAAGTTTCTTTTCAGATGATGTTATATGGTATGAAATAACCCTTTCTCCAGTTCAAGTCAGCTGTCCTTATTATGTCCCCTTCCAGCCCCTTTTGCCCTCTCATCATCCCTCACTGGCAGGACAGGTCAAGAAGTTGAAAAGCAGAAATGCCTTTAGCTCAATACAGCACTGGTCAGCAACAAAAAGAATGTCAGTACTTTGCCATATTATTTTTCTCCTAAAGTCAAAATTTAGCATCATGCCAGGCATTATGAAGGAAAAATCAACTCTGTCACAGTTGAAACCAGAGTAAGCATGCTTTAATAATCCAATTTCAAATCACTAAGTAAAAATTATGCTTGCTTTCTCAGCATGGTGCATATTATATTCCATATAAAAATCCTCATATTTTCTTCTCACATTATTCTCATATTTATAGCTAGCTCTAAAACTATGAGTTTGTTGTAATCCAACATTGCAATTATTTTAGTAATGTGCTGATGTGTTTCAAAGATATTTAAATTCAGTATACCTGGTTCATATATATTTTAGAATATGAGTACTAATAAAAATAGTTTCAAATGTAATATCACATACATTATCTATCTATCTGTCTATCCGTCTGTCTGTCTGTCTCTCTGTCTAATCTAGTTATAATCCTTTCTTGAAATTAAATTTTGGCACTATGTGACAGGATCAGGTTAGGAATTAGATAATATTCATATAGGCAAACCACATAATTACTGCAGTCTTCTGATCTATCTTAAAGTTCACACTTATTAAGAAATATTTAAATGTAAAGACTATGATTCATTTGGTGAGGATTAATTCACCAAAGATAATACAACACACAGCAGAAGAGGATTGATATTGCTAAGCTTTTAAGATACAATTCAGGACACTACTTAAAGGTAGGATTTTTGATAAAAAAAAATTATCTTGCAGATAAATTTAATGAAGTTAGGAATAAATAAAGAGATGAAACAAATGCATGTTTTGGGTATCTTAATTTAGTTATTTGATTTTAGTTATTTGAAACTCTTGGTAATACAAAGGCTCTGAAGGTAGATTATTTACTCTTTTGTATTTTTAAAGGAGAAAAATCCTTCTAGTTTACATATGTGGTGAAGAGGAGCATAGTCTATACAGTGATGGCTATTTCATTGGTGGCATTCTTCCTTCTAAATTAGAAATATATCTCTCTCAAAAAAGAAAAAGATTATGTTGTAAGTATTTATTTGTCTCAGAGAATGCTGACATTTCTTTCTTAGAGAACATTTGAAAATACCATAGAATCATTTAGAATCAATTTCCTGAGTTGGAAGGAGCCCAGATGGATGTCTGTGTCCAACTCAAAATTTAAATCATGTATTTGTGAGTATTCCCCAAACACTTCTTGAACTCTGGTGGGGTTGTAACTGTAGACACAGGCTCAGGAAGCCTGTAAATCACCCTCTAGTTGAAGAACCTTCTTTTCATATACAACCTGATGCAGACCCTACTCAGCATGATGCTACTCCCTCAGGTCCTGTAGCTATCAGAAGGGAGAAAGAACAGTGCCTACCCCTCCCCCCCCCCCATGAGTAAGCTCCAGGCTACCATGAAGCCTCCACTCAGTCTTCTCTTCCCTGAGATGAACAAATCAAGTGACCTCAGATGTTCTTCATATGCCTTTCAATTCAGACTCTTTCACCATATCTGTTGTCTTACTTTGAACAATCCCTAATAGTTTAGTATCCTTACATTGCAACACTATACTTCTTCATATTGCAACATAGTACTTGTCATAATGCCCAACCAGCACAGAGTACAATAAAAAAATTACTTCCCTCAAATGGCTGGCAGCGTTGCGCCAGATGCATCCCAGGATACAGTTAGATCTTTTTGGTGCTGAGGCAGAATATTGATTTAAATTCAACCTACAATTGACTACAATTCCTAGATTTCTTTCTACGGAAATGCTCTCCACTCTCTCCTCCCCATCTGTACACATATCCAGGGTTGTCTTGTCCTAGGTGCACAATCTAGTACTCGCTTTTTTCTTTTTTCTTTTTTTTTTTCCTAACTTCATGCAGCTGGCATACCCAGCCCTCTAATTTGTCAAGATCACTCTGGAAGGACTCACTGAAAGGATTCTCTGCCCTTGAGGTTTAAAAACTCCTCTTGATTCATTACTATCTGTTAACATACTGAATATGCATTTAAGTACAAAATAATTTCTAAAAACATTAAAGGTAACTAGTCTTAAAAGATATAATATATAATATATATAATATATATATCCCTGTGGAACCTCACAAATGTCTGGCAAGCAGTCTGAGGTAGCCCCATTTCCTATAATACTTTAGGCCCCAGCCCTTAGCTAATTGTTCATCCACAATACTATGTATCTATCTACTCTATGCTGGACATTTTGTCCAGAAAGATACTGTGAGAAAGAGCATCGAAAACTACAGAAATACAAAGATTACAGCTACTGGCTTCCTTTGAATTATCATTTTTAAGTAGGTAGGGTTTTTTGTTAGTCTTATGGAATACAAAATGCTATTTTATCCCTGGATAAGGAGTTTTGTGAGACCAAATTAAGACTTTTACTAGATCAGTAACTGGAATTTTTTTCTTAAACTTCAAAAAAGTAAGCATAACGCCTTTCTTTGTTACATGTTTCTTATGTTTTCGAGATGTTATTCAGTATTACAGGCTACAAAAATAAAAACATTTGAATCAAATAAAAAAAAATTAGAATTCATTCTCATGCTATCATGACAAAATGAAGAAAGAAATAGTTTGTATAAATCATGACAGCTTTCAACAATGTTAACATAAAAAAAAAAATCCTCTAATTTTTTCGAAAAGTAATAGGTGTTTTTGGTAGCTAATGGGCTATATTTAGATCAGCTAACTGGTAAATTAACTAGTTAATTGCTAATTTCCTTTTTATCTGAAAACCTCTTATCTATGGTCACACAAACACTGGTATTTGTAAGCTTATTCAGGAATCTTTAGACTGTTAAAGTAGAAAAATGGGTAATGTTTGAAATATGTTTATATTAATATTTTTATTTTTTTTATTTTTTGCACTGCATCATAGAACCAGATCCAGAAGGAACACAGGAAGTCTCTAGTCCAGCCTCCTGTTCCACGCAGAGTCAGCTGTGAGATCATTCCAGGTTCATTCAAGGCTGAATCTAGTCAGGTTTGTCAATGACCTGGTATAGTATTAGCCTTCACTAGTTTCTCCTTATGTCCCTTCTGGTCCTCTCTAGTTTCAGCTTAAGCCTTTTGCTTGTCATCTTTCCACCAAGCACTGTGAGGAGTAAGGCTCCATTCCCTTGCTGTTTTCCAGGGCATACTGCTGGCTCCTTATATACTCACTGTTAACCAAGATTCCCAGTCTTTTTCAGGAGAGCTACTTATCTAGACAGTCTTTCTCCAGGTTGTATTACTGCAAGGGATTCTTTCTCCCAGGCAATGGACTTTGTTTTTTTCCTTTCATAAAATTCTTCTTGATCCATTTTTCCAGAACTTTTATCCAGTTTTGGATGTCAGCTCTGCCCCAGAGGTTTTGATTTCAGCAGATCCTTGACAACAATGTTAAATGGTATAGGTATCAGAATAATTGATTTGAGGACGGTTAATATTTTATTTTCATTCTTACTTTGAGTTAAATAGTTCATGGAAATTGCATTTGTTTTACTTTTAGATTTTTTTGGGGAAAAGTAAATGATACCTTTGTGAAAAATGAAACAAGAAAACGTGCTGATTCATAAATGTACAACAATAAGCTTATGCATTTTATTTAAATGTGAAAATTTCCTTGCATTGTTACATTTTCAGCACAGAAAAAGACAGCTGAAAGTGGTTGGCACAAGTTTCTACAAGTGTGAAATATATGTATGAATGTGTCTATTTCCTCTCTGGATTCACAGTCATACTTTTCATGGGCAAAACAAAACCTAACAAAAACTTATCTATTTGTGCTTATTATTATTATTATTTATTTTTCTAATTCCTCTCAGCATTTCCTGCTTTATTAGATGTAGTTTGAGTTCTGTGGAAAATTTTTTGGTTCATATACATGTAGAAATGTGCTTACCCTTATTTCTTAAGCACTTTTATCATTATCTAGAGTGTGAATTACAAAGAAATACATTATCTATATACTTCTTATTTACAAAATGGTGAACAAATCAAGATAGGTATGATATATATAAAGATTATTACAAATGTAAATATGTGTATGTATCCATGGATACACACTAAACATACACCACAAAATTTTGAGGTCATAATGAGATGCAATATATTCTTGTATTCCCATTCTGCAATTGTAATTTGAGACGGTGTAATGACATCCTATAATGTTATGCTCATGGTTATTTATTTATTTATTCATTTTAAAATGTAAAGATTTAATAGTTCCACTAACAACCTAAACCAAACTTGGATTTCCTCCATTCTACCTCCACAGGTAAAGTATGTTAAAATACTCATGACTATACAGTAGATCTAAGGAAGTAAATTTCTGTATAGTATATAGTAGGACAGCATACTTTTGTGCTCCTTGGCCAAATTACACAGCCTTCTAGGTAACAACTGTATCCTTCAGTAAATTCTAACCGCACAGAAGCCTCCATCGCCATGCTTTCTATTGGGAAGAAATTAAACTTTGTGGTTCAGATGAAAACAGTGTTACTGGATAATGATAGGACTTATCAGTAAATATATTGATTTGTGAAGATGCATCAAAATTTCTATTTTCTTTTTTCTCTCTTGTAATGGGAGTCCCATGGCCTGGCACAGGACACTTGTTGTGGCCTCAACAATTCTGAGTAGAAAGGAAGGATCACCTCTTTAGATTTGCTGACAATACTTTACTTAATGCAGGCAAGATCATTCTTAAGGAAGGAACATATTTTCTGCCAAGATAGCAGAAATTTGGAATAACAAAATGCAAATAAATTGAAGAAATTGTGCTATTAAAAATGATATTTTAAGTAGGAAAATTGACTGCTTTACTAATATTTTCCTACTAGGAATGAATAGCATTCTGCTAATTCCAGCCAAATATCTATCTAAATCAATTGTGGGTGTCTAGGGAAAAATAAAAGGACACAGAAAATACAAAGCTATACATTCCCAATGCTTTCTAGAAATTTCTTACACACTATCTTTTTATTTAAACTGTCTCAGTGAATTCCTGATGATATTCCATGTGAAATTATAGTTTCTAATGTCTAATATACTAATGATATAACTTTGTATTTTGTAGCCAAATATTTCCTTTTATTTATTCTGAAACTTCCATTTGCTGATTTCCTCCAAAACTTCATTCTATTTCCTAGGACTGATAGTGAGCTATTCTTCAGTAATTATTCTCACCTGAATTTGTCATTCTGATCCACTCCAACAATGTACACAATTATGTGATTTATGTTTTTGAAAATAGTAAAAATTAATTTGGAACAATGAATTATAAAAACTTTAGGATGAATGGAAAATAGTAACATTAAGAGACCAGGAAAAACTCCCCTTAATTTTAATTTGAATCAGATTTTTGGTAAAAAAAATGTTTGCAATAAGATTTATGAAACAAATCATGCTTTAAAATAATATCAACTATATCTTCACACTGTATGTAGTTTTAAAATTAAAGGTAATATCTATAATGATTGTGACAGTATGTGTCTTCTAGTCAGTTCTATATGCAATGAGAAAGTATCTTGAATTGCAGAGATATACAAGGACTTCTCAATGACATAACAGCTCTAGTCAAATGTTCAGCAAGTATCCATTTCTTCTGAAATCAGTAATGTCCAAAAAAAAAATTGTGACATAACATTTTATTTTAGGGGGAAATCAACTTTTTACAAGGGTAGATGTGATAGGAAAGATTTTGAACAAAAGGAATGGAGAATTAAATTAGATGTCAGAAAGAAGTTTTTTACTGAGAGAGTGGTGAGGTGCTGAAACACGTTGTCCAGAGAGGTTGTGGATGCCGCATGGGATTGTTTAAGGCCAGGTTGAATGGGGCCCTGGGTAACTTGATTCATATTTGATTTAGCAGTTGGCAGCCCTGCCTGTATGAGGGGCTTTGGAAAGTGAACATTCTTGAGGTCTCTTCCCACACAGGCCACTCCGTGATTCATCACACTAAAGTGACTGCGAATAGTTACTACAGTTTCAAGAATAGAGAAGGTAGGCTTCGTTTTGTTGTCTGTTGACTGCAAAATCTATATGTCTGTAATTATCTGCATGAAGTTACAAGGGATGGTCTACCCTGCCTGACTGCAATGACAAGCTGCTCAGATGCTGTAGAGATACCTTCATTTCTGTATTAATTTTTTTCTGGACTGTCTGTTCTCGATAGGCTGAAAAAGCCATGAGAGTGAATTTTAGATTAGGTAGACATTCAAATAATTAATTATTACCTGGGTGTTTTAATGTTTTATTGTTACTGAATTATAAGATATTCTTGTTCACGATAAATTACTGGTATTGAAGTATGCTGAGAAGAATATATCACTGGGTAGGAAAAGGGATGTTTTTTCTCCTCTCAGATGCTGAATTCCACTGTTTCAAACCATCAGTATTACACTAACTCTACAGAAAAGGCAGCCTATGTAGAAAATAATATTGTTGTGTAAGGAGCAGTGAACACACAAAAATTTCTGTTTCACATTAAGTTAGGAGAGGACTTCGCTAATCTAAGGACAACAACACAAAAGAGTACCAGGTTTTTATCAACAAATTCATTTACACTAACAAAAATGTGAAGCTAAGGAATCTGTATCACGGTTTCATTCTTTCTTTTCAACGTTAACTTTTCATGGATCTCTACCCAAATTTGATGAAATAGGAATAAAAGAAAACATCAAGTATTCATTACCAGAGCACATATGTTAAAATAATGAAATTGCTCTGCTTACCCAGCAGATTCTCACAGCATGTACTCTCCATAGGATGTCTGGTTGAAGATTAGATTCCTAGCATAAGGTAAAAATGAAATGACTAGGTGATTCAAGCAAGACACAGTATTTATTACTATAATAAATGTATTTCAAAAAATTGTGAAACTTTCATAATGCGTATGTAATGACTGTTATTTTAGATACACTTTTAAAATCTTTAAACTAGTATTAACTAAAATGATTAGCTATATGAAAGAATGAAATCAACACATAAAACAGTAAGAGAGAGAGAAAGAGTGAGAAAAAAAAGAGAAAGAGAAGAGGTAGAGGAAGGTAAAGTAAAACAAGAAGCAGAGTGAAATAAATGAAAGAATGATAGAAAGATTTTAAGGAATGAAGATAGGAGTGTTCATTTTTTTTCCTCTTTTTTATTTTCCTTTTTTATTTTCTCTTTATTTCTATTTTCTCATGTTATTATTTCTCATTTTTTCCCCTTTTTATCTTTTTACTTTTTTCTCTTCTTTTTCCAACTTTTTTCATCTATTTTTAATCTTTATTTTCATTCTTTCCTCCTTTCTTCATTCCTTAATGTAATATTTTTCTTTATATTCTTTTTTACTTTTTCCTTTGTTGTTATTTTTTCCCTTTTTTCTATTATATTCTTTCCATTATCTTCATTAATTTTTTTCATTCGTTCTTTTTTTAAATTATTTTTTCTTTTTATCATTTGTTTAGTTTCTCCCTTTTTATATGATTTATTCTTTTTTATTTTTTTTCTTCTTTCCCTTTTGTTCTTTTTTTTCTGATTAATAATGTTTTGTTAAAAATTAAATACAAGTAGACAATAATTAAGCGTGTTACCCTCTTTAAATTATGGTTTATATTTTCATGGATGCCCTGAAAAGTGAGTAATCCAAGTCCCTTCTAAACAAAATTGTATTAATAAATATCATAGTTGCCCCTTCAGCTCCTCACAGTCGTTGTATGCTTATTTTTCACTACAGATTGGGGGTTTAGTTTGCTTCATATCATACTTTCACTATTTTATTATTATTATTTTTTTAATATTGAAAAGAAGAAAAGCTCTGAAATAAAGCATAAAACATCCCTTACAAATAAATATCTACATTAATGGTGCATTTGATGCATAAATTTGATGCAAAAAATGATGCATAAAGTCCATTTATGTTCTTATTCTCAGACTGAATGAAGTAAGTGCAGATTGTTTGTTTTTGTTTTTGTCTTAAATGGAATAATAGACGGCATCCCTCCAAATTGTTTCTTCACCATATTCGTGTGTTCTATTCTGTCTAAAAGATGGATGCACATCAGAAAGGGCAGTTTCCTGTTTACCTTTTCTTTCAGTGATAAATTCCTGGAAATAAGAGAATATTATTCAAGTAATTGAAATAAATAAGTATTTTCAAGGAATTTATCAATTTCCCTACCATTGTAATCAGTAAGAAAAGGCTCTACCAATTTCCTTCCTGCAAAGGACTCAGTAGGAAGAGCAGAAATTTGCTCTTCCTGTCACCTCTGTGTCAGGGAAAATCATGAAACAGATCCTTCTGGAAGCTAGGCACATGGAAGACAGGGAGATAATATGAGACAATCAGCACAGCTTCATCAAGGGCAAGTCCTGCCTGATCAACCTGATGGCCTTCTAAATGGTGCCATAGAAAACAATGGACAAGAGCCACTGATGTCATCTGGACTTCAGTATTTGATATAGTAAACAACAACATCCTTCTCTCCAAATTGGAAATATATTGATTTGACAAATAGCATTTTGTAGCTGAGACTTTTTTCAAATAGTGTAATTATGGTCTTTGAATGTGTTGTAGTTTCTATGTAAATAAATAGGAGGCATAGAAGGAACCTACATACATACAGCTCAAGAGAATTGCTCTTCACTCACTGTGTCCCAGGTAAGTCAAAAGGTTGAACACCCACATGCTAAGATATTGTGGTGCATAGAAATATCTCAGAACCTAAATTGGCACATTTAATATGTATCTCTGTTTTGCCTAAAGCATCCTGGAACTGCATTGTTGATGACTATTTCTCCCTATTATATACCTATTCAGTTAGTTTTCCCTCTACATTAGACAGTAGAAACAACAAAACCCTCTAAAGTTCTTCCAAACTTTTATGAAGGAATTTACCTAGACAAATGAAGATATTTATACTAGTTACCTTTACCTTTCTTAAGAGATTTTCACATTATAATACATCTTACTATGAAGAAAATGTCTAATGCAAGCTAGTTATAACCTAAACTAAATATCTTCTAAGGATACATTTTTTTTCCTATAAAATAGAGAGTCAGAAAAATCAGGTATTATCTATATCACTAAATTTAGTCAGACACATCTCATTCATACGTTAGATTATTTTTTCAATGATTTGACCAGAACAATATAATTTAGCAGAAGTAGCGAGGTGACAAAGAAGAGCCTCAAATATATATTTTTTTCACAGTGTAAAACTTAACTTCCTCAATGTGTTGTATTTAGCACAGACTATGACCAGCTCAGATCGCTTTAATTTAATCCATTAATCAAGTGCATTATTATACAGTTTGAATGACAAAGTTTAAAAAATAAAACTTACATTATATTCTAGTGTCAAGACGTCACTAAAAATGAATAATTAATAAATAAATGAATTGCATTTGAAATATAATCATTTTTTCTTTTTTTACAGTGTAATTTTCAATATTGCTTCTGGATATTTTAAAATATGATGTTTCTGGTGTCGAGATCTTCTGCAATAATCTGAAAATTCAACAGGTAAAAGATTAATTGTTATTTCAGATTCTAGCATAAGTCTCGTTTATGGCAATAAATTTGTTATAAACCAGAAAGGAGTAAATTACAGCCTCTTCTACAATATCCTCACAAAAGACAGATATAACTTACTTTGGTTGCAGATTTAGAAAATTAGTATTTTTACTAGATTATTCTGTTTCTAATGATACAACTAGTATTATATTACAGTCATAAACTCAGCAGTCTCCCAGATGTATATTAAAATACATACATATTTCTGTTTGTCTGCAATTTGTGTCACCATCTATGAAAAAAAAATCCTCTGAAAGTAAATATTGCTCATGACTACTGACCTGATACTTCAAGGTGCAATAAAATCTGGCATTTTGAAGCCCAAAGAAACAGAAATTACTTAGATGTTCTACATTTTAATCAAGTTTACATTGTACTCAGTGCAAACTAAAGATTTCATTATTTTAATTGTCATGAATGCAGTACTTTGTATGTTTCTTCAGGCACAAATCATTTTGTCTAAGGCTGTTTGATAACTCAATGAACTTAGAAGAGTCTGAAAAGAGGCTTCTTCTTATGCTCTGAAGTAGTCAAATAAGGAACCCTGGCTGTTGCAGACATTGCTACAGATGACTCCTACTCTTTATTGTGTTGGGTACTTTAATCACATCTATCCATCCAGAACTGCTTCAGTTAGTCTGAGTTAGTACAAAACACTGACAGTTTTTAAAACAACACTACCTATATTAACATGAAGACAAACTACTTTTACTATATATAGAGTATACTGGTTTTTCTTTTTCTATATCATTTGATAATATCTAGATTAATATGATCTGCAATTTAAGAGCCATGACAACATATTTGTATGGCGTGAGTCATTAATATAATTACAATTTGACTTCTTTTAGGAACCTGAAAGGAAATATTAGAATCTGGACACTATACCAAACCTGAAAATCTACTGTATTATGAGAAACTTCAGCTACTTACATAGTGTGTATTTTGTGAATAATTGTAGATTTATTCATTCATTACAGAACAATGACTCGATTCATAATTTATTGTGCATTTTCCATTTCCTTCTATAAGCTTCATTCCTTTTAATAAGGATTCTTATTCTCTACTTGAATGAAAATAGACCAAAGAGTACATCTCTTCGTGATTACTTCATAGAAATACCTAGGATGAAGAGAAAATGAACAGAAGATCTGAAGATACAAATGAAAGACAACTGAAAAGAACTAAAGTGCATCAGGTCTAAGATGGTAAACAGAAAAGGAAATGATAAACAGAAGAGAAAAGATACTCTGAAATAGCAAATACCCAGATAGCTTTCAATGTCTTCTTCCTGTCTATATAGCAATCTCATTCATTCCAGGGATGGGAATTTTTTAACAAACCAAATAATCTAAAGAGACAATCCTTACCAGGAATTTCTCAAATCATTACAAAACACTTCCCAACTATCTGTCATTGATTCTGTTGATATCTTTTCTGGAGAATGATAGCATTCATTTTGTAAGACAGGGAGGGACACCATTGACTGGCTCGCTACATCTAATGAATGTCAGAAATATTCAGTAGGCTCCCTCTCTCTGTATTACTTTTGGTAAGAACTTCACAGTCCTGAATGACATGATCTAATGCTCCATTTCTAAATAGTTGATTTAGTCATGTCCACCAAAGTGAATTTGTTTCAAGCAAGTACTTACCTCTAGTGTGAATAACCAGGTCAGATAAATTCTACAATGTAAGGTAAATTGCTAGCTGAAATATGTTATCTCTCCAGGAATATTTCCTGATATCTCTTCAGCTTTAATTAAGACTGACACACACATGTCATTCAGCATGACAGAAATTTCCTTACTTTCCAAATCTGCAGCTGGGGCAATAAACATAACTTGTGATACATTTAGACAATCAAATTAAATAGAAAATATTTATTTATTTATTTATTTATTTATGAAAAAGTCTGTCATTTTTATTTGTTACTATGAGATGATTGTTCAACTAGATTCTCTTGTAGTTATAATTTATTCTTCCTAACCCCTTTAGAAGTTAAATTCAAAATTTTTAATGATGTTGCATTTCTGTAGCACAAGCACAATGATGCTTTCCAAATTACACTAACAGATTATGTCCACTAATGCATTTTCTCTCTTGTTAAATAAGTGAAAATTAATATAAAGAGAATTTCTTGACTAATTGCTTTCTGGAACTTATTAAAAGGGTCAACGTACACATGAAACTATCAAATTTGTATTATTCGGAGGTTTTCATCATTGTGAATCTAAAATGAGATGTGATGTTTTGGATTTCAGTGGATTCATTGTTCCAGCCATAAGTCACAATTTATCTCCAGATCCAAAAGCAAGAAAGCTATTATTAGACAGAATAAAGATTAGAAGACATATTCATTGTTTAAAGTTTATACTCTTATTAGACATGATAATATTTATTCCATAAGGGAAGATGACCATCTTTCATTTAAAACTAGATTTTATTTCAAATTCTTTAAGAAAATATTCTTACTTTTGTTTCATTCAGTGTTATCATCTGCAACACTGAAATATGTTTGTTTGTTTCTTTCTTTCATGTCAGTTATTGAAAATATCTAGAAAAGTTTTAAGGTACAGAATCTGACACTAGTGTGCACTCAATAAATGGAACTTATTGAAATTACTGTTCTGCAGAAGAAATAGATAAAAAGTCCTAGTGTAAAGAAAGAACTTATTTTTGCAGCAAAAAATTATGGCAGAAAAATGCTGAGTAGTGATATGTTTTTCATATCACTATGTTAATCACCATAGACTGGAGCAAGTGAAATGATGTCCTATCACTTAAAGTGTGATTTAATGATTCATTATAACAATTTGGCAACATCAATGTACATAAATCCTTGGACCCTGATGGGATGCATCCATGTACGCTTAGTCAGTTGGCAGAGGTGATTGCTGAACTGCTCTCTCACGTTTGAAAAGTATTGAAGAATTGGAGAGGTGCCTGAAGACTGGAGGATAGCCAGTGTCACTCCAACCTTCAGAAAGATCACAAAGGAATATCTAGGAAACTACAGGCCAGACAGCCTCACCTACAACCCTTGAAAAGGTGACGGAACAGCTTGTTCTGGATGCCGACTCCAGGGAGTTGGAAGAGAAGAAAGTTATCATAAGTAGTCAGCATGGGTTCACCAGGGGGAAGTTGTGCTCAACCAACATGTTAGCCTTCTATGATGTCATTACTGGCTGGGTGGATCTGGGGAGAGCAGTGGATGTAGTCCACCTTAATTTCAGCAAGGCATTTGACACGGTCTCCCACAGCATCCTTATAACAAAGTTGAGGAGGTGTGGAGTAGATGAGCAGACGGTGAGGTGGCTTCAGAACTGGCTGACTGGCAGAGCTCAAAGGGTTGTGATTGGTAGTTCACAGACCACTTGGAGGCTTGCATTTTAGTGGAGTTCCTCAGGGGTTGGTACTTGGTCTGGTCCTGTTCAATATCTTCATGAGTGACACTGATGAGGGGATAGAGTCCACCCTCAGCAAGTTTGCTGATGATACAAAGCTGGAAGGAATGGCTGACACATTGGAAGGCTGTTCTGCCATTCAGCGAGAGCCAGACAGGCTGGAGAGTTGTTCAGAGATGAGCTGGATGAGGTTTAACAAGAGCAAGTGCAGAGTCTGGCACTTAGGGAAGAATAAAGGCATAGATGGATACAGGTTGGGGGATGAGCTGCTGGAGAGGAACTCTGAGGAGAGGCACCTGGATGTTTTGATGGATGACAGGCTGGCCATGAGCCAGCAGTGTGCCCTGGTGGCCAAGAATCCCGAAGTGCATTAAAAAGCGTGTGGCTGGCAGGTAGAGGGAGGTGATCCTTCCCCTCTACTCTGCCCTGGTGAGGCCTCACCTGGAGTACTGTGTCCACTTCTGGGCTCCCAGGTACAAAAAACAACAGGCAGGGATCTCCTGGACAGAGTCCAGTGGACGGCCACAAAGATGATAAAGGGCCTGAAGTACCTCTCCCATGAGGAAAGGCTGTGAGACCTGGGTCTGTTCAGCCTTGAGAAAAGAAGACTCGGAGGGGAACTGATCCACGTCTGTAAATACCTAAGGTGCAGGAGGCAAAGGGGTGAGGCTGGACTCTTCTCAGTTGTGTGTGGTGACAGGGCAAGGGGAAATGGCCACAAAGTAATGCATAGGATGTTCTGCACAGATGTGTGTGGGAATTCCTTCACTATGAGGGTGATGGAGCACTGGAACAGGCTGCCCAAAAAGGTTGTGGATTCATCTTCTCTGGAGACATTAAAGGCCTGTTTGGACGCCTTCCTGTGCAACCTGTTCTATGGAGCCTGCTTTGGCTTGGGGGTTGGACTAGGTTGTCTTTAGAGTTTCTTACCAACCCCTATAATTCTGTGATTCCGTGACTCTGTGATTAATGCATTTTTTTAATCCCTGTTTTATACTTTGTTTTTATAACTCTAGTAAAGAATCATGAAAACCTTAAGAGCAAAAAGAAACTGGAAAACTGCTGATATAATGACTGAGAGTAAAGGTAGTATAAGTAATTATGACAGAACTTTTCATTCTGCTTTCTGACATACCTGATGTAAAGGAAAAGGGGATTCTGTGGCCCTATGGAACATAGGATTGATATCTGAGCCTGACAGTGATGACCTCTGCTATTGTAATTGCTTTTAAAGCTTTTCTAAATGTCTGTAAGCTTGTTTTTCTCCTGTGTAATTCTAATACTGCTGTTTGTCACTTTCTGGATGCTTATATGTTCCTGGAAGAGTCTTTTCTATGCAATTAATACAGTTTACATTTACTTTGTGTACACCATTTTGAAGGCCCAGGAAGTGTAGAGACACTAGGTTAAATAATAAACATATTTGTGCTTATATATCGCATTCAGCTAGTACAGTCAGATGGTTGAAAGGACTCAGACACAAAGGTAAATATAAGGAATAAATAGGATGTGTCTGGCATTAACATACTGTCATAACTAGATTTCTAATAATAATTAGATAGAAAATAATATTCTCCATTCCTTCTCGTAGAGGCTGGCTGATTGAATCTATTAGAGTTAATTTACAGAATGGTTTAGGTAGAAATTTGCTCAGACTGTTTTCTTAGTATTTCATGAAGATCTTGTTGAGCTTCATCTTTTATGCTGATCTCCCTGTTGCTTGGAATTGCCAAATTATCCTCAAAAAAATAATCATATACTCAACAGTCTGTAGCCAACTGAATGATTATATAGCACCTTAGAGAAGCACTATTAACAACTGAGCAGTCATAGCCTGCTGCAAATATTCATCTATAAAACAGCAATTTCTGAACAACAACAACAATCTTTCTATGGAAAAGAGGAGCAAAAGAAGCAGATTTTCAGACCACAATCATGGGAAAAGAGAAAAAAGATATCTGAATAAAATGATTGCTTTTTATCAGAATAAGTGTAGATGGTGGGACTCACAATAGGGTTACATGAGCCAATAAATTGATCTCATGCTCTGAAAAAGACATCCTACTCTTCCACGAAGCTCCTACTCAGATCTTCTTTGTCCTCCTCTGTGGCTCTGGCACTTCCTTCTCCACAGAATTATCCAGAGCTCACAATTACTTTTTATCACTCTGGGAAAAATAACAAGGGATGTAAAACTCAGGAATTTTGCAGTCAGGTAGCATAATAAAGTTCAAGTATACTACTGATAAACCTATCCTTTTAATGTTCTATTCAAAAAAGAAGTAAGATCAGAGTTAAAAATGCTGTTTTGCTTCTGTTTACTATACAAGATTATTGAGGCAATAAGGCATGTGAAATGGCAGTCTTTGAAATATCCTCTCAAACTGAACCATTATTTAGCAAGTCTTGTGATTCTTCAGTCAGAAACATAAGTTTTCAAACGCTTCACAAATAATTATGATATGCTTAAGTTGAATAAGAAAATCGGAATGCCAGTTAGGCATCAAATACCTGTGTTGAACCATAAATTACTGACAACGGTAAAAATTTGGTCTACTGACTCCAAAATTTATTCACATATACACTGAGATAGAAATTCAAACAGAGTGAAATATTGCGTCATGGTCTAGCTTTGTACCATATTGCAAAAGTTTCTGACACTAATGGAAAGGCTGCCTCACTGTATCTGTGAATATAGGAGGAGGAATCTGATTTACATCCCTGAGCTACACTGAAAATTAGTTTTAATCTGCTGTTTTTTAAGATAATACTTAGGCTCATGTGATTACATCTTCCTATTTTACTTATTTTTAAAAACTGGTAGGCTAAATTTCAACTTTGCTTTTCATCCTGGATTTCCCGGTATCTGAGAGATATGGATCTGATGGAGAAAGTTCAGTGAAAGACTGTGAAGATATTCTAGAGAATGGAGCACAGTTCCTATGAAGACTGACAGGAGACAGAACCAAGAGTTTTCAAGCTGGGAAAAGGCTCAGGCGGTATCTTATCAGTGCCTATAAATACCTGAAAGGAGGATGCAGAGAGGGTGAAGCCAGGATCTGTTCACTGGTGCCCAGTGACAGAACAATAGACAGTGGCCACAAACTGAAACACAAGAGGTTTCATCTGGACATCAAGAAACACTTCTTTACTGCGTGGATGCCAAAGCATGTACCTCAGGAAACTTGCAGAGTGTCCTTCCTTGGAAACACTCAAAAACTATCTGGATACATATTACTTTGGGACATATGATCTAGGTGGCCCTACTTGAGGATGGCAGTTGGACCACATGATAGACAGAGTTCCCTTCCTACCTCAGTCATTCTGTGATTCTAATAATTCCTGAACTATATCTGCACAGCAAGGTGTGATATCTAACTTGTGTTTTATAAAAAGGATATTGAAAGAAGACACTCCTGCTGTTAATAATAAGAAGGGACATGTTTTACAGATGAGACGTTGAATGAAGGCTAATATTGTTGTCATAAGTGTTATTATTGCTACTGTTGGAATCTAGGATAAATCCATCACATTTTCCAACTTTTTTAAAAACTGTTACACAAGAAAATTAGTTTTGCATTGACATTCTGTTTGTTCTCCTGTATCTGAAACATTGTGTTGATTAACTGATCAAAAATGCCATAATAAAACTAAGATTTTTCTGTTTTGCTTTTGCCAAGGGAATTTGAACTGGTGTAAAATAGATTACATTATGTAAATGAACTGCTGTGCTAATAATCCTACATAATTAAGTTTGTAACTAAGAAGTATAATTATTTAAACAAATAAACCTACCTCACTTTTATTGAGTGTTGAATATAAAACATCGCTGATAAAAAACTTGAATTTAACATCTGAATATTTATAAAACTTGCTACATTTTAGTAGTTTTGATTTTTCAGCTATTTATTTCACACAGTATAAATTTTTTTGTTGGTCATATGGAAAGGTGAGTAGAAGTCCCTGTAAAAGTCTTATTTATTTTACATCCATGGGGGAAATAAATTTAATTCAAATTATGTAGATAAATAAACAGTTAAATCTCTCTGAAGTTATCTTGATTCCTCTCTTATGGTATCACCTAAATAAATGGATAATTATGGAGTATATCTCAAAAAAATTATTCTATAGACTGTAACAAAGATAAGTTTCAAATTTCTGTGTTGTTTCTAACTTTTATTTACAGCAATACCAAATGAAAAGTTCTTCCAAACTACAGAAGTATATTAATAAAAAAAAGCATATTAATTAATATATTCCCATGTTGCCTTCTGTTCACAGTAGCAGTCTTTTTACAGACTGCATATTCGTTCACCTTCTGGGATGTTTCTTAGTTATGTTGGACCCTGCAGTTCTGATTGCTGAGATTGTTTGGCTTTGTAGAAATCCACATCAGACTTCAAAAAACAACCATCTGAATTCCCTCTTTATTGAAAACAAGGGAAGTGGAAGGTAAGACATTTTACCTAGATAAATCCGAACATCACATACTTGGACTGAGGAGTATTCTTGCTACAGTAGGCATAATTCTATTTAATATTAAATGAGATTCTAAGTTAAATGCTGTTATTTGTTCCTGCTGGTCATGAATTTTAGAATTCTGTCTACAGAGATTTTTCAGTGTAAAGTGATATATTTACCAGACTCTTTGTGTACCTTCATCTTCAGTTTATGTCAAATGAACAGTTTAACTCGCCTTGCTGAATTTCAGCAACAACCTCAAGAAAAACACAAAACAAAAAGGAATTTAAAGATTTGTAAGCATCTAATATGACAGAGAAACTATATCACTTTAAAAGAATTCAGAGAATGTCTGTCTGAATGAAACAATGTGCAAATAATAGAGGTAACATGAAGGTCTTAAACTTTCAGAAAAATATCATCTATATTGATAAAAATATTTGGCCAAATATTCTCAGTATCTAAAGGATGTTTTGTTTTGGAAATATCACTAAAAGAAGAAGTAATTTAAATTTGTTGCATATGTATCAAGAAAAATAGTAATTTAAAATGTGTTGACTTACAAACCAACTTTTGCATAAGGAATTACATTTTGCTTTTACAGTGTAGAAGTTTTGTTTCCATGAGACAGTCTAGACACTGTCCTGCAAAGATGTCTTAGTCATACCTCTTATTTTGTCTTGAAGACAGACATGTGGAAGAATAGGAAAAATGTGCAAGAATTAATCATTCACTACTGAAAATTAAGAATAACAAATTCTTTGATGATAGTGATTACACACATGTTCATTTTGATTAGAAATTGATTATTTAACTAATTTCATGTTAAAAAGGTTTTTGATTATTTTCAATCCATAGCAAACACTTGTCTATTTCAAATTTTTTCTTTTGTTTTGAAACTTGTACCACACATCTTCAAAGATTCATTTGCCAAAAAAACCCTAAACTTTAAGGAAATACTTAGAAAATAAATAAGAAGGATATAGAATGCATCTTGTTCAATTGACTGATTCAGATGTGAAAATTTGATCTTAAGTGTATACAGGAAAAGATCTACATATGATAAATAAGTACTGAATATGCATACACAAATACAAATTAAATTGCACTGACAACTTTATCCAACACAATTCAGAACCAGTCTTTTTTGTTTTTTTTATACCTGCAGTGAGGAAGTCCCCTTAAAAGAGGTTGAAATTTATTCTCCTGCATGAATTCAAAATATCTCATTAACATAATTCCCTGGAATTATATCAGTGATGGAAGTACTGGAACCTGGAACCACTGTACACAGAACAGGGGATGAGTAAAATTTGCTTACAACTTCATAGCTTAAAACTGCTACAGAAAATTTCTTCTTTAGTTCTTGTATCCAAAACATAGAAGAAAGTTCCTAACTGTTCAAAATTAAATAAAGTTGTTTCAAGGCATTACAACACATGTAAAGGTTAGTATACAGTTGTGACAGTCCGCTCCTTCTCTGCCCTCAGCATCCCGCTTCAGTCTGGCCATATGCCCAAGTGTCAACGGTTTGTGGGCTGGTTTGGCCCGGTTCCATGACAACTGAGGAAGGAGACCCACGGGCCCACACCCCAGACAAGGGGAAGGGGGAAAGGGAAAAGGGAGATGGGCACTGAAACAAAACAGCGGCAACGATCTGAGGAGGAAAGCTAATTTACTAAATAAGATATCAGTAAGTAAAATAACACAGTATAATACAATATAATTGGAATTGAGGCTAATGAATGAAACAAAATGAGCAAGAGAGAGTGTCTGATAAACCAAAGGCCTTACGCTAATGCTGAAGGCGATACGACAGCGTACACCCACTGCTGAGTCGATCCCAAAGGAAAGAGAGTGTCCCATGACCGCAGAGAGTTTTTATCTTTTCCCTCTGAGCGGAAAACACGTAAAACTACAAAGCATCGCAAAGTCCTCTGGGGAATGTAGTTCTCCCTCTCTTCTGAGACAGGGATATCCATAACTATCGTTGATCCACAGAGCTGTAGCACTAACTCTCTAACTCCCAATACACCACATGATGTTATGATGTGGAATATCCACAATACAACAAAAATCATAAAACCATGACACCAAGGCCTAGCTCATGAGGACAATGAGGCAACAAAGGCTTTGCCCAAGACTGGTAACAATTAAGGTACTACAAGGCAGATAATGACCACAAGACTCTTTCGACACAGACCAATTCAACCTATGCTAAATTCAGTGACTATGAGTCACTCATCTTACCCCATAAAGAATGAGCAGCCCAAGAGCCCCTTGAGCTCTACTTTATGGCAGTGGGATGCCAGGACATCTCTTGAATCAGGATGCCTATTGAGGTTATGCTTGTTATACAGTTATTTCAATACTTGAATTATCTTCTGCAAGTTAAAAAAAAAAATCACACTGGCTTACCAAGAGAAACGCAGTCTGGCTTTTGACATTAGGAATTTTACTTACTTATTGAAAGAGGAATTAAACTTACAGGCTGAGGAACATATAATATATGTACATAAAAACATGTAACAATCTGAATGATACTGGAGTTAAAAATTGTCGGCATTTTATTATTGCTGTCTTATTTGTTGTGGGGAAAGGAAGAATTTCAAAATAAAAATAAACTGTGAAGAGTAAATGTCGCTGAAAAATGTTAATGTAGTAATTAGCTATCCATACAAATATTTTTTTCACATATGGATACATAAAACAAGAAAAAAACAATAATCCACTCTGTAAGTCTGGAAACCAGCTTACTTAAATTATGACTTAGACCACGAGCTCAAGTTTTACTTTAAATGTCAATCTTGGGCTCATAAGCAAAGGGTGGGTCTTCTGGGTGAGACTGATCAGACCAATTAAAGCCTGTAAGTGCATCCATTTTTTCTAGCCTCACACAGAAGAGGACAAACAAACAGATTTTGTGACTGGTTTTGTTAGATGTCATGATACCTCTATAAAGCTGACTATAACAATTAAAAATGAAAGCAGTCAGAAATCGCCAGAGGGGATAGATTTTATATCCTAGGTAATATCTGATGCCTCACAAAATAGGGCATGTTCAGCAGAATGTACAAAATTACTTTGCAACTTTAATGATACAGCCAGTAACACTAAACTTCGGTGCTGAATTGCTTTGTTCTTTTTTCATTATTTGGTGCTTTTTCTTCCTGAAGCAAACAACCAGAACCACTATGTTTTATATATCACTGTATGATGACCAAGAGAAAAATAAAATGAAAAAAATTTGAAAAGGCTGTATTGGAAGAGGGAATGCAAATCAAATCATGTTTGCATTCTTCTAATGCTTTCTATCCCTGCCTCCATTCATGTTTAGTATTTCAGCAGTGTAAGGGATGTAGAGAATTCCACTAACAATGTGTGTGAAGAAATGTGATGCTAAGGTGTTTTTTATTTAATTTAAAATTGTTTGTTTCTATACTTAGTATATTTTGATGAAGATGAATTCAATAAAAGGCTATGATGCATCCTACTACATCACTGAAGAGAGAACTTAATCCTTATGGGATATATTTTTTTAATCAAGATACAGCTCAGGCAGACTATGCTTTTATGCATATTAATGAAGTGGATATGCAAACTGTTTTAATCTTTTTTGGAAGTCCCTATTAGCAAAAGAAAAAGTGTAACTGAGCTGCCCTTAGCATCTGAGCAGACAGAAGCTCAATAGCAGGTGGAAATACTTCACATTCAGCAAACTCATGAAGCCACTAGTGTTGGCTTGACATGTTCATTCAAATAGGTAAGATTATAAGCACCTGAATATTTTTGTTACTGAAGGATTTTGTCACAGGTTTCTGAGCAGTCCTACATTGAACATGTATGTGCAGAAACATAAAAAATAAGAATTAAAAAAAATAACGTGGAGATGAGACTCCAAATATTCTTCCTTATCTCAGCTTTTATTACTGGGCATGGCATCACATGGTATAGGATATCCCTATGGTCAGTTTAGGTCAGCTGTTCTAGTTCTGTCCCCTCACAGCTTCTTGTACCTACCTACTGGAAAGGCAGCATTATGAACATGAAAGTTTTTTATTTCCTGTAAGCACTGCTCAGCAATAACTAAAATATCAAAGTATAGTCAACATTATTCTCATCCTAAATCCAAAACACGTACCATGCTACCTATTATGAAGAACACTAAAAAAAGAAGATAAAACAAGGACAAAAGAAGAAAAAGTCAAGTGATTAGTACTCCGTGGAACTGAGAAACTAAAGGATAATTATAGAATTCTGCTGAAAGATAACTGCATGAGCTGATTGACCTCTAAGAAACACCTAATTCTTAATATCCAAGGTACTTTTCATCTTTTGTCAACAGTCCTAGCTACCAAGATTAGTAAGGGCTAGTAAATCTGACATCTATCTACAAGAAGGGCCAAAGAAGTGACCTACAGGCATGTCAGTATAACCTCAGTGCCAGGGAAGGTTATGGAGCAAATCATCCTCAGTGTTAACACACAGCACATACAGAACAACCAGGTGATCAGGCCCAGACAGCATGGGTTTGTGAAAGGCAGATCCTGCTTGACTAACCTGATCTAAGGTGACCTGTGTAGTAGATGAGGGAAAATCTGCAGATGTTGTCTGCCTAGACATCAATAAAGCTTCTGACGCTGCTTCTCACAGTATTCTCCTGCAAATACAGGATTCTGGTGGCTTGAATGGGTGGACTCTTTGCTGAGTGAAAAGACTGTCTGGGTGGCTGAGTCTAAAATTGTTGTGGTGAGTAGAGATAAATCTATTTGGTGGCCAATCACAAGTGGTGTTCCCTATAGCTTGGTATTAAGGCCAATTCTCTTTACAGTCTTTATCAACAATCTGGAAAGTGGATTGAGTGTGCCTTTAGTAAGTTTGCAGGTTACACCACGTTAAGTGGTAACACTGATATTTAGGGTGAGAATATTTTACAGAGGGATCTGGGTAAGCTTTATTGATGGGCTGAGACCAACAGCATGAGGTTCAACAAGGCTAAGTGCTGGGTCCTAAATTTGGCTGATAAATCCATGGGGCAATGCATTTCAGGGAAAAGTGGCCAGAAAGCTGCCTGTCAAAAAAGTACCTTGCTAACTGAATTTGAACCAGCGATGTGCTCAGGTGGTCACAAGCATCCTGGTTTGTATGAGAAACGGTGAGGCCAGCAGGACTATGGAAGTGATTGTCGCCATGTACTTGGCTCTGGTGAGGCCACATCTTGAATACAGTGTACACTTTCGATCCCCTCAGTACAATACATATGGTGAGCATGTCAAGAGAAGGTCAATGATGCTGGTAAAGAGCAGATCTTACAAGGAGCAGATAAGGGAGATGAGATTATTTAATTTAGAGAGAAGGAGGATCAAGGGAGATCCCACTGCTCTCTACAGCTACCTGCAAGGAGGTTGTAGCAAAGTGGGGTGGGGGTCATTAACTTCTCCCAGTGGCCAAGCAATAGAATAAGAGGAAATGGCTTCAAGTAGTGCCAGGTGAAGTTTAGGTTGAATGCTAGGAAAAATCATTATCTTAAAGGGTTGTGAAGTATTGGAACAGGCTGCTCAGGGGGGTAATTGTGTTATTATCTCCATCAGTATTTAAATATAAAATAAATACAAATATATGCAGACATGGCACTTAACATGGCTTAGTGACGGACGTGGCAGTGTTGTGTTAAAGAACTTCATGGCCTTCGAGGTCTTTTCTAACCTACATGATTCTGTGACTGTAATTACATACACACATTGCGATTTCTGAGTTTCATAGTTAATAGTCTGTCACAAGTCCTTCAACTATCTATCTACCTCTATTTGCTACATGCATTATTATTACTAGAGGTGACAAAGAAGAATAAGCAAAGAAGTGAGCAAAGAATGCTTGCAACTCTGTATTTCTTCCTGCACATCATGCGTTCCTTAGTCAGCCCATATTGTTCATGCAATCATTTAAAAGAACAATGCTTTTAAAGTGTTCTAATGAAAATAAAGGGCAAGGGTTTATTTTCATGTGAGATTTTTGTTTAGCTGTTTTCTTAAATATTTGGAAAAGTTGGAGATAACTTGATGCATGCTATCACTAAATATTGATACTGTTACTTGTAAGAGTTTTGCATATGAATAAGAGCTTAATGTACATTCAGAGAAAGTGAAAAAAATGAGACCGATTTGGAGAAATTAAATTTAGTTCATATGGTGCCTAGGCAATTATGATTGCTAAAGCTGAGGGTGACAAAATCTTAATTCTCAATGAGACAAACACACAGATCACAATGTTCATAAATTCAAACCCTAATTTGATAGCAAATAAAATACAGGAATATGAATGTATAAACATACATATTTTGTTATGTTTGCTTACTAAGTATTTACTGGTAAATCTACGTAACTACAGAGCAAAAAAGATTTCTACAATTGTTAGTTAAGCAATTCTGTCTCAGCAGATAAGTGTTGTATCTACAGGAATTCACCTGACAAATGTGTCTCCTGAATTTGGGGGATGATGCAATTACAATGTAAAGAAATCTATGGATAAAAGGAAAAGATTATTAGTCTGATGAGGGACGGTTAAGAGAAGGGGGAAAGGCTATTTTTCTCATATGAATACCATAAGGATTGTATCTATTCTTAAGATCTCAGTTCTGCAGCTCACAAGCAGTGTCCATAGTTTAATAATTAATGTTTTAAATCAGTAACTTATCAAAACACTGACATTTTATTTCATAAAAATAAATAGATATTAGCAGGTATTTAATGGAGGGAAACATTGTCACTTTCTTATTTTCTGTTGTGAAAGTAATTTTTGAGAGGCTTGGGAATTCTAGAGAGAAATAAAGGATAAAGAAACAGTGAAGTTAACAAATGCATACCACAGTCACATCATTCTTCTTCCTGCTATTTGTGTAATTTTGAGACTGCCTGAATTAATGGATTGATGACATATTTTGTCATATGTGTAGAAGTGCCTATAATCTCTCAGTATTAGGTATTATATCAGCTGAAATAAAAATAAGAGTTTAAGAGTCCCCCTGGGCAATAGGTTTAGGGTGCTGGAAACTGATGGGAAGGTAAGTGGGGAAGCAAGGGAAGATCCACCTAAGAGGGCTAATAGGGTGAGGCGGTCTAAAAAAAGAAAACTGATATCCTGAAGCTATATCCAACCAAGAGTCAAATAGAGGCTATGCTGATTCAGCATAGCTTATAAGAACAGGCATCTGCAAGAAATACAGCTCTGGCATTTTTTCTATTCCTAACCCAATTTACTGTACTGATTGTTTGTTTGTTTTTTTTTTTGTTTTTGATTGTTGTTGTTGTTGTTGTTGTTGTTTTGGTTTTGGTTTTATTTTTTTTAATGAAGACTGTTCTATTCTGATAAACAGCTCGACTAATTTTCTGTTCAACCACTAGAAATTTTTGAAGTGTAAATATTCTTTTGGCTAAAATAGTTTTAGAAATATATTCAATTAAAAAAACAAATTGATATCCTGGACCTATTTTGGGCTATGACTTATGCATCAGGAAGACAGAAAGGTCCTTCCAATTGTTTTTTAGAAAATATGTCTTCCTCAATTGTCAAAGCAGCCTGAAAAAGGAAAGAAGTAAACATGTTGATTCTGTTAAAAGGAATTGTGTTTTTTCCACTCTGGAGTTCTTCAAGGACGAAAGGAAATTAGGAAAGAAGGCATAGAAGTATCTGTAAGGTTGTTTTTTTTTCAGCTTGAATATCAAAACACATAGCTATTCATATCCTGTTGTTAAATTAGCCAAGTGTTTTTTGTTGTTTTGTTTTTGTTTTGTTTGGTTTGGTTTGGTTTGGTTTGGTTTTCCCTACATGTACATCTTGGGAAGTTTTATTAAAATTTTTCCCGTGAGTTTTTGGTCCAATAAACTAAAATTTCTGGGCTACATTTTTTCATGTTATGTTGTTGTTAAATATAGATTAAATGTGCTACAAACAAAATTAAAGCAGAATTTTTCTCATTATTCCTTTTTATGTTATGAATTTTCACCTTTTTATCTTAAAGGAAATTTATTCTCAATAATATTCACATAAAATATTGTAATTGAAATATTTGAAACTAAAGAACTTGCCTAAATTAAAGAATCTCTGTTGATCTCTTTTAGATAAATAAGACAGCAATTGCTGACTTGACCACTTTAGACTTAGTTATTAACTAAGTTTGTACCTTTGTTAAGAATTTAGATGGAGAAAAATAAAAAGAGGAAAAAAGGAAAGAAGAGAGGAAACAAAAGTTGTCATTGTGAACCAAACAACACAACCTCCATTGATTGCTACCGGCAATCAGTGCCTGAACTGAGTACCTTGCTGGACCCACAGTGGTGACTGTCTCTCTCGCTTTCTACAAAGTCTCCTTGCTTTTTATTTCTTATTTCTTATCTATCACCCATCTTCCCTCCCCCATAATCCTAAGCAACTAGGATTTGTAATAAACTGGTCAGGTTAACATTTGACCCACTGTGTCTTAATCTCAATGTCAGGTACATGTATATATTAAAAAGAACCTCTTCTCCCTCCTATAAATTGGAGTGAGACGATTGTGAATGAAAGCAGTGATGACCTGCTTTAATTACTATTTGTATTTGCATCTTTATATGGTTCTCTGAATTCCCAAGTGAAATATCAAGGTAGACAGTGGGAGAAAAGAAGCAAGATACACAGTAACTATATAAGGACTTAATTGCTGAATCATAAACATGGTGCAATCACTTAAACACATGCAGGATCTTCTTTACCTTCTAGAGTCAATATTCTTCTTTCTTCTTTCAATATTCTAGTCTTACCAGGTTTTGATTCTTAATTTCCGTTATGCAGCACTCCATTTTATGAGTATATGTACATTAATTTTAAAATGTAGAGATAGAAATTTAGGAGAGGTATTTCTCACTAAGTATATATTACCATGTTAAGGTTTATCTATCTATCTATCTATCTATCTATCTATCTATCTATCTATCTATCTATCTATTTTAGGTTTAGAGACCAATTAGATATTTTCTGATCAGTTCTGTAGATATTATTTTAAAAATTAACTATACAACTTACACAGATTTGAGATTGTATCCTATGAAGTTTCAATACACCACTCACTGACTGTAGGTGTTTCCTGGAAGAATGAAAACTGATGCTGTACTAATCACATTATCCGTAAGCATAAAACTACAAACAATGAAGAAACATATTCCAGTCAATAAGAATTCCATGTTCTATATAAATGTCTTCAGTTGTAAGTCTGAAAACATCTCTGACCAAATCAACTAACTGAATTCAGCATTGTTCTGGTTTTGATTGGCATAATGCTAATTTTCTTCTTATCTGCTAAGAAAATCATCCTTACTTTGAAGTAAGGATGAGCATAGTGTTGATAATACACTGATATTTAAGTTGCTGCTGAGCAGTTCTTAAACAGGATCAAGGACTTACCAGCATTTCACACTGCCCTGATACCAATGAGACTGTCAAAGGAACAGAACCAGGATAGCTGCCCTAAACTGGACAAAGGAATATCCCAGACCACATGATGGCATGCTGCTCAATAAAACATAGGGCAGCTGGTCAGGGTAGTGTCTGCCAGTGTTCAGGGACTAACTGGGCACTTGTCAGTGGATGGTGAGCAATTCCATTCTGCATCACTTGTTGCATATTCTTTTATCATAATTTTTTTCCCCTTCATTTCCTGTCTTACTAAATTGTTTTTTATCTCAACCTGTGAGTTTTACCTTTTTACTGAATCACTCTTCCACCCCACTGTGTGGGGACAGAGAGAATGCCTGTGTGGTGCTCAGCTGCCTGCTTCATTAAATCAAAACAAATACTTAATAATTAATCTGTGGCCATCAACTGTAAAACCAGACTGCCTATTTTAGGCAATGTGGTTTTTACTCATAAATTTTTTGTTATTATCTGCTGGTTAAAATCTAGGGATAAGGTAAGAAATTCTCAATAAACTCTTATTTATTGTTATGAATAACAAAGCTCTCTTACATTCTCTTACAGTCTCAGTTTGAAGTTGTACCTTTTTGTGTAGTCTCAATATTTTCTCCTATTTTCTTAGGGTATTCTCTTGGAATTTAGGACCTACGGTGATTATGTTCTGCAGCCTAAGATAGATGTAGGACTAAGATGCTCAACGCCTTGAGAAGGATTGGAACTATTAGGTAATTTTACAGTGACTGCTGTCTGTATTCAATATAAAATAAACACTGAAGATATTAGACAAAGGATTTTCACATCTAAAGTCTGAGATTCTTCTAAGATTGGGTTGTTTTGAAAATTCTCCTGTAGTATCTGACAAATGTTGCTCTTTAGCAAAAGTTTAAATGACCTTTTGCTCCTTCTATTCTAAATGTAAATTTCAACCTATATGTTGTACAATTATCACAAAATTATATGCAATTTTTATGTACTTCAGTACCATATGAAATTTAATATGATTGTATTATGTGATGCTTATATGATTATTATATATGTATTTCAGATGGTACTGCTGGATAATTATTCTGGAGTAATATTTGAGATCTTGATGCAATTTTAAAACAACGTCATGTTATGTTACTAACATGCTTTTTTATGGTACACTCTGCTCCATCATCCAGACCATAAAAGACATTGAACAGTACTGTTTGGCCCTAGAATCAACCAATGTTATGCACATGTACTGACTGGACTCCAGTGTGCCACTGATTACATTTTCAGGATGGCAGTTCAGACAGTTTTCTGTACACATCACTGACAGCTTACCTTGACCGCACTTCATTATAAACTCCATGAGGATGTTAAGGAAGACAGTGTCAAAATCCTCACTAAAATTGAAATAAACAACATGCACTGCATTCCACCTGTTTAGCCAGTCATCCTACTGCAAAAGGCTATTAGGTGATTCAGGCACCATTTCTTCCCTGCAAATTGATGCTGACTACATACAATCACTTTCTTTCCTTTCCTATCTTGAGGAAATAACTTCCATCATTCTCTGATCTATTACCTCTGAACCTCAGGAACTGCTTAGTAATTCCTTGCCCTTCTGCAAAAGAGGTTTAACATCTGCTTTCCACCAAGCCTCAAGTAATTCCCCAGTCACTACACTTCCAAGATAATTGACAATGACCTCACAGTGACATTGACCACCTTCCTCAATACTCGTATGCATGTACCACAACAATTCAGGGGTTTGTGTATAGCTAGTTCTTTCAAATGTTCTCTAACTTGATTGTGCTCCACCAAGGGAAAATTCTCCTTGCTCTGGGTTTGCTCTAAGCTCTGAGGGCTCTTAGATTCCTGAATACAAACCCTGTCAGTGAAGACAGAGGCAAAGATGGTGCAGAATGCCTCCATCATTTTCAAGCCACATGTCACCAGCTTTCCTGTTCCATTTTGTGTTGTATCTGCATTCTTCCTTGTCTTCTTTATGCTGCTGTCTGTACTTGTAAAAGCCTTTCCTGTTGCTTTTCATGTTTCTTGACAGATTTAAGTACAGATGCACTTGGATTTTTCTAGCTCTATCTCATCACATTTAGACTGGGTCGCTATATCAATCCAACATCAGCTGTTCCCATATCCAGCTTTTATATTTTTCTTTAATGTGTTCAGATTTAGTCAAGAGCTCCTTGTTCATCCATTTAGGCATGAGGCAACCTTTTCTCAGCTGCCTGCTTATCAGGATGGATCCTTCTTCAGTTTGGGGCAGATGAGTCTTGAAAATCAGTTGTTTCGGCTCAACACCTCTTCTCTCCAGAATTGTGTCCAATAAAATTCTTCTAGGCAGATCGTTCAACATCCCAACATGTGCTCTCCTATAGTCCTGTGATCCTGAATTTTGCTGTGATCTTTCTTCTCAATATACTGAAGATTACTATCTAATTGTCACCTACCATGATTGCCTTTGACCTTTGCATATGTGGACAGTCCTTCCATTTGTTATCATCTGGTCCAGCAGAACATTTTTTCCCATTGTTTCCCCAGTTGCCTGTTACTCAGTTGTCATTAATGCATTCCAGAAATGTTCATGACTGCTTATGTCATGCTTTCCCTCTAACAATACCAAGTTTTCCATAAGTACCAGGGCCTGTGAATGTGAGGATTCTTCTGTAATTTGTGGAAGGCCTCATCATCTTATTTCTGTCAAATAAAGAATAACTTCCCCTCTTCGCCTATCCAGCCTGATATTCCTAAAGAGATTGCATGCATTTATTGAAGCTTTCTTGTAATTATGGAAATATGTATAAGCATAACGTTAATAATAATTAACATGAATAAAATTAAACAAAAAAAATACTGGTTTAAAAAGACAGAAAGAATTGATTTCTCCACATTCTATTTCCAATGAGAATTTCTACAGATCTTCTCCTATAATGTTTTTCAAAAGAATTTGACTAGATTAATAATGTCTTCTGAAAATCCTGTAGTTTACTTTTCAGCTGACTTTCATTGCAAGGTGGGTGCGTTTTTAATGCAAAGCTCAAAACATGGAGTTGTATAAGGAAATTTAACCCCAAAAGCAAAATGTGCTTCTCTGACGAAGAACTGCAGTGATAGCAGCAGCTGTAGTTTTCTGGAAGAGGTGGATTATCTGAACAGTGGTGACTGCAATAATGATTGTATGAGGCATGATAGGAAGCTGGCCCAGATTTCAGTGAGCAGAGGCATATGCTACCTCTAAATTTCCATACAGGCAGGTGGTGCTAAATAGTGCATTGGTGCAAGAAGATCTTGTTGACATAACCTTGAATAGGAACATCAGATAGGAAGATTTCTTTCTGTTATCTTTATGTTCAAATATTGGACACAGAAAGTAACCATCTTTAGATCTTAAAGACATTTAAATATCTTAGGATTTAAGACAAATATTTTTGTGAAGTATTTTTAGTTAGAAAATGAGAAGTGAAAATAAAGACCATTTAATGCATATAGCTGTGTTAGCGATACTTTTTATAAATCCATACTGAAATGCTTAAAACCATATTAAAATAAAATTACGTTTACTGAATTTAAATAATGTATTCATTTCAAATTGCATAGTTCATTATCTGCATACAGAATACTGAAAAGTGAGTGAGAATACACAAAATCCCATAAACAAAATATTTCAGCTACCAAGAAGCCCTTCTGAAAACATAGATGAACTGCTGCTGTCCTGTTTCACCTGAAAAAATACCTATGAATTCTATGTTGGTAATCAGGAAAGGTGTTTTTTGACTAATAAATTGGTTAAAATTCTATTTAAATGTCAAATTATCATATTAATATAGAAGAATTGCATGATTCAGATTTTATGAATGGAAAGCAATTGTCCAAAAGCTGGAAAAAGTAAATTATTAAGGGAATAGTTGTGAAAGTAGTTAAGTATCACACATTAAATTTATTTCTCAGATTGCTCACATTCTTTTTTTTTCTTTTTTTTGACCAAAAAGGTGCAGCTGGTCAAGGGTTTCAACAACTTTTAGGCAACTCATATATTTTTTGTTTGTTTGTTTGTTTGTTTGTTTAATATAGATTTGAATTTTAGCCTAGATATTCCTGCATTTGATTAATAAAGAAAAACAACAACAAAAACATTGCTCTTTTTAACCTATCTGTTTGGGATTGGTAGCAGAGAGTCATGCATTCGTGAAAGAGAAGATAATTACTTTTAGTACACAGTTTTAACAGGGGTTTAGAAAAAGAGTGATTTTTTTTTTCATTTTTATGGAACATTTCGATAATGATTAAATAGTAAAGCAAGTTACTTAATACTTAGTGGCAAAAACTTGTGTTTTAGACAGGAAGGCTCTAGGATAGAGAAGAAAAGATACAGAAGTTAGTCAGTAAAAGAAAATAGAGGTAACTGTATTTTTAAAGAGAAAACAAAACTAACCAGTCAACAAAATAAACAGCAAAACCCAACAACATTAAAAGTTTATTTCATGGTTGAAGATATTCTCTGTAAAGTTTTCAAAGCAGTTTATCAATATTAATTATAGAAAAAAAGAAAGAAAATACATAAAATAAAAAGAATAAATATATACTTTCTATAGTAATCTCGGGAAAACTCTCACAGAAGTCCAAGCATTTTTCATAGGCTCAGTTTTTTTTATTATCTGCTGATAGGTGACCCAGTGTAGCAATAGTAATTCAATATTTGCTAATGAATGTATGGAGTTCTTTAGGTGGAGAACTGGTCTGGAGAAAGGGAGAAAGGAGGGGTAGGGAGAATAAGGCTCTTGTAATGAAGTTGTGGTGTTAATGCCAAAAAGTTAAAGGTAAAATGTAACAGTTTGTCACAATTATACTTCATATTGGCAGGTGTTCTGAACTTTCTGTTTGATAACTAGACATATAAATTTCTGTTCTTAAAGCTTTGCAGCCAATTTAAGGGCTCATTTATTTCACTGACAGCAAGATATATATGCTGCCTGGCATAGTGGATGTCTGGGGCCAAATCCACCACTTCGTTGCTTGCCTGTCTCATGAGAAGTAAATAGTAGCAATTTTTCACCATAGGCATACTAGTACAAGGTGTTTAGCAAATAAATGAGCATAAGATGACCTGTGGTGTCCTGAAATTACTAAAATTCATGAGTAATAAAATGATGTATAGATTGTTATCAGAGGGCTATAGCAAAGGCTAATTTGCAGTCATTGAAGCTTTACAGGATAATTTGTAACTTCTGAAATTTTAATGACTTCATCAGTTTTTACTTATTATTTTTAACATTATAATTGTCCAAAAGCTACTTTCAGCAGAAATCTTCTGTCTAAACAAAATCTCAGTCTCTTAAATCATCACATTATGTGATTATTTATCGAACTTTTCATTCACGTCTATCTCATGGTAACAAAAATATGTATTTATCCAATGAAGAGATACTTTACATTTTGTTAAATCTTGTTGATGTATAAAACAATTATAAGTGGGGAAATGCAAAGGGAAAAGGAATTTGAAAAAGTAATCTAGTGAGCAAGTTAAAGCTGATTGGAAATAGACTGACAGTGTCCAAAAACAAGATCAAAGACATCAGAAGAAAAATTAAAAGGCAGTACACATAATATCAGGTAAATTCTATGAAATTTCATTAAGGCTTTGGAAAGAGGAGATGCAAGATTTTGGACACTTGATTGTATATATATATTTTTTCTAATTTATTTAGATTAGTCACCAATACAAACATATTGAAAGAACCAAGAGAACCAGGACAAAGAACAGTTGCTCTCTCCTTCACCTATCTGAAAGTTCGTTCACTTAATATATTATTCTTTTGCTATCTATGTCGTTTTCACACTTATTGTTTCCGACATACTCTGCAGGAGGAGGAAACTTTGCGTTATCTTGGGTAATATTTCAAGGAGAATTAGATGCAAGGGAGTAATACTGCAAGGCATGAGGGAAATCAGCTTTTTACAGGAGGGAAATAAACTTTTTAGATGTGTAGATAGTGATAGGACAAGGGGGAATGATTTTAAACTAAAGGGGAGAAGATTTAGATTAGATGTCAGGGGGAAGTCTTCCACTGAGTGTACGGCAAGGTGCTGGAATAGATTTCCCAGAGAGATTATGTCCCTGCAGTTGTTCAAAGCCCGGCTGCATGGGGCCCAGGGCCATCAGATCCAGCTGATGATCTAGCAACTTGCAACTCTGCCTGTAGCAGTGGGGTTGGAACTTGAGAATCCTCGAGGTTCTTTCCAACCCAAACCATTCTATGATTAGGTGCAGTCAAAACTCCAAAGACTCTGGTTATTTTCAGCACTGCAGCAGTATACTTACTCCTGCATTTATAACTTACTTTTCAAGCGGCACTGCTGTTCTAAAGTCTCTCAATTCTACTTCATCTGTCTCATCTATTTTCTTGTCAGATAAAGTACTAAATCTTTACTATACTTCCACATGACTCCCTTTTACACAGAGCTCCCCACCTCTCAGCAGTATAAATATAGCTGTGGATTAATGGTGTTTCACATAACACCATATGTTTGAAAAAAAAAAAAAAAGGGAGATTCATCTAGTACTACTAAAGAAACTAACTAGGATTTATCAAATTTATAATACCAAATGCAAGGATGGATAGTGATCCACTTTTAATAATGACAGAAATTTTCCAGACACTTCTGTCAGAAAACATTTGCATCTTAATTTAGAAAACAGAAAATAAAAAAAAAATAGAAGCACACTCTATGTAATCTCTGCTTTCGTTAAAACATTCTTAATTAAAGAAGATTACTTTTTAAGCCGTTTAAAAGGGTGTCAGTGGTTTATGAGCTGGTTCGGTCCGGTTCTGTGATGAATGGAGTGAGACCCTGGGACCCATGCCCTGGGAAAGAGAAGAAGGAGAAAGGGCATGGAGATGGGCCTAAAAACAAAACAGCAGCAGCAATCTGAGGAGGAAAGCTAATTTACTAAATAAGATGTTGGAATTCAAAATAACACAATATAATACAAGATAATTGGAATTGAAGCCAATAAATCAAATAAAATAAGAGTATCCAAAAACCAAAGACAGCTAGGGAGCACACACACAGCTGGGATGAGCTGAAAGGGAAAAAGAAAGAGGCAGTCTTGTGACCTGCAAACAGTTTCATCTGTCACTCTGACTGGAAAACAGAAAAGGAAACTCCTCTAGAGTACGTAGTTCTCTTCTGAAACAGGTATACCCAGAACTATTGATGATCCACAGAACTGAAGGATTAACTCTTCAACTCCCTGTGCACTACATGATGATATGATGTGGAATATCGATTAAAAAAAAATTATGAAACCATGACAAAGTGATAGTTAATTAATGCCATTTTGTCAGTGTAAAGAAATCGTGACTTTTGGCAGATACTTGAGAAGTGCTTTAAGTGATGTTTGATGAGAACATTAAAGAGAAAATACAAATTGTGTATTTTACAATTTTTAATTAATTTTTAAGCTTTATAATACATCTGAAGGCAAATAAAACGTAAAATATATTCACATATGTAATATTCTTAAGGCTTTTTTCAAGATAGTTCTGTGACAATGCAGACAAAATATTGCTTTTAAAATAATTTTTGAGTTGTGATTGAAAATATATGACTTAGTACGCAGCATTCCATAGAATAGTTATATTTCTCTTCAAGTTACATTTAAAAACAAAACAAAATAAAATAAATAATTTGTAGTGATGAGTTTCTCCAGACCTGGATTAGACTTCACATAGGTAATCCCAGTGACCTTGCTCTTTATAAAAGTTGTACAGAATGTTTTTTATAATCAGAGCATATGGACCATCTAATTAGTCCCAGAGCTTCAGAGTTGTTGTTTAAAACACAGTAAGTGAGAATTGTTCTTTAAAAAGGTCAACACAATTAGAGTACCTGTGGGCCTTTTATTTTCCTACCTATATATTTATTTATCATATTATTACTCAATGAAGTGGTGTGTCATGAATTTTCTGGGGCAGTGTCTAGAAGAGGCATTAAAAAAAAAAAAACAAGCAAAAACTAGGAACCCTCAATATAACCTCAATCAGTCTGCTTCTAAAAATCTGAAAGATTCTGTTTCATCTTCCCTTGATCATGCTTTCCCAGTAACAAAGGCCGTTTGAGCTGAAAAATATAGAGCAATGAATCAGAAGTGTAATACTGGTATTATTACCTTGTACTAACCAATTTTCCACTTTTCCTCTCTTTTTTTCTTTTTTTTTTTTAATCCTCTCATGCTATGGACATGAAGATCTAGTGCTACATCTTGTTAGGGTTTTGAATAGAACTAGATAGAACCTACCTAGAACCTAATAGAATCTTTAAAAAGGTTACGAGTAGCCATGAATTCCACCTCTTGTGATCACTGTAAGCCTGTCAGTGTAATACCGGGAAAGACACTGTTCCTGAAATGTCTGTGAACTTGACCATACTACTGTCACAAAATGCTGTCTGTGACAATTTGGCACTCAGAGGATTAAAACTAAATATGCATACAAGCCTCTGGAAATTACCTTTTTAGATAATATATAAGATTGAACATAAATAGATTTCTTGGTTGCAGAAAGCTGAATTTGTACAATTATTTGATTACTACATTTGTTAAATTGCATGGCAAAGATCAAATGCTATGTAGGTAGAGAAACAGAAATTTACATTATCTAGCAGGAGGTCTACATAATGTAGAATAAAGATGTTAAGTTCTTTTATTTTTGTTTATTTATTTGTTTGCCAGTTCATTCAATCTTCTTAACAAAGAAACAGTATGCTTAGATGTTCAAGAAAAATGTTACACTGATTTGGCTATGTGATAAACGTGTTATCTAAACCAAAATCCATGCGAACCGTCACTGAATTTAACTTAACACATTGATGTGGGAATGTTTGTGTTTTGTTTTGTTTTATTTTATTTTAGCATCATTAAAACATCACAGATGCAGTAAACTTCTACAAATAGCCACTTTCCACAAAACTAAGTGAACTGCTTGGTACTGTCCCTGAACTGATTTTTTATCATTTGTATATGCCTGAGTATAGTTGACTGAATCAGACCCTAAATTGCATTTTAGTTATACTTAATGCCCTTAGGTGAGTGTTTTATACGCAGATAAGTTTAGCAAGTCCTGATGTTTCCTAAAAAGGAAGTAACTGAACATCTAATGTTGTTTCTTGATGCTTGAAATCTTGTTTTTGTTTTCCTAATCACAGAATCACAAAGAATCACAGTATTACAGGGTTGGCAAGGGACCTGAAGAGATCATTGAGTCCAAGCCCCCAGCTAAACAGGAACCATGCAATAACTTACACATTTTACAGCTATGTGCTAAAATTGCAAATGCTGCACCAGTAAGTCCGAATTAACTTTATGAATTAAATCTTCCAGAATAAATATAGTCTTTGGAAGTATTATTCATTTTAATAAGCTAAACTAAATTTTATTTCCACATTTCATGAAAAATTCAACATAGAGCATCTGTGCAAATTAAACTAGAAGAAACTTACATAATATGGTACGTTGACATCCTTTGTCTGAGGGTTGTCTGCAGTAGAACAGAAATGAATGCAATGGCTGAAGGTTGCAACAGAAATCTGTACAGAGAAATTCAAAGATTTCCATTTCTCAATTGCAGACAAATTCAGTAAAACAAAAGCAGATGTAGATTTTGAAATTTTCAAAATGTTAGATCTTGTAGAATGTAGTCCTTTAATAGTATACAGAGTTTGTATGGTCTTCCAATTAAACAGACCAAGGAGTAAGAAAGTGAAGTGACTAAGGGGAAAGACACAGATTTAATCAAAATAAAAGGCAGCCAATTTGGCACCATTATGTGTTGCAGTATGAACCATGGTAACCATCTATTTCTGTTCGGATGCAGACTGACTCCTATGATCTCAGCCAGATTAATTAAGCCCTAATTCTGTCAACTTTAGTCTCAGTGATTAATTCTTTGGGAAGTAATTATTTGGGAACTTCTTCTTGGGAAGTACAATGAATCTTTCATGAATAGCGGAAAGATGAAACTACTCAGAAATTGATCCCTCTTAGTGTGAAGCATATCTACTCACTTCCTCCTAATCCTTAAAAAGCTGTGTGTACAGAACTAAAATGTCAGCTGAACAAATCTTTTATTTATTTTGTATTTTGCTAGGCCGTTTCAAAATCAACTATCTCTGTCAAAAAATGCCAATATTGGCATTCGACTTAAAATATTTGTAAATTATAGTGTCTCATAGGTTACTTATGTGAAGAACATAATTTATGTCAGGGACCTGAATATAGAAACCTGAAAGCTAAAGCTTCTCCCTTTCCTGCATCTGATTTGTAGCAAGGCATATACTGTCTGTAGGCACACGGACACAGAGCACAGATATATCATACTGAGACATGTCCAACCTGCAGCCCATTTGCTTCATGTGGTCCAAGATGGCTTTCAATGTGGCCTGTTTCCTTGCGGCCGCTCTTACACATTTAAGTGTACATTCACCTTTCCCAACAACCACGTAATGGCGTGCAATCAGCACTGTCTGGGCTGAAACTAAAGCATGGAGAGGGTGCAGTGTATATTTCACTGAAGTTGAGACAAATCATTTTACACATTTTAATACACTGGCTAAACATATTCCTGTGAACAGGAAAAAAAAAAAAAAGTGCAGCCATGTTTTCTGTTTTGATATAGAAATTTGAGAATAGGCTTCAAGATCACAAAACAAAAAAAAAAAAAAATTGTTTATAACTTCATATTCCATTGACATAAACACATTACCTGAAAACTTCCAAATGTAATGCATAGAGTTGCAATCAGATTTTCAACTCAAAACTTGATCATGTCTATTTAAACCTCTCTTAGCAGAGAAAAATATCCCTCTCTTCAGAGTCATGTCTTACTCATGTCATCATTTTTGACAGTATGCACATTCTAGAGCAACTGTTGTCAAGGATGAGGTACAGGAAGAGTAACATTTCGTAAAAAATGATGATCACTCTTAAGAATCCACTAAGAATTGCAACCATTGCCATCTAACCATACTGATGCATTAGTTTCACAAAAATAAGGGCACATATTCCACTAATTATACGTTCTTAGAATCATACAATTGCTCAGGTTGGAGAAGACCTTCAAGATCATCAAGTCAAACCTCAACCATACTACTCTAACTCTAACAACCCACCCCTAAATCACGACCCAAAGCACCACATCCAGATGATTTTTATACACAATCAGTGATATTGACTCAACCTGTTTCAGTGCTTAAAACCCTTTCTATAAAGAAGTTTTTCCTGATATAATGTTATCGTTATGCTATTGTAGCTTTCTCTATAGTATATATTTTTACATCTGCTCTGAAAGTAATGCCTGCTATTTTATTCTGTTCACCCACAACACAAAAGGCAGATCACAGAATCACAGAACCGTAGGGATTGGAAGGAACCTCTAGAGATCATCTAGTTCAAGCCCCCTGCCAGGTTCCCTAGACCAAGTTGCACAGGTAGGTGTCCAGGTAGGTCTTGAACATCTCCAGAGAAGGAAACTACACAGCCCCTCTGGGCAACTGTTCCATTGCTCCATTACCCCTTATTGTTAAGAAGTTCCCATTCACATCTGTGCAGAACTTTCAAGGCATCAGTTTGTGGTCATTTCCCCTCATCCTATTGCCACACACTGCTGGACTCTTTTGAGGAGGTCCCTGCCTTTTCTGTGTCAGGGAGCCCAGAACAGGACACAATACTCCAGGTGAAGCTTCACCAGGGCAGAGTAGAGGGGGAGGATCACCTCCCTCCACCTGCTGGCCATGTTCTTTTTAACGCACCCCAGGGTTCCATTGGCCTTCTTGGCCACCAGGGCACACTGCTGGCTCATGGCCAGCCTGTCATCTATCAGGACACCAAGGTCCTTCTCCTAAGAGCTCCTCTCCAGCATCTCATCCCCCAACCTGTACGGGTGCATACAGTTATTCCTCCCCTCGTGCAAGACTCCACACTTGCCCTTTGTTAAACCTCATCCAGTTCCTCTCTGAACAGCTCTACAGCCTATCCAGGTCTCACTGAATGGTAACACAGCATTCTGGCATGTCAGTCGTTCCTCCCAGCTTTGTATCATCAACAAACTTGCTGAGGGTGGACTCAGTTTCCTCGTCAGGGTTATTGATGAAGATGTTAAACAGGACTGGACCCAGTATGGACCCCTGATGAACCCCACTAAAATACAGGCCTCCAAGTGGTCTGTGCACCACCAATAATGACCCTCTGAGCTCTGCCAGTCAACCAGTTCTCAGGCAACCTCACCGTCCACTCATCTATTCCACACCTCCTCAACTTTGTTATAAGGATGATGTGAGAGACAGTTTCAAATGCCTTGCTGAAATCAAGGTAGACTACATCCCCTGTTGGTGGTATGACAATAGTGATTGAACCTTTCTGGCCATATCTTTTTACATTTTTTTGCCAAGTGACAGATGGTAACAAAGGGTGAAAATGATGTCTGTCATGGAGGTGTTTATGAAATAACAGTGTGCTACTGAACTCCTTTATCCACAAAATAAAAAAATAAAAAATTGCCCCCATTAACATACATCAACTTGCTGAACATTTATGGAGACCAAATAGTGGATGTGAGCGCAGTGGTGCATTTCAGAAGTGAATACAGAGATGGTAGGTCACATCTGTTTGTTCAGATTTTGATGATCATGGCATGTAGCTTCTCCATTGCTAGTGAAAATGTATATCAAATGGTAGTGACTGCATTGAAAAGTAGTGTTTTGTTGCTGAGAAAACACAACTGTTTTTCCCCCTTCATACAGAGTCTTTTACCCATGAAAGAATTTAAAAGCAATATAACAAGAAGATAGGACAGAACATGCTGATCAGTCACAGTGTGAAAGAAATCCGAAAAACATATGTATTAGCAAATTATTTTTAAGCAAACCAGCACTTTTTAATCCCTGTACCCTGATATTTCTCCACACTTGATCCTCCTCAGATAATCTATATCCGTCCCTCTGTCCTTTTCAATATCTTTGATTCCTCCTCTAAACAACCTGTAATCAGTGTTTTTCAATCTCCAAATGCTCTTCCCATGCATCCTACAATATATTCCAAACATAACTCAATAATCAAACCCTCTATCTGCTAAATGTTTGGAGTGCCACTCTCAAGTGAGTGCCATACTAGGCCCATAAGGATGCTATTCTTCTGGCTCATCACTGTGTCCCCATTTCTCTGGGTCTTTAATTAGCCTTCTACTTGCCTTTTTCCCCCTTTGGATAGATGAACCTCTGATGGGCTTATGTTTCCTATAATTGGCCTGGTAATAGCAGGTAGGATAATATTTGGACTAACCCTCTTACCACTATCCCTCTATAATCCATTGGGTGTGTGAAGATTAGCTTCTTAAAAATACACCCCAATTGTTAGGTATTGCAAATATAACCTAACAACTGCTTATTGAATATAATATTTTTCTCTACACAGTGGTGACAGTCATCCCCTAACATTTAGGGGGTAAAGGCTGAGATGACTACTAGAGAAAAAACAAACAACAACAAGAATATAGAAATGGAGTTAGTTCGTAAGGAAAGCAAATTGTTAATGGGAAGGGAAACCTTGAAAAGTATAGAGTACAGGTTAATGTAGCCTTGGACAATTCAAACTTTATATTTAGCATCTATATAGTCAATAACCTCAACTGATATTGACCTTGGGAGCAAAATGGGACTATTTTTTCACTTGGGTGAGTTGTTATTGCAGGGTTTCTCTAGTGTATTAGGTACAAACATTCATTCCATCAACATCAAGTACATGCTATATTTTTTCATCAGTTTTCTTTTATTTTGTCCTAACGTAACTGTGATAAGTACAGGGAAAAAGTACTTTGTCTGAATGTTAACTTCATCTCTGACATAACAAAACTGAAGTCAGATGTCTTAGCTACATATTCTCTTTGCAGGGACATATTTATTTTACTGTTAATAACATAGGCAATCTCAAATTAAAAAGAAAAAAAATCAAACTATTTTATCGTAATATAATCAGGAGTGAATTTCAAGTTGAAAAGCCTCTGACTAGAGTCTGAAATGTTATAGAAGAATTGCAACTAATACACATTTCCAAGTGTTCTGCCAATAAAAAGGAATACTAATGGAATATCCTAACATATATGATCTTCAGTGTGTTATAGTTCACTACAAGGAACTGACAGCAGTGGCATATACCCTCCAAATAGCCACACATATATAAATAAATAAGAGTTAAGAGATCATAGTAGCTGAATTGTAAATATTTATAGCGCGTCTATGTAGGTTTTGTTCAGATCAGGAGGAATAGAAATCTGTTTTGAGCTTATTGCCAGAACTTACTTCTATAATATATTTAAATTGCATTGAGGTCTGTTGATTGTACTTAAGATCTAAGACTTCATTTCAAATTTCCACTTAAGTTCAGGGAAAGCAATTCATGCAACAGGAAATGAATTCTTCTGCAGTGCTGGTTCAGTTATACACAGAAGCATTTGAGAATAAAATTTATCTGTCCATTTTCTTCTGAAAAATGTTTACCCTCTTTAGAATGAGATGAAAGAAAACAGCATTACTAAATGTACTAGAATTAAAGATGTTGCTCCATTTTGCTCAAATCGGGTTCACTAACTCCATTCTGTCTCGCTTGTTGATGTGTGCAACTGAACGCATTGATTTAGTTTGTGCTTATGCATTCATCAGTAACAAGTCAGTTACTCCATGTCAGGAAATTATTGCTCAGAGAGAAAATAAAAGCAGATTAATATACAATAAAAGTTCTGTACTTCTGAATGCCGAGAAAAAAAAAAGTGAAATAAAAAACAAAACAAAATCCATGGGGAAAAGACACCGTGATCCTAAAAATGACTATGGCATTCCAATGCATAATATTTAATCTAACAGGGAACAACTCAATATGTAAGAAGTATTACATGAGTATTCTAATTTACTTTCCATATTTTGGAGATTTCCACAGGCATCTCCACAAAAAAAAAAAAAGGCACATCAATTGCTGCTCCACAATGGCAAAAGGAAATTGAATTTGATACCCTGATTAGAATGAGCTTTTCACCTATGGGATTTTGTTAACATGGGCTCTTTTTTTCCTAATTTTAAGTGTGGTAACTAACTTATCTTTGTCACATCTTCAGTATCTCCACAAAGGAAATTAGATGCCTTAACATACTCTTCAAAAAACTGTATTAGAGATTTGACTTTAGTGAAGCTAATTCAGAAATGGTCATTAACAAAATCAAAATATGAATACACTTAGGGATCACATAGGAAATACAGGCTATCAGAATTTGTGAAGATATTCAAATAGGCTTTAACAAATTGGGTGTCAGATGAGAAAAACAAACATGGAATCATAGAACATACTTGAAAGAAGTAATAAACTATTTGGAAATTAAAAACATGGCAAATTGAAATAAACAAACTAAGAATCGAATAAACTTTCTCTTGAAAAAGATATTTTACAATAACTTGTGCAAATACAAGTAACTTCAGGGAGATGTTATTTTATTTCTGTTTCTGTTATCTTACCAGGAAAAGATTCTATTTGCCAATATCAAAGGACTTTCATGTTTCTCATTTTTTTCCCTTATGCCTTTCGTAGCTGCTGTATGTCCACAGTAAGTGTATCAATGATCAGTTTCATATTACTCAGTTATAGAACTGCCCCAAATATGCCAGATATAGGAGGCATCATTGTCCTGATAGCATTTTCAGGCAGTCACCTTGTGTCAGTTTCTCATGCATACTAAAATTCTGTGTCTCACAGGTTTGTTGAGATGGTACGTGCTTCTCCTGCTTCATAATCAGTGAAAAGAAAAACAGAAATGGAAAAAAAAATAGCCACTTCACAATTTCTTTCCATATCGAAGAAGAATATTTTGAAAAGGCTCCCTTACACAGCCAAAGCCAGCTTATTAACCCTCTCTTTATAACTGCCTTTCAGACTTCATTTTGAGCAAAGCTGCTCCAAAATCTTTCTTCATTTAATTCATATTCCTCTCTAAAACCTTCTCTACTCTTTTTTTCCATTTACTCTCTCTCACTATTTCTTTCTCTGAACTTATTAATCATGAGTGTATCACTGGGAAATTAAAAAACAAACAAAAAAAAAAACTACTTACTGTTGGAGAAAAATAAAAAAAAAACTTTTTCTTCTCTTTCCATACTAGTCTTCAATATTAGTATAATTTAACACATTCTACCACAATCTACTCAAGAAATATAAAGAATGGTAATGTTAATATCTGATTTGGAAAACAGAGATGAAAATCAAGCTCAATATGTGCCTGAAAAGATTTAGGTTAAGTCCATACTTCCAGATCAGAGTTGCCAGAATTCTTGTTTTCTTAGACTTTTACTGTAGACTATTATTATAGACGCTTGGCTTTGGGTTAGTAGACTTATTCATGCCATTCCCTTACACTGTTCCCATTTCTGAGGACGGGTTATGACAATCAGCAATTTTCAGTGCCTGAGCTTCCACTTCCTAATCATGTCAGACACAGCAGAGTAATAAAACAAAGGGAAATGGTTTAAAAAAAAAAACAAAAAAAGTGAGGAATAGTTTTGATGTCAGAAGAAAAATTTTCACTTGGAGGGTGATGGGACAGACTGCCCAGAGAAGTTGTGAATATTCCATCTCTGGAGGGGGGATTGGATGGGACTGGACTATACTGCTGGAAAGTAAACAGAGGTGGTGACAGAGCTTTTATTTGAGATACAGGCACTATAGAAAAAAATACTAGAGAAAAGGGGAATTAACACACCCCTTCCAGCAACCGTTTTGGTTAAGGAATGCAGCTGCCTCTCATTCAAACTCTGGCATGCCAATCCACAAACCAGTAACACAAGTTATTGGTCCCTCCCTACACTAGGCACTTCACAACCATGCTTTGTAAAATTCATCGTAATAACTTGCTGTGATTTAATTAGCAAGGGTTTTTTTTGAAGGTGTCTGTGTGATTTAGGAGCATAGAGAAATCCATGTAAAATTATTCGTATTATAACAACATGGAAGATGATAAAGGCATCTGTTTCTGAAATGAAGAGTGCTTTTTGAAATTACCCTCTTTACTCATATTAAACAAAAGGGAAGAAGGATTTAATGTCTTGTTGAAACAAGATTTGGTAAAATTGAAGTTCTACTCTTGAAGATAAAGAAAAAGAATGGTTATTTCATTTGATAGTAGCTAACCCTGCTGGAATCTTTGATATCCTGATAGTAAATGACCTCTAATAAACAACAAAAGCTACTTCCATTTTTTCCTCCTATTTTCTGTCATTCTATTCATTGAAGTCTTCTCAGTTCACTTATGTATATGAAACTATGCAGGGCACTGCAATATCAGATTGAGAAATGATCCTCCGGACAAAATTTATCTCATTCGCATCACTGTGTGCGCACCTTGAGCCCTATGGAATTGGGGTACAGTTCCTAATTCAGACTGTAAACAACCACCACAGACATAATTAGAAGTGACAATATGCTGTGAAAAGCTGCAACTACAAACTATAAAGAGTTAATTATGCAAATAAGCACTTGTTTCTGGTTATTGACTTCGGATGGACTTCTAAAGTACTGTGAATTTATTCCTCAGACTAAGGATTTCATTTACACATAGGCTTACTGACAAAAGCAAACTAGAAAAGCCCTCCAGTGCAATTAATTTTGCCCAAGTGCATTTATTTGTATGGAATACTTCAAAAAATATAGCTTTTAAAGCTGCTGGAAAGAAATAGATGTTTCCATTATGTAAGCTGTTATACCTTGAAGTAAATACCCAGGTTAACTTTTCCCATTTAATGTTTAATTCTCTTTAACTGCTTCCAATGAATGTGTTACAAATCCAGTTTCAGTTTCAGTTTCAGTGAGAGAAACCCCTGTAGTTTCATTTGGAGACGTATGGAAGATCATTAAGAAGATTTGGTCAAATCACCACAAACAACAATTATACCTTAAAACATACCTAAAATTCTCCTATATTCCACAGCAATGTCAGCCTAGTTTAACAAAAACAATCTTGGGAAAGTAAAGCATCACTACCTAAATTTATTCTAAGTATACTAAAGCAAGAAGTCAGTTAATTGTTTCCTATTAGTCTGTGAAAACAGATAAACACTCTATTTAATATTTACTTTAGCAGAAATGGGATTATTGAAGTAGAATACTGAAGTGGTTTAACGCAGCAGGTGGCAAAGAACCACACAGTCACTCCCAACCACCTTCCCCCCCACCCTTTCCAGTAGTCTGGGGGAGATTAAAAAATAATTTAGTAGATAAAACTATTTACTAAGATAAAACTATTTACTAAGATAGACCAAAGAAAAGTAATAATAGTTACAACATGCATATATGAATGCATATGATAAGCGATGCACAAGCCATTGACCACCATCCCCTGATCAAGGCCCAGCTAGCCCCCCAAGCAGCAGAAAAGATCCAGATGAATTTCCACTCCCTTCAAAATTCCTTCTGCATGATGTCATATGATATAGAATATCCCTTAAGCCAATTTAAATCAGATATCCTAATTTTGTTCCTCACAGTTCCTTGGGCCCTTCGCTGAGAATGCCTTTGTTCTGTACAACACAGCTTAGCAGCAACAGTAAACACTGACGTGCTGTCCTCCCAGGAAAAACCAAATAAACAAACAAAAAGCCTACAAACCATCATTCCATACACTTGTTTTCTTTTGTTTCTGCGTGGAATTTTTTGTTTTAAAAACAGTATGTTGCAAGACAATATGCAGCAGTACATGTGAACCAGATTTCTTTGGATTTGCTACTAAATGTTGTATATATTATGCATAAAGGTCATAACATTCCCACACTAATATCCTACATATAGTATCTGTATTTATTCTTAAGTAAATGGAATCATATGTATTAGCTAATAGTGATATATTCCATTGAGTAAATTTAATACAGTTATAAAAATGAATGCTGTATCAGAAGAAAAGCAAATCTGCAAGTACTATTTCATATGAACAGGTAGCATTTTAAGTTAATATGCAGTGGTGTTCAATTAAAACCACACTTATTTTGGAGAAAATTGGGAGAGGTTGTAAAATCAACATGCTTTGCTCCAAGAATAAGTTTTGCCAGAGAACACTCAAATAGAAGAACATCTGTAGCTCATCTAGGAGAAGGTGCATGCAGCACATAATTTCACTGCAGTTGGTTATGTCTTTTTGCCCTTTTGCATCCGTACAGACGTGTTTAACTGTGGAAAACAGTAGTAAATAATGGTTTCTGTATGAACAAGAGTATAGTTTTTTTGTTTTTGTTTTTGTTTTCCTTGATCCCTAAATGTTTTTAAAGAGACTGAAGGTATTTGGTAGAGTTCACAGCTGGGTAATATGGTTACAAAGAGGCTAAAAGAAGAGGAAGGAACTGATCAGGCGTTCAGCATTTGTTATCTGCCTCACTGGCATCTTTAGAGACCTTATCTGAGAACACAGAAGTAATAGCAGTTCCAAAGCTCTTTGGCTCACACTGTCATTACATTGGTCTACTATTATGCTTTCCAGCATCTGTTATCTATTAGTGGATGGGATGTTCACGAGGCTTGGTAAGAGCTCATTCGTGTTATTACTCAGCTAAGCTTTAACCATGCATTTTCTCTACTCCAAGGAGAAAAAGATCCTAGAATTTAGCATCTGACTTTTTTGAATTTTCCTCCCATTTAAACTAAAGATAAAGTATACTCAATTAGGACAAGGTGGTACTGAGGATCAGCTTTCTGGAATGCCTATGTAAATGTTATAATCTTCTGGCAGAGTAACCAAGAATTCCTCTTCAAATAGATTTGTTTGTCCTTTTTGTCTGGAGACCATTAGTTGCAAGGTTATTTGTTCTTTGCTGTCAGTATTAGACTGTTCTGTATTCTCTGGAAATAAGGACGTTCAGAACGTAAGTTGTTGCTGTGATTGCATAATTCCACACAGAAATATATCAGTTTAATGTTTGTTTTTTTTCCTCACATGTAGTAAATTGTTGGATCTGCTTCAGTCAGCCCTCAGAGACTGATAAATAAGTTCTGTGATGTTCCAGGTACTTTCACCACTAAATAGAACATTAGATTCATCTGCATATTTCCCCTCACCAGCCCCGCAAAGCACCAAATCTACAACTCATTGCTACGCTTCAGATAACCGGGAAATCTTCATGGAGTCATTAGACTCCAATTAGAAAGAAGTAACAAGCAATGTGAAGCCAGGGATTTCTCATATATACTAAACTCCCTGATAAAATAGTGGGATTTCATAAACAATATTATTTAACACTGATGGAAAATAAGCACAAAAGAAAATAGTCACTTTTCAAGAAGAATCTTTGTATATTTTCAATTCAATGAAAAGAAAGAATAAATGAATGTTAGATAACATGACAGTGAGAACAAAGTTAAAACTCAGAGAAAAAAAGAAACAAAAAGGAATTAGGTCAGTTAAAAAAATGATTTTTTTTTTGTAATTATTATTGAATTTAAATAATTTATCTTCATCAGGAGAACTGAAAGAGAAATGTCAATGATATTAACAGCATCATGAAGATTTAGTATGGTGAAGCCTGGAGACATAAGCACAGGTAGTGGCTTGGGAAGTTCAGCATAAAAACATCAACCCATCTGTAAAGAATCATGGACTAGACTTATGAAAGAATGCATTATTTACAGTTCCTATTTTGGTGCCTGGACATTTAACAGGCAGCGACTGTACCAGTGCAGCAGGTAAGCGAATAACCATGCATCTCAGTATACATGTGCCACAATGAAACCAACTGATTCAGACCACTGAACTCTTCCGAAAAGATAAATACTTCATGTAGCTGACAAAATGGGAATTTCACTACTTTTGAAAATCTGGCTTGTGGAAGACAAATTAAGGCAGAAAAATAATTAATTAATATACTTTTCAGACATATCATCTTTAAAGCTAGACTATGAAAAGACAATAGAAAATGTACTTAAAATTTAAAAAAGCATTTATTTAGATGCTGTAGTTGGTAAACTCGATTCTTTTTCTGATATGAGGCCAAAATAGTTTGCAAAATAGATAAATGATAAAAAAAACAACAACACAGGAATCCCCAAGGGTATGCTGACATCAATTCTAATCCAAGAGTTGCTTGCCCAAGACTATACTCAAAGGGCTTTTGAAAGGCTCCCATGGGGGAAATTCTGCAGCCACTTTGGGCAGCCTTTTCCAGCACAAAGCACCATCACTATTACGAAAAAAAAAAAAAGTTTCTTGATGCTTGAAATAACCTCCTTTGTTCCTGTTTATGTTTATTGTTTCATGACCTGTCACTGGGGACTGCTGGCTCTGCCCTTTATGCGTACTCCTCTCAGGTGTTGACAGACACTGACGAGATCACTGCTGAACCTTGGCTCTCTCACAGCCATTCCTCACAGAAAAGATGTGCCAGTCCCTTCACTCCCTTCATGGCCCTTTGTGAGGATCTTTCCAGTGTATGCATATCTCCCCCTCTATTTTTTTTTTTTTTTTAATTTGTATCAGGAGTGCTCTGCTTTTGTAACTGAATATATGTTTAAAAGGGCTTGTCTACACAATGATGAGAAAATGTGAAAAGATCTTTTACAAGCTGAGTTTGACTGTGTAACACTAAAAGTCTGCAACTTACCTATTTCAGACTATGTCATGTTTACTGACTGGTTTTTGTTTATTTGTTTGTTTGTTTGTTTGTTTTCAATTTGCACCACTAAATTAAAAAAAAAAAAGAAAAAAAAACACAAAGAAACCCCACATGTTATGTATTTATAAAAATTACATCTGTAAATATATTTAATATCATTATTTAATTCATGATCCAACACTTTTTACTTAGGAAACTGGTTCTGCACAGAGCACAAAAAACATGGGTCTGTGTCTTTGTCAGAATAGCAATGCAAATAACAGTATGTTATTCTACTTTTCATCACAAATAAAGTGACTCTGAGCACTGTAGTCCCTGTTTGTAAATGGTAGTACATAGTCACTATATGTTTATGCTTAATCTCATGATATATGCTTTCACATGCTCCTTATATTGTTCTTACCCTAGTCATAAAGCAAACATAATAACTGACTTTTTTTCATGTTTGCTCTTAATTCAAAGGTTTAATTAATGAATGCTAATAAGGGAAAGGTGACTTTATAGAGAAAAATAAATATTTTCAGGTCAACATTACAGGAAACAGAAAATAATTCACTGTAAAATCTATGCAAATATTTATAAAGCACAATGAGAAACTCTGTAGTTCAATGTCACTATGTAATTATGATGAGTCTGCACACTCTACAGCACAATAACATGGAATTACAATTACAAAATATATAAAAGCAGCATCTCAATGATTAAGGTCAGTGAATACATAAATAAGGATCCCCCATTTTCCTTTTTTTTTTTCTTTTTCTTAGAAAAATAAATCTAACAAATCAACAACTAACATCTTGCATCCTATATGATTATGACAGGCCATGTTGTCATAGAGAGTCTAGATAACAAAGACTATTTTTCTCAAATGTAGATTTGTTAACATAAACGGAGGCATTGGATGGGGTTTGTTTATTTTGAAGGATATTTCTTGAAACAGGTCCCCTTACTATTGCATCTTTTCATTTCTAATTTATATGTTTAACAGTGATTTAATATTATTTTTATCAATTTTTCTATCATCTATGTTATCACTGTAAATTTACAGCTTTGAAATATATACCTCTTAAAGCCACTAGATGGAACTGAAAAACCTTGCAATTTCTCAGTTTTCCTGCCTAAACAGGTGCATATCAATTTCATCAGCATATGAAATATAGAGAACAGACCAGAATTGTCACTTACAAAGGTAGGGAATTTTGTAGTTTAACCTGGCAGGTGGTTGAGCACTATGCAGTTTTTTTTTCACTATCTCCTCTTTGCAGTATAATGGGGGAGAGAATAACAATAATAATTAAAAAAAAAAAAAAAAAAGCACTAGAACTTGTGGGTTGAGTTAAACTATTTACTAATATAGGGAAAAGGAAAAGGATACTAGTTATGATTATATATGTGTATGTTTATTTATTTCTATAGGTATATGGTTTTTTTGGATATTTCCTACTATTCTTGAACTGGGGAGCCTAGAACTGGTCACAGTATTCTAGAAGGGGTCTCACCAGAGCAGCATAGAAGAGGAGGATCACCTCCCTCTACGTGCTGACAACTCTCAGCATACAAATGGCCTTCTTGGCCACAGGGGTACACTGCTGGCTCATGGTCAATGTGTTATCAGTGAGGACAAATAGGTCCTTCTCTGAAGAGCTCAGGAACAGGAAGATAAAAACAAGAAAAGGAGAAAGAAAAATAAAAGAAATAGAAAAGCGAAGTAACGAGTAAGACAGCAACAAACAAAAGAAAGCAAATAAAATATCACCTTACCATTACAGTTTCTGAAACTGTAATAAATCAAACTGAAGTTGATATTGATTGCATATTTTCAAGAGATTCTTTGAAGACAAACCAAGGCAGATGTTCGTTTTCAATGTATCTGAAGTTTAACTGTAGAAAGGCATTTAAAAAAAAAGATCTGAACGTTTCTGTTTTGTTTTCTGCTGTTCATTTGTAAGAGTTTATTTACACATCTTATGGGAATAAACATTTCTTCTTCTGAAAGGTAATTTTGCGAATCTCCATCCAGATTGATGTCCTTGAAATTAAAAAAGAAACAAAACAAAACAATAATATTTTTGAATTCTTTTTTTTTTTTTTTCAGATCTGTTGTCTATTCTCTGTTGTGATAGTTATTTTTCTGCGGCAGGATGTTATCAGTAGAACAGCTCGTTCTGTGCTTAGTTCATCTGCACTTGAATCAGGTACGGAAACAAAAAGTAAAGATTTTTCAGATCTTTTAATTAACATAATTTCTTATGAATTGTTCTACCCATTCGGATTTCTTTAATTTAACCAAGTTTAAATTTAATGTAGACAGAATTCACCTATTCTGCATAACTAGAAACATTTATCTCCCTCTGACTGGTGATGGAACTGTCAATCTTTCTTCTAACATGTTCAAAGAAATATTTGTTATCTCTGTATTCGTATTTCTTCAATGAATAAAAAATTGATAGTTTCTAACATTGTTCCAGAATTTTCTGGAACCCAAAAGTATTTGTCTTTCAATTAGAATCTTGGGCTTAACAAATCAATAATGTGTATTTAAAACATAAATGAATATTTATGATCTAGATGTATTAGGAATTTAGAAATAACCGCATTAAACACCAGGTTGTCAGTACATGGACATTACATGCATCTATCCTTTTCAACCTGCTTGTATAATAGAAAAAGGATTGTCAGAGAAATGTCAGAGAACTAATGGCTACTAAGCTTCAGACCAAAAAGAAAAACTTCAAAACTCTTACTTCATAATCATCTAGTCATGTATACTTGAAGACCTTTTTTGTAGTTGCATTTTTTTAAAGCTGTGATATGTGATTACATATCTTAATTATATAGAAATGTTCATAGAACCTATTCAGGATAGCAGATGAGAGGCATGTTCTCAAAACAAAAATTTGCAGAGGGCAATCCTTGTTATGGTGTTGACTTAAATCTTGGAGACTAAGAAAGTGAAAAACTGATTCTTCAAGTAAGCTTGTTCTCTGCTTTCCTTTTTCAGTTTTCAGGGCTTTGCAGTTCATCTCCACCAGAAATTCATATTGACATACATACAGTATAAGTGATTCGCTGTTTGTGTAAGTATAAGCTACTCCACTATATCATTGTGAGAGCAGATATCTCCCTTTCAACTGCAATTCAGAATTGGTTGATGAGTTAGTAGCATAATGCCAAAGCAGTAGATTAAAGTAAGAAATGCATTAGAGAGCACTCTAAGACAGATGGATGACCTTTTGTTTAAAGCAGCGCCCATTTTATTTCTCCTACAAAATCTGAACAGCTATGTCTTTCCTTATTTACATCAGTTAAATAGCTGTTTATATTGAAATACTATAGTGATTTTCAGCAGGAGTTATTTCCCCAAAAGACTACACAAAGTAATGTTACCTGCTTTCCTCTCAGGTGACAGAAAGGACACAATTCTTCCAGCCCAATCTAGTCAGTATGAAAAGAAGAAGTCTTAAAACTTTTTATGATGAATTATACTGCACCTATTTTCCTTACTTTAATTGTCCCTTTAAATTCCAGTGGAACTACATTTTCATCATTTCATTTTTAGATCCCAAACATTTCCTCACTTGGAGCAAAACGTGTTCTTTATCATATGATACAGAACGCTTGTGTTCCCAAAAGGATATATTTCATGTGTTCTGTTCATGTATAATGTTTTTGTATCTACTCATAGGAGGTAAAGCACTTAGACTACACAAAGACCATTGACTATTGCATGCAGGGTGGATGGAAAAGGATACACAGCCATGTGACTTTTGGGATTAAAAGAAATTATTAGCTATTTGTATATTGAGAGAAGTAGAGAAAAAAACAAAACACAAAATCAAAAAAAAAGAAAAACCAAGTTGACAAAAGAATAAGGTTAGATAAAAGTTTTTAAAAACAAGATTAAACAGAAGAAATTACCATCACTGCCTAATATTCTGGAGATAATTCACTTCACACTGGAAAGATTGTGTTATGTGATGAGAGAGAACCACTGAGAAACAAGGCAATATGACTACCAGATTAAAAAAAATAATAATAAATAGACTTAAAGTTCCAGGAGACTAATTTCATTTTTTCTGCTCCAAACAGTTCAATGAGTTATAGAATTTAATTGAGAATAAATAAATCTTTTTTCCACTCTCTTTCATTGTCACCTCTAGGCTAGATCAGCTACAGTGCTTCAATGTAGGTAATGTCTTAATTGCTATAATTAAGCTAAGTCAAAAATGTTAACAGCCTAATAAATTTTTGTTAACTTTAAATGTAGAAAGGACAGGTCAGCACTGCCTTTTGGGTATCAAACAACTATGATGTCCTACTTTGGTGATCAAGGTTTAAAAATAAACATGAAACGTTGTTTAGCTATACCTGATTTAACATTTGCAGAACAAAGGAGCACACAGTTAGTGACTTTGTAAGAGATTGCTAGAGGATGTCTAGTTCAACCCACCCCTGAATGAAGCAAGATCAGATAGGATAGATTGTCCAGAATGGTGTTCAGTCAGGTTTGGAATCTCCAAAGCTGAAAACTCCACAACCTCTCTGAGCAGCATGTGGCAGTGTCTGATCACCCTCACAGCTAACAAGAACAAAAGAAGGCAAACAAACTAGCAGAACAGCCTTCTTCATTTTCTTCCTCTTGCTATTTGTGCACATTGGTAAGATCTTCCTGATTCTTCTAGTCTGTAGACTAAATAGTCCTATATATTCAAAGCTTTCTTCAAAGAAGATATTCTCCAGTGTGGTCATTTCAGTGTCCCTTGGTTAATCACTCTCCAGTACAGAGTCCTAGAATCATTAAGGCTGGAAAAGATTACCAAGATCATCCAGTCAAACCATCAACTTATCATGACCATGACCACTGAACTACATCCCTGCTCTTTTCTTGAAAATCTTCACGGTCAATGACTCCAACATTTTCCTTGACAGCTTGTTTCATTGTACTACCACTCTTTCTGAGAGTAAAATTTTCCAAATGTTAAACCTGAACCTTCCCTGGGAAAACAAAAGACCAGCACTCCTCATCCTATCTGTAGTTAGTGGGGAGAAGATGTTGACGCCCACCTCACTACAACCTCCTTTCAGGTAGCTGAAAAGAGTAATAAGGTATTTCCTGAGCCTACTCTTCTCCAGACTAGACAATCTCAGTTCCCTCTGTTGCTCCTCGTAGACCCTTCACCAGCTTTTTTGGATATGCTCCAGGGGCTCAGTATCTTCCTTGAAGTGACTTTCTTAATTTTAATGAGGGAAAGAGAATCAAAAGGGAAGGGTGTTTTCTAGACATCAGTTGGAATTGTGAAAGTTCAATATGCATACCTGAAATATGGTATATTCATCCACATGAGGATATATTTATAATCTTACAAGACTTTTCAATTTTTTTCTACTATGTCAGATGATTTACCCAATTTTTACCACACACACACACACAAAAAAAAAGACAAGTGAATCGAAGACTGCATTAATAACTTTGATATTGCTTTACTTCATAAATGTTACATCCATGCACAAGAAAATAATGAACATATCTCATTTAAAAACATCTAACACATGCAAAAACTTTTTTGCTAACTTATGAAATCTCTAGTGCATTTCAAAGTGTCTCTGGATTATTGTTATCTTTGCTTTCAATTATATTTGAAAGGCTTTCTCATGGTTTTTGTGATACTATTCATATTATCCTAAAAAAATATCTACCAACCAGAGACATTAGGACTATTCTCAAGGTCCTGAATGTATTTTTTGATTCTTTTGGAATTCTTTGCAAAAACTCAAGAAAAAAATAAAACCTGTAGTCAAGATACTCTTCTCTAGGTTGACTCAAAAACTCTATTTTCAACACTTGTGAAGAAAAAATTTAATTTCAAGATAAAACAATATCATGAAGAACGTAGGAAATAATATAGGAATGTTGTCAGGGCCTGCAGGGATGTGATAAGGAAAGCAAAACTCAACCTGTAATTGAATCTGGCAATGGAGATGAAGGGTAATAAGAAAGGCTTTTTTAGTTATGTCAACAATAAAATAAATACTAGAGAAAATGTGGTTGAGGGGGGTGTTTTGGTAAGTGAGGATGCCAAGAAGGAGCAAATACTGAACGTTTTCTTTGGTTTTCTTTTCACTATGGGAACTCCCTCTCAGGACTCCTGGTCCTAGAGGTAAGTGAGAAAACCTGGAGAATGGAAGGCTCTGCTTTGGTGAGGTGATCCTCCTCTCTACTCTTGCTAGGTGAAGCCTCACCTGGAGTACTGTGTTCAGTTCTGGGCTCCCTGGCACAAAGAAGACAGGGATCTCCTTGAAAGGGTCCAACGAGGGGCTACAAAGATGATAAAGGGCCTGGAACACCTCCCTTATGAGGAAAGGCTGAGAGACCTGGGTCTGTTCAACCTTGAAAAAAGAAGACTCGAAGGGGATCTGATCCATGTCTATAAATATCTAAGGAGTGGGAGACAAAGGGACAAGGCCGGTCCTTTCTCTGAAGTGTGTGGCGATAGGATGAGAGGAAACGGCCACAAACTGAGGCATAGGAAGTTCCACACAAATGTGTGTGGGAACTTCTTCACAGTGAGGGTCACGGAGCACTGGAATAGGTTACCCAGAGAGGGTGTGGAGGCAAACTCTCTGGATATATTCAAGACCTGCCTGGATGCCTTTCTATGCAGAACAGTCTAGGGAGCCTGCTTTGTCAGGGAGGTTGGACTAGATGATCTCTAGATGTCCCTTCCAGCCCCTACAGTTCTGTGATTCTGTAATTCTGTGAGTTTGTGAGGTATAGACAAACTGAAAGACATATACAAAAACTCAGGGTACCTCTTGAAATTTGGATAAAAGGCTTTCTGTTCCGTTCTGACCATTTGCGATATTTAAAGTGAAGCAATGTCTTCGTTGTTCATCTCAGAAAAATGGAGTTTTGTAATGTGGTGAGGATTGCCACAGCTTCATACTTTATTCCCACTTAGAGGTATACTTATTCCTTGCAGATGTAGTATGATTCTTTGAGATATACAGAGTTTCTATTCAAATAATACAAACAACATTGAAGTAAAATATATCTGTTGTAGACTGAAAAAGAACATATCCTTTTGAATCCAAATGAGACTACTTACAATTTGACTATTGCAAATCTATATTACACTGCTGATAGACTTTTATATGAGTTCTCTTTTGTTCAATAAAACTAAATTTCTGGCAACCATATAATATCACTGAAGTTCTAGGAAATACACATGGTAATATTTCTCCATCAATTCTTATTCTTTTTTAGATACTTCTTCCACAGCAGGTTCAGCTGCCAAATTGAGTGTACATGAATATTGTTCCAATAAACGTTTTAAATACAATTTTAAATTTTTTGCCTCAAGTGTGGCAATATTTATTCTCAGTCAGAAATTTCCCAAAAGAACACGTGTTCTTAGAATTAAAATCATATTTCACTACCTCAGCTTCCAGAAGATTAAAGAAAAGAGAAAATAGAATTCACACACAGATTAATTCAAGGACTGACAGTACAATTTTAGTACAGATGTTTGTTTTGTTTTTGTTTTGTTTTGTTTTATTTTTTTGATATTATAGAGCATATTGTTGTTATATATATTTGTTATAGAAACTACAGGAGCTGGTAGTCTATCAATTGCTCAGTTAAATTCAATTTAATAAACATTTATTTTGTTCACTTTGTAACTTTGTTCTTATAAATACCAGACCTTCAAGTCATAAATAAAAAAATTACAAGAGATGTAAAAAATATAGGAAAAAAATAAAAAATAGAATGAAAACATATCCTGAGTTGGAAGGGATTCAAAAGTGTCATCAAGTCCAAATTTTGGTCTCAGACAGAATCACCTAAAAATCAAAGTCTATGTCTAAGAGCTTTGTCCAAATGCTTTTTGAACTCTGACAGGTTGGGTCCATGATCCCTGATCTGGGAAGCCTATTCCAGTGTGGTTACCCTCTGGTGAAGAATCTTTTCTCAGTATCCACTCTGGCACACCCATGCTGTTCCCTTGGGTTCTGTCAACAGAGAGAGGAGATCATTATCTGCTACTCAGTTCCCCTCATGAGGAACTGCAGGCCTCCATGAGACCTCCCCTCTGTCTCCTTTTTTTCTAGGATGAACAATTCCAGTGACGTTAGCTGTCCCTAATTTATTTCACTCTCTAGCCCTTTCACCATCTTTGTCAACTTCCTTTGGACTATCTTTTATATCTTTCTTATATTGTGATGCTCAAAACTGTGCACAGTGCTCAAGATGGGGCCACATCAGTATAAAACAGAGCAAGAAAACTCAGGCTGTTGACCCATATTCAACTTGCTGTCAACCAGAATCCATATATCCCTTTCCATGGGGCTGCTCTCCAGCTTCTCATTCCCTGGTCTGTGCTGGCGGATCTGTACCCGGTCTGCAATGAGTTGCTCCATCCCAGGTGCAAAATCCAGCATGTGCTCTTGTTAAACTTAATGCAGTTGTACAGCACTCTAATTTGTCAGGGTCTCTGTGCTGGGTAACTTGCAAAAGGAAGGCATTATATCCAAAAGATTACAATAATTCTGTGATTTTACAGTAGCTGAAATCTTAAATGCAAATACTAAACATTTCATTAGTGTAAAAAGTTATTTTTTATGAAAAAATAATTCAACGATTAGTCTCATTTTTACTTAAAAAGCAAGCTACAAAGTTACAAGTTTTGCAAATAATTCCCAAATGAAAAGAGTTAAGAATTTTCAGACCTAAAAACTGATTTATAATTAGTGGCTTTCACATAACTTAACCTGTCATTATTTTTGCTTTTATCTTCATTGCTGTTTCATTTTCACATAGTCAAAATGAAGCTTTTTACATCTCTTCGTACACGCATATCTCTGGTATGTACGTATAATCAGTTAGCAATCCTGTCATCTGTGTAAAATAATCCTCTTCTATGTTCTCTGCATGTATGTTTACAATAAAAACTGTAACTGCATAAAAGGATTCCACAGTGCTGTGAAGAAGCAACATGAATTATTTCCAGCAAATGAAATTTTATAACCCTCCTCAATCTTTCATAAACTGTATCATTCTTTTTCAGTGTATTATCCAGAGACTTAAAGAAGTATAAGCCAGGGAAATCTCCTAAATTCCTGAAAGATTTGTAAGAGTACATGAAGAAATAGTTCTTAAAGTAGTTTTTGCATGTAATGAAACTGTAAGATTATTGATATTCCGCGTGCATTTAATATTGATAGAGAAAGTATTAAAGTTTTCTAAATTGATCAACTGTTATTCTGCATTAAGGTTACCGTAAGTTAATGGGAACTGTTGAAGACAGCTATCTCATATTCATTTGTTCACCTGAGGTTTCCATCCTCATAATTTCTGCAAACGCAACCATACTGTGTGAAGGGTATAAGAGTTAAAATGCCTGTCACAGTTACAGGATAAGAATGTTCCTTCAGAAGGGCCTCTGCATCTACAAGAGAACAGTGGAAACTTTAAAAACTCCAGAAAAGAAATAGAAGTAAAATTGTCCAAGTCTCTGAACACCAAGTTAAGAATGAAGGACATTGCTTGAAATGAGCCAATGGAATAAGTTTGTCAGCTGTACCCTGGGCTGCATCAAAAGAGGCATAGCCAGCATGGAGAAGAAGGGATTGCCCACTTCTGCTCTGACTTCATCTCCTTCTATGACTGGGTGACCAGTCTGCTAGACAAGGGAAAGAATGTTGATGTAGCCTACCTAGATTTCAGCAAAGCCTTTGACACGGTCTCTCACAGTATTCTCGTGGGGAAACTGACTGCCCAAGGCCTGGACAGGTATACCCTTTGGGTAAGGAACTGGTTAGAAGGCCATGCCCAGCAGGTAGTGGTCAATGGAGTTAAGTCCAGCTGGCAACCTGGGGCCCATCTTGTTTAATATCTATATTGATGACTGGGATGAGGGCATTGAGTGTACCCTCAGTAATTTTGCAGATGACACCAAGCTGGGAGGTGGTGTCAATCTGCCTGAGGGTAGGGAGACCCTCCTGAGAGACCAAGGCAAGCTGGATCACTGGGCTGAGGTAAAAGGGAAGAGGTTCAAAAAGGTCAAGTACTGGGTCCTGCACTTTGGCCGCAATAACCCCATGCAGCGCTATAGACTTGGGGATGAGTGTCTGGATGACTGTGAGGAGGAAAGGGACCTGGGGGTGTTGGTTGATGCTCAGCTGAACATGAGTCAACAATGTGTCCAGGTGGCCAAGAGGGCCAACAGCATCCTGATCTGCATCAGAAATAGTGTGCCCAGCAAGAGCAGGGAGTTAATCATCACCCTGTACTGAGCTCTGGTGCGGCCGCACCTTGAGTATTGTGTTCAGTTTGGGGCCCTTCACTACAAGCCAATGAGGCCCTGGAATGTGTCCAGAGAAGGGCAGCAAAGCTGGTGAGGGGTCTGAAGCACAAGAGGGAGCTGGGATTGTTTAGTCTGGAGAAGAGGAGACTCAGGGGAGACCTCATTGCACTCTACAACTTCCTGAAGGGAGACTGTGATGAGGAGGGGACTGGCCTCGTCTCCCAGGCAACAAACAGGACCCAAGGAAATGGTCACAAGTTGTACCAGAGGAGGTTTAAATTGGACATAAGGAAAAACTTTTCTCTCAGAGAATGGACAGGCACTGGAATGGCCAGCCCAGGGAGGTGGTTGAGCTGTGTTTGTATGAGGAGATATGAGATATGGTTTAGTAGCTTGTGGTAATAATGGTAATGGGTGGACGGTTGCACTTGATGATCTAGTAGGTCCTTTCCAACCTTGTGATTCTTTGATTCTATGATTCATGAAGTCTCATGTTCATTATTGCATCCAGGCCTGGAATCCCCAGAACAAGAAAAATGCAGAGCTGTTAGAATGGGTCCAGAGCGGGGTTGTGGGGATCATCAGAGGGCTGGATCACCTCTCCTGTGAGGAAAGGCTGAGAGAGCTGGACCTGTTCAGCTTGGAGAAGTTCTGGGGAGACCTCACTGTTGCCTTGCATAATCAAAAGGAAGACATGCTTTTTACGTGGGTAGATAGTGGTGGGGAATGGTTTTAAACTAAAAGAGGGTAAATCTACATTGGCTATTAGGAGGAAATTCTTCATTCAGAGGGTCTTGAGGTGATGGAATAAGTTGCTTAGAAAAGCAACCCCCTTCCCTAGAAGAATTCACAGCAAGGTGGGATGGGGCCCTGAGTAGCCTGGACTAGTGGGTGAAATTCTGTCAGCAGCAAGGGCATTGGAACTAGTTCGTTGTTCTTTTTTAACCTGATACATTCTATGAGTCTATGACAAAGAGAGTTATATGTCTGGAGGTAATTCAAGGGAGCACTAAGATCACTAAGATGTGACTACATAGCAATTGTATTCATAGCTAAAAGACAAATAGAAGAAAGAAAAGGATTTCCATAACAAGAAAGAAACATGAGAGTGAGTGGTACTCACTTTTTTGAAGGAAGGTATACAAGAAGTTACACATTCATTTTTATTCCAAAATTTTTAAGATCAATGGAACTTTGTAAAGAATTGTAAAAACAATTCCAGTCTTCTGAAAGAGATGGGTCAAAAATAGGACCTTTGTGATTTTTTTTTTTTGTAGTTGTAAATATTTTGTTTGTAATAGAGGTTTGCATGGTATTTAAATAGATATTTATATTTAATCTATGTTTTCCTTGTGATTGACAGACAATTTTTTTTTGCCCAACACTTTTTGGGAGCAGAGCATTTACAGTAATAAGAACACAAAATTTAAATACACCAGTTCAGCTTTTAATGGGAAGGATTTTAAAATATTTGGAAGTGCTTTTGTCAGAATACAGAAGGTGTGAATTTGTTATTAAGAACACAACCTCTATTGAACAAAGTCTCTTTGATAATATATGTATATACATATGCAAAAATATACAAACATATATATGTTATATAAGTGATACATATATAACTTACAAATATTAATAATAAGGCAAATTTCTCTGTGATGTTTCTACACTGGAACATAAACTCTGTTCCAGATGATCATATAATCCTGCAAGGCTATCCTGGTATCCTGAGAGGATTCATTTGGTAACACCCAACAGAGATACAATATTTGAATGTATTGCCTGTTGGCATTTTCCATTTAGAGAAATAATTATTAGCATTATCATTACTATCATTATTATAAAACATTTGGGGACATGCATTCAGAAATAAATTCAATATAGACATAAAAATCAGACTGCTTTAGATGTGCACACACCACATCTTATTTAGTACTCTTAGGGGAAATAAATATCTTTTAAACATCAAAATGATAATATCTCAGTTATGAACATCCTCAAAGTTTCCACTGACACACATACACACACACACACACACACAGAGGCAAAAAAAAAATAGGTGTCAGGAAGCCATGAAAACCAGAATGCTAATATTAAATCTTCTATTGAAACAGGAGCAATCGCCTTCTTCTGATTCTGGCTGAGATCTGAGAGAGACTATCTCCAAGAAGGATTCCTCATATGTTTTCATTTTCATCTCCCTCCAGGTCCTCCCTTGCTCAGAGCCAATTAAGCTTCTCACTTAACTAGGCACATCCTGGACTTATTATATTTGTAATGATCCCCATGGTTTTCTGAATAGACTTAACTGTCAAGAATTACAGGATAACTGTGTTATTATGCTTTACTACATTTAAAGCCAGTTGTGTGTTTTATTTGTTTCAATATGCTTTTTTGTTTGTTTTCCAAATATATGTAATCATATACTTTTAGAAAGTACAAGACAACATGAGAATTTAAAAAAAATTTCAATCATTGCTCTTGTTCAGTAAGTAACTGAGTAGAAGACTTTCAGAAATATCAAATTTGGATTTTATCAATTAAACCAAGACTAAGGCTGCATTTTAATTTATTTTTTTAATAGTTTTTGGAGACTGTTTCAAATAATGCATCATATGAGATTGTAGAATAATATAGGAAAATTTAAAATTATTTTGCAACAATATTACTGACAAGAAAGATTGGATGATATCATGTCCTAACTACTAATTCAGAAAATATTTCTCTTCTGGTAATACAAATATTAAGCTAATTGTACACTTTTTGAAATGAATACTGACTTATTCATGGCTCACAGAAAAACATATACCAGGCATCTATCCAACGATTATTGGAAATTATTCTAAATTCATAAATTCTACGACAAACTGTAAAATAAGTGATGTCAATTACTTGCTTGCATTTCATCGCATTGAAAATAGAAATGTCAACTTACAATTCAAGACTTGAAGATTAGTGTAAAGAAATACAATAAAAAAGATTAAAAATGAGTTACCCATTTTTTCCTAAAACAGTGATTAAATAAATTTTAATTGATAAGCATTAATTTATGAATTAAGGAATTTATGAATACATGTGATATAACTTTTAAATATGCATGACAGTAATCTTGTTAATGTCTTTATTTGATTATATGTGATTCAACTTAAAATAATTGACAAAATTTAGACTAGATGACTTCTGTGGGAATATGACCAAGAATTACATCTCCAGGGAAGGTAAAGACTACTCACGAAAAATGGTTATAGTATGAAAATGTTATAATTTGAAATTTGAGATATAAACATCATCTGAATGAGGGCCGTAAAGATGATCAGAGGGCTGGAGCACCTCTCCCGTGAATAAAGGCTAAGGGAGTTGGGTTTGTTCAACAAGGTGCAGAGAAGGCAGCCAGGAGCCCCCATTGCAGTCTTCCTGTATTTCAGAGCTTATAATCAGGACAAAGGCAGATGTTTTCATGCAGTCTGATAGTGATCGGACAAGATCAAATGGTTTAAATTAAAAGAGAGGAAATTTAGATTAGATTTTAAGAAGATTTTCACTTGGAGAGTGGGGAGACACTGGAATAGGTTGGCAAGATGTGTGCTTGTCCCATCTCTGAAGACATTCAAGGCCAGCTTGAATGGAGCCCTGGGCAACCTGATTTGATGCCTGATTTAGTGGTTTGCAGTCCTGTTCTAATTATGAAAGAAATCATTGCATTTACATTGTTACAAAATGTATTATTATGCATACTCATTATTTGTATACATTGAGAACAATCAAAGAATCAGAAAGTCACAAAAATACAATTCTAGAAATTTCAGAATTGCAGGAAGATTAATCTACAAAATCTTTCATTAGAGTTCCAGTTCTCATTTAAAGCTGTTTTAAAAGTCATCTGCATAGTCTTTATGCACACCACCGTCTTGGTTTTCCAGTCAGCCCAATGATCCCTAATTCATAAACTCTGCATTTAAGAACAAGATTATAGGAACTGTGAAAGGTGACACAGAATCTCACCCTGATATCTCACCCTGATACTTAGAGTAAGAAATAGTAAAGGAAAAATCTCCAGTATTTGATCTATTAATTATAAAATCCAGTAGATTCATTGCAATAATTTGCTTTTATCTTTTCCAGAATAGCTTTTGGTTTATAAGGGATGAAACATTACAGGCTTTAACATTTGATTGGAATGCATAAAATGTTAAGATATGGATCAACTAGTGATAAAACATGCTTCTATTCATAAACAATAATAATAACTGAAAGAACACAAATTATATATCCTGTTAATATCAGTCAAGCAAAATGCCTTACAAGACTTCCTCCACATTCTGTCTGATATCAATTTAAGTCACATGAAGGTTCCTTTTGGAAGCTTTCCCCATGCTCTTTTTTGTCACCTTCTTCGCTGGACTTTTTTTTATGTAAGTTGCTCCAAAAATAATGGCTCCTACTTATTTCAGCAGCAACAACAGCAGATACCGAGAGTACAATAACACAGTTTGATAGAGCAAATTCTTATCTGTAAAATGATTTGTCAACCTAATAACCACCATTAGCTATGCATTTTCTCCAGCGCATGCTTTGCTTGCAAAATCTATACCAGTAGAGATTGCCCACTGTCACTATCACTACTACTGAAACACACCACCCTCTGCTTCTTTGTGCTCACATCCACAGTTTGATCTCCATAAACATTCAATGAGTGTTGAGGAATTGACAATGGGCACAGTGTTTTCTACAGGAAGGAATTTTGTGACACAAAATTCCTGTGAATTTGTGTGTGAATCCTGTGAGATTCATCCTCTGCTGCGATCTGTCTCATGGCAACAAAATTCAACTTTTCTAAATTGTTTCCTTTTAATTTGATGCTAAATAATATAACTTTTTTGAAGAATAGAATAGAGTAAAGTGGAATGGAATGGAATTTTTGTGTAAAAGTAAACAAACTAACATTGAAAGCAAAATTCAGTCTGAAAAAATGCAACTGTTGGAGCTTATCTTCATGATTTTGGTGAAAAATGCATAGAATAGAAACCTTCTACAGATCTCTAGAACCTATTACAAGAAAAAATCAGAAGTGTAATCCTCTAATTTTTCATTGATTTCTTAAGATTTTCACAGATGGTAAAACTAAACTAGATTATGGTTAAGCTGATTTGGAATTGTAAGTGATTCCATAACAGTATTAAATTATATATTTTTTAGCATTTGTTCTGACATATTAAAAAGTAAAAAATAACATCATAACTAATCATTGTTTTAATTTCACTTCGAGGCAAATAATACGACAGCTTGTTGCTAAGAATTGTAAATCAAATGTCAGTGTTCTGGTATTTAAAGATTTTGCGGAAGAAAAAAGAAATTCTGAACAATTATAGTAAGAGGACTACTTTACTTTCCCAGAAATTTAATTATTGTTTACTGTATATTTCACTTTTCTCCAGCTAATGTTTGAAAATATATCCTATTTAAGCTCAAGGTTTTCTACGTATTACACTGGAAACCATGAGTTTATGTGAAAGCTATCTATTTAGAAGGATTTGATTTAGCCAGTATCTTGAAGTCAGTAAATATAATCAGAAAGTTAATTTTAAAATGCCCTGAAACTAAACTGCCACATTGAACATAATGTAATTATTTACACAGGTTTCAGAAAATCAAATGGAATACAACTTTTTGTAGTACAAAACATCCAAATTTAAAACAAGATAATTTTCTTTCTGTGAATGAATGTTAGGTTTATTGCCTCCATCTGTCTCAATTTATTGAAGCAACACCCTCTCAGAATAAAAATTCAACTAGCACAAATCAGACATAATGAAACTATGAAGACATTTCACTAAAAATCCCATGATTTAAATTCAGTTTAAAGCAATTAGATGTCTTCCTACCTTTAGAAAACAAAGCAAAGCACTCTCACTAACACATTGTCCTCAGAGAATGTAATGAACGGAAAGGAAAAATGCCAAAACAGAAGAAAGTTGATCTTTTTTTTTATTTTTGTTTAAACATTTTTCCATATTTTCTTAGTTTTTCCTTGATACAGCTATTTACTTACCATTAAAAAAAACAGAAGAATGAATTTCACATTTGTTTGTTCATATATTTAATTCTATTTAATAGGTATAATGTTTCTCTGAATATTCTGTTTTCAAAAAAACACACTGAAGACATCTTTACATATTAGTTTTGCTCCATGGCTTCTTAATTTTGAAGTCATTCCTAGTCTCCCAATACGTGAAAAAAACTAGTTCTTGTGTCACAACACCTGTCATAATCTTTCATAACATCATATTTTCTTATTTTTTTATAATTTTTGATAATTATGATAAGTTAAAAGAAATTCATTTTTGTCCTAACATTTATTTATCAGATTCTAAAATCTACATTGCTTTCTTTCTCTTTTCAGATTCAGTTCTTCTAGTATCATCAAAGCATCATCAAGGGAAAAAGAAGTTGTAGAAGGAAAAATTAAAAAAGGAAAAGTAGAAAAAGAAGAAGAAAAAAAAAAGAAGAAAGGATAACTGGCAATGCAATAGGTTTACACGGTAATGTTTTGGTAGCCAGGTGGCTGCAGAGGTGTCCTGCATGAGAAAATCCAGAAGTCTATGCCTGCTCCAAAAGGGACCTGCTACTGGCCAGAGTTGAGCAAACAGGAAATGCTGGTTGTATCTCTGGGAAAGCCAATTCAAGAAAGTGAGTACTGCAGCTGGAGGAGAAAGAAAATAAATCTAGAGAGAAACAACCCACAGACACCACGCTTAATGCAGAAAGAGGGCAAGGGTTGTTCCAGGCAAGTAGCAGAAATTCCCCAGCAGCCCAAGGAGAGGTTCATAGTGGAGCAGACTGTACCTCTGCAGCCCATGGGTCATCTCTCAAAACAGATCTCCACATACAGCTATGGAGGAGCTCACAGTGTAGCAGTGGATGTAGCCTGAAGAAGGTACAGCCCATGGATAGGCCCAGCAAGAACAAGCCTTGGGGCAAAGGTAAAGACAGTGTAGAGGTAATCTAGTGAGAGCTGCTGCCCATAGGGAATTTACGTTGAAGTGATCTGTTCATGAAGGATGGGCCCAGTGTTACAGACTCATGTTGGAGAAGGGCTTTAAGAACTGAAAACCGTGGGAAATCCATGTAAGATCAGGTTGGAGAAGATTGGAAAGATTTCATGCTGGAGCAGTGAGTGAAGAAAGTGAGTATGAAGTAACAGCAAACACAAAGTATTATGGATTAACTGCAGTACTCATTCCCTACTCTTCTGTGTTGCTCAAGGGTGGGAAGTAGAAGAAGGAGGAGGGAGGATTAAATTTTTAGTTTGCTTTTTGTCTCTCACTGCTCTACCATGTTAGTAACAGGCAATAAATTATGAGGGTTGCTCCAAAAGTAGTGTCTCCTATTTTATTATGTTGGCCTACGACATCGGAATTGGATGCTGGTAGTATGGTAGTAGAGAAGGAACATTCCCACCAATATTCCATTACAATTTGTTTCTGTGCAGCAGATGGCAGCAGAGCAGCAGTCTTACAAAATGGCATCTGACCATTAAATATATTTCTATGTATTTCAACATTTTAATAAGCTTCTTCTTAGTGAACTTACATTTATTTTATTGTATTGAATAAGGTGGTACACTACAGAAAAAAAAAAAAAAAAGTGCTGTTTCTGAAATGATGACTGCTTTATTAAAATAGCAGTCTCTTCAGCAGAGTAAATAGCAAAGTTCATTTAATAAGAGATATGCCAATGCTAGTGAAACTGTTTCATTAAATCTTAAATAATGCCTTATTATTTTCAATTGGATCTACCCACTATTGGCCTTTCACTTGATTGTTTGTTTGTTTTTTTAGATTTAGATGTCAATTATACCACATGCAGAAAAATCTCAAAGAATTTATGTTACTGGAACTTGGAAGAAACCCAATAAAGTCATTTCAATCTCAAGTACCATCAAGGGAATGGAAACAAGTGTGTGTCAGGATGTTTAATATTATAGCTCAGGGGGACAGAACACGTGTCATACATGGGAAGAAAACAGCAGGGCTTTTCAGCAAAAAAAGAATAAGATGGAGAAAAACTTGCAGTCACAAAACAGAAAATAGTTTTGCTGATCAGACGTAAATATAAGAGTTTTTCCAAAAAACTGAGACTATACCTTTCCCAACAAAAATCTCGCATTTCCAGGAAGCTGGTTTTTGTTGTATTGATAGCAATAAATGAGAATCGCAGAATCGTATAATGGCTTAGGTTGAAGGAAACCTTAAAGAACATCTATTTTCAACTCACCTGCTATGGGCAGAACTTACTAAATCAGGCTTCCCAGGACCCTATCCAACTTAGCTTTGAATGCCTACAGGGGTGGAACATCCATAACTTTGCTATGAAACCATATCTAGAGTTAACCTGTCACAGTTGTCACAGCGTCCATGACAGGGGAACAGCAAGCCCTCAGATCCATTGGCCCAAAATGCTGGGGGTTGAAAGGGGAAACGGAAGAAAGACGGAAGGGAAGAAGAAACAGATAGCTGCTAAAATCTGAGGATGAAAGATATTTACTAATCATAAGAACAGAAATAGAAGTTAATTTTGATTAAAGCTAATAAATCAAATAAATGAGAGTTTCTGAAAACCAAGGTTCTTACTCTGATTCTCCAGGGAGCCAAAAGAGATAGTCTTGTGGCTTCCAGTCAATTTTATCTTTTCCACTGACCAGAAAATGTAAACAGAGCAGCAATATTTTCTCGGAGATATAGTACATCTCTTCTGAAAACCCCAGTGCACTCCATGATATGATGATGTGAAATAACAAAATTCATAAAACCAGGACGCATTTTCCAGCACCTTACAACACTCCAAATGAAGACTTCACTCCTAATATCCAATCTAAATTTACCCTGTTTTAGTTTAAGGTCTTTCCGCATTGTCCTATCACTATCAGAACATGTAAAAAGCTGGTCCACTTCCTGCTTGTAAGCTCTCTTCAAGTACTGGAAGGGGACAGTGAGATCTCTCCTGAGCCTTCTCTTCTCCAAACTAAACATTGGTACTAAGACAAGGTCCCTACTCTGCCCTTGTGAGATGCCATCTGCAATACTGCATCCAGACCTAGGGCCCCCAGCAATTGCCAGAGTTACTCTATAGTCCATGGGGTGGTAATGAAGGGAAGGGATGGTGGTAATGAAATGGAAGGGAGCCTGGGTTGGAAACGTAGTTTAGACTTAAATATCTAGATCTAGATCATCTAGATTCTTAAAAAAAGATAATTTAAAAATCTATACCTGCTTTTAGCATACAATTGTTGAATAAATCTGTGTTAAACACTAATCTGACTGCTTTACTGGGTTTGAGTTTTGCCAGCTACACTGAATTTTTGATTCTTTGCTAAGGGAAATATTTAGACTACCATTGTAGTTTTCTGCTTGCAGGTAACTAAGTCCCAGTCTGATTGTAGCCTATCTTATATAACATCTGTCTTACGAAAGTAAATAAAAAACAGCTTTAGTACTGAATATGCTCATTATTCCTACTAAATAGAGAGGAAATAATTTTTGTTCCAAGATAGGTTACCTTTCAGCAAGACAGACAAAAAGAGACACATAAATAATCATGTCGATACAAGTAAATAAAAAGCAAATTCAATCACTGTGTTCACAAAAACTTGAAGTTGTAATTTAATAATTAAATTAAAAAGACTGATTACAGTAGCATCTGGCACTAAAAATTCCTAATTGCTATGACATTTATTTCCTTGCAGTAGCTAGAGTGAAAGATTACATTGTGTCTTTGAGTATCAATAAGAAATCTGCTCATGATAGGAAGGAGTGAACTTTTTTATCACACCAATGACTCCCTGAAGATCACAACTGTACTTTGCCTTTAAGAAGCAGCACAGAAAATTATTTTAAGATGCGGGTTCCTCACTCTGTTCTAAGTTCTTCAATAGAGTAAGGTGTCTACAAATGCCAAACAGGACTATTTGAATGTGCATCTGATTGCACTGAACTGCTTAGTTTAATGCAGGTATCATGAGCTGCTACTAGGTTAACTCCAGAATCACGATTCCAATTGCTCTGTATTGATAACTGCTTGAAAGAACATTCTAAGCAAAGAACCAGATGCTTCTGTAATCTGAATTAAATCAGCTTCATAGTCTTCAGAACTTAAGCAAATACGAATGTATGAACATAAGCTTAGATTTAGTTGATGTTTTCACACTTCTAGAGTCATATTATAAAGGCTGGAAACAGTATTTGACAGTTTATAGTTCGTTTTAATTTTCCTTGTAATCTTATTTGCTTACTTTAAGACCTGCAAACAGATGTTTAAGCATAGTACCACCCAAACAAAAGAGGAAAAGCTGCATATATTAATCAATTAAAAGAGAAAGCAATTGTATGGGGACTGCTGAGTCACAGCCTGAAGCACTGATTGAGCACCTGAAGAAAAGACCTGGTCAGCCCTAGGAGCACAGGTGAAGGCAATTCACCTGTGTGACTGGAGGGGGTGAAGCCTGGCTCCACTCCTCTTAGATCTCATTTATGGGCTGACTGACACTGAAAAAGAATCTCTTGTTTGAGATTCTTTCTTTGGAGTATTTCCCTGCAAGCCTAGATCCTTGGAGACATGAGGTCATTCATTTTTCCTACCTTTTGTAGCATCTTGTTTGTGCTGGTTCTTTTGCCTTTACAAGTAATCAAAGTACAGTCTTAAAACAGAATAAAAAAAATATAGCCTTGCAAAGTATATGTGTGTGTATATATATAAACTTCCTTATTTTTCATGTAATTGATCTGAATCAAAAGGATCAAGTGCCTATAAAGTATTGTGAAAAGACAGGCCTCCTAAATGAGTTCAAGCATAACTTACTGTTTCCCATCACAAGGTCACAGCTGTATTTAAGAGCCTTGAGGAAAAAAATAATAATTGGTTGAGCTGATTCATGTGCCCTGCTCATCTCACTACATCTATTTCTCAGCTGACCTGGGTTAATAACCTAGTCCATGGCATGCTGATGTCCTCTATCACATCATAATTAGAATACAGCAGTCAGAGAAAGGGAACACTGGTGAAATTATTCATATTTTCTTCTGAGGAGCCAGATGTTGCTGGATAGATTTCATTTAATTCTATGACAGCTACAGTAATAGTCTCCATGTGCAGAGAACTGATAGTGGCATCGATAACGGTGTAAAGGATGTTAAGTGAGGCATGCTTCTTTGGTAGTTAATTATGATTATTCATTATAGTGGATCAACTCATCTTATTTGATAATTATAGTAGTTTGGAGAAGGTTTTAACACATGCAAATAGGAACTACTTAAAAAATAATTTCACAAATGTGAGATTATATTCTCTAACGTAAAAGCTTTGTAGTGTGTCGCTTAAGTGTAGTTAACAGTTTTGATTTATTTCAGGATGCAATGTGCCCTCTTTGATGAACCTATGAAATTAAATATATATAAACTTTATGGGATACTAAAAATAAACCAAAACATGGTAAGGGTGAACGTAATTCTACCTGCAAGTCGATGGATGAAGAAAAATATGTCTTGAGAAGAAAAATTGTCACTATCTTGTAATTGGAGGGTACTATTTATTAAAATCTTAATATTCTAACATTACAAAATGGTTTCTATAATATTTATACATTATAAAAATATTTTACTTTGCACTTCTAAACAAAATATAAAAGCCAAAATGAAACTGAATGTCTAGCCGAAAATTCTTCACGGTGACAGTGGTGGATGAGACTTTAAGCACCTTGGTCTAGAGGGAGGTGTCCCTGCTATAAGCAGGGGAATTTTAACTAGATGATCATAAAGGTCCCTTCCAACCCACACCATTCTGTGATTCAATTATTCTGTTATTAATTTGTCTGTCTGTATCTATTTACGTACTGGTAAGTTTATCAAAGTAGTATCTCAGCATATGTGCACAGGAAACACACCAAAATTACTTTATAGCTGTAAAATGAATGTGGCAACAAATACCAAATTCAGCAGAAATGAGAGGATGATTAAGTAGTAGTTTCTAGCATATTCAGTAATTTCTAGAGCAACTTGCTAATTACATATTTCTCCTGGATTGTCCTTACCTGTGAAAGGACTTAAGCAAAGGGCTGAATTCTCTAGCATGTCCCTAAACATCCATACTTCATTTGAATGAGGTATCTTAATGAAACTGCATTTTTTTCCAAAATTGCACTCACATCAGGGTTTTTCTTTGTTTGCTAAAATGAGAGGCCACACTTATTCTATGAAATTTTTATTCTTGAGGTTTTCTTGAGTTCAGTCTGAGATGTTTTCTTAGAAGTTCTTGCACTATAGTAATTTTAACACAATCTATGGGAATAGAAATAGAGATCTTTCCTGATATCAAAGCTTAGCTTTCTTAAATTAAATATTTAGTCTGCAAAGTTAACTCTTTACAACTATAAAAGTATGGAGTTCGGGTGATGCAGAGGAGATAACTTAGCAAACATTCACATTACTTTGTAAAATTCTAAATGTGTGAATTTAAATATTTTCTCATTCTTAAAAATAGTAAATATAATGTTTATTACTAATTCTTGTTATATCAGTAATACAAGAATAAGTCACATGCATAGTTCAGTGTTAAAATATTGTATGTGTGCATTATTGACCGTATGTGTAATGCTGTGCCTCATTGCAATTAAACTTGCATGATTCTTCAAGTGTATCAAGAAAAACAAAACAAGGTAAAGCAAATAAACCAAAAAATTTGTTTAAAACATTCTGAAAAACTGCACTGATTTAAATGAATGGTCATGCTATCATTAGTTTTGCGTGTTGTATTTGCTCTGTTTTGATGAGTAACATTAAACAAACATAGATACTAGTAAAGCCCAGATTGTGCAGAAATGTTTTTAAACAGTTTTGTCTTCATTAAAAAAATAAAAAGACAAAACCAGTATTTACGTGATACAAGAGCTAAAATTATAGCAATTCAAAACACATTTAGGAATTTACATGGGTTTTGACATGACAAGGGGGAATGGTTTTAAGTTAAGACAGGAGATTTATGTTGGATGTTAGGAGGAAGATTTTCACTCAGGGGATAGTGATTCACTGAAACAGGTTGTCCAGAGAGGTTGTGGATGCCCCATCCCTGGAGGCGTTCAAGGCAAGGCTGGTTGTGGCTCTGGGCAGCCTGATCCAGTAGTTGGTTACCCTGCCCATGGCAGAAGAGTTGAAACTACTTGATCTTTGAGGTTGCTTTTTATCCAGGCCATTCTATGTTTCTGATTCTATGAATTTTCAAAAGCACTCTCTTTGCATTGACTACCCATCCCTATCTTTCACCATGATTCAATATCCAAGCAGTCTCTCTATTAGTATATATGCAGTCACACCTTTATTGAATTAATTAAATGTTTATGAACAGTGATTCTTTAGGGAAGCGTATGTTCATTTGAGGATGACAATTATTTACTGTTGTTCTGCGTTTATGCACTTGGTCAGTGATAACAAATATTCCATTCTGTATTATCTCGACAGCGCAGCTTGCTGAAGAGCATTTTGATAGTCAAACCAGCAATGAAATTGAGGTTGAATTAAGATTTTTGAAATAATAAAACTTAATATTCACAGTTGCATGTTGCACAACTGAGATCTTTTGCCCATAGTACAAACAAGCTGAAGAGGAGAAAGTGTATACTATTGAACACTGCATATTCTCAGTCAATACCTTTTAAAACAGAAAGCTGAACACTGAACAGCACTGAAACATAGAGATTTTAGCAATCTTAGGTTTAAATATTTTTAAAGGTCTCACTTTTTTGGTATTGTTAATATTATTCTACTTGCAGATCTCCAGCTTAACATGCAATTAAAAAGGAAGAGATAAAATATGGCTGTTCCATGAATCATCTTTTATCATGACTCAAAAAACTTGTGGGAATAAAGCCTCTGATACAGACTGTCACTTGCTGGTGTGTCTGTGGTATCTGTCGAACAACTTTGCATATGTTCCAGTTATCAGGCATTGTTCTGTGTGAAAAAACCTGCAAAACTGCTGTATGGGATTTAAAAGATTCATTTATGTTTTACACTGAGATTAACACTATGTGATAGATAGGGTTAGAAATATTTAGACACAGGAGAAAAAAAAAAAACAAAAAACAAATAAGCAGAAACGCCCAGGACTTGTTTCATACAAAGACTTTTATTTTTGTTAACAAAGGTTAATAAAATTTACAAATCTAAAATATATCCTCAAACTTGCTTACATGTTAACATCCACATATATCTGTTGATAACAACCATTTCTTAAGCAAGCAAATCACATGTCCCTACTTTTCTGCTGTAGTGTATGAGTTGAAGAATAGAGGTTTTGGCAGAGGAACTACTCTGTGACCAGTATAAGCTGAGTTAAATATTGCCATGTTTATCTGATGTTTATGTGGGCAGCTCCATACACACACACATACAAAGAACAAAACATAACACAGTAGGAGAAGTTCTAGCCTAAGACAGCCAATTAAAATGTTGGAAAGTTTGAGTCTCATTTTCCTTACATGACAAGAAAAAAGCCAAATCCAAACAATCTCTGCACTTAATGTACATATTAGCTGATAGAATCTGTTTTCTCAGAATTGTGTATGCTCAATAGAAAGACTGCTTTCGAAATTAAAAATTGTGTTTTCCTGAAAAAAGACTTATTCAGGTATGGGGAAACTAATCATGAGATTTGAGACTAGTGTGAAACCTCAGTAGTTGAGCAACGTAGAATTGCTTGTTAAGGCACAAGCTCAGCCTGACCAGTAACATTTTATAGGAACCTGTATAGATAAATCAAAATGATTCATAAGTGATTCATAAGCGAACGGATTACAAAGGCTGTTTCAGCCATCTTGAACACAACATGCTTCTCTATCTCAATGGCTTTGCAGTTTCAGATCAGAACAGGAATATGTAGTTTTCCTTAGTGTGAAGGGTGGTATAATGACATCATTTTATGCATTTATCCTACTATTGTCTTCACACTGGAGAACACACAAATATTTAGACAAAAAAGGATTGCATTATGGAGATGCCACTAACCTGTAGCATTTTCCAAAGTCATAGTTCTGAAGTCCTATATTTCTGTCTTTATTTAAATACAAGAAAATGAGTAAAATATTTTCAGAATTGTATACGTAGTTGGTGTTTCTCCTCTTCTGATTAGCAAAATATATTTTGATTATGTATTCTGAACACTTACTCAGTATTCAAAAAGAACAACATTCAAACAACCACAAGCAATCACTCACTTACCTGAATTAGGAAAGATCCATATAACATTTACTTTAATTTCTTAAATTAAAGATTTGAATTCAGTGTGGGAAATGCAGTTCTTATTATTTTCAAATAAGCTTTCAAAGATGAATTTGAATCGTTTTGCTGCCATTGGCATAAGTTATACACTATAAAAGGAAAGAGGAGAAAAAAGAGTGGTGTCAGTGTTTAATGCTCAAAAAGGATTATAAATAACAATCCCATTTAACACAGATGTTGTAGGAAGTTGCTGCAATTTGGAAGACAATTTTCATGACACAAGAAAGACCTTTAAAGATCCCTTCCAACTCAAACGATTATATGATTCAATAATTTTACGATATGTATAAACAAATGTTCTTAACATAAGGTTTACTATGTTTCTTTCCTGTTATGGAACTGAAACAAGTAACATAATTAGCTGATTTATTGACTCTGAGGCAACTAACTAGTAATTGTTTAAATAAGCTTGCATTTATCATTGTAATGCAGTGCTAATCACAACAAATTCCAAGGAACTACAGGCCAGTCAGTCTCACCTCTGTGCCTAGCAAGATCAAGGAGCAGATCATCCCGAAGACTGTATTAAAGCACATGGAAAATAAACACGAAGTGATTAGTGGTAACCAACATGGCTTCATGAAGGGCAAGTCATGCCTGACAAATTTGGTCACCTGTTATGATGGAGTTACAGCATCAGTGGATAAAGGAAGAGCAACTGACGTTATCTACTTGGACTTGCGTAAAGCATTTGGCACTATCCCGTATGACAACCTGATTGCTAAAGGAGAAAAATTGATTTAATTCTTGGACCACTTGCTGGATAAGGATCTGGCTGGATGATTGCACATGGAGAGTTCTAGTCAACAGCTCAGTGTCCACACAGAGACCGGCAACGAGTTGTTTTCCTCAGGGATCAGTGTTGTGATCAGCGTTATTTAACATCTTTGTAGGCTGCACAGATAGTGAGATTGAGTGAACCCTCAGCAAGTTTGCAAGTGATATCAAGCTAAGCGGTACAGTTGGCCCACTAGAGGGACTCTTCAGCCTGGAGAATTGAAGGCTCTGAGGAGACATTTTAGTGCTTCACAATACCTGAAGAAGACCTACAGGAAAGCTGGAGAAGGAACTTTTCATAAGGGTAGGTAGCAACAGGACAAAGGGAAATGGTTTTAAAATGGAAGAGGGAAGATTTAGACTAGATATTTGGAAGAAATTATTTAATGTGAGGATAGTGAGACATTGGAGAAGGTTGTCCCAGGAGGTTGTGGATACCCCTTTCGTGGAAGCATTAAAGGCCAGACTGGATGGGACTTTGAGCAACGTGGTCTAGTGGGAGGTGTTCATACCTATAACAGGGAGTTTGGAACTAGGTTATCTTAAAGGTCCCCTTCAACACTATGCTATGATATCTTGGGAGGGTTAGTGTCCAAAACCAAAGGTCTTATGCTAAAGCTGAAGGCAAGACAGCTAGGGAACCTCCACTGCTGAGATGACCAGAAGAATAGGAAGTCTCAGCATTTGCATGCAGTTTTATCGTTCCCTCTGGGTGGAAAACGGGAATACAAAGTCCTCTGGGATATGCAGTTCTCTTATGAGCGCCAGGTACCTGAATATTTAGCAGTCCACAGACTTGGAGCATTAACTCTTTAACTCCCAGTGCCTCTCATGGTGTAATGATGTGTAATACTGATAACAAAAAATCATAATACCATGACAAATATTTTTAAAAAGACCTGAATCACAAAAAAAAAAAAAAAAGAAGAAAAATTTCATGGAGAATGTATAACATAAAAAAAAAAAAAAAAAAAGTAAGGTTGTAAATTTGAAAAGAGTATGAATTACATGAAATAAATAAATACATAAAGTGGCTATGAATACATAAATCTAAATTGGACATTATTGTAAATGTACTGATTTTCTTATCTTCCTAAAAAAACATATAGATGAGCTAGCAAAAATGCATTGCAGATGTAATTTCTAGGCCATTGCTAAAAATAACTTTCTGTATTCTTCAGACAAACTAAACACTGTTGTGTTGCTAAGCTGCTTCAACAAGTGTTTTATGATTCAAGCAGATGTTCCTGTTTGCAAGCACTTTGGTGCCAATACTCATTCTAACTTTGCCCAAAGGAGTAACAGAACTAATAGACTATAGTTGTAGCATTAACTTGATGAGAAATGGTCCATCTATGCCAGAAGTTTTCTTCACAGAACAAAGCCTCTTGTATAGAATATTTCTTTCCCTATTGTGCTCATTGTAGATACACCAAATACCTATGAGTGACTCAAAGGTATAAATGGGTTAAAATAAGTAACAAGCTTGTTCGTATTGATGCTAATTTCCCAGAGAAACAAAGCCGATCTAAAAAATGTTGTATGCATACATTCCTAATTACAAACTTTTACAGCCTAAAGATATTGGATTGCAAACAAATCAAGGATCACTTAATTCCCTCAACCACTATAATGAAGGAATAAAACCACATTTATTGTTTCTGCCGCACATATTAAAGTACTGAAAAAAGGTACTCATTCCAGAGTTAAAAACTTTTTTTTCATGGCTTTACTTTGATAGGACTACTCTAGGGGAAAAAATAAATAATTAAATAAAAGTCTTTGGTTTTAATCAGTAAATAGATGAAGAAGAAATGTTACACATCAGTAAATCAGTTGTGAAGTTTTGAGAAATATACAAGCCTGGGAAGAAAGATAATGCTGAAAATATAAGGACATACCAAAGGTTTGCAGGCCGGGTTAACCCGGTACCATGATGATTGAGGAAGGAGACCCACAGGCCCACACCCTGGGGTTAGTGGAAGGGGGAAAGGGAAAAAAGGAGAAGGGAGATGGGCCTAGGAACAAAACAGCGGCAACAATCTGAGGAGGAAAGCTAATTTACTAAATAAGATATCAGAAAGCAAAATAACACAATATAATACAACATAATTGGAATTGAGGCAAATGAATCAAATAAAATGAGCAAGAGAGAGTGTCCGATAAACCGAAGGCCTTATGCTAACGCTGAAGGCGATACGGCAGCGAGCACCCACTGCTGAGTTGATCCCAAAGGAAAGAGAGAGCGTCCCGTGACCACAGACAGTTTTTATCTTTCCCTCTGAGTGGAAACACGTAAAAATGCAAAGTATCGCACAGTCCTCTGGGGAATGTAGTTCTTCTTCCCTGCTGAGACAGGTACACCCAGAAATATTGATGATCCACGGAGCTGGAGCATTGACTCTTTAACTCCCAATACACTACATGATGTTATGATGTGGAATATCAATAATATAACAAAAATCATAAAACCATGGCAGGAAAATACATGGTAGATTTCATAAGAAGAAAATATTTCTGTTTTTGAACTGTATTATCTGAAGCATACAGACTTTCTTCTGAATGTGTTTTGCTTCTCATTATGAACTATAGTTCAGTATTGATCTGTAAGGTCTGTGAGCATGCATTGCTTTGAAGGGCTTTTTAAGTGGAAAAGGGGAAGCTGTTTATCGAAATTTCACTAGCAAAAGACTGAGCCATTTAAATGTTTAAAGTAAAACAGCACATATCTCCTTTATGTCCTTTCGAATGCTGTGATGAGCACTGTTATGGATAATATATTTGTCTGGTATTTTTCAGGTAATATATCATGTACAACTCACGGATAGTGTATAAGTCATGGATAGTCCCAGACGTACCACATCTCCTGTATAGAGGGTATTCAGAAAGCATGTACATTAACAGTGAAACTAATTAACAAATATGTGCATAGTATTCATTAGGAATACATAGGGCATTGTCAAGGAAGATCATTACAGTACATCCGCATCAGAATAAATCTGTACACTCAGTGGAGAATGCCTAGGTAAACTTGATTTCCAGATGTTTGGAAACTCTGAATATCCTCTGACTGGACTGGCATACGTTCATAAGTTCAAGATTGCAAGATACCTTGAATACAATCCACATAAAATTTCTAAGTGGCCAGGGGAGGTTTCAGAATAATCTGAATGCATAGTAACTCATTATACTTGTTTTACAGAAATGATCAAAGTGCAAAAATATTGCTAATTAGCTCAGGTTTTAACATGATTTTATCATTATTATTAATGAATAAACAACCTGTGTGCAAAAAGAGGATATAGAACTTCAGATAGTAGTTATGTATTGGGTGATTTTTCACCCAATATTTAATAGAAAATTTTCTATTAAAAAAAAAAAAAAAAAGAAAAAAGAAAAAAAAAGAAAAAAGACTCCAACTTCAGTTCTTAAAAAGGTTGAGATTAAGCTTTTCATCCACCAGGATCCCCAAGTCTTTCTCCACAGGGCTGCACTCGCTGAGTTTTTCTTTCAGTCAGCATACATCAGGGATCCCCCCAACTCAAGTAGAACATCTTGCAATTGCCTTTGTTGAACCTCAATATGTTCTTGTAGGCCTAATTCTCATGCCTGGCGAGGTCCCTTTGGATGGCATTCCTTCTTTCTACTGTGTCAACTGCATCACTCAGATTAGCATCTTCTCATATCTTCAAACTTGCTGAGGGTGGACTAAGTCCAACTGTCTCTGTCACTGATTAAGAGAAAGGGAGGGAGATTCTTTCTTCCCCTCCTTTTCCCCTCCTTTTTTTCTCCTTCTTTTTTTTTTTTTTTTGGTTAATAATTGGAAAACTATAAATACCATGAAAGTTTATGGACATACTGGTGCCACTTTCAACTATTCCAAAATGATTTTATAGCAGTGATTATGAAGCTTATTAAATGGCAGAAAATAAAATAGGAGAAAAAAAAATCCTTTATTAAAATCTCTGCATATATAATAATTAACAGTAACTAGACCCCTGAGAGGGAAGAAATTGCATACAGACAGACCTTTAGAAGGACTTTGCACAATTTAAAGATCAGGTACTCAGTTGATATTTGACATCTGCTCATAAACAATTTAATTCTAAGACTGCTTTAGTTCTAAACTTCGGAGTAGAGAGGGCAGAATGAGAAGCTTTGACAAGCTTTCTAACTTGTGCTTAGTAATGGCTGGCTGATGGATTGACCAAAGTTAAGCATGATCAGCATGTTTCATTTTTTTTTGTTGTTCAGTCTTAGACGTATTTTCCGGTCTTTAGTCTTCAGTATTAGCTCTGTATTTTTATAGAGCCACATCTCATTAGCAAGACTTTCACCTAAAGACCTTAATATAAAGGTGCAAACAATATAAAGACACTTTTTAAAGTCCAAGTAGCAACAGAAATTTCAAACTTCACCTCTTCAGAAGGGACCTAGTACATGAAGTAGAAGATGTAACTACAGGATGAATTGTTTACATTTTACCTTTCACACTGAAGAACATACAGTGCTAATGGCAAACGTAGGAAGAAAAAGTTACTTCATCTAATTCCATTAGGTCAGTGTGAGTGATCCATTTAATGTTGTGGAACATCTAACAGCTGAACACATACTGTTTTCTGTATCAAATTAATGTACTGAATAGATATGTTGGAATAGTACAGTATATGACTTACTGAAGCTGTAATATAACATAATTCCTGTAAAGGAGCTGCAACAACAAAATAATGCCAAAAGGTAAGAGATTTTTTCATTAAAAGAAGTCATCTAATAACTACTTCAGCTATAATGGTTTTCCTTTACAAGTCCTTCTAACAAAAGATCAGACAGTTCTAGATTCTACAAAATGTTTTGTAGTGATTTCACTACTCTGAGTTTCCTTTCCTACTTCAATAATTCCACATTCTCTATTCCCCAGAATTATATACTGACTTCTCAACTTATTTTAAGATAGGCAGGATTTTTTTGTTTCTGCTGAAACTTGAGTACAATTTCAACTGGAAATCTTGATTTTATAAAACAAGATAAATACAGATAGGAAAAAAATATAAGACAGATCTAAATTACTGGTAAAGATATTTGTCTGATTCATGAAAATATTAAAGCACATCTGTGTTGTCCAGATTGTATGAGAAATTGGTGCTGGACTGACATAGGATTCAAACAAAACCAAAATATATGGTGCTTGAGAGCTCAAGCTCATATCTGAAATATGAAATATTATGTAAAGATAATTGCACCCCCATCCAAACCCTGTTCCCCTCAGTATTTCCTGTTGGCTAAGCTTAAAATTCCCTTGATTCCTTGTAATCACTGTAGGTTGTAATGAGCTCCATTTTAGGTGTCTAACGCGTCTCTTCCATAGAAAATGAATTTACTTTATTGACTTGGCATTGTGAAAGCATTTCCTAAAGATTACACCTCTCACTTAGTCATAATGGCAATGAGCATTATAAAAAAAGAATCTCTTAATGTAATATGATCTACCTTCACCTTGATTTATGAAGAGATAAAGATATGTTGAGCCAGTTCTTTCCAATACTCTGTTTCTAACTAAGTATGCTAGTAGGTGATATTAATAAGATATTTCTGCTAATGAACTGCAATTAGTATTTCAATGACCCAGAACCATCAGGAAAGTGATTTGCATTTTCTATTAAAATATACCATATAGAGCAGCTGAAATCTTAAGAGTCCCAGTAATGAGATACAGAAGAAAATAAAGTAGTTGTCTTATTTTCCATAAGAGAAAAAAAAAAAAAAGGAAACATGAATGAAAGGGAGTAGTTGAGTCCCACATTAATGTCTATGCTAGTCAGCAGTTGCTTAGCATTCTCTTGTGATTAGGACAAAAACACAGAAAATAAATGCCATTTAAAATTAACTAAGGACTTTTCCTATGTGAGGTTAGTCAAACACTGAAACAAGTTGCCCAGGGAAGTTTAGCATTTTTGTCCTTAGAGATTTTCAGAAGCAATTTTCAGGTAATTATAGTCAACCTGTTGTAGTTGACCTCGCTTTGTGCCATTCAGTGTTGAACTAGATTATATTTCTCTAACCCAGGTGCAGAACCTTGCACTTGGCCTTGTTATATTTCATGTTTTTCACATGGCCCTACATCTTGATTCCATCATGGTACTTATGCGGGGTATCTTTTCCTTTCAGCATGTTGTCTACCACAATTTAATGTTACATGTAAATTTGCAAAGGGCATATTCATTCCTACTGTTAGTGTAACTGACAAAGATGTTAACTAGTGCTGACACCAATATCAACGACCAAGGAACGCCACTTGTACCTGGTCTACATTTTTTTTTTGTTGTTGTTGTAGAATCACAGCACTGTAAGAGTTAAGTAGCCTTCAAAGAGCATCTAATCCAGCTCCCCTTCAATGAACAGAGACATCTACAGCTAGATTGGGTTGCTAAGAGTCCCATAAAAAAGCCTTGTTGCTATTCAGTTATTGGACGTGATGGTTTGACATATATATACATATATAGAGAGGAAGATTAAGGGAGCAAATGAGGCTAAATGTTACCCATTGCGGGAATATCATAGAATCATAGAATCATAGAATCATAGGGGTTGGTGTTATAGATGTGTACCAATAATTGACAGGAACAAGTCCAGTTAGATCAAATACAATTTATTAAGCAAGCAACAGTAAGCAAAACAGCGCTGGGCGGCCGAGGAGTCTTTTGCTCCACTGACGGCGCGCATCTGAGAGAAAAACAAATACCCATTTTAAAGTACAGTACATGCATTATTCATTACATTCCAAACTCTGGTTATACAGGGGATTAAACCTAAGACCAATTTTGCTGTACTATTTGCCCCTATTTTTGCTTATCTTTACAGTCACAAACAACAGCAAGATCTTATTGGTACACAGGGGGTCAGCAAGTTCATCATTGACATCTCATTGACCTTCACGACTGCAGTTTGGCAGAGGGGATACTCGTTCTTCCTCAGAATTCTTTGGGTTTTTATCCTCTCCATTAGCAGCTGGTTGCTAGGGGCACTCCTGCCTACCCCAATTATCAGGGGCATCATGTCCTTTTTGTCACAGTGACATTTGTTGGACTGTCCACATTTTGTTCAGGAGGAACAGGATGACTGTCCTCTTACTGCTGTGTTCATGGTATTTAACCATTCACTTCATAAGCTTGTCGAGCAGGTTATACCTTGGATGGATGCCACTGATCAAGTTTTGAGACAGAAGCCATTCTGGCTTCTTACAAGCCTGAATATCCTTGAATGTCTCTAGGGGAAGAAGCATCCACCACCTCTCCAAGGAATTATTTCTATTATAAAAAACTTGTTCCAATCTAAATCTCTTCTTCTTTACTTAGAAACCATTGTCCTGTCACAACAGGTCCTACTAAAGAGCCTGTCCCCTTCTTTCTGAAGGGCCATCGTCATGTCTCTCCAGAGCCTTCTCTTCTCCAGACTGAGCAGCCCAAGCACTCTCAGCCTACCCTAATAGGGAAGTTGTTCCAAATCTTGGAAATGATTTTGTAACCCTCCTCTAATACATTCCAGCAGATCCGTGTCTCTCATGTACTGAGGAATCCCCGTCTGCACACAGTACACCAGATGAGGCCTCATAAGAGCAGAATAGTGGGGAAGGATCACCTCCTCCAACCTGCTGGCCATGCTTCTTTTGAGCCAGACCAAGATATAGTTGGCTTTCTGGGCTACAAGGCACATTGCTGGCTCACATCCAGTTTACCATCAACCAGTACCCTTAAAGCACTCTATCCTTTCATCTCCTACCTTGTATTGATAGTGAGAGTTGCCATGACCCAGGTGCAAAACTTGCATTTGGATTTGTTGAACTTCAAGAGGTTCACTTGAGCCCACTGCACAAACTTGATTAGATCTCTCTGGATGTCATCCCATCCACAAATTTCCACACTATACCACACAGTTCGATATCATACAGAAATTTGTAGAGAGTATACTAAATCCAACTGTTGATATAATTGCTGAAGATATTAAACTGCACCTTTTCCAGCACTGACCCCTGAGGAACACCATATGCCACTGATCTTCATCTGGACTTTGAGCAATTGACCACTACTCTGTGGGTATGATCTTGTAACAGTCCACTCATCAAATTTATTTATTTTCAATTTGGAGAGAAGGATGTCATGGGAGACCATGTTAAAGACCTTACTGAAGTCCAGATAGATAGAGTCAGTGGTTCTTCCCTCATCCATTTCTGCAGTTATGCCATTATAGAAGGCAACTACATTGGTCATACAGGACTTGACCTTGGTAAAGTGGCTTGGCAACTACATCAGTCAACTCCTGCATGACTCTGGGATGCATCTTTTCCAGATGCATAGGCCTATGGATATTCAAGTTCTTCAGGTGGTCACGAACCTGGTATTTGTTTACATTGGGAGGAATACTGCTCCGTTAATTCACATCTTAAAATACCTCCAGTCAAGTGCTGTGTGAAGAGCAGTTGATAGTGAAGTCTAAAGCAAAAAAGTTTTGAGTATCTCAGCCTTCTACCTGCCCATTTTTTACCGGCCTGTTCTTATGGCTTACTGGGTGGAGTGCACCATCTTGAACTTTCCTTTTCTGGTTGATGTACTTGTAGAAAACTTTCTTATTCCTCTTAGCAGTCCTTGTAAAGTAATGTTTCACTTGGGTCTTGTCCTTCCTGACCCCATCCCTACACAGACTAGCAGCATCCCTATACTTCCCTCAAAGTATGTGTCCCCGCTTCCGTTTCCTGATCATTTTCTTCTTTCACTCCCATTTGACCAGCAGGTCCTGATTCAGACATGCCAGTCTGTTGCCTTCCTTTCCTGACTTCCTATACCTAGAGATGGAGAGCTCTTGTGCCCTAAGGAAAGCTTACTTAAAGATCTGCCAGCTCTGCTTCACCCCATTGACCTTAAGGACAGTTTCCCAGGGAGTTTGTTGACTAGCTCAGCTCACTGAAGAAATCAGATTTATCTTTTCTAAAATTTAGCATTCTGATTTTACTCTTTGTCTGTCCCATATCCCTTGGCAGTGTGAACTCCACCATTGCATGGCCACTGTATCCCAGGCATCCCCCAATAAGTTTGCATGTGTTGGAGAGCAACAGGTCTGATATTTCATCCACCCTGATGAGGCTGCATATTATTTAGCTTGAAAAGTTATTCTCAATAAATTTCGCTTTTTTTGCGAAATTTTTGCTGCTTTTCCAGTACGTGTCAGTGTGGTTAAAGTCCTCAAGAAGGATGAGAGCCTGTAATTCCTCCTGTAGCTGGAGGCTCCACTTGATCAGGTGACTTGTAGTAGACATCAGTCACAAGGATCCCTTTGTTTCCTCAGGTTCTAGCTCTCACTCATAAGCTTTCAAATTCCTTGTGGCCATTCCTCAGGGACAGCTCTTTACACTGTATTCCTCTTACTGGTGTGGAGAGCAATCCTTCCTTATATTTTCTTTCTGAACAACTTGTTACTGTCGGTGGCTACACTCTGTTCATGGGAATCATCCTACCAGGTTTCAGTGATGGTATCTTTCATTGCATCCATCCAGCTACCTCCTTTTTACAGGATAATTTTCCTAATAAAATCACAATGCCATGTGTCAGGGTTTTGAATTCACTAGATGTTAAAATAATTGATTCTTTTACATGTAAATACATAAAGACAATAATAATGGAAGCATTGATAAGGAAGAAGTCATCTAAAAAACCCTGTGAAATTTGGCATTGAGGGACACTAGAAAAGTGAATATGACATCACAGAAAAATGCTATGTTTCAAGGAGTTTGTGTAGAAATATGTGTATTTATTTGTTTACATCCCTGCTTTCAGAAAAATAATAATAATGGATTTTTGCATTTTTATCAGCCCACTAAAACATTAACTTCCCTATTCCATGTATTTAGTCCTTAAAAATATTTTTAGGGTAGAATGACACTTAAATACAGGCAAGCTTTTTTATTATTATTATTTTTTTTTTTTAATTTTTCTTTTAGATGTACATAATATCAAATACAATGGAAGGGCACAAATTCCATATTAAATCTAGTCTTATTAGTAACAAAGGGAAGCTTTTTTTCTGAGCTAGCTGTTTTGATGTAAGTTTTCTGTGTCAGTGATGTGCCATGTTCTTTCTTAGCTAAAGAGAGCTAAGAGCTCTTTCTTAGCTAAAGAGAGCACCTGTGACTGAATTTTGCAGAGAATATTTTACAGATACTATTTTGTCTTTATATGACGCAGGCTGGAGCTGTAAGAGAGCTGCTCCAAATGTAGCAGGAAACACCATAGTTTTTGTTTTTGTTTTTGTTTTTGTTTTTTTTTCTCTGTTTGCTTTGCTTTGTTTCAGTGAATGGAATCTGACAGACAGCTACTTCAGGAATTCTGTGTAAAATCCATTTTGTGCTGTAAATGTGTGACTGGCAGTTGTGGTGGAAGTCTTAGAGTGCATAACAAACTGGTATGAGGCACTTCAGAAGGAAGTGCAATTGTTCTTTTCTCTCTCTTTCCCCTGAAGTCTAGTTGAATTTTTACAAGTAGGACCAGCACTGGGAGAGAACAGTGATCATTTCACATCCCAGGCAATGAGTAAATCCTCAGGGGAGCTGAGGAACATATGTGAAAGCAATTGCTGTGACTCCTTTTGAAAAGTTACAGAATGCATTCCTCTAACATCTTGTCAGACTCTGTTCTGTTGACTAACATAGACAACAGCATGGGAGTCGGCTGCTGCCTTTCATACCCACCCTTCACTCTTCACCTTATGCTTTCCACCATTTCTGAGGACATCAAAGCTTTGGAGTCTGTGACAGCATTTTGCTTGAGGCAATTGCTGCTAGCATGCTCCCTCCTGTATTCACAGTTCAGTAGAACTATGTTTGTAATGTATTTAATCTGTGCAGAAAATATTTTCTTTATATGATGTGACAAAAGAAAAGCTTAAATTGAGGCTAAGTGTACGTATGAAAAAATATTAGTCATATTGAGAAATATATCAGTTTAAAACCTGAGAAGGCATTTTTCTTGTCTGAGTAAAAATGTTAAAAACACCAAGGAGAAAGTTTTGGGCTATTAGAGATATCACAGTTGGCCTGTTACTACCTTAAAAGTTTCAATATTGCTCTTCAAAAAAATAATACATATATATATATATATGTGTAAAAATATTCTGCATATTGGAATACAAAAAAGAAAAAGTATTCAAAGAGTAAAATTTATGAATGCCCTAATTACAAGAAAGCAGTATGTTACAATTAGAAAATTTAAGCACTTTGAGTACTCCCAGTTTTCAAAGCAGTATTTGCTATCCAGTCAATGAATATTACTCTTTGACTCTGTCTGTCATTCTGGCATCTTAGTTTGGGCCACCAAAACCAGCGAATCTGTACTCGTGGTTTAAAATGTCAAGCCAAACTGATAAATAAGGCAGATATAAAGAAAAGTCTTGCATTAGCATTTATTGTTTTGAACAAGGCTTACCTACAGTCAGCTTACTGTTTTCTTATTTACATTAGTTAACCTTCTGTCTTCTCTTTCATATTTATAATAAGTCTGATTTCAAGTACAACACTGTGATGTGATGTTCTTTTCACAAATGTCATGACATTTGTCCTCCAGGCTGATATCTGCTCTGTGTCCTCATTAGCATTACTGCTTGGCGACTGTCCATGCTCTTTTGATTCCTGTGCCAATACTTGAAACCTGTCCACAATAAAGTTTCAACTTATTTAGGACATTAATTTCCCTGAGTTTAAGGATGATCTCAATATGCAGTTAAATTTATGTATGTTTGAACTGATGTCCAGATATTTAATGAGGTTCCATTCTTACTTATAATTTAAATAATATGAATTTATTTTAACAACTATTCATTAAGATTTGATTATTCTAGAGACATATGCACAATTGTGCAGGAGGAGACACAGAGGCACATATGCCAGAGTAGAAGAGATACCAGACAAAGAGAGACATTGGAATAAACAAAACAGATGACCTAAACAGAGCAGGAGTATAAGCAGCCACCTCAAAGAGGGACAGAGAAGAAGATTAGGAAGAGACATGACTGCAAAGGGACTGCAGCTGGTGGAGAAACTCTTACCAGAGCAAGTCAGTAGAAAACAGATTATAAAATACTCTTATTTCCTGTGTTATTCATCACTGTGCCAAATTTTTTTGTCAAACTGGATCAAAAATAACATAGGGAAGAGATGTAGAGACCAGAGATTATATATATATGTATATTTTAATTTAAATGTTTAACGTATTTATTTGTTTGTTTGCTTATTTATTTATTTTTCAATCCCAGAACCTGTGATCGAAAGTGGTTGATTGGCAGTTAATTAAATTGACTGAAGTTCACTGACTTGAAAATATTTTATTATGCTTTTATGATAGCCCTTACAATAAAGTGTTTTAACTTCAGAATATGTTGCAGTGCTGTCTTGTCAGTAAAAATGCTTTTGAGGAATTATAGTATTATCCTCTGTACTAAACAAAAATCTTATTGATGAATTCTGTGGAAATGTTTAAAATACATTAATGTAGGATCAACTATATAAATGATTTTTTGATCATTTATGTAATTGATATAAATAGAGCCATTGGCCATAATCCATAATTAAAACCAATTTGCATTTTTCAGCAAATTACATTTTTAATACATAACACTCTCAGTATCTTTGACTCATCTCCTTGGTAACATTTCTTTCTGTAAATTATAAAACTCCTTTTGGGATACGAAATTATTTTTGAGTATTTAAAATTAAATCAATTACCAAATTAACAGGTCTTATTCAAAACAAAACAAAACAACAGCAACAACAACAAAACGTTTCCAAAGATATTGAAGTATTTTGTTTGTTGGAGTGTACTTTACACAAATAGTCCTAACAGTAAACTCCTCAAATGCTTCTCACTTCAGAATCAAGATTCTCTTTACTTTTATATTTGCCCTGAATTTACACTAAAAATCACTTCTTTTTATCTCTTATTATTTTTCTGTTATTTATCTAACACATATCTTTGGATTGATTATTTATTTAATCAGTTAGTTTTGCAATGAGATGCTTTTTAAGGCAATTGCTGTATTTATTACTATCTCTTTTTTTTTTTTTTAACCTTGGAAATTATTTTAAAAGCCTTATCTCTATAGTTTCTAGATAGATTGGCTTTTCTTTGTCTGAATATAACATTCTATACCATTATTTTATTCTCTACTAACAAATCCAGTGACCTAAGAAGCATATTTATATAAGATTTCTAAAACAAAGGAAAACTACCAGCAGATTCTTAAGATAATGTGTACTCTGAAAGATACTGATAGATACTATGTACTTTATATGAATAAGACTTGCAATAAAAAGAGTGAAGAATTTCTTCATTAAAGTCAATAAAGCTGACGGATGCCAAGGAAATGACATTTAGGTCAATGGAACTGCAGCCTAAATATCTAAGAGAACATTTTAACCCCAAATTTACCATGTTCCTCTGTAGCAGTTCTTTCTGCAGTGAATTTTGAGCTTAGTTTCTGGAGCTTATTTATACACAGGATGATGTTGCAGACATTTTTATTAATATTTGTGTTTAGGCCCACGTCCCTTCTCCCTTTTCATTTTCACACTTCCACTTTCCTGGGGCTTGGGTCCACGAGTCCCCCACACCAATCCTCATGAAACAGGGCCAAAACAGCCCACAAAACATTGACAAGAATTTAAACACTATTTTTATAACAATAAAAAATGTTTCAAAAATAATAATAATAATTTAAACGTTTTAGAATATAAAAATCTGTTCAATAGTTATCCCGTGTCTGTCACCATCTGTCCTAGACAGCAAAAAGCAATAGACAGTGTGGATGCTCATCCTTTTCAGGGAAAATAACTTGTGGGAAAATTATTCTGTTCCATGGTGACTGTGATTATCCTTAATGTTGTTCTGTTATAATTCAGTGGGACTTTTAGCACTATGTGCTAAGGGAAATTTTATTAATCAATTATTAAAAATACATATGTATGCTAGTAAGAGAGAAGTATTAGAATACTTTCATCTTCATCTTTGAGTCTCAACAATGAAAGCTAGAAAGAGTGAAAACTGATTACAAATTTTACCATACAACTGCAGGGGGAAAAGGTATTCCAAAAAAAAAAAAAAAAAGAAAGGAAATGTGGCAATGAGCATTTTCAGATACTGATACAGATGTTCAGGCTCATAGGAAAATCAAAACTTCATGATTTATTCATAATATATCTACTAAAATCTGTCAAATTAGTCACTGAAAATACAGGGGAAAAAAAATAGTAATTGCCTGCATACGTTTTTTGCTCTTTGTTTTATACCAGTTAAATATTATCTTACTGATCAGAAGAACAGTGTTTTTTGTCATTTTTCTTTTGTGATCTGATCACATTCCCAATGAAAACATTCATTTTGGTGTTTGGGAAATCAAGCCCATTGTAAACATAATATTCTTCTGTCTCAGCACCTGATGTTTACTGACAGTATTTTCAGTCTCAGAATTTCCCTGTTTCCTTCTCTTCTTCTCTTTTTAATTAGCAGCTGTCCTTTTCCCTGGTTGCTAGAGAAAACTGACGATTTCTACTCCATCAGAATACTTAAATAAAGGTGCTTATATTCAATTTCAGAAGAATATAAGACTAACTTTGCAGCTCTCAATGGGTTTACTTGCTAGTAAGAATTTACTGCCAGTAGTTAAAAGACTAGCTCAAATCTCTTCTGATAAATATTTGAAAATCGCTACCTCCAAACACCATGATAAGAAAACTTTCATCATGTCCTTTGTGTTAAAATTACATTATCTTCGATATGCCCAAATCTGTTGTTCCTTTTTGCTCTACCTGTTGATCCTCATGCTGTTTTTGTTTGTTTGTTTGTTTGTTTGCTTGTTTGTTTTCCTGCTAGGAAAGAAGCAAAGATAAAATTGAACCATTTGCACTTTCGAAGTGTATACAGAAGTCTGCTTTCTTAAAACAGTATTTAATATTGTATTGTTCAGAGGGTGATAGCCCAACATTTTAACCTGAAGATTTCTTGAAATATTGTTCGTAACATTTAAATCTTCTTTAACTGTTGCTCCTCTGAGATATTCATAAAGATAGAAGGATACAGCCTTTGATACAGCTGCACCACCTTGAGAATTACTGGAGATCTTCCAAAGCAATCAGTAACACAGAGTAATATGATTCCAGCCTACGGAAAAGAAGATATTTCATTGAAATCTCTCAGTGAATTGTCTCACTGTATGTATGTGCTCCCTTCCCACATTTACTATATTAAGGTCTGTTGCTTTGCCACACTCTGCTGTTTTCTACGTAGAATCATAGAACCACAGATTTGTTAGAATGGGAAGGGACTGTTGAAAGTCCAACTACCCTGCAATGAACGAGGACATTTATAGTTAAGACAGGTTCTTCTGGTATTGGAAGACAGCTACATGGTCCCCCAGAGCCTTTTCTTCTTTTGGTACAAAACGCCAGCTCTCAGCTTCTCTTCATAGGAGAGATACTCTGCCCTCTGAACATCTTCATGGTCCTCCTTTGTATGTGCTCCTACAGTTCCATATCCTTCTTCTGTTGTGGGCTCCAAAACTGGACACGGTACTCCAGGTGGGGTTTCACATGAGCAGAGTAGATGGGGAGAACTACCTCCGCTGACCTGCCGGTCATGTTGGTTACATGCACTGGGAACTTCAGTAGAGTGCCACAACCTTTCAAATATGATGGATAGTGGCCTGGCAACTTCATCCACTAGCTCCTTCAGAACCCGTGGATGGATCTTATTGGGTTCCATGGACTTGTGCACCTTCAGGCTCCTCAGATGGTCTCAGACCTGATCTTCACTTACAGAGGCTGATCTGCCATCTCCAAGTTTTTACCTCTGCTTTCTCTAGCTTGGACAACATGGCTAGAGCCCTTATCAGTGAAGGCTGGGGCAAAGAAGTCATTAAGCAGCTCAGCTTTCTCCATATTCCTTGTGACCAGGTCTCTGATGTTTGTAGGATGTTTAATGAGATCTAAAGAGAGCATGTGAATGTAGAGAGGCAATGGATAGTGTTTCAGCTGTGGAAACAGAGACAATGGGTCACCTCTACTAGTACAAATTTTTATGAGCATGGCATGCAGGCTTTTGTTCATCACTGGAGAAAATACATAGCTAATGCTTGTGACTATGCTGAAGAATATTGTTCTATAGCTGAGAATTTGCTTTATCAAATAGTGTTATTATACTTTTTCTATCTCTTGCTGCTTTTGTGGTTTATTTCCACAATAGAAGCATATTTTCTGAGCAACCTACATGTAATATAGTAGTAATGTAGTAGGTTAACTTACTGTAATCTATTTCTTTACTGATTGTGAAAAGTGTAATACTTTTCAGACAAATTCTCCCAGTGAATAATAGAAGGGATGAGAGAACTAACTCTGAAAAAATTAATTGTTTGCATGAGAAAAAGAGGAATTGAGCATTACATTTTGGAAATTTTACAGTGATCTGTGTTTTTTCTGTACACATGGACAAATTTAAGATTTTTCTTATCGTGTTTTTTTTTTGTTTGTTTTTATTATTATTCACTTGGTGTATTTAATTTCATTCTTTCTCATTGCATTGAACTTGCAATCTGACCTCAACATTGAAATATGTAACTTACAAAGACAGAAACTGATTCATCTCCTTCGGTAGGTTTCTTCAACTGAAAGTACATCGGAGTTTCAGACCTTTAGAGTTTCATATGTAGTATAGATAAACCATCAATTATGAGGATGCTTAAACATACATCAGTGTATAAAAATGTCTCTTTAAAAGTAATGATACTTTTTTATGCATACTTAGATGGTAGCTATTGTCTGTTTACTAATTTCATCAATGAGGTGACACATGCTGGCTCACTGTGGGGAATTTTTACCATATCTTTGAATTATTCATTGAGTCATACTTATTTTCTGCTTGGTGCTGTGTGGTAGGTTCTACAATACATAAAATCTGGAGGTAATTACTGGTTCTAAATTACTTCAGTTGGGATTCCTCTGCAACTTTATACTCTAATTTCTTAAAAAGCATTGCACAGAATCTGTTTGAAGAGGAAAAAAAACAACAACTAATTTCTGGAAGTCAAAACATTTTGTGTTTCTTTCTCTTGTATAAAAATGGTGGGCTAGATTTTGAATAATCCCTCTGGTTTCAGCTGGGATACAGCTATCTTTCTTTCTAGTAGGTGGTATGGTGTTATATTTTGGGTTTAGGATAAAATAATGTTTATAACACACTTTCAATTGTTGCTGAGCAGCACTTACACTAAGTCAAGGACTTTTCAGCTTCTCAAACTGTCCTGTCATTGAGGAGGCTGGGAGCACACAGGAAGCTGAGAGGGGACAGAACCAGAGCAGCTGTCCCAGGTTGACCATGGGTGACATAGTGATGTACAATAAAACAAGGGAGAGTAGCCCAGGAAGGTTACCACTGGAGTGGATCTGGCTGAGCACTCATGGTTGGTGAGAAAGTACACTGTGCATCACTTTTTCTGTATATTCTTTGTATTATTATTACTTATTTTTAATTACCAATTATTATTCTCCCTTTTTGTCCCATTAAACTGTCTTTAACTCAACACATGGATTCTCCTGTTTTTCTGATTCCTTCTTCTATGCCACTGCTAAGGTAAGTGAGTAAACTGCAACAAGTTATTTTCTGTGTGTAAAATACATAGTTACTTTGTGTGTACAAAAAAGGACTGTGATATTCAATTTCCTTCAGTGATGATCCTGTTTTACCTATTCATAGTTGTGTCAAATTCATCTGCAAAGCACTAAGACAGCTCTAAGTGCTAACAAACTTATTTACAAATTCTTTTGAGCTTTCAAATTAATAGTGATATACAACCAGGAGGAAACATTCCTCCGGCAGAACGAAAGCATATGGAAAATTCAAAAATTAGAGATGCCTGAATACATTTAGAAAGCCGACTTTTCCATAAACAGCAAGTGTTTGAATGTCTTCCTTTTGTGGCTAAACAAGAAGCTTCTGAGAAATTGTGAAGGAATTGTTTATGCTCTTCAAATCATATAATGCCATTAGGAATATACTTGAAGGATGGATTTTAGTCATATATACATATAATTTAAGAAGAAGATGTGAAGATTAGGCAGATTCAGCACAGATTCACACAGTCTAAAGCCTCTGTGAATGAGGTTTTGTGTATATGATTTAATGATTTTAGATTATGGTGATAAATGTGAATCTTTCCAAATGTATCATTTTGCTCAATTATTATGTGGATAAGAGAGTTATTTTAACACTTTAAATATTGTGCAAATGTTTTGAGTATGACTGCATTTTATTTTCTGTTTTGATCAAATGGGAGCATCTAATGTTAATTTTCCAGATAATCAACGATTTCCTGTGAAAAGCCACTGAACCTCTGCAATGGAAGAAAGCTCAGTGGAGATGGGCCAGTTTAATACGTCCATGAAGCTCAGAGAATAAAGCAGGATGTATCTTAACAGAACTGTAAGGAATTTATCCTTACAGTTAATAGAAAAGGGCAACAACAATAAGCAGAAGAGATTATTATTTTTGTTAAGTCAGACATGCATAAGAGGCTAAAGAAGTGCCTGAGTTAGAAGCAATATTTTTATAGTAAGAAAGAAGAATTCAAATTAAGATAATTCAATCTTGATTTCAGTACATTTTTCTATATTGAGAAATTATATTTTCAGTTCTATTCGTCTATTCATGTGGTGTTCTTAAGTGTTTTTAAATTACCATATCTAACAATCTTTAGGAGAATAAATGGTAAAAATGATGCACAACAATGTACTCATATTAATTGGTCCAGTGAATAGCTTTCTAAATAGCAACATCTAAAACATCAGACTTTAGCTATTTAAAAAAGCAGTGTAAGAACATTAGGCCTACTTATGCGACTCAGCGAAAATATCTTCATAAGAATCTTTAAAGTATTAGTCATAAGAATCATACGTATTAGTTGCTAGACATTTGGGATCTCCAAATAACAGAAGGTTGATCAATATTTTGCTTTCTAGGAGGAGTTCCTTCATGAAAAAAAAGAAATTAATAAATTCTGTTTTGCTTCATTTGGTAGTTAATGAAAACAAAAAGAGTTCCAGTCAAAACTATTTTCTTGTTTCTCCCCTATTCCTTCAGAAAAGTGTAGTAGAATTCATTACATCTGAGTTTATCTTATATTCAGCTTTATCATCATTTCATTATCTGAACTGCTCCCATGATGAATGAAGAAAGATCAATGCAGGTGTCCTACATCAAGAAGGAGCTGTTGAAGCTATTGTTTTTCCTTGAAGTTAACTTGGTTTACATATTTATAATTACATGTACTTAATTCTAGGTACCTAGATGAATTCTGTCCTTAACAAAGGCAACTTCAGATGCAAGAAGCACAGAGTAGCTGGTTTTTGTATAGAAATTTACTTTTCCTGGAAGAAGCTAGTAGACTTCTCTCAGGACCTCTGCTGACTATATCTGATGACAGTGTTGGCATAAATTCAGTGACTAGACGACTATCAAAATAGATAAACAAATGCAGTATAATATTGTTTACTAGTAAGGATATGTGGTCAGGCAGAGAAGTATCAACTGAAAATTTTATAGGAGAAGAGTTTAGCAAAGGGATGGGCCTGCACAAATTCTTTTTAACTACAGGTGTCCCTCCTACAACTTCACATTTTGGGCAGAGTAATTATGACAGTGGTTTACAGTCTAGTCCAGTCCAGCCCAGTTCCATTACTAATGGGGATGGGGGACCCATGAACCCATAGCCCAGGAAAAGGAGAAGGGGAAAGGGCAGGGAGATGGGCCTAAAAACAAAGCAGCAGCAATGATCTGAGGAAGAAAACTAATTTACTAAATAAGATATCAGAATGCAAAATAACACAAAATAATACAATATCATTAGAAATGAAGCAAATAAATCAAATGAAATGAGAGAGTGTTCAAAAAAGAAAGGTGAGATGGCTAGGGAGCACACACTGTTGATGAGCAGAAAGGGAAAAGAGGACGTCTTGTGACATACGAATAGTTTTATCTTACCCTCTGAACAGAGAATGGAAACACAAAGATGAAGTCTTCTGGGGAATATAGTTGTTCTTCTCTTCTGAGACAGGTATACTAGGAACTATTGATGAGAATCAACTCCCAGTGCACTATATGAAGTTGTGATGTGGAATACTGATAACAAAAATCATAAAACCATGACAAATTACCACAGTGATAACCAAATACCATGGGATATTTGAGCCAATCAGAATCAGGTACTGTGATTATTGAGGCTGCAGGCCAATTTAGGAGGGGCTGAGGAATGATCCTACCAGAGTCAGCCTAAGCGCTCCAGGGGAAGAGATGGAGAGACCAGAAGACTTCCTCAGGCAACAGCTATTGATGCTAGAAAAGGATTTATTTTAGACAACAAGAATCAAATCTCATGCATGGCAAGACATCTGTGGTTCTGTAAAATGCTCAGAATATGATCAATAGACAAACTGCAAATTTCAGGTGTGAGATTCTTGGGATAGAATCTAAATGTCTTGTAGATGATTTGGCCTCTGTGTCATAGGAAGTATGTGTGGGGAAAAAAAAAGTGAAATGTTTCCTATATCTTCTGAACGTTCACATGGTATAATGGTTAGGACAACTAAGTGGAAATGCTTGGCACCTGTATGAGATCCTATACAAGCCTCTTTAATGCCAATTATGTAAATATCATTATTATTGCGTGTGGAGACAAATCCATGCCTCATAACTCAATGTTTTAATCTCCTAGATTCACAGAGCAATTTGAGCTGGAGAGGACCCTTAAAAGTCATGTAGTCCAACTCCCCTGCAATGAATAGGGACATATGATCTGATCAGATTGATCAGAGTTCTGGCCAGCCTCATCTTAAACGTCCCAAAGAACATCACCACATCTCTGGACAATCTGTTCCAGTGCCTCACTACTCTTAATGTCAAAAACTTTTTATATCCAATCTAAATCTCCTTTCTTTCAGTTTGAAAACATTTCCCCTTGTGCTGTCACAGCAGAACTGATAAAGACACTTCTCCTTCTTTCTGATAGCCCTTCTTTAGATATTGTCTCTGTAAAAAACAGAATCCTACAAATTCACTGCTGTAATCTCTATTATATCCATAAGCTGGGTAGCTTCCCTCACTTTTTTAATTGTGACACACTGACATTTGGTTATTGATGACACCTTATATATTAATACTGGAGAGAATGCCACTGAATGTCTTTACTAACAGCGTGAATGATGGCATGGCATGCTGTCTCCGCAGTTTTTTAATCACTGCAAAATGAGGTCAGTGTGCTGAACAAAGCTGCTGTTTAGAGGGACCTTGAGAAGCTGAAGAAAAGGACTGGCAGGAATGTCATGATGTTCAACAGACTCTCACATATAGAATGAAATATATTCACACAGCAGTTAGAGAGTTCAAATGTACTTCTTTCTTAATTGTTATTATTATTTTTTCAAATAAGATTGTAGATTCCAAGAAGATATTTTTTCCTGCCATTTGGCAATGGTGAGGCCACATGTGCTGTATTATGTCTAGCTCTTAGATTCTCAGAACAGAAGTTTCTCAGAAAAAATAAATCTAAACTCTAGCATGGGCTACATGAGGAAAATCTGATAAAACTTGTTTTTGTTCATGATGCTAAAGAAGGAACTTACTACTGTCTTGAGGTACTTAATAGGAGGACAGTAATGATGGAACCAGCTACTCTGTAGTGGTGCACAGGAACAGAACAAGAAGCAACAAACTCAACTTGGAACAGTGGAAATTTGTACTCAGTATGAAGAGATAAACTTTGGCACTGTGCTGTTGTTTAGCCATGGCAGACAATAAAGCACTACACAACTTCTAACTAGTTCACTTTTCCCAGATGGGGTGTGGGAGGAAATTGGATAGGTTTAAGCGCCAAGAACTCATGACTTGAAATAAATATAGTTGTGTACGGAAAAGCTAAAGCTGCGCATGCAAACAAAGCAGAACAAGAAATTAATTTACTCCTTCTCATTGGTAGGCAGATGTTCAAGCATTTACTGGGCTCATCATGCAGAATGGTTTCTTGGGAAGACAAATGACATTAGTCTGAGTGCCCTTCCTCTCCTTCTTTATCCTAGTTTTATTGCTGAGTATTATGTTTTATGGATCATTTCTTTGCTTACTCTTGATCAGTTGTCTCCTCACATCTTGTGAACTCCAAGACTCTTTGGTGGCAGAAAAACACAAGAAGTAGGAAAGTTCATGATAAGTGCTGCTCTGTAAAAATGAAAAAAAAAAAATGTTGATGTGTTATCGGCACTATTTTCACAAAAATCCGAAAACAGCACCATACCCTCTAAAAAGAAAATTAACTCTGTCCCATCCAAAACCACCACACACTGGAAAATCTTCCCAAGAGAGATTATGGACATTCTATCCTCAGAGATTTTCAGAACTTAATGTACAATCCCTGAACTACCTGATTTTGTTAGACCCAATTTGAGCAGAAAGTTGGGTTATATGATTCCCTTCCAACTTCTATGATTCTATGAATCAAATAACTTACTATGTATTAATTTGCTTTTAAAATCTTAAGAAATAACAATATAGATGTCTAAAAATATGAATAAGTAAAAAAATACTATTATAACTAAGATTGAGAGTTTCCTCTATTTTTCTTTTCCTTCAAAGCAAGTTTTTCAAAATAGCTTACTTATTATCTTTCTGTTGAAAATACTAAAAATGTAAATTCTTATAAATAATTGGTCTTTGGGAAGGCTGGGACAGAATATTAGGCAAACATTTACATATATCAGATTTATTTTATAGAAAAGTAAATAGTACACAAAACAAGGAAATTAACACTTTTCTTCATTTCCTTTAAATTACTCTATAACTAGGATTGGAAGCTTGCAAAAAAAGTCTCAAATGCAACATTATCTTTCAAAATATGTGTCTTTGGCATTAAAGTGAAAAGGTAAAGTATGTCTATGCAATTCAGAGTAAATAATACCAACATAATAAACTCATTCTTTACTTCTCAGTAAGGTTTGAATGTTTTGTTTTGTTTTGTTTTGTTTTTCTCATACTACCTGTTCATGATTCCATTGCAACTTACAGATTTTATTTTAACAATTTGTAAATTGCTAAATTTACACTTTACAATTGTTAAATTGTTGAGGGGAATGACTCCAAAAATAAATAAATAAAAATGCTAATAAAAAAAACAAACAGAACCGCCTCCCCCCCCCCCCCCCCCAGCTATCCATATAAAAATTCTGATTACCATTATTGCAACAAGACCTTCAGTTAAATAATTAATTCAACTGTATTTTCACCTCTCTGTTTGGACTTCCAAACATTAAAATTAAATTCCAAAACATTATTAACTATGTGGCAAGTAAATCAAATACTTAAGCAGAAAGTGAAAATTCAAAATGCGTCATTTGTCCTGAACTATTTGTCTGAAGGAAGAGATAATAATTTAATAGTGGTGTTATTTTCTCCAAGGGAATTTCTATTTTACTTTTTCCATTTCTCTTTTCCTTAGTGAAAGATAAGTACAGAGATATGTTTTCTATAGAATATTATTAATTAAAATCATTTTCCTTTGATCCTCTGTATCACAGAATCTCAGAATCACAGAATCACCAAGGTTGGAAAAGACCTGCAAGATCATCCAGTCCAACCATTCACCCATCACCAATAGCTACCAATAAACCATGTCCCTCAACACAACATCCAAACGTACCTTGAATACCTCCAGGGTCAGTGACTCCACCACCTCCCTGGGCAGCCTATTCCAGTGCCTGAACACTCTTTCAGATTAGTAGTATTTCCTAACATCCAGCCTGAATCCAGAGCTCACCATCTCATGTAACAAGCAGGAAAACTAGCTCTGAAGGTTGCCAGATACAGAAGGAACCTCAGGACCAGTTAAAGCTGCAGGCTGTAACCTTTGTTCAGTTCTGTAATATGAAAAGAAATAAATCCACTACCCTTTGTATTCAAATATATTTTTGCTTCTGTTCCATCTTGATATCAGTTTCTGTTTCAGTGAAAACTGAAAGACTAAAGTCTTGATGCTTGCCTGACTGAATAGTACTAAAACAATACAAAATAGTACTAAAAATTTACAGCTCCCAAAGTATAACAACATGAATAAATTTCACTTGCATTATTGTGAAAAAATCTATGTATTTTACTTACATGTATACATGTATATATCTTAGTTTTACAAATACCACATGGCATTTTTCTGGCTAATACAAGCATTAAGAAGCAGGAACAGAGGAGAGCGGTCAATAGGAGCATTTTTCTGCAATGCGATAAATCACAATGAAAAATATTTAACAGTTGTATTTACTGGAGCACAAGAGTACATGAAATTTCTTGCTCTATTTTATGAACCATTAAACTGTTCAAAATAACTATTCCTTCTAGATGTCACCTATAAATCAAGTCAGGTCAATCACAGTGAAGTGATGGATATCCACCCATGTAGGGAATTTGATCATAAGATACAAGCTAGAACAGTGACAAGGCAGAGATAAATGCTTATGTTCAGATTAGCATCCCAAGGTCAGAGTGCTTATGCATATCAATGAGAAATTTCAACTAATGCTGTAAGAATATTAATCTAGAAATGTGTAGTAGCAAACTGAAGAAGAAATTGAATTCTAATGAAGTTAATATATTTTGATCAGCTAAGAAAACACTGTAAACTAATCAAATAGGTATTGAAACTTGTTCTTGCATAGGATCTTTTTCTTGGAAGTAAAAACCTTGCCTTGGATTTTAAAGACTCCTTTATTTTTTTGTTTCTTATGCATTTATTTTTACATGACTTTTTAAGGTTAAAAAAGTTTATTTAAGATTTCTATTTGTAGAAAATAGAAAAAAAATTGAGGAGGTAGTAAGAGGTACATTTCAGGAACACACAAATTAATGTTAAAAAAAACTCATCTACATCCTAAAAAATCCTACTCATTTTCCACATTTATGATGAGGTATTTTGTTCAGGTATATGAGGTACTGAAAAAAGGATTTTTGCCATTAAAAACAAAAACAAAAACAAAAACACACAAACAGAAAACAAGGACAACATACACTGGGAACAAGGAAACAAGTTTTTGAGTGTATGTGAGTATAGTATAGTAGCTATTTTAACAAAATGGTCCACAATGCTGAGATCCTGTTCAAGACCATTGGGTACATTCTTGTTCTGGCATGACTTACTTACTTACTCATTTATTTATTTATTTATTCAGCGCTCTCCCAGTTTGTTTCTATACATTCTATGACCTGGAGTAGGAAAAAAAATTGAAGTCATAAGTAATTCATTCACACTATAATAAGTCTTGAGGAAATTCATTTTGTGAATGCACTATTATAGATCATTTAAAGCCTGTATACTCATAACTGATAATTTCTGGATTAACAAGATTTGGGTTCTGATGTTTCTGTGAAAATTGAAACATAAATTGAATATAAATACCAGTTTTTTAAATGTTTAAATAATAGATGATAAAGATAAAATGTCAGTTGCTCCAAAAATAATGCCTCCTAATTATTTCTATGGGAATTATTACAAAGAGTACAATTATACTATAAGAGGAAGTAAATTCTCAACTACAAAAGACTAGTTTTAAACACAGTCACCACCATTAGCAATACATTTTAACCAGTAATGAATAATATCCTGCATGTCATAGTAGTAAAAACCTGCATTGTTGTCCAAAATGTAGCTTATCTTTCATATCTCAGTCACTGCTGCTGAAATGCCACTCACCGCCTCACTATGCTCACATCCCCTGTTTGGTATCCACAAACATTCAACAACCATCAGTGAATGTCAATGGGTGCCATTTTTTCCTCATGGAGGAAGTCAGTGATACACCTGTGCTTCAAGTGCAATTCCACATCAGACTCAGCTTTTTCAGAATGCTTCTGTACTGTCATCTGAGAGGTTTAACCTTTACTGTCATACCATCGATATCCACCTCTGATATCACAGATCAACATAATAAAATAGGAGGCATTACTTTTGGAGCAACCATCATATAAGTACTTGCATGTGTGTGTATGTATTTGTATAAATAAACATACACAAATATGCTTCCTTTCCTTACAGCTGAATCATCTGTGAAACTACTACATGCTAAAGAATTACGAAGTACAAAAATATCAACCAGCAAATTTATTCAGAAACTGATTCATGTAAACATTCTGAATTAGGAAAATAATAATAACAATAATAAAAAGCACCAGACTGAATGTCTTAATTGAAAGCCTATATAACCAAGAGTAAGACATACTGAAGAATAAGAAAACCTGTTCTGAAAATACTCTTACTTGTTTTATTTTTTTCAGTAAATTATTTACTTCTTCTGTAATTGAACAAAATAGAAACAAAGAAACAAAAAAATCAACAACAAAAAAAGATAATCTGAATAGCAGATTGTTTCTTGTTTCCATATTTTTAGATGAGTGATGATACTGTAAGTAAAATCCCTGAAACACTTTGCTAGCCAATTTTTTACACATAAAGTCAGTATAATGTGAATCATAAAAAAGTATTAATCATTACCTTTGAAAAATATATGCAAAGAAAAATATTAATATTGGTGCTTTCTTCATGTATTCCATTTTATTGTAATTCCGAAAGTATTTCTGAACATTTGGGAAATGCAAAAAATGTAAAATTGTAAGTCCTATGGAGGAAAAACTGTGTAGTATGCTTGTTTTTAAAAAAAGGATTGGCATGACTTTGTCTTGAGGGAGATCAATGAAATAATGTACTGTATTTAAATGTTCAATCCGAGAAAAAGAACAATATTAATTGTAGCCTTTAGCAGTCTACATGGCAATCCTTTGGTAATTAGAGTTCAAAAGAAAGAATAGAAGTCATTTAAAGATGCATTTCTTTAGAAGATATCTAATGTTTTTAATTCTTTTCTTGGAAATGAGTACATTTCAAAGGACTTCTTAAGTTAAATGTGCTTTTTTTGCAAAGAAGTACTGAAATAAGAAACAGTAAAGAAATTTATTTTACAAATGTTATATTTGCCACTACACCTGCAAAAACAAACTTCCTTATTGATAGTATGTTAGATGACATCAATTTCTACAGCATCATTCCTGGTTAGTTTTAATATGTATTATTATATTTTTTATGGTTTTTTTTTCTTTTAGTACATGAAATGTTATATTTCATATATAACTCAAATAACTATGTAGATATTCAAATCTTTTTAGGTAATATACTGAGGCATAATGAAGGAAAAATAAAATCATACAAGAAATATAAAAGTTGGGAGGTTTAATTTAGAAAATATTTCTTAACTGATAGAATTTGCAGTTTTCTGTGTGGTGTGTGTTTCATCTTTTTAAAGATGCCTTCCTACTTATATATAAAATCACTGAATGACATTTAAGATCAGATATCTAGCTCACCAAATATACTTAAAGAATTTAACTTCTTAAGCTAAATAAGAATCTTGCAATGTAGATTAGCACATTTCAATACTTTTGTAAATTTTCCTTTCGTGCAATTGTTCAGAGCTACAAACAATTTTGTTATTGGTAGACTCTTCCTTCTTTATCCCAGTTTTTATTTCTAAGCATGTCTCACGTAGTATGGAGCATCCCTTTGGTCCTTTTTGTTCAGCTATCTTCTCTGTGTCCCCTTCCAGTTTCTTGTACACCCTATTCTCTTAGCAAGGCAAACAGAAAGTGCAAATAAACAAACAAACAAACAAACAAACAAACAAATAAATAAATAAATAAATAAATACCTTGATTCTGAGTAGACTCTGTTCCACAGTATCCAAACCACTGATGTGTTATAAACATTGTTTTCATCTGAAGTTCATATTATAGTTTCCAACCAGTATAGTTCCCAAACCAGCCTACTAAAAAAAGCAAATGGGACATAAAATAGTCCATTCTACATTACACATACATATTACATGCTGCCCATGATCTTTTTAATGCATCCCAGGATGCCACTGGCCTTCTTGGCCATCAGGTCACACTGCTGTTTTGTGGCCTGCCTGTCATTCACCAGGACAACCAGGTCCCTCTCCTCAGAGCTCCTCCTCAGCAGCTCATCCCCCAATCTGTACCAATGCATGTGGTTATTCCTCCCTAGGTGCAAGACTCTAAACTTGTTTTTGTTAAACCACATCTGGTTAACATCATCCAGTTCTCCTGGAGCCTCAGGAAAAGCTCCCTGTTCATTCGCTCCAATCTTTTTCCCCAACAGTTCGTCTTACAGCACAGGGAGGCAACATGCTCCTGCACATTTAAGACTCTCTTCTTGAAGAATGTCTAGACTTTCTGATCCCCTTTACCCTTCACGACTCAATCCCAAGGGACCCTTTTTACCAGGGAGCATGATGATTGCAGTATCTTAAATATAAAAAAAGATTTAATCAATTAGGATTTTTTTTCTTGTTTTGATTAAGATGCATTGAAACTGCCCTTAAACAGAATCAAACTGAAAAAAATTATTTTCTGTCAGTGTTAATATGCAGTATCCACATTTTTTTGTGGAGTTCAGAGGTACAGGAAAGTGTAGAACTGAAAATTAACATTTTTCTGTTATTTTCTAAATGTTGCTGAAAAGATTTATTTTCTGTAAATTGATTTTCAAGCAAAAAATATTTAAACAATACTTAGTGCACTTTAAAAAAATTGAAAAATGGCATTTCTTAATGAAGTTGTATCCAGTGAATAGGTTTTTGAGGCAGATATTTTTCTTTCCTAGCTGTTATAGCATCACAGAGAAAGTAAGTTCTTAAGTGAATACAGATTTGAATAACTAAGTGAATGATTTTATTTTACTGTTATCTGTGTGATGTTCTGGGGCTCCCTTACAGATATATTTTTCCTTTCCCCCTGGAATTATAGTCAATTCATTTATCACTAGGTTCATTTATATTGCTAATGGATCAAGGAACATTTTCAGTAGATAGTAAATGACAGGAGACTTAAAAGCCTTGGAGTTACTTTCTGCAGAAAAGCATTGATAGCTCTCTATTTTTACATGCTATTTTTACACTTGCAACAAAATTTTGGAATCAATGAGACACGTTTTTCCATCCAAAGAAATCATGAATATAGTGTCACAGTGTCTAAAATGTTTAATGTTATCTATCAACTACTGTGAATCATAGAATCATAGAATCATACAATGGCCTGGGTGGAAAGGAACCTCAAAGATCATCTAGTTTCAGCCCTCCTGCCATGGGCAGGTTCACCAGCCACTAGAACAGGTTGCCCAGAGCCACATCCAGCCTTGCCTTGAATGCTTCCAGGGATGGGGCAGTTCAGAACCTCTTTGGGCAACCTGTTCTTGTATGTCACTACCCTCTGAGCAAAAAACTTCCTCCCAACATCAAGCACAAATCTCCCTTGTCTTAGTTTAAAAACCATTCCCCCTTGTCCTATCGCTATCAACCCATATAAACAGGTGTAGATAGAATATGTGAGGTAGATATTTTCTGTCCTTCTATCCAACATTGTTAGGAATGGTAATAGTTTTGACCTATGTAGCAGCCATTTTACAGTGGAGACAAATATTTCGCTACTTCCTTTCTAGATCTCAAAGAAGAGATCTGTAAGGCAAGCTGCAGAAAAGGGAGTTAAGGAAAAATGGAGTTCTTCTAATGTTATTTTCTGAACATTTCAGTTAAAGGCTATACATTTTTGAATCTGTGCTTGTTTTTTCCTTAACCAGTGATTATTAAGGAAACTTTGATCAGATTGTAAAGACTATTAAGTCTGACTAATAGTTTCTTATTTTGATTTTGGATACTATAAACAATCACTGTAACTGGTACTTATTTTATGATACATAGCATATCCCTAAAATTTATTCAAGTTGTGAACGCAATCTGTGAAAATCCTTTAACCCAAAAGCATATGTTAACTACTAACTTCTTTTTAGTTAATGGTCATAAACTGTTGCACCTAGAATGCAGCTCATCTTATCCAAAGTAGGTGCTTCTGGTCAGGTTTACATTTTTATAGTAGACCATATTTCTCTCCATTACCTACAAAAAGAGCTCAAATGCAAACATCTAAAACACATGGGAGAAGGTGTTTACTCCTTCAAGGTTGGAGAGGATATTTAGGGAGAACTTAACAATCAGCAGTCACATTACATTTAACAGGAGTAAGGACCAGATTCTGTACTTGAAAAGGTCAGACCTAGATATATGTACAGACTGGTGGATGAGTGGCTGTTGAGGAATCCCCTGGAAAGGGATCTGGGGTTTCTGATATACATCATGCAGAATATGAGTGAATAGTCTGCCCCACCAGCCAAAATAGACAACTGTTTGCTAGAGTCCAGCATACACAGCACTGCCAGCTGGTCCAGGTGAGAACTTGTCTTGTTCTGCACTGCACTGCTCATTAGAAGGACATAAAACTATTAGAAAGCCTCTAAAGAAGAGCAACAAAGATAGTGAAGGGTCTAGAGAGCAAGCTGTGACAAATGGCTTAGGTCAATTGGTTTGCTCATCCTAGTGAAGAGGAGACTAAGGGAAGGCCTTTTAGTGGCTACAACTTCCTCCTGATAGTGAGTGGAGAAAGATGCACTGATCTCTCAGGTGATAGTAATCGGACCAAATGGAAGGAAATGAAGCTGCATCAGGGAAGGTTCAGGTTGAATGTTAGGGAAAGGTTCTCCACCAGAAGGTGATCAAACAGTGGAGCAGACTCCCCAGCACATTGGTCATGACACTGAGCTGTTGAAGTTCAAGAAACATTTAGACAACATTCTCAGAAATATTGTTTGATTTTTGTGTGGTCCTATGTGAAGCCAGAATTTGAACTTGATAATCCTTGTGGGTCTCTTACAACTCGTAGTATTCTATGATCCACATGGTCCAAGGATTTCTTATTTTTTTATATCCAGAATCAGAGGCAAACATATTTTGCATTTCACCTTAAAAGAAATGAATGCAGTTAGGGAAACCGTTATTTATTAGAAGGTTTTTTTCAAAAGGATTAAGTTTAGTTATTTGCCTATAGGTATATTTATAAAGGGTCTTTATCAATATACATTCAAAATTCTTCTACAAAAGTGTTTTCAATAGGCTGAGTATTCTGAAGATTAGTTCCATTGGATTGTGGAATTGTGTCCTAGGATTCAGGCCCTAAATTAAATCAGTAAGAAAAAAAAAAAGGAAAAAAAAGAAAAAAAGTTTTTATCTGGGCTGCATTTTCCATAGCATTGTCCAAAAATCTCAGCTAATTGATTGTAAAAATATAGAAAAACAAGTAAATGTGTACCTATTTTTCCACTTTTTTTTTCTATTAAAAACTGATGAAAGTAACATAAGATTTTCTCATCTTTTTTAAGTATGTGGAACAATATGTTTAACAATTCTCTTTGTACTAGAAGGATACTACAACTCAAAAGGAAGTACTGCGTGCAACTAACAATAATACTTTATAAATTATTTAAATCTTTTTTTTTTTTTCAGTTATTTAGTGATTAGCATTTGGAAAGGCTGTGTGTAAACAGGTTTATCTCTGTAAAATAAACAAAAGTGAAAATTAAAACCTGTTTATTATATAAAATGTCATCATACTGGAAACAGAATAATGAGTTCATGTGAGCTTATATCCCCAAGATGCTGCCTGTAATTTCCAAGCAGTTTCTGGAACATTACAGATAGCAGTAGCATGCATTTAAACTTTTGTCAAATGTCAGAGATATGGCTCAATACACTGTAGGAGCATACTGTGAAAGTCTGCTAGTTTTGAGCACTGGTTTTCTTGTTCTGCTAATGATTTCTGTATATTAAATACAACAGAGAAAGAACAGATGTCAGACAAGAAAGGCGGTTAATATAGTTTAAAATGAATAATATGGCCCATTTTAGCAAAAAGATAGCTTCCATGATGGAATATGTGTATATTCTTGGTTATGTATTCCCTGGATATTATTTCAGCAAAAGGTTGCTTGCACTGGTATTTAAATTTCTTTGCTAGACAGACAGAAACTAGAGTTATGGTATATTTGAGCTTTACATTGTTTTTCTATGAAAGCACTCTTTTTGTTATGAAGATAGCTGAGTTGTTCTGAGAGGTCTGCACTTTATGTAATTCTACATGCTGACAATCAGTGGATAAATTCTTAACACATAAACATAATTTTCTATGATGTTTATTTTTGCCTAAGTTCAGCTCCTAACACAGAGATTGCTTCTTGCAACAATCTGAACAATCAGAGAATGCTCATAGGTCACAAACTGATGATGAAATTGGTAACTTTTGGCTTTTATTTCAATAAAACTTCAATAGTTTATTCAGCAGTTTCACAAACTAAATTCAAGCATGCAAAAAAATGTATATATATATATATATGTGTCTTTCCAGCTTCAAAATCTGCATTCTTTCTTTGAGTGTATTTAAAGGCATAGTTTGATATACTTTGCAGCATAAATACTGAAGCACATCAGCACAGTTTTACATACTTTCATAGTTACATTGCAGCTATATTAATTTCTAGAGTGTATTTGCCACTTCTGTTGCTACATCTTAGACTTAGTTCATACTGCTACATATATATATTATTTTTTCCTAGACTTGTGTTTACCTGACAGAATGCAATTTCAAAATTATTTAAAATCTGAAGAATGCTTGTTGGTTTTAGTTTTCACAAGTACAAGGTAGTTTACAAATAAGTATAATTTTGATGTAAATTAGCTGCATTTTTTTCCCTCAGGTATTGCAAGGGATGAAAGCAGACCTTTAAAGATAAAAGTGAATTTAGAAATCTAATGAAAGTTGTTTTAATATCTTAGCCTTTGTCATAAGCTTTGCTATATAATTATGCAAATTGACTGCTTCTACATGTGGTAACTGTATTGTATATTTCTCCCACTTGGATAATGTGTTTTCTCCTACTTCAAAGAATCCTAAAATAATTGCACTTCTGTTATATGTGGGAAAGCAGGGTAAAATTAATTGAAATTGATGTTAATTGTATTATTTTCTTAATTGCTGCAAATGTAGGTCAACACTGCCATGGACTTTGTATAGATTTTAATAGAACTGTGAATTCTAAGATATTTTTGGATTTGCTTCAAGCACTAAGTTCTTTATAAAAAATTAGATGATAGGATTTCATATCTGATACTTTCCCAGTGAGAGAAGATTGTAAGTTGACTTTTATGATTGGATATTCACTTTGGGATCATATAAGACATGTATGGCTTGCTTTTCTAATTCAGGAACTCAAAATGCATTTGTATCACACTTGCTCATCTTAAGAGGGAAAACAGTGCAATATATAAAGAAATAGAGGACATGGTTCAGTTGTTAGCATAAAGATGTCTTGTCCCACATGTCCTTGGGGTGTTTTGTGTGATAGTTGTCGGTGTAGAAGCTCAGGGATCATCCTTAAATCCTGTGTCTCTTCTCTGCATGAAATATTCCATTGCCTCAGGGCATCCAATATGGCATTATCCATCTGTATCTAATGGAAATGAGAAGTTGTAAAGGAGACTTCAATTATTCTACATAGTGTGTATAAATGTTCGTGCAAGATCCAAACAAGAAATTAGATGACATCAATGACTACCTGTTGGAATAATTAATCAGAAACCCAAAGGAAATTATTTTTCTGGCTATGCCCAGGACTGAGATAAAAATAAATAAATAAATAAATAAATTCTGTGTAATAAGTACCAAAGAAATTATTGTGGTTTACTCAAAAGAAAAATTATCAAAGGGGAAAAAAAGTTTTATGTGAGATCCTCAACATCAAAGTAGAAGTATAATGGAAAAAAAATAATGCTGAAGAAGCATGCATTTTCACAGTTGCACTTCAAAAGTTACAAACATCTACCCCTTTTCCTGATGTTTTTCTGATTTGTCCTGTTCTTCTAGGTCCTAAGGCTGATAATGTCCCTCTGAAGAAGACACACAGTGGGATACCACAGTACAATATGAACATTCCAATCTCTTTATGGGAGTTTTGTGCTCAAGGGGACATTTTTTTTCATTCAAACTATGACAGCTGCACTGTAGCTTTCACCAGCCTCGACTGAAACAAAAAAGTATTTTTTTGTTATGCAGTTACTGTCAGAGTTTTGCACACCTTCACTCAATGTGGTATTTATAGACCTTTAGCTATAGCAGGTTAGAGGAAGTTGTTATTTGGACACTGGAGAAAGCTAAAATCAGGCCAGGCCAACACAAGCTCTGGCAAGCCCCCAGCACTATGAGCAAGTGATCCATTATTATTAATCACAAGAATCATATGCACTGTTACTTACTTCACCCTATCTATTTTCTTTTTTTTATGCTTAATGTTCTCCACCAGTATAGGTAGCACCTTGATCTTAGGCTCTAAAGGTACTTGATCTGTTGAGGTGAGGAAGGTCTCCTTCAAGATGATACTCTGAATTTATCCCTCAGGATTTCCCTTCAGAAGAGTTTTTGAAGCAGAAAAAATCACAGAAACTACTAACTTAAGAAACACAAAGGTCAAACCAAAGCTTGAAGGAAATCACCAGATAGTCTGAATGAAAGATTGATCCTTTTTACTAACTGTATGTGTCTGAGATATGAAAGGATCTGTACTTCCCTTTGCTTGGGTTATTCTTGATATTTTTTCCTGTATGCTGAAGTCCAGAAACTGGTACATATTGTACCTTGTTACCTATTTTACAATCAGAAAAATGATACAGCTAAAGCAACAAAACCCTTTTTCTCCACTTCTCAACATTCTTTAGACAACACATGAACTAGATTTGAGCTCTTTATGTCTGGGAAGATGTAGACTAATTCAAGAAATTAATTGTAAAATAAAGAATGATTGGAGATCAGGTCAATATGAACCAAGATTTAGGACAGTTTATTCTAAGGGTATATGCTATCAATCAAACTTGTTAAAATGAATATATATATATAAGGAAGGTAATAATTGTTACCTAAATTAATTGCTATCTCTTAATTGTTATCTAAATTCTAGCAAGGGAAACTGAGGATAGATATTAAGACAAGAATCAAAGGATAGATAGATACGAAGAAAACATTTCATGTGATAAGAACAGTAGCATAGCCAGCCTGCGCTAGTCCTTGCCTAAGCAGTTGTTCTGTAAAGCTTCACCTTTCTGAACATGACCTTGCCTTGATGACTTTCCTTCCAGTTTTGAGCTTTTATCTGCCTCTCCACTACAAATCTGTATGATAGTCTTTTGACTACCTTGTTATCATCATTATACCTGAACTGACCTTGTTCAGGTATTTTGGGTCAACGTTCTTGGTGGAGATCTTCAACTTTGTAGTAAACATTATACCAGATACCCTTATTCTAGCAAGTTTATTTATGAGAACTTAGTGGAAGAAGATATTGGAAAGATGGAGTGCTTTTTTTGGGGGGGGGAGGGGGGAGAGCAGCTTTTTCAAATACAAAGTCATCACTTACTGTTACTACACTGCGTGGTAACTGGTCTAAAACAAGATAAAAGAAGGACTTATTAACGTGATGTGGGAAAAAAATGAAGATTCCTTACATATTGTCTCTAGGCATGGAAATCTAGATGACTATGGTAAAAGGCAATGTGAAAGCTAAAATTTAAATTGTTATTTAAAAAAAAAACACCCTCAGAAATGGAAAGTCATGTGATTTTTGACTACAACAGTAAATTTATTTGCTTGTTTGTAATTAGACACAAGTAAAGAGCATAAGTAGACAAAGAAAACATTCTTAGTTTTTCACTTGTTCTCTAGTGTGACCCAGAGACACTTTGTTTTTCAGCTTCTTGAAAAATCACAGTGGATCCTTGACTATAATTGTTACTGTGTGCTACCAGAAACTAAGTCGAACTTTGCAGGAACTTTAAAAACAACACTGAAAGTTTGCTAAGATTTTCATGGCTCTCTCTTATGACTATGAAACTGACAATAGTTAAATCAATTTTCTAAAACTTCTAAGCAGACTAGAAGTATATTTGTCTGTGTTTGGTTTCTGAGTCTGTAGAGCTCTCATGTCCCTACCTGATAGCAGAATTTCTCTATCTGATTAAATCCATTATTAGTTTTGTGAAAAAATATTTTTGCTTTCCCTCACTTTACATGGAGTTCACATTTTAGTTCATTTTTGAGTACATCAGGGGACAGTTTACAGAGGGATTATGGTCTTCATGCATTTGTTAAAGATGAATGGATTTTTTTTCTTTTTAAACAGCTGTCTGTTTATACTTGCAATAATGTAAAGGCAGAATAATGGATTTTCACTGAAAAATTATGGGATAATTTTCATACAATATCCTTCTCTCAACTGCAAACCTGTTTCATAGGAGAAACAGTAAGATTTCATACTTCATCACATTGTCATTCATTTGTGAAAACAATGAGAGCTCCAATGGTATGTCACGCTTTTATAGATTTTTGTCATAATTAGCAGGCAAGTTTTATGACTTCTGCAAAGAATACTGGGAAAGAGATCCATCCACAGGTCTTCTGCAATTACACTGGTTTCAGCCTTTTTAAAATCCAAGTCATCAGTAATCAAAATAATCTTTGCTCATGCTACTATCAGCAAGAGAATAACAACCTTCAAATTGTACCAGGGTGCTGTCATATTCCTGACAGAACAAATTTGCAATAAGCCATCATCCACAAAGACACTAGTCAGAATTCATTCATGATTATACTGATGAAAATCCAAAGCCAGCTGAACTTAAAATTTTATCAGTTGATTCAGAACTGAGTACTCAGAGGATAATGGAGTTTGTGGGGTTTGAATATATGTATAATTCCTTGAGTTTATTTTGGTACATATGAAATACTAGTGATCTTTGCCAGTCTAACTAATGCATGGCAATGTCTGTTCAGTGGCTCATACAAAAAAAAAAGTGCTTAATTAAAATTGTGAGTTTCAATGATAGTATGAAATTCTTCTCTCTCCCAGTAAACAAACAAACAAACAAAAAACCACAAATAAATAAAATTTGGTAGATAGGTAAAATAAACACAAATATAAAATTTAAGAAATTAGTAAAGGGAAATGTTCTTGTCTAAGGATTACAGAGAGAGCCTGATTTGTGTTAGCTTTACTTTGTAAATCACATAAAGAGAGTACTTAATTCAGAATAAATATATAAAATTAATGAAGTTCAGCACTCATTAATCCTATCAGAAAGAAGTGGTTTAGTTGGCACTTTAAGGTTGTCTGTTTCCTTTAAGTCCTTACTAAGAGCTAATATTCATTGTTATTTTAAAAATTTGGACAATTATTTTTCACTGGTTTTAGTTTTCTCAGTTAAATATTACATATGTCCCTTGTAAACTGACAAAGCTGGGATATCTGTATTTAAAAAAAAAAAAAAAAAGACAAAGGGTCTCAATTTCTTTTACTGTGATGGAAAATGTCACCAATAAAACATAATGATTTTAATTTCAGAATAATTTGAAGGCTTAGTTGGAAAATATTTTCCTCCTGCAATATATCAAGTAGCCTACTCAAAAACCTTATTTATAGACTTTATTAGTATTATGGCATTTAGAATAAACTTTACTACTTTTAAAGCCTTCAGAATGATGAGATTGCTATTTTTTGATATTTAATAACTAAAGTGGGCTATTGTAAATATTTTCCAATAAAAATGAAAATAAATAATTTTTTTAAGAGGAATACAATAAAATAAAATGTATATTAACAAAAATATTTCATTTAGATCATGAATGTTGAAGTAAAAAAAAAACACATGCGACAATGAAAATACAAGATTACAACAGAAACATTAAAAAATATTTATCTTCTATTGTTTACATATTTGAGAATGGAAGATTACCTCAAAGTTGAGAAAACTATTAAAAATATAAAAACAATAATTAAATACTGACAAGAGGTTTAGGCTAACTTTGGTCATAATATGTGCATATCTATTTAGGCAAAAATTTAATATTTGTCACATCCAACTTCCTTAATTTTTCCAACTCTTTTTATTTACGTAGTAGATATTAAATGCTGCACAGTAGAAACATCAGCTCCCAGTACTTAGCACAAAAAAAAAAGCTAGCTACTGGTTCTGGTTAGGTTTCATTTCAAACTTAATGTTTAACGATGAAGCATTCTTTAGAATCTGAGCAAGCTTCACTGTGAAGGCACTGTAGAGAAAAAAATAAACTCCAGAAGGAAGTTCAGTTTGGTGTAAAATAGAAATATACTATAAATTAGTTGATTGTATTTTGGAGATACTTATTTATCTCTTTTATCCATACAAAAGCTCTGGATAACATAGATGGCAGCTGGCAGATGTCTAAATTTAAATTGCTATATGCATTTTTGTACTTGGAGTTTTTCTCACAATCTAGTTAGATAATCAGTCTCAGTGTCTAGGGACATTTTATTACACTATTTAATTTATGAAATGATTAATATGGAATCACAGAATGGTTAAGGTCCAAAGGTTGGACCTCTGGAGGCCATTTGGTACAATTCCCTTACTCAAGTAGGGATACCTTGATCAGGTTGCAGCACTGTATGCAAATGGCTTTTTAAGATCTCCTATGAGGGATAATTCACTACTGTCATCTGTACAGTAAAGAACTGCTTTCTGGTATTCAGATGGAACCTTCTATGTTCTGGTTTGTGCCCATTGCCTCTTGTCCTGATACTGGACACCACTGAAAAGAACCTGACTGTACCCTTTCCATCCTTCCTCAGGTATGAATACAAACTGATAAAGTACCCACTGAGCCTCCTTTTTTCCAGGCTGAACAGTCTCAATTGACTCAGTCTCTTCTCATATAAGAGGTTCTCCAATCCCCCCAATCATTTTTCTGGCCCCATATTGGACACTTTCCACTATGTCCATGTTTCTCTTGTACTGGGGGGCCCAGAACTGGATATAGTTCTTCAGCTGCATCCTCACCAATGCTGAGTAGAGAGGATCACCTTTCCTAATGGTGATACTTTTCCTAGTGAATCCCAGGATACCATTAGTCTTCTTAGCAGCCAGGGAACATTGTTGACTCATCTTCAATTTGTTGTGCATCAAGACTCTTAGTCCTTTTCCGTAGAACTATTTTCCATTGAGGTGACTCCTGTCATTTACTGGCACCTAGCATTGTTCTTCACCAGATGCAGGAGATGGCCCTTCCCTTGTTGAATTTCAGGAGATCCTCGTCAGATCAGTTCTCCAATCTGTTAAGGTCTCTCTGGATGACCTCACAGCCTTCTGGTGACTCTTCCCAATTTCATGTCATCCACATATTGACTGAAGGTGCACTCTACTCCATTATCCATCTTGTTAATTAAGATGCTAAACAAGGGAGGCACCAGTACTGACTCCCGGAGTACTTTGCTCATTATTGGCCTCCATCTAGAATTTGTGCCACTGACCACTACCTTCTGGGTCCAGCCATTTAACTAGTTTACAATCTACCCCACTGATCCACCTCATCCTATGCCAGTGTTTTTAATGCTAAGAGAAGTATAGAATTCATCTGTTTATTTCTTTTCCAATACTGCTACATTAACAAATTACCTTACTTACAAGCATTATTATGATTTAAAACTATTTAATTCAAAGTAAGAGAAATGGTCAACAAGAAATGAAACGAATACATGTTAAGAAAAATAGCATCAAGTAGTTTCTTCACACCTATTTCAACAATTTTCCGCAGTTAAAAGAATCACTGAAACATTGTTTTATTATTATTACTTCAGCACTTCAGACTTCTGTACAATGATAATACTACATCTCTTTTCATTTCTTTTCATCCTCTAGTCTGGACTTTTAGGTGATGAAGTAAATAAAATGTCAAAATTGATGTTTTTATTCATTTTGCCTTCTTTTTTCTCCTATTAAATACACTACTTACAATTTTTATACATTTGTTTACTCTTAATACATTTTTAGTACTATGGAAAGCTAATTTCTGAGACAGCCAATGGAAAGAATAATCATTTCTGGCAAAGGAAATTTACATTCTAAGTAAGATAAAATTACAGTGAAAGTGAGTAATAGAAGTAGTTTTAATTATAACCCCTGTGAATTGGTTGTTGCATCTTCTGCCTAAAATGACAATCTTATGCTAAAATGAACAAGCATTTCATCACTTTTTCTTTGAATGTCATTGCACCCCAATGATAACTTAACATTTAATCAGTAGCTAAAGCTTAGGAAAACTGGTTTTCTAACAAAACATTTTTATGCTCAATTCCAGAAAGAGAGAGAGGGAGAGGGAGGGAGATTTCCATGCTGTTGGCCATGGATGAGGCCAAAATAGAGTTGGTGAGTGTGACATGAATAAGACTGAAACCTGTGGATAAGAGCCTGTGGAGAAGGATCTTGTCCTGTTAATAAGAGCTGCTCCCTGTGGGGAACACATGTTGGAGTAGTCTACTGCTGAAGGATGGACTGTGTGGTATTGACCTATGTTGCACCATGTGGGAAATTCATTCAGGAAGAGTTCAGAAAGGATGGTATCCCATGGCAGTGACCCCAGACATGCTAGAGAAGGGACAGAGACTGTCCATAATGGAGCAGCAGAGATGAAGTTCTATGGACTGACCCTGTTCCCCTTTTCTCATTGACCTGCACTGCTCCAGGAGAGAAGAGGTAGAAGAAGATGGTCTAGGTGAAGGTGCTTCTAATTTGCCTTTAGTTCTCATTGCTTCACTGGGTTATTCGTTGCCAATACATTAAATTAATCCTCCTCAAGCATTTTTTTTTTTCCCACAGCAGTAATCAGTGAGTGATTTCTCTGCCATTGTCTCAACTAATGAGGATTTTTGTTTTCTTTTCTCCCCTTGTTCTGTTAAGGATTGTCTTGATGGGCACTTGGAATACAGTCAAGGTTAACCACCCACTACATATATCTAGAAGGATAGTTCTGCACATGGACAAATTTAAGATGGAAAAGAAAAAAAAAATCAGACAAATCCACTGGGAATATAAAATTTCTGTTAACTAAAATATAATAGCATTACAAGGAGCAATGTCTGTAAAAGTTTCTTTAAAATATTAACAAGGCTGCTATTCAGTTAACAGACAAAACTCCATGGTAGCAAGTAAATCCTATTTTGTAAGCAAGAATCAATTATTAAAATCAATATAAAAATACTGTAAAAGGTTCTCTCTATACTCTTTTCATTAGACTTCAAAAGTATTTTTTCACATGCATTAAAAATATACTATAATTCAAAGACTACATTTACATTTTGATATTAGCTGCAAGAAGCAAGATAACTGAAATATGCACACTGTGAAAAGAGAAGGTATTTTGTGTGTGTGTGTGTATGTGTGAAGAAAAGTGATAATTTTGGAAAAATATTTTTTAAAGCATTTTTTTTATAAGGAGGTGTTACTTCCTTATAAACTACTTTAAGGCAAATTTAGGCAATGGCTACTGAAGAAAAGCAAATGAAAGAAGATTTAGAGGACAGGGAAGAAGAGAGACAGAGATTTAGAGATATTAGAGTTCATCATTCCTGCATCCAGTGTTACATTTAGTCTAGGGTCTTGATCCAGTGGTGACGGGTCTACCAAGGTAAAATGTGCATTCACTCTTATATGGTCTAACCAGTCTGAAACTGTGCTTGGGGTGGTACCCCACTTGTGCCTAGAAGATTTGGGAGTTTTTGATGAGTCTTTGTTGTGCACCCCCTCTTGAATTTTTTAATGTTTTCTGAGCCATGAGAAGAAGTGAAGATAAACAGCCTATTAACTCTTCTTCTAGGGAAGCAGATCTGCACAGATCTTACAGCTTCCAACTTGATTCTTTAATGTTACATTCTTTCATTCTCAAACAGTTAAGTTAGTTGTTTGAGTCAACAAATTACTTGAAAGGCTCAGACAGGACCCCAGGTGTATATGTGCAGTACTCTAGGTGGGTCCTCAAAAAGACAGAGTAGAGAGGGACAACCAATTCCCCCTCCCTGCTGGACACCCCTTTTTTGATGTAGCCCAGGATAACATCTGCCTTCTGGCTAGCATAGTGCTGGCTCATATCCAGCTTTTTGTCCATGAGTACTCTCAGTTCCTTCTCCACAGGGCTGCTTTCAAGAAGTTTTTCTCTCAGTCTGTACACATTTCTGGGATTAACCTCACACAATTGCAATGCCTTGCACTTAGTTTTGTGCAAAGCTGTTCAACCTCATTAGTTCTTTGTGGGCCCATTGTTCAAGACTGTCCAGGACCCTTTGGATGATATTTCTTCCTCCTGTTATATCAACTGTATTACTCAACTTAGTGTCATCTGCAAGCTTACTGAGGGTGCACTTGATCTCACTATCTTGGTTAATGATAAAAATCATTAAAGTCTCAAGATGTACCATGGGAGAAACCACTTGTTACCAGCCTCTACCTGGACAGAGATCAATTTATAACAACTCTCAGGCAAGCATCTAATCAATTCCCTATCCACTGAATACTTCACCTTTCAAATCCATATCTCTGCAGTACAGAGATTACAATGTTGTGTGGGACCATGTCAAAGGCCTTGCACAAACCCAGGTTAGACTACCTCAGTTTCCTTTCCTTCGTCCACTAATGCTGTCACTCCATCATTGATGGCCACCAGATTGGTCAGACACAGTCTTCCTTGGTGAATCTGTGTTGACTGTCTTTGGTCAGCCTCTCATCATGCATGTGCCTTAAAAACAGCTGCCAGAAGAATATATTCTATGATCTTACCAGTCACAGATGTGAGGCTCACCAGCCCTATATTTTCTTCCTTTCTACCTTTCTAAAAAAATTGGAGTATTGTTTCCAATTTTCCAGTCACTGAAGACTTCTGACTGACAGCTACTTTTCAAATATGATGGAGAGCAGCTTAGCAACTACCTCAGTTAGTCCCTTCTGGACCTCTGCAATGTATGTTACTTTTTCCCATGAACTTTTACACCTTCAGTTTCATCAGATGAGATCAAACTTGTTCTTTGTTTACAATGGGAGGGATTTTGATCACTCAATAGCCACGTGGGGATGTGAGTGATGTGAGAAGACTGCTACTGTCATTGAAGACTGAGGAAAAAAAACTTGCTGAGTACCTCAGTCTTCTCCATGTCTGTTGACACCAGCTCTCCCTTCTCATTTATCAGGAGAACACTCTCATCAGACTTTCTGTTTTGAAGTTATCTGTAGTAGTGCTTGTTATTTTTCGCATTCCTTACCAAGTTCACTTCCATCTGTGCCTTTACTTTCCTGATTCTATCTTTGCATGTCAGGCCAGCAACCTTGTATGCTTCCCTGGCCACCCATCCTTACTTACACTGCCTATACACTTCCTTCTTTTCCCTCAGTTTAACTCACAGGTGCTTGTTAAGCTATGCTAGTTTCCTGCCTCCTCTGTGTGATTTCTTATGCAGGGGGATGGAAAGATCTTGTACCCTCAGAAAGATGTATTTAAAGTGATGAAAAGTCTGTTCCATTCCTATGTCCCTAAGTTCAGTTTCCCAGAGAATCTTATCCAGAAACTTCTTAAAATACTTAGTCAGAATTTTGCACACCTAAAGTTTAGGGTCCTGACTCTGCTCTTCACCAGGTCCATATTCCTCTGGATAACAATCTCAAACTTTCAGATTCTCTCACATTTTCTGAGTTCATATCCCAAGGCATGTCTTGTATACCCATTCCTGCAGAAGCACTGCTCAACATATAGAGCTGAATCTTAACAATTTAAGCATTTTATCCTGAAAAGGTCTGGATACCTCATGAACTGAAATGAAGCAGATGAAATTTAAACCAACATCAATATTTTATGAATGCATTCAATTGGTTATAAAAAGGGATGAGTTCTATCTAGCCTCAAGTCTGCTTATTTCTGCAGCCAAGGACTAGTTTCTGCCTTTGCTTTATTTTATAAAATAAAATACAGGCATATCATAGCACAGTCATAGCCTCAGGTTCTAACCTTCTCTCTGTAATCAAACCAGACACTTTAACCTCAATTCACATAACTCAGGTAGTGCTGATCTCTTCTGGTTATTTCTCTAGGCTACAGGCTGCATATATCTTAATTCATCCTTCTGGAGAATTTGTATTTTATATTAATAATTAAACAATAACTGCCTGTAAGGAAAAAAAAGAATGCTTCACATATTCAAGGAAAGAATTTTAAATATCAGAGGTAACATTCTGAATAGTGATTTTTATGTTGTTGTTGTTGCCCTTGTTGCAGGTTTTTTTTCTTTTAATTTATTTTATTTTAATGGGTATAAAAATCACTTTATCTCCTTTCACAGGAGATACAATATATACATCGTATGGGTAGCTTACGAAGCAGTGTAAAATCAGAGATGCATACCTGGAAGTTATCTTAAAAATGACACCAGAAATAAATAAGTAAGATGACAAACAGTTTCATTGCAAGCAAAAGATTGTCTCTTATTTTTATTTAACATTGATGTCAGCATGAGCTATAAAGAAAATCTAAGTTGCAGAAAGTGTATTTTACTAGATTTTTTCTTTTTCATGGAAAAGCTTAAAATAAGTTTCCATCTCGGAGTTTCAGAAGAAATGTCATCTGTATCCAAGAATCACTCCCATGTTTTTATACTAACCATGCTCAGCCTGCTTTCTGAAAATCCATCACAGTATATCAGCAGAAACATCTGTACAAATGTCATTATCAAAATGTTTGTCTTACAAAAGAAAGACTAAAAGATAGCTGAGAACAATGACAGTGATTCAATTCATTATTGTTATATTGTAGAATAGAGGTGGATTAGGAAATGTAGCACATACTACTGTTGACTTATTCGTTGACAAATAAAACAATGATAAAATTCAGACCAACCATCTCTTACTGACTTTTCACTATGTATAATTAAGGTGTAGATCACTTTGTCACAATGCATTGTGTTGTATTTATTTATTTTCTGTTTGGCTTGGTTTATTTTGTTTTGTTTTAAATTAATGGGAAAAGTTGTTTCCTTGGTGATCATTAAAAATAAAATTAACACTTCAGGCCTAAGAATTTACAGATTGGTGGTGATTGGCAGAACAGTATGAATAATACCACTTCATGTTGGTTTTACTACTATGTTATTTCTTATTAATCTCTTTTTACTTATTGTACAATAAAATTTAAGTTAAACTTCATTTGTCTAAACATATTTGCAGATTAAACACCTTTATATATTTTAGGAATTTGAATGCATTTCTTGCAGAAGAATAGCATAGATTAATTTACCTTCAATCAACTTTAATATTTAAATTTTAATTACACATCTCTTAATATCTGTAAAACTTAGTACCCCTTGTTATTTAAAAAGACCATTTAATTATGCATGAAAAGACTGTATTTAATATGAGTTTACTATGAACAAACTTCCTAGACACATGAAAACACATGCAATATTATCAGTTAAATAATTGTCAGAAGATTTTCAAAGAATTACTCTCTTGACTTTTTTCTTTTTTGGATACATTTTCTATTGACACTTGGTTGACACATTTATAGTAATAAACAAATGAAGTGGAAAATAAACAAACAGCCAAAACAAACAAACAAGAAAAACAATCACATGACTCAGTAGAGTTGTTTTTATAGTTTTGTATTATTTTCATTCACGTGCAATACATTCAATGAATTGCAGACTGATGAAATTGTTTGAAATGAAGTCAGTATCAAATGAAGTCAGTATCATAGCTCGTAGAATCATCATAGAACCATCAAGGCTGGAAAAGACCTCCAACATCATCTAGTCTGACTGTCTGGCTACTACCAATATTTCCTGCTAAATCATGTCCCTTAGTACAGCATCAGTAACTGACAGAAAAATCACTGGTCTTGTATTGTAGGGCAAATAACCCCCAAGAATAGCACCCAAAAGAAACAGTGCAGAAGATGGCATATTTTAGATAGGCTTAAGTAGACAGTATACAGATAATTAGAAAGCAAAGAGTGGCTCACCTTTGAAGATGGTTGAGGCTTACCAATAACTCCACTAGGGAGGGATCTCCAACAAGAGATCCTTCCCTAGTGGTGGTCAGCCCTTCAATGGGGTCTGGGAGAGGTGGAGCCAGACTCCACCCCTTCCAATCACACAGGTACATTACCTTCACCTGTGCCCCTGTGGTTGACTCAGTTCTCGCCTCAGGTGATCAATCAGTGGTTCAGGCTGTGATTCAACAGTTCCCATACATGTATATATTATATATAAAAATAAAGAAGTTAGGAGAAAGAATAGATTTAAAGGATCTACAGTGATTATGTATATTTGTTGGAAAGTCTTTCAATTTTCTGCATAATTTAAATGATCAATGCCGATGTTTTCTAACACTTTTTACAATAAATAACACTCAAAAAAATTACTTTTCTTGAGCTTGTTAATTAGAAATTAAAAAAGAATCATATATCTGCATGTATATAATTTTGTGTAAAATATGTATCGTAGAGAGGATGAACTAATTTAGACAACTCTGTAAGATGACTCAGCAGGCTTATATTTCCTCTGAAACATTGGGAAAAATAATCAATATATGTATTTAGTGTCTCGTTTATTATTATTTCTGTCTAATCATGGTGTTATAAAAAAAAGTGATGAATGAGATAATGAGATACTGCAAAGGCATAATGCAAATAACGTTATTAATATTCACTTTTATTTGGTGTATTGACATTAAGAGACCAAATATAATTTGCCAAATTAGCTGAAAGTATGCAGGGTAAGGATCAGTCTTCCCTTGTTAATAAATTATTGAAAACACAGTGTAATTCCAGAACTTTTTCACATAGAGAATATTAGTAGTTTTGTGGAATTATAACTTAAAGTCCTTTTCAATAACATTATGTTTGATATCTATTCCACTTAAAAAAAAATTGTCTCAATATTAGTAACTTGATGACAAATTATTTATTTATTTTTCTTTTCACTGAACTGACTTTATCACGTTTTGTCCCAACTACATAAATACTTTGAAGGCTGAATGTTTCAATGTCCAGCACTGTTAGCTAAGATTTCAATTTTAATAATAATAAGATTTTTTTTCTCCACTACCATTTTCCAAGCCTTCTTTGGAGTATTCTCTGAAAACTAAATCTCTTGTTAAGACACTTTTGTGGTGCCATCAGGGTGCAGAGCAACTTTAACGATTAAGTACACTTCAAGATATGTATGGTAATGGAATAATTTTTTCGGATAGACCTCTGGATATCCACTAATTCAACTCCTGCTCAGGTTAAGGTATGCTAGATCAGGTTGCTCAGGGCCATGTCCAGTTTTTGAGCATCTTCAGGGATGACTCCACAAGATTTCTCATTGAGCTTTTCTGAAGCACAGTTACGTCCTATTGGATGTTTTTTTTTTCTTTTATCTTTTTCTAATAAGTACATTTATTTACTTAATTTATCTTAACATGTTTCCATTGCTTTCCTATTATTTTCTTTCATGTTCCATCAAAAAGTTCCTATTTGAAAGAAAAAAAGTAACGAAATATTAATAAGAATGAATAAGAGTGGGATGTGAAACAAAAAAATAAAAAGAAAGGAAAGTTAGAATTTATGCAACAGTATTTTATTCCAGGGATGGACAGGTAAATTGGATCACCGTGTATCTATATTAACTTGAAGAATTATATAATATGTTATTTAATTATATTTAATCTAACGGCATTCTTATCCATGATTTTTAAAATATCTTTTAAATATTGGAGTTAAGTATGATAACTTATTACAGATAATCTGAAAATTATGCTTACTTGAAAAGATAATATAGGAGATATAAAAAAATTTTTATACAATACAAATTTATACATTTTTAGATAGATAGATAGATAGATAGATAGATAGATAGATAGATAGATAGATAGATAGATAGATAGATGGATGGATACATACATAAAAATATATATACTTTACAAGCATCACATGTAAACTTAGCAAATTTCAGTGGTTCATAGGTGAGTTTCAAACTATAAGGTTCCAGAAAACTTGACATTAGGAATCATAATGCAAGTTTGATGGACTGCCATGTGTAAGTATAAAAGAAAGTAAATAGGTAAATAAAGTGCTGTCTTCTGCATACCTGTAGAAAAATCAGACATGCAGAAATCAAGCACAGTGGTTTTTTTTGTTTGTTTGTTTGTTTTTCTTTTCTAGCATACGGCAAAGGTTTTTAACTCAACTTTACCTATTATCTGCAACAAATATATCTATGCCTTTACTTCACAATTTTCTTGTGATTCATTATAACTCTAAATTGTCACTGGGAAGGTAAAATTTCAAAACAGAATTCTGACTTTATATTATGCAAGAAAGATACACAGAATCTTTGCTATTAAGGTTCTGTCACTCAGATATGTTAAAAAGGGCATGTTTATTGAGTATACTGTTTAAATCAGCTTTTCCATAAATTTTGCAGCCATTTGCAGTCCAAAGTAATGAATGTTTCAGCTCATATACTTCAAAGTAATATAGTAGAAAATCAAAGTAAGAATTCAATGAATGAAATCTTCATTGAATTTCAGTAGGAAATACTGGTACTATTTTTTTCTGCTGAGGCAATTTTTATGAACAGAAAAGACTGGTTTTGATACTATTAGCTATTGGCACTTTAATTAGTCTTGGCATTTTCTTATGTTCCTTCAAAGGATTAGTGTGCTGCACAAAACAAAATTGACTTCATAATAACAAGGAATTATAAATTGCTATTAGGTTGCATTTAAATGTAATATGCTTCAAATCTTAAAAATTATGTACATATTTTTATCAAAAATAAAATAAAAAAAAAGCCACATAATTTTTATCTAAAAAATATAAAAGGAGAAAGAGAACTATTAAAACCAAAGTCTAAAATATCAGATGTGTAAAACCGGGAAAAAAATTATAGCAAAGTGAAGGAAGCAGACAAGTCAGTGAAACATAAGATCACCTTATATGACAGTCAGAAAGAGATCACATGCATATTCAAAGCCCAGATAACAATTAGACAAACAAATTAGACAGATAGGTAGATACACTGATAAATAGATATATATGAAAAAAACATAACGAATCAAATTTACATTTGGTCTTTCCATCTTAACATTTTACTCTCATTTGCAAGTCTGCAAATTGTCTTGTTATATTGAAAATGACTGTGGAGAAGGGTGCATTTTTGTTTCATCCTTTGTTTTTGATGCTGTTTATTATTGTTCCCTCCCCCCACACACACAATTTCATATGTATATCAAAGCTCAGAAAAAGAAAAGGCAACAGTAATGAAAATATTCTGAATGAAACTCAAAGTATTTGGCATTTTGAATTAAATATTTGTATTATTTTTTTTCTTATAGCTTAAGATTCAGGTGCTATGTCATTGCAGTGTCTGATATTTGTAGCACCTTGACCATTTTTTACGCCAGCAGTGAGATTAATGTGGTTCTTTAATAGCCTAATTAGGTATAAATTTGGTTTCTCTGATGTCTTAAAAGTCCTTGAGGCTTCTGAAGAAGAAAGGCTTATTCATCCTGAAACATGGAATAGGATTTTATATATATAATAAAATATACATATATATTTATATGTGGATGTATATATAATATATATAGTAAATGAAAGAGAAATAAAAGATCTTCAACAGAAAAAATATATATTTTTAGCGTTTTTCTTTCTGTTGATTATTTAAGATGCTATTGTCTTTCATAAAATATCATCTGGAAGTTTTTCCACCTTACATGTAAGTAATCATATAAGTTATTCTCTTTTAGTTTAAAAACATTACACCTTATCTTTCTGATAGATACACTTTCTGATAGAGTCTCCCCTTACCTTTTCTATAGGCCCCCTTTTAAGTACTGAAACTCTGCTACAAGGTCTCCTTGGACTTTTCTCTTTTCTAGACTAAACAATTTAAACCTTCTGTCATGTTTTTTTTTGATTTTTTGTAATCGGTATTCCACATAGTAACATAATATAGTGAACTGGGATTTAATGCTAAAGTTCTCTGGATTTCCAATAATTCTGGGTATGCCTGCCTCAGAAAAGAAGCACAGAGGACTTTGAGTTACTTTGCATTTTTCTGTTTTCCATTCAGAGGGAAAGATAAAAGTTTTGGCAAGTCACAAGATCCCTCTCTTTCAATTTGGATCACCCCAGCAGTGGGTGTCCTGGTGGAGGACAGGTTGGCCATGAGCCAGCAGTGTGCCCTCTTGAGCAAGAGGGCCAATGGCATTCTGGGATGCATTATAAAAAGCGTGGCCAGCAGGACAAGGGAGGTGATCCTTTCCTCTACTCTGCCCTGGTGAGGCCTCATCTGGAGCACTGTGTCCAGTTCTGGGCTCCCCACTACAATAAAGACAGGGATCTCTTCGAAAGAGTCCAGCAGAGGGCCACAAAGATGGTGAAGGGCCTGGAGGATCTCCTCTATGAAGAAAAGTTAAGTGAACTGGGTCTCTTTAGCCTTGAAAAAAGAAGACTGAGAGGGGACCTGATCCAGGTTTATAAATATCTCAGGTGTGGGGGACAAAGTGGTGAGGCCAGACTTTTTTCAGCAGTATGTGGAGACAGGACAAGGGGAAACGGACAGAAACTGCAGCATAGGAAGTTCCACACGAATGTGCGCAAGAACTTCTTTACGGTGAGGGTGATGGAGCACTGGCACAGGCTGCCCAGGGGGGTTGTGGAATCTTCTTATTTGAAGATATTCAAGAACTGCCTGGACACCTACCTGTGCGACCTGGTGTAGGGAACCTGTTTCAGCAGGGGGGTTGGACTCGATGATCTCTAGAGGTCCCTTCCAACCCCTATGATTCTGTGATTCTGTGATAAACTGCTGACCCCTTCTCAGCCTCAGTTCATAGAAGTGTTCCAAAAACCTGATCCTTTTTTGTAGCCTTCCTTTGGATCAGCTATAACAATTTCATGTCTTTCATATGCAAGGGACACCAGATCTGAACGTAATGCTCCATCTGGGATCTCACAAGTGTGGAGTAGAATAAGAGACCTTGACCTTGACCTGCTTGTCATGATCCTTTTGATGCAGCCTGGGATATGATGAGCTTTCTAGGCTGTGAGTGTGCACCATTGGAATGTGTCCAATTTTTTATCCAGTAATTTCTTCAAGTCCTACCCTGCAGGGCTTCTCTCAATTCATTCATATACCAGCCATGGAGAGATGCTGGCTTATTTCTCAAGCCAGTTCATTCACTGCGTTAAACAGGCACAACTTGACATACTTCTGGGTAACTTTGTGTTTAATTTCATTATCATAACACCTTTTCCTACATATACAGATAACGAATAGGTAACATTTTCTATTTAAATTATCAGGATTTATTTTCTTATTAAGATTTTGCATATATTATATAGTATTTCTGTCCTAAAAATAGTTAGCTAATGGTATTTACAAGTGTTTTAAGCTGCCAGTTTTACCATCCCTGAGTGAAATCAGGAGGTTTTCAGATGAGATATAGATCAATAAAAAATATCCATGAATGTAATTCCACAATCTTAGGTATTTTACAGTATCCCCTTTTTTAACTACATTGCTACATCTGAAATATGTAAAAGCTTTCCAAAACATAGATTAACAACAAAACATCATCACATTAACATAAAAAAGCAATATTTAGAGTGAATAAAAATAATAAAAGATAAAATTTCCCAAGGAAAATCTTTGAATGCTTTATCATTTTAACTGGAAAAGCCAAACATTACAAACTACTCTTTGCAATGATTTCTTCTTTTGAGGATTATTGTCGTAATGCATATGTCTTTCATTCAGATACACAGAGCACTGCAGTATGCAACTTTTACATTAAAAGGAAAAGAAATCAACACCCCACCAAATAAACAAACAAAAACACTTTTTCTATCAAAAGTCTTAACTTCCTATGAAATACGTTCTAAAAAGGACACAAGTGAGCATACAGTTTATAAGTAAGATGTGAATTCAATCTGGGAAAATATCATCTGACATTTAAGTATGTTAGCAGTATTTAGTGAACAAAAGAATTAAAATGTGTTTTGTATATTAAAAAAATTGCAAACTTAATCAACTCATGCTGTTTCCATGAAATGTTTATGTAACAGAGGGAGAGGGCTGCAGGAGACCTATGCAACTTCAGACAAGATCATAAAAGATTTATGAAGACGTGTGTTTGTGGAAGGACTGCAGAGTATTATGCTGAGTTATCAGACTCGGTTGAACAAAGAAGGGATACTGCATAGTAATTTAGAACAGTACCTTGAAGACTGGCTTTTATTATGTTAAATTAAAAATTCATGTTTTACAAGGAGTTCTTAAACAGAATCTCCTAGATATGTCTCCATTATAAACTTCTCAAATCCAAAATTGCATTTCTATGAATTTTGTTACAGTAGCATATGTAGATACATACATAAATTAAATGGAACTAGGCCCTCTAAATGCATGTTCCCTAACACATTCCTTTATGCTGACACAAGATTGGCAAGGTTGTGTGGAATTCTAATTCTTGTGTTTGAAATAACTTTTACTGGTACCTGCCTTTGCTGAGTTTCCCCATGCTACCAGAAGATTTATGCTTTTAGACAAGTGTTTCAGCATCTCATTCTTAACATCTGCTGTGATGATTGGGAAATCATCTAATAAGTTGCACATAAATCCCAGAAAAGTGTGACTTCTGGGATTTCAAGCAGTGTAAGAGAAAAATTAGTTGAATATTATTATTATACAGGATAAATAACAATATAGAAAGGTTACTTGTACAAAATTTGCATGGAAATGACAGGACCTAAATCCAGAAGTTTATTCTTAAAACATCTGTTTAGAGATGCTTAGTCTTGGAAATTAAGCATTCTGAACTGTGCAATTAATCAACATTTGACCCTAAAGTTACACAGAAATTTCAAGATGTGTTTATACAGCAGCAAATACTTGTATTTATTCCTAGCAGATGTTAACAGAAAGTTTATCACAGAATCACAGAACTGTTGATTGGGTTGGAAGGGACCTCTAGAGACCATCAAATCCAACCCCCTTGCCAAAGCTGGCTCCCTAGACCAGTTTGCACAGGTAAATGCTTATGTCCTGGTTTCAGCTTAGACAGTGTTAATAGAGAACAGTTTTAGTTAACAATACTTAATAGTTTTTAATAGTTGCTGAGTGATGGGAACACACCCAGGACCCTGATAACTGCTGGGAAAGTCCACCACCATTATGGTGTGGGTGTGGAGGAGGAAGTGGTAGGAAGGTGCAGAACCATGACAGCTGTCCTTGATTGGTCATTTGGTTATTTCCTCCTCAGATCGTTGCCACTGTTTTGTTCCTAGGCCCATCTCCCTTCTTTTTTTTCCCTTTCCCCCTTCCCCTTCCCCGGGGTGTGGGCCCATGGGTCGCCAACCTCAATTGCCATGGTAGCAGGTCAAACCATCCCGCAAAACACTGAGAATACCGCATGTCAACACAAGGAAGACTACAAAGCTGTGGGGAATTAGCTGAGGGAAACCAGATGCTGCTCGGGGTTTGGCTGGTCATTGGTCAGCTGGTGGTTAAATGTGTTGCTAGGGAGAGTGCTTGTGTGCAAGCAGCTGTAGCATTAGCTGGACATTGGTTGATATCTGAGTTGTAATTGCACTGTGGAGATATATATGTATATTTATATATATATATATATAAGATATATATATATATATATATACAGAGAGAAAAATCATCACATTATTTTTCTTCTTTTTTCCTCATTTCTGTCTTGAGACATTCCTAGCCATGCACTCTTTCCTCCAGTCAGGATCATTACCGTGCAGCCAGCACGTAGTTTACTTGACTGTAGCCTAAAGATAAGAATATTCAACGAAAGTTTCAGAATGCAAAGTTGAGTTTTCTTTCCAACATCTATTCTTACAGCAGTTTTATATGAAACAAACGTTGCATGTATTGCATTTGTACTGAGATATATACTTATTGGTTCAGTATTTCAACCAGTTTAATGAAGAATCATACTTCCTCTCACCAGGTTCAAGATTTTTTGCTCATTTTTTTTGTCCAGTTTTAAAAAAATGCTATGGGATTTGGCCTTATTGAGCAGATTTTTAGTATTTTTCTGATAATTCACATGAAATAAAAGTTTTTTTTTGCTAAAATTGTTAATAGAAAAGATTTATTCAAAAATCTAAATTTAATTGAACATTAAATTGAATATAAAGTAAATAGAATAGAATTGAATATAGAGTAAAAGTTTATACCTAATTAAATATTTATTTCCTATTTTTTTCATTTTCTTTTATGTGTAACAAATCTGAAAAATAATAAAAAATGAAAAGTATGTGAAATCTCTCTCTGTTTTAACTTTTTGCAACATATTAAACACGTTTATAAAATTAAACAGAGGTTAAATATATATCCTGTCTTAGCTGGGATAGAGGTAGCTTTCTTCTTCTGATATGGTCTTATGTTTCTGATATAGGGTGAGAAGAATGTTTATAACACACTTTTTTGTTGTTGTTTATTTTTGTTGTTGGTTGCTGCGTAGCAGTTATACTAAATCAAGGACATTTCACTAAATTTTGTATTTTAACAAAATTATTTAGTCACTTGAAAGAAGAGAATAAACAGAATGTCTGTCCACTTTGAAAATTTGTTTGCTCATGTTTTGCAATTATTTTCATCAATGTATTGACAAAAAATTCAACTGCTTTGATTTCTTAATACAGTAAAAAAAATGTGATTAAGTATTCAAAACACAGAAGATATTACCAGTTTTCATAAGCCCTTCACTACCATTCAAACTTGACAAAGAAAATCAGAGAGAGACAAAAAATAAGTGTTTCTCAGCAGGAGCACTTGCTGTCTTGCTTTCATAGAAAAGCAATTATATTCCCATGCATTTGTGCAAAAAATGCACATTATTTAGTTCAATCCAGTTCCAATTATTTAAAATTTACTGAAAAAATAAATGCTTAAAGAAACCCTCTAGATTTGCAATAAATGTGTGGGGAAAAATGTGGTTTTCTGATTGATTCAGGTAATGTGAATAAATTATTACTCTTTACTGCAGCAGAGAAAATTAATCTTTTGAGCACAATGAAATTAAAAGGTTTTGGCTTGCCTGATCTGAACAAAGTAAGATGAATTTTTAATACAGCAAATTAATTAGGCACATAATGAGGTATAGGATGCATAATAGATCTAATTCTGATAAATAGCAAAATAGTCCAGATCCTGGAGGAAATAAATATTGTCCATCACAAACAATCCTTAAATTCTGTTTACTTGGAAATATTAATGGTAAAACTGTTTGTATAAAGGAGTTAAATAAATTCTATTTACTTATTTTAATTAATTTATTTATTTATCTATTTGCTTAGTGCAATTACATTACATGTTGACTCTCATCTGTATCTTTTTATGAAACTGATTTCAGAACATTATTCATTTCTGAAGGTGTTAATGGAGCATAAAGGATTTGCATTATGGTTAAACATACTGTCTCTGTGAGGTGTTACATGTTATTTGCTTCTGTCCTGAAGATCATTTAACAGCTTATAAATCTTTATGGCCCTATGATGCTTTGCTACAATAATTCACATCTTTAAATAGCTTCTGAATGATGCAGTCTAAAAGTATGTAACAAGCAACATTTTTCTTACAAATATATATGCACACCTTCTCTTTTAAAATAATTCTAGTTACGAAACTCAGGTAACAGAAATACTGGAAGTAATAAGTTGATTATGAATGTCAGAACAAATATTTTTTGAAACTTTTTAATAGCTGAAGGATGTATCAGTAATGATTAAATAATCCGTTTATGAAAACTTCTTGTATCAAACTTCTCCATGAACATTTAAAAAGTTATACAAAAATATAAATTTCTCTATTTCAGTGTAATGTCATGGATGCCATCTATATGAATGAAGGCTGCTCTAAAAGTAATGTCCCCTGTTTGATGAAGTCAGACCACAAAATTAGAGGCAAATATTTGCAATATGACAATAGAGGTTGATCCTTTCGACCAATATTACATTTCATCTTGCTGCTGTGCAACAGATGGCAGCAGAGCAGCAGTCTGAAAAAATGATGTCTAGTATGGAAGTGTGTATGAAGCAAAGGTGTACAATCGAATTCAATTTTTGTTTTATCTTCAGATGCATTCAACTAATAACTTTTTTAAACTAGTAGTATCATGTTTCTGATGTCGCTGTCTTATTAGTGGCTAACTGATGATCCTAGTGGTTCACATGTCTACTTTCAACTGTGTTTTCTACTCCAGCAGAAGTCTCTGGAAAAGTCCCTGCTGACTTTATCTTACATTACTTTGTCTTTCATTTAGATCTTGCTCTGAGTTTTCTCTTTTCAACAAAAGATAATATAAACATTTATTGTGTTTGTCTTTGTTTCTGAAATACTTTTTACAAGTCAGTATTAAGTCTATACAGTTAATGGTTGTTTTTTTGTTTGTTTGTTTGTTTGTTTCCAAAGTTAGGAAATAATTTCCAAATATATTTCAAAATGTCAAGTTATGATTGCAGATAAATTTATATCCAGAATTGTAGATTTAGTGTATTGTATACTGTATACTTCCTTATAAGAAGGTTTGGTGCCTACTAAGAAAAAGTCTTGAGAAACAGATATTATGAGCAGCCAGTGTTAAGAAAACAGGAAGGGGGAAAAAAAAAAAAAAGAAAAATACCACTTTAAGACTTATAATTAAGAAGTTTTTAATTCTTTTAGCTATAGTAAAAATGCACATAACTGCAACACAAAAAGTCATCAAGACACCAGAAAAGATCTCTTCTGTAAGTCTTACTGATTATCTGACAACCACCCACTAAAGAAACATTTCATGCCTTTCAAAGAGTGTCAGATGGTGTTACATTTTCTGTGTTCTCTGTTTGTGATCTAACCTCTGTCAAGGATAACTCGAAAACATAAAAAAAAAAGAGAAAAAGTCTTTGTTCCTCATTTCCCTTTGACCTAGGGAGTAATTGCCCTGTTCTGTTTGAAGCATATTTATGAAGCTGTTCCAAGCAAGCTTACTTTAAATAGAAAAATCTATTTAATACAATGATAACAATTGCTATTATTGGAGAAGGCAAGTATACAACTATTTATTTATAAAGGCCATTATTTTTAAAAGTATTTTGTCTTTAATTATGAATGAAATTATCATCATAGGTTTAAAACTGTGCTAATTTTAAATTTTAATTTTAATTTTAAAATGTTTTGTGCATTAAAAAAAAACATGAAATAGTCTTAGTACATCTGTACTGTCATAGAACATATCAACAATCAAGCCTTGAAAATGTACCCTCCAACTACTGTTCTCGGAAGAAAACCACTATTTTTGCCTTACATGTACACTTTCTCCAAGGCTGCATTCTTATTAATCTTGAATTTCCAAAAAAACTTGATTGCAGGATTTTCTGAAAGACATCTTGCAGTATGGAAGCTAGCAGAGAGATGCTATGTATTTACAGACAGTTAGTTAAGGAATGCTGTTAATACACTTTCTATTTAATAAAAATAATTCACATTGTTTCTCTTGGTTATATTCTGCTTTTTCCCTCCTGAATTTGTACAACTTGAGCTCTGTTAATAGCAGGTAATCCTTTTTTTTTTTTTTTCCTTTCCTTAGCACTCTGCTTAGTCTTCCATATGTCTCTCGTTTACATTCTGCCTTTGTTTCTTTTCTACATTTATTTCTTTTGATCACAATCCTTGTCTTTCTTTAGAAATGTGACTTCAGAGGGGTTTCATCCAACTGTATATTTCTAAAAGTTAGGCATTAAGCAACTAATTATGGCTACTTTATATTTAAGGAAAAAGTTTACAGCACTGAATTGAAGGACAGAGATTCGTATGTGGGATACTAAAATGAAAAACAGAAGATGCTACATGAAAATAAAGTCTGAAAACCCCTGAGGCTTATCTTCCTTTTCCGTAATCTATATGAATACCTATATACTTTTATAAGGAAGATAGAGATGACAGTGAGGAAGATGTGAAGAAGACTAATAAATTCTGTGAATATTACATCTTAAAATTAAACATAATACATTGTCTAGCAACTCATTTCTTGCAAACAGTCTGTTCCTACAAATCATTAACACTCATCACCAAGAAGATAACTCACTGTTTAACAGTCATATTCTAAAGCAGCTGTAAATATACTTTACCATAGAGCTGAAGTTATGCAGTTAGCACTGTCGTCTTCAATCCTTGGTAACTCTTAAAACTCAATGATAAGGTGATGTCACGCTCCAATATAAAGGAGGGAGACGAGGTTCTTTGATTATGTGTATACCCGATGGCAAGATTAAGACACAACGGGTCAAATGTTAGCCCAACCAGTTTATTACAATTACTAGTTGCTTAGGGATATGGGGAAGGGAAGGTGAGCGATAGAAAAGGGATAAGAAGCAAGGAATCTTGATAGAAAGCAAGAGAAATATAATCACCACCGTGGGTCCAACGAGGTTCGCAGTCTCAGGGACTCGTCTGGTCACCGCGGGGGATGGGAGATGGCAGCAAGCAGGCCTCAGGGTCCGTCTTCGGGAGTTCTCCTCAAAGATTTTCTCTTTGGGAGTTCTTCTCCAGGAATTCTTCTCTTCACCTCCCCCAAAATCCTTGGTTCAGTGAAGGCCTTTTATCCCCATTTCTCAGGTGTTTTTTCTTTTCTCTTGGTTTGTGTGACATGTCTGGCCTAACAGATAAGCCAGCAGCGGATGTTGCCTTCCTTGCCGTGCAGGAGCATTGTCTTTCTGTGGTGGTCAGCTTCTCCAAGCCGTACCTCCCCGGAAAAGGCTATTTGCCCCTATTTCTGCTTATCTTTACAACCATAAGCAGAGACAATGAAGCACCATAACACCCATCTGGATAACCGGCAGTTATCAGTCAGAGTCTTGTCACCAGAAAAGGCCTTTCAAAGCAAGCTTTGAGACAAAAGAAAGTAAAAAACAGTTTCTGTCTTTCACAGGTGATCAAGTTTGACAGCACATCAGAACGATACTTGTAAACAAAGTGCACTCATCTTTTTTAAAATTTTCTACCCTTAGGGCATAAAAACATCATGCATATCTTCCCACCCCTCCCTCCAAAAAGAGAAGCCTTTTCTGTTATCTTATTACACGTGTTTTGTTATGTTCCTGTTGTCCCTCCTGTAAATTCAGAAAGGTCTTATCTGTATTTCCAGTCTTTTGTGTTTATCTTGTCCTTTCTATGGTGTTATTTTTTTCTTGGATGCTTCCTATGTGCAACTAAATCCATCTTTGTGCTTCTGAAGATTATACTGATTACACAGTTGTATAAAATTATATCTGGGTGTGCCATCACTATGTTGCAGAACACGTATATTTACACATACCATTTTAGTGCACTTATATTGTATGGGTGTTCCTGTCCTCCGATTCAACAACATTTATTCACAGAAGTATCCTGTGCAACTAGCTTAAACTTGGATCTTAATGTGCTGCAGTTTAACAATTTACATTATATAAGCTTACATTCTTAATTGCAGAGTCTACCTGTAAGTTATATGTCTAATCTTCTGAAATAATTAATGAGGGATAAAGTAGCTCAGTATAAGCTGAATAGCTCATATGGCTATTCATCCACTAAAACATTACCTATTTCAGAATGAGATGAACAGCTTCCCAGACTTCATTAGGCTGAATTCAATCACCCACATCGGATATACAGAGAACGAGAAGTATTCATGCCTGTTGCTTTGAATACTGCAGATATCCAAGACATTCACACAAGGTGAGCAGTATGACCTTCTATCTCTAGCAGTTCCAAGCCCTATGCAGTGATTAAATGAGGACAGGTGGAAAAGCCTACATGATCTAAAATAACATTTAACTTCTATGTGTGCAAAAATGAATCAAGCTTTACACACTGTATTGGTTATCATAAAGTTAGAACAAAAACATCCTTTTTCTAAGCAAATAGAATGATATTGATAAAGATTGTTCTTTAAGATCTGAATTTAAATTTATACTCTAAGTTGAACATAACTGAAGTTAAAAGGATCTGCATAATCTGCTTATATTCCCTTTTACTGTTCATTTTCTCTCATATTCTTAGAAATCTTGGTTATAAAATAGAATCAATATTAACATATAGGGATGATTATAAGAACACCTAAATATATGTATATATTTCCAAATATTTATATATATTTCCAAAATACCTTTTAGAATACTGAGGCACGCTACTATGCTGTGGTGCACAAATGTCATATATTATTTCCATTTATTTATATTTAAGGGTTTAAAAAAAAAAAAAAAAAGGCATTGTTTTTTCATTAGAATGAATAATTTCATCATTTTTGCCTTAACTAAATGATTTGAGATGTTGTACAAATATATATATGTTATCCTTCCAAAATCATGTAATATAAATATATACCTGTGTGACATCTATGTATTATATAATTTTTCAAACTTGAAATTAAGGTAGCTGAGAGAAGATTAATAGAGGATCCTCACAGGCTATGAGGTCTTCTTAAATGTTCTTCCAACAAAAGAAAGTTTATTAAGATCAACATTAATTAGTGGTTTGAAATTATTGTAGTGAAATCAGGAGAAATATTGAAATTAGCTACAGTGAACAGTTCAATGAACAGATAACATTATAATAGATTATATGATCTTACCTATTTTTTATTAAATATTTTGTTTTAGAAATATATATAACCAAGCATGATGCTTAACAAGAAAACAATTTTTGAAATATGATTACTGTGTTATTGCTAATATTTTTTCTTAATTTCAATCATGTCTGACTTTTAATATTGTTTCAAATTAAATGTTATCTTCCATAATAAACATGTAATCCTTGGCTTTACAAATGCATTTTAGCTGCAAAACTATTTGCTTCAAATATATTTTTTTTATTTTTAAATATATGATTTCTCTTTCAAGATTAAAAAAAAGGTTGGCTTTTCCCCAATTCTTCAAAACTTTTTTTTCTGCATAGATGAAGCATTAAGAAAGTTTTAACAGAATAGTTACTATTTTCTCTGGAAAGGATGTTAGGGGTAAATCATTTTCATTGTCTGTTTTCTAAGAAGGTGATCCTTCAGTTGGATCATTCAATTTATGTGATTAAATCCTGCCTAAATTGGATATAGTGCCTAAATTCACAGGGATGTCAATCCTCCAATTTACCCCAGGATTTCTTCTATCTTTGCAGCATCTCAGCAGCTATGTCTCTATAGCAAGGGCCTTAAGACTCAGTTGCTTTAATCCTTCAGCTACAGCACTTAGTAGTGCTACTTCCCACCTGAACATTTAGGTGAATGCCTCCTAAAAGAGCATACTCCAGACCACGATTCGGTAAAACATAACATCTCTATCCATAAATCTCTAAGAGTTTATAGTAGGAATCTGAGCATCGACTCAGATAACATAAGCCATTGCTTAATCGCACAAGCTTAAACTTAAATGCAATTGGTATTAAGAACAAGACTGTTGAAGAATGCTATTCTTTACATAAAACAAGAATAAAACCTTGTATAGTAGGTATACACTTCTGTGGTAGGAACAAAGTATCATTAAAGTATTATCATAAAGGTGATCAATAATGTGAAAATCCATTTGCTTCCCAGGAAGTTGAATGCCAGTTTTTCCACACAGAACACATTAATTTCTAAACAGTAATTGGACTAATCTTTTGTTGAGATTTCAATGTTATTTTTTGGTTTAGTAATTAAAAACGATGGAAAAACACTGCGCAAAAATCATAGAAAATATGGTGTCACACTATTTTCATTATTGTAATGGAAGACTAAAATAAGCTGTTCAAGGGAATTTTTAATTAACTCTCAGAAGATGTGTCCCATCCCATCTAACATGTACAATCATTCCTTCATTCCTTTGCTGACCTTTCAGGTATCAGATTTTGTTCTTTTTCCTTTATAGTTCTTTATTTTTTTTATTTTATTTAACTTTTTTTTTTCCCTATTGATTTACTGAACTACTATAATGATGTATTATTAGATTAGATTATTATTATTAACATAAACGTGCTATAAATATGTCCAGTGCCATTCCATTTTATAACAGTTCTGATCACTGTTGTCCTAGTGTTAAACAATACATTATCAGAGATTGCCCGAGAAGGATATTTTCAAAACTTTATAAAAATTCCTTAATTATTATTAGTTGAGGATGAGTCTTATATTTGTGTGTATATATGCATACATAGATACGTAAATGATGCAAAAATAAATGTCATACCATCGGACAAGATAGTGAAGATGATCTACAGCTATGACTGGTATCTCATTGTACAGAAGAAATGCACGGGTTTGCTAATAAGTCTTTTCTATTGTTGTGGGTTTTTATTTTTTTTTAAGCTTTTCTAGATATAGCTCACTCAAAAGCTCTTTTAACATTTGTGGTTGTCATATTTTTAGAATGAATTTAATTTCAGATCCATTTCAGTTCATATCAAATACTCCTCCCTTATACAGTACTTCACTTCTCCCAGCACGAAATCATCTGATTCAGTCAGTCTGAAATAGAATAGAATTCTAATTCTTTCCCTTTCTATCTTCTATTCCAATGATATTATCATAACAAGCCCAACTGGCTTCAACACATGTAAGCGTTTTCAGTCAGGGAAATAATGCCAGTGACTGACAAAAAGAGTAAGAACAATTTATTCACTTCAACAGAAAAGAAACAACTAAAGAGCAAAAATTGAGTAGGGAAAAAAAAAAAATAAGGTCTCTGGACCTTTCATCCCCCCCCCCCCCCCCCCCCCCCACATCTGAGTTACTCCAGATAAGAATATAACTAAAACCGCTTTACTGCAACCATGTCTCTTTGACTTTCTTCTCTGTCACAGAAAGATACTTTAATGAGTTCACATGTCTCTGACAAGCTTCTATACTTCCTCTTTCCTAAATCAGAAATTTGAAGGTTTTACAGTTTTGTTTGATACTAGGTTTAGTCTTGAGCATAATGAAACCAGACAAAGAAGTATTCAAATAAATAAATTCTCCTCAGTTCTATCAAAGACACTGAATGTACTTTCTTTGTTATTGCTTAATTTCTTGTTGATTTCAATCTAATAGGTTCTGTTTGATTTACTTCTATGCAGATAAATTAATATTAGTCTTTTAAACAAAGACATAAAATCATATTTTCAAACCTGTTTCATGAATAAGCATACTTAGCATTTTTTTTTTCAGTCACTAGCTTCAAAATAAAAATGGTGCAAAGCAAAAAACACAGACTTGCTCTTGTACTTACTGCTTTAAGAATGATTTATTTTTCCCCCACTTTTGGACATTCAACAGAATATGTTTATTTCCTTTCTTACCTACTCACTCATTTTATATTCTGGCATTGAAGGCAGCTTGGCCTGCGTAATCACATTTGCAATTGAATGATAACTGCCCTTTCTCTATCTCCACTGAATTTATCATCTGGATTTGGCCAATGCATGTGCAAATTTTAACCATTCTAAAGATATCACAGATGCAGAATTCAACACTTTGATAATTATATATATATATATATACTATATATATATAAGTATATATATACTATTATATAATTTTATGATTACAATTTCCTATTGTATGTCTGAGACTTTCTGTGGCAGTAGAAACATAATTTTGTGGGGAAAACCATAAGAGCATTGGCCAAAGATTAAATAAATTCTCAGCTCTACACATAAGTTATATTTAAAAAAGAAAGCATTTAAAAAACATAAGTTAATTATAAGACTTCTACATTTGTCATTTTAATTTCAAAGAGAAAAAGAATGCATATTTTTGACTTGTTCCATAATGTCACTAACAAGAAATACTTTGATTGCAAGTCAAGATTCATTCTTCTACAGTTGCACCTCATATAATGACACTTTCCTTGCCAAGGTCAACCTATAGTAAATTGAAAATATATTATGAATCTCTAAAGGAAAACATTATTAAAATTCCAGTAATCTTACAGAATACAGTATTATCATTCATTTCTATTATAAAAGATTTTTTATTTGCAGGTTAAAGTAAGAAGAAAAGAGAACTTCAGAGGTGAAGTGTAGTCATACTGCTACAGATGAGTTTTTGAAGGATTATTACTTACTTTACACACTTAAGAGTTTTGTGTATTTGCAGAATCCTTTACAATGCTGTTGTTTGTGCTCTATATTAAAAATGTGTGCCATTTCATAGAGAAGCAGAAGAGCATAACTTATTCAAACTCAAACTACTGCTCAAACAACTTCTCATTTATTTATGTTTACCATTTTATGCATGGAAATATTTCTACAGTCTTATCTGAATTATACATTCAAAAATATGCAAACATATACGTATTTAGTATGCATATAGTCATAGATATTGTAAGAGGGATACCTGAGGACCATGTTAACTAAGGAATGCTTAGTCACTACATATGTATAGATATAAAATCAAATCAGTTTCTTATGACAATGGTGGTTGATGTGTCAACATAAAAAAGAACAAAAATTCTCAGACCATTCTGATTAGAATTAAAAGGATGATTAATTTTCTTTACACATAGATGATTTTCCTTCTTTTTTTTCCTCCTGCTTTTCCTGCTGTGAGAGTAGAAAAATAAAATCTGAGTAAATAATATTAATAAATATGAAATTGTGTTACTTTAAGGGTTGCCAGATGGTCCTTATACTTTTTGTTTAACAAATTCTGTTATGTTGATTGCCTATGGTACTAAATTTTGAAGAATCACAGTATGTGTTATAGTAAAGTTCCTTAGGGGAAGCTTAAAAGGATAATCAAAGGGGAAAATGAAAATATCCAATATGACATACAGGAAAAGAAAGGGAAAGGGAAAGGGAGAGGGAGAGGGAAAGGGAAAGGGAAAAAAGGAAAGAAACACAGTAGTAATATATTATGACAAGGAAGTAATGGAGTTTAAAGCACATGGTCATAAGAGAACAAAAGTTTTAAGAAGGCTGTGCTAAATATAGAATGCATAAAACTAGTGCACAAATGTATATGTGCATATGCCCATGCATTCTAGGGCAGGAGAAATCTCTTATGGATCTGATTTACATCTTCTTGATCATTCTGTAAACAATGTAAACTGTAGTGTAACCATAAATACCTTATTAAATAATTACCCTTTGTTTTAACTGCTAATGTCTGAAAAAGATATCTTAAGTCAAAATAATTATTTTTATTGAATATACATTATAATGCTCAATACTGTTATTTACTAAAATTTGCTAAATATACTTTTCTGCCAAAAATAATTAAAAAAAACCCTAAAAAATAATTAGACTTGTTTTTTTTTTTCCTCCCTACGGAAATTTTTAAGTGAGTTTCAGAGATCTAAGTAACTACTTTGATTTAAATTATAAATGCAGAAAATTGTAAGGGCTTACCAAATAGCCTTAGATCCAATAAATTTCTGAAATGTTTTAGATAACAAGCTACCAGTAATACGTTTTATCAAGATATACTGTTATTTTTGTGACATTTCAGTCACAAGGCAAATATGTCTCTCAGATTAAGATATAAGTCAATTAGAAGAAGAAATACAGAAAAAAAAAATGTCAGCTTTTTGAGTCCTCAGATCATACCATCAACTCATACAAACAATCATATTCTGCTACATTTTACAGTCAGAATCCTTTTGCCCTTTCAATGCCTTCATTTGTCCAAGAATTTATTTGCAGTAAATATTCTGAACTTTTATTCCATATTCGTATCATAAATGCTAATCCAATTGAAACATTTGTTTCAGTGCCATCAATGATAAGAGAAAGATTGTATAAACTGTGGGCCCCTAATAAAGTGAATGGGAGATCTAATTACCTGTGGCAGTGGAGATGCTTTCTTTGCCTCAGTCTTCACCAGCAAGACCAAACTGAAAAAAAATCCTGACCAGACTGAAAAGCAGAAGCAGGGTAGACACATCTCTGATGAGAAATGATCAGATCAGGGAATTTTTAAGCAAATCATGAGACTGTGAGACTTGATGAAATGCATAGATGGGTGCTGGGGAAGATGGCAGGTGTGATGGCAAGACTACTATCCTTGACTGGAAGAAATGGATGAAGACTGCAGGAAAGGAAATGTCACTTCTATCTTCAGAAAGAGCAAAACGGGGTACCTGAGGAACTATAGGCTGTCAAGCCCAGCTTGATTCCTGAGAATATGATAGAACAGTTAATCCTGGGAACAAACCATTTCAAGGTACATGAAAGACAACAAAATCGTCATCAGTCATCTGCGTGGATTTACCAAATAGAAGTCATTTCAAATCAATCCAATATAGTTCTACTGATATAATCAGCCTGAATGTTGAGGGTGGAGGAGAGGATACTGTACTCCTCACACTGTCCTGTATAAGATCGTCATGGAAGAGCCGAAGGGAAATGTGAAATGAAGCACAACCTGAATCGGCTCTCAGCTTGTTTTGCGATAAATACTGAGAGGTGATGTCTCAACTGTGCCAACACAGCATTTAATTTCTACTACATAAATAAAAGTCATGGAAAAATAAAGGAAGTGAGAAGTGACAAATCTTAAATTCTCACATAGATTACCACAGATATAAAGCTATATTGTTCAATTCAGTAATTATTCATTTTTTGATATTTTTATTAGTTTTCCAATCATTGAGCTAATCTTCAGTTAGCAGATATTTAAATAATAAAAGGGAAATATTTCTTTATGTTTCAGTTGTAATCTAGCGTTTTCATTGTCAGAAGGTTGCTGTAGACCATGGATGATAACTTTCTGGTCCAAGTATTGGAAGGACCAACCAGAGATGAAGCACTGCTCATTCTGGTGCCCAACAATGCAGAGGAGATCATTAAAGGCATTAAGATTGGAAGCAGCCTAAGCTGCAGTGACCATGTCCTGGTTGAGTTTGTGATCACAAGAACAGGGGCCTGGCAAATAGTGGGGTCAGGGTCTTAAATTTTGAGATTTCTGTTTAAGGAATTATTGGATGAGATCTCCCGGGAAGCTCTCCTTAGATACAAGGGAATGGAAGGAAGCTGGCTTCTTTTCAAGGATACCTTTCTGAGAGCACAAGAGCTCTCCATCCCTCAGAATAAGGAAGCATGTCAGGGGTGCAGGAAACCAGAAATTTGTCAGTCCCTGAAACTAGAGCATTTACTCTTTAACCCCCAGTGCCTTACATGATGTTATGATGTAGAATACTGACAACAAAAATCATTAAAACATGGCAACTGAACATGAAACAGCACATTTCCTTTGCAGTTTACAATGCCTGCATCAGAAGAGGGGTGGCCAGCAGGAACAGGGAGGTGATTGTTCCTCTCTACTCCATGCTCATGAGGCTTCATCTGGAGTACTATATCCAGGTCTGTAGCCTCCAATACAGAAAACATGTGGAGCTGTTGGAGGGGGTCCAGAGGAGGGCCGTGAAGATGATCAAAGATCTGAAACACCTCCCCTACAAAGACAGGCTGAGGGTACTGGGCATGTTCAGCCTCAATAAGAGAAGGCTGCAAGGAGATTTCACTGTAGCCTTCCAGTACGTAAAAGGGGGATTATAAAAAGGAAATTAACTTTTTACTCAGGGGAAGGGTTTTAAGTTCACAGAGGGAAGGTTTAGATTGAATGTAAGGGAAAATTCTTCACAGAGAGTAGTGCTGGAACATGCTGCCCAGTGAGGTTGTGGTGTTCAAGGCCAGGTCGGATGGGGCCCAGGGCAATCTGATCTAGTATCAGATCTGGAGCTTGGTTTCCCTGCCTGTAGCAGGGGAGTTGGAATTTTATCCCTGGGGTCCTTTCCAACCCGAGGCATTCTATGATCTAAATTAAATATTTTTGTTTATGGTAATAGAGGTCTTCACATGCCACCTAGGCATGATCTTGGGCAACATGCTCCAGGCACAATGAATAAATAGTATGTTAAAGTAATCAGTAGGCTCAGAAAGGGATGAAATAGAGGAAAAGTTAGTCCTACAATTAGGAAGTAGACAGAAGTTTATGATAACATTTCTAGAGGAAACACTATCAGTGTTCTTAAATATTTTGTGAAGGAACAAATCTGGTAGCTGAATGAATGTGAACTCATACAGACTGAAAGTAACGGCTAAGTGCCTGTGAAAATAGATGAAGTACAATTCGAAATGAGTAAAAACTACAGATGTTAGAAAAGAGAAACACTCAAATGCCAAAGTGGAGAACATTTCATCTGATCTTGTTATAAGACACGGGATAGTTTGATATAACTGGAGTTCCTGGAAAACGCTAGAATCATAGAATCATGTAATTGTTTGAGTTGGAAGAGACCCTTTGTTGTCGATCTATGATTTTTGCAGTCAGTATTCCACGTCAAAACATTATGTAAAACAATGGGAGTTAAAGAGTTAATGTTCTGGCGGGCAGAGGGAGAGGGGACTTAATACTGTACAAATTGATCTCATTTACGTATCAAATATCTTTAGAGAAATTTAGGCATTACTGTTGGAATTTTAATGTCACAGTAAGCTGTACTTCTCATATAAAGAGAATGGAAGATTAAACAAAAAACTTTTTTTTTTTTTTTTGTAAGTATTATGGTTCTCTAACTCTTGAGAAATATTTTTATTCTTCGGAGTGTGAAAGAGAAACAGATTTTTTTTACATGCAGTTAATGTAATACAGAAGAAAAAAGATTTAGTGTTGTTGAGTTAATATTTTACAAGGATCATAGTGGAAAAGAACAACACAACTTCTATATAGCAAAGCATCTTTATTTATGAAAGAGCATAATACATCTGAAAGAAATATTTCTATTAGCTGCACAGCCCATTCCTATCTACTTAAAAAGAAAGCTTTCCTTCAGATTGCTCCTCCTTATAATATAATACTCTCATGGTTCACATCTCTGTTCAGAGTACATTAATCCTACAGACATTAATCTCTGTCATAAACCAGCACTATCTCTGTTGTGCTTAGCTGTTTGATTTGGCTTATGTTCTGTTCTTCTTCCCTTTGACCTCATTCAGCTTCTATAGTTTCTTCTGTCTTTCTCTGGCCTCTCTGCTTTTTTCTTTTCCTGAAGAGAATGTTGGTTCAATGCTGCAGGCAATTTTGAACTCAACTTTGGAAACCTCTGACCTCACGTTCCCAAACTGATATAACAATTACCACAAGTCAGTAATATGTGGAAGATTGTAACATTTTCTCTACATCTTCTCTGTGCCTATAGTCAGGCAAATATCTTCTTTGTGCCCCTAGAAGTAACTGGAGGCAGGCAGATACAGGATGTATTGTACATTTTGCTTTATGCATTAGAGATGATTTTTAACCTCATGAACTGCGTCGAGTTTAAGAAGCTACTCGTGCCAGACACTGAATTTTTCCTCTTCTGATCACATCAAGACTGTCCTGGGGTCAACATACAAAGCTTCTGGATGGGATTAAGCAATGCTTCTTTATATGGCAGATCATGGTATTTGAACTCTAGCAGAAAACAAAAGCAGACATAAAAACGATTCCGTGAAGTTTCCAAATTCTGGCCAAGATTCCCAGTAAAACTGAATATAATATAAACCACTTGTGGTTTAACTCCAGTAGGCAGCTAAGCACCACACAGACACTCACTAAGGAAGGATGAGGGAAAAAAAAAAAAAAAAAAAGAAAACATAAAAATGCCAGAACTCATTAGTTGAGAAAAAAGATAGTTTACTACATAAACAAAAGCGACATGCACAATTTAAAACAAGGAATTAAGTACTAGATGATCTGTAGGGATCCCTTCCAAGCCCTATAATTCTGTGATTCTATAATTCTGAGATTTCCTATTGTCAGATGTTCCAGCACTTACAGAAAAGCAGGGCTTATCACACATAATAATTTATTGGGAAGAAAAACACTATCAAGCCAAACATCTCTTCATCACACTTTCCAAATTTTTTTTTTTTGTTTTGTTATTGAGAGCAGCACCACATAGTATCTCATTGTTTTGTCTGGGCTAGCTGTCCTGTCTGTGTTCCTTCTCAATGTCTTGAATGCTTTCAGCATTCCAGTTTCTCACTGATAAGCTGAAAAATTTCTTGACTCTGTAGAAACTCTACTTTGTAATAACTAAAACTATTGGTGTATTATTACCACTCAATCCCAGCAAAACAATAAAAAATATAGAAGTAGCTTGAGTATGGGTCTGTGGTTGTACTCATCAAATAAAACCTAATTAGGAACATAAGGGAAAATCTGGAAGGAGTAGGACAGGTTTTTAACAATGTATTGGAAAACTATTGCATGGAATAACCACTATATTCTTCCTGAAATTACAGAAAGTTACATTTGATCTACATCAGATCAGACTATGTTATGTTTTAACCTGGCACACAACTGAGCACCGCACAGCCATTCACTCACTTTTCTATCCCAGTAGAAGAAAAGAAAAAAACAGAACTCATGGATTGAGATAAAAACAGCTTGCTAAGACAGAAAAGTAAGGTTAAAAAGAACAGAAATGATAATAACATCTACATTTAAAAACAAGTACAGGCTCTTATCCTGATAGGGGATTTTAAACACATGACTGCTGGGAAAGCAGCACAAAGGGCTGCAAACGATCCAGGAGACTGGATGCTGGAGTGCATTAAGCATAACTTCGTGGCACAGGTGTTGGGCAAACCATACGAGGTTAAGTTTTACTGGACCTTGGGTTAACCAGTGCAGAGGACATCACTAAAGAGATTGAGACTGGAGGCAGTCTGGGATGTAGAAACCATGCCCTAGTTGTGTTTATGACTTTGAGGAGTATGGACCTGGAAAAGAGAAGAGCCAGGACCCTGAACTTCAGAATACTTAAATTCCATCTGATCAGGGAATTATTGTATAGGATCCCTGGGAAACTGTCCTCAGGGACATAAAATCAGAACAGAGCTGTCAGGTCTTTAAGGAAAGCTTTCTGAAAGAATAAGAGTTCTCCATCTCTCAGCAAAAGAAAATAAGGAAAGAAGGCAGAAAAGTAGCATGGTTGAACAAGGACACATTGGTCAAACTGACAGATAAGAAGGAAATGTACAGACAGTGGAAGCAGGGATAGGTGGCCTGAAAAGAGTTACAGGGATGCTGTCCTGATGTGTGCTGATAGGATCAGGAATGCCAAGACAGAAATGAAACTGAATTTGGGAAGGAATGTGAAAAATAACAATGGATTCTACAGGTACCTTCAACAGAAGAGAAAGGCCAAGAAGAGTGTACATACTATTCAACAACAGACACGAAGAAGACAGAAGTACTCAATGAATTCTTTTCCTCAGCCTTCACTGGCAGCAGTCAGGCTTCTGTCATCTCTCATGTCCCTGAACATCTGGGCAGCACTAGGGGAACAAAATCCCTCCCACTGCAAGAGAAAGTTCAAGACCTTCTCATTAGACTGAATGTGTACAAGTCTGTGGGGACCAATGATATGGATCATAGAGTTCTGAAGAACTGGGTAATATGCTTGTCATCCACTCTCAATCATATTTAAAATGTCATGGGTATCAGGCAAGGACTCAGTGTCTGGAAAAAGGGAAACACCACTCCAATTTGGGGCTTGTATGATGGCAATTTCAATGGGCAAAATAAGGGAAATTGATGATATCTACCTGGAATTCTATAAGGGCTTTGATCACATCTTCGTCTCTAAATTGGAGAGAAATGGATTTGAAGGGTGGACTATTTGGTGGATAAAGAATTATTTGAGTAGTTGCAGCCAGAAGGTTCTAGTCAGTGGTTTTATATCCAGGTGGAGGCCTGTCACCTGGCACCTCCTAGAGGTCAGTCTTGAGGCCAATACTCTTCAACATCTTTGTCAGTAGCCTAGATTGTGGGATTAAATGCACCCTCCAAATGTTTGCAGGTAACATTAAGCTAAGTGACAGAAATGATACAATAGAAGGAAGGGATGTCATTCAAAGGTGCCTGGACATGCTTGATAAGTGGGCCCATGAGAACCTAATGGAGTTTAACAAGGCTAAGTGCAAGGTGTTGCACTTGGGTTGTGTCAATTTCAGATATGTATACAGACTGTGAAAAGAACTTCTTGAGTGCAGTCCTGTGGAGAAGGACCTGAGGGTCTTAGTGTATGGAGAATTTGACACAAGCTAGCAGTGTGCACTTGTAACCCAGAAGGCCTAAAGTATCCTGAGCTATATCAAAAGAGAAGTGGCCAGGAGGACGAGGGAGCTACTTGTCTCCCTCTACTTTGCCTTTATGAGGCCTCAGCAAGAGTACCATTTCCAGGTCCGGGGCCCACAACACAAGAAATGTGTAGAGCAGTTGGAGCAGGTCCAGAGGAAAGCCAGGAGGATGACCAAAAAGCTGGAGAACCTCCACTGTGATGAAATACTGAGGGAGTTGGGTTTGTTCAGCCTGGAGAAGATATCGTGGCCTTCCAGTACTTGAAGGGAGCTTATAAGCGGGAGACAGACCAACTTTTTATATGAGAAGACAAGGGGGAATATATGATAGCACAAGGGGGAATTTATATGATAGCTCAAGGGGGAATGATTAAAACTAAAAGAGAGGAGAGTTAAGTTAAGATACATACTGGAAAATTGTATTAATCAGAGTGAATCCACAGTGGGACACAAACGAAAATACCCTAAGTAATTTTCCAAAGTTATGTCAATGCAGAAAAAATATTTTTAGAGAACTGCTTGTGGTTAAATTATTCATAAGTATCTCAGATAGACACACTGATAAACATAACAGGTGTCATGTCACACATATTGGCTCCTCAAAGTGAGAAAAAAATTCAAAAAGTGCAAGTAATCTGCAGATATGATAGCAGTGTGTAATTTCAACGGATGTTCATCAGCTAGATTCTATAAAAAGAAGATCCATTTGGTCCAATCAGTGGTTATCTTTAACTCTATACAGAGAGAACTTCAAATAAATAAAAGGGCTGCTTCTGAAAGGATGCCTTCTATTTTACTATGCTGGTCCACAACATAAGAGGCAGACGGTGGTGGTATGGTAGAAGAGGCTGAACCTTCTCTCCATTATTTCATTATGTGTTGTTGCTGTGGGACAGATGGCAACAGAGGAGCAGTCTGACAAAATGGCATTTGACATGAAAGTGCATATGAAGCAAAGATGTGTAATTTAATTCTTCTGTGTGGAAGAAGACTCACTGAATTGCTGAATGTCTACAGAGATCAAACAGGTGATGTTTGCACAGACAGGCAGTGGATCACACTGCAATTCAATAGTGGCAACAGAAATGTGAAAGTAAAACCACATTACAGCTGACCGTGTAGGTTTTTATGAACATGTCATGCAGAGTTTTGTTCATCACTGGTGAAAATGCATAACTAATGGTGGTGACTATGTTGAAAAATAGCGTTTTATAGCAGAGAATATGCTCTATCGCTGTTACTGTGCTTTTTATCTGTTGTCATTTCTATGGAAATAAATAGGAGGCATTACTTTCTGAGAGACCTATGCAGAAGACAGCATGCTGTAGCCTGCCGTTTGTGTACAGACTTTGGCCTGACATACAAAGATATGATTGTGTCTGTCTAGTTCACAGTAGTTTTCTTTCAGCTACAGCAACAGCAGCGGCAAAAGTTAAAAAAAAAAAGAAATTTCCTGCATAGTGTTTTCAATTCTAGCTTTTGTTTTGGTACTTAATTATTTTTACTGACTTCTAGAAAATCTTTTATTAATATTAAAGAGGACAAAATTATGTAAGTAAAGAACATTTCCTTAAGGAGAGGGGTATAGAAAAAATACGGTATGTTTTTTAGAGTTTTTCCTTTTAATAATCTTAATTCTTCAGATACAAGTAAAAATTAAGGTAAGAGAGAAGAGTAGGATTCAACTTCCTTTTTATTCATGTAACTTATTTTTGATTGCTCTCTCTTTTTCAGTCCCAGAAGGTGATTAACACACAGTAAAATTAGTTGTTCATCATCTCAAAAGATTTTCACTTAAATTAGATCTTCTAGTGGTCAAGCATTGCTCCCATAGTGCACTAAAGGAGTAACTTGATATGTCTCTTTGTCATAGCTATAGTGCATAGCAATGAATATTATAATTAGGACAAGTTTTATTAATTGCATGTTAATTGGCTGAATAATAAGATTTTTACCATCCTTTGTTATTGTTAAACATTCAGAAAAAACATATGACATTAATAACCTTCTAGTAATTGTCTATTGAGAAGAATTGCTTTAAAAAAATGCAGTAAATAAATCAACCTTTAATGTGCCACAGAGTAAGCACTCGCACTTGGCATATAACATTGACTATGTTTTATCATGTAATCTTAAAGACTGAGATTAAATCATAAGTGACAGTTACTCAGAGTACTTCAGTTATTGTTTTTTCCTGTTATTCATTATTCATAAGATTTTAGGCAGCACTTGGTTATTCGTTGAAATTAGGAAAAAAAATAAAAGAAAGCTGAAGGTTTCATAGGAGTTTATCGTCCCCCTTCCCCTCTGCAAATGAAAAATTCAACTTTAATTGCTTGTAGTTTCACTTATTGAAGATTTGACTCATTCAGCTTGATAATAGAAACAGTAACAAAAACCATGATTTAATAATAACATAAATCTCAATTGCTTTGTGTTGCTGAATAAAGCAAAGTGTACACAGATTTCTATCAGTAGGAGACAAAATCTGATCATCTCCAACATTAACACCTTATTAGCAGACTCTGTGCATTCCAAAGAAACAGTTTTTAACCAAATGATCAAATTGTTGTTGCTAAATAATTCATACCTTTGGAAATAAAATCTCCTCTAGAAATAAAATGTACTTGAAGTACATTACTCATGTCTTTAGGTGACAAAGAATGACCAAGATCCAGAACCAATATTCTTGCAACTAAGACAAGAATGCGTTGAAATAGAAGTTATGAGTTGGGCAAAAAGGAGGAAGAGGGATGGACCTTGAGCAAGAACAATAAAGAATGCACTGATAGCAAGCACAGTACTGATAGGCTATTGTAATAGAGCAAGCTGAAACTGCAAAACAGCAGTAAAATAGCAGTAAGAAGCTTGATCAGCATCTCCAACTGCAGTGAGATGAAAAGTGCGCAGCGAAGAAGGCCGATCATGGCTTTCATCTTCAGGAATCTCTCTCACATCAACCAAGAGGTACAGCGCATGCTCATACAAAGGAATTCAAGACAGTGCTTATGAAAATGACTTATCAGAATTAGTTGTACTAAGCTCCCCTATTTCTTGGAAATGTAATGAAACTGTATGCTTTATGCTCTTAAAAATGTATTTGCTTCTCCCTTCAGTGTAGAAATTAGGTGGGGCTACTCCCCTTGCACCCAGTATGTACACAGCACTGAATAAACATACCTGCCTTGTAACTATTCTGTGGTAATAGAGTTTGATCCTGCAAGTCACATCCCTTCCTGGAATACTTTGTGGTATTGTGTTTGTATCACACAAGGGTTGTTATCTTAAAGGCCATACAACTGGACTGGAAAGAAATTACGAGAAGAATAAGGTAGCAAAATAACAGTATCAATATTGTGAGTATCTGTCCTGCATGGCTGCATACCGTCAGATCTCCTTTCATGTGTAATGCACATGGCTTAGTCTTTTTCATTTACTCACATCTCTTGAAAACAAACAAACAAACAAACAAACAAACAAACAAACAAACAAAACAAAAACCTATTCCAGTGATCTATGAACTTCTGTGCTAAGAACTGCTGTTCATAGCATTCATGTATGGTCAGAGATATTTGGCCCAATCTTTTCCACTAAAAAGATTCAAACATAACTTGTTGGAACAAAACAAATTAATTCAGTGTCTGTAGCAGTACTGGGTACACATCTGGAAGCCTGTAATTGCCTAAGTGGATTGAGAAAAGGAGAAAATTAAATGTACTAATGCCCTCATGGTCCCGAAATTAACAGTTGTAACAAGAATATTAAAAATAAATCTGTTAAAGATCTCTCTATATATAGTGCTTTTCCTCGAAACTTTCTAGAAAGGAAGTCAGTTCATTTAACTTTATTTAAAGAGTAAGAATTGATAGACTAAGGACAGAAATTGATAAAATCTCAAAATATGTATTTTTAAAGTAATTTATATGATATAATAGAACTATAAACAATTTACGTGATACAGTAGAATATAAGAATAACTTTGCTATTTGTTCTGTAATGGTAAATAGATGTATTTGAAGTATTATTATTATTATTTATTTTTGCTAGGGGGAGGATTTATTGGTTGATTTCTTATTTCACTGTACATCAGTTTAGTAGTACTTCAACAAAGCCATTAAAATGCTCAGTTCTCTGTATTTTTCTCTTACAGCCAAGCTGAGATTTGAATAAAGAATGAAGATTATTTCTGTAAAGCCTTTCTTATCTTCTTGGAGTCTTGTTTGTTCTTTAGTCATAAAAGTTAACATCTGTAAACCTTCACCACTCTCAGCTGTGTTTTTTGCATGTTAAAATGTGCTTTTGATGGAATGTAACTTTATGATAGCTATAATATTTCTCCATAAAAGCAGACCTATTCTGACTGACTTCAGCATTTGACTGCCTCCTTAATAGTTGGCATCTTGGGTGAGATTAGTTTAATCTCTGGAATGTCACATTAGAATCTTTTCTAGCCATCAGAAAGAGTAAGTGCCTCAGGATGGCAATTTATCTCAGTGCAAATGAATACTTTAAATAGATCCAATGAAGTAGACTCTGGAGAGGCTTATAAAATGATTCCACTGTGATATTTGAGACTAGATTTAGACATCCACCTTTTAGAGTTGGTTGCCTTTTAGGTGTTTAAGGTTTGTTGACATGACTTTCAGCTCAGCTAGTTTTGCAGCTTCATATATCCATAAAAGCAGGCAATGATTTTAAACATTCTCACTCTGACGGTCTTCAGAATATACACTTCCACAGACGACATATGGAAAGCAGATACTTACTTTGAGAAGGAGGCCGTATTTTGCTTTATATAATTGTCTCTCAAGAACATAATTCTTCCTTTTTACCATATATGTGCGTATTTCCGTATGTCCTTGAGGAGAAAGGTATTAATACTTTTAATATTTGATAGTACCTGCAATAATGTGTGGAAAGAATTAATCACAAAAAATATATAACTTAATTTTCACAAAATATGGAACACTAGCATGGTTTAAACTAGCAGGCAGTTCTACATCCCCTTTCGCTCACTCTCCTCCATCCCAGGGGAGAGAACTGGACAAGAAGTAGAACTCGTGGGTTGAGATAAACATTATTTAATGAAACAGAGAAATATGATAAATAATTGTAATCATAATTATATTTATATAAATAAATATATGTATGTATGTATATGTATATTATATAAATATATTTACAAAATAAGTGATGCAAAATTGCAAAATGCAATTGCTCACCACCTACCATACAGTGTCCAGATAGTTCCTAAGCAGCAGTTGTCTTCCCAGCCAGCTCCCCTCAGATTTGTATTTTTTCACCTGACGTCATATGGTATGGAATATCCCTTTGTGAGTTTAGGTCAGCTCTCCTGGTTCTGACCCCTCCGAGCTCCTTGTGTTCGAAGAATTCTCACTAGCAGGACAATATGAGAAGCTGAAAAACTAAAATGTCCTGTTTTTCTCCTAATGCCAAAATATCAGAATAACAGATATATATTAAAAAAATCAGCTCTGTTCCTTCCGAAACCAGGACATACATAATCAGTGATTTTTATTATTTTGCAAAAGTTGAAGTCATCATTGGGTGATCTACAAGATTACTAGTGGAAAATAAGATAAATTAAAATGGCTCTACCTTACAGTATTTCATAGTTGACTGTCTGCAGCTTCATTATACAAGCCATTTAAATTAACTAATTATCAGTCTTGTTTTTCATGAAGCCTTCTGGCATGGCAGCCATTCCTCCATTCCTCCCAGCTTTGTATCATTTGGAAACTTGAATAACTTATGAATAACTTTCATCAGTTTTTATTTTTCCTGGTATTGTCTGTTTCCTTTTTGCTGTAATTGAAGATACGCTGGGCAAAGAGAGCACTTCAGTGCCAGATCTTTGACTGAAAAATCCTACTAAATTGTATGTAATAGGTCTACTGTATTTCTCTAGTGTCACTATTTGCTGCTGCTATATTATTATCTTGAGTATGTTATAATGAAAATTATACACTGAAAAATATTGGTTTGTTGTTGTTTTAAATTGTTAGGGCTTTTTTTTTTTTTTTCAAAACAATTTCATAATTTAAAATGTGATGTAACAGACTTCTGCTCCCTTCTCAGTGTACCAAAAATTATAGATTGAATTATATCTCTTCTTAAGTTTTTTCAAAGGTATTCAAGAAATAAAAGCTAGGTTGGTGAACTGTGTATTTTGTTGTCACAAATAATTTATTAGTATTTTTTTAATTGACTGTTCTCTTCATTCAAATGATTCCCTAAATTATGAAGAATGCAATGCAAGTTTTTCTATTCCATGTAATTAACTCCATCTTACTCTCTACAAAACTATAAAATGTGAAGGCTATATCATATCAGCACTTTGATTATCAAAATAAATGGTATTGAAATTAATTGGCATTTTACAGAGAAATCAGAAATAAGAAAAAGGAAGTTAGAAAATGTAAAATACACAGCATGAATTTGTATGACAATATATGCTCTTCACTAAATATCTACAGGTCATCTTTGAAGATGAAATGAACTAACTCTCAACAAGAGGGCAGATGTTTCCTGCAAAAGTTTGCATTCTCAAGCATTATTAGTCAGGCTTCTATGTTCACTTAGGTTCCTAAATGTGGTTCAGGTTAGTAAACGAGTTTCTAATCTGTGACAAAGTCTACAAAGACAAGAATATTTATGCTGTAATTTAACAGCTATAACTTATCACATGAACAAAACCAGACCTATGTTAACGTCTAGAATTTCAGTATTGAAAATAACCATATACTTGTTTGCTACAACTGTCTTTAGAGCTGACAGTTAAAACACTAAGCAAGGGGAAAAGACTTAGTAAGGGAATTCTGAACTGCTTTTGGCATTTCTTGCATTTGAATGTACACTAAGAAGGGGTTAGGATATATCACACACATCATTCAACTCAAATAAACTGAGACTTGTTGAATGGCATTATTCGACCATAATCAGATTGTCTGGTGAACAAATTACTGTCAAGATGAAGTTAAAGGGAAATAAATCGCAATGAAGCAAAAGTAGACTGTTGGGGAAGGGCTGAGCAGCCGCAACTGCTGCCTTTTGGGGTTATTTTGCAACTTCTCAGCTGTTTAGGTTTAGACTAGGCTGCTATTCTCTATTGTTATGAAAACATGGGAGAGTTATCTACACACATGTTCAATAAATATGTGGTAGGAAAAAAAATTGCTCAGTCAGAGTTGAGAAAAAAAAAGGATGTATAGACACTAAGTGGAACTGAATATCAACACATCTTAATATTCAAAATATGCATAATTTTGCTAATTATGTGACATCTCTGTCCCTTGAGATGTGATGACTCAGTCCAGACAGAAGGTCAGGTGTGTCAGCACAGCAGTTACATCTGTGCAGCACAGCATCCTGGGCTGTGTCAAGCTATCTTCTGGATGTCACTGGTCTCTTCTGTAGTCCTGCCAGATCCTCTCCTATCACCTATGGAATCTCCTGTGCTCAAAGTATCTCCTCTGTGTCTCCAGAAGTTCTGCTAAGAGATATTCACTACATGTCTCATCAAAAGCCTCTCTCCAAGCACCTTTCCATGTTTTTTATTATGTGATTTTCTTAATCCTTGGAACAAAATACTCTCTCACCTGATTTAGAGTCTTCAATTAAAACTGAAATTTCACTCTGTCAAGCTGTGATATATTTCCATATTGTTGGCCAGCTGATATCTGTCCACAGCTACAAGTACAAGTAATTCTTTGTGACACTTTAAATAATCTTTTTTATTTTATTCAGAGCTGGATAGAAAACTGAAAATAAAATAATGTTGAAAGCTGCTATGTCAGCCCAGTGAGATTTAGTGACTCAATCTCATTTTCTACTTTTGGCAGACTGATAATTTTTCCCTACTAATTTCAGCTATTTTAGTAATTTCATGAATCTAGAAATAGTTGAACATTTCAAATTTGCTCAAAAAAAATGGACAAGGAAGAAAATACAGCTGCCGTTGTATCTTATATTTTAGAATAAATTATGTAATATAGCTGATAATGGCTTACTGTGTATGTAATTACATAACTAGCACTGCTTAATTTACTTTAAAATTCTATGTTATAATATGACTCACTGCCATTAAGGAGAAAGTTTTGAAGTGTTTTGTTTTGCAGTATTGTGTGTTTTTGTTTGGTTGTTTGGGATTCTTTTAATTATCTACAATTTTTCTTTTAGTTACACATTAGAAGACATACCCACATTTCTTCAAATGACAAGAGATACAGGAAATATTTTGGAATCTGAAGTAAATTTAATAAAAAAATTATATGGATTATATAGTCAAGTTGAGTTTTATTATTAAACAATCATGGCCTCTTGTATTGAAGTGGAAGGATATATTTTAGCATCTTCATTTCTTTTCTTTGTTGTAGGTTTACATATGTAGGTTTCTCCAAAAGTACTGCATCCTATTTATTTCCATGAAAACTACAACAAATAAAGAAAAAGGATAATAGCACTAGTTGATAGAGCAAATTCTCAGCTACCAAACAGTATTTTTCAACATTGTCACCTCCATTAGTTATGAATTTTAGCCAGTGATGAACAAGGGCCTACATGACACAATTGTATACACCTGTACCAGAGTAGGAAGTGAACAATTGCCACTGTTGCCTCTGCTGAAACACACCACTGACTGCCTCACTGCACTTACATCCACTGTTTGGTCTCCGTAAACATTCAGCGAGCACCAATGAAGGTCAGTTGTGCACAGTTCTTTCCACATGAAGGAACTAAATGACATACTATTGTGACATACATACTTCCATGCCAGACACCAATATTTCAGTCTAACTCTTCGCTGCCATCTGGCACATGGCAACAAAATTTAACAGAACATTGGCAGGAAGTTTCAGCCTCTACTACCATAGCACCAGTATCTGCCTCTGACATTGTATGCTAAAATAATAAAATAGGGGGCATTACTTTCAGAGCATCCCTGCGTATGTATGTGCTCTTGGATTACTTTTTTTTTTTTTTTTGATAAGGTAATTAATCCTGAAATTTACACGACTGTGCTTTTAATAAGGTCTAATTTAGACAGAAGAGTCAAAGCTTATGGCTAACCTTAAAATAATTTAAAGACTTTCCAAGAGAATTTATTGTTTCTGTTCTCTGATATATTCTTTGTAACTTATTTCAAAGTCAAATTTTTAATGTCAGTCATTAACTCAATTACTAAATTACCACAAGACTGATTTAGATAATGAGTACTAATTATTTCTTTTTTTTTTTTCTAATTACATTTAAATCTCCTGTGTCATGTCTCCTATGCTATGTCAATAACAAAAAAATATGCATAGGCACAGTCTATAGCAAGAAAAATTGGGAATTTATTCTCAAAGGACACTCTTAGCTTATCAAATAATATTTCAGAGCTGAAGTTAGTGAATATAGGTAACAGAAATCAGTGTGGGTTTTTTTTACTCTTGTAGTCTAAAGTTTTTTGCTGTCTACTGTACTTGTACATGTATAGCATTAACATTGTAATCTCAGAAAGCCCGGCAGCAGTACATGCAAAATCCTGAGACTTGAGCTTCTCCCCAGAAAGCATACAGTTTTTTGATGAGAGACGTTAGTCTAGATTTATTTTCTTCAAAACACATCATCAGATTTCAACAGAAATGTAAACACTCCCATGAGACATAACTGACACAAAATCAAACCCTTTGTCTGTCCTAAAAAAAAATGTACATAGGTACATTCATTATTTTTGTATGATGATTAAGCGAGAATTTTGCCAATATTTCTTACATAATTTTTAAATTTGTATGTGAAGGTCTAGAGAAGTAAGAGATAGTGTGGGTTCAAAATTGATTGGGCTGCTTGGTTCAAAGTATTGCAGAATGATTGAAGTGGGAAGTGGGCTCCTGGGATCATCTGATTTTCAGTATGCTTCCAAAGTAATGAATCCTATTTAATGATGTTGGCCCATGACATCAGAGGTGAACGTTAGTGGTATGGCAGTTTAAACTTCCCAAGCACATTCTATTACATTTTGATATCATGTGACTGACAGCAGCAGAGGGGCAGTCTTGCAGCTGAGAATTTGCTCTATAAAATTATGTTAAAATGCCCAGCATATGTGAAGACATTCTAAGAAAAAAAGAACACAGCACTCAAGGTATGATTTCACCGCTTCTGAATACAGAGGTACAATCGTCTTCTGTAGTCCTGCTTGACTACATCTGATGCAAGTCAGGATGACAATGATATTGATTCTGTGGAGACCAGCTAAAAGGAAGGTAAAACTGCACTGGGCAAGGGATCTAAGGCAAAAAAGGCCAACCAAAAAGCTCTTCTTATGGCTTTTTTGAAGCCAACAAGGCACTGTCCCTATGCCAGAGCTGGAAGCTTGTGGGCAGGCTTCTTAGCTAGCAGGAGTAGAGCTGGCACTGCCCACTCTTTATCTCTTGTCTCATGGCTACTAGGCTATAAATAGCCCTGAGGGAGGGTGGAAGCTTCTCCCCACACAGCACATCAGATGAGAAAGAGTGCTGCTGCCCACCAACAGCCTGGAGGGAAAGTCAAGAGTGCAAGGACAGCCCATACTGCCTATACAGTACTGCAGTAGCAGGTGTGGGAGGTGGGTCAAGTGGCAGGGTGTTGTCCCTTTTTGCTCAGGTGACCAGCTCTCTTATTGGTAGTCTATGAGACTGTAGGTTTAACCATGCTCTCCACCAGACAGGGCTTGCCACGAGAGAACTCTGGCAACTCAGAGAACCTGACAAAAAATATGTCAGTGCAGGTCTGGCTGCAGGGAGTGCTTGAGCCTGCTGCTGCTGGGGGAGGGTGGCCAGGATTTCACCCACATGAGGTGTGAGCAGGTGGATGAGCTGCTCAGCCTGGTGGTGGAGCTCAGGGAGGAGGTGGAGAGATTGAGAGCCATCAGGGAGTGTGAGTAGGAGTCTGACCACTATAGTGAATTGCTGGTGACTCAGAGGGAAGAGAGCCAGGGAGATACTCTCAAAAAAGTGGTGTTCCCCCCATCCTGCCACAGTTGGACAGACCTGAAACTTGAGGAGGCTTGGAAAGAAGTCCCAGCTTGCCATCAAAGGTGCACCCCCTGCCTGTCTACCCCACTTTCCCAGGTCCCCCTAAGCAATAAGTTTGGGTTGCTTGAAAGCAATCACATTCCAGATTAATGTTGGTATTTGTCAGATAGCTTGGAAGATGTTTATCTACCTCTACAAAGATTTTAGACAGCTACACTGGAGCTTAGGGAGAAGTAATGTACAAAAGACCAGATGCTGTGATTCTTTAGACCTGAAGATATCTGATTTATCAACTCTACAACAGAATGAGTTTTTTGCTAGTATTTATTGGTTTCAGTTATGTCTTGGAAACTTAAAGAGCTTCAGAACACCAAACATCCAACTATTATATAAAAATATTATGATTCAGAAGAAATGTTATTTTGCCTATTCCACTATCCAGCCTGAAGAATGCTCTAGATTGGTAACCATCAGTCTTTTAACCATCAGTACTCCCATGTAGAGCATTCCTATTAAAGACAAGATTTGCCCAGAAAAAGATTAAATGAGAGGCATGTTGTACAATTGAAAGATCTGAAGAAAATGAGCAAACATCATAAAGATAAATCATAAAATGGATATTCAGGTACAAATAATGATTCTTTCCAGAGAAATTCAGATATAACACAGAAATTTCAGCTCTAAACACTTAGTCATATAAAATGTATCATCAGGAATGTTAGAAAGAATTGCTACCAAGTTAGTAGAGCCTATACTTGCTCAATATATTTTAAGATTAATGCTTATTTTATCTTGGTGAAGCCTATGTTCACAAGCCTTGATCACATGCCAGAATTTTGTTTTCCTATGAATCTGTAATTTGTTTTGTACACATTTTATATATGTATATATATATAATATAATGTAGATAGCTTTGTAAAATATTCTTTCTTTGAACACTATCTACTGTGAAACATAATGACATTTTTAAAACACTGATAAATGAGCCAGTGAAGGTGAATTTTTAAAGGACAAGGAGTTTTTCCCTGATAAATTTAAATTGAGTGATGTTATCAATGGATTTGATACAGCTCACTTAAAAAAAGTCACCAGAATTCCTTTCCGTGGAAAAAAAATTCTTCTATGTGTTGAGGTTCATTATTAGTTCCTACTAGAATAAAGACTCTTATATTCATGTATCTACTTCAAAATAAAGTTATAAGGGTAAAAGTCCAAACCTGATGATATATTTAATGGAGACAAAGGTGCTTCTATTGAAAAACGTCAGTCTTCTTCTGTATACTGGTAAACAGGACAAAGCAATGCAATTGTATTGGTCCTCACCTATTATATGTCACCATGCCTGTAAGCTTCTTGATTACCCACTTTGCATTCTGGAAGTGAACCTTTAACCTTCAGCTGTTTCAGAACTGAAGCAAAGTAACAAAATGTGAGGAATTACATCACTCTTCTCAGGTGTTTTTGAAATATCTTTTATCAGCTGGGCAGTGAAAACGAAATGGACTTATAACACTTATTTGTACTACGCCAAACAAGTTTTCTCATGTTACTAAGAACATTTTAAAATTTTCTAGACATTACAGTTAAGTTACTGCATGTATTATTATCTGTTTTATAGCAAATGTGCTAATTAAAAAAAAAAAAATGTTTTCAGGCAGCATGCACCATACTAGCAGATAGTACAAGGCCTGTTTAACAGCATTTCTAAAGAATTATTTAATCATTTTTCCAGTCAGTAACTTAATTTCTTTGTATTCATAGGGAACATATCTTAACTCAGATATTCCTCCCTCCTTTCCCTTTCCCTTTCCCTTTCCCTTTCCCTTTCCCTTTCCCTTTCCCTTTCCCTTTCCCTTTCCCTTTCCCCTTCCCTTCCGAGTAGGTACAAAACCTTGAGAAAAAAAAGTTAACAGTGTAACATTTGAAGGGTAGCATAGCCTAATATGCTATGACAGATTTAAATTTTGTCCTGAAGCAGTAAAACACATTGTCTCTCATATATTTCAGGAAAAAATATTCTTGATGACATCCTGACAATTTTCTACTGAAATACACTGATTGAATGGTGGAAAATCTCTGTTAATTCACCAGCATCAAGCAGGTAGAAAATGGATAATTCTATAAGGATTGCATTTTACAATTGGATAAATAACATCTATACTAGTTCAAAATGCTGAATAATGAGAATGTATCTCTAATATCTCCTTCTCTTCCCTTCCCTTCCCTTCCCTTCCCTTCCCTTCCCTTCCCTTCCCTTCCCTTCCCTTCCCTTCCCTTCCCTTCCCTTCCCTTCCCTTCCCTTCCCTTCCCTTCCCTTCCCTTCCCTTCCCTTTGTTTTTTTTTTTAGTTTAAATTATTTTACAGCAAGTTTTCAACTTCAAAATAAGTTCAGTGTTCAAGACAAGGTGGTGGAGTTCCTCTTTACATAAGAGAGCAGCTGGAATGTATTGAACTTCACCTATGGGAGGGTAATGTACAAGTGGAGAGCTCGTGGGTAAGAATTAAGGGGCAGGCTAGTGTGGGTGACACTGTTGCGGCGTATATTGAAGGCACCCTAATCAGGAGAAGGAAGTTGACGAGGCCTTCTACAAGCAGCTGGAAGTGGCCTTGTGATCTCAGGTGCTGGTTCTTATGGGGGACTTCAATTATCCAGATATTTGTTAGGAAAGCAACATGGCCAGGCTCACACACTCCAGACAGTTTCTGCAATGTGTTGAAGATAACTTTCTAATGCAGGTGATGGAGGAGCCAACAAGGAGTGGGGGGTTACTGGACCTTGTTCTTACTAATAAGGATGGGCTTGTTAGGGAAGTGAAGGTTGAAGGCAGATTGGGATGTAGCGATCATGAGATAGTGGAATTCAAGGTCTTGAGTGGATGAAGCAAACCAAAAATTATGATTGCTGTCCTGGACTTTAGGAGAGCTGACTTTGATCACTTCTGGGACCTTCTTGTAGCTATCCCATGGGCTCGGGCATTAGAAGGTGAAGGGGCATGTGAGAGCTGGTCAGCATTTAAACAGCATTTCTTCCAAACTCAGGATCAGTGCATCCCTGTGAGTAAGAAATCAGGCAAGGGTGGCAGGAGACCTATGTGGATGAGCAAGGAGTTAATGCATAAACTCAAAGGGTGGGGGAAAGTCCATGAAATGTGGAAAAAGAGTCTGACTACTTGGGAAGAACATAGGAATGTTGTCAGGGCCTGCAGGGATGCAATGAGGAAGGCCAAAGCCAACCTGGAATTGGATCTGAATAAGACGATAAAGGATAGAAAGGATTTCATTTTTTTAAGTATGTCAACAGTAAAAGATTGACTAGGAAAAACATGGTCCCCTACTGAATGAGGGGAGTGTTCTTTTAAAGGAGGATGCAGAGAAGGCAGAGATACTGAACGTCATCTTTGCTTCTGTCTTCACTGTGGGAACTGTCCCCTCCCCCCCCCTCCCCCACAGGACTCCTGGACCATGGACCGTGGGAGAAAGTGAGAGGGTATGGGGAATGGAATGGAAAGCCCCCCTTTGGTGGGGGAGGGGAAGGTCCAAGAGCATCTAAGGCAAGAAGGAGAATTTGAGTAACTACAAGCCAGACAGTCTCACCTGCACCCCTGAAAAGGTGATGCAACAGTTTGTTCTAGATGCCATCTCCAGGCAGTTGCAAGAGTGGAGAGTTATCAGGAGTAGTCATGAGGGGGAGGTCATGCTAAACCAACATGGTAGACTTCTATGATGTCCTTACTGGCTGCATGGACGAGGGGAGAGCATCACGGTATTTGACACTGTCTCCCACAACATCCTTATAACAAAGCTGAGGAAGTGTGGAATAGATGAGTGGACAATGAGGTGGGTTGAGAACTGGCTGACTGGCAGAGCTCAAAGGGTTGTGACTAGCAATGTAGAGTCCAGTTGGAGGTCTATACTTTGCGGTGTTCCTCAGGGGTCAGTGCGGGGTCTGGTCCTGTTCAGCATCTTCATTGATAACCTTGATGAGGGGATGGAGTTCACCTTCATCAATTTTGGTGATGATACAAAGCTGGGAGGAATGGCTGACATGGCTGCCATTCAGCGAGACTTGGACGGGCTGGAGAGTTGGGTGGAGAGGAACTGGATGAAGTTTATCAAGAGCAAGTGTAGAGTCTTGCACCTAGGGAGGAATAACCACATGCATTGGTACAGACTGGGGAATGACCTGCTGGAGAGGAGCTCTGAGGAGAGGGACCTGTGTGTCCTGGTAGATAACCAGGTTGATAACCTGGTAGATAACTAGGTTGGCCATGAGTCAGCAGTGTGCCCTGACAGCCAAGTAGGCCAATGGGGTCCTGGAGTGCATTAAAAAGAGCATGGACAGCCGGTTGAGGGAGGTGATCCTCCCCTGTACTCTGCCCTGGTGAGGCATCATCTGGAGTATTGTGTCCAGTTCTGGGCTCCCCAGTAAAAAAAAAAAAAAAAGACAGGGATTTCCTTGAAAGAGTCCAGTGGAGGGCTACAAAGATGATAAAGGTTGTGGAACACCTCCCCTATGAGGAAAGGCTGAGAGACCTGGGTCTGTCCAGGTTTGAGAAAAGAAGACTCTGAGAGGATCTGATCAACATCTAGAAATATCTAAGGTGTGGGAGGCAAAGGGTCAAGGCCAGACTCTTCTCTGCAGTGTGTGGTAATAGGATGAGGGAAAATGGTCACAAACTGAAGTATAGGAAGTTCCACACAAAAGTGAGTGGGAATTTCCTCACAGTGCAGTGACAGAGCACTGCAACAGGTTTCCCAGAGAGGCTGTGGAGTCTCCTTCCCTGGAGACATTCAAGACTCATCTGGACACCTTCCTGTGCAACCTGGTCTAGTGAGCCTTCTTTGTCAGGGGAGTTGTATAGATCTCTAGTGGTCCCTTCCAACCTCTACAATTCTGTGATATCACACCAAATTTTAAGATGACACAGGGAGCTACCAACCTGTTTGTCTTTGCTCTGTGCTGGGGAAGAGCACAGAATAGGTCCTCCTGGAAGTTATGCTAAGACAGATCGAAGATAATAGGTGATACAAGACAACTAGTGTGGCTTCCTCATGGTCAGGTCTTGCCTGACCAACCTAATGTCCTTCTGTGATGACATGACTGCAACGATGTACAGGGGAAGAGCCACTGGTCTAATCTATCTGGAGTTCACTAAGATCTTTGACACAATCCCCCATGAAGCAGTTACTTCTAGCATACATCTACTTCACCTAGGAAAGTTATTATTATTGTTGTTATTTTATATACAAAAATATTAATTAACATGTATATTTTACTAATTAGTTTGATCAATGTTTATTGTTTGCTTTTACAGAAAGACCAATATCATAGAATCATAAAATCACAGAATGGCCTGGGTTGAAAAGGATCTCAAAGATCATCTAGTTTCAACTCCCCTGCTGTGGGCAGGGTCGCCAGTCACTAAAACAGGCTACTCAGAACCACATCCACAACTTCTCTGGGCAACCTGTTCCAGTGTGTCACAAGCCTCTGAATGGACAACTTCCTAAATCTATCCTAAATCTCCCCTACCTTAGTTTAAAACCATTCCCCCTTATCCTATCACTATCAAGCTGTGCAAACAGTTGTTTCCCCTCCTGTTTATACATTCTCTTCACGTACTGGAAAGCCGCAATGAGGTCTCCCCAGAGCCTTCTCTTCTCCAAGCTAAACAAGCCCAGTTCCCTCAACCTTTCCTCACTGGAGAGATGCTCCAGCTCTCTGATCATCTTAGTGGCCCTCCTCAGGACATGTTTCAATATAAGTTTTATAAATTTACTATTAAATATAGGAATATAGAAATTACTTATCCAAAAGCTAAATAAATTGAATTCTGCTGTAGAATTCTTAAGCTGTTTCTAAAGCTTTGAAACAAATAAAATAATAATAATAATAGCAAACTTAATTGTCACCAACACTTTTTCTCTGAAACTATATGCAAACATTAACATGGGCAATATTTTTTCTTGGATTCTCTTCATATAATGTCTATAATTCTTTGTAGCTTGAAAAGGAACCTTCATTCATGCCACATTATATACTAATTCAAACTGTTTGAGAATTCTTCCTGCTGAGAATCAAAGGTTAATAGTAGAACTAAGATAACTAACAATTTTTATTCATCTATCTGACCAGATAAATTTTATGCACACATTTTAATAGAGCTTAATGAGGTTTCTCACAGTTTATAGGTTCTGGCTATACCACAGTAATTAGCATTGAGGCATTATTCACTTTTGTCTTAATAAGGGTTTCATTTTAGCCTTTGCAAGAGGTCCTGCTATTTTTTGCTTCATTGCTTTGCTTTATTGAACATTATACTACATGGTAAGCAATTAAGTATGATTGTGGAAGAAATTAAATCACAAATACTGCATTAATGGTCAGGTTTAAATCCATAAAAGCAGTGAAACTGAAATTAAGGTTGATACCATACTTTACTTCACAGTTCCTGTGAACTATGTCTTGTATATTTTTCAAGTACATTTATTCTTTTCATCTGAGTAGCTGGACACAATCTGTAGGAATAATGACAGTTTTCTATAAAATTCAGTATTTTCTTTCATTGTGAGTCTTTGAAGATCTGTAATCAATAAAACACTGAGATCTTGAATATTCAAAAACATGCTTTAGCAGATTGTTTGACAGTCTTAGCAATAATTTTAAAATAACTTATTTATGTATTTAACTAGAATTAATTTTTACAGTTATTTGCAGGTAATTTTCCAGTAAAGAAATAAGTTTGCATCAAGTAGTAATCCAATTGAACAAATAGGTATTATAGTGTCCTGCTAGAAATTTGTTTGAATTCTAAGACTGTTAAATGTCATTTCTATCATTCTGAGTGATAGATTTCACAGAATACTTCTGTGTGATACTAATTGGCAAATGAATTATTTCATCAGAGAATACAGTTTTCCAAATACAATTTTATAAGGGTCATAAAATGAGGAAAAAGGAAAGGGAAAGGGGAAAGGGGAAAGGGAAAGGGAAAGGGAAAGGGAAAGGGAAAGGGAAAGGGAAAGGGAAAGGGAAAGGGAAAGGGAAAGGGAAAGGGAAGGGAAGGGGAAAGGGAAAGGGAAAGGGAAAAGGAAAGGGGGAGGGGAGGGGACGGGAGGAAAAAAGAAAAAGAGAATTGTTAGAAAAAAAAGTTATAATTATGAAGAAGCCTAGGCAAAAATAATTAAATGAATAACAATTCTACTAATAAAATATAAGTTTTTTATAGTGGAATATAGATTTCCACTTCTGTGAAAAGACTTTCTATGAAACAACAGCAAATCAATGAGTATTTTGAATTTGTTCAAATTGTTTCCTTGAAGAAAACACTCCAAAAGATAAAAGGATAAATCTAAAGGCATCCAACTTCAAGTGGAATATTAACTCAAATAGTAAACATTTTATGGAGAGTAAACTCCTTAAATTAATGACATATCAGAAATTTTAGAAGATTTATAGAGGATTTTTTCCTTTGCTGACTAGCTCTTGGCTTATGTTCTTGGTTTCAGTAACAGAGGGTTTTTAGTGTTAGCAAGCACTTCTCCTGTCTGCTCCAGATGAAAAGGTTTATTTGTTGTTTTCTTTCTTTACTTCTTTCTTTCTTCTCTTTCCAGTCTCCCTGGGCCGTGACCATTCTTAGCACATTCAGTTTATCAAAAGGGACGGACCAGCTTTCCATTCTTTCAATCCTCAAGCTAGTAAGCAAGAGAAAAATAAAATACGGTATATATTGTCAACAGTCGCTTCAGAAAATGTTTCAGTGCTATGTACTATTTTGATCAGTGACCTCAATGTAAACTTCAGTGAATAAGGCATTCTCAGTTTTTCTCCCTCTCAACCAATCTCAAACTCAAATCAGTCTATATAAATGAATAAAAATGAATTAAGTGACATAATTTGTAAAAACATAGGTATAGTTCTAGAGATATGTTTAGATGTATACAAGTGAAAGTATAATTTTTTTCTTCTAGTAGCTAAATTATGTAACATAAATCCTCGCCTGTATTATATTAAGATAATCCTATTGTAGTATGTTTTCTATTCTTCCTCCGTAGTGAAGAGTGAAATGGTAGTACCTTCCAAACAGCAAATTAAAGCAATGTAAAATCTTATCTGAGCATAAATAGCTGGATCATTAACTGCATGTTCTGAAAGAGGAAAATTCACAGCTTTCAGGAGATTTTGATCACGTTGTGAGTTAGCTGGCTTGTGCAATACAGCATTTATAGCACTATATATTAGTTTATACTCCTCATATTCAGCAAAAAATTGAAGTCATATGGATTTATTACATCAACCCCAGCTTAAAATCAGTCAGGCGAAAGTTAATCGTATGGGTCTATTTATTTATTTATTTATTTACTTATTAAATTCTTAACTGTTGGAGAATATTTTCCACAGTTCAGTAATTCAGTAATTATAGTTATTACACTTTTAATTTGGTACAAAAAACAGGATAGACCATCTTTTCAAACTGCAGTGTTTAAGCTAGGATGTACAGAACAGTGTATATATGATATTGTCTTTCATATGGGTGTATTGACATGACAGAATAGTTAATTTTTTTCCAAAATTTGCAGATGGAATTAGCAGATGCTCTCTAGTGTTCGAAGAAATTTGCTTTTTCCGCAAGTTCAAAGTACAATTAACTTTCATCAAACAAATTTATTTTAATCAGTAGCACAATGACATTGCCAGAAAGCTTCATCTTTCCCTATTTTTCCTGTTAATTTTCTGCTGTTTGAAACTTAGTTTTGTTATGCAGTAAAATCAGGTAAAAGTAGAATTGACAATGAAAAACAGTTCTGGAATTTACCTCGTCCTGTGTCCTATACAAAGCAGGAAAACATGAGTTAGATAAGGTTCATTAGGACTTTGTCTTGTACAGCTTTGAGCATTCCTAAAAATTGATTCCTAAGTGTTGCTAGACATTCTCTTCCAGTGTCAGACCATGCTGAAAAATATAATTGATTTCTTGTTTTTAATATTTTCTTTGTTGGTGGTAGTGAACTTTGGTTGGTTGGTTGGTTTTGTTTCATATTCTCTAAGAATTCCCATTGTTGCATCTTGATACTTTTGCCTCTGGCATGCTCACTGTGCAACCAAGATTAAAATTTCATACCATCTTCCATGTAGCTAATATTTAGAAAATAGAAATCATCGATGACTCTCTTCTGTAATCCAAAGGTCTTCTCCAGGCTCACAAATCCAGTACCCTCAATTTGTCCTTGTGTATCCCTCCTTTGTCCTAGCGGTTCTGCATACTACTCACTACAGCTAGTCAAATCTATGCTTCAGATGCAGCCTCAAAACTGTTTAGCAGAAAGCAATTATTACTTCCCTAGACATAATGGCTGTATTTTTTCCTAAAACAAAGTAATATACGTTTAAATTTCATCATCTCCAAGTAGTGGTTGGATGTCAGCCAACTCTCTTGGGCCCACTTAACTTGCAATATTCTAACCCATGGGATACCTTCAAGTAGGTCCTTGAAGAAGTCAAAGTTTGCTCTCTTGAAGTCCAGGGTTGCAATCATAAATATTACCTTCCACGTAAGGTCCTGAAATGCATTATCTTATGGTCACTGCATCCAAGACTGACCCTGAACTTTTGCATCATCAACAAGTCTTTCCTTGTTTATAAGAACAAGGTCCAGTAATGCACCTCTCCCTATTTGCTCCTCCACGACCCATATCAGAAAGTTTTCTTCCATGCACTGCAAAAACGTCCCAGACTGTGCTTGCCAGGCAATGTTTATCTACAGCAAGTATCAGGGTGATTGAAGTCTCCCAAGAGAACTGATGCCTGTAAACATAAGGCTACTTTCAGCTTTGTGAAGAAGGCCTCATAAACTTTCCTTTCCTGATCAGAGAGCCTGTGATAAACACACACAACACTATCACCTATGTTAGCCTCCCCCTTAATTCTCACCTGTAAGCTCTCTGTTCATACATAATTTATCCCTAGGCAGAGTCCGATACATTCCTGTTGCTCTCTCACATAAGGAGCAACTCCACCTCCTCAGTTTGCTTGCTTTTTTTCTGAAAAGCACAAAGCCATCCATGAGAGCATTCCAGTTTGCAAGCAGTCCCGCTGTGTCTCTGTGTAATGAGGTCAATAACACACACTGATCTCCAATTCTTCCTGCTTATTCTCCATGCTGCAGTCATCGCTCCATAGACCCTTTGGATACAAAAGGGGAACAGAGGATGCAGGTGTTTCCAGAGATATGCAAAAGTATCTTGCATTGATAAATGTGCCCTTTAGCTGTCTGGCTGGTCATGGGAAGCAGTTAAGGAAAATTTGTTCTGATTTGCCTGATTTATTTCTCAGCTGGTGATTTATTTCCCATATTTCCAAAATGATGTGAGCAGAGATATTTTTGTCTCTAAAATTTAAATACAGTTTAAAGTCTGGAGTATTCAGTGGATAAAAAATTGGCTGTATGGTCATGGCTGGAGAACTGTGGTCAGCCATTATATCCAAGTAGAGACTGGTGACCAGTGGACTTCCCCAGGGGGCTGTCTTGAGACTGGTGCTCTTCAACATCTTTATTAACAAAGGCAGTGTGAACACGTGAACCCTCAGTAAGTTTGCTGATGACATCCAGCTGAGTGGTGCAGTTGACACAAGAGAAGGAAGGGATGCCATACAGATACTAGCCTAATCTAATGGATGACAACCCTGCCCATGACAGGGGATTTGGAACTAGATCATCTTTAAGGTCCCTTCCAAATGAATCCATTCTGTTATTCTATGATTGGTTTTCTAGATGTTGTATGACAAATTAATAATACAAAATATATTCCAGGCTTTTCATATTGATTATTATTTTAAATAACATAAGATTGAATACAATATAATACATTTGAAATCAACAAAATTTTAAAATACAAACTTCACTAAAATAAAATATTTGTCAGCGTGAGAATAGATGTTACACATAAACATACGTATTCCAGCAAATATTCTCTAAATTATTCTATGTATTTCAATTCACTGGGTTACCTTTGTCTTTATTGCCTTCAAATGAATTGAGATATATAAGAATACACATTCACAGAAAGCTAAATGAATTCATATATGAAAGCAGAAAAAAGAAGTTTTGTACAGATTATCAGTTAGGAAACCATATCACTATGGATAGGATTAATCAGAACATTCATTCAATTGAAGTTACACTAGACACTTCCTACCTCCATCCTCTTTCCTTCTGTCCCACGCTTCCAGCTCACCCCACGCTAGAAGATGTTCTGTGTGTTGCACTGACTTTACAGTGTCAATACTCCCCAGTTGCCAGTGGAATAAAGGTGGAAGATGTTCTAACAATTTTCAGCTTTATGAAGTTCTGCTTCTGCCTTCAGTGCAGCTTGAAAGAGACTGCTCTTTCTTTTTCTGCCTTTATGGTTTCTTTTTGTTTCTTTTTTTTTTTTTTTTTTTTTTCCTGGACTAGTTTTGAACAGCAGTTTTCATAGGCAGAGAGTGTGCAACCCTTTATTCTTTTTAAAAGAGAGCAATGACATTGAGACAGTTACACTGAAGAAATGAAATGGAGATGGTAGGTAGTTGTGAATGTGCCATCTGCTTCAGGAGCATCTCTCCCTGCTGCTGTTGGTTTAACATACTAATAAGATATCCTACTTCTTTTGAACGTCTTCTGTGTATAAAGGTTGGAAATCAGTGTTTTTTAACCAGGACAGATGAATTACAACTAAAACTTTTTAAGACAAGTTTCGAGGGGGAGCATCTAACAAATTTCATTGTATACTCTTTTTTTTTTTTTTTTTTTTAAATTTTCTCAAGGGAATTGCTAACCAGATACCTTAAATAGTGCTTTTCAGATACAACTGTGGCATGTTCAACCAAACCTGCCCTCAGGAGACATTAAAATCAGGTCCCAGTTTTGGGTTCCTGTTTTGAGGAGTTGCTGTTTCAAGCTGTGTATTGTGAATTCCTATCGGAATGTGCACAACAAAGCAATGCCCAACTGCAAGGCTCCCAATGATCCTTCACCACATCCTTTGTTTCTTTTTTCTTGATCCCCGGGGCTTCTTGGTCAGGAGTCTGATGTTTTATATATTTTCACCAGCTCAGGAATTTGCTCAGCTCCCAGGCAATATTCCCACAATAATAAAAACTAATTTTAAGGATTATCAAGGATTATAGTATACATTACTGAAATGATAGGAAAAAAATAAAAGAACAAAAATATTACCACATTTATACTTAGAAATGCAGAAGAGTGATTCAAAGTTTCTACAACTTGAGTAAAATCTTAACATTTTTATCCCATGTATTTTAGGACCTGTTGATTTTTTTTTCTTCTTTTTTTTCATGGTTGTTTATTTTTTGAAACAGTTAAGTAAATTTCTCTCTATAACCTGTTAGAAGAATATTAAAAATTTTGAAAAGTGATTTATAAGCCACATATGCCTTATAGAAGAAAATATACATATACATACACATATATATACATACACATACGTATTATATACTCCTCTGAAAGTAGACAGTGCATTGTCAGTTCATAGAATGGTGACATGTTGAAGAAAAAGTTCAAGACACAACTCTCAGCAGGTAAAGCAGGTGTGTCCAACCCATGGGCTACATGTGGTCTAGCACAGTCTGTTCTGCTCTCTCCCCCTGCCTCAGGACATCATGATGGCAGCTTTCTCCACTGAGCAGCCTGACCTAGTCCCAGGTGCATATCTATTGCCCAGTGACAGTCAAACATCAGTGTGAGATTGGCACCATCAGGACTGAAACCAGGGCAACAGGGAGGATATAGTGCCATGCTAATTCAAGATATGGTAAATAAATATTTGCTTATTGATACATTGTCCAAACACAGTCCTATGAATAGGGAAAAATACGTGTTCTTGCTTTCTGTTTTGACAAAATTCAATTTTCAAATTGAATTTACAGAATTCAAATCAAATATTCAACTCAAAAATCATGTCTCATTACTAAAATTTTGTAAGATCTGTTGTACCAGAGCAGAATATCTCTCACTTGTTCATGTTATTACTTTTTTGCAATATGCAATTTTGTGAAGAACTATTTCAAAAATCTCTGTCAAACACTTTGAGAACTCACCACACCCACCACTATTCTCCTAGATAAGTCAGAGTCCTATCACAGAAAATGCCACAGAAGCAAGTTTTGAGCCATGAGAAAAAAAACAGCTCTTGTCTTTCACAATACATCAACTATATTATATATTTTATATATGACATAATTCTTCCTCGCTGAATGTGGTCCAGGCATGCCAAAAGATAAAGTGATGTGTATTGTCTTTTGGGATAGGAAAATAATAAACCTCCAGAATTTCCTGGAACGAAAACAAACCATCCACTCTGACCACTGCGTTGCAACGGTGTACGAATTGTAGGCTCAAACTTCCAGTGTCAGACCAAAGAAGAAAATAACCTTTCTCTTGCCACATGATAAAGTCAGGTCCAAATACTAATTTGAAGACCATGAAATACTAATTTGAAGACCATGATGGACGAGAAGCTGGACATGAGTCGGCAGTGCGCCCTTGCAGCCTGGAAAGCCAACTGTGTTCTGGACTGCATTAAAAAAGAGGTCACCAGCAGAGAGAGGGAGGTGATTGTCCCCCCTCTACTCATCTCTTGTGAGGCCCCATCTATAGCACTGTGCCCAGGGCTGGGGGACCCAGTACAGGTAGGATGTGTAGCTCTTGGAGCTGGTCCAGAGGAGGGCCACAAAGATGATCAGAGGGCTGGAGCACCTCTCCTATCAGGAAAGGTTGAAGGAGCTGGGCTTGTTCAGCTTATAGAAGAGAAGGCTCTGGGGAGAGCTCACTGCAGTCTTCCAGTACTTGAAGGGAGAATATAAACAGGAGGGGGAATGCCTGTTTACGAGGTTTGGATAGTGATATGACAAGGGGAAATGGTTTTAAATTGAGACAGGAGAGGTCTAGGTTAGATATTAGGAGGAAGTTTTTCACACAGAGGGTGGTGGCACACTGGAACAGGTTTTCCAGAGAGGCTGTAGATGCCCCACCCCAGAAGGCATTCAAGGCCAGGCTGGATGTGGTGCTGGGCAGCCTTCTCTAGTGGTTGAAGGCCCTGCACATGGCAGGGGGGTTGAAACTAGATCATTATGGTCCCTTTCAACCCAGGCCATTCTATGATTCTATGATTCTATGAAACACATTTTCAGTCCTGTCTGGACTGTCCTAGTAATCTCACTCTGTAGTCTGTATTTTCACCTTCTGAATTCCATCTGTGCAGGATAAAAGATGGACTGCATAGTCAACATTTTCATTGCAAGAACACCATCATAGCAGCTGTAAAACTGTGCATTACCTCTGCTGGTGCAGATTTTTATGAGTGCATCTTGAAAGCTGTTGTTCGTTGCTGGTGAAAGTGCATAACTAATGGCCATGACTATGTTGAAAAACAGTATTTTGTCACTGAGAATTTGCTATACTAAATTGTGTTACTGTACTCTTTGTATCTGTTGTAGTTTGCATAGAAATCATGGAATTGTAGAACAGTTTGCATTGGAAAAGACATATAAGATCTCCTTGTTCCAAACCCTTCACTATAGGCAGGGATACCTCCCTCTAGTCCAGGTTACTCAAAACTCCATCCACCCCAGCCTTGAATGCCAACACAGTTGGAACAGGTCCAGAAGAGGGCTACAAGGATGATTGGAGAGCTACAGAGATTATCAGAGGGCTAGTGCACCTACCTCTTCAGCACTGAGAAGAGAAAGTCTGAGCTGACCTTATAGTGGCCTTCCAGTACCAGAAAGGGGCCTACAGGAAAGATAGGAAGGACTTCTTACAAGGGCATGTAGCAACAGGTCGGGGTTAAATGACTTTAAACTGGAAGAAAGTAGATTTAGACCAGATATCAGGAAGAAAATATTTTCAAGAAGACCATGTTGCCCTGGGAAGTTGTGAATACCCCCCTGGAAGCATTCTAGACAAGGCTGAATGGGTCTATGATCAACCTACTCTACTTTCAGAGAGATTTAAATAAATTTTAAATTTTTTGCAGTCAAATTATAACTTAGAGTATTTTTGTAGTATACCTTACTATGAAAGGCATGTACTGTTTCATCCAGTGTATGATTCTGTCTCTGAAGTGTGGTAAATAAAATAAACATCTAAGAATCTTATCACCAACAGTATTGTATCTTTTAGAACAAAAAGATTATCCTTAAACTCTATATTTTCTTGACAGGAATCATTAAATAATAGTGTACTGGATTTTAGTCTCAGAGAATGTTCTACTTACATGATCATCCAGATGAGTATTCAGTCAGATTTGTAAAGAGCATGAGAAAAGCAGAATTTTAGTACATTATACATATACATAGCAAGTTCTTAAATTATCAAATGTTGAGACAAGATCTGGGAGAAATAGCAGATGTCTATAATAAAAATTCTGCCACAGGTACATAATTTGGTCACTTCCAGGGTCAGACAAATACATTTTTAAATTGCAGTTTTGTGCCAGAACATTTAACTTTTATGATACGAATGCATTTTCTTTACTATTAAGCTTCCAACATAGGGGGTAAATAAAAATTTTATCTCTGCCTTATGCTTTCTTTTATCTTTGAATATGTAGAGTGTCTGAACAATTGTGCTCTCAGTTACTTACCTTCACGATATAAGATAATGCAGTTTTATTCTTAAATATATCAAAATTTGTTGTAGTGATAGAGTTTCCCCATTTCTTTTGGCATATATTTCTGTATTTTTGCAATAGCATTCTAATACAGTGAGGGAAAGCGTATTTCTCTCTCCATAACACTAGTACAAATTTTATTAGGGTTTGAAGACAACTATAAAAATCTTTTATTTCTTGGATGCTGTAAATATTCACTACTTTTAAGAATATAAGCCTTAAAACATCAAATATATATCTCAAATTCCAAATCAAAAAATAAATTTAAAATCTGAATTTGCCTGCATTGGTGATAAAGTTGTTACAGTTCTTTAAGTGCTGAAGTACTGAACGTTTAATCTCAAAGAAAAACACAGTTGGGATACAGAACAATAATTCTACAAATCCTTAAGTACCAAAACTCATGTCCTTGACTGCTGCATCACAGAAGATCAGATATGTCTTATCACTGAATTCTGCAAAGAGTAGTAGAAAGGATACAAAACAATGGAGATTCCTAAGGGATGTTATAAGACTGCTTCCTCCAGCAGACTCTGGCATTACGTTTCTTCCTTATTGAATCTTGGAGCCAGCTTTGTATTTAGACGCTGAAAATTTCTGTCCTGGGTTGACAGATGTGGCTGCTGTTATCCTGTTTGTAGGTTTATCAAGAAGGAAAGATGAACACATATCCTGGAGAGATATGCGTGCAGGCAGACACATAGAGTAGGATGTTAACAAAGTTGGCTACAGACTGCTGCAGACAGACAACAAGAATTCACATGAAATTGAAGTAAAGATGCTTCTGATCCTCCTCCCTGCCTTTGTGGAACAGAAGTTCACTAGTGAAAGTATACACTGTCACTATCCACACTCACAAGCATGACTACGGTTGCAGATTTCTAAAATACAAACAAGGGCCTTCCATCTTTCTATTATCTCTGCCTTGACTTTGAGCTCCACCCAAGGTCACCACATACCTGCATTCCCCAAGATATTTTGCATACATACAAGGAAGCTTGAATAAAGAAAACTTAGAGCTCATTCTATCTCTTTGGAATAATATGGAAAAATAAATAAATAAATAAATATATAAATAAATAACCCTGACAGTCTGTAAAGCCTAGAGTTATAAGGCGGCCTATTATTTGCCTCATTAAACAATTTTTTTTTTTGTTCTTCCCATAGAGATTGAAAGAAATTCTAATACATGTCAGTTGCAGTAGGAGAGACAAATTTTGATTGCTGGATAAGAACAAGGAGTGGAGATTATAGAAGTGTTACCTTTCATGGGTTTTATATCAGTGTGATGCACTTGTTTCTTCCCAAGTTTTGCTTTTGTTTCTTTTTATCAGTATGTTGTTACTAGAAATAATTGTCTACAATTTTTAAAACTTATACTACGTATTGATTTAAGTCTTTCTATGATCCTCTTTTGCAGTGCAATGAGCTAGCAAATATTAAAAAATGAAAACAAAAACAAAAAAAACCTTTACATTACATTGACTTAATAATATAGTTTCCAAAAAGACTGCCTCTATTACTCTTTCATTTCAGTTTTCCACAGTCTAGCAATAGCCATCATTCAAGTGCCAAATATAATGTGTCTACTGAAATTATAATGCAGGAATTATGCTCAATAGGGATTCATAGCCTATTCTATTATGATATTATACTGTTACTACGAACATAAAAGACATAAAGATCAGTTGCATAGTGAATGCATCCACTTAAAATTCCTTAGAGGAATTTTCACAGTGAAGAAGTTGTAATTTAAGAAGAAACTCATTGAATTGAAGAAAGCTATTGTATATGCAGGTTTCCCCAGAAGCAAGCAGCATTGCTAATGAATTGGGAAAGCTGCTATTCTCCATTATTTTGCATTAGGAAGCAATAAAGAATTGAACGCCTTAATGCCACTTATTTCAGGTCCTTTCTATCAACTGCCAGCTGTTAGGTAAAGTAATTACCACAAAACCCCTACATCCTGAGTTACTAAGCCCAGAAAATTCAAAACAAGAATGCCACGTTGATAGGTAAATAATCCCAATATACATGAGAAATCCTCAATAAAAACAGTGGCTTTTTCCTGGTTTATGCTAAAAGATATGGAAAACAAAAAGTAAATATTGTTTTCACATGTCACCAAATTTACTACTAATACTGTAATCAATTCTTCATCAAGTAGTTACAATCAAATTGCATCTGCCATGGAAAAGTAAAGATGAAAGCTTTGACTTTATTTTGGTGGTAACATAGGAATTCTTGCTAATAGCTTTATAGCTCATGTAACAACAGTGGCAAAGCACACCTGGATGCAAGTCAGCAATGCTTGAAGTTGATTTCAGTAAAAGTTCTTCAACGTAATCTGCCTTGAACTCTGAACCCTCTGGCCAATTTATAGTGTAAGAATTCTGGAACTGTGTTGGAAAAAAACAATTTATATGTGATATCTATGAGTTCCTGAGTTTGTTTTCTTCTGATATTTCTTCTAAATAAAAACAATTCAGATTTCAGAGATAAATTCAAAGCAAAAATATGTTTAATAACTGGAACACAATTTTTCTCCCTCCCACTTAAGTCTTAGAATGTACTCTGCATGTCTTATCATGATCATTGTCAAAGTCTTACAAGCTACACAAGCTACACATTCCATACTTACTAGTAGCTAATAATAATTTTAAATTGTTTGTCAAATAGTTGATTTGTAACTGTTGCAATAGGGTTTTCAGGCTAAATCAATGATACAGAAGTTGTTTTTGTTGTTGTTGTTGTTGTTTGTTTGTTTGTTTTGTTTTGTTTTTATGTAGCTCTTTTTTAAAACTTGTAATTTGCTTACTTTTATTTGCTTAATGAATATTTACAGCCATTTGGGTTGTGAATATTAACTTTAGATTTACAGCTATTAACAAAAAGCAAAAAGAAAACACATGCTATCCCACTGGACAATGTGAAAATATATTCCTGTATAGTGACAGACTATTTTTATTTAATAGTACTAACTATTAAAGAACATATGCAAACTCATGAAAGCACATAAATATTGTTATCTGGATATATCTAATGATATGGCTGTACAACTTATTGTACATAGGTCACTCCAAAAGTGATGTCCTTTGTTTATTTCCATGGAAACTACAACAGATACAAAAAGGACAATAACAATATTTCATAGAGCAAATTCTTGGCTACAAAACACTATTTTCAACATAATCACTACCATTAGCTAATTCACATGGACTAGCTGATCGATATGCTCTTCATTTCATGGTGTGACAGCTACACATGGACATCTGGAACATGGTTTCTCTTTCACATTGCTGTCACCACTGTTAAAATGCACCACACACGAACTCAGTGGGCTCACATCCACTGTTTGGTCTCCATAAATGTTCAGTAAGCACCAGTGAATGTCAATGAGGGCAATTCTTTTATGTATGAAGGAATTCAATTACACATCTTTGCTTTATGTGTATTTCTACATTAGTCACCATTTTGTCAGATTGCCCCTCTGCTGCTGTCTGTCTAACAGCAGCAAAATGTAATGAAATATTGGTTGGAAAGTTCAACCTCTACTGCTAAACCACCATTTCTGACTCTCACATTGTGGACTAACATAATAAAAAAAGAAGGCATTGCGTTTGGATCTGTATATTATCCTTATTGTACAGAGAGGCATGCACATCATGTATAAATCATGCATATTATTTTGCTGAGTATACACATTTAATGGTATATGATACCTACATTTTCTTTTTCCACAGATTTAACAGTATCTACTTAATTGTGTCTCTGATAATTTTACCAAGCTTATAAATGCATTCAGAGCATCTACATTTTTGAAATCGTCCTTAGTAGACCACATAACTACTTAAATGCTGACACCATCCTTTAAACATTTAACATTAACAGTTTTATCTTTAACATTCCCTTAAAATGCATCTCTGGAGGTAATCAATGAGTTTGATTATTTGTGTTTCCTCAGTGTAAGACAAAATTCTTAATAGGGATTGTTCATGTTCACTGGAAATGTTTCAAACTGAAGGTTCTTTTATGTCTAAATTGAATGTCCCTTAAAATTGACATTGTGAAGGTAAAGTGCATAGCACAATAGTGAAAAAAATCCCAGTGGAAACAGAATAATTATTTGTAATCATTAGAACATGCAACTCTTCAGAGAAGTACACAGAAAACACAGGTGTACAAAAAGGCTTTTATTTACATAGGGATTGAAATAAAAATACAATTTTCTGCTTGAAAAATGTTATACATCATATTGCCTGAAATAACTACATTTAATGAAACAAAATGAATAATAAAACAGTGTTTAAATGAAGCCAGAATTTATAGGCAAAACATCTGTTACTGTAATTTCCAAAGCTGAGACTATCTGGAATAACCTTCAAATCTTCAAATTCATTCTGTTGTTTTGCAGTCTTCCTATTAGAAACACTGCATGTGGCATGTAGGCTACAGACTTTGCTACTTTTTTTTAATAGGTGTTTGGGGAAATTAGAATAAATATTCCTAATTGAAATTTAAATGCTTTGTGTATCTTTTTTTTTTTTTGTCCTATGCATTTCTGAAAGAAATAACATTAATTTAGCATTGGTATACTGAATTATTGATAGTGATTTAACAGTGACAATATTGAGCTGCAGTGTCTAAACAAATTAAGAAGGGTTAGGAATATATATCCTGCATTGAATTCTTAGGATCTGATAATTATTACTGTTAAACAGTGTCCCTGATAACAAATAAGAGTTGAGTGATTTCTCTCTCTCTCTCTCTCTCTCTCTCTCTTTTTTTCTGCATATTTTACAAGCATTTTATTCTCCATTCTTCACCCATTTTACAAGATGGGGAGAATTTGTTCTTATAACTTCCTTGTCTCTCTTAAACCAACTTTTAATTTCCATCTATATTTATAAAATGCTTGCATTAACTTGACAGATAGAAAGATAATTTTTGTGGTCCTTGGTCCTTGCAAAATGTTAACTGTAGAAAGACATTTTTCTACCTTCATTGAAGTTATTATATTCAGGTCCTTGTTCAGGACTGATGACATCTTGCTAAATGTTATGATTATGAGCCAGTTATCTTACCATATAAATAATGAGCAACTCAAATGCCCCTTGAGCTCTAATCCTCATAACCCCACACGATCTCCCGAATTCCTCCTAAATATTGTGAAGTTTGAGTGACTGTAATCATGGGGTGGATTATATGCAACGATCATTGGAAGTTAGTTCTTGAGGTATTCACTTCGTAAGAGATGGTAAACTGGGGAAACCTAGATGGTAGTAAAAAGTGGGGAAGTTTGGTCTGCTGACTCTAAAATAGAGTGGAATAGAGTGTAAACAGCACAGCCAGGCTCTGTAATAACACTGCAGGGATAAGAACTTGATGGTTCTGTGGAAATGATGAATAGTCACATTGAGTCAGCAGTTTTTCATTTTATGACATAACAAGTGCAACAAAGACATGTATGGGTAAAGTCTCTAAAGCTCCACCTGAAAATAGTATAAAATAGGCTAGAGATAGGAGGAATTTTGAGAATCTAGGGGAAATATAATAAAGAAGAGGATGTACTCTTTGTTAGGCTCTGGTAATAGGACAAGGGGAAATGGTTTCAAACCAAAAGAGGGGAGTTTTGTATTGGATGTAAGGAAAAAGATTTTTACAATAACCCCTCAATGCAACATTCATTTATTCAGATGCTACAACTGTGCTGGTTTTTGTAGAGCATATTTGTGCCCAAGAATACATAGTGTCCATGTTTTCCATCAGCAATAGACCTCAGTACAACATCTTTGTATATGTACAACATCACAGATACAGAAGACATTTTCCTACAATACTCAAATAGTCAAGAAGACATGATTTTTTGCTTTTAATGGTAATATAGATGCAGTAGCTCATCATCTGGATGATCAAGAGTATATATTATGAACCTAATTTAACAGTATCTGGCACCAAATCAAATATGAAATTGTGTGTTCTACAGTGATATTAACATCAGGATCTCTGAATAGTAGTAAATATATCAGTATGGATGTATATGGAATTACAAAACTGATGAAGCACCAGCAATAACTGAAAAGAATGATTCTGATCATCTTGACAAAATAGTTTTTTCTGAACAACTAACTTCCAGATTTCTCATATTAGTTCAAAATCTACTTTTAATGTTTTGCCTGGCTCATGCTTGGGACTTAGTCACTGACTCAAGTATAATGGTGAATTAGGAACTGGTGACCATTGTGCTAATGGAGGAATGCTATAAACCTACCAACATAAAAGCAGAATGTTAACAAAAAGTCTAATATAAAAAGAAGCATAGTATATAGTATTTTATGGGCATTACATTTTTGTGAATGACATTAATAAATCCTAATTATCTCATACTACACCATTCAAAGATCATATGTTTTAAAGATTTTACTTTTTTCTCTTAAGAATTTTCATTTTATCATTCATTCTTAAATTTCTGCATAAAACTTCTTGGTACTAAAAATGTATCAATCTAATGTATCATATAACTAAAAAAAATGTAATTAAAAAGATATAATGGTAAAATACGACAATAATAGAGCAAGTGCAAATTGAATCAATAAAGATATTACTCTATTTATTTATTTTTCTTAAGATTTCTTGTAGTGTGGCTTGGATTTACGACTCATAAGTTCTCTAAGTTAAATATAAGGAAATCAAAAATGTGAAGAGGATGTTGATTTTGTCAAGATGATCTTTTCATAGAACATTAGGCATTGTTTGTTTACCTATTTTAATTTATAGATTTATTTATCTGCTGCCAAAGGTTATATGTATATATATATATATATATAATATACATATATATATTAGCTTGATGTAGCCTTTCCTGAAGGGACAGAAAAATGCTGAGAAGATTTCACGATGCATGCACATATGTACACAATAGCACTATAGTATATACATCAAGAGTGATTGCCTTCATCTTCGGTTACTTGACAGTTCAAATGTTATATAGTCTTTTGTCATACAATCAAGTCTTTCCTACCCTTCTCTGCTTATCAGGCACTTCAGTGCAGCAGAGTGATAGAACTATTGAAGGGTCAGCTACCTGATAAGGCTTTTAAAGGAGAGCTTTGTCTGGAAAAAAAAAATAGAGTGCCAAAGCTTTCAAGAAACTGATGGACTGGAACTGTATTGAAAAAATAATGCAAAACAGACATAATCTATATTTCAGCACCTAAATGTCTACAAGCAGCAGAAAGCATCATTTCTTATAGAGCTAGTTTTCAATATCATAGAAGTATTCAATTAGCTGCAGAAATTTAATAGTATTCTTATTCTTGTAAACCATAGGAAATACTTTAAATTAAAAAAAAATCTATTTGATATTTATAGTATGGATACGCAATTTTTGGCAGCTTCTCCTCTGTCTATAAAATCTCCATTACAAAGAATCATGTTTCTAGCATGTTGTTCTTAGTCCATTTCTAGAAAAAAAGGAAACAAATAAGTTTCTTTTTAAGATGATATACAGATTGCTACAAATATATGACCAATCTTTTACATTTCATAATATTACAAAATAAATAAATAAATATGAAAATAAAATAAAATAAAATAAAATAAAATAAAATAAAATAAAAACTCTTGGATGTACATCAGTAAAGATCCTACAATCTGATCTTTCTTCTTTATCTTATGTAGATTTTCATTTTTATTTTTAATTCGATGTTGCTCTTTTTTTCTCATTTCATGTAGGATAAATTATTTTCTTTCTTTATGATTTATCTTTTTTGATATTAAAATAAATATAATAAAATTCTAGTAATAGTATTGAAGGAAAGTAAAAATGATTTTGTGTATTACTTTATTGGAAGATTATTGTACTGTATTGATCTTTTAAAGTCTATTTTTGTCTTTACATTAGTAATGTTAAGATTAATACCTACTGAATATTCATAACAAAAACAGTATGTACATTTGTGTTCTAAATATTCAAACACATCTTCATTTGATTATAAAATACCCTTAAATCATTGTCTTCTAACTGTCCATAGACATTCTTGAGTGTGTCACCTGTTGAAGGTCCTCACATATTACACATCTTAAAATGCTGTTTGGCATAGAGTTAACTACCACACATTGCTATAAAATGATAGTACAGTTGTCATATCATCATCAGGGTCAGCAAATGTTAGTTTTATAATGGGCCTAGTCAGAATATTAGACAACAGAACTATTAAATCCCTGCTGTTTGGCTAATCCAGTAAGTCTTCTATAGCCTTGTAATCAAGTAGGATGCACTTTACGGTATTATTGTTCTTGCCTAATGTGGTCATTGCTCAAAGAATGGAAATACTGTACAATTAATTTCTATGTTAATATTTTTAACATTTTTTCATAGCTAGCACAGCTAGTTGACTTCAGAAGAAAGAAAAAAAATCTGATTAATCTGATTACACTGGTGTAAAAACACCAATTGCATTCCTTTTATTTGTGTTATTTTTTATTTTTTGTAAGTCATGTTTTGTATGCTGAATGTTTTATTTTGATAACACTGCATTTGTAAAAGTTGATGACTGTCAGTAAACATATTAGCTAGTATGTTATATGTTGAGAAAACCTAAAAGAACAAAGCTTAATAAAGGTTAGGGCTTGAGTGTTTCTTCTACTTTCTTTGAAAGTATTATTATTTTAATGAAATTATAGCCGTAGGAATCAAGACAAATATTGTCACTAAATTTTTAAAATTAAGACAGTTTGAATTGTCTGCTATCCCTTAAGTAAAATAAAAGAATGTAATATTGAAATTCAATATTATGCCTTTTTTTGACAATATATTTCTTAGGACTCCGAAGATCAGTAGACTAGTTAGCAAAATTTAGATACCTAGGACCAGTTACAAGTGTGAGAAACTGTGAAGGACAGAAACTGCTTTTACTTTTGTTGTCTCAAAGCTTGCTTCATGAGGCCTTTCTGGCTATAAGATTCTAATTGACAACTGCAAATCATCTAAATGGTTGTCATGGTGCCTCAATGTCTCTGTTTGTGGTTGTAAAGATAAGCAGAAATAGGGGCAAGTAGCCTTTTTTGGGGTACGGCTTGGAGAAGCTGATCACCGCAAAGGACGATAATACTTGCACATGACACCGAAGGTGCTACTCCCTGTTGATTTATCTGTTGGGCCAGATGTGTTGAGTGGGCATAAATCAAACTAATGCCAGAACAGGGAGGCAGCTAAACTTGTCTATAAGAAAGCAGGACAGACATCCTGTTGTCCCAACAAGATAACCAAACAGATGGCTCTCTTATAACAAAACACCCACAGGAATGGGGAGGAGCTCTCCCCCTTCAAGGTTTGAAAATTTACAGCAAAACTGACCCTTAGATTTAATCCCCTTGATAACCAGAGTTTGAAATGTGATGAATATGCATGTGCTATACCTTTAAATATGTATTCATTTCTCTCTTTGGTGTGCATGTTTGGTGGAGTGATCCCCCATGTACCCAGCTCTGTAACAGGGGGGGAACAGCTGCTTGACATAACTCATTGGTGTGTCAAGTTGCTCGGTCGGTTTTCTCGTCACCACTAAACCAAAGACTTTGAAGAAGAGACTTTCCTGAGGGAAAAACCTCTTTGGAAGAACCCCCCCCCCCCTCCCAGCCCCCCCCCACGGTGTCTGCTTGCTGTGAAACTTCTTGGCTTTCTCCCATCCCCTGCAGTGACCAGACAAGTTCCTGAGATCAATGGACTAAGGACCTCGCTGGATCCACGGTGGTGATGCTCTCTCTCTCTCTCTCTCTCTTGCTTTCTGCCAAGTCTCCTTGCATTTCATCTCTTTTCTATTGCCCACCTTCCCTTCCCCATATCCCTAAGCAACTAGTTATTGTAATGAACTGGTTGGGCTAACATTTGACCCACTGTGTCTTAATCTCGCCATTGGATATACACATACATATAAAGAACCTCATCTCCCTCCTTTATATTGGAGTGTGACAGAAACTTGAAACACTTAAGGCAGCAGTTAAATGAATAAGAAAACATATTATGAATTTTAGCATCGACAAACAAAGAAAAGAAGACAGTGGATGAAAATTGAAATTATTAATATAACCCACAAGAATTTCATTTAACATTGCTAGCCAGGAAAATAACCTTGGAGTTAATGTTAGCAGCTCAGGAGAAACTGCTGTTCTTTGTACAAATGTGATAAAACATCACCCTCAAGACATTGAAATATGTCCCAACACATGTGTAGAAATGAATTGTTCAAATAATATGATGATCTTATGCAAACATGATTGCATCTTTTAAAACATTTGTGTATATTGAACAAGTAAGAATTTAAAGACATTCCATTAAAAGCATAGCAACATGAACAAAGAGCTGAGAAATCTTTGTAAAACTGAACTGATTTTTTTATTATCTTTTTAAATATCTTGGAAGAACAGAGCAGGGTTAGCATATTAAAAATAAAAGGTGAGCACGATGGACAAAATATACCAGAATATATTTTCTACCTTCTGGAAATAAAAAAAAATAAAAAAATAAAAAAATAAAGCAGCAAAACAAACAACCAATAATAACAGTGGAATTAAAGTCTGAGGAGTTAAAAAGATAAAAAATGTATTATCACATGCACTCTTTAGCTGAGTATAAATTTTGTTACAATGGGAAATCAACACACATATACAAAAGTAAATTTTAAAATTAGTCTGGAACTTGTGTAGTTTTGTTTTTGTATTTTAATGTGTTTTAGCTCATTTTTTTCCTCTGTGTAGTGTATGAAATAATTTTATATGTCTTACAATGGCAAAGATTGAGATGGAAAGTTAAATGAACCTGAAAGAAATGCTGAGTTTATAAAAATTCTTTATTAGATCACAAATTTTCTTAATAACACTACTGTAAATTTATATACAAGAATATGCAGAGTTTTAATTAATAATTAAAGTCCAGGAAGCATTATTAACTTTCAAGCTTCAAAAATTAGAAGTTTATATTTCAGATAGAAATTATGATGAGACTTAATGTATGTTGCAGATTATTCCGTATCGTTCTACTGCAGTGTTCTTCATTTGTCTAAAACATTTGCTGTTCACTTTTGTTGTTGGTAGGATGTTGATGAAATATTGGACAATGTGGCTTCTATGTCTGATCCAGTATGGATCAAACATATATATCCTGTATATCTATAAACATTTCTGTTAAAATGCAACTGTTAAAGTAAACTAACAAAGCACTTCTCAGAGTATTCAAACTTCTTTGATGTCTTCTGTTTCTTCACATTCTCCTGATGTCACAGATCTTATGAGTGTAACAGCTTATCAATAAAGCAACATTAAACCCCTTGCAAAGGCGATAAGATTATTTAGATTTCTTTTCCCATAAGAAACACATAAGAAATCATGCAATCATTGAAAGTTTTTCTGACTGCTCTAAGTCCTGACTTCCAACATAATCCAGCCTGTGTTTTATTCAGATGTGCAACTGAGTGTAAGGCATCAGTGACACATGTAAAACTCCACTCTGATTTACACTAGTAGTCTAGGAGTTCACTTCGCACAGCAACTTCAGTTTTTATGCTTCCACATGGACTCATCATATCAGATACATAGCGTGAGGAACAATTTAGTTTTACCTAAAAGCTGTATAAATCTGATTTAAGTCTTTTGCCTTCTGTTCATTTAATAGACAGTGGAGAAACAAAAAATTAAGGCCACAGACCTTTATAATGTATTTTAGATAGCTACTTTTAAATAAGATAATCACTTGTCTGTCTTATTCCACTGACTGTAGTAGCTTAGTTGATTTTCATGACATCTAGTCCAAGTTAAACACTCAGTTTTTCTATTCCTGATTTAATGTTTTTTTAATGTTCTTTCTTCTTCCATTCTACCAGTTATGCTCCTTCTCTCCCTGCTTTTTCTCATCCTGTTAAGGAGAAATGTTATGTATTACCACCTGAGGTTTTCTTGGTTACTGGAGCAGAGAATAGAATTCAGTATGGTGGTCTGCTGACCATGCATGAAACTCTTTTCAGGCAAGCTATCAATTTCCATAGCAGATGCAACAGGCATTGTACAGAAAGTGAATGGATAATAAGGAGCTATGTGTGACTTAATCTTTGGATACAGAAGTCAGCTTGCAGCATGTCTGTAACTGAAGATGCATATGAATTAGGTTTTCACCACCCAAAATTTCTGTTGCTCGTGTCTCACACTCTCTCTGCAGATTCTAAGAATTATTTTATGTCAGCAGCCTACACTGTACTGCATTCTGTTAAATGAAACAAATGCAAATTAAAGGACTATGACAAGCAAAAGAACAAATCTCCCTCTGTGCAAACCCTCTGCTACTTTACTAAAAGATGATGTTAAGAGAAGTACAATGCTGAAAATTATTTATAGCAATTTTATACAATAATTATTTTTTTAATCTGTGGCAAATCACAGGCTAAACAGTACAATCTGCTAGTGATGGCTAGAAAAAATATTAATGTCATCTATAATATTATGCCACAAAAAAAAAAAAAAGTATCGTTCAGTCATCTCTACAATTTGACAGCAAATATAAAATGTTACAGCAGTAGGATTCCATATCTGTACAGAAGTCTATAACTAGTTATTTAATCACAGCAGAAACTACAGAAAAAACTCATAGGCTGTCCTTATTAGTTGCATGGAGATTAAGTGCTAAGATGGAGGATCATTACCACAGTATGGGAGAGAACAATTCACATTTTTCAAAGAATACTATCTGTCTGGAATGTCAGACCAAGTGATAGACTGTGTCCCCTACAATATCTCTTGATTTTTCCCTATTCCACCTTGACTGCTTTTCCTCCTGCTCAAACATAACTAAACAAAGGCAGAAAAATATCTGTAAGCACCAGAACAGCATTTCTCTTTAATATAATGGCAAACTATACTCTGAAAACAGGAAGACCTTCCCATGTATACAGGTAGTAATTTATATAATGCTTAAGGGAAAAAATGTTCAAATGGTCTGAGAGGTTGAATATCTACCTTTTTTTTTAAATCTGAAAGCCACAGTTTTAACATTAATTAAAAAACTTACTCTTTCATATATGTTTATTGATTGAGAAAAAAAATCAATAAATCATTTTATTTAATTTGAAATTTCTCATGAATATAAAAGAATTCCATACAGTTTCTTGGAGTCTCAAACAAAGTTTCATTATCATTCATCATCAATTATACTTACATTATTAAAAAAATTATGGCCTACTGATATTGTGTGCATGTTTTTGTGATTTTGTTTTGATCAGACTCAAATTAGCATTCACAAACTGTAATTTTGTATTATACAATTACAGAATCATAGGGTTAGAAAGGACTTCTGGAGATCCTCTACTTCAACCCCCATGCAAGTAGGCTATGCCAGGTGGGTTTTGAATATTTCTAGAGAAGAAGATTCCACAATCTCTCTGCACAACTTGTTCCAGTGCTCTGTCACCCTCAAAGTAGAGAAGTTTTTCCCCACGTTTTTATGGAACTTCCTATGTTTCAATTTGTGGTCACTGTCCCCAGTGCTGTTGCTGGGCACCATTGAAAAGAGGCCAGCTCCACTCATCTGTCTCCTTTCTTATTAGATATTTGTATACATTCACAGGATCCCTCCTCTGTCTTCTCCAGGCTGAACAGTCCCAGATCGCCTAGACTTTACTCAAAAGGAATATTCTCCAGGCCTTTAATCATCTTTGTGGCCCTCCACTGGATTCTCTCTTCACTAGTATCCTGCCTATCTTGAACTGAGAAGCCCAGAACTTGGCATAGCATTACAGGTGTGGACACACCAGGGCAGAGTAGGAGGGGAGGGTCACCTCCCTTAAACTGCTGATCATGATCTTTTTAATGCACCCTAGGATTCCATTGGCCTTCCTGTCCACAATGGCAAGGTGTTAACTCATGGTCAACTTGTAGTCCACCAGGACACATAGGTCCTTCTCTGAAGGGCTCCTTTCCAGTAGATCATCTGGTAGTGATGCATGCAGGTACTCTTATAGTATAGGACTCTTGCCCAACTGTTGTTGATCCCAATCAGGTTTCTCTCAGCCAACTCTCTAGACTGTCATGTTTTACTAAATGGCAGTGCAGTCTTCCCATGTGTTAGGCACTCCTGACAACTTTGTATCATCAGCAAATTTACTGAGGATAAATTCTATGCCTTCATCCAAGTCAAGTTGTTTATGATATGGATCAAGACTGGATCCTGTTCCAGATTTTGTGGGACACTGCTAGCTACATTCCTCCAGTAGACTCTGAACTCTGCCACTCAGCCAGTCCTCAGTCCATCTCACTGACCACATGTCTATCACACTTCCTAAGCTTACCCACAATGTTGTTATGGAAGACATTGTCTAAAGCCTTGCTGAAGCCAAAGTACACTACATCTGCTTCTCTCCCTTCATTTACCCAGCTGATCATGACATCATAGATGGCTAACAGATTAGTTAAACATGATTTCCTCTTGGTGAACCAATGCTGACTACTCCTGATAACCTTTATCTCTTCCACTTGCTTGGAGATGATGACATCCAGAATAAGCCTTCCACTCATCACTGTCCAAGGGAGAGATATTAGGCTGTCTGGACTGTAGTTTCCTGGCTACTCCTTCTTGACATTTTTGAATATTGGAGTGACACTGGCTTTCCTCCAGTCCTCAAGCACCTTTCCTGTTCTCCATGACCTTTCAAAGAAGGTAGAGAATGGTTTAACCACCACTTTTGCTAGCTCCCTCAGCACTCATGGGTAGATCCTATCAGGGCCCATGAATTTGTGTACTTTGAATATCACTGGATGATTTTTGACCAGATCCTCTCAACCAAGAGGTAATCTTCCTTTGCCTGGACTCTTTCTCTGAACTCCAGGATCTGGGATTCCCAAAGAATAGACCTAGCCGCAACAATGAAATCAAAGAAAACATTTGGTAACACATCCTTTTCAGCATTCTCCATTACCACCCACCTCATTCAGCAGTGGACCTACATCTTCCCTTCTATCACTTCTTTTTGCTATTGACATACGTAAAGAAGTCTTTTTTTTGTTTGTTTTTGACCTCCTTTACCACATTCAAATCCAGTCGAGCCTTAGCCTTTATTGTAGCATCCCTGTATGCCTTGACAACATTCCTATATTCCTTCCATGTGGCCAGACCCCTTTTCTAAATTCTGTAGATTTTCTTATTCCATTTGTGTTTCTAATTGCTCTTTTCTCATCTATGCATGATCTCCTACTCTTTGTGATGAACCAATCTAGAGCTGGATCTTGATCTTGGTCCCCCTTGCCTTCCTCTGTTCTAACCTGTGGGATACCTCAAAGTAGGTCTTTGAAAAAAACCAAAGGTAGCTCTCATTAAGTACAGGTATGCAACACTAATTACTGTGTTGTTTCTTCCATGTAAGATGTTGAACTAATATGTCTCATTGTCACTGTATCCAAAGCTGGGTTCGTCCTTCATATTCTCTACTATTCCTTCTGTGTTTCTAAGAACAAAGACCAGCAGCACACCACTCCTCATGGGCTCTTCCTCTACCTGTGTCAGAATGTTATTTGAATTTGTCATGGTTTTTGTCTCCAGATCTGTGTCTGTGACAGGGGGACAGAAAGCCCACAAGCCTACAAGCACAAAAGAGAAAGAAAAGAAAGAAACAAAAGGAAAAAAAGAACAGTGGCAAAAATCTGAGGAGGAAAACAAACTAAGTTACTCATTATAGTGATGAAATAGAAGTTAAATGGGACTGAAGCTAATAAATCAAATAATTGAGAGAGGGAGTTTCTGAAAACTGAAGTTCTTGCTCTGATCTGCCAGGGAAGAAAGAGGTATTTTCATGACTTGTAGTCTGTTCTAACTTTCCCTCTGAATGGAAAATGGAATAGGAATAATGAAATCTTCTGTGAGCTGTAGTTCACTTTTCTCTTCTGAGAGCTAGGTACCTGAAACTATTGACAATCCACATAACTGCGGCATTAACTCTTCAACTCCTGGTACACTACATGGTGCTACGATGTGAAATACTGAAAACAAACCAAAAAACCATGACAGAGTTCTAGATATCATCTCTTCTAGAGGTAGTTATTAAAAATAAATAAATAAAAAATAGAAGTATGAAATTTTTAAGTTGCCTTGAAGCTGTGATCTTCAAAACTAATCATGTTACAGAAATCATTGCTTTGAATTATTCAGTAGAAGGTTAATATGTATCTTTAATTGATCTCAATTATGTACATCAATTTTCCATTAATCTTTGTTTTAATCAACTTCTTTATTTCATCAAACTTCTTTGAATAAGGGTTTATTTAGGAGGTATTCGTATAATAAAAGTTTCTTAGATGATGAAATAAATGAGTTACGAGGTTACTGGGAGTTAGACATCGTTTACTGAAGATTTATTACTGATCTTTCATAATTGCTTCAAATTGCCTTGTCAGTAAAACTCCTGAAAAAGATCATGATATGTGATATTTTCCTTCATTCATATGCACACACAGCTAAGGTAAGATATCAGAAATAGTAAAAATGCAAACTTGAGCTATGCAAATAAATGTCTTATCGTAATAGTTTTTTTTTTTTTTTTTTTTTTTTTTTTGTGTGTGTCTGTGTGAAAAAGAGCTTAAAAACTGATACACTGTAAAATATAACACAAGCTATTGATTAACTTAAGACTCCAAGATGATCTGCCAGTCTGACTTTACATATGCCAGAGGTAACTGAGAACACTTGTTAATGTTCAAGAATCATGTACTCCAGGCTCAAGAGTGGTGCGTTTCTCAAAAGAAGAGAAATTCAGGTATCAATACTAGTAGGTGTGCAAGATGAGCAAGAGACTTGTGGTCAAACTAAAACACAAAAAGGAAGAATACAAAGAGTGAAAGCAAGAGTGAGAAACTTGGGAAGAGTACAGCAACATAATCAGAGCATGAAGTTAAGCAAGTTAAAGACCAAAAAGTATATCAGTTTGGTCAAGTACGTCACAGACATAAAGGGCTACTGTATCAGTGATAGAAGGAATATGAGGGAAAATATGGAGTAATTAATTACTAAACAAGACAGAAAACTTGATTACACAGGACATGGAGAAGAGTAAGGGGCCTCAGGCTTTACAAGAAAAAACAGCCTTCAGAAATCCCAGCTTCCAGAAACAATGGGGAAAGACCAGAACAAAAAAGATCATAGAATTATAGAATGGCTTAGGTTGAAAAGGATCAAAGATCATCGAGTTTCAACCCCCCTGCTGTGTTCAGGGTCACCAATCAGTAGAGCAGGCTGCCCAGAGCCACATCCAGAATTGCTTTAAATGTCTCCAGGGATGAGGCATCCACAACCTCTCTGGGAAACATGTTCCAGGGTGTCACCATCTTCAGTGAAAAACTTCCTCCTAACATCTAACCTAAATCTCCCCTGTCTTAGTTGAAAACCATTCTCCTTTACCCTATCACTATCAAACAGTGCAAACAGTCATTCCCTCTCCTGTTAATATGCTCCCTTCAAGTAGTGGAAGGCCACAAAGAGATCTCCCCGGAGCCTTCTCTGCTCCAAGCTAAACAAGCCTAGTTCCCTCAACCTTTCCTCATTGGAGAGATGCTCCAGCCCTCTGATCATTTTAATGGCCCTCTTCTGGTCACTTTCCAGGAGCTCTGCTTCTTTCTAGTGCTGGGAGCCCCAGGCCTCTACACAGTACTCCAGATGAGATCTCAGAAGAGCTGAGTAGAGGGGGCAATTACATCCCTTTCCCTGCCGGCCACCCCTTTTTTAGTGCAGCCCAGGATATAGTTGGCCCTCTGGGCTGCAAATGCACACTGCTGGCTCATGCCCAGATTCTAGACCACCAGGACCCACAAGTCCATCTCCACAGGGCCACTCTCAAGGAGTTCTTCCCCCAGTCTGTATAAATACCTGGGACTGCCTTGATCCAAGTGCAATACTTTGCTCTTGGCCTTGTAGAACCTCATCAGGTTCACATAGACCAATTTCTCCAGCCTGTCCAGATCCATCTACATGACTTTACTTCCTTCCAGTGTATTGGCTGACCTGCTCTGCTTGCTGTCATCCACAAAGTTGCTGAGGGTGCACTCAGTTCCATCACCAGTGTCACTGATAAAGATGTTGAAAGGGATCCTTAAGTTAGAGAATTCTTAAACCCGCCACCACTAACAGAATGCACCCTGGAGTGCTGAAGGATCTGGTAGACATGATCACAAGACCACCTTTAATAAGCCTTGATCAATCATGGTGACTTAGAAAAGTGCACAAAGATTGAAGGAAAGCAATCTTACCTTCAAGAAGGGTATAAAAGAGTAGCCGGGAGACTACATACTTGTAAACCTCACCTTGATCCCTGGGAAGCTGATAGAACAATTAATCCTAGAAACCATTTCCAGGCACGTGAAGGACAAGAAAATCACCAGGAATAGTCAGTATGAGTTTATCAAGGGGAAGTCATGTTGATCAACTTGCTAGGAATCTACAGGGAAATGACTGGTCTGGTAGATGAGAGGAGAGCAGTGGATACTGTCTACCTTAGAGTGTACCACAAGCAAGTTTACAGGATACACAAAACTGGAAGGAGTGGGTGAGACACCAGAAGGTCATATTGCTATCCGGAGGAATCTCAACAGGCTGGAGAAGTGGACTTACAGGAACCTCATGATGTTCAACAAGAAGAGCAGATTCCCTCACTTGAGGAGGAACAACCCTACATACAAGTGCATACTCAGGGCCACCCAGCTGGAAAGAAACTTCGAAGGAATGGATCAAGGCATTCTGGTAGACACATGAGTCAGTAACATGTCCTTGCTGCTATGACAGCTAATGATATTTGTAACTGATTTAAGCAACATATGGCCAACATGTCAAGAGGTGATCCTTCCCTTCTACTCAGCACAGGTGAGGCAACATCAGGAGTACCGTATCCATTTCTGGGCCACCAGTACAAGAAACAAATGGTCATACTGGAAGGAGTCCAGTGGAGTATCACCAAAGGATTGGAGCATCTTTTTTAGAGCATGGATTTTTAGCACCTTTTAGAGAGCATGGATTGTTAATTGTGGAAAAGAGGAAGCTCAGTAGGAGGATCTCATAAATGTGCGTTAACATCTGACAGGAGGTTGCCAAGAGGATAAAGCCAGGCTTGTGCCATGCGCACAAACTGGAAAGCAGGAAGTATAATCTATATATCAGGTAGCACTCCATTACAATGCATGTGAAGGAGTGCTGGGAAAAGTTCCGCAGTGAAGTTATGGAGTTCCCTTCTTTGGAGATCTTAAAAAACTGTCAGGATGGTCCTATGCAAACTACTGTGGGCACTCCTGCTTGCGCAAGGGGTATGGACCAGATGACCTCTGGAGTTCCTTTCCTACCTTAACTATTCTGAGAGTCTGTTTGGTGTAATAATTACGATTGAATTACACATATCTTCAAATGGTGTGGAAAACTATGAGCTCATTTGATATTGGAACTCTATTAGTTATGTGATAGAACTTCTCTTATTTAGTGAACTTTGTGAGTTGACAATCAGAAAGACAGAAAAACAGAAGTGATCTATCTTCTCAACAGGAAGAGATTTGAGCACTGGAAATTTAAATTATGAATAAAATGGACAGAGTCTAAGTCTGTTGTTTTGCGTATATTACATACACAGAGCTCCTCACTGAAAATTCACAGGCTTTTTTTTAATTCTATGATTATAAGACATTACTTTCTCAACATTAATCCAATAGCACATAACCCTTTCTTGAGTCTCTCTGTAATTAAGTCTGAGTAGTTTTTCAAAGGGAAGACTTCTAGAAGAATCTTCAAAGCAGCTTTTTTTCCCTTTTGTTAATTTTTAAGTTGATGAATCACCATCAAAAAGCACAGCTCTCATTTAGTAGTTTATGTAAAGCTGTTTTCATGTCTGGCTAAATGGAAAACTTGCCTATTTGCGACTGAAAGACTTTTTCCCCTAACAGAATCTGAAAACAACGTATCTTGATAGAATTGTTTCTCTGAAGAGGTTCTTACAGACAAGTCATTAAAGAGGTGAACATTTTAAGGACGGTATCATAACAATCTAAAATTTATTGTGTACTTAAACTAGAATGCACTCATTTTCCAGATTACTGCATAATAATCACAGTAAATACATGAAACTTTTTACACTGAAAAATATTCAACCTTTCCTAATGTCTGCTATCCTTTACTGCTACTACTATATTTATTATTATTATTAATTTGGTATGTTCAGACTTCTGGTGTTCTAGGATTGAACTTTGGGTTTTTAAGGAAGGAAGTGATGATGAACTAGGTTTTCATTTGGATAAGTATGATGAGTCTTTCTACTTACAGCTTTTTAAAATAAATTTCATGTCTAGGTTTTTGTATATGCACACATTTTCCTATAGAAATCTATTTCTTTATCATTGGTTGAGAAAGAAAAAAAGTAAAAGTGTTAATGCTGCAGAATAGCATCCTACAGCTTCAAGTACATATAAAGACAACTTGTTATGTTAATGGTAGAGGAGAAAAAATATTTAAAATAATATTTTAAAATATTTTAATATTAATTTATATTAGTTCTTTATGCATATTTATCTGAATATAGAGTGCTGTGGATTGCTAATAACTTTTACGGAATATACTGTGGATATTAATCATTTTCAGAGCTACTTACTGGACTCTTCTAAGCTGAAAAATTAGCAGAGAAAATGTATAATTTGTCTACAAGAAAGTACTCTTCCCTCAAAACTGTACAAGAGGCACACATATTTCTTGAACTACTTCTAGTTGATCTTATGCATATTCTGTAACCACTTCCATTGTTAGCTGAATGGAATTTTCATATTACAACTTTGCCTGGTTCTCTCACAGTTCAGTTCATCATCTGTACCATACAGCACACATAGGTAGCACCTGCATAGTCTTTCAAGAGGAATTATATTTGACTAGGTTATCAATATTTGTTAAGAATTCTCTTTTAGGACATAAATATCTGTATGCTAACAGCAAGTAACAAATACTGAATTATAGAAGTGCAAATATGAGAAGAACTTACAGAATTTATTGGGCCTGTATATACATGACTGTTATAGAAGATGAGACAGTCTACTTTTGTATTCATTATTTTATTCAATGTTTTATTATTAGTGTTTTAGAGTTATGTATAGGAATGTCAGATTTCTATAGTATTCCCTGCTCCACATGTAACTATGGATTTCAGAGTTAAGTGAAGTATCATTTAAAATGACCTATGTTCCTAGAGCTGTTGCAAACTATGTTCCAGAAAAAATAAATTTTCAATTAAGAAAAAAAAAAATCACAGTTATCATAAAATAATATCTACTTTAAGTCAAAATTCGTCTATGTCTATAGCCCATTTCAATAGTCATTATTATTAATATTTTTAAGGAATGTGTTTATTTTCTTTCTTGATTAATTAATCTCAAATCCTTTATTTAATTATTTATTTAAAATATTCTCAATGTCTTCTTCAGCTACCAAGTGCCAAAAAATAAGTGAAAGATTCAAGAAGTATTTTCAGACACTTTGAAACACACTTCAGATGATAATAAACAGTTCAAGAAACATAGATATGTCAGATTTACTGTTATGTGTTACTGTACAGAGGGTGCTTTGGTGGTAGTGTCTCTTACTTTATTATACTGGCTCATGACCTTGGAGACAGATGTTGGTGGCACAGCAGTAGATACCGAACCTTCCCACCAATATTCTGTTACATTTTACTGCTGTGTCACAGATGGCAGCAGAGGGGCAGTCTGTCAAAATGGCACCTGACATGGAAGTGCAAATGAGGCAAAGGCGCAACATAGAATTACCCCATGTGATAAAAATTGCATCCACTGATATTCATTGATGCTTGCCGAACATTTATGGAGACCAAACAGTGGGTGCTAGTACTGTGAGGTGGGTATATTGTGCATTTCAGCAGTGGTGATGATGATGTAAAAGACAAGCCACATTTTGGATGGCCATGCACAGTTAACAGTGTTGACTGCACGGAAAACTAGTCTTTTGTAGTTGAAAATTTGCTCTATCAAATATTGTTACTGTGGTTTGGATCTGTTGCAGTTTTCACAGAAATAAACGGGAGAAATTACTTTTGGGGCAACCTATATATTTCACCTCATCTATTGTTTAAACTTGGAGAATAGATCTGCTATATATGGATTCTTACTTGTCTGTAATACATTAATGAAAAATGAAGACTGCATATGTCTTGATCCAAAAGAGTTTTCCTATCGATCTATCCATGCATCTGTATCATACTCATGGTATTTTATTTCTTAAAAACATTCAGTCAGAGAGCACAGGGGATAAAGATATAATTTCCTCAGTATCTGCCAACACAATATAGAGCAATTTGAAGTTAAGCAAAGAAGAGCTTGACTTACTCAGGGGAAGTAAGATATTTCCCAGAACTGCATGAAATATCTTTTACCTCCATTCCTTATCCTATGCACTGTGCAGCAATCAGGCAGTGTTAGCAAAGGATAGGTAGAAGTCAGGATTGTCAGTAGAGATCTATAGCAAAAATATTTACAGTGGTGAGCAAAAATTGAACAGGTAAATGTGACCCTATGTAATTACAGATTCTAATTATGAATCAAATGTATATTTAAATATATTTGAACTCTGAATTATAGTGGTTATATTAATAAATTTGCAAATGCCATACTGACCTACAACCCTCATGGTGACACTGCCTTTAAGTATTATTTTTTCTTCTACTTCATACATAAATATAGCATAAATTAACTCATCTGAATCAAATGACTGATCATGGGCATCACATAATGATTTGATGTACTATTTTATGATAAACAGGAATGTTCTTTCAAAAGCAAAAAGATTTTAATGCACAGTATTGATGCTCGATCGGATTACTGTGAGAAAAAAGTACCATATCTTAGTACTGAAATTCATCTTTGTTACATTTTTTGTACAGTTCTGTTACCTCAGAACTAAAGTTCCACCATATTCAAGACACTCCGATATAGATAGAAGATGGACTCAGGGGAGTGTGGAAGACAGAAACTGTTTTCCTTTTTTTTGTCTCAAAGCTTGCTTCATAAGGCCTTTTCTGGTGACAAGACTCTGACTGATAACTGCCAGTTATCCAGATGGGTGTTATGGTGCTTCATTGTCTCTGCTTATGGTTGTAAAGATAAGCAGAAATAGGGGCAAATAGCCTTTTCTGGGGGGGTACGGCTTGGAGAAGCTGACCACCACAGAAAGACAATGCTTCTGCATGGCAAGGAAGGCAACATCCACTTCTGGCTTATCTGTTAGGCCAGACATGTCACACAAACCAAGAGAAAAGAAAAAACACCTTAGAAATGGGGATAAAAGGCTTTCACTGAACCTAGGATTTTTGGAGGTGAAGAGAAGAATTCCTGGAGAAGAACTCCCAAAGAGAAAATCTTTGAAGAGAACTCCCGAAGACGGACCCTGAGGCCTGCTCGCTGCCATCTCCCATCCCCCCCGGTGACCAGACGAGTTCCTGAGACTACGAACCTCATTGGACCCACGGTGGTGATTATATCTCTCTTGCTTTCTATCCTTGCTTTTTATCCCTTTTCTATCGCTCACCTTCCCTTCCCCATATCCCTAAGCAACAAGTAATTGTAATAAACTGGTTGGGCTAACATTTGACCCGTTGTGTCTTAATCTCGCCATCGGGTATACACATAATCAAAGAACCTCGTCTCCCTCCTTTATATTGGAGTGTGACAGGGAGACATGACTATCTTGATCCCAATTTGCTGGTAAACAGCTTATCCTAGGGCATCAATACGTGACTCGATCTTTAGGTAAGTAAACCAAGACCAATATGTTTTAAAAACACTTTCAATGTATTTTTGTCTGGATGAATTATTTTCCTGAACAGGTTCCTTCCAGTTAATTGAAAGACCATGTAACAATAAAGCAAAACTCATCACAGGTGACTTAGTAGGAGAGGAATATATAACTGATTATAAAGAGAGAAGGATGCGACTAAAATTGAAAAAAAAAATAAAAAGAAATACCTCTGAAATTAGGGCATTTGTCTGAAAGAATCCTTTCCAGATTATGCTTTCTATTTTTTCTGTGAAGTATATCCTGATTTTAGATTTTGTTTTTCAATTATTACTCATAAAAAGCCCTAAAAATAGGAACAGATAAAATATCAGATAGTTCTGCTTAACAATTCCAAATTTCTTCCTTTCCATAGCTCCTCCTTTAGTTTGATAGCTTCTGATTCCATGTGAGGTTCTCAATTGCTTTATTCGTCGCATTTAGATCTTAGATATTTTAGACAAGGTTGGTTTTACTATCAAATATTTAAGTTAAACGCACTATAATATTATAATACTATAATATTATGGCACAAGTGATTTTTCTTTATTTATTTGCCTTTTCCCTGGATGAAGATATGTCATGCAATTTAGAAAAAAATTGAGTAAAAAGTCATACAGAAAAATAAAGGAATAATATTTGGAGTCAGCTAGTTATTAATATGTTTGCACTACACATCCAATCACTAAGAAAAATTCTTAAAGAAGACTATTTGGTGAGCAAAAAGATATACAGAATATTAAAAAAAATACTGTTTGCTTCTCAGTAATTAAAAAATACTGAAGTATATTTAAAAAAAAATTATGGGATTCATTCAAAAGGTACTATTTTTGTAACTCACTTCATTAATAACAGTAGTAATAGTGACAATACTAATTATTACAGATAGTAATTAGTTTAATTATAGCTAAATATTATGTAAACATTATAATTATTTTAAAAGATTATTTAACTTAAACTCCAAGCTTATCCTCCAAACAATGGTACCACATATTTTTACCTATTTAAAAGGAAGATATTCTAACATTCCAAACATATACTATACCGTTTTACTCTATGGAAAAGGTTGACTAGATAAATTAATTTTCCTGACAGTAGACGAGTGACTTTTCCTCCCCTTCCTTATAAAGAGATAAATTATCTTTCGTACAAAATTTGTACTCTCCTCAATAGCAATATATTTTCTTAAATACAGCACAGATGCCTTAAATACAGGCAGAGTTAGGCAGGTAGATTGATTGGTAAAATAGCTGTTTAGCTCCTAGCAGATATCTCTCCATCTCTGCTCATCTAAATTGCCAGTGATAGGGACATAATAATGAATCTCTAATTCTTAGACATGGGTGAAAAATGCTTATTTTGCTATGATGGAAAACCACATATCATGAATGCCATTTTCATATGCTGGTAATGTCAAAGCAGAAACCCTAGTCTGGCTGTAGCTGTGCCCTAGTGACAGTCAGGAGATAAGTAGTAATTGAACATATTTAAAAATCTGCCCTGTGTACTGAACAGATTTCAATGTCTGCTTTGTTTAAGGTCCACTGAGTTGTGAAATAGTTGCTTCATTCACACAGATGTTAATATCTCCAGGCTCTCCTTTGTTGGTCCTCATTTACATATTTGCAGTAAGTTTGCTGCTCAGGAAGTCAGACAGAGCTACTTGTCACTACTCCATTAGAATAATGTATGTTCCAAAAACAGAAAGAGAAACTGTAATTACAGCTCATAATGATTTAAGGATAAAAATTATAAGTAAAATACCAATAGTTGTTCAGTCACCAATGCTTCATTAGTTTCTTTACTATTTAAATACTTCTCTCTGATGAATATTAATTACTTAGGGAAAACAATATAATTTTGAATCAGTTTAAGCTCTTCTCTTTGTCTCTTCATCTATGAACACATCCTGAAGTAATGATCCAACAAGAAAATGGAGTTTTAAATAGTTATTAGATGTCATACTTGGTCGTACCATCACAAAAATTGAAGTTCTTGTTATTTTTATCTTTTCTTTGAGATTCACAATATTATTCTGATTAGTTCATAAAACTTATTTCAGTGAATAAGAACTACAAGTAAACTAATATATAAAATAAAATAAAATAAAATAAAATAAAATAAAATAAAATAAAATAAAATAAAATAATAAAATAGTTTTCTGACTAAAAGCTAAAGGCAGAAAAATCTGATTACACTGAGCACATTTTTATTTAGCAAATTTTACATCAAGATGAGAAAATGCAATGTTTAGAGAGAGGAATAATTTGTCTTCCAATTTTAATTGGAATAAAAACAAGGTCACATTTACATTGTCATGTGCATGTCTATTTGACAGGATTATCAAAAAGCTCAATGCATATTACATCTGTAACAAAAACACATCAGCTAAAAGAAACAAGGCTATTCTTCGATCTATAAAAATTCTTGTTACTATTCTTCTTATATTTTTTTTTAAATAAAATCATTATACTTACACCTTACAAGTTCTCTGCAACTTTGTTTTAAGTTTGTCAGGTTACTTCCAAGCCAGAGTTTGTGGTGGATTGATTTTATTCAGCTTCTAACAGCCCACTCAGGCACACTCCCTTCCCTTTCTGAAATTAGAGGAAGGGAGAGAAAATAAGATGAACAGCTCTTTGATTGATTAATGGACAAGGAAATAACTTACCAGTTACTGTCACAGGCAAAAGAAGCTCTTCATTTCTCCCTTCCTCCCTTCCTTCTGTGAGTACATAAACTACTGTGGTAACCTTGAGCAACGTACAGGGAACTGCTATAAGAGAACATAGCTAGAAAATGTAATGGCACATCAGCTAATGGGACTGCAGTTAGCATGATCCACAATGAGTACATTTGCTGGGAGTGGGTCCTGGGAAAACATCTAAGAACATCAATATCGACTAATGTAATACTTCACTATTCAACTAACTACTGGTAAGAGATGTTAAAGATGTTTCAAAAAACCTCAAAATTAGGCACTTTTCAAGAAAAAGAAGTACAGATGGCAGCTGAGTAGATGAAGGGAGAGAAGTGGATGTAGCATACTTTAGCTTCAGCAAGGCTCTTGACAATGTCTCCCATGAGGTGATTGTGGGTAAGCTTAGAGAGTGTGTGATAGGCATGTGGCCAGTGGGATAGATTGAGAACTGGCTGAGTGGCAGAGTTCAAAGTGTTGTGAACAGCAGAGCAAAGTCTAGTTGAAGGCCTGTACCTTGTCGTGTTCCCCAGAGGTAGGTACTGAGTCCGATCTTGTTCTATATTATTAATTACCTGGATGAAGAGATAGAATCCTCCCTGGATGAGGCCAGGCACTTTTCAGTGTTGCCTAGAGACCGACTTAGAGTCAACGGGCACAATCTGGAATACAGGAAGTTCCATTTGAACACGAGGAATATCTTCTTTAGTTTGCATGCAACAGAGCACTGGAGCAAGATGTCAGGTAGCAACCACTTTGACATGAAGAGTTTCTATGAATTAAAAAGGTGAAAGTTCAAATTATTTTTCCAATTAAACTATAGAGTTAGAAATAACATTACTTTTTTTTTTTCTTGAATTGTATATGCAAGACTAGTCAAATATTGTATTAAAAGACAATAGAGATATCATTTTAATATATATGCAGTATCAACAAAAACTATAGGTTTGCTAAAACACTTGAATAAACTGTGAAATAGGTCATTTAACTATTAAACTATCATACATTTTAAAAATGAGGAAGAAAATTTTATTGAAGTAGCTGCCAGTCTGTTAAAGTTCGAGAACTTTTATGCAAATAATTGGCAGTGAAATTAGGACTTTTTTAGATTTTCAGGTAGGCGTAACAGTTAAGCTAAGTCATTACAACACCATCTACAATAAAGCTCCACAATGTAAATGACGGACATTCTCAAGAGGTCATTTTCATTATGCTGCCTCCAGAAGACTTCACTGGGACCAAGAAAACATAGATAGTAATTGGTTAGCACATCGCTGAATTATGTCTTATTAGTAGCTGTGTCACTCATTTCAGGGCATAAATGGATCATTCACTGTCATCTGCTTTTTCCAGCACTGTTTATTGCTACAAACTAGGGACATCAAAATATAATACTGTTATAGAAAGAAAGTATAGAAATATTAGATGCTGTAAAAAATAAATGATTAAATAGAACTCAATGTAAATTCTTTTTGCTTTCATTTGTTTGTTTCTTTTTTTCATTTTTTGAGTGTTATAAATAGGTCAGGTGGGATCTGTGCAATTAACTTTTCTGTAGGTTATTCAGTCTTCTTTGGACAATTCAAAAAAATCTACTTCTAAAATAAAATTTATTATGTTAAAAGTTACATGAAATTAAGAAATATAGCTTATTTTCAGAGAGTTAAAGCTGTAAAAATAAAAAAGTATCCTACTTTACTACACATTTAATTCTGCTTCTTTTAAAATCAAGGGCAAACCTCTGTTGAATTTAATAGGAATATTAGCTAACACACACAAATTACTCCTTGGTCTCTGAAAATGTAAGAAAACACATCACTTAAGATATCTAAGTTCATTTACTATTTTCATATTTTGTTTGCTTTAAAAAAAAATCGAATATATCAGAGATCATTTGTTTCTTTACTATTCTGTAGATTCAGTCAAACTCAGCGAGCAAAAAAAAAATCCAATTATTTTTTGTACTGAATTGTTACTGTTCCTTTTCTTACATTTTCATATTTAAATACATTTTTACTTATTTTAGTCATACTCCTATCCTTTAAGTCATCTAGATACTTGAGACTGTAATGACTGTATCTGATTAAGGGACATCAGTGGTGGGTGGAATCATTATTTCATAGTTGTGTCCTGCACTATATTGCTGAAAAGAGATGAATTAATTTTTCCGTTGTCCAGTGGTGGCTGCTAAACTTAATGTTACTGAATAAATCTCCCACCCTGCAAAAAACTAATCTGAGCACTGATGCTTTATTTTGTTTTGTTTTATTGAAATCATTTTTTATATACTGCAAAGAAGGTTTCTATGACCATGGGTAAATAAATAATTTTCTTTTATGCAAATTTCAAAAAACTCAAGATTTTTCACAACAAAGTCAGTCAAAGTAGGCCTGTATTACCAATGGCAAACTAAGCAAAATAGGTTAAATGAGTAGCTGAAATAAGAACATTATTTTATCTTACTTATTTTCAAGCACCTTAAAACAAGATCTATTGTGGAAGCAGTCTGTTAGATTTTCTTTATAGTTCATGGACAGAAAAAGTCTTATCTATAAGGCAATTCATTTATGTGTATGGTATCAATCTTAGAAAGAGATAAACTGACTTCTGTGAATGTCTATTTGTTTTCATGGATCATAGACAGAGCTTAGATGACTAGTTTATCCTGAACATGTAACTAGCAGAAATTACATGAAGTGAATCCAAGATGTAACATCCAACAGAAATACAAAACCACGGTGCAATATTTTAATATTAGTTTTCTGAATAAGATTATAGTCATGACAATTTTAATAAAACATAGAATAATAATAAATTGGATTTGGTCTTTATGCCTTCTTCAGTGCACATGAAGGTGTCTCACACCATTTCAGACACCATACATCATCTGAGATGTGTAGATTCTAATAAACTCAGCATGCGATTTAGAGGAAATCTACATCTATCTGAACAGGAGTTAGAAATCACCTGGAATACACTAGATCAGACATAAGACCCACACAGAGCTCTGGATGGTAAGTAACGCAGACTCACAAGATTGTAAACTTTTAACTTCATTTTTTGCTTTTTAGCAATATTTTTCATGAATGAATTACACACAACTCATTCATAGATTGCACAGGTGACAGTGGAATGCTATGGAGAGTAGGGCACAGCAGGGTGTTAAATCTACCTCTTGCACTCACAAATTGAAACCTGTGAGAATTGCATGCTTCTGCCAACTGGCGAGTAAAACACAGTGATTATTGATAATCATACTTTAATCTACATACATGAGTGTATGCATGTAAGTGAAGACATGTATTTTTTGTTATTGACTAGATATGTAAGATTTATTGTTTTATTATTAAACTTGGGCTAGTGTTATTTCATAAAATAATATAATTATATAACACACTGTCATGGTGTTGACTAATTAACCATGCAATGGTTTCTGTTATCAGTATTCTACCTAATAACACCATGTAAGGCACTGGGAGTTAAAGAGTTGATATTCCAGTACTGTGGACTGTTGAATATCTGGGCATTTGGTTCTCAGAAGAGGAGAACTACATACCCCATCTTCCACTGAGAAGGAAAGATAAAACTGCACACAAGTACTGAGACTTCCTCTCTTTTGCTGGTCATCTCAGTAGTGTAGGTTCCCTAGCCATCTCACCTTCATCTTTAGCAGAAGGCCTTCAGTTTTGGACACTCTCATTTTGTTTGTTTTATTAGCTCAAATTTCAATTATATTGTACTAGACTGTAATATTTTGCATTCCAGTATCTTCTTTAGTAAATTAGTTTTCCTCCTCAGACCATAGCTGCTCTTTTGTTTTTAGGCCCACCTCCCTACCCTCTCCCATTTTCCCCCTTTCCCTTTCCTGGGGCATGGGTACATGGTTCCCCTGCCCCATTAGTCACAGAACTGGGCTGAAGTGGCCCAAAAACTGTTGACATTTGATCACTGTGAAAAAATATCCAAAATAATTACATGTTGCTGGAAAATTTTCTTATTTTTGAGGACTCACAAAACTCAGAAGGTGAAAAATAATTATTTACTTATTTATCCTTAGTTTTTCAATGAATGTTTGATTAGTGTTTCTGGTATTTTGACCACTTGGGGGCAATATACAAGAAATAATTGCCTAAAAAAACGTGTCAAGTTGCTAATCCAAGCATATTAAAAAGAGTTTTCCAGAGGGCACATATTAAACCTACATTTATTCAGTTTTTCTCAGAACCATTAAATTTGGAAGTCACATTATTTGTTTTTTGTTTGTTTGTTTGTTTTTTGTTTTTGGGTTTTTTTTTCGTGTGTGAAAATAATGTAAGTAAATTTGTTTTCAATGAAATCTAGAACACAAATGAAAGTAAAGTGCAGGAGAAAAAAAAAACAATATATTAAAAAGATAGGATTAATGTTTTGTTTTTTTTTTTTTTTAATTAGAAATAATTTCAAAATGTTCTCATGCAAGCCTGGCTTTACATTCACGAACAAGGTTGCACACATACAGTTCCCAAAAAATAACAGATCTATACAACTATATTACACATTATGTATGCAGTCTGAAACAGTTCCTCTTCACTCAGTGCAGCATAGGCAATACAAAAGGTTGGACATCCATGCAGTAAAACATCTGAAATGACGATAACACATCTACAACTGTAGAACTGAAAACAGTAACTAACAAGCTCTGATCTCCATTATGTGGTAAAGCAAACAAAACCTGTGAATAGATGAGGAGTCTGCAAATTAGCAACTGAGAACTCTGACCATAAATAGTCATGCATTCTCTGATCGAGACTATCACTATCAGGAGCTTGTCAAATCCCATACTGGATGCCAAAAATGTGGATAGCAGGTTGACTCTAGACATCAGTCATCTGATGACTCACGTCATCAGCCACTCACTCACTCCTGTGTCTCATGGGTGGTGGGAAAACAGAAAAAAGATGAAAAAAGAAAATGTATATAGCAGCACCTTAGTAGGTGAAGAAAAAACTGCATGTACAGACATAAAAACGAAAACAAAAAAATTCGTTCAGCACTTCAGTGCTTCCTAGAAGTCTACTTGTATTTAACCACTTCCTGGAAAGTTAGGCCTCAGCATGGCTTTTGGCTGTTCTTTTGTTTGTTTGTTTGTTTTGTTATGTTTGTTTGTTTTGACACAGTGAGATTGGAGAGGAAGGGAAACAAACAGCATAAAAACTCATCTAGCTCTGCTCCAAACAGCACCATGTTTCAAAACCATATCAAGTTGCCCAGGGTCTTGGGCAATGGATTTCTGAATATTTTCAAGGATAGAAATTATACAGCCTCTTTGGGGGTGCATGCTCTAAGAATTACAAACACTCCTTATAACTTACTTGTTAACTTTTATCCAGAGATAATTTCCCTATCTGAAGCTTGTGTTCATTTTTCTTAGTTTTTTGTGAGATGAGACTTTATCCATCTTCTCTATAACATTTAATAAGTATCAAAGTTAATTCTGTTCTTCACTGAATAAATTCAAGTCTCTCAGCTGTTCCTTGCGTATTTCAGATCCTCGCTGTCAAAGAAAATGCCTGCTGCATCTCAAAAGCAGATGCACACTAAGCGAACTAAAATTAATAGTTGTTTGCCTTAGATCTAGAGATAAACATATCTAAATAGCAAAAACATGTTTTGTTTTGTTTTGTTTTTGTTTTACATTTTGTAACATTGTAAATGCTACTAACTTTTTTATAATACAGAAATTATTATATTAAACATATACATAGTAGATAGAACTGCAAGGGGTAGCTAGAGATTGTAGCTACATGAAAGGGATGTAGGAAAATGTGAAATATACAAAAACTAGAAGATAAAAGTGTGCAGACAGAAAACAGGTGTTTGATAACAATCTACAGTGTAAGCAGGAATGGTATATGAGCAGGAAAAAGCCTGAAGGATAAGTGAACAGAACCTGAACCCAAGAATAAGGTGCTAAGAACAAAGGAGATTGCATCCTTTACTTTTGTCAAAACATCAGATCAACATAAAACATAAAGAAAAAGGGAAGAAAGATGAAATACAGAATATAAGGTTAGAGTTTTCCTCACTGACAGGCTTTAAAACCTGGTCATTTCAGCCTTGGCAACAAAAAACTTCAGGTTCCACTGAAGATCACAGACATCAGTGGTCTTCAGCAAAATTTTTGCAGCTATTTTAAGTTGTTTGTTAAGAACTAAATATTTTGTATTTGTAGAGATAATGACTAGAAGTGAGAAAGAAATAGCCAATGGCAGAGCACATTAATGAATATCAATCCAGTAAAAAGCTAAACTGAGATTTGTAACTAACCTTATTTCTCAGTCTTTCTAAAAACTCCCATCCAAACAATTTCCAGTTCCCTTATTAATAGACTATTATGTGCATTACAGAATTGAAAAATCATTGAGATTGTTAGGCAGATCATCTAGTCCAACACCACAACTGAAGCAGGGTCAGCTAGAGGAGTTTGCCAAGACCATGTCAAGTTGCGTTTTGAGTGTCTACCTCCACAGATGGAGGTTCCAAAACCTCTCTGGGCAACTTATTACAGTATTTGATCACCTTCACTATAAAAAAAAGTACATATTTTTTCTTGTTTTCAGATGAAATTTCAAGTGTTTCAGTTTTTACTTATTGACTCCTGTCCTGTCAGTGGGCAGTACTAGAGAAAATTCTTGTTCACTCTTCTTCATTCTTTCCCATCAATTGAACATCTATAGATAAAATTCAGCTGAACCCTTGCTTCTCTAGACTGAAGAGTCTATCACACTCTCCTCTGTTCATCCAGATCTCTGATGATATTAAATGCTATTGATTCTAGTATTATCCATTATGATCGGTTGCCATTCGTTCTTGGAATCGCCAGCTACAACCCTTTCATCTCAAAAGGTCCATACTTCGGCTCTAAGAATACTGTGGCTGACTGTAATCAAATCTTTAACAAAATCAAGGTAAATGAAATGCTATTTCTCTCTCTTTGTCCAAAAGGCCAGTTATTCTTCAGCTGTGCTGGAGAATCATAAATTGGTAATGACTCTGATTATAGTCAATAACCTCCTTGATTTCTTTCCTCCTGTGCCTTGAAATGACTTCCACAAACTCCTGCTTCATAATGTTACCAAAAGATGAAATTGTAGATGCAAAATCCGGTCTTTTGAATTCAGTCATGATATTTGTCCTTTTTCCAGTACACAGGGACCTCTTCAACCACCAAATGTTTTCAAATAGAATTAAGATCCTCACTATAATATCAGCTCAGTCATCCCCTTTGTATCGCTCCATTTGAACTCACAGACTTGTGCAGTACCTAAGTAGTTCCTTATTTGATTATTTTCTACTCTGAGTAGTCTTTCTTCAAAATTTCCAGACCTGGGAAACTAAAAAGCAGATCTTGTAAGAAATATATATATATATATATATATATATATATATGTCTGTATGTATGTCTGTATGTATATAAGAAAATATGAAAATTATGTTTTAATGTTCATATTAGCTGTGTCATTCATCACTAGATTGACAGCCTCATTCTGTTGGTCAGATCTACTCTTAATCTACTTTTTGATCCAGATAAACTTGTTAAAAGCTTTGTTGTGTTAATCATATCACATCAGTTTCATTTTATTAGCGGGTGTAATATTCTTATTGTTCCATTATTGTAATTATTATTTCTCTTTCAACTTGCCCTGATTCTATAAATAGGATTTTACAGAAAACCATTGGAAATCCACATCTATGTACTTGTTTTTATAAACTTTGATGCTCCTAAGACAAATAGACAAATCCTTATACATATATATACCTATAGATGTATACAAACACAATTAATGTATACACTCCATCATACACATATAAAGATGTAGACTATGGAGTACGTGCTATCAAATATTCTTCTTTCCATTCTCAGCTCTTGAGATTATAATTGGGGATGAAAATAATCTCTGCAAATGTATTTCTGTTATGGTGATACACTTATAAATATTCATTTTTGTAAGTGATCAAGAAGAAATGTAAACTAAACAGTAAATGTGGAGAGTCAAGTATGTATACCTTCAAATGCTCTGAACAGAACAAAAAAGTATGACTTCAAAACGACCAATATGTATTAATGGAAGGCTATGAAAAAAATTAGGTTATTTTAAACTAAAATACTTTTTATTCACAGTATTTTTCCACTTTGTACCATCTAATCTATTTAAATAAATATATGACTGTTAACTTAATAGCCATCTAGTGAATCATACAGACTGACATTTTAATTGCTATAATTTGTTTAAAAATTAATAATATCAAGAGGAAAGGGTAGCTTAATAATGCACAAATATGGAGTATTAAAGAACTCATACTGACTTAATTTTGGGAATTAGAATTTCTTTTACTATGTATAGTCTGAAATACTTTGATTTGATTTGATTCGTTTGAATTTTATTTTTTTCTAAATGATTAGACTGGCTAATGTGTAAGTGCTTTTCTCAGAGAGTTACAGATCTAACAAACAAACAAACAAACAAACAAACAAACAAACAAAAGGTTGCATCTACTTTCCTGAGCCTCTCCAGCTTTTTTGCTCTTCTCTGGACAAGCTCCAGCACTTTGATGTCCTTCTTGCAGTTAACAGTTCAAAACGGAATACAGTACTCAAGGTGTGACCTCACCAGAGATCACCATATTAGTAAAAACATTTTTGTTCTCTTTTACCACAGTGGGCAGGTTAATCATATACTGAACTTTTGTCTTTCTAATTTTCTCTCTGCATGTCTCTGCTGATCAGTGAAGTGAGTTGAGAACAGGCTGACTGGCAGAGCACAGAAGGCTGTCGGCAGTGCAGAGTCTGCAGAGGCAGGTTGGAGGCCTGTGACCAGCAGTGTCCTCCAGGGGTCCGTACTTGGTTTGGTCTTGTTCAACATCTTCATCAATGACCTTGATGAGGGGATAGTGGCCACCCTCAGCAAGTTTGCTGATGATACAAAGTTGGAAGGATTGGCTGACACGCCTGAAGGCTGTGCTACCATTCAGCAAGACCTGGACAGGCTGGAGAGCTGGGCAGTCAGAAACCAGATGAAATTTAACAAAAGCAAGTGTAGAGTCTTGCAACTGGGATAGAATAACTGCATGCACCAGTACAGGTTGGGGGACGACCTGCTGGAGAGGAGCTCTGTAGAGAAGGACCTGGGTATTCTGGTGGACGACAGGTTGACCATGAGCCAGCAGTGTGCTCTCATGGCCAAGACGGCCAATGGCATTGTAGGGTGCATTAAAAAGAGCGTGGCCAGCAGGTCAAGGGAGGTGATCCTCCCTCTCTACTCTGCCCTGGTGAGGCCTCATCTGGAGTACTGTGTCCAGTTTTGGGTTTCCCAGTATAATAAGGACAGGGATCTCTTGAAAAGAGTCCAGCAGAGAGCCACAAAGATGATGAAGGGCCTGGAGGATCTCCCCTCCAAAGAAAGGCTAACAGAACTGGGTCTCTTTAGCCTTGAGAAAAGAAGACTGAGAGGGGACCTGATCCAGGTTTATAAATATCTGAGGCGTGGGAGACAAAGTGGTGAGGCCAGACTCTTTTCAGAAGTGTGTGGAGACAGGACAAAGGGAAATGGCCAGAAACTGATGCACAGGAGTTTCCACATGAATGTGCGCAAGAACTTTTTTACGGTGAGGGTGACGGAGCACTGGAACAGGTTGCCCAGGAGAGTAGTGGAATCTCCCTCTCTGGAGATATTTAAGACCTGCCTGGACGCCTATCTGTGCAACCTGGTGTAGGGAACCTGCTTGGCAGGGGGATTGGACTCGATGATCTCTTGAGGTCCCTTCCAACCCCTATGATTCTATGATTCTATGATTCTATGATTCTATGATTCTATGATTCTATGATTCTATGATTCTATGATTCTATGATTCTATGATTCTGTGTGCTTACCAAATTTCCCCAAGTTGCCTGCCCCCTGCTCCACAGGAGTTGAACTCTTTTTTTTCCCTGAGTCTCAGCAAAAGTTCCCTATTCAGTTAGTCTTCTTACCTGATGGTTCATCTTATTGCACAGGGGAACAGCACCTTAAAGTCTTCCTTCTTGAATAGGGTCCAGTGGACCCCTTTCCCCTTCAGGCCTGACTTGCAATGGACTCTCTCTACCAATGTCCTGAAGAGTCCAAAATCTGCGCTCCAGAATTCCAAGGCAGCTGTCTTTCTGATCCCTCTCCTGACTACACCAAGGATTGATAACTCTACCATTCCATTATTTCTCTGCCTAAGGCAGTTCCTGACCACCACATCTCCCACTAGACCCTCCATGTTCATGAACAGTAGATCTAGGGTGTTACCTTACCTTGTAGGCTCTCTTACCAGCTGCATCAAGAATTTATCTTCCACGCATTCCAGGAACCTCCTAGACTGCTTCACCTAGGTTGTATTGCATTTAAAGCATTTATTAGAGAAACTGAAGTTCTCTATGAGACCAAGGGCTGGCAATTGCATGACTTCTGCCAGCTACTCATACAGTGTCTCATTTGTCTCTTCATCTTGGTTTGGCAGTCCATGACAGAACTTCACCAGAGAGCCTGTCTTGATGGCCTTCCCCCTAATCTTTACTCACAGGGACTAAATCTTATAATTCCCAGTCCCCGTCTCTACACAACCGAAAGAGTCTCAAACATGCCCTCCTTACTGCCAGTCACTTCTGAAGAGCTTATAGCCATCTACTGCAGCACTCGTAAGGAAGTCATGGAAATGGAAGTGCTAATTCATGAAAACCCACCAGCACTACACACACACACACGCACACACACAAAGATGTTTTTCTTCATATCTTCTGGAGAACAGCAGACTTTCTTGTATTTGTTCTCTGAAAGATTACCACAATAAGTTGCTGAATTTGCTTAGTTGAAACTGTGTGTATATTAAAATATACACATAATTTACAATAAAGAAGGACTCTTCTCAGCAGTGTGCTGTGATAGGATGAGGGGAAATGTTCACAAACTGATGCATAAGAAATTCTGCACAAATGTGCATGTGAACTTCACAGTAAGAGTGATGGAGCACTGTCACAGGCTGCACAGAGAGATTGTGGATTCTCCTCCTCTGAAGACATTCAAGACCCGCCTGGTTGCCTACCTGTGCAACCTGGGCTAGGTTTGGCAGGGGGGTTGGACTTGGTGATCTCTAGAGGTCCCTTCTAACCCCTACAATTCTGTGATTTTTTTAGCAAAGACTTTATCTATTTTTACCTTAACCATTAAAGATAATCATGTTTTTTTTCATGTTCTTCCTCTGTCTCAGAGAATAAGAAAGTAAGTCTTCTCTTTTTCAACACCTGAATTTTGAGTTCTTCCTGAGGATGAATCTCTTCATAAAGAGTAAGAAACTGAATTTAGTTCCCCCACATAAATTTTAAATTCTCATCAATATCTTGTTATTAAAGAGGCATAAAATCTTTATAGTCACATCCTTGGTTTTTTGTTTGTTTGTTTGTTTTTGTAGGATACTAGCAGAAATGAAAACTAGAACCGTGGACCTTAGTAATCTCTTTCAATTCTTCCTTTGTTATTGGAAAGGGAAATGATAGAATACTTATTATTGGAAATGTGTCAAAGGGATGCAATTCTTCCTGACATGTATATAGATGAAATACATAATTAAATGCAAATAAAATGTCCAGAGTGGATGGGAAAATGCATACAAACAAAAACTCTGTACAGATGCATTCCTGTGCATACTTCTGGGATCACAAGAATAGCAGAAATAAGTAAATAAATCAGTAGAAATACCCTGAAGCCATTTTGAATCTATTAATAAAATGCTCTAGATCTAATATTGCAGAAACATTGAGAATTTAAAAAAATAATCTCCAGAAAACTGTGCATGTTAGCTTTTTCAGATGATAGCAGAGAATGGAAATATATTTTTAGAAAATGATAACAGAATAAACAGTTTTGTGTTAAACTGTATATTAAATAATTATTACTAAACTGGATAGACATAGAAATGTATGCAATGTGTTTATTCCTCTCTTCAGATAAAGGTTCTCATTCTAAACTTGAAATAGGTTTATACGTTTGTTTTTTTTTTCTTTAAAAATTATGTCCTTTCTTCTTGTCAGTCTCTTATTATTAATGGATTGCTTCATAAAGCAATAAAAAGAGTAATTCTCTCTCTACATTGTCCTTAAATGACATTGGGACTGGATTTTAAATATTATACATTTCTGGATTTTAGTAAGTTCTCTGTGCTCACTTTTCTATATGTCATCCTGTCAAATATAACAATGATGTATTAAACACAGTGCTACTAAAAAGAATTCAGGAAGGTTAAGCTACAAGACAAGCCAGAACTTTCAAATTATATCATCAGAAAGTTGTTCAATTAAGATGTTACTTAAATTACCATCTTATTTTTGTGTCTTCAGTTCAAAAGTTGCATTTAATCCAACCATGACATTTATCCAGATTGAGTAAGAATATGTTTAAATGTAATTTTGGTTTAATTGTAGAATTTTATTGTACACAAACTTCTAATTCTTGTGATCATGGAAAGAAAACACACAATCAAAGCAGATGTCTTTAAACATTAAGAATAAGTGAAGGCTCTGTAAACAGTGCTTACAGAAGCAGTCAGAAGTATAATTTACCTCTTCTATCTGTGATATTTTCATAGGTTCAGATGTTGCATTTCAGTGATTTCATTATTCATCTCTTTCTAGAATGATTGCAGTTTATTTAAAGAAGAAAAGTATGTTTTATATTTTGAAATTGTAGCTTTTGGTATTAAAGGATGAATAAATAAAAAGAATGCTCAGTTAAATATAATGTTTGCTCAGGCCTGCTCGTTTGTTTCTTCATTTGGGTTTAGTTCTTCTGTTTGTTTGTTTTCCCGAACAAGTCACAAGGTGTTACAGCTGCAGCATATCCACCAGACCACTGCATACCAATAACGTCATTGTTTGTTTGATGGATTGCTGTGTTATTTGCATGAAAATTTGGTGATGTTTTCTAGGATTTCTATAGATTGTAACAGAATGTGAATAGTCTTTATAATAGTTGATATCTACTCCTATTCTTGGAGGATTTAATTTATTCAGATAGTCACTTATCACTGCTTCATCTTCATTATGTGTTTTCTTTTTTTTTTTTTTTTTTTTGCTTGTTTTTGTTAGATAAGAGATATATATAGATACGAACAAAGGACTAGATTTACCAAAGGACTAAATATACCCTTCCAGGAACAGCGACCTTCCTAGTTCATCCTAGCTTCCATTTTTAAATTATAATCTGTAAAATGACAAGAAGCAAACATCTGTCTGAATAAGCATTCAAATATATAGCACATATTTGATGTATAGATAAAGAAGTAGTAATGTACACTTTTTTTCTGTTGTGTAGAAACGTGCTCAAGTATATACACTTTGACCAGTCCACTACAAGATTAAGACAAATATCATTTTATATACTGTTTGCTTTCATGTGCACTCACTAGAAGTGCCAAATGCTAAAACTGAACAACAGCATATTATTTAATGATAAAGAACTTTCATAACTGCACAACACATACTCAGTGAATGTAGGGAGAAAACTTGCAACAGTTCTCACTTACATACAAAGAAGTATACACTGACTCATGATGGAAACTAACTATGCAACATTTCAGAAATAGTATATAAAGAAAGATACTGTTCTTCAGTTATTTTTAGACAGAAGGACTACTGTGTTATGAGAGTCATGTTAGCAGTTTATAAGGTGTTTAGGCTCTGCTTCTGTAAAAAAGACATTTTGCCAGTAGTTCATAAAAACAATTTCTCATGAAGAAGAAAAGAACTAGATATGGGAAAAACAAGCAAACGAAAACAATGACTACTATATAAAAATCAGTCAGATGCATGTTTTGAAGGCAGAAATGAAAATGTTTATTAACAAACATGTAGTGAGCTCTCCATTAAGAAAGGCACACACAGAAAAAATTGTAACAGGTTTTGAAAAGCAGCCTACCTAGTTTTCTGACTAGCACAGGATAATCTTATTTATCAAAATAAGAGCAATCACATTTGTCATTCTGGGACATAGATTAGTCTGCATTGTTCAGGAAACGATTCTCCTCTAGCGTAGACATTCAGATTTGGTCAGATGCATTATGGGACTTGGGGGATTCATTTGAAATTCTGGGATATTTTACATGATGGAGCTGGCTTGAATCAGTGACACACCACAGTACTTTGCAAAAATAAATTACCTGTATTAAAGTATTTGAATATACACAGAACTGTGGCAAAGTGCTTTCCCAGCTGCCAAAAGCAGGCAAGCCTCTTGAAATTCACAGTCTTACTATGCCAGCTAGATGCAAGATGAAGGATGAACATAAAGGAGACTTTAACACTGCGTCACTGAGCTCATGAGAAATCTGATTCTAGGGATTGTGCTATATGAGGTGAAAAAGAATTGTCCAAGGCACTGATAAAGCAAGATAATACATTCAAAATTAAATTATTTCAGCCTAGTTTTATTGTAAGTGTATGTATTTTTTACAAATTACCTTTTATTTTCCTCTCCCTTTATCTAATTTACAGTAATGAATGATAGCAAAAGAAGTACTTCAACAAATAGAATTTATTTTTCTGTTATAAATCTCACTGATTCATACCAAAGTGTCCTCAAAGACAAAATAAAATATTAATATAATAAAATATGTATTTATTTAATTTGAACTAGTGAAATAATGACATATAAAAAGTGAACAACCAAGAATGCTTAAGAAGGTTTCCTTTAAATTATTTATACTGATACTGTTGGCAGTTTGAAGTTGATGTATCTTAAACAATTCAAACAGCTACTAAAGAAAAAATAAAAAAAAATCATTTTGTATTAGGTTAAAAACACTTCTTCTAAAATTAAAAAAAAAAAAAAACAAAGGAAAATTAAACACAAGAAATGTTGTAATCAAACCCAGCATTTTTTAATATTGAATTTTTAGTCCTGATTTTAAACAAAAATATCTGTTATTTAATTTTTGCCTTCAGAATATAATTGTTTTACTGCACTTTGAATTCTCAGTAGGTAGATACATAATGAGGATTCAATAAAGGAAAATCTTCTCATAAATACATAGATTAGAACAAGGAGCTTTATTTTATCATACAAATAGTAAACGTGAAGGTTATGTGGAAGTTTATTCAAGTGTGAACACTGGCATTTGTGGTAGCTGAAATGTGCTATGAGGTGTAGCATTCACACACAGTACTTTGACCTGGACATGATGAAGGCATAAATCACTATGGCAGGCAAAGATGCAGACACCTGGACTAACAGAGAAATTGTGGAGGAACACCCAAAGGCAGCATGTGCAGAAAAGAAGTTCAGTGATACATACTGGGAGTTAAAGCAATTCTCTTTGGCTTATTTCAGAATGAGATGTGAGCTAGACTGTGTTCTTGAGAAGCATGCTCTGCTATTTGTTTTAGACTAGCTAGCCATGTTTGTGTTTCAGAAGGCCAACAATGAATAAAATCATTTTTGTCTAAATATACAGGTTAAGATGCTAAAAGACTATAATAATTGATATACCTTCTGAATCTGTATGTTGGCAAATACTACCAATTTCAATATGATAAAATTTCAGCATGCTAACTCTAGCATTTTTTCTCTTTTATTATAGCAGAGAAAAATAAAAAGGAAAAGGAAGAAGCAAGTATTAAATTTGAAAATAAGTGTATCTGGTAATATAGTTCTCAATGAAAGGAAAGTAGCGAATTTTGCCAAAATTTACTCCTTTTCTGTTCTCCATTTGACAGAAATTAGAATGAGATGTAGAAAAATATCAATTTATACATATATACATTCATATATTACCACTCAGCAGCACACTGCTTATATGTCTGTAATTACAACAACATTTACATGTTTTTTTGGTTCATTTGTCCAGAAGTCACAAAATGTCCTCTTCTTTTACTTCTCATAGAATCACAGTATCATAGAATCATAGAATGACCTGAATAGAAAAGAACCTCAAAGGACACTGAGTTTCAATCCCCCTGCTGTGGGTAGGGTCACCAGTCACTAGACCAGGTTGCCCAGAGCCACATCCAGCCCTGACTTGAATACCTCCAGAGTTGGGACATCCACAACCTCTTTGAGAAACCTGTTCCAGTGTGTCACAACCCTCTGAGTGAAAAACTTCCTTCTATTATCAAACATAAATCTCCCTTCTTAGTTTAAAACTATTCCCCTTTGTCTTATCACTATCAACCCATGTAAATAGTTGTTTCCCCACCTGTTAATACGCTCCTTTCAAGTATTGGAAGACCACAAGGAGGTCTCCCTGGAGCCTTCTCTTCTGCAAGCTAAACAAGCCAAGTTCAGAGAATCACAGAATCACTGAATCACAGAATCACAGAACTATAGGAGTTGGAAGTTCATCAAGTCCAACCTCCCTGCCAAAACAGGCTCCCTAGACCAGGATGCACAGGTAGGTGTCCAGGCAGGTCTTGAATATCTGCAGAGAAGGAGGCACCACAATCACCCTTGGCAGTCTGTGCCAGTGCTCTGTTAACCTTACTGTGAAGAAGATCCCACACACATTTGTGAGGAACTTCCTATGCATCAGTTTGTGACCATTAACCCTCGTTCTATTACCACACACTGCAGAGTAGAGTCTGGCCTTGACACTTTGCTTCCTGCACCTTAGATATTTGTAGACGTGGATCAGATCCCCTCTGAGTCTTTTCTCAAGATTGAATAAACTCTGGTCTCTCTGTCTTTCCTCATAAGAGAGGTGTTCCATGCCCTTTATCATCTTTGTAGCCTTCTGCTGGACTCTTTCAAGGCAATTCCTGTCTTTTTTGTACCGGGGAGACCAGAACTGGATACAATACTCCAGGTGAGGCTTGACCATGACAGAGAAGAGGGGGAAGATCACCTCCCCCCACCTGCTAGTCATGTTCTTTTTAATGCACCGGGATCCCATTGGCCTTCTTGTCCACCAGGGCACACTGCTGGCTCATGGCCAATCTGTCATCCACCAGGACACCCAGGTCCCCCTCTTCAGAGCTCCTCTCCAGCAGATGAGCACCCAACCTGTACTGATGCGTGCAGTTATTACTCCCTAAGTGCAAGACTGTATACTTGTTCTTGTTAAACCTCATCTGGTTCCTTTCTGTCCAACTCTCCAGCCTATCCAGATCTCGCTGAATGGCAGCATAGCCTTTCAGCACATCAGCCATTCCTCCCAACATCGTATCATCAACGAACTTGCTGAGGGTGGACTCTATCCCCTCATCCAGGTCATTGATGAAGATATTGTACAGGACTGGACCCAGCACCAATGTCTGAGGAACACCACTAAGTACAGGCCTCTAACTGGGCTCTGTACCACCAGTCACAACCTTCTGTGCTCCACCAGTCAGCCTGTTCTCAACCCACCTCACCATCACCATTCCATCAACCTTTCCTCACAGGAGAAGTACTCCAACCCTCCAATCATTTTAGTGACCCTCCTCTGGACCTGTTCCCAGAGCTCTGTGTCTTTCTTGTGCTGGGGACCCCAGGCCTGGATGCAGTCCTCCAGATGGAGCACCACCCTGTCCCTGGTGGCCATTCCTTTTTTAATGCTTGTCTCTGAAGTGTGTTATCCATAACCACCTTACCTTCAGCATTAGTGGAAGGCCTTTGATTTCAGACTCTCATTTCATTTGCTTTATTAGCTTCAGTTCCAATTATATTGTATTATTTTGCATTCTGGTATCTTGTTCAGTAAATTAGTTTTCCTCCTCAGATCATTGCCACTGTTTTGCTTCTAGGCCTATCTCCCTACCCTTTCCCATTTTCCCCCTTCTCCTTTCCCGAAGCAGGGGTCTGTGGATACCCCACCCTATTAGTCATGGAACTTGGCCAAACTGTTGACATTTAGTGTCAGCAAACTTGCACAAAACAACTTCAAGTTGTACATCCAAATAATTTATGAAAATGCTTAAGAGAACTTACCCTAAAATGGAATACTGTGGAACTCTGCTATTGATCTTCACCAAACTGATTCTGTTCTATTTACTACAACCCTTTGAGCCTGACCCATCAGCCTATTGCTTGCCCATCACATCATGTTTTTGTCTAGCCATATACTAGACATCTTGTCCAGAAGGGTACTGTGGGAAACAGTATCAAAACCTTTGCTGAAAAGATAACATCATTTGGCTTCCCTTGGTTGACTAGATAGGTGACCTTTAAAAAAAAAAAAAAAAACTTAATTAAACAGGACATGTCCTTCATGAACATGTGTTGGCTCTGAACAACAGCTGCATTGTCCATCACATGGTTCTTGCATTCTTTTAGTCATCTCTTCCATTTGCTCTAGGGTTAACACAGACTTTGCTTATCTATTATGCTTTCTTTGCTTTCTGCTAAACTGGAATACTCCTGATTGATCTTATATAAAATACCAGCCAGACTATGTGTAAAGTCAGATTGGAAATAAATATAAATACAATATGCATAAACAGATGTGAAAGTTAACAGACACCTTGGGTACTTTAAATAAACCAGCTAAATATATGAATATTATTTCAATTCATTTTTTTTTCTGTAAAGTCTTGATAGTTTTTCTTAAAAATATATATATTTCACAGGTAAAGATATATATATTTCAGAGGTTTTCCACTTTATTTACTCTTTACTACTTAGTAATTACAGAGGCAAAATTAAAATATAATTAAATCACAGATACACCAGGAATTAATACTGTAATTTGAATGAGTCAGAGGACTGCCAGTTATAAACCAGAACTTCTGGGAAAAAAAAAAAAAAAAGATTTTACTTGCATTTTGAATTTGTAGTAACAGGAAATAAGATTCTGGAATAGTGACAATTACATTATACACTATTGTAAAAGGAGTCTGGATTTTTTTTTCTCCTCTTTTTTTTTTTTTTTAATGCTGATATAACTTCATTGACATCTATGAAATCATTTCTAAGAGCTTAAGGGAATTAGGATCTTTGCTTTTTATTTATGATTCTTATTTACAATAACATCTGTACTTATTTATGATTCTTTCATGGAGTCCCATGTAATTGATTGCTGTCTTTGGTCGTCGTGATATTTTTTTTATTATTGTGATATATTTTTTTATTATTTTATACATGTCTATACTGTGATTCTGTGATTTAATAGAGTAACTGACATACTTACAGACTTTTCAGATTCTGTCCAACCCCCCCTTAAAAAAAAAATATTGGTAAGACATAAATTTATTTACAGAACTTTAAATTCTTTCATAAGCCACACATTCTACCATGACAAAGAGAAATCATTTGCAGTGGGTTTGTAAAGCTCTTTGATGTGATTAATGAAATACAGATATTATACTGTATGTGATACAAGTTATTTAAGATCTGTCTATTTGAAAGAAAATCTGCTACAATGTGTCAGCTAAGAAAAAATATCTTAAAAGCCTCAAACAAGTTTAACAAGCAGTGGCAAATGACAATGCTTTGTACACAACTGTGGGATAAAAAACAAATTAGTGGAGGTGCACTTTGACTTCAACAAGGTTTCTGGCACTACTTTCCATAACATCCTTGTGGGTAAGTATGGGAAGTGCAGGATAGACAAGTGGATAGCAAGGTGGATTTAGAATTGTCTGGCAGAGCTCAGAGGGTTGTAATCAGCAGCACAGACTCTAGTTGGATTACGATCAAAGAGGGATCTTATCATTGCTTACAGATATCTAATTGGCAGAAATCATCAGGACAGGGGAAAACTTCTGCTGATGATGCCCAGTGAAGGAACAAGGGACAATAGGCACAAACTGAAACACAGGAAGTTCCATGAGAACATGGAAAAAAACTTCTTTACTTTGAGAGTCACAGAGCACTGGAGTGGGATGCCAAGAGAAGTTGTGGAACCTTCTTCTCTACAGATATTCAAAACCCACCTGGATACTTTCCTGTGTAGAGAACTGTAGAGAACCACTGTAGAGAACCTGCTTACAAGGGAGTTAGACTAGATGATCTCCAGAGGTCCCTTCCAATCAAACTACACTACATGTATGTGTGTGTGGATGCATGAAGTATGCTTACAAGGTTCAGCTGACAAACCAGTTTTCAGGCTCTGTAAGTTGGATTCTTAGACAATGAAGGTACAGGTCAAAAGCAGGACTGTACATTTTTAACAATGAAAAGCAAGGCAGGAAAAAAATACTGTAAAGAAACATTTTCTTGATGTTATTTTTATCAAATACACTCCTGATATGTCATTAATGAGCAATGTTTTCTGTCCACAAAGAAATTTTGATTACAGTTTAAATGCGGCCATGAAGAAAAGCAGTACTAAGTTAAATAAACGTTGTTTTTGAAATCATATTTTAACTCATACAAATGACATTGAATCATGTCATTACTGGAATTTCCTAGTTTGTTGATTTATAATATGTGTATTATTAAAATCAATTGGAGATTAGATTTTCTAACTTCAGAATAATATTATTATGTGTCCAGAAGCTCTGTTCAGATTTGAGCATTATGAACTACACCCTGTGTTCAGGGAAAACATCTGAAAATGATATGAAAGGAAACGTAAAAGTATAATATAAAGTATACAAATATTATACATGTTAAAGTATGCAATATTAAAAGATGAAAAGATAAAATATTTTTTTGAAAGTGTTTGGAATTCCAGAGTATGAATTTCATTTGGTTTCAGAGTCTGTATATTTAGTTGTAACCTTCATTTGATATTTCTACATCATGATAAAATTACTTTTGGGCTTTGGTACAACAGTTTTGTGATATAAGCAACAAAGAAAAAGACTGAGAAAAGGTGATGAAACAATCAGGAGTCATTAATGTTGAATGATTCATCCTCCTGAAACTATGGGTTTTTGACTGGGCCATTGATTTTGAATGACATTCTGTATAAAAGTTGTAGGTTGTAGTGGAGTCTTTGATTTCCCTGGTGGAAACATTTAGGGATATTGTGTTCTAAACAAAGGGTAGATCATTATGACATAGAGTAAAGTGGGTCAAGATTCTAAAGTGAAATCAGCTCGGTTATCAATTTTGACTTTTTCTTGGATTGGCATCTTTCCATCACCATAAAAGCTGAAAGCACCTGAGATTAAGATATGTTTTTACAAGCGTATTCTCAATGTCTTTCTATTAATTGCACTCGAAGGCTTTAACTGGAACCAGAATCACTGGGAAAAGTGTCTGAACAGTTGAGAGCTCAGTAAGGTTTTAAGACTCCCCCACAGGTTTAAAATTACAAAGCATTCAGAAAGGTAGAATTTTGACAACGGAAATCTGAAGCCAGAATGTAAAAGCTCATCAGCAAAAGTATACAATAAGTGGATGGACTCCCAGTACACTGAATTCTATCATGACAAAGATATGGAGTAATGTCAGAAGTACAGAAATAGGGGTTCATGTACTATTAAGAAGATCTATTTCTTTCCTTTAGAGAAGTACATTGTAGTTTGGATTCCTTCCTTCCTTCCTTCCTTCCTTCCTTCCTTCCTTCCTTCCTTCCTTCCTTCCTTCCTTCCTTCCTTCCTTCCTTCCTTCCTTCCTTCCTTCCTTCCTTCCTTCCTTCCTTCCTTCCTTCCTTCCTTCCTTCCTTCCTTCCTTCCTTCCTTCCTTCCTTCCTTCCTTCCTTCCTTCCTTCCTTCCTTCCTTCCTTCCTTCCTTCCTTCCTTCCTTCCTTCCTTCCTTCCTTCCTTCCCTCCCTCCCTCCCTCCCTCCCTCCCTCCCTCCCTCCCTCCCTCCCTCCCTCCCTCCCTCCCTCCCTCCCTCCCTCCCTCCCTCCCTCCCTCCCTCCCTCCCTCCCTCCCTCCCTCCTTTCCATACTACCAAATAAGAAGTTTTGTATTTGTTAAACAAAAACAGACAAACAAGACTCTGCCGGTATGCTGGCACTCACCCAACAGCTAAAACAACTCTCCCTTCAGAGAAGTCCCAAGAGATATCTGATGCAGTCACTCAGAACTGGTAAGAAAGGACACTTCAGTTCAGATGATTGGTTGCACTGAGTGCTTTGAACCTCCCCCTACTGATGAGGTAAGTACTTGCAAAAAATACACATATGTGAGTGGTATTTCACAAGTGACTGACATGCAAAAGTCAGTTAAGAGACTCTGTAGAATTAAAGATGCTGGGAGAGAGATAGGTTTTTAAATAATTGTATTCCAGCAGCAAACAGAACTGAGGAGGCATCTTGGTCCCTGGTGACTTACAAAAGCAGGGCTTCAGTTTAGTCCCTACTCTCCAGTCTCACTACCAAAAACATATACAAGATTCTTACTGCCATTCAGCAAGACCTGGACAGGCTGAAGATTTGGGAAGAGAGGAATTAAATGAAGTTCAATGAGTGCAAGCGTAGAACCCTACACTTGGAGAGGAATAACCCATATATCAGTACAGATTAGGAGCTGTCGTAATAGAAAAGAAATCTGTGAGAAGGACTTAGATATCCTGGTGGACAAAAGGTTGATCATAAGCCAGCATCATGCCCGTGTGGCAAAGAAGGCCAATGGTACCCTTGGGTGCATCAGAAAGAAAGTGTCCAGCAAGACAAGGGTGGTTATCCTTCCCCTCTAATGTGGCTTGGTGAGGCTACACCTGGAATGCTGTATCAAGTTCTGGGCTTCCCCAGAAATACAGGGAACTGCAAAAGAGAGATTCCAGTGGAGGGCCACAAGTTAATTAGTGGCATGGAGCATCTCCTTTATGGGGAAAGGCTGAAAGATCTCTGACTGTTCGGCATGAGGAAGAGAAGACTGAAAGGGGCTCTTATTAACGACAATAATTATCTAATGGGTAGAAGTCAAGTGGATGGGGCCAGCTTCTTCTCAGTGGATTCTAGGGACAGAAAAGGAAGTAACGTGCATGAACTGGAACAAAGGAAGTTCCTTCTGAACATGAGAAAAAGGGTGACAGGACAGAAATTGCCAACAACTAAAGATATTTTGAAATGAGATGAAATTATGCTTCTCTACTTCTGTTATTATCTTGATTTTATTCTAGGGTTGAAAACAAGTGCTAGAGTCTGACTCATGGCTATGACATAGCATATTGAAAAGATCTTGGAAACACCAGGAGATTAGAATTTATGCTGCAAAAAGAAAGGAGTATATTGTAACACTGCTTATGTCATACTAACTAGGAACTGACTGGTCCTGCTACGTACGAAATTAAATTAATAATACATGCTTACAGAATAGATTGGAAAAAAATGTTTTAAATCTTAAAACACGCATTTCTATAAACAAGTGGAAACTAAATTATGACAATGAAACATTAGCATAGCCAGTAATATAGAATACATTTAATTTTTCTCAAAAAAGGAAGACCTGAATAGATACATTTATTCTGACTGAGATTTTGGTAGTTATGAAAGAACGTGATGACCAATGTGAATAACAATAAGGTAATGTTATAAGAATGTAAAATCTGTGTTTATGTGAAGAACCTCAGTTTTAACAGGTATAAATGACCAAAATGTTTATTCTGTAACAAGTTCCAGCCTCTTCAGCATCACAGAGACTTGCAACTACATTGTGACACAATGAATAACACTTAATTTTTTAAACTTAATAATATTTATACCTATATTTACACACATCCTTCCATGATATGAAAAGTAAATTATGTGTTTGTAAGAGTCTTTTGGCTTTCTACATACCGTAAGATATTTCTGACTTACTAATTCATGTAAACGTTCTCACTTTAAAATTTTTTGTCCATCATAAAAAAATTATAATGGGTTTCAATCATACAATTAACTAGTATATTCATAATTATTTTAATGTCTCTTTTTTTGTGTGTGTGTGTAAATTCCATGTTAGTGCTTCCTACAATTTGAAAATTTCCTCGCTGTCCCTTCCCAATGTCTTTAATACATGTCTATACTCAAGTTTGAGTACACATTCAGGAGTTTTGATCAGCAAGACTGTATACTGAGGAAAACACATACGAATTGTAGTACAGAGGAAGAGTGAAGCAAGACTGTATTCTAGTATACACTTTAAAAATATAGCATGAGGAGACTGAAAGACTGATCCACAAATCACTGGTTTTACTGTGAATTTTTTAATGGATTTTGTGTTAATATAGAGTGTTGTTTTTTTTCAGTCCTCTCAAAAACAGATAAAATCACAACTGTTTTGGGTGGACATCATTACAAATGTAGTAGAAACTAACACTAGGTATAATTAACTCTCAAAATCAGACTTAGATAAGCAAATGGTATCTCTGATATAGAATTATTATCATGCAATTATTCTCTTGAAATTCAGAATAAGACCTGTGTGATTAAATTTAAACCGGAGCTATAAAAAGCAAAAGCTAGTACACAACTAATACCTAGAAAATATTACTTGCAATCATATTTAAAGCAAACAACATCCAACAACAAAATTAAACCTAATATAAACTATTAGGAAGAATCTCTAATTTTATACCTAACTTTAAATACAGTTATTTTTCATCTTAGTGCTGAAAAAACATTGAGGAACATATTGCAAATTAGCATAATGTTATAAACAATTCTCAGTAGTTAAAATTAAATTATGCATACATAAATCAAGTACTTCTGAGGTTTACTAAATGTTTCTAGATCTTCTTGTTAAATTTATCATAGGATTATCTTAAAAGTAATATGATTAGTATAAATAAATCTTGACATTTTCTTGAAAAAATTATGTTGTCCTTGCATTTTTCTATTTCCAAATTAATTTAATAGTAATATTTTAACAATTAGTTTTGCAGTAAAATAAATATTGCTTCCTTTAGCTACAAAGCAACATGTAGGTTAATCACAGCCCTTGTTTGCTGCTGCTATGCCTTGAGCTTACTGGACTTGCTTAAAATTTCCTCTGTTAAATGTGTAATCTATTGCTTTCCAAAGGCAAAAAAGCTTAGACTTATGTATATGTGGTAGAAGTTCAGGAAACAGACATGGCTAAGTGAAAATTTGTATTCTAATTTAGAACTACTGAACTATGGGAAACAAGCATACTCAAAACAAAATCAGAAGAAGAAACGGGCACAATTGGCACTGACTGTTCAGGAATTCTTCAACAACTGAAAGGATGAAAATGTACACAAAAAAAACTGAACAGCGTTAAGATAAAACAACCTGTGTAGTACAAATTTAATTGTGTTATAAATTCCCTTTTTTATTATTTTAATGAAATATATTTTTTTTATTTCTGATGTGTGACGTTCATTTAAACAGAACCAGTAATATACTGTATGTATTTGAATTAAATTGGCAATAAATTTCTTGTCTTCTTGTCCATAACAAAATTTTGAATATAATTAGTTGAAAAAAGCATAACTTGATTCTAAGACTATATTTCAGAATTGACCTTTGTATGTGTGTGAGTGTGAGCCTGTATTTCTAATTTAATTGAATACAGCAGCAGAAGTGAAACTGTCTGATTGAGACATGACTAAGGTGTTGAATATTAATAATGATTTTCATTGTCAGTCTCAAATACGTAGGCTAAAATAGATTGCTAAAAACAAATTCCCCCTTTTGGTTGGACTCCCTAACCAAAACTCAAGGGATTAAGCAGTACAAAAAACAACTTCATCTGATACTGCCTTTTTCAAATCCTATACTTTTCTGTGAAGTCTTTGCTTCAGTAAGGTAGATTACTGCAGACAGAAAACCTGAATGCAAAAACAAATCATAGTGAAAATAATTAACTATGTGATGAGAAAGGTAAAGGTCAATTTCTCAAGGCTCTACATTATAAGTAGTACTCAAAATCTGTTTACAACTCAGGATTTCAGGAAGTCATAAATGTAAAAGTGGGTAGATGCTATAGATTAGTTAACTGTTAGTTCTATGTCTCTATCAGTTTAAACTCTACAATTTGTATAATCATAACTAATCCTCTTTCTGAAGAAAATACCAAGGAAATAAGATATTTGGACTGTTTATTAAATAAATATAAACGTGACTTATAAAATAAAGTTTATATATATGTCCAAAAATATATATATAAATAAAAATATATAATATATAAAAATATATATATATATTTGGACAATTCCATATTTAACTCAGATATTTTTATATCTGTGGCAGATTTAATTTACTGCATATGTTATTTCAGAAATATTTTTTTCTATTATTCTGGACAAGAGAATCCTTGTGGCTTCTGAAGCCACTAAATGTAAGAAAAAGAACAAATTGATATTTAAATGAACACTTGACCAAAGTAAGTGTTACCTACTATGAAAACATTCTTATTGATGATCTGCTTATCCTTTCTAATTCCCAAAAGGTACTTGAAAAATGCAGGTGGCACAGTAATACAACACTGATATTAATTTTGTATGGAGTTGCACAGCATGAGTCTTACTCCCATGTAGGTTCTAAGTATGCTTCTAATCCATCAACTAGCGCAACAAGGGAATTATCCTAAGTTAATAATCATGCTTTAATCCATAGAACTTACATTATATTGTTAGTGAACCATATTTTCCATATTTTCTTCCATTTTTTATTTGCTTTTTTTTTTCTGTATTTCTACAAAAATATTTCTGTATCTTATCAAGGATTAAATCTAAACATTAAAGAATTAATTTTGCAATACTGCCACAGAAATACTTTATTTTTTAGGATTTATTTCTATTTATATATTATTTAATTAACAAACTTTTCTTTAAGCTTCTATTGTTACAAGCAAACAAACAAACAAATAAAGGAAATTACAGAAAATAAACAGTCCCATGTTTGAGAAAATGAATATAAACAAAGAGAAAAAAAATCACATTTTCTAAAAGTGTCTATATCTTTGTTTCAGTGCTGACTTCTGGGTGTCTGAGACTGGCTTTCAACTGGAATCTGGACTGCTAGTCAGAGCTCTCTCCCTCGCAGATCAGGCACATTTCAGACATCAAACTTTACTCTTATCTTTTTGATACTTCCTCAGATTGTCAGTGAGGAAGCCTTGATAAAGTCAAGATAAACAACATCCACTGTTTTTAACTTATCCACAAAGTCAGTCACTTCAACACTGAAAGCTATCAGTTTGGTAAAGCCCTGATAATCATCCATAAATCTGCAGTGATTATTCCCAGTCACTTTTTTGTCCTTTTTGTAGCTGGAAATGGTTTGTAGGATTATTTACTCTATCATTGCCCTAGGAATTGAAGAGAGGCTGACCAGTTCTGCATTTCTCTAGGCCATACCCAGGCAGATCACCATGAATTTAGCTGGTTATTGATATTTAAGATGAGATAAGCTCTTACTTATCAACCTGTCCTTTTAAAGAGCCTCTATTCTTCCACTATAACTCTCAAGCAAGTGAAGCCATCCCATCACATCTCTGTGGTCTCAATAAGATCATAGCCATGCCAGGATATGTACTGAACTTGTCTTCCTCATATTGAGTCTCTTAGTGTGCAGGCACTTAAAAGGGAAACCCCCAAATGCTGTGTTCCTAGAGAGTGTTTGGGAGATTTATCCATGATGCATTTCCTGAGGTATTTCCTTAAGGCATTTCCTTGCTAAACTATGTGCTAGCACTGAACAAGCTGAATAACTCCAGATGGATCTGTAAACTGGCAAATGGAGACAATATTCATTTGTTTCATTTCTTCCCTTGCCATCAGAAGTATTAATATCCCTCAATTCACACAATATGATGAGTTAGCAATTCTTTTCTACATTTCTTTCCTATTGGAATAGAGCATTAATAAGAGGCTTTCAAATAATTTCTCTGTTATTCGGGGGGGGGTGGGGGGGGAAGGGGGGGGGGAAATAAAATTAAAACCCTAAATGTCTAAAAATACAGTATTTTCTTGAATTAATTAAAGTATCAGAAACTTATAAGCAGACACCCCACCAATTCAATCAATATTATGTTTCTTTATAATATAAATTCACAAAGAAAAAGGTAGGTTTATGTGATCTGAGAAGATCTGAGAAAAAAAAAAGATTATGCATTACATAGTATTCTAGCTATCTCAGTTTAAATAACTACAGACTTTGTACGGTAGTTCATGAAAACAGAGTTTTCACATCACAATCTTATTTGATACAAGAATTGCTACAACCTACTGCTGGAGATGGCATATTTTTTGTACGAGCATTATAGTGGTGTTTTTTAGTGATTCATGTCATTATCCAAGACCAAAATGAATGAATTTAATATTTTCCCCTTTTATCTAAAGATTGAGTATTGCTTACTCTTACTAATGTGAATATAAGAGCATATCCCTCTTTAAAAAAATACCTTGAGATAAATGTAAGCATAAAGCTTCATGAGAAATAACAAAGCTGCCTCAAGACCCCATATTGAAAAGTGAAGAAACGCTTACCCTAAGTAACTGCACATATTTAAAAAATAACTTGTGGAACAAAATTGTAGTAGGTATTCTAAATCCACTCAATCTAGGTTTGAATCAAATTCATATTAAATAATATCTTTTGCCTTCCCTCGGTGCTGTCTCTGAAGTGGAATTTCCATGATTTCCTAGAAATGACAGTTACTTTACATTCTCAGCAAGTTCAGCACGCTTAATGAATTCCTTGGGGAAGCCAGAATATCTGTAGCACAATTAACTTCCCATTCTTATGCAAATGAAGGGTTTCAGGGTCCCTGAAGAATGCCTGCATTTTGGCTGCAGTTAGCAAGTGTATGCTATTAAATGACACATGGAGCCTTGAGCTGAAATTTAGACTTCACTAATTTGTGCTGTGACATGTGCAAAGCTGCTTTAGAGGAATGTGAAACATGTTTTTTTTAAATATACCATCTGATGAAATGGGAATTATTACCTCTGGCTAGACTGTCTTCAGCAGTCTAGTTACCTTTGTCTTTTCTTGGTTTTAGCAGAATGAGCACACTGACATTCTTTCCAATTTTTATATTTGTTATAATATTTTTTTATGTTTGTATTTCTTAAGAATTCAGTTAAGACTATTGATTTAAGATAGAGCCCAGAAAAGTCTAATAATTTAGATTGTTAGTGTACATTTGTAAGTTGTATACATGAAAAGAGTAATCGTGTACATGAAAACAAAAATTGTTAGCCAAGTAAATAAAGTCCTACAGCTTGTAAAAAAATATCACATACATCAATTTAATAGACTGAGCAAGACAGAAGAGTGAGAAAACAATAACCAAAAAAAAGGCACTACTGGAAAGTTCAAGCTTCACTATTGTGAAGAAGTTTGAGATCTTTTCATGAAAATCACTCTAGAAATGCAAAGTATTATTGTCCCAAAAGATGAAAGCTGCATGTCATTTCTAAAATATTGAAATACAGACAAATTCAAGATATAACCACAAAGTAGTATCGAATTGAATGTTTTATACCTAGCTTTGAGTTACCTAGCAAAATTCCTAAATGCAGGTGGATTTTAGCTATTCACATTGCATGAAAAGATGTTTCAGTTTCTCCTCGGTGCTTAACTTTATCAAAATAATTTAAAGAAGTAAAGTCCATAAATCACTTTGGGGGCCAATCTTGTTCCATCTCTCTGCAAACCTAATGACACTGAAGTTTTTCCCTCTTGAGATTTTAGGATTCTTATAATCATTAACAATCCATTAACACAAATTAGACCTGCTCAACTAATACTAATGCACGTTTTATGTAACACTTTAATGAACTGAACAGTTCCTTAGAAAAAGAAATGAATGCATATAGGTAATTCTTCAGTTTGACAAATAACAGTCCCTGTTTGTGATGAAAATTCCCTAATCCACACATTCTAATTTAAGCTTAAATTAGTTATTATATTTCTATCCTTTCTAATATATCTAAGCTACTGAAAATGAAGAATTTGTAGATTTTTGTTATCAGTAAATAAGCAAGAGGTATGTCTCTGTAATCCAGACATTCTAACACTTTCCAAAAAGCATGAAAGGTAGATTCTGATTTCTATTATCTATGTAATAGCTATTTTCTGACATACATAGATATCAGAAGAAAAAAAGACATCAGCAAAGGAAGACAGTAACAATTCTATGTGGATCAGATTTTTTTTCAGACTGGAAAAACAGATAACTTTTTTTTTTCTTTTTTCTTTTTAAGTTCCTTTGTCTTTCTTTCAAGTAAGCATTGATGATCAAAATTTAAATAACACATATCATTACACGTTCGGGTCAGAATCATATGAACACAGTAATTATTCACAGTATTAAAATACAGCCATTTGCTTATAACCCAATATCTATATAATATAGTAACATATATATTCATTGTGTTAGTATGCATGGTAGTACAATGCTTAGAAAGTTTTCATGCTGATATATTTTCCATGTACATCTCCTTAAAGCATTTAGGTTATTATTACAACTGATGTCTATGCTGGACCAGAAGATCGCAGCAGCTTTTTCGCTTCAGCTGAATTTAGTAATGTGCATTAGCCTGAAAAAGAAAAGAAAAGAAAAGAAAAGAAAAGAAAAGAAAAGAAAAGAAAAGAAAAGAAAAGAAAAGAAAAGAAAAGAAAAGAAAAGAAAAGAAAAGAAAAGAAAAGAAAAGAAAAGAAAAGAAAAGAAAAGAAAAGAAAAGAAAAGAAAAGAAAAGAGAAAAATATGTCTCACAGGACATTTTACTGCTTAAGGAAAAACTTAATAAATTAGTATATAATCAGAAGGATAATATCGTATAGGCATAAGTCTTGTTAAGATTAATTTTTTTATTATTTGCAGAGAGTTGACATATTCTATGATTCTATGATGTTATTTTAAAAATATTGAGCAACAGGTGAAGTCACAAAAATCAAAGAGATTGACAAAAATCAGTTGGATAAATGCATACAATAACTTCGGAAATAACTTTCACAGGAAACAGAAGTTTGCAATTTGCTATATAAATAAATGAACTAAAAATTTTTTGTACACTTTACTGCAATTTCAATATTCAAGACAGATATATCTGTGTCATTTCTGTGCTCACATGTTCCTGCAGCTTCCTTCATTAAAGCAGGAAAAGGAATGGAGCATACCAATCTTCATAACACACCTCTTTACTGCAGCTATGATGTGTTTTCTAAATGGTGATTTATTTATTTGTTTGTTTGTTTGTTTGTTTCAGAGATCACTCTCTAATTATCCACTGCCAAGAGCTCCAAAAGAAGACTGCAATATATGAGGATTTTGATATTTTTCAGTCCAATGGGATATCAAGACACTGAGCTGTAATTGTACCAATGCATCTTTAGTATATAGTTTGGTTCCTTCAAGGGGAATAAAAAACATCTAGTTATTCTTAGCTATTGCTTCATATCAGATGTAATGTGTTGGTTAATATGCATCATTAGGTGAAAGAAAGATAGCTTTATGAAAGGAGTCAATGGTTTACCAACTGGTTTGTCCTGTTTCTGTGAATAACAGGACAGGGAGATGTATGAACCCATGGCTCAAGCTAAGGAAAAGGGGAAAAGAGGGAAGGGAGATGGGCCTAAAAACAGAACAGCAGCAACAATCAAGGGAGTAAAATTGATTTACTAAATAAGATATTAGAATGCAAGATAACACAATATAATACAGTACAATTGGAATTAAAGCGAATAAATCAAATAAAATGAGAGTGTGTCCAAAAACTGAAGGTGTTACTCTAATGCTGAAGGCGAAATGGCTAGGGAGTATGAACTGCAGATGAAATGAAAGGGAAAAGAAGGGATATATCGTGACATGTGAACAGTTTTATCTTTCCTTCTGAACAGAAAACAGAAACACAAAGTAATGCAAAGTCCTCTGTGGTATATACCTCCTCTTCTGAGACAGGTATGCCTGAACTATCAATGATCCACAGAAATGGAGCTTTAACTCTTTAATCCTAGTTCACTACATGATGTTATGATGTGGAATACCAATAACAAAAAATCATGAAACCATTACAGAAGGACTGAGCAGAGCCCTGCCAATAATGACATGGAGTACTGGTGGATGGTAAGCTGGTTGTGGGTCAGCAATGTGCTCTCACATCTCAGAAAGCCGTCTGGGCTGCATCAAAAGAATGGTTAGCTAGACAAGGGAGGTGATCCTGCCCCTCTGCTCTGCGCTGGTGAAGCCCCACCTGGAGTACTGTGTCCAGATGTGTAGTTCTCAGTACAGGAGAAACATGGATCTATTAGAGAGCATCCTGAGGAGGGTTACAAAAATGATCCAAGGGATGGAACACTTCCCTTGTGAGAACAGGCTGAGAGAGCTGGAGTTTTTCAGTCTGGAGAAGTCTCTGGGGAGACCTGATAATGGCTTTTCATTATCTAAAAACAGGCTATAAGAATGAAGAGGACATACTGACACTCTCAGCCATGTATTTGTGAAACAGTCTTTCCTTTAGTATCCCTACATGCTACTGAACAGACAGAGGAAGATATGACCTGTATGCCCACTCTGTCCACTAAACATCCCATTCCCTTGAAGACCTTTTTGATATGCCTCAAACTTCTCTCTGTGACTTCATCACTGATGACTTAAACTATCAATAGAGGATAATAATCAGAGGGGAGAAACAGGGTAGAAAATTCTCCTGAAATATCCCTGACTCAAGACCATGGGAGGAAAAATGATTCCCTATAGGTAGGGTCAAGCTGAAATGTAAGGACCTCTGTTCCCGTCAGAAGGGAATCACCTATGACAATTACCCTTCTTTTCTCCTTATCAGAGGCAATCTTGAGGTGTGGAGTCTACTGTCTCACCATAGGCAACCCCAGTACATCCTTAATGACCTCTCCCTCAAGTTCCAGAGCCTCGAACCTATTACACAGGGGTACATGGGGAATCAAGGTAGGTTGAGATGGGGGTTGCCTGTGATGCCAAGATCCAACCTATCTCTTCTGAAATGTTTAAATCTCTTGGTTGTCAAGCTTATTCTAAAACTGCACTTTCTAAGACCAATCTGGTGAATACCCTAAGAGTTCATTTTTTCAGCAGCTTCATGAATCCCTACTGGTCTTGGGGATCTATGTAAAAGAAAAACAGAAAAGAACACCACCACTGTCACTGCTGAAATGCACAACCCGCTGCCTCACTGTGCTCAGACACACTGTTTGAGCTCCATAAACTTTTAATAAGTACCAATGGATGTCAACGGGCACAACTTTTTCCACATGGAAAAATTCAATTACACACCTTTGCTTCCATATGCACTTTCCTGGCAGATACCAGTTTGACAGACTGTCCCTCTGCTGCCATCTATTACATGACAACCAAATATACTGGAATATTACTGGAAAGGTTCAGCCTCCACAGCCATAACAGTGTCTGCCTATGATATTGCAGGCCAGCATTATTAAATAGGAGGCATTACTTTTGGAGTATCCCTCATATATACTGAAAGTGCAAGGCAATAAATATATGATTTTATTGGCCAGTGAATTTGATAGTACTTAGCCAAAATAAATTGAAAAGACAAGAAGATTTAGGAGACAGCCATGTCTTACAGTCCTAAGAAAAAGATTTCTTTTTCAACATTTATGCTTCACTTATTATCAATGGGAGATAGATGTTCACATTGAAAAGAGAGATACCTCTGTATGTAAACAGTTACTCATTTTTAGATGAGAAACAAGAGGGAGAGAGAAAAGAAAAAAAGACCATATTTAGAGTGCACTTCAAAAAAGATTGCACAGACTATGACTCAGGTTTATATTTAGAATGCGAAATTCTGATCAACATTAGCAGAGACGACAGTAACTCCCTGTGCACCATGATGAAAAACGAATAATTGCTGTTACAAAAATAAATAAGTAGTACTATGCGATGTGCACACAATGAAATTCAGCAACTGTATAACATTTAATTCTCAACCTTCCTCTTTCCAGAGACAAAATCTATATTTCTGTAAGTAGTTTTCAAATACAAATCATTAAGATATGTGTTCTTACTCACGACTGGAACTGGCTCCCCAGAATGATGTTCACAGCATGAAGCCTAATGGATTTCAAGAAACATCTGGACAATGCTCTCAGACACAGGATTTAATTTTTGAGTAGTCCAGCATGGAGTTAGCAGTTGCATTCAATGATTGTAGGCTATTCTCTTCCAACTTAGGATATTCTATTATTCAGTTATATGAATACTTGATTCTTCTTTCTCTTAAACAGAAATCTCCATTGTAATCTTCAATTAATTTCTTTAAGCTTGTTAGATGAATCAGTTAAAATCTTTGAAAACTGCAGATGTAAATACGGTAAAATATCAATTGTTTTTAATTCTGTAGATGAAAATTTTTTAACCTGGAAATCAATTGTAAGCTGTTTTAGTGTTTCTGTTTTACCTATCTTTATATAATAAAATTTGGCTGTAGAGAGAGAACATCACTAGTTTATTCAAGCAATACCAGAATATATTTTCTCTATGCAACTATAAAGAATACATGTCCAAATAAGCAGCCATATTGAATGCTCATCTCTGCTGCTTAGGCTTCATAAGCCTGTCAATTTTGTCATCAGAGATTTTCCTTGGTGATTCACAAAAAGATAAGTAAATATGCCAGTGAGCATCTAGTCCACAGGTTGTCATGGATCAGAGGGGAAGTTTTTCTCAGTAATCTATAGAATTTTTTTTGTAATGTCCTTCTTTTATCAGTTTATTTTGTTGTAGAAATGAGGTATGTATAGCCTTGATTTTATCTTCATCTGTTTGCAGATGTTCAAGACAAAAAGCGATGAAAGCTACATGATTATGTTGTTGTCTGTTTAGAATTGCGAAGTTTTGTTTTGGAAAGAAAACAAAGGTAGCATTATTACTTTTATTTTTATTCAGAAGCAGAGATATATCTACCTGACATTGATCTGGATATCTTAGGATGGATACAGTCAACAGAGGAATTTAATGCTTCCACCATCTATTTGGTATATATTTTATATCCTGTCAGTGCTCCTTCATTTACTTCTTTTTAAATTTGAGCCAACTTTGTTTCATCTACATGTTTAACACACTTGTGCTAAGTGAAAGCTAGGTATAAGTAATGTGCTTGTCTATTGAGAAGAAAAAACAGAGCTAGATGTCTTCAGTATGTGTTACATCCATCTTATTTCATGATTTCTCCCAGTAATGTGGGAGGAAGCTAAGGAATAATCTTTGTGGTCCCTGAAATGCTGTGTGAGTAACAAAACAGTTTCTAGCACATAAAAAAAATAAAAAAAGAATGTAAGGCAAAGAAGTGCATATACATACCTTTTAAGTTCATAAGATGATGGCATAATAGAAAACTTAATATTAAATAAAACTTTTATTAGCAGTCATTATTATTGTTATATATATTTTATTTTGTAATGAAAATAATAGGCAATACATGTATTAGAGTACTCTGTGAACATGAAAATATTTTATAACTTCTGAAGTAGATATTTTACATGAACTGCAGTGTTTCCAATCAATTTTTAACAATTATTATGGCAAAATTAACTGTAGAGTCCACAATAATGCATACTGTTATTATGAGTAATAGGGGATATTAACAGTCATGAAGCTGTGAACAGAGAAAGTGCCTGAACATCCTGGGAAAGAAGGATCTTCATCTCTGAATTCAGACATCTAAACTAGAAGTTTTAATATCTGAACTAAGAGTAATTACAGTTAGACAAATCAGCTACTCAGTCTAGATCAATTTGTCTAGTGGTATTTCAGATGCACTGAATGTTCCTGCTTTGGTTTCAGAAGCTAGACATTTTCTTCATGTTTTGTGTTTTATCTGTCTGCTATGACATACTAAGTTGTCTCAATTAAATTTATTAGGTTTATTTATTTGAGCCATGCAAATGAATTGCAAAAATAATCAGTAATACATATTTTATGATTCACCAAACTAAACATGAGTGTCCACATCTGAGGGAGATTAATATACAATATATATAAAATTGCCACTCACATCTGATTGATAACTTTCTCTTGTTCACTGTATTACAGAAGTTTAATATGGTATTACATCTTGATTTCCATGGGGAAATAAAGCTTTCCTATCCAACCACTATACTTTTTGCCATTAAAAGTCATCAAATATTTATTTGCTGTTCTGAAGCATCTTTGAAACCAATTGGAAGCTAACAAAATTTAACATGGATATCAGCAGAGGACAAGTATTAACATACATTATTATTTTACTAACATATTAACACAAAAGTTCCAAGTTTTGTATGAATTTTAATATCAAACTGTACATTTAAAATCAAGAACAACAACAGCAAAAAAACAGTTTTTTTTCCTAGTACCTTCATATTCCTCACAGAAAGGGAGGTCATTTTTAAACATAATGCTAATATTGGTCATGATATTAGATACGTCCTTATTTTTTTATAATTCTGATTTTCCCCTTCAATTTACATGACTTGTTGTTGTCTCCGCTCAACTCTGAATGCAAGATGAAAAAAATTCTTAAAAACTGAAATTAATTAAATATTCTGGTATTGTCTTACATCAACTTAAAGCATCATCAGGGAAAAGAATCAATTGTGCTTATGAGCTTTGTAGGCAATATTGCATATTTAGTGTCACTATTTTTACTTAAGCCATCAGAAATGTCATTTAAAATTCTTAGTAGAGTGTCATAGGCTTTCAAAACCTCATCTTCTTCTGCTGCTCACAAGTACTGTTTCTAATTGAAGTGTGGCTAGTCCTACATTTGAAAGACTTGTGTCAACTCCACTCAGGACACAGTGGTTAAAATGCATGAGATGACACTCTTGCAACACATTTTTCTATTAAACTAAATTAGAAATTTAACATTTATGACATATGTCAACCAGACCCTCTGTAACTGACAAACCTGAAACTGAAATGTTACAGAATGCTGGAGGCTCCACAGCTTTCCCAATTAGAAATAGGATTTCATTTTCACTGGCTATTTTACCATTAAGCACTATATTTCTGTGCTCTTTGCCAATTTTCTGACATTGTTTTTGTCTGCTTCTGTACTATGTGAATATAAAACATTTCTAAAACCAATCTTCCTATTTCCTCTCCCAAGGTTTGTTCTCTGACATAGTATCCAATAAATAAAGATGACATATTATGTCAAAGATTATTCAATATTCCTCATAATAGGATTCTTTTTTCCTTTGTTTCTAATCCTCAAAGATACATGGAAGATAAATTTTTTAAATGCCCTATAAATACCAAGAGAACTATTTAAAAATTGAAAATACAATTTCTTCCTTTTTGATATTAAATGAAAAGAATTATTCAGAATCTAGCAGTTTGAAATGTATTTATTTATTTTAAATTATTTATTTTGTATATGCTACGTTATCACCTTGAGATTCCAATGGAGATGCAAAATAAACAATAAACCGTCTTCAGACTCAATGTGGTCTTTGACATTGATATGGTAGACCACAATTCTTATGTCTATTCAGAAGCTTTTCTCATTTCTTTCTTTCATTCATTTCTAATCTTCCTCAGCACTCATTTTTCCAATTTTCTTGCTGATTAATGCTCTGAACATTTTTTCAGTGTCAACCAGAATGACTTACATTAGTGTTCGCACTTCTTTTCAGAAGTTAAAGGTGTTTGTTCTCTTGCTCTGTGTTTATCTGCTGTTTTTAGTGTTGTATTTATAGTCTTTTTTCCCCTATTATTTATTGCCGTTATATTCATTTATGAAACACATATTTCTTCTTTACTTGATGAGATATTATAAGATATATTTAATACAAAAACAAAGAAATAAACCTAAAAAAACAACCAACCAAACAAACAAACAAAAAAAACACCTAAGGATCCTAAGAATCTCAGAAAATTATATTATATAAAAGTGTTCAAGGGAATGCAATGATTTTCACCAGTAGTACTATAGACAATATGTCTTCTGTTAAACTACTAACTTAAGTGATTCTCTATGACTTAGAAGTGATTCTACTAGCCCAAAGTATTTAATTTATAGTTATCTTTATCATTCTATTGCTTAATTATATTACTACTTCTGCTTATTTTATTTTCTCTGTTATCTAGTTACACACTGAAATACAAATGCTTGTTTTCAAGAATTCAATACCCTTTTTAAACTGATTCCAAGAAAATCTAGTTTTGCATATGACACATCAACAAACACCTGGAAAATTAACTTCTTTAATTTTGTATTATGAATATGTATATTTTTTATTTTGCAATGGTTTTACATATTTATAACCAGAGAAGGCTAAGTCAGCACACGAGGCCAAATGTTGTCCAATGATTTATTACAAATTCTAAGCTACTAAGAAATGAGGGGAAGTTAGTGATAATAAAGAGATAAATCCTAGCAAACAGTTTCCAAGTCAGAGGAAGTGATATCTTGTTGGTCCATAGGGACTAGTCAGGGAAATCTCGATGACCTGCACGGCTGTAGTTTGGTGGAGATGGTACTCGTTCTTCCTCATAATTCTTTGGGTTTTTATCCTCTCCGTCAGCAGCTGGTTGCTAGGGGCACTCCTGCCTACCCCAGTTCTCAGAGGCATCATGACCTGTTCACCATGGTGACAGCAGCTGTTGGAGCATCCACATTTTGTACAGGAGGAACAGGATGACTGCCCTCTTACCCCTGTGTTCATGGTAGTTAATAGTTAACTTCAGAAACTTGTCAAGAGGGTTATATCTTGGATGGGTGCTCCTGGATAATGCTGTGAGCCAAAAGTCATTCTGGACCCTTAACAATATTGAATACAGATCAAAAAATAATCCAGCAACGTAGTAAACAAAATATATGGCAACAATTTTTCAATGGCTCAGTAAACTGGTATTGTAATATTGTGACAACTTAATGAACCTTCGTACTTATGGAATTAATTATGCATAGTGCCATAGATGATAGGAAGTTATTTGAAATTTAGGACCAAAGAGAATGGCTTCAAGTTGTGCCAGGGGAGACTTAGACTGGATGTTAGGAAATACTGCTTTTCCATATGAGTGGTCAGGTGCTGGAATGGGCTGCCCTGGGAGGTGGTGGAGTCCCTGACCCTGGAGGTGTTCAAGGAATATTAAGATGTTCTGTTGAGGAACATGGTTTAGTGAGAACTACTGGTTATAGGTGAACAGTTGAACTGGATGATCTTGCAAATCATTTACAACCTTGGTGATTCTATGATTTTATGATTCTATGAAATAAATATAGTGGGGAAAAAAAAAAAAAAGGAGGGAGAGGAGCAGGAAGATTTCTAAACTGTTTTTAAATCCTTTTTGTCTAAAACTTTGAAAAATGCATTTCTCCTTAAAGAAATGCATACATATCAGGAAGTAATATTTTTAAGAAAGTCACCAGATTTAGCACTGAAAAAATAATACATTATCTTTTGTATGTCAAGAATTATTAATAGTCAAATTTAAAAGCTAAATGGCAAATTAATGCCTTCATAAATCAATACAGAATCTGCTGTAAAACCATCCTCTGTATGAATTTTTCTTACTCTATTTTAGGCAGTCTGCTTTGACATATGATGATTTTGAGAGATGTTCAATGGTAAATGAATCACAAAACTTTTTGTATAATGAACACATTTTCAATCATTTGCTATACATCCATTTCAAAGTGTAAATATGCATTTTGCAAACATGTGGATCTTATCTAACACAAAAGACCTAACCTTGAATCTTCCCAGAACATTGCAGTTTGTGTTAAATAGAGAAAAAATAACTTTATAACTGCCCTTTGAAATCCAACGCTGAAATATGATGAAATAAAATCCTGCTTAACAATCCATTATGAAATGCATGCAGAACCTTGCACTGCACATGGTATTTTCAGAAATTCCTATTATCTAAATATAGAGGTTATTTATTTTGTCATTTCACATGTGAAGTTTTTTTTTGGGCGGGGGGTCATGGTTCGGAAATTTAATCAAAGATCACCTATCAGACGCTGAAGAGTGGGAAAAGCTAGATACAATTCTGCTGCTCTTAGCAAGAAGGATAAATGTATTAGTACATTTCAAAGCTTTCCAGTCTTCTGTGGAAGCAATTATAGAATGCAAACTGTATATAGAAAGTAAGCTGTATATATTTACAAACTTCAACATTATTTTCAAAACTAAAGTTATATTAAAAAAACTCTACATTTTTCTTATTTGAAATGTACACCTGCTCAAAGGGAAAGAAAGCTCAGAAATATCTTAACTTCTTGAAATCTGCTTTTTCATTTCTACCTGAAAATTATCTTTAAACACAATTTCCTGATCTCAACATTTTTATTGTTTATTTTTTTATTATTTTAGTTTTGTTTATTTCCATGGTATAGCTTTACTTAAAGTTGCAATTCTTCCTATTATAAGGTGTCATATTATATACAATTTTTTCTGTTTCTCAATATTTGTCGTTTTTTATTAGCAAAAGTCAGTTTCTCAAATACAAGTAATAATGCATAATATAATCATAAAATCATTAAGGTTGGAAAAGACCTCAAAGATTATGCAGTCCAACTATCCTCTTACCACCAATATTGTCCACTAAACCATGCCTACATTTTCAGTTTTCATCACGTCGTGCTGTGAAGAAGCAAAAGCATACACAGCCTGAAAGCGGGCTGTTAAGGGTGAGAGGCTGGTGGTTGATGATTTCATGGCATCTCCTCAAAAACAACCATCCTCTTCAAGGTTCCCCCTTCTAAGTTGTGTTAGAGAAGAGCTGGCAGAGCCATTTGTTATAGCATCATGCACAGAAACACATTTAAATCCCAAATGCAGGCTAGTTACAGAGCTGAGCCCTCCTCACTCTGAAGTCATGTCTACACAGGCTCTGAGCTCATATGCACTCCCAGAAGCACAGCAAAAATCACCACCGAGAGGGGGACAGACAGTGAGAGGACGGGTGGATGTGGGCTCTCCAGCTCTGGTCACTCAGGTGCTCATTTACTGGTTCAGGCTGTGACCAGGCAATTCCATTGCAGGTAGTATAAGCCATTTACTGTCTTTCACAGAAAATTAAATGGACACAGTTCTCCTTGTTATCTAGAAACATAGAAAACATCCAAAAGTAAATTTCATTCTTCTCAAGGAAGGCATAAATTAATTCAGGCCTTTTCCATGTTCTTCAGTCACCTAAATCTGATAATACCCAGTTCAAGAAACTCATTTGAAATTGTTTAAACCTGGCAATCACCACTAAACTCCTTGCTCTCTCCCATTCCTGTTATCAACAGAATGGAGGAAGAAAATCGAAATGATAAAAGTTAAAAATTCCTAGATTGAGATAACAGGTTAAGTTAAAAAAAATCTAAATAAATGAAATAAATTGAGAAACAAACAAACAAACAAACAAAAAAGCTAAGAAATGCAACAACAAACCAACCAACAGAACCAAACAACATTAAAAAAGTGAAGTCATGCAAACAGCAATTAGTCACCACCATCTGACGAACGCTTGTTAATTTTCTACATTCTGGTACCTCTGGTAAACTTCCCTACAATTTTTATTGCTGAAAATGTCTTATGGTGTATGGAAAATTCTTTTGTTTAATGGGTCAGTTATCCTGGCTGTGTCTTCTTATGTCTGGGAGGATAGCATGAGAGTAAATATAGAACTTAACTTTGTGTAATCATTGCTCTGGCACAATTTAAATATCAGTTTTCATTATAAGTCCAAAACACAGCAACATATAAGCTATCATGAAGAAAGTTAACTCTATCCCAGGCAAAATCAGTGCAGAAATCGATTGAAATGATTGGAATGTTTTAACTGGAATAGAGGATTTAAAGTAGTTCAGAGTGTTATTGTTTTAGCATAAGTAAATAACGTTGTATCAAAGGGACCTACTTCAGAACTTATGATATCTTTTATCATGAGTTTCTGCCTTAAGATGAGTTTTTGCCTGTGGTTAAAGAATAAATTATGTGCATTCTTGATAGATAACAGGAATAGTGCTAGTCTGTGAATGTTGTTTTTAATGCTATCAGGGGTGTCCAGCTGTCATGTTAATTTATGTACTCTGCTCCCATGGAGAAATCACTGGGGTAGAGGGGCAAATGGTAATGGTTTTAAGATATACATCTGTACCCAGAACTGACAAGAAGAAACAAACTTATATGACAGATATATGGTGGGTAATACTGGCTTGGCAACTGTTTTGTAGATTTTGCTTATTTGGAGAGACGAAGAGAGGTGGACTTTGTCAAGTACTTGCTCACCTGACAAAGAAGGCATGGATTCTTGATGTGCATCTGATAGACGAAATGGGAAGAGCGTGAAACTGGATTACTCGATTAATGAAGAAACAGCAGAGATACTCAGTGTTGGGAACTAGGAAGTATAAGATCTTGTTACTACTTCCAGTGTGCTCTTCTGATTGCAGAATGCCCTCCTTTGCAATCTCAAAATAAGATTGAGAGATCTTGCCAGGACCTAAGTTACTGGCTTGCAAGTATTTCTCACAAAAGTCAAACTCTCTTTGACCAGCAACTCCTGCTTCATTGTATCATTAAAGCATTCAAGGATTCTTGGGCTGCAATAGAGATGTATTTGGAATAGGTATACTGAAGTTTTGAAATAGAAAAAAAAAAAGTCACCTCTCTAAACAAAATATTTTTTCAATTGGATTTTATTATGTAAAGATTAAAAACAAAGACCTTGGTGCCTCCTTCTGTACATTACGAAGTATAAGGAATGCATGATTTAAAGGCAGTGACCTTCACAGAAGGAACACTTCTTTCCTTTCAAAAGATAAAGGGTGTGGTGTTTTGTGATTCAGATAACCTTCATTCACAGTTAGTTAACTAAGCACTGGATTTTATAAAGAAATTAAGACACCACTCATTTGCATTTAGTAGTGTTTGCCATCATTCATATTCAATAATTGAGGTCACAGGGATTATAAACTCTAATGTGTCAAACTGAATTCACCAGCAACACATCTGAAATCCTTTAATTATCTGCTTTGGGATATTATGGATTAACTAGGGCCTATCAATAAAAGATAGACATTGTGTTTACTTTTTCCTCTGATTTTTTATTTTTTTTAGTCACCAATAGACATTTCGCTAATAAATATAGAAATAAAAACTTTACCTGAATCATTCCTGCTCTTTATGAGTTTTTATATCACCATTTAATCTCAGACACCATATAATCGTTCCTCTGTTACATAGTACAAGTGGAGAAAATCCTTGTTACTTTCAACCATTTATCATAGAAAATCATATTAGAGTTATGTATGTAAAATGTCATTTAGTTTGGTCATAATGTTATAACAAAAATACAGATGCACCAAGAAATATATATTAGTAGTTAGAACGTTTCCCACTTCATTTCTTTCTTAATTCATTGTCTTTCTTCAACTTTCACTTTGACTTCATTGTTAGAAAACAGGTATACTTCTTATTTTCTTCATTTTCTTCTTCTGGTTATACTCACCAATGAAATGCTGTCCAAAATCTCTCTTGACAATAAGCTTAATTAGTATTTAATTTTTAGTTGCTACAAGTTTTTCTCTATGATTACTTCGTAGAGTTGTTGGTAAACCTTTTCAAAGCTGTAGGTCCAGTTTCAGCTGTTATGGTTCCACAAACTATAAAATAAATTAATAACAGACAGAAACATTATTTTTTTTTCTTTCAGAAAATACTATGGAATGTTATGTGTTCTACCACATCCACTGTTTTATTCATATAGGAATTGATTATGCTACCTGAGACTATTTTCTGCTTTAGATTTTAATTTTAAAGTAATAATTTTGTATTTTTATTTAAAAGTTTTCATATTTGGCTTTTGACCGAGCATGATCATAAAAATGACTGTGGATTTAGCTTTCTGCACCAGGTCTCCACTGTGATGTTTTTTACTCAGCTATTAAGGAAGCCTTTGTTTTCAGCTCTGTAGTGAATCGTAATGAGTATTTAAGACATCAGTAGTCATCACCCTTTAGAGGATGGAGCTCATAAGAAAGTAGGAGAGATAAGTAAGAGAACTGTGTTCCAGAAGCAAGAATCTACCCGATCAAATTTAGACATTCATACTGTTGATGCTCACATTTGAACATAGCTAATGTAGAATAGATGATACTACGGGATGATTTGTCTCATTCTGTAGGAAATATATAAAAAAACATCAAGTAAATAAAGCTTTGAAAGTAGTTATCCCTGATTACAGGTTATAAGGACCACAGAGTGATTAGCTGGGACATATAAATTTACTCTGAATATTGTTTTTTGAGATAGATGAGAGGAATCCATTCGGTTGGCAACTGACTATAGTTTACAAAACCAAAACCACAAAAGAACATGCAAATGGAGACAATGGAACTGAATGTTGAGAACTGTTATTCCATTAACAGTTAGGAGGGATTAAAACAGGAAGATAAATACCTTTGACAGGTATATGACTTTCATGAATGATTTTTTACATAATTTCAGATACCTCATTAAAGTATTGTACTCTTATCACTTCCCTTTTTTATTTAAGAGATTTTCTGACCTTGTTTGTTTTTGTTTTAATTCCTCCATGTTCCTCAGTGTGCAGAGTAGCATTATATAATCTGTAGTTTCTACTGTGATTTTTAGAGCAGCACTTATTACAATAAATGACAGATACTTTTGTAACCAGTAAGTATGCAAACTGAGCAAATAATTTTCTCATTGCAAAGGAAAATCCTCTGTTACATTCCAATTGCCGTGGTTTCAGTGCATTGTTTTCTAGTGTTTCAAGTACTTCAGTAAAATACAATAACATAAGATAATGATAGAATGTCCTTACTTACTATTATTTGACAAAGGATTACTGCAGCTGTAACTACTTCATTATTTAATGGAAAACAATGTCACATTTTGGTAGCAAAGCTTTGTTTTCTCAAGCCTTTATTACACAAATGAAAGATCTGATTGCATTTTATTGAATTTTGACTGAGGACACTCTCACTTCCACACGACCCTGGATTTAACAGTCACATTTTCCAAGCTCAGGAAAATCTAGATATATTTGCTCATCTTTTAAATAAGGATTTCTGAAACTGTCAGGGGAAAAAATGACAGAAAAACAACAAAATAAAATATAAAAAAATCACCATAGGAAAGGCGACACTTTTTTAGTCATCAATACACAAATCTGTATAATACATCTTTTTATTCTACAACTGAAATTACATTTTTTCCTTACAACTCTTCTGGTAAGTCTCCCTGTAATAGGCAAGTATTATATATTATGTTTGCTGCTCTCAGTACTATTACATGCATTGCTTAATTTCATTGTAGGTTTTCTTTATTAACTCCTGCTGTCACTAAGCAAAGAGTGACAATGTAAAACAAAATGACTGACTTTGAAGAGGACGGAATACTATCTCAATAATTGCAGATTTCTATTCCCTCCTCACAGTCAGGCAAAGGAGTAGGCTTGGTTCTTGAGGTAGAAATTATCATTCTGTTTTCTAATTGCTCTCTTTCATAAACAAACAAATAAATATCATACAACATAAAATATTTCTTTTTCTTAATAAAACTAACTTTAATTTTGCCTAGGTAGAGATTTATTGTGTTGCCACTGACTGTATCCAATGTGTGGCAGTTTCCACTTTTGGCACTGAAACGAAAATGGAGATTCAGTTTTACAAACATGTACAGCTCAGCTGTGAGCCATCTTTAGTGCCTAAGTCAGAACAAAGTGACTGCTCCTTGTTGTGACCTGTGTGATCTATGACTTGTCTCAGTATGAAATCCAAAAGTAAGAGCTGAAACATCTGAAGAGAGCTTAGCCTACAATGAAAATAAATCAAAAATCTGATGAAGAATTTAACAGCAGGGGCCACTAAGAGAGTCTCAGAGTCTGAGAAAATGGACATTGTAACAAATAGTGAATTACGTTGAAACTATAAAGTCTTTTCCTTCAAATAGTAAATATTGATTATTCTCTTTACTCTGCATGCGCTAATAATTTCTTGCTTAAAGCTTAATGAAAACTTAATGAAAACAAATCAACACATTTTTGTTAGTTATAAATTCTGAATGATCAGAGTCATTTTTTAAAGAAATCTCACTGACTTCACAGGAGAGTTTAAGTTAACACTAACATCAATATTTGATGAATATTTTATTTAAAAATAAAAGAAAAACCCAGCATCTTCATACAACATCATTACAGTACAGTTGTGAAACTTTTATGTTGAAAAAATAAAGAATAAAATGAAGAATATATCTTTTAATGAGAGAACTGTATGTTCTTGTTTAATTTTATTCTTCATTACATTATCAAATGCTAATGTTGTATATGCTTCCTCTAGATATTTTCCTATTATCTGAAATAAAAAAAAAATTAAAGACCATCCATCTAATTTTAGAAACCACTGTATGATTTTTGCATTGATTCTAGAACAGTTGCATTTATTAATAGGCTGAACATAATTCTTGTTAAGTTGATCTCTTTTAGAAATTGTTATTTCAGAAAATAACAAGCTTGAAAATTCTTGCTTAGGAATACATATCCTATGTAGTGTTTGGCAAACCACATAGGATTCTGTTGTAATCAATATATAATAAAAACATTTATTTTATTATTTTATAATTGCATGTAATTACATAACTCCAATGTGTTTAGACTAGAATGCTGAGGAAGACATTAACCATATAGAGGTTAATTATGTTCCTCAATATTAACTAAGCATAGCATGTTATCTAATTTTAAATGAAAATTAGTAGGAGATAATATAGAATACATTTTAATTTTAAGATTATGAAGCAATAATGATATACTTACTGCAAATAGGCTTTTAAAAATTCAGATTACATTATTAATGATTGAATCTATCTATTCTAATGTTTCAAACTGACAACTTATATGTGAGGCTTGTGAGTAATTTTTTTGATGCATTATGATTACAATTTTTTTAGATCAATTTATTACAAGGAAAAATAGCATTGTGAGAAGCAAAGAACGGTAATATATTAATAAGTAGGATACTTTTAGCTATTGTGGAAAATGAAAATCTGGACTACCATATTGTAGCAGTATGTAATCAATAGTACTATTGCAGTTTGTATACCTGACAGTGTTTTCCATTTATTTCCTTAGTTTTTTGTAAGAAAATTTCATATATACATAGTTTATTAGACTTGACTATGAAACACTGATAATGTATGATGAAGGAATTCAATGCTACAGCCCATGGGTCTCTGTGTAACACCCAAATATAATGTAATTAGTAGTCACAACAATAATGGTCACTTCAGAACCTATTTCTTAGCCATCTAATTGGTTACAGACGTACTTTGCAAAATGTGGGTAGTTGTATTTCTATTCCCAGTATTTGTGGTGTTTCCTTCAAAAAAATTGCAATAAGAACTGAAGAAAACTACAGGAGAAAAAGGAAACAAAACAGCAACAACAACAAAACACACATGAACAAAAAGCAAAACACATTGTAATGAAAAATGTTGGGCATTTGTAGCTGTCTGGATCATCACCCACGCTACATATATCATAATACCTTGCACAAGATCTTGAGTTCTTCTGGAGCCAGCTGGTACTCCTACAGCAGTGACACTTGAAAGGTTGTTTCCAGGTTGATATTTTCATATAACCACACATAATATTTACTATTTACAATTTCCTTTTTACTGAACTCCCAGTCACAGAAAGGAGGATTTACACTGTCGCTTTACGTAAGTATCTAATAAGTAGTCCATGGTTAGTAGTGTAGGATGGTTCTACATATCTGCAATCGTGAGTTTATAATCAACAGATAGAATTGCTGAAGGGAAGCAGGAACTGACAGCCTTTATCATTAGTTTCACAGTTCTTCTTTGTGGCACCCATTCTTCCAAATGCCAGCCACTGGTGTTGGTACTTCAGTGCTTTCGTATTATTATACTTATTACTGATATTTGGAATTCACTTAGGTAATTGTATTTACTTTGTTAACAGTTCTCCAGATTGTTTGGAATCTCTGGGAAATCTTTCAAGAGAGGCTGGTTTCCTAGAAAGATCTTAAAATTAAATAGGAGTTTACTTTTTTTAGCTGGTCAAGTACAAGCACTTAGAAATGATCACTGGCATTGGTTACTCAAATCACCCAAAACAAATAATTTAATTCCAACAGAAGAAAATGTCAAATCAGTAGTTTAAGTTTGAGATTGTTTAAGTTTTACCAGCTACAATGTGTTTCTACTTCTCAGCATTTGCTAAATTAACAGGAAAAAAATAATAATTTGCTGAAACGTCAGACGAAAACTTGAATGAAGAAAAAGGAAGTCAAAGACATAAAAATGAAACATATCCAAATGCAAGTAAGGGTAGGGAGGTGGGGGAGGTGGGAAAGATGAATATGCTGAAAAGAAAACAGAATCTTTGCATTGAACCAAAGCTAAAATTGCATTAAATGGCACTCTTCGCAGCATAAGAACAGACAGAATGGTTTAAAAATATAACCCAGGTGGTGTAGTATACTGTTTCTGTAATTCTTTGGCTGATGTCATCCATACTTCACAGAAGAAGGCTCTATTAGCTGGCAATCAAGTATGACTTATTCTTTCTATAACCTCTCACCTGAAAAATATATCCCAGAACTTGTGATTCTGCAGTTTATCTTAAAAAAAAAAAAAAAAAAAAGTCTTTCTATGAAATATGAACAGAAAAAAATGCGCTCATTGCCTCTATAATAAGATCCATCAACATTTTTCTGTATGAGCTAGTAACACTGCACAAAATCACAGAATGCACAAGGTTGTGATGAAGCTCTGGATACCATCTAGTACAATCCAACAGTCTCAGAACTCTGCCAGTTCTGTGCTGATCCAGAGAAGAAACCTGCTCTGTTCAATGACAGATGGAAATAAGTTTTAAGTTGTGGAGAAGAATAAATGACAAGAGAAAAATGGACAGGATTTTACCCTGCTCCTGGGTTTTCATGCCCCAGACCTTGGTTTTAGGTGAAGCAGACTAGAAATATTCTATATATAATTGACTCAAAATTGTCATTATTCATGACCTCCTAGAGATTTGACTCTTAGGTCTGAAATCAGTTCAAGACACAAAACTGTCAATAAACTAATAATTTTCTAGGTTATGTTTTGTAACGTTATGAGGAACCAAATAAGAATGAAGTAACTAAAACAACACCAAAAAACAGCAAAAATGAAAATTAAAAGAAATAAAACCCCTGTATTTACATCTTTAGAATACAAGCCAAACAGTGAGGTTGCTTTTCAAGTAGACTTCTTTCTAGATGTGTAGTTTTGATTGGTACCCCTATAACTTATCAAGGAGACTGTGACATTACCTAAGCAATAAAAAACTTGCTGTTAATATATCCCTGTAAAAAAGTTTATAAGGCTGCAAGGTCTTTGTCAAGTTAACAGCACATTTTAAAAGAGCTGATAACAAAAGGTGACCTAGACTGAGCAATAGCATGGCAATAACAACATACACAGTATCTGCAAAGTATTAGAGTTGACATATGCGTGGCAAGCACTGTCAGCTCTGAAAAACCAAATGTTTGAGATAAATGTGCTAATGCAGACTAGAAATAAAATGTACATATTTTAAAACTACTTTATTTCTTTTTTTTTTCCCCCTTTTTTTTTTTTTATGAGCTGAAGTGCTGTTATGAAGCAAGCTACTCAGATAAGGTGTTGCATTTAACATTTCATGCTTCAGTATGTCATTTTCTTAAAAAATTTAAGGTAGATTTTGACCAGAAACACCTTGCAAGTGTAAGACACTCAGGTTTCTTACCAATATATAAATGTGCTGTTAATGTTTTCATTTTCTATTTACTGAAAAAACTATGCTGCTTAAGCATCATATGCCAGATAACTGCTGCAGTTAAGGCATAATTTTGACAATAGGCTAGAGATATCAAAAAGCAATTTCAAATAAATTTTCACCAGTTTATTACTTTTTAATGAATATGTTATTTTAAATTATCCTGACATGTATGTGGATAAATCTTCTGTGAAAAAAAAAAAAGCACAGCTACTAATAATTATAAGCTTTAACAATTTATATTATATAAAAAGAACATAGCATATTTAGAGAAAATAAAGGATGAGAGAAGAGTAACAGAACTTTATATTTGATCAGAAATAACACTTTCTAAAGCTAATATTCTCTTTTCTATTTCTAGAGTTTTAATTCTTTCTGGAGTTAGACTAAAAATGCATGTCTATCTAAGAAAGCCCTCATAATATTCAGAAGTTTCTTCTATATCAGGATTAAAATTGAAACAACAAAACAAAAAAAAACAGTTTAAAGTGCTGCAACATGATCTCTTAGTTTTACAAAATACTGATAAGGGAATGTGCTCAGGTGATCAGCAGTGACCTGCTGACATGAAAATAGTAATGAAGAAGGAAAATGAAACTGTAGTATGTATTTGAGATCTGTTAAATAGTGGTTTCAGCTGGAAAATAAATACAAGATTTATTATCAGAGACAAGAAAAGAAGAACAGGATAGAAGTTTAAGTCTCATTTTTTAAGAAAGACAGACAAAAAACATGAAAGAAAAACAAAATAACTACTATACCATAGGGTCATCAAATAGACTTTTAGATGTACATTGTGTACTAGCGGAAAAGAATATGCTCTACTCCAGCTTATAGTAACACATCATTTCTCAGTAAAGTTTTGCTAATGTATTTTTATTTTTGTTTTTTTATTATTCTTCAGAGGTTAAACTTAAAAGAGGGACAGACAGATATCCTTTAGAAACCTATAAAGCTTTTAATAGGAACCCATGAAAATATTTGTGTTCCTTGCCCACGTCTACATTGCAGACTAAACTGGCTATAAATGAATTGTTCCAAGAATGAAAACAAATTAGTTGTTTCATCAGAGAGTAATTGTACTACAGCTCAGTGCAGTTTAATGTCCTCTTCTGAGAATGAGAATTGATGCAGAGCGTGATGTATGATAAAGCTATTAAACTTGTTTATTCCAGTTCTCCTAATTGGTTTTGTATTTTGCATAACAAAGGTGAAGGAAGCTAGGCAGCAGGGACTTGCCTTGTCTTGACTGATACACTCCAGATCAAGAGCATTCCTTTAAAGAGAGGAAAGTATTGTACCTTCATTGAGACGCTTACAAAAAACTTGTGTATGACAGGTTGAAGAGGCAGTCAGTGGAAGAGAAAGGAGATACTTGCAGCAGGAGCAGAAGGTGGTAGATGAAAGGAGACAGGGCGAGCTTGTGAGAGATTCATAAAGACAGATTCATCAAGTCCCGCAGTGATACGAGAAGGGTTTGAAAGGACTTTATCAGCCCAAGAAGGCACTGAAACTCAGAAGACTGCAGAAAAGAACCTACCTGTCAAAGTGGAAAAGAAGTGTAATTCCCTTTTAATTATTCTACTTAAACTATGTAATACTTTGCAGTTTTTGTTTTCTCTTCACATAATTACAGCGGTCAAATCATTCTAAGTATGTCCCCTAAAATACAGCATCTTCTTGCACATAAGCAGTGAAGTCTGACAGCTCCACATGGACCAGCACACTGGGAGTGATGAGGGTTTTCCAGGGTCCATCAGAGTAAGACGTGGCAGCCAGGGCCGGTTTCACTGCAGCAGAAAGGAGCAGTGTGGATGGAGCATTACAGCAGATCCAGCTCTGGGTCTCAGACACTTCCCCAAAGATGGGGACAAACTGTGGCTAAGCTGACACAGGGATAAATGGATGGGTAATGTCCAGAGTCAGATCCAGCCCAAGGATGAACATTCAAGATCATGGGGATGAAGCAAGGGCTGGGTACAGGCAAGGCCACAAGGCATTCAGAGTGAATCTGGGACCAAACCTTGGTGAACTACAGCAGACAGAAGACAAGGCCAGGGTCAATGTGGCCAAGGCATTCCCTTGTTATGCCAGTTATGAGCAGTTGTCATGAAAAGAAAGAATTTACAAAGATAAAGGTATCTACTTTCATTATCCATAATTGTCTACTTCTAAAATAGTGAATGCTGTCTAAAATTTTAGACTATAATATTGAACACTCATACTCAAAAATGACAACTATTTTGAAACACCAGAATACTTAATAAATATATATTTAACAATTTTAATGCATGTAAATACATGATTTTCTAAAGAAAACAGAGAATTCTGCTGCTAGAGAAGACAATTACAAATGTCATACTTATTTCACTGAGAACTGAATGTGTTTTTACTTGATAGTCTGGGTTTTCATCAGATCTACTCATTGTAATTTATTAGGAATAATTATGCTTTTTTGAAGAACAGATATGAAAGTATAAAGTCCAGATATGAAAGATTAAAAAGATGACATCAGCCTTTCAATTGATGAGATGATCTGCATACTGAAGAAAGTAATTCATTTCCACAGAGTAAAAGAGCATTAAGAAGCATGAAGCTGAGGTTTACAGAAGCTTAAAATAAGGAATAGAATGAATACAGATTCATTCTGAGTGGACAATAACTATCAAAATTAATTAATTTAGAATGTTGAGGCTAACTAGTATTCTGGAACATATTTTCCTACATAAAGTTAAAAAACAATTAATATGCATTAACTGAAATTTGTGAAGTATTACATTTAGCTCAGAGTTGCTTAATTTTCCTTGGAAAGTACTCTCTAATCTTTCTTAATTGAACATATTTTTGTGAAGACCAGATTAGTCTGAAAGTTTACCATAAATTTTGTTTTAAGTTCTTGAATATGATAGATTAGGATACTGCAAAGTCCTGAAGATGTGAAAGGACCCTCAAAATATCCTCAGTAAGGTTTGGAATGAGCAGAATATTTAATTTTTTTCACAGCCCCTTCTGAGACTGGGCAGTTAGCTCACTGAAAGTCTGTGAAGATACGAGTTATGAGAAAAGTCATAAATCTCAAAAGCTTTTGAGAAAATGTAATACAGAAAAATCATGTTTGACATATCATATGTAGAAACTCACATTTTATTTCAGCAGATTTATTACCTGTTTGTTTATTGTGACACACGATCAAGACTTAATCATTTCATAAATATATATATAGGGTCAATTTCAAAGATAAAAATTCTTCTGAATTTAAGATGATACTTCAATAAAAAGGATAAGCACAAGGGAAATTCTGACAGAAAACTGAAAGAATAGAAAGATACAAAAATGAATATTAAATGCTAGAAAAAAATATGTATTTTAGGAGGAAGTTGTGAATTTGGACATGGAATGATACCACCTATACATTAGAATGAACAATTGGGAACAGAAGAAGTTTTTAACAAGGGATGTAGTAGATGAGCGCTATCTACAATGGGAAAGAATGAGAAAAGTTTTGTTTGACAACTGGTGAGTGATCTCTCTGTCCTTTTCTCAGTCTATGAGCTTTTTTCATCACATCATCTCCTCCTGTCACTTTGAGGACAAGTAGTGTAGGAGTACATGGTGGTTGCTTAGCTGCCCATTTGGTGTTAAATCACCAACTACATGAACATCTTAGCTTTCATTGCTACTAAGACTCTGACTTGGAGAATCAAACTCCTTAACCAGAGCAGTTATAAAGCAGGTATGTCTATTCAGCATGGCACACACATTAAATTAATTTGAATTAAAAGATCTAGCCTAGCTTACCAGTAGAGTTGGAAGAAAATCACCTTGATGTCAGTCCCTGCTAAAACTGTTTCAGTTAAATGTAGAACATTGACTTAGAAAAGGAACCGGCACTATTTTAGATGAAATCAATGTAGAAGACTTCGTGTTTGCACCTAATGTGTTTCAGCAGCAAGTGGGCTTTGAGTCCAACGTAGCTACTCAGAAATAAAATACTTTGTTAATCAGACTCTCCATCTTGATTGTTTTGGTCTATCCAATCCTTTTGTTTTACACTAATTTCACAAGTAGTGTCCTATTTTTATGATATTTTTTGTCATAGGTACTCCACATTATAACATCATGTTAGGCACTAGCAGTTAAAGAGTTAATACTCCAGTTCAGTGGACTGCTGAATTTCCATGTACCTGGTTCTCAGAAGAGAAGAACAACAGACCTCAGAGGACTTTGTGTTCCCATCTTCCACATAGAGGGAAAGATAAAATTGTACACAAGTCCCGAGACTTCCTCTCTTGCTTGTCATCTCAGCAGTGGACGTTCCCTAGCCACCTTACCTTCAGCTTTATAGTAAGGCTTTCATATTCGAACAATCTCATTTTATTTGATTTATTAGCTTCAATTTAATTATATTGCCTTATATTATGTTATTTTGCATTCCAATATCTGATTTAGTAAATCAGTTTTCCTCCTCAGATTGTTGCTGCTGTTTTGTTTTTAGGCCCTTCTCCCTACCCTCTCCATTCTCCCCCTTCCCCTGTTCCCAGGGTGTGGGTCTGTGGATTCCCCACCCCATTAGTCAGGGAACCAGGCCGAACCAGCCCATAAAACATTTACAAGTAGTCATAGACTACGTGAATAACAAGAGTGGCACACTGCAAACTTAGACTCAAAATTATTTCTAGATCTCTTGTTTCCTCACTCCCTCTCTAAAGCATGCTAACTTAAATGCAATCACGCCTCACTGTTTTTGTGAACTGAGAACAGCAAAAAGCTAAGAATACTTTCAGTCCCTACAGTGAATATTTTATCAGAACACAAACACTGTAAAAGAGAATGAGATGAATAAGGATAACTCTTTGATTGAAAGCATTATATATGAAAATTTCATTTTCTCACTGTGCTATTGCATTAATTCTTTTTTTCTTCTTTTCCTTTTCCTTTTTTTTTTTTTTTTCAGTCTAATAATTTCCAGTAGCTTTATGGGCTGAACAAACTTAACAGAATTTTCCTTCTTGTTTTGTAGATAAGTTTCTTCCCTGTTTCCTCTGAGATATGACTGGTTTGATCTTAAACTGGAGATAGACCTGTAGTCATGTGAAGATCTTCAAAGCTGCAAGGCAATCACTTCCACTTACAGTCTTCTCTCTCTAGCACCTCAGACGCCCCTTCCCAAACACATATATGTACATTTGTAAATATAAAATCTGAACACGATTAGTTACTTTTAAGGATAAAAGAATTTCCGCTCACCTACAGATGTTATAATTAAGCCAAAATAGACTGGTCAAGACAAGGTAAAAGGAAACCTTTTGAATTGCTGTACAATCCACTGCTTTGTTATGCTGTATTTGGTTTACATATTTATAATGTAAAATCTAACTTTGCAAATTAAATGATACTTCTGTCCTGCTTGAGAAGTCTCAGATAAAAGACTGATTTCAACACAGTTAAGATTAACTTCAACAAATCGGAGAAAGGCAAATGACAGAAACAAAAACTTGTGAATATAGAGAAAAATATGTTATTACCACTTCTAACAAATCTACAAAGTGTTTACAGTAGATCTGAACAAACTGTAGGAGTATTTAAATTAAATCACTCATTATGCAGTTTTAACTATCTCAAATGTAGAGCTTTTCATTTATGCTTCTGGCTACATCACAATAAATGGCAAGTGCAATTATTATCATTAAACAATACTTTGCAAAAATGCATTGTAATACACAATAAATGTAAAAAGACAGGAATTAATTATTTGATGGCCATACTCCTTAAAATAGGAATAATTGCTGATTGGCATTTAAAAAGAAATCTTACATGAGTAGGGTCCCAGGTCATGGAATTCAAACTCACACACTCAGAGTTTCATGACATTATGGCACTCTCTTTCTGAATCCTCAATCTTCATATGGATTTAAAAATCATTTTACATACAGCCAGTCTAACAAATGTTTTCATTTTTCTTTCTTACACTCTGCAGATAAACTATGTAGGTGGGTTAATGAATCCACTTGATTATTCAGAAGGTGTGCCAGATGGTCTCTTGGTTGGTGTGCAGGGACCCATCTCTCATTTCTATTTTATGATGTTTAAAATGTCCTGATATTTTTCCTACTGATATACCAGTACTGACTGCACCTCTCAGTGATTCTGTATCCAAAATGGGGGCCTCTCAGTGCATCCTTTAGCCGCCTCATATGAATCTCTGTAGATAAACATGAACAGAGAAAGAGGTAGCCACTCCAGGTTCCTGTGTTTGCACAGGCAACAGGAAGACGTCCTCAGTCTATGAGTGCATTGGTCCTGAAGTTTCAAAGTACTGAAATCTCAAAAACATCCTTCAGCTCCTCTCGAGAACCCTTTTCTCATGGTTAGATTTACAGTTGCACTGCCACAAGTTCATAAACAAGCAAGTTTGCAATAAACAAATTTATCAAATAAGAAGTCTGCAACACAATAAGAATGCTTAGGAATGCTTTGGACAGACAGATGCCTAAGGAGTGTCAATAACATTCTAACTTTTTTTTTCTGATCCTTTGAGAGTCACAGTCTCGCTACAAGTAAAAAAGGTGTTACTGCCTTTTTTTTTTTTTTTTCCAATTCAAATCCCTGTATATTTACTATTTATTCTCTTGTGTCCTAAGAGTAATTTTGAATGGCATCCTCACCAGTGGAAGAGGTGTCCAGTTGGTGACACTATTGTCCATGTAGCTGTAGGAAGTCCACAGCTCAGGTACATTTTGCAGAGTTCCAGAGGCTGCACTTACACCAGCAGGGAGCTAGAATTAGGAAGGCAAATCCATAGGAAATGTGGCTTCCTTAATTGTGCTGGTGATGAGTATTTCTTTTGTTGTTTGTGCAGGAACAATGAACAAATAGTACTGTCATGCTATCTTTTTCTTTCTTTTTTTTTTTTTCCAAATAAACTTTAATCTTAAACCACCGTCATGTTTTTCTATTTTACTCTGAAAATCTTTTGTCTTCTCATTCATATTCCAGAAACTGTGCTTGATGATCCTTGTGGGTCCTTTCCAATGTTCTTCGATAAGTGAGAAATTAAGTTTTGTGAGCAGTATGGAGAAGATGAACAAGGACAGATTGTTCACATTCTCTTTGTTTCAGAAAGAAGGGGCATCAAATAAAGTCAGTAGGACACAAGTCCAAAGCGGAAGGTAGTAGTTAGAAGGCAATCATTCTCTGGAAAGCTGTGCTGGGGAATGTAATGAATTCTGGCAGTCCACTTGGGTTCAGCACCAATTAAGTCAATTCTGAAGGCAGAGATGGTATTAGGAGACATAGCTCATGAAACTGATTTTGCCTAATAGTTCTGTGTATATGTCTGCCCTTTCAAACATAATATGAACAAAGATACATCCTTGCTCTGATCCAGTGCATGAACATTCTTATCTTTTAGTCCCATACACAGCTTTTGCTAAAATAAGGTAAATTAAAATGTAGTGCAAGCTTAAAACTTCAGATGTGTTCTTTTTAGAAATCGTTAGTCCTTTTTTTTCACCTTAAAAATGAAGACAAATCACTAAGGGATAATAAACAATGGGAGCAGCCCCTTTGATACTGAGTAAGAATGTATGTCATAAGGGAGGGCTGAGATCTAGGCGCAAATGTTAGCATTAGCAGTGCTTGACAGAAGGAATGCTGTTCAAAGTGATATTTCTGTTCTGTAAACAACTTATTATTTTGAGTATGTTTAGCATATATTGATGGCAACTGGTAATCTCATTAATAAATGTACACACTTCATTATATTAAAAAAAAGTAATCATACAGCAAATAGCTAAATAAAAGACATATTGAACTATCAATATTTAACATGTTTTCAGTTAGTTCATTTAATTGAAAAGAAAAACAAAAAAAACTGTGGTGCATGTACAGACACAAAAGTAAAAAACTTAAAGATGTTTATTGTAACTTAAATAAAATGCATGCACTATTAGATGGAATCTGTAATTCATCAATCTATATACCATGTTATACACAGGGAAATACAGATATTTGTATGCTAGTTAATTGCAGAACTGCTGATAATATTCCAACTGTTTGCCTACTTTGTAGGGTTTATAACTGCCATTGATATCCTTCTTTTCTCTCAAAAATCTATGTTTAAATGGTGTTTTCTTTGCATTTTACTGTGACAGCACCAACATTTTTTGCTTCCTATCCCTCCGTTCTGTATGTCAACCATAACTGGACATGGTCAGACCATAATTCTGAAAGCATGCAACAAATCCAAATTTTTTCTTGAATTAATTATTTTTTTTCTTGAACGAATAATTAAAAAAAATGAGACAAGTAGAAATGGAATTCACAAAAAATTCCTTTAATTAAAAAGTGTAGTTTGAGGAAGAAACTTATTTTATTTTTTGTCATTGCTTATTTATATTCTTGGTTTTTTATTTATATCTTGAAGAAAATAGAAATGCATTATACAAACATACAATCAAATAGGTACTGAACATCCTAAAATAAGGCAAACCATAGTTTACATAAATGAAACAAATTACACAAGCATTATATAATTAAGAATATGCTTATAGCTGGTTTTAAGTCAATAACATAGAAAGTCTCTAGGATTGTACTTTCCTCATTCCATTCAGAAGAGAATGTACAATGCAATTTCCAATCATTTTGAAAGATACACAAAGTGAGGTTCTAGTCAGTAATCAGAACCACCTCCAATAGTTTCATAAAATCTTTTCATATCAAGAAAAAGATCAGTAAGAAATTACAGTTACTCTAAGCATTCAGTAACTGATGTTTCATAGAGGCTTAGTCATTTGCAGATAGATTTAGAGTTTTGCAATACTGTTAATACTAGTACTGCTACCACTGTGAACAGGTATATTGTTTGTTTGCTTCTTTACCTGTAAGAGGATTTTAAGTGAAAGTCAATCAATTCCAACTTTTTAAATCATCAAGTTTCTATCCTGAAATTTGATTGAAATGAAATTTTGCAGCACTAATCTTTCTACTTTTTTCCTTTTTTTTTCCTTTTTTTTTTTTTTTATTTTTCCCTCTTGCTAGTATTTGCCCACGTCAGAGATTCAGAATTGAGATTCAATAAGCTTGTAAACTGTTCTTGCAAGTTGGTCTTTCAAGAGTGGGACATAGTTTTCTGTGTTTCCCTAAAATGTTAGTTTGCTAGAAAAGCTGCTGGCAATGTTTTGGCTGATATCAGTGAGCATCTGTAACAAATGGTGTTCGGGTAAGGCTCAACAGCTACCAGATCCAGCAAACAGTCTACATGCAGTCACACTGCGTGGGAGAATAAGGGAACTTGGAATAGGAACTTACTCTCTACCCGTTAGCCTGTTGACTCATCACTAGAGAGCAGATCTGAACAAATTAGTCAGTAGATATGCACAGTTTCTGGGACTCACTCATCTATTACCAACTAGTGTATGCAGAAAGCTTTTTAATAAGGTGTAACTTAGAACTACTTTTCTCCTGTGCTGTGTTGTTAGAAAATATTATAAAGAAAGGTTACTGAACAAAACTGTAAATGTGCAATTAAGTTCTATCTTACTTTGCTTTTGGATTTGGTGCAATGTGACAAATTACACACATTCCTAGTATAACAAAAAAAAAAAAAAAAACAACAAAAAAACTCCACGCTATTATGTTCTTGAGGAAATACAATTGCCAAAATAAATACAGTATGTGCATTTAAATGAATAATAATAAGTAACATTACTGCTGTCATACAATACATGTTGTCTACAGTTCTGGATACAAAACAGTTTTGCGCTTTGCATCTCTAAGAAAAGATACTGAATTTCACAGATGGAAAGGAGTGGATGCAGTCTACCTTGATTTCATCAAGGCATTTGAGACTGTCTCCCACAGAATCCTTATAACAAACCTGAGGAGGTGTGGAATAGGTGAGTGGCTGGTGAGGTGGGTTGAGAACTGGACGACTGGCAGAACTTGAGGGCTGTGATTGGTGACACAGAGGCCTGTAATTAGCAGTGTTCCTCAGGGGTCGGTGCTGAGTTCGGTCCTGTACAACATCGTCATCAATGGATGAAGGGATAAAGTCCACCCTCAGCAAGTTTGCTGATGATACAAAGCCGGTAGTAGTGGCTGACACACCCCAGAAGGCTGTGCTGCGATTCAGTGAGACCTGGACAGGCCGGAGAGTTGGACAGAAAGGAGCGAGATGAGGTTTAACAAGAGCAAGTGTAGAGTCTTGCACCTAGGGAGGAATAACAGCATGGACTGATACAGGTTGGGGGATGAGCTGCTGGAGAGGAGCTCTGAGGAGAGGGACCTGGGTGTCCCGGTGGATAACAGGTTGGCCATGAGCCAGCATTGTGCCCTGGTGGCCAAGAAGGCCAATGGGATCCTGGGGTTCATTAAGAAGAGTGTAGCTAGCAGGTGGAGGGAGGTGATCCTCCCACTCTACTCTGTCCTGGTGAGGTCTCACCTGGAGCATTGTGTCCAGTTCTGGGCTCCCTGATACAAAAAAGACAGGGATTTCCTTGGAAGAGTCCAGAGGATGGCTGGAAATTTACGAAAAAGAAGGCTCAGAGGGGTTCTGATCCACATCCGTAAATATCTAAGGAGGCAAAAGGATGAGGCAGGACTCTTCTCAGCATGTATGATGATAGGACAAGAGGAAAGGGTCACAAACTGATGCATAGGAAGTTCCACACAAATCTATATGGAAGCTTCTTCACAGTAAGGGTGATGGAGCACTGGAACAGATGGCCAAGGAGGCTCCTTGTCTGGAGATATTCAAGACCTGCCTGGCTGCCTACATGTGCATCCTGGGCTAGGAAGACTGCTTTGGCAGGGAGGTTGGACTCAATGTACTCTAGAGGTCCCTTCCAATCTCTGCAATTCTGTGATTCTCTGATTTTGTGAATATATGAATTTATAGAGAATAATATACTATAGTGTATAGAACAATAACATACTTTTGAATGAACTCCTAATAATTGAAATACCGAATTGGAAAATAAAAACCAAAGTATTGTGTAAATTTTTACTGTATAAAAACATTCACATTCTAAGGCATTGTACCATTCACTAATATAAACAATATAGAGTTAGAAAACATTTATACTGTTTTCAAATTTGTTATTTAATTTTAAAGATATTGCAAGATATTTTCTTTGGAACTTGCAGGAAAGAACATATATAAATGAAAATTATAGACTCTTTTATATAATATAAAATGATTTCAATTATTTAGAACTTCTTCCATCACCTTTTTACACTTATTCATTAGAACTTTTAGAATCACTTCCAAATTATATAGTTTTTATGTATTGAAAACTAAATATTTCTGAATATAAATGGTACTGTAGACACCAACTAATTATATACGTTGTAATTTTCAGAGATGCTTTATATAAGCTTTTTTGATAACAGGTTTAGAAAAGTTTATAGGAAAGTGCATATGTCTTCTGTTTTTATGTGTTTTATTTGACTGCGTTTTTACAAACACATTTCAAAATGAACTTTTTCTAAGCAGAAAGTAACTGGGACAACCACCTCTGAAACGAAACTTTGCATTAATAATATTGTATCGATGAGGAGATTGAGGGTTTGATATTGGTTTCTGTTGGAGAAAATGAAGAAAAAGTTTGGCAATCAGTAGCAATTTTCAGGTGAGATTTTTTTTTTACGTGTTATTTAGCCACATCTATTAAAATGTAATAGTAAAATGGGAGAAAGATCTTTCAACAAAACAATGGATGCTATATTCAATTGATACTTAGATTCAGTACAAAGATTCTGATTCAAAGTGAAAATTTTTATGAAAAATTTTAGATGCATTGTATCCCTGGAAATAAAACAGTATGCAATTTCTGCATAATCACAAATTTAATTTTTAATTTCACATATATAGTGCTTGAATTCTTTTTCATAACATATAAAGCTAATATAGAGTCAATGTTATGTCTGAACTTCTAGACCTTTTCTAAGAAATAGCACTAAATAGAAAACAATAAGCTTATCTGAAAAAGCATTCTGCCTTAATAAATACAAACATTAATCAAAGTTAAAAGAGAATTTATGCTTTGCAGTGATCACTATAGCCAAAGGATCATATGAATACAGTGTTTTCCTGACTGCTGAGTATATCATTATGTATTTTATTCAGTTCCATTGTGGGACTCCTATTTTTCCTCCTCTAGGTTAACTCTCCTTTAAAAGAATTTTAACCTCTCAATTGTCTTTGCTGTTCTCTAGAACCCATGATACTTTGCAGCACCTTGAAAAGATTTTCATTCTTTTGTTTTCAAACTGACTTCACTTCTTTTAGTTGTTACGTTATACCATCTGGATCATTGTATATAACCTTGCAAATGTTTCTCATCTATTTAAAATAAAACAAAAGTCAGGTCTATATTTAAATAAAATTTGAGATTTTGAAGAGATTTACCTATTCATTCTCCTTCACATTCTCTGTTAATTTCTCATTAAAGCTTAATTATACAGATGTCAAGAGCTAATCTTCAATTCATTAACTTTTTCTTTTTTTTATAACAACAACCAACCATAATGTCTTATCTATTATTTTACTCATTAAGATTTCAAAGCTGTATAAAGTTTCTTGTCTTCTGAGCAAACAAAAGGTCAGAACAGACAACCCATAGGAGGCGCATCTACCTCTTGTGAGACAGTGCCATATACTGAACTTACAATGACCTGAAAAAGCTCTACAGCCAGAAGCAGGATTGATACATCAAAGCAGAAAAGATCAATTTTTATGGGCATAGCATATCATAAGCTAGTTTCCAGGACCTGAGCTAGTTTTGCTGCTTTGTGCAGTACTGCACTATCTTCTTTGGTGTTATCTCTGCAGTATAAATACTTAAAGCTGCAGATAAAGGCTGACAGTTTTTCTGCTGTCACAAATGACACTGTAGATAAAGCCCTAAAATAAGCTGAAGTACAACAACAATAAATGTATGACAGAATGTTAAAAATGTGGAGATTCTTAACATATTAAACACGTTCTTTGCTTGTTTATTAAATTATACTGATATGCAATAGTTGTGGAATTTATCATAGACTCAGAATAATTCAGACTGGATTTTTTTTTTTTTAACTCTCCAGTCAAAGCAGCATCAGCTTTCAGATTTGACCAATATACCTAAGATCTTATTTTGAAGATCTCTATGAATGAGTTTTCTGCCTTCTGTCTCTGCTGTCCCACTAAACTGAAGCATAAACTTCCACCTATTTCTTTTTACAGAAAGCTTAGTGCAAGCTTTCATCGGATAGGACTGACTCAAGTAGAGCTAAAGTTTCATTGCATAGACTGTAATGACTTTATAGCAAATATTCTATTGTCATTTGAATTTCTTTTGCTCTATTTTAGCTTGTACTTAGCCAACACTGTGTTCTGCAGCTATTATATTTACAGCTTATATTTCTGGCCAAATATAAAAACTAAATATTTCCAATTGTGTTTTAAATAATAACATGATATTGTCTCAATAATTGAAGAATACCTATCATTGATCTTTTTAATGAAGTTTCTGAAATTATTTAAGCAAAGTGAAGAGTGATGCTATGGCCAACTTCTCCAACTGTTCCAGACAATGGCTAATGCTCTTGACACTGGGGCACAGCCTAATGCCTGGGGACCTGGGGTCTCTGCCCAGGCTTGGGGATGCCACTGCTGCTTTTCCCTTCATCAGTTCAGCCAGTTGCAAAGCTGAGCACCTATCCCAGAGACACAAAGAAATACACAGTACACTGGTATGGTGGATCACACATGCTGCTGCAGCAAAGCGGCCTTCAGTTCAACAGCACCTACACACTGGGCTCAAGTGAAACAAAGACACAGATAGCCAAGGTCCCTTCTATCCAGCTGGTAATGACAGAAATTCTCTAGTGCAGGCATGCATACAATAGTCATGGTTCACAAAAACATAAATATTCACAAGTACCTGCCTTGCCCCCCTTGTTTGTCCAGCACCCTTGTCTGGATCCCTGAGTACTGGCACAGCCCCTCTGTCCATCTGGCTCAGCCTCTCTATCCAGCCAGCAAACTCAACCAGTTCCCTGTTCCCTCAGCAGATTCACATATTTTCTTCTTGCTGTCTAGTCCAGTTTGAAGTTTGTTGCAAACATACAGCACTCACATGAAGGATGAGAGCCCTTTGCGCACTTCAGTCATGATAGCCCATTTCGCCCCCAATAGCTGGTTTGAGAATGCACACTATTCCTGTCCCAGTACCTGAAGGCAGAGGGCCCCACTAACCCAGTAACAGGCACCACAGTCTGAAAGCCCTATACTTAGTCTCACTCCAGTGTCTCGCACCTAGTTCACCCATTCTGGACCCCTAGTAGCTTGTTTTTTTAGCATAAGAATCTGGATCTGCAGATCCAGAGAGCTATGACCCCCTCAGCTGTTGATGTTAAGATCCTCACTCATTCCATTATATAGAATGGTGCTGTCACCACAGGCCATGGGTACTCAGTCCCCAGGTCTGACTCCAGGAGTTGATACCTACCTTTACACATAACACAAACAGGCCTCTTGAGTAGGTGGCACATAGTCTTTGCAGCACACAAATGCACAGGAGAGAAATGTGAATGCACAGATAGTTAAGATTTAATGAGTATTTAAAGAAGACAAGACATACTGCAGTGATCAAGGCACAGACAGATGTACAGACTGGCAACATTTTATTTGTGAACAGTCTTTTAATCGACTTTTTTACCTACCCTACCTATTTACTTCTCAATTTACAACTTCCCCCTCCACACTATCTATGGATTTGCAGAACCCTGCAGATTCTCCACAGTGCCAGCCCGGCCCACCCCCCAGGTCCACTATCTTGTCTGTTCAAAAGTCCAGTCTGATCTTCCTGGAAGTAGCATCTGTATTCTGATAGCTCATCAGCTAGTGTGACTGGAAGATTTGTTTCTTGAGATTGTCTCAATTTTTTCTTTGTCAGGTCTGTGTCTCAGCGTTTAGCTAATCATTTCCCCTTCTTGCCATAACAGTCCAGATATTCACACACAAACAACTTTGTGAACCAGCATTCACAGATTTCATCTCTTTCCTTTTCAGTAAGTACAACTGAAGAGGATTTTCTGGTCTTTTTCTCAACATAGAAGGTCTCAATCACATAACTCTGTTGTAATAAACATTCCTATATTCTCACATGTCCTCACTGATTAGCACGACCGAACAGACTTCATTCCTATCAACTTCTCCCTTAATTGGTATTTTTTCTTTTTTGTGTGTATTAGAAAAAGTCCTTGGCCAGATGTGTGTAAAGGAGCAGATTTCCTTTCTACATGCCGTTACAACTTAAATAACTTTATTCAGTCAGTTGTGATCTTCAAAAAGTTTTACCTAACAAAGTCAAAAACTAATAAAGATTGGCAAAGTTTTCTTATTTATCTGATACTGTTTTGTGATGTTTGTTCCTGTTGTAGTTGGAGTTGGGTCAGCAAGTTGTTTTCTACAATTTTTCTATGTACAAAATGTATCTAGTTAGACAAAGATTTTTATTTTTATTTTTTAACAGAAATTTCAAAAGACAGAAAGGAGGATGAGCCAGAAAGACATGATGGATGAGCTTATGCAATGTCGTCACAAGTGATAAAATGAAAGATGGATACTATAATTAAATTTTATAATTAGTTAATCTATCTGGTGTGCCTACAAGCATGATATAGAAAGTTGTACCTTTATATGTCTAGTTTTTCTCATGCTTTATTTTATACAGCTGTACTGAAGAAATGCAAACTGGAAGAAGGCAGAATGAAAGAAAAAGACATTTTACTTCTGCTTCCTAACTGTTTGTGACTTCAGCCTTGCCAGATTTCTAAACCGTTTTCTCATTTTTATACTGGAGATAGAGAAAATAAGATGATTAGTTCCAAAAACATGTCAGTAACTATTTTTTTATCTCAGTGTGTCTTTTGACCTTGTGAGAAATAACAATAATTAATAAAAAAAAGATAAAATATAAAAACAAAACAAAACAAAAAAATCAACAAAGAAATTAAAAGAACAACAACATCTACAAAAATCAATAAGGTTCTATCATTATGGACCAAAGAGGTATAAAGGAATCTAGAAAGTAACATATATATATATATATATATATATACATATATTTAAAAATGTATATATCATATTTCTGTTCTGTTATTCTTTTTATCACTGAATATTTGGGGTTAGTTTTTTCAACTTGTATTCAAACTGCTTCTTACTTTCAAATAAAATCACACAATCACAGTATTGTTGGAGTTGGAAGGAACCTATTGTGGTCATCTAGATCACTCCCCTGATAAAGCACGTTCCCTAGAGTAGGTTACATGGGAGGGCATCCAGGTGGGATGTGAGTATCTTCAGAGAATGAGACTCCACAAATAATCTGGGCAGCCTTATCTAGTCCTCTGCTGCCCTCAAAGTAAAAACTTTTTCCTCATGTTTGTAAGGAAATTCTTGTGCTCTAGGTTTGTTTACACTGCCCCTTGTTCTGCTGCTGGGCACTACTGAAAAGAGTCTGGTCCCGTCCACTTGTCTCCTGCCCATTAGATATTTATAAACACTGATAAGATTCTCCCTCAGTCTTCTCTTCTCCAAGCTGAAGATTTCCAGGTCTCCCAGCCTTTCTTCATATGGGAGATGCTCCCCTCCACTGAACTCTCTGTCTCACAGTTCCCTGTATTTCTTGAACTGGGGAGCAGAGAGCTGCACACTGTACTTCAGTACTCCTCACCAGGACAGAAAAGACGGGAAGGATCACCTCTCTCGGCCCACTGGACATGCACTTTTTAATGCACTTTCTTCACAGTAAGAGTGATGGAGCACTTGAACAGGTTGCCCAAAGAGGTTGTGGAGTCTCCTTCTCTGGGGACATTTGAGACAGACCTGGACACCTATGTGTGCAGCCTGGTCTAGGGAGATGCTTTGGGGGGCGTGGTTGGACTAGATGATCTCTGGAAGTCCCTTCGAATCTCCACAGTTCTGTGATTCCGTGATATCATTCAACTTCTGGGACACAAGAGCTCACAACTGTCTCATGGTCAACCTCTTATCCACCAAGACACCTAGGTCCTTATCTGCAGATCTCCTTTCCAGCAGGTCAGCTCCTAGCCTGTACTGGTAGATATGGTGAATCCTCTGCAGATGCAGAACTCCACACATTCGGACACTCTCTCTCTTGCTCATTTTATTTGATTTATTAGCTTCAATTCCAATTATATTGTATTATATTGTGTTATTTTGCTTTCTGATATCTTATTTAGTAAATTAGCTTTCCTCCTCAGATCGTTGCCGCTGTTTTGTTTCTAGGCCCATCTCCCTTTTCCCTTTTCCCTTTCCCCCTTCCCCTTTCCTGGGGCGTGGGTCTGCGGGTCTCCCACACCAATCGTCACGGAACCGGGCCGATCCAGCCCGGTAAACCGTTGACACCCTCACTGAACTCCATGAAGATCCTCTCCATCCAGCTCTCCAGCCCATACTGGTCCTCTTGAATGGTAGCACAACCTTCTGGTGTACCATCAAAAAACTTACTGAGGGTGCATTCTGTTTCTGCATTGAGGTTATCGATTAGTATGCTGAATGAGAACAGACTCAGTACCAAATCCCTGGGGAGCTTCACTAGCTACAGGCTTCCAATAACATTGCATACGTGCCACTGATCACAGCTCTCTGAGCTGTATTATCCAGTCAATTCTCAGTCTACCTGATTGTCTACTCATCTATCCCACACTTCCTAAGCTTACTAATAATAAATCCTAATACACACACTCACACACACACACATATATATATATATATCAAAGTAATATAGTTGAATAGTTGTGGGGCTGAAAAAAGGGATGTATTGCTGCATTTGTTGTATTGTGTTTTGTATCAACTGATGTCCCTCAATTTAGTGTTACCCATAAATTTGACCTCAGCGAGAGTCATGCTATCTGCACAGTCCAAACTTATTTCTATTACTATCCCAGAAAGCTTGTAACTTTGCACACTTTCATACTATGTTGTTCCATTTAATATAGACTTCACATCAAGATAGGGGAAAAAAGCAATCAAACAAACAAATAAAAAAGCCTTATGCCCTCAGAAAGGGCTCATGACATCAAATCAGCTCAGGAAAGACTTGGACCATTATGTCAGGGCATAATATTTGGATTCAAAATGAAGAATTTTGGTGGTTACTTACATCAGCTTGATAAGACTATTGTATTCTTGAAAAGCTAAGGTATATTCTGAAGAATTGTCAGACTATGAGAAGTAATTCAACTAGTCTACTTTAAAAGTTATTATGCAAGATGCCAGTGCCACCTAACTAGCTGTCTTAATCTCAGCACAGTTTCCTTTCAAAAATTACGAATTCTTATTGAAGCTAGAGGTCTCTTGATGTTCTTAGCCTAATGAATATCATTTTAAGAAAAATTAAACTGTCAACCTACAATTACACTTGGATATTAGGAGCTAATAAAAGTTCTATACATGTGGAGTTGGTGAGTACGTCTTTGCATCTCAGATTGAATTACATATTGTATACATTTCTTGTCACTGACTTGCTTTTGATTAAATGGTGGTATCTGTATATTTCCAATGGTCTTTTGGGTCCTAAATTCACCAATGCAAACCCCACTCCAGTAAAATGGGTGGGGATTAAGTAACAACAAAGCATCAGAATCCAGAGTTCATCTTCAAGAGTAGTACAACAGCAGTGATTGGAGTTTCACTCTTTTTTAATCTTTGCATATGATTTATTACTTCTACACATTTTCTTTTTTGTTTACTTGCACCTTGTTCACTGTTGCCCACCCAGCTACCTTTGCACATGAACGATTAGTTAAAATTATGCAGTAGCCTCCCCACACATCTCAGTGAACAGAAAAAGTTAATACTTCCTACTCAGCTACTACATATTTCAGACCTCTATTGTACATAATATTCACAATTAATCTCCAGCAGACATAAGGTATCAGTCATGCTAGCATATCCAAGGAAAACTAAAATCAGCTCAGGTCAAAACAATACAAGTCATGAGACAGTACCCTGTCAGGTCAATTTGTAGGTTGTGGGTTTTTACCAGTAATGGAAAAATTATGCTTATTTCAAATCAAATTTGTTTAAATATCTACATGTTTAATATATCTGACAGGAGTCTACCTTTTTTTTTCTAATTGAAATCAAGTATTGGAATTGGTATCAAATTATTCTAGTCATATTTTTCTGAAACAAAAATGATGAATCAAAATTCCGGTAAAGAAATAAAAGAGAAATTACTTGAAATGGTATGACAATTTTTCTGTGTTGTCGTTGTTGTTTGTTTTGTTTTGTTTTACCATTCCATCTATAGATACAATCAAAACCAGGCTGGACAGGGCTATGAGCAACCTTATTTAGCTGTAGATGTTCCTGCTTACTGCAGAGGAGTAGGACTAGATTACCTTTGGAGGTCCTTTCCACTCAAACAATTTAATGATTCTATGGTTCACTGATTATAAATAACTAAGAAAACTAGTCATAACTCCTTTAGATTCTGAGAGGCTACTTAACTCACACTAAGCAACATAATATTAGAAGGAGTGATAGAAAAATGTGATTGACATTTAACAACCAAACGAACAGAAGAACCAAATGAGTTCTTCTGGTACGAAGAATCTACTATGAAACAAACCCTAACAAATAATTCAAATTATTGCAATTTATGCAAAAAAAAATTCCCCTTCCCCTTCCCCTAAGAGAAAACAACACCCCTTGCCTCATGGCAACCTCCTTTCAGGTAGTTGTAGAGAGCAATAAGGTCTCCCCTGAGCTTCCTCCAGACAGACGCAGTTCTCCCATCCACTCCTCACAAGATTGTGTTCCAGACTCTCCACCAGCTCTTCATTACTCTTCTCAGATACACTTCAACACCTCAATGTCTTCTTGTGGTGGGGATCTCAATACTGTATTCAAGATGTGGTCTTACCAGTGCTGAATACAAGGAAATGATCACTTCTTTAGTCTCAATGGCTACACTATTCCTGATACAAATCAGGATACTATTGGTCTTTTTCACTACCTGGGTACACCACTAGCCATGTTCAGCAGACTGTTTACTAACACCCCCAGGTCCTTTTATAACATGTAGCTTTCCAGTCTGTCTCAAGCCCATAGCACTGACTTGACCAAAGCACAGGACCCAGAATTCAGTCTTGTTAACAAGAACTGAATGAACTTAGTTCATACAATTGACCTAGTTTTGATCTAGTTTACTCCAATCCCTCTGTAACACCTTTCTACCCTCAAAGAGATCAACTCTTCCTCCCAACTTGGTGTTATCATGTTGTTTTGTAACAACTGTGCTCCAGGACACATATTATATTTAATAATATTATACAGCATTAATTTCTGCAAGATGCAAAATCCAGCATAATGTCTTGGTTACCTCAGGCAAGAACTGAAGACCTGAGAATAAATGCAGCCAATGTGCCAAGAGAGATCCCAGATGAGACTTCTCACTGATCTTTTTCTTGGTATTGCTTTCCCCAAAGCCTGATCTGAGCTTCCACACTTGCCTTATATCAGAGCTGACCTTGAATATCGATAGTCAGACTCTGACTGGAGAAAGCTTTTGCAGAAGAGAGGTAGAGGAATGTGTTTATAGCTTGATCAGGGTGATCAGAGCTTGTTGGTACACTAATGATTTGACAGATTTTCCATTAGGTATGAGAATTGCAAAAAATGAAGGATTAGAGAGTTAGTTGTCCTTTGCCATCTTGAACATAACACATTTATATTGGCTAGGTAGAGAATTGCCAGTTGAATCTTGTTCATTAAAGTGATTCTTTTGTATATGAATGCCGTAAAAGACAGAGTTTTCTGCTGATGAAACCTAATGAAATTGGTTATGTCCTAAAACAGTCATGACAAACCCGTGGATTTTACAGCTATGATGGAAGACGTGAGGCATCCATAACATTCTGGAATGGCAGCAGGAAATAAAAGCAAGGTATCATGGGGGGTACGAAAAAGTATCATACAGCTGTAGGCAACAGTTCTGCAGGCAGGCAGGCAGGCAGGAAGGAAGGAAGGAAGGGTACTGTTACTTACTATTGTATAAGTATCTGATGCCAGAGAGAAGATAAAAGACCTCAGAATTTGAAGAGTGTTAAAGTAATGTGTTTCAAGTATTAGAATAAAATGGAACAGAAAAATACAATGGCTTTCTAACATTTTCTGTTCATATTTATTTAAAGTGCTCAGAAGTAACCAATACTGAATCCAAGTTACATGGTATTACATCAAGTAATATATAGGGTACTACTGTATACCAAAATCAACAAAATACAATGGATGAATAAATACATTTGTTAAAGGAAAAAAAAAAGTTCAAACCTTAATCTTTCCCAGACTTTCAAAAGACCCTGTTTTATCTGTAATCTCTCTTTTCATCCGACTACCCCGAGGTTACTTCTGAAATTGTTTTTTCCTCTTCCACTCCTGGCTACTTCTTTAGCATCCTTTCATTTTTGTCCCAACTTCTGTTCTTTTTTTGTGCGTGTATACTAATAACAGAAAACATGTTCCTCTCTATGTTCACCGTATCCAACTTGATTTTCTCATATTCTTTGCTCTCCATCTCTTGAGACCATCATTTCTTCTTTAATGTTTATTGGTAGTAGTGATTGACAGAAGGACAGTAAAACAATGAAAAAGGTTTTCTCCTTGCTTTAACTTTCTGTTTATTTATTTATTTACTTCTTTCATCATACAAAAGGAATATGGCCATACAATGATGGCCAGAATTCATTTTTAAAATGCATTAAAATTTGATAAAAAGCACATAGATACTGATACAGATATATTCATTTATTTTCCAAAATATACGAGTACTGCATCTATTATAGTGATGTTAATAATATGAATAGATATATCTTCAGACTGCTTTTTGATTGTATACAAGGAGTGTTTTTCAAACAATATTTGACAAGTTACAATTTTGTATGATAAATGAAGTCATACAGTAGTGCACAATGCTTAATATATGATATAAATCTTTGAACAATACTCACCTCAATTTTTACGCTTTAATATCAATGTCTTTAAAAGATATCTTTTACATTGTCTAGTATAAAAACATTCCCAAGCACTTCAAGGACAATAGAAGGTATCAAACATAGATTTGATATTAAAAAAAAAGAAAGTAATCTCATGCCACAGTGTCATGAGTATTTTTTCCATGTTTCATAAACAAAACTCTTAACATAGGAAAGTGAAAAGCTGCCTACATGTTCCCTCTAACAGTAAACACTGGAGACAAAAATGTTCAGACCTCTTTTCTTCTTGGTATTTTTCAGTTTGTCTTTAGTCATCTTTAAGAATATATTCTCATGCTTAAATACGCTTTAAGAAGTGTAATGAAATATAGCAGGTTGTTTTATTTGTAACTAGAATGCACATACTGTGACTTGATGGGAACTACATCAGTGCTGTTAGCTGAAATTTATATGTTCCAAGTACAACTTGTTATTTTATCCTAGGTGCTACTAATTCTATTACAATATAACATGCACAGAGATAGCAGGCAAGAAAAGAAAATACATAGAATACATGCAGAGTTAATGAAAGGGTAATGATTGTCATAATCTCTACTTTTTCAGCCCCTCTCTGTTTTTTTAATTTAGCAAAAATAAATAAATAAATAAATAAAATTATATATATATATATATATATATATATAAAGCAGTATAGAACTCTTTGAATCTCAGCTATTTAATATAATATTGTAACATTTGATGAAGATGGACAAGAAATTCCAAAAATTGGTATGTTGAGGCAATGAATGGTAACGCATCATGTTGTATGCAGATCATAGGATAGTGCTATGGATAGTAAAATCAATTGTTAATCCATTCAGTACATTATGAATTGTGATTGCCTTGAAGATCAATAAATAGATCGATACCCAAGGTGACAGTGAATGAACTAAAAAAGGTGAGTGGCCTGCACTTCAGACTTTGAAACGAAGTATATGACAAAACAAATATGAATGCACAACAAATCATGCTAAATTTGACTAAGCTGTACTTCTTGACTTTAGACCATTCCTTGCTTTCACATCACAAGGGAATTGCCGGGTCACAGCTTGAACCAGTAAAAGAGCACCTGATTGACTGGAGTGGGGGAACCCAGATCCACCTGTCCTGTGTCTCCCACTTGGTGATGCTTCTGGTCATTCTTCCAGGAGCACATATGGACTCCGAGCCTACATGGTTTGCTCCCACTTTTCTTTTCCAACACTCCAGAGTTTGAACCAGAGAAGGCTGCTTCCGTGATCTCACCCTTTTTTCCAAACTGTTGCTGGGAAGTGAGAGTTAACTACTCTTTCTCTCATATCTGGCTCTATAGCACCTGTAGCTCAAATAAAGGCTCTGTCATTGCCTTTGTTTGCTTTACACAAGTGAATGTAAAAAAATAAAAATAAAAGAAAAACAACATTGCAAATGAGATGACAAGACAAGTTTCTTACTGTTTCTACAGCAAGAAAGATTGATGCAGTTTGCAAAGTCACCTTCCCATGTTTTCTATATTTCTCGTGGTTACCTTGCCTTTTTGTCATCTATTTCTCAAAAATTGCCAAAGATCATTAAAGATTATATCTGAGAAAAGGAAAGTGGTCTCTGTTCACTGTTAGATAAGGTTAGAGATGGTCTATCCTTTTCTGAGCTATCTCAGTGGGCATTTGTGCCTCAGGGCATAACATGTCACCTTCATAACTCTATATATCACTCCATGCTTTCAAAACACATTCTGAATTCCAAATAGATCTTCAATCCCTTTAAAGACAGTGCAGATACATTTAGCAGCTAGTGAAGAAATCATATTTATTCTATGAGATGAGTAACGTAGAACTGAGTTGAAAGAAAGCTACAGCTTTTAAGTAATCTTGGATTACATTTAATCCTTTGTCAAGGATTAAATTTACTTCTGTACCTGAAGTGTGGAAGAGTATGACTTTGAATCTGTGTAAATTTGCCCATTTGTTAACAAGGAAATATTTATAACTGATAAAAGTCCAGCTAGTGTTTCGCTTGACAAATATGTCTAAGAAATGGAACATTGTATTTCCAATTAAAGAAAAACGTGTTTTTGCTGAGTGATTTAGAATGTGAAGCAGCATTCAGCTACAATTCAACTCTTCATCACAAAGTCTTCTGTACTTATCAGTCCAAAAGAGAGTTCCTTTTCTGCAAAAGTCGAGAGACACTGACTGGTACATACTGCTCAGAACAAGACCTCTTTAAGATTAGATACACCTGTTCTGTTCAATGTTCTTGCCATCCTATTTCAAAACTCTTTTCACTAAATCTCTACTAGACATCATGTAGCGCCACTGTGAACTGTGCAAACTGTATGCCTGATATATATGTGTGTGTTAGAACAACACAGTTTGAAAATGTGCTGCATGCCTTGAATTATAGAGTGAAAGGAGCCAAACTTGTTTGTATTAATAAATCATGATTTATTAATGTATTAATTCCACTATCCATCAAAATGGGTCTTTTCTTTCAACCCTGACCTAGCCTTGAAGATTACCAGGTAAAACATAAAAAAACTGAACTAGGGGAATGTCAACGGTTTACCGGGCTGGATCGGCCCGGTTCCGTGACGATTGGTGTGGGGGACCCGCAGACCCACGCCCCAGGAAAGGGGAAGGGGGAAAGGGAAAAGGGAAAAGGGAGATGGGCCTAGAAACAAAACAGCGGCAACGATCTGAGGAGGAAAGCTAATTTACTAAATAAGATATCAGAAAGCAAATATACAAATATACAATATAATACAATATAATTGGAATTGAAGCTAATAAATCAAATAAAATGAGCAAGAGAGAGAGTGTCCGATAAAACGAAGGCCTTACGCTAACGCTGAAGGTGATACGGCAGCGAGCACCCACTGCTGAGTCGATCCCGAAGGAAAGAGAGTGTCCCGTGACCGCAGAGGGTTTTTATCTTTTCCCTCTGAGCGGAAAATACGTAAAAATGCAAAGCATCGCAAAGTCCTCTGGGGAATATAGTTCTTCTCTTCTGAGACAGGTATACCCGGAAATATCAATGATCTATGGAGTTGGAGTATTAACTCTTTAACTCTTAATGCACTACATGTTGTTATGATGTGGAATACCAATACCAGAAATCATAAAACCATGACAGGGAATGATATGGTAATACAAGCAATCAGTGTTCTTTTGACAGAAGAGCTGGCAGACTCAAATTTACCTCATAACTAGTCCTAAAAGAAGCATGTCTTATCACTGAGTTACACTTTCTTCATTCAGTTGTGGGCATGATTATATGCTACATCACTTTTCCTATATGGCTGAACAGTAGTTCATAAATGGTTTCTGATTCTGTATTCAGCCAGTTTGTCGTATCTATGATGCAAAAACCTAGCATCTGCTACCGCAGGATGAAAGCATGAACACTTTGTTTCTTACGATTACAACTGCTCTGGCCCAGAGATCCTATCACATCATATCATTGCTTTATGAGTTTTTTATTTGGTAGAGTTTGAATTTACATGAAAACTATATTTCAAATTCAGATTTTTGATGACAAATGTAATCATGTCCTTGGTGTCAAATCAGGACATGTGAAAGTGTGCAAGGTCTGCAACTCTGTAACCTACTCCACTGTGGGCTACAGATATTCCAGCACTTAAAGCACATCGGAGTGACTGCAGAGTTGTTTTCTCAAAGTAAATAAATAAAGTATTCACACCTGTTTAAATGTCATCTCCCCTATTTCCACTATTTCTGTTTCTGCCCTTGTTGCTGCTGGGCAGCAGTAAGAAAATGGTTCCATATTCATTCCTTTCCATCATGTATTTATACACATTGTTGAGATCACAGATACATGCTGTGCAGACTCTCATGGATGGAATGATGCATTGGAGAGTTACAGGCTTTTTAGGATGGACAGGATGTGAAGAGGAGAATTGTGTTTTGTTCTCTATGTGAAAGAGTAGCTGAAGTGCATGGAGAATGGTCTGAGGTTGAATGAGGATCTGAGAGATTTGTTGCCGTGCAGATTTCATTTGGGGAACAGCTCAACGCTGGGATCACCCTGACGTAAAGAAATTGCACCAATATGGTGTGGTAAAAGTTCCCCAAATGAAATCTGCACGGCAACAGATGACATTATGGCTAGTGTCTGCTACAGGACACCTAACTGAGAAGAACAAGTGGATGAGACCCTCTATAGACAGTTAGGAGCAGCCTCACTGCATGCTCCTGAACTGCATGGAAACTTCAACCATATTAATATCTGCTGGAGGGAAAAAACAGCAGGGTGTAAGCAATACAGTAGATTAACTTCCCATTCAAACTGATAGAGGATCCAATAGAGAGATGCTTTCTGTTGGATCTCATTCTCAACAGTGGCAAGGGGCTTGTTGCAAATATGAAGGCCAAAGTCAGTTTTTGCTACAGTCATCGTGAGATTATAGAGATCAGGGTCTTGTATGGACGCATGCTAAACAAGCTAACAACCGTAGGCTACAGAAGGCAGACTTTGGTCTCTTCTAAGTTCTACTTGGAAAGACCCCATTAGATAAGGCCCAAGAAAGCTGGTTCTTGTTCAGGGATCACTCCCCTGAGATAAAGAATGGTGCAATCCAGTGAACAGAAAACCAGGAAAATGTTGAAATCAAAGTGTTGATCTGTACTGAATGGTTCCTTCAGGGTCTAAAAATGCAACATGATGAGTAAATTAATTTAAATCAAATCTGGACCAAAACTGTAGAATTTTTATCTTTTTTTATTTATTCATTTCTTTTAATGTGGAGAAATCCAGGAGATACCTCATCTCAAGTTATAACTCTGTCTATTTCCAAAATGATCACAGATTCATGTTAAACTTAAGAAAAAAAAATAAACAAAGAGCAGACAATCTTCCATTATTTAGGATACTCAGTGAAGAAGACACTTTCAAACTTCTCATTATCTGAGAGTTCTGTTCTGTTGGAATTATTTTTCACTTTAAAATTTAAACCTGTCTACTGATCTGATGTATTCTGACAGATATCTGTATAGTTACAGATAAGATTATCTGACAGATAACTGTATGAGTTTCAATAGGTCCTGCATTTTGGTCTCAACAACCCCAGGAAACCCTATAGGCTTGGGGAGGGGTGGCTGGAAAGCTGCCTGATGGAAAGGGACCTTGGTGTGCTAATGAACAGTCAGCTGAATATGAGCCAACAGTGTGCCCAAGTGGCCAAGAAGGGCAATGGCATCCTGGCCTGTATCAGGAATGGTGTGGTGAGCAGGACTAGGGAAGTAATCTGCCTCTTGTTCTCAGCAATGGAGAGGCCCCACTTTGAGTGCTGTGTTCAGTTTTGGGCACCTCAATGCAGAAAGGGCATTGAGGTGTTGGGGAAGGTCCAAAGAAGGGCAACAAGGCTTGTGATGGGCCTGGAGTATAAGCCCCATGAGGAAGGCTGAAGGAACTGGGGCTGTTTAGTCTGAGGAAGTGGAGACTGAGGAGAGATCTTATTGCTCTGATTTTCAAATAACTGAAAAGTAGCGAGAGCGGGGTTAGTCTCTTCTCGCTGGTGACAGATGACAGGACAAGAGGCTCAGGTTGGATATAAAGAAAACTTCTTTACAGAATGGGTTGTTAAGCACTGGAATAGGGTCCACAGGGAGATGGTTGAGTCATCATCCCTGAATGTGTTTAAAATTCATTTGGATGTGGTGCTCAGGGACATGATTTATCAGTGGGTTGTTAGGGTAGTATGATTTGGTAGCAATTGGACTTAATGATCTTGAAAGCCTTTTCCAACCTGTGCAATTCTATGATTCTATGATATCAAATTCTTGCTCTGGATGAATGAAGATTTAGTAGTATTTCTGACATGAGTGTCAAATATTCAAGGCTGTCATCTAATTTGCTTTTATTTTTGTTGAAAATTTCATATAATATTTCCATCTACAATCTGATTTTAGGAACAGCTTTCATTTTTATTTTATTTTATTTTAATTTAATTTAATTTAATTTTATTTTATTTTATTTTATTTTATTTTTTTCTAGAGCAATTTAGTTGTTTTATGACCTAGTCTGTCCTTAAGTACTTCTAAATCAGAATCTTGAAGCAATAATATTTATTAGTTATAACAGAATTATAGTACTGTGACCAAAAACATACTTGCTTGGTTGTTTAGTATTTTTGTTCCTGTTCCTTTAAACTTGTTCACAGCATGAAAAATTTAATTCAGGAAGGTGTGCCTGAAGATGTTGCATGTTCCCAGGCAGGAAATAGATTAAAAGGCCAGGACTGTAAGTCTTCAGAAATTTGTTAGTTTATAAATTAAAATCCACAAAATATCTTAACTACTTCAGTATAATTTGAATTTTTGCAGATGTAGAATTGTGCTGTAAGTGTGGATCTGTAACTACTTATCACTGATGCTGCAAAATATATGTACTCTGACTTCTGTTATAAAAATCCACTCTGCCTCATATGTCTTCCCTGACTGTGTTAGAAAAACTGGAAATAGATGAATGCTGACATAGCTGTGATAAATCAGTTAGCTCTATTGCTAAGAGAAATTGTCAGTGATATAAATAGCCTTTACAATTTCCACATATCCTCCAGACTCTATCCAGTAAATGTAACCTCTAAAAATATTTGTACTTACACTTTGATTGCTTATAAATTACATTTTTCATCTATTTCAATGAGTGAATTTAGAGCAAAGCTTGCAGATTATTTTACAATTTGTTTATGTATTTATGTATGCATTTATTTATTTATTTATTCAGAGTCCTTCAATTTGAAAGGCAATGATATATAAGTACCTATGATGTGCTCCAGGCAATTTAATCAAATATTGAAAAAGTAGCCTGTAAGGATAAGCCCTGAAACTTGCTGTCATTCCTGAAAAACATGGTTCAAGCAACGTTAGAGAGTTGTCTGGAAAGAAATACAGAAAATGAGATTTTTTTTTTTCCTGAAATACTACTATTTTCTCTTTATTGCAAACTATAAATAGGAAATGGAAGGAAAGAATGAAATCGTGATGGAAACAGCAGCATGAAACATAGCAACATAGACAAACATCAGTTTCTGAAAAAGTTTCCTATTGATACAATATTTTTTAATTGATTGTATAGCAGTAAATTTCTATGTATCATTCTATCTTTCTTCTGAATCAAAGATCTTATATCTTGTAAAGAACTCAGTGCAACTCATCTTCAATGCACTCAGGAGAATCAAAGCTGATCACTTTAGGACCCTGTTCTGCATCCAAAATTGACTGTAATGTGTGCTGCTAATATCTGTGTGTAAGTCCCTCCTTTTCACAATCAAAGTCTAACAGACCAATAAAAAAAAATAATAATAATAATAAAAGAAGTCCAGATCAGAAGGATTTCTATTCAATTCACATTGTTTAAATCCTTTTTGTGAAACAATACTGACTTAAATTAGTCCTATATTTATCATCCAAGCTAGTGACAGAACAGTTACATTCTGTTGTATTTCAGTGATGTCAAGCATAGGGAAGTGTGAAGAAAACATCCAACAGTGTTCTAACACATTTTTGCTTTCATTTGACCATGCATTATGTTTTTATACATTCATACTTTTATTCCTTGCTACTACATTGTAGATTGTTCGGTTTAAATGGGAATTGTTCTCAGGATGAAATTTTGTATTTTTTACAGAATCATAGAATGTTTGAAGTTGAAAGGGACTTCTGGAGCCCAATCTCCCTGCTCAAGGAAAAAAAGAATCTCCTAAGGAGGGTACTTCTCAACCTTTCCAGGTAATCTGTGCCAGACAGTGCTCAGTCATCTGCACAGTAAAGTGCTTCCCGATGTTCAGTTTGTACCCATCTCCTCTTGTGATGGGCACCATCTTCTCTGCATCCAAACTTGATCTATTTGTAGGAAACAAACAAACAAACAAACAAAAAAAAACAGGAAGAACAATACAACTTCTAAATAAGATAACCTAGTATAAAATAACCACCAAGAATCAACAAATAATCTAAATGCTCAAAACAGTGAAAGAAGAAATTCATTCTCTTAGGAGTTCTGTACTTTCATTAACATATGTATTATTCATGTGTAGGAGATGAGGTTTTTTCCCTAGTGGATTAATTAGTGCAAATAGCCTGTTGTCTAAACTATGAGTTTTTATTATTTTTGAACATCCAATGCCTCACTTGATTTTTTTTTAATGGAATAGAAGATTTTCATAAGAAAAACGAAAAAAAGCATTATAAACCATAAGTAATTCAAATGGCTTGGAAAATCCCTTATACATTCAAAAATTATGTCATACTTTTGGTACAGAAACTCACTTTGCCCAGTTTCAGGTAAAATTCTTCCTTGGAAGACTGACTGATGTCAGTTCAAAGATTTATACTGAGTTGCAAGTGAAAGTGTAAGTCCCTTATTAATTTAAATGAAGTGTTATTTATAATTCTTGCAGCTGATAAATTTTCTATCTGTATGACATCTGGAAAAGAGAAATTATTTTGACTTGTAAAGTAGTAAGATAACTATGAATATAGTTCCTTAGAAAAACAGTATTATATTTTTTGCTAATTCAAAATAAAATGAACTTCTGAATTACTTGGTATCTGTACATACATGTCAAGTATAATATATTGCATGTTATTTTTCTGACTGAAATAAAAATGAGAAAACATCTTTTTTTTTTAATATATATTTAGACAAGACAAAATGATGCATAGTTGTCCCTGCAGTAAATTTAGTTCAGCATCTGGATGGGAATAAAGATCATTACATTTCAGGAGAACAGTTCGCACAGTCCAAACTTATTTCTATTACTATCCCAGAAAGCTTGTAACTTTGCACACTTTCATACTATGTTGTTCCATTTAATATAGACTTCACATCAAGATAGGGGAAAAAAGCAATCAAACAAACAAATAAAAAAGCCTTATGCCCTCAGAAAGGGCTCATGACATCAAATCAGCTCAGGAAAGACTTGGACCATTATGTCAGGGCATAATATTTGGATTCAAAATGAAGAATTTTGGTGGTTACTTACATCAGCTTGATAAGACTATTGTATTCTTGAAAAGCTAAGGTATATTCTGAAGAATTGTCAGACTATGAGAAGTAATTCAACTAGTCTACTTTAAAAGTTATTATGCAAGATGCCAGTGCCACCTAACTAGCTGTCTTAATCTCAGCACAGTTTCCTTTCAAAAATTACGAATTCTTATTGAAGCTAGAGGTCTCTTGATGTTCTTAGCCTAATGAATATCATTTTAAGAAAAATTAAACTGTCAACCTACAATTACACTTGGATATTAGGAGCTAATAAAAGTTCTATACATGTGGAGTTGGTGAGTACGTCTTTGCATCTCAGATTGAATTACATATTGTATACATTTCTTGTCACTGACTTGCTTTTGATTAAATGGTGGTATCTGTATATTTCCAATGGTCTTTTGGGTCCTAAATTCACCAATGCAAACCCCACTCCAGTAAAATGGGTGGGGATTAAGTAACAACAAAGCATCAGAATCCAGAGTTCATCTTCAAGAGTAGTACAACAGCAGTGATTGGAGTTTCACTCTTTTTTAATCTTTGCATATGATTTATTACTTCTACACATTTTCTTTTTTGTTTACTTGCACCTTGTTCACTGTTGCCCACCCAGCTACCTTTGCACATGAACGATTAGTTAAAATTATGCAGTAGCCTCCCCACACATCTCAGTGAACAGAAAAAGTTAATACTTCCTACTCAGCTACTACATATTTCAGACCTCTATTGTACATAATATTCACAATTAATCTCCAGCAGACATAAGGTATCAGTCATGCTAGCATATCCAAGGAAAACTAAAATCAGCTCAGGTCAAAACAATACAAGTCATGAGACAGTACCCTGTCAGGTCAATTTGTAGGTTGTGGGTTTTTACCAGTAATGGAAAAATTATGCTTATTTCAAATCAAATTTGTTTAAATATCTACATGTTTAATATATCTGACAGGAGTCTACCTTTTTTTTTCTAATTGAAATCAAGTATTGGAATTGGTATCAAATTATTCTAGTCATATTTTTCTGAAACAAAAATGATGAATCAAAATTCCGGTAAAGAAATAAAAGAGAAATTACTTGAAATGGTATGACAATTTTTCTGTGTTGTCGTTGTTGTTTGTTTTGTTTTGTTTTACCATTCCATCTATAGATACAATCAAAACCAGGCTGGACAGGGCTATGAGCAACCTTATTTAGCTGTAGATGTTCCTGCTTACTGCAGAGGAGTAGGACTAGATTACCTTTGGAGGTCCTTTCCACTCAAACAATTTAATGATTCTATGGTTCACTGATTATAAATAACTAAGAAAACTAGTCATAACTCCTTTAGATTCTGAGAGGCTACTTAACTCACACTAAGCAACATAATATTAGAAGGAGTGATAGAAAAATGTGATTGACATTTAACAACCAAACGAACAGAAGAACCAAATGAGTTCTTCTGGTACGAAGAATCTACTATGAAACAAACCCTAACAAATAATTCAAATTATTGCAATTTATGCAAAAAAAAATTCCCCTTCCCCTTCCCCTAAGAGAAAACAACACCCCTTGCCTCATGGCAACCTCCTTTCAGGTAGTTGTAGAGAGCAATAAGGTCTCCCCTGAGCTTCCTCCAGACAGACGCAGTTCTCCCATCCACTCCTCACAAGATTGTGTTCCAGACTCTCCACCAGCTCTTCATTACTCTTCTCAGATACACTTCAACACCTCAATGTCTTCTTGTGGTGGGGATCTCAATACTGTATTCAAGATGTGGTCTTACCAGTGCTGAATACAAGGAAATGATCACTTCTTTAGTCTCAATGGCTACACTATTCCTGATACAAATCAGGATACTATTGGTCTTTTTCACTACCTGGGTACACCACTAGCCATGTTCAGCAGACTGTTTACTAACACCCCCAGGTCCTTTTATAACATGTAGCTTTCCAGTCTGTCTCAAGCCCATAGCACTGACTTGACCAAAGCACAGGACCCAGAATTCAGTCTTGTTAACAAGAACTGAATGAACTTAGTTCATACAATTGACCTAGTTTTGATCTAGTTTACTCCAATCCCTCTGTAACACCTTTCTACCCTCAAAGAGATCAACTCTTCCTCCCAACTTGGTGTTATCATGTTGTTTTGTAACAACTGTGCTCCAGGACACATATTATATTTAATAATATTATACAGCATTAATTTCTGCAAGATGCAAAATCCAGCATAATGTCTTGGTTACCTCAGGCAAGAACTGAAGACCTGAGAATAAATGCAGCCAATGTGCCAAGAGAGATCCCAGATGAGACTTCTCACTGATCTTTTTCTTGGTATTGCTTTCCCCAAAGCCTGATCTGAGCTTCCACACTTGCCTTATATCAGAGCTGACCTTGAATATCGATAGTCAGACTCTGACTGGAGAAAGCTTTTGCAGAAGAGAGGTAGAGGAATGTGTTTATAGCTTGATCAGGGTGATCAGAGCTTGTTGGTACACTAATGATTTGACAGATTTTCCATTAGGTATGAGAATTGCAAAAAATGAAGGATTAGAGAGTTAGTTGTCCTTTGCCATCTTGAACATAACACATTTATATTGGCTAGGTAGAGAATTGCCAGTTGAATCTTGTTCATTAAAGTGATTCTTTTGTATATGAATGCCGTAAAAGACAGAGTTTTCTGCTGATGAAACCTAATGAAATTGGTTATGTCCTAAAACAGTCATGACAAACCCGTGGATTTTACAGCTATGATGGAAGACGTGAGGCATCCATAACATTCTGGAATGGCAGCAGGAAATAAAAGCAAGGTATCATGGGGGGTACGAAAAAGTATCATACAGCTGTAGGCAACAGTTCTGCAGGCAGGCAGGCAGGCAGGAAGGAAGGAAGGAAGGGTACTGTTACTTACTATTGTATAAGTATCTGATGCCAGAGAGAAGATAAAAGACCTCAGAATTTGAAGAGTGTTAAAGTAATGTGTTTCAAGTATTAGAATAAAATGGAACAGAAAAATACAATGGCTTTCTAACATTTTCTGTTCATATTTATTTAAAGTGCTCAGAAGTAACCAATACTGAATCCAAGTTACATGGTATTACATCAAGTAATATATAGGGTACTACTGTATACCAAAATCAACAAAATACAATGGATGAATAAATACATTTGTTAAAGGAAAAAAAAAAGTTCAAACCTTAATCTTTCCCAGACTTTCAAAAGACCCTGTTTTATCTGTAATCTCTCTTTTCATCCGACTACCCCGAGGTTACTTCTGAAATTGTTTTTTCCTCTTCCACTCCTGGCTACTTCTTTAGCATCCTTTCATTTTTGTCCCAACTTCTGTTCTTTTTTTGTGCGTGTATACTAATAACAGAAAACATGTTCCTCTCTATGTTCACCGTATCCAACTTGATTTTCTCATATTCTTTGCTCTCCATCTCTTGAGACCATCATTTCTTCTTTAATGTTTATTGGTAGTAGTGATTGACAGAAGGACAGTAAAACAATGAAAAAGGTTTTCTCCTTGCTTTAACTTTCTGTTTATTTATTTATTTACTTCTTTCATCATACAAAAGGAATATGGCCATACAATGATGGCCAGAATTCATTTTTAAAATGCATTAAAATTTGATAAAAAGCACATAGATACTGATACAGATATATTCATTTATTTTCCAAAATATACGAGTACTGCATCTATTATAGTGATGTTAATAATATGAATAGATATATCTTCAGACTGCTTTTTGATTGTATACAAGGAGTGTTTTTCAAACAATATTTGACAAGTTACAATTTTGTATGATAAATGAAGTCATACAGTAGTGCACAATGCTTAATATATGATATAAATCTTTGAACAATACTCACCTCAATTTTTACGCTTTAATATCAATGTCTTTAAAAGATATCTTTTACATTGTCTAGTATAAAAACATTCCCAAGCACTTCAAGGACAATAGAAGGTATCAAACATAGATTTGATATTAAAAAAAAAGAAAGTAATCTCATGCCACAGTGTCATGAGTATTTTTTCCATGTTTCATAAACAAAACTCTTAACATAGGAAAGTGAAAAGCTGCCTACATGTTCCCTCTAACAGTAAACACTGGAGACAAAAATGTTCAGACCTCTTTTCTTCTTGGTATTTTTCAGTTTGTCTTTAGTCATCTTTAAGAATATATTCTCATGCTTAAATACGCTTTAAGAAGTGTAATGAAATATAGCAGGTTGTTTTATTTGTAACTAGAATGCACATACTGTGACTTGATGGGAACTACATCAGTGCTGTTAGCTGAAATTTATATGTTCCAAGTACAACTTGTTATTTTATCCTAGGTGCTACTAATTCTATTACAATATAACATGCACAGAGATAGCAGGCAAGAAAAGAAAATACATAGAATACATGCAGAGTTAATGAAAGGGTAATGATTGTCATAATCTCTACTTTTTCAGCCCCTCTCTGTTTTTTTAATTTAGCAAAAATAAATAAATAAATAAATAAAATTATATATATATATATATATATATATATAAAGCAGTATAGAACTCTTTGAATCTCAGCTATTTAATATAATATTGTAACATTTGATGAAGATGGACAAGAAATTCCAAAAATTGGTATGTTGAGGCAATGAATGGTAACGCATCATGTTGTATGCAGATCATAGGATAGTGCTATGGATAGTAAAATCAATTGTTAATCCATTCAGTACATTATGAATTGTGATTGCCTTGAAGATCAATAAATAGATCGATACCCAAGGTGACAGTGAATGAACTAAAAAAGGTGAGTGGCCTGCACTTCAGACTTTGAAACGAAGTATATGACAAAACAAATATGAATGCACAACAAATCATGCTAAATTTGACTAAGCTGTACTTCTTGACTTTAGACCATTCCTTGCTTTCACATCACAAGGGAATTGCCGGGTCACAGCTTGAACCAGTAAAAGAGCACCTGATTGACTGGAGTGGGGGAACCCAGATCCACCTGTCCTGTGTCTCCCACTTGGTGATGCTTCTGGTCATTCTTCCAGGAGCACATATGGACTCCGAGCCTACATGGTTTGCTCCCACTTTTCTTTTCCAACACTCCAGAGTTTGAACCAGAGAAGGCTGCTTCCGTGATCTCACCCTTTTTTCCAAACTGTTGCTGGGAAGTGAGAGTTAACTACTCTTTCTCTCATATCTGGCTCTATAGCACCTGTAGCTCAAATAAAGGCTCTGTCATTGCCTTTGTTTGCTTTACACAAGTGAATGTAAAAAAATAAAAATAAAAGAAAAACAACATTGCAAATGAGATGACAAGACAAGTTTCTTACTGTTTCTACAGCAAGAAAGATTGATGCAGTTTGCAAAGTCACCTTCCCATGTTTTCTATATTTCTCGTGGTTACCTTGCCTTTTTGTCATCTATTTCTCAAAAATTGCCAAAGATCATTAAAGATTATATCTGAGAAAAGGAAAGTGGTCTCTGTTCACTGTTAGATAAGGTTAGAGATGGTCTATCCTTTTCTGAGCTATCTCAGTGGGCATTTGTGCCTCAGGGCATAACATGTCACCTTCATAACTCTATATATCACTCCATGCTTTCAAAACACATTCTGAATTCCAAATAGATCTTCAATCCCTTTAAAGACAGTGCAGATACATTTAGCAGCTAGTGAAGAAATCATATTTATTCTATGAGATGAGTAACGTAGAACTGAGTTGAAAGAAAGCTACAGCTTTTAAGTAATCTTGGATTACATTTAATCCTTTGTCAAGGATTAAATTTACTTCTGTACCTGAAGTGTGGAAGAGTATGACTTTGAATCTGTGTAAATTTGCCCATTTGTTAACAAGGAAATATTTATAACTGATAAAAGTCCAGCTAGTGTTTCGCTTGACAAATATGTCTAAGAAATGGAACACTGTATTTCCAATTAAAGAAAAACGTGTTTTTGCTGAGTGATTTAGAATGTGAAGCAGCATTCAGCTACAATTCAACTCTTCATCACAAAGTCTTCTGTACTTATCAGTCCAAAAGAGAGTTCCTTTTCTGCAAAAGTCGAGAGACACTGACTGGTACATACTGCTCAGAACAAGACCTCTTTAAGATTAGATACACCTGTTCTGTTCAATGTTCTTGCCATCCTATTTCAAAACTCTTTTCACTAAATCTCTACTAGACATCATGTAGCGCCACTGTGAACTGTGCAAACTGTATGCCTGATATATATGTGTGTGTTAGAACAACACAGTTTGAAAATGTGCTGCATGCCTTGAATTATAGAGTGAAAGGAGCCAAACTTGTTTGTATTAATAAATCATGATTTATTAATGTATTAATTCCACTATCCATCAAAATGGGTCTTTTCTTTCAACCCTGACCTAGCCTTGAAGATTACCAGGTAAAACATAAAAAAACTGAACTAGGGGAATGTCAACGGTTTACCGGGCTGGATCGGCCCGGTTCCGTGACGATTGGTGTGGGGGACCCGCAGACCCACGCCCCAGGAAAGGGGAAGGGGGAAAGGGAAAAGGGAAAAGGGAGATGGGCCTAGAAACAAAACAGCGGCAACGATCTGAGGAGGAAAGCTAATTTACTAAATAAGATATCAGAAAGCAAATATACAAATATACAATATAATACAATATAATTGGAATTGAAGCTAATAAATCAAATAAAATGAGCAAGAGAGAGAGTGTCCGATAAAACGAAGGCCTTACGCTAACGCTGAAGGTGATACGGCAGCGAGCACCCACTGCTGAGTCGATCCCGAAGGAAAGAGAGTGTCCCGTGACCGCAGAGGGTTTTTATCTTTTCCCTCTGAGCGGAAAATACGTAAAAATGCAAAGCATCGCAAAGTCCTCTGGGGAATATAGTTCTTCTCTTCTGAGACAGGTATACCCGGAAATATCAATGATCTATGGAGTTGGAGTATTAACTCTTTAACTCTTAATGCACTACATGTTGTTATGATGTGGAATACCAATACCAGAAATCATAAAACCATGACAGGGAATGATATGGTAATACAAGCAATCAGTGTTCTTTTGACAGAAGAGCTGGCAGACTCAAATTTACCTCATAACTAGTCCTAAAAGAAGCATGTCTTATCACTGAGTTACACTTTCTTCATTCAGTTGTGGGCATGATTATATGCTACATCACTTTTCCTATATGGCTGAACAGTAGTTCATAAATGGTTTCTGATTCTGTATTCAGCCAGTTTGTCGTATCTATGATGCAAAAACCTAGCATCTGCTACCGCAGGATGAAAGCATGAACACTTTGTTTCTTACGATTACAACTGCTCTGGCCCAGAGATCCTATCACATCATATCATTGCTTTATGAGTTTTTTATTTGGTAGAGTTTGAATTTACATGAAAACTATATTTCAAATTCAGATTTTTGATGACAAATGTAATCATGTCCTTGGTGTCAAATCAGGACATGTGAAAGTGTGCAAGGTCTGCAACTCTGTAACCTACTCCACTGTGGGCTACAGATATTCCAGCACTTAAAGCACATCGGAGTGACTGCAGAGTTGTTTTCTCAAAGTAAATAAATAAAGTATTCACACCTGTTTAAATGTCATCTCCCCTATTTCCACTATTTCTGTTTCTGCCCTTGTTGCTGCTGGGCAGCAGTAAGAAAATGGTTCCATATTCATTCCTTTCCATCATGTATTTATACACATTGTTGAGATCACAGATACATGCTGTGCAGACTCTCATGGATGGAATGATGCATTGGAGAGTTACAGGCTTTTTAGGATGGACAGGATGTGAAGAGGAGAATTGTGTTTTGTTCTCTATGTGAAAGAGTAGCTGAAGTGCATGGAGAATGGTCTGAGGTTGAATGAGGATCTGAGAGATTTGTTGCCGTGCAGATTTCATTTGGGGAACAGCTCAACGCTGGGATCACCCTGACGTAAAGAAATTGCACCAATATGGTGTGGTAAAAGTTCCCCAAATGAAATCTGCACGGCAACAGATGACATTATGGCTAGTGTCTGCTACAGGACACCTAACTGAGAAGAACAAGTGGATGAGACCCTCTATAGACAGTTAGGAGCAGCCTCACTGCATGCTCCTGAACTGCATGGAAACTTCAACCATATTAATATCTGCTGGAGGGAAAAAACAGCAGGGTGTAAGCAATACAGTAGATTAACTTCCCATTCAAACTGATAGAGGATCCAATAGAGAGATGCTTTCTGTTGGATCTCATTCTCAACAGTGGCAAGGGGCTTGTTGCAAATATGAAGGCCAAAGTCAGTTTTTGCTACAGTCATCGTGAGATTATAGAGATCAGGGTCTTGTATGGACGCATGCTAAACAAGCTAACAACCGTAGGCTACAGAAGGCAGACTTTGGTCTCTTCTAAGTTCTACTTGGAAAGACCCCATTAGATAAGGCCCAAGAAAGCTGGTTCTTGTTCAGGGATCACTCCCCTGAGATAAAGAATGGTGCAATCCAGTGAACAGAAAACCAGGAAAATGTTGAAATCAAAGTGTTGATCTGTACTGAATGGTTCCTTCAGGGTCTAAAAATGCAACATGATGAGTAAATTAATTTAAATCAAATCTGGACCAAAACTGTAGAATTTTTATCTTTTTTTATTTATTCATTTCTTTTAATGTGGAGAAATCCAGGAGATACCTCATCTCAAGTTATAACTCTGTCTATTTCCAAAATGATCACAGATTCATGTTAAACTTAAGAAAAAAAAATAAACAAAGAGCAGACAATCTTCCATTATTTAGGATACTCAGTGAAGAAGACACTTTCAAACTTCTCATTATCTGAGAGTTCTGTTCTGTTGGAATTATTTTTCACTTTAAAATTTAAACCTGTCTACTGATCTGATGTATTCTGACAGATATCTGTATAGTTACAGATAAGATTATCTGACAGATAACTGTATGAGTTTCAATAGGTCCTGCATTTTGGTCTCAACAACCCCAGGAAACCCTATAGGCTTGGGGAGGGGTGGCTGGAAAGCTGCCTGATGGAAAGGGACCTTGGTGTGCTAATGAACAGTCAGCTGAATATGAGCCAACAGTGTGCCCAAGTGGCCAAGAAGGGCAATGGCATCCTGGCCTGTATCAGGAATGGTGTGGTGAGCAGGACTAGGGAAGTAATCTGCCTCTTGTTCTCAGCAATGGAGAGGCCCCACTTTGAGTGCTGTGTTCAGTTTTGGGCACCTCAATGCAGAAAGGGCATTGAGGTGTTGGGGAAGGTCCAAAGAAGGGCAACAAGGCTTGTGATGGGCCTGGAGTATAAGCCCCATGAGGAAGGCTGAAGGAACTGGGGCTGTTTAGTCTGAGGAAGTGGAGACTGAGGAGAGATCTTATTGCTCTGATTTTCAAATAACTGAAAAGTAGCGAGAGCGGGGTTAGTCTCTTCTCGCTGGTGACAGATGACAGGACAAGAGGCTCAGGTTGGATATAAAGAAAACTTCTTTACAGAATGGGTTGTTAAGCACTGGAATAGGGTCCACAGGGAGATGGTTGAGTCATCATCCCTGAATGTGTTTAAAATTCATTTGGATGTGGTGCTCAGGGACATGATTTATCAGTGGGTTGTTAGGGTAGTATGATTTGGTAGCAATTGGACTTAATGATCTTGAAAGCCTTTTCCAACCTGTGCAATTCTATGATTCTATGATATCAAATTCTTGCTCTGGATGAATGAAGATTTAGTAGTATTTCTGACATGAGTGTCAAATATTCAAGGCTGTCATCTAATTTGCTTTTATTTTTGTTGAAAATTTCATATAATATTTCCATCTACAATCTGATTTTAGGAACAGCTTTCATTTTTATTTTATTTTATTTTAATTTAATTTAATTTTATTTTATTTTATTTTATTTTATTTTATTTTTTTCTAGAGCAATTTAGTTGTTTTATGACCTAGTCTGTCCTTAAGTACTTCTAAATCAGAATCTTGAAGCAATAATATTTATTAGTTATAACAGAATTATAGTACTGTGACCAAAAACATACTTGCTTGGTTGTTTAGTATTTTTGTTCCTGTTCCTTTAAACTTGTTCACAGCATGAAAAATTTAATTCAGGAAGGTGTGCCTGAAGATGTTGCATGTTCCCAGGCAGGAAATAGATTAAAAGGCCAGGACTGTAAGTCTTCAGAAATTTGTTAGTTTATAAATTAAAATCCACAAAATATCTTAACTACTTCAGTATAATTTGAATTTTTGCAGATGTAGAATTGTGCTGTAAGTGTGGATCTGTAACTACTTATCACTGATGCTGCAAAATATATGTACTCTGACTTCTGTTATAAAAATCCACTCTGCCTCATATGTCTTCCCTGACTGTGTTAGAAAAACTGGAAATAGATGAATGCTGACATAGCTGTGATAAATCAGTTAGCTCTATTGCTAAGAGAAATTGTCAGTGATATAAATAGCCTTTACAATTTCCACATATCCTCCAGACTCTATCCAGTAAATGTAACCTCTAAAAATATTTGTACTTACACTTTGATTGCTTATAAATTACATTTTTCATCTATTTCAATGAGTGAATTTAGAGCAAAGCTTGCAGATTATTTTACAATTTGTTTATGTATTTATGTATGCATTTATTTATTTATTTATTCAGAGTCCTTCAATTTGAAAGGCAATGATATATAAGTACCTATGATGTGCTCCAGGCAATTTAATCAAATATTGAAAAAGTAGCCTGTAAGGATAAGCCCTGAAACTTGCTGTCATTCCTGAAAAACATGGTTCAAGCAACGTTAGAGAGTTGTCTGGAAAGAAATACAGAAAATGAGATTTTTTTTTTTCCTGAAATACTACTATTTTCTCTTTATTGCAAACTATAAATAGGAAATGGAAGGAAAGAATGAAATCGTGATGGAAACAGCAGCATGAAACATAGCAACATAGACAAACATCAGTTTCTGAAAAAGTTTCCTATTGATACAATATTTTTTAATTGATTGTATAGCAGTAAATTTCTATGTATCATTCTATCTTTCTTCTGAATCAAAGATCTTATATCTTGTAAAGAACTCAGTGCAACTCATCTTCAATGCACTCAGGAGAATCAAAGCTGATCACTTTAGGACCCTGTTCTGCATCCAAAATTGACTGTAATGTGTGCTGCTAATATCTGTGTGTAAGTCCCTCCTTTTCACAATCAAAGTCTAACAGACCAATAAAAAAAAATAATAATAATAATAAAAGAAGTCCAGATCAGAAGGATTTCTATTCAATTCACATTGTTTAAATCCTTTTTGTGAAACAATACTGACTTAAATTAGTCCTATATTTATCATCCAAGCTAGTGACAGAACAGTTACATTCTGTTGTATTTCAGTGATGTCAAGCATAGGGAAGTGTGAAGAAAACATCCAACAGTGTTCTAACACATTTTTGCTTTCATTTGACCATGCATTATGTTTTTATACATTCATACTTTTATTCCTTGCTACTACATTGTAGATTGTTCGGTTTAAATGGGAATTGTTCTCAGGATGAAATTTTGTATTTTTTACAGAATCATAGAATGTTTGAAGTTGAAAGGGACTTCTGGAGCCCAATCTCCCTGCTCAAGGAAAAAAAGAATCTCCTAAGGAGGGTACTTCTCAACCTTTCCAGGTAATCTGTGCCAGACAGTGCTCAGTCATCTGCACAGTAAAGTGCTTCCCGATGTTCAGTTTGTACCCATCTCCTCTTGTGATGGGCACCATCTTCTCTGCATCCAAACTTGATCTATTTGTAGGAAACAAACAAACAAACAAACAAAAAAAAACAGGAAGAACAATACAACTTCTAAATAAGATAACCTAGTATAAAATAACCACCAAGAATCAACAAATAATCTAAATGCTCAAAACAGTGAAAGAAGAAATTCATTCTCTTAGGAGTTCTGTACTTTCATTAACATATGTATTATTCATGTGTAGGAGATGAGGTTTTTTCCCTAGTGGATTAATTAGTGCAAATAGCCTGTTGTCTAAACTATGAGTTTTTATTATTTTTGAACATCCAATGCCTCACTTGATTTTTTTTTAATGGAATAGAAGATTTTCATAAGAAAAACGAAAAAAAGCATTATAAACCATAAGTAATTCAAATGGCTTGGAAAATCCCTTATACATTCAAAAATTATGTCATACTTTTGGTACAGAAACTCACTTTGCCCAGTTTCAGGTAAAATTCTTCCTTGGAAGACTGACTGATGTCAGTTCAAAGATTTATACTGAGTTGCAAGTGAAAGTGTAAGTCCCTTATTAATTTAAATGAAGTGTTATTTATAATTCTTGCAGCTGATAAATTTTCTATCTGTATGACATCTGGAAAAGAGAAATTATTTTGACTTGTAAAGTAGTAAGATAACTATGAATATAGTTCCTTAGAAAAACAGTATTATATTTTTTGCTAATTCAAAATAAAATGAACTTCTGAATTACTTGGTATCTGTACATACATGTCAAGTATAATATATTGCATGTTATTTTTCTGACTGAAATAAAAATGAGAAAACATCTTTTTTTTTTAATATATATTTAGACAAGACAAAATGATGCATAGTTGTCCCTGCAGTAAATTTAGTTCAGCATCTGGATGGGAATAAAGATCATTACATTTCAGGAGAACAGTTCGTACCACATTCTTCTTCTACAGGAACATATTTTCTCTCTTTACTGTCTTCCTTTCAAAGTTAGAATTCAGTCTGGTTCCAAAAACAATAAATGTTTATTAGCCAGAAACTCCTCCTGGGCACTGGCTTTTCTCCACAGCCTTTTTCTTTTCTTTTTTTTTTTTTTTTGTAGGATGTTTCCCTCCAGGCTTCTGAGAACAGGAATACTATTTCATTTCTTTTAAGTGACTTTCTCTTGCCTGATCACTAGCTTTGTCATTGTCTCATGGATTTACTGTCATTTAAGACAGCATAGACTGAACAGCAAAAAGTTTCTAAATAAGAGAATAAAAGAAATAGAGTGTTGGGCTTGCTTTTGATTCATTAGTTGATTATTTCTCTTGTTAATAGCAGATTTCACCAATATGGTAAAATAATTTTCAGTCCTTCAAACACTAAAATATTTCTGGAAAATGTATTGATGGAAATGATTCTATTTCTGGCTATTTCTGGTTTTACCAGTACTAAATTCAGAAATGGTTCAGGGAACTTTAAAAAAAAAACTCTCTGCTCACACAGGCAGTTAGTATGCAAATACTTCCATTGACTTCAGTAAGCCTTATTATATAAATGAAGTTTGCAGTTCCATGAAGTCAGTATTTCTAAATGAAGAGTGATAGTATTTGTTATTCAGCTACGAGATCAAGAAAACAGGTTTGAATTTAGTTAAGTGGCACACCATTAATTCTGCACCTCCTGTGTATCTCATGTGTGTATACATATTTATGCACATACATCGTAATATTTTACAGATTGAAAACATCTGTAATATCTGTTGGGCTTTTGCTGTTTCTGTTTTAATAGCATGACACCAAAGGTACTGCCTAGAATGTGGATGGAATGAGTGTTGAGAGATGCCGGAATGAGCAAAGTGTTAGAAGAATTTTGGAAGAACAGGAAGTGAAAAAAAGACAAGTTTTGTCTGTACTGCCGCTGTGTTGTAGCCCAGTTGGCAGTCAATTGCCACACAGCTGCTCACTCACTCCTGTAATTCAGTGTGGGATGAAAAATAAAACTAAAAAGTGCAAGAACTCATGAAATGATATAAAAACATTTTAATAAGTGATAATAATGAAAATAATAATAACAAGAATTAAAAAAAAATATGATTTATAACATATTTCTCAGCACCTGTCAAGCAATGCTCAGCCAATCCCAGGCAAACTCCCCTTCAGTTTTATTGTTCAGCATAATGGTATGAAATGCCCCTTTGGCCGTGTCATTGTTTCAGCTGGGACAGTGCTGGTTAACTTCGTATTTTCTGGCATGGTACTATATTTTTGCTTTGGGAGAAAAGCAATGTTAATAACACACCAATGTTTCTAGTTGGGATGTTTGAACTTCTTGTACTGTCCTGCCAGCAAGAGGGTCTGAAAGGGTACAAGGAGCTGAGAGGGGACAGAACCAGGACTGCTGACCTAACCTGGCAAAAGGTATTTTTCGTGTCATATGTTACCATGTGAAAACAAAACAAAACAAAACAAAAACAAACAAACAAACAAACAAAAAAAAAACCCCACATCTAAAAACTGTGAGGAGTTGGCAGAGGGTAGGGGGCAGCCATGCCTGTGGACTGGCTTTGTACCACCTGCTGGCTAGAAATTACATTGTGCATCACATTTTGTCAATACATTATTATTACACTTTTCCTTTCCTGTCTTAGTAAAAATTTTTTATTTTTTATTTTTTATCTCAGTCCTCAAGTTCTACTTTGCTGTTTTATTTCTGATTTTCTCCCCTGTTGTCATGGTTTTATGATTTTTGGTATTGGTATTCCACATCATAACAACATGTAGTGCATTAAGAGTTAAAGAGTTAATACTCCAACTCCATAGATCATTGACATTTCCGGGTATACCTGTCTCAGAAGAGAAGAACTACATTCCCCAGAGGACTTTGCGATGCTTTGCATTTTCACGTATTTTCCGCTCAGAGGGAAAAGATAAAAACCCTCTGCAGTCACGGGACACGTTCTTTCCTTCGGGATCGACTCAGCAGTGGGTGCTCGCTGCCGTATCGCCTTCAGCGTTAGCGTAAGGCCTTCGGTTTATCGGACACTCTCTCTTGCTCATTTTATTTGATTCATTAGCTTCAATTCCAATTATATTGTATTATATTGTGTTATTTTGCTTTCTGATATCTTATTTAGTAAATTAGCTTTCCTCCTCAGATCGTTGCCGCTGCTTTGATTCTAGGCCCATCTCCTTTTTTCCTTTTCCCTTTCCCCCTTCCCCTTTCCTGGGGCGTGGGTCTGCGGGTCCCCCACACCAATCGTCACGGAACCGGGCCGATCCAGCCCGGTAAACCGTTGACATTTTTGGCGCCCAACGTGGGGCAAAGCAGCTGCCTTAGCCGGGCAGAGACATACTCTTAGAGTGAATCTCTGTCTCTTGCTAGCAAGCTTATCTGTACTGCTGGTACTGTACGGCATAACACGACCTTGAAGTCTGGGCATACTGCCATTTGTTCTGGGATATTTGTAAACTTTTTTGGGTGCTGCCAGCTTGTTTTAGTAAAAAGAAAAAAAAAAATGCTCTCGCTTTTTAAACTGCTCTTAAAGCGGCTGCATTTCATTGTTTTTTCCCTTTTAATGCTCAAAACGTACTGGGATCTTTTCCCTGAGCACCTGCATGATCCTGAGAACTTGAGCAGATATTTGAGACAGGGATGTTGCGGCTCAGACAGATCTGAGGAGGCCCAAATTATTTGGAGTCTGGCTTATGCCAATCAGACCTTATTCAGTACTATCCCAGAGAGGCACAGTGTTTCTGAAATACAGCGAGAGAGTCTCCGAGCCGAAAGGGATAGTGTCCAGATCCAGAAAGAGAGTCTTTTAGCTGACAACCAGACTCTCCTGACCAATTTAGACAGCCTCCAGTCTGATCAAGACACCCTCCAGACCAAGCAAGTCGCTTTTCAGTTCGAGAAAGACACCCTCCAGCCTGAAAGAGATGCCCTCCAAACTGAGCGAGATGCCCTCCAGTCTGAACTCAATAACCCTCAGTCTCAACAAGATGGTCTCCAGTCTGAGCAAGGCGCCCTCCAACCTGAAAGAGACACCCTGCAGTCTGAGCGAGATGTCCACTTGCCTGAACAGTACTTCTTCAGAACTGAGCAAGGTACCTACCAGCCACAATAGCCTCTGCCCCCAGCCAGGTGGGGGAGAGGGATAGTAGAGTGCATTGGACTGTGTGGATTCGACGGCCTGGCACATCAGAACCACAAAAATATAAGGCACTGGTGGACACTGGTGCACAATGTACTCTAATGCCTTCAAGTTATAAAGGGACAGAATTAATCTATATTTCTGGGGTGACTGGGGGTTCCCAAGAGCTGACCAAGTTGGAGGCTGAAATAAGCCTCACTGGTAAAGACTGGCAAAAACATCCTATTGTGACTGGCCCAGGGGCTCCATGTATACTTGGTATTGATTATCTCAAAAGGGGATATTTTAAGGATCCCAAAGGGTATCGATGGGCTTTTGGAATAGCTGCTGTGGATGCAGATGACATTAAGCAGTTGTCTGCTTTGCCTGGCCTGTCAGAAGATCCGTCTGTTGTGGGGTTGCTACAAGTGGAAGAGCAACAGGTACCGATTGCTACAAAAATGGTGCACAGACGGCAGTACCGCACTAACAGGGATTCCTTGCTCCCCATTCATAATCTAATTCGTCAGCTAGAGAGCCAGGGAGTGATCAGCAAAACTCACTCTCCTTTTAACAGCCCCATATGGCCAGTGCGTAAAGCCAGTGGAGAATGGAGGCTGACGGTAGATTACCGTGGCCTGAATGAAGTCACACCCCCACTGAGTGCTGCTGTGCCGGACATGCTTCAACTCCAGTACGAACTGGAGTCAAAAGCAGCCAAGTGGTATGCCACTATTGACATTGCTAATGCCTTCTTTTCAATTCCTCTGGCCACAGAATGCAGGCCACAGTTTGCCTTCACCTGGAGGGGCGTTCAGTACACCTGGAACCGTTTGCCCCAGGGGTGGAAGCACAGCCCAACCATTTGTCATGGGCTGATCCAAACTGCATTGGAACAGGGTGGTGCTCCTGAGCACTTACAATACATTGATGACATCATTGTGTGGGGCAATACAGCAGGGGAAGTTTTCGAGAAAGGAGAGAGAATAATCCAGATCCTCCTGCGAGCTGGCTTTGCTATTAAGCGAAGCAAAGTGAAAGGGCCTGCACAGGAAATTCAGTTCCTAGGTATAAAGTGGCAAGATGGACGTCGTCACATCCCTACAGATGTGATTGACAAAATCACTGCCATGTCTCCACCCACCAGTAAGACAGAGACCCAAGCTTTTCTGGGTGTAGTGGGCTTTTGGAGAATGCATGTTCCAAACTATAGTCTCATTGTGAGCCCTCTCTTTCGGGTGACGCGGAAGAAGAATGATTTTGTATGGGGCCCTGAGCAGCAGCAGGCTTTTGAACAAATCAAGCAGGAGATAGCCCGTGCCGTGGCCCTGGGGCCAGTGCGGACGGGACAGGATGTAAAGAACATCCTCTACACTGCTGCTGGAAAGGAAGGTCCCACTTGGAGTTTGTGGCAAAGAGCTTCTGGAGAGACCCGAGGCCGACCCCTTGGTTTCTGGAGTCGAGCATACAGGGGGTCTGAGGAGCGCTACACTCCAACTGAGAAGGAGATCTTAGCCGTGTACGAGGGGGTTCGAGCTGCTTCCGAAGTAATTGGAACTGAAGCGCAGCTCCTTCTGGCACCTCGACTGCCAGTGCTGAACTGGATGTTCAAAGGAAAGGTTCCTTCCACCCATCATGCTACTGATGCCACTTGGAGTAAGTGGATTGCGCTGATTACACAGCGAGCTCGGAGGGGTAAACCTATTTGGGCTGCTGAACTGTGGAAAGATATTGCTGCCCGAGTAAAGAATATAGTTGTGAAGGTGCGCCATGTAGATGCTCATGTTCCTAAAAGCCGGGCAACTGAAGAACAACAGAATAACCATCAGGTAGATCGAGCTGCCAAAGTTAAGATGGCTCAAGTAGACTTGGACTGGCAACATAAGAGTGAGTTATTTTTAGCTCGATGGGCCCATGAGACCTCGGGCCATCAGGGAAGAGACGCAACATATAAATGGGCTAGAGACCGAGGGGTGGACTTAACTATGGACGCTATTGCACAGGTTATCCATGACTGTGATACATGCGCCACAATTAAACAAGCCAAGAGGATGAAACCTCTTTGGGGGGAAGGGCGATGGCAAAAATATAAATATGGGGAGGCGTGGCAGGTTGATTATATCACCTTGCCACGATCTCGCAATGGCAAGCGTTACGTGCTTACCATGGTGGAAGCAACCACTGGGTGGCTTGAAACATATGCAGTACCCCATGCTACTGCCCGAAACACCATTCTTGGTCTCGAGAAACAAGTCCTGTGGCGACATGGCACTCCAGAAAGAATTGAGTCAGATAATGGGACTCATTTCAAAAATTCTCTTGTGAATAATTGGGCCAAAGATCATGGTATTGAATGGATTTATCATATCCCCTATCACGCACCAGCTTCTGGTAAGACTGAAAGATACAATGGGTTGTTAAAAACCATGCTGAAAGCAATGGGTGGCGGAACATTTAAGCACTGGGAGAAGCATTTGGCAGAAGCCACCTGGTTGGTCAACACCCGAGGATCCATCAATCGTGATGGTCCTGCCCAATCCAGCTCTCTACCTACTGTAGAGGGAGATAAAGTCCCTGTAGTGCATATAAAGAACCTGTTGGGGAAAGCGGTTTGGGTCCTTCCAGCTTCTGGAGAGGGCAAACCTCTCCGTGGAACTGTCTTTGCTCAGGGACCTGGGTCCACTTGGTGGGTGATGCAGAAGAATGGGGATGTTCAGTGTGTACCACAAGGGAATTTGATGTTGGGGGAGTGCAGTCAGTAATTCCATGTATATACATCTATATATATGTTGTGTGTGTGTATATATAATGCATGTTAATCATTGTTCTTCTATATGTATCAAGCATGATGTAATGATGTGGAATAAGGGGTGGAATGTCATGGTTTTATGATTTTTGGTATTGGTATTCCACATCATAACAACATGTAGTGCATTAAGAGTTAAAGAGTTAATACTCCAACTCCATAGATCATTGACATTTCCGGGTATACCTGTCTCAGAAGAGAAGAACTACATTCCCCAGAGGACTTTGCGATGCTTTGCATTTTCACGTATTTTCCGCTCAGAGGGAAAAGATAAAAACCCTCTGCAGTCACGGGACACGTTCTTTCCTTCGGGATCGACTCAGCAGTGGGTGCTCGCTGCCGTATCGCCTTCAGCGTTAGCGTAAGGCCTTCGGTTTATCGGACACTCTCTCTTGCTCATTTTATTTGATTCATTAGCTTCAATTCCAATTATATTGTATTATATTGTGTTATTTTGCTTTCTGATATCTTATTTAGTAAATTAGCTTTCCTCCTCAGATCGTTGCCGCTGCTTTGATTCTAGGCCCATCTCCTTTTTTCCTTTTCCCTTTCCCCCTTCCCCTTTCCTGGGGCGTGGGTCTGCGGGTCCCCCACACCAATCGTCACGGAACCGGGCCGATCCAGCCCGGTAAACCGTTGACACCTGTCCCATTAGGAGGAGGGAATGACTGACCGACCATGTGGTACACCTGCTGGCTTAAACCACAAGAAGCCAGTTTGTGTTAGTTGACCTGGCTATGTCCTGTTCAAGCATCTTGTGCACCTCCATTCACCCTGCTGGTAGGGAATATTTGAAGACAAAAAGTCCTTGACTTTTTATAAGCACTATTCAACAATAACTAAACCACTGATGTGCTGTCAACACTATTCATAAACCTGAAACAGAGCACTATACCAGGGAGAATATTTTCTCTGTCCTAGCTGAAGCTAGGGCAGCAGTTTATTGGGAACATGGACAATATATGTACTTTCCCCCAAACCATGTTTAGTTGTTTTTTGACTTCTATGGTTATGGAACAAGCCTGTAACAGAGAAAATAGTATTAATTCAGCTGGGTGAAATATCAGTGGACTACCAGTGATGGAGCTTGTTTTTTTGTCCCATTTTACTTAGCAGTGTGGATGTGTCATTTGTTTCTAATTCATCCAATATTTATTTGATTATATCTCTGTGTTGCATTCTGCTGCTACCTAAAAAAACATCTTAATGCATGGTTCAATGATTGTTGTAAAGTGGAATCTTTTTCTCATTACCTCCTTTGTCTTGATGTTACTTAAGTCACATAACCTATTACTGCAATGTTTTGTATACTGTTAAAATACATCAATAACTTCCTAGAAATCTAACACTGAACATGTTACAGTATTTATAAAATACTTGTGATGTATTATTATTATTATTATTACCAGAACAAAATGATACAACAAACTTTTTTTTTTTCCCTCCACAACAGTCCAGTGAACAAACTGATTCTACTCTAAATCTTTTATATCTCTCCAGAAAGAATTCCATCAGAAAGCCAGCAAGCATGAGCAATATCAGCTGGAACAGATGAAGTCTGTTAAAGTTATAAACAACTGAAATCTTAGCCAGACATAGTAGACGATAACGATATCAGCCTTTGCTAAAATACATTCTACTCGAATATAGTAATACGATTGTGATGTTTCAGCAAGTAACTTTAAAGAGGAAAAAGTAATGTGTTTAATTATATTGACATTAGGTATAAATCTAACATGCTTTCAAACATTATCCACTAGAATAGGCAACGTAAATTTCTTCAGGTAATTTTGTGATGATATCAACAATCTGAATTAACTAAAATTATGTAGGGAAGAGCATAGGATTAAAGCGGAAAGCATACACATATATATCCATTCTTGCTATCTTATTCTACCATTCATTACACTCTTTTGATTTCTTCCTCCAAATTTCTTATCAATATATGCCTTTACACACTCCTTAACCTTACATTTTATTCACATATAAAAAAAAGTATCATGTATCATGTTATCAATCTTCCACATCTCTGTTTGCATTAAAATAAAATCCATTAAATGTATGCTGTAATGAAGAACAATAAGCTCCTTTTTTTTCTTTCATATTTCTCCTTTGTTGAGATTTGTTAAGGATAACTCATTTTTTGTTGGAAAATTTGTATAATTTAAAAACAAAAAAAAAGTCAAAATATATTCTTTCACTTTTTTATATAATTTGTAATTGGAAAATCTATTTTTGCTAATTTTCTAGTTTGTTCTTATATTTATATTTTCATAACACATATCAATCATATAATGTATTTTATATTCTATTTTTTTCTTTATGTTAGCCGCAGGAATATATAATGATGACTAGAGGTTTTCATGATACTCAAGGCTTAGGAGCTATCAGTGACTTGTTACACTTATTTTTCAAAAAGAAAAATACACATATTATTGGTATATTCCAATAAATAATTCTGAAAAATCTACTTGGTATTAATTGGGTGTTGTTCCATCATCTTATTAGGAAAAACATGATTTTCTTCATTTAAATCAAATATAACATTTGATGTCAGTGCAGCTACTTGCTGTGAAGCTAAGATCATAGTTTGGCTTGTTTTTTCAATGAATTTTTTTTATGTATTAGGCTCTATAAAAGCCTACAAAATCTGAATCCATAATTTGATTTTCTAAGGCATCAACTTTTAATGGTTTTCTTTACCCACTTGTGTTTAAAGTATTAGTACTTCAGAAGTGGACTTAGTATTTCATTCTGATCAGAAATATACAAGCATCCAATCCGGTATATTATACTAATAAAAGAAGTCCTGAGTAACCTAGAGGAAATTCTGCGGAGTCTCCTCTTTTTCTCCGTAGTTCATTTCAATGTATTTTTCTTGTAAATGTGTGCTTTTTAATTTTCATCAAGTATATTATCTAGGAAATACATAAACATGAATTATGAAAGATGGACTGTTGCTCAAAGATTTAATCCTTGAGATGTGAGATTCTGAAAGTCTTCCCTGTATGAGGGATCCATTTTTTTCCCCTTTGTTATTTAGGTGGTGGTGGTGGTGTAGGTATTTTTTTTGTTTTGGTTTGGTTTGGTTTTTTGTTTGTTTTGCTTTTGTTCTAGTTTTTGTTTATGTTTTTAAAATAGTGGTTGTGTTTTTCTATGGAGTTAAAGCAACTTTTTTCTTTAAAAAAAAAAAAAAGGAAATGAAAAAATGAAAACTTTTCAGAATAGGAGAAAAATAAAATATATTTTAGCTGCATTTATAAATAGAAAGTGTCATCAAAAATTGAATGGGCAACTTTTCCATGGCTAAAAAACTAAAAATATCAAGTCACTGAACTGTAAAAAGTATGCTTTACAGAACGCAGGAGAGACAATAGTTAACCTTTCACATCCACAGCATGACTGTGTCAACTGGAATTTACATTATCCTCTGATATAAGGTTAAACCCACAAAACCACTTACTCTCAAACTGAACTGCATGTCATCAAATCAAGGACCTATGCTCACTATACACTACTGAAATAGAGAGCATGTGAAAAAAGAATTTTCTAGAGCCTGCCAATAAGCTAACATAAACATTAATGTAAATGGAAACAAATCTAAATATTAGCCAATTGGCCAGTATTTGCTGTGATGAGAAATCTGTGTGATGGTGTCAATCTAGGACTTAGACAATTAGCTTCTCAGAAAATATCTTTTCCACCTTCTTACAAGAGATGTCACTCCTGTAAAATGGAGTTTCAATTTCTTTTTTCCTGATGTAAATACATAATTTTCAAAACTTTATCTATAAAAAGGGGAACATTGGCGTTCGGGAAACTTCAAGAATTTCCTCTTTAGATGGAAATAGCATAACAGATTCTCGTGGGGCTGGAGCAGGTGATTAAGGAGAAGGATGGAGGAAAGGATTTGAATTTGAATGTCATACTGAGAGGACTTCAAGAACAAAAATTTCTATAAAAAACAGGAGAAGGCTTTGTAAAGACATGCTTCTCTCTGACAAATGCAGCCGGAAATGTGAAATACTAAGCAGACAAACATATCTCTTGTGCTTTATCTTAGCGTAAATTAAGAATTGATTTCCCTTCACTTGTCTTTTACAAGCACCTGTAACTATGCTGTCTTTATCAGATGCTGTAAATAAACACTTTATTTGCATTTTACTATAACCTTGTAAGTTAACAATAGCTTTAGAAAATATGCCTTACCAAAGTTGTGCTGATCCATATAACTAGGTCACTGCTGCATTTGTACGCAGAGCCCAGCACTCCTACCAATTTCCACAAGGAGGCCAAAGGGTAACAAGGTATACATCCACTAAAGCTCCATAAATCAATTTGAGAGTTAGTGCTATTGCGGTCAGAAAAGAAAGCATCTTCAGTGATAAGTGATAAAACCAGAAAAAAAATCATTCACAAGGCTGTAAGTTAGTGGGGAATATTGCCAAGGTTCCCAAAGGAGAACATAAAAAAAAGTAGAATACCTTATTTTGATAATGTTGTAAACCTTCAAACTGTTTCTGCTTCAAGGTCACCAAAAACTCTCTTCACATAATTGTTAATTCTACTGAACTTGCTAGACAATCTGGTTGATAATCAAAGATAAGAAACAAATGGACATATCAAAATACATTAGTCTTAATCTATGGCAAATAGTAAGTGCGCAGTTCATTCATAGGTGCTGTATAGATCGTGCATATAGTGCTCAGTTACGTGAAATGTGACAATATTAGAGAGGAGGATTTTGTTTTTCTGCTATCTTTGCTACAGCACATTTTATCATGTTAAATCCTCAGGAAATTAGGAAAGACAAAGAGATTGCTGTTTCAACAGAAACGACTGAGTAAGATTTGATGAGGACTTTCTGGGATAAAGGGTAGTGACAGATATGGAAAGAAAGATGATAACCTGGGAATCTGCTGTAGAAGAGATCAGAATAGAAAGTGGAAAATCATATGCAAGGGGACAGAAGCAGCTCATTCAAATTACAGAAACACGGTGGGAAAGGAAAAGATTTTTTATCTTATTCTACCTATATCAAATTTAAAGTTAGACATAAAGAATCACTGAAATCTTTTCACAGTAGGTGAAAATGAAATCTCAGGACTTTGACTCTCTTTTTTTGTTTACTTCCTTTAATTCCACAGCTTTTAAGTAAATTTAATCCTAAATTAAATTACTTAACATATAGTTTTCTGGTGGTAATTAAAGGGAGGCACAATTCCTACTCTGTAATTCTTGGACCACCAGAGGGCAGTTAGAAAGGAAAGGCAGACCTTCAGGATGAAATAACATTAATGTTTCTGATATTGCCCCATGGTTCTTGACTGCTGGGGATCTCATCTCACTGAGTGAGATAAATCTTTCTGTCTCCTGAGTTGCACCTCCCCTAGTTATTAGGGATCTCTACCATAATGGAACCATCTAGACTCAGAGGAATAACACAAGTCAATTTATTGAGAGGTTTCTAACAACAGCTAATAATCTACTTGAAGGTAAAATCTGTTATTTTGCTAGAAATAATAAGGATTAGTAAAGAATACTTTAGAATTAGTAAGAATTCTTTGGCACAGAAGTCATTTCTATGCTAGGAGTTCTCGGACAATATCAGATAATAATTACTGCAAAGAGTGAAAGTGTAGAAGAAGATAAGGAAAAAAGATGGAAAATAGGGAAAGAGAGACAGACAGACAGACAGACATACGGATAATGTAAAAACAGCAGTTAAACAGTTAAATACTCCTTAATCCATTGATGTCTTTGTGTCAGGAGGTGCTGAACTCTGGTAGTGACAGATTGTCCAAGGTGTGATGGTAAACTGACAACAAAAACAAATGTACATGCTTCTTAATGTATCGGCTGACTTTATACCATCTGGATGATCTGTCCAAAAATATACCATCCATCTTCATTATACTGGTAAGGTACTATTCATTCAGGGTATTCACCCTACACATACTTAAAACAGTCTTTTTTATTATCCTTCATCTCCCTTGCCAGTTTCAATTCCAGGTTGGCTTTGGCCTCCTTCATCGCATCCCTGCAGGCTTTGACAACATTTCTATATTCTTCCCAAGTGGTCAGACCCCTTTTCCACATTTCATAGACCTTTCCCTTCCCTTTGAGTTTATGCATGAGCTCCTTGCTCATTTACACAGGTCTCCTGACATTCTTGCCTGATTTCTTCCTCACAGGGACACACTGATCCTGAGATTGGAAGAAGCGCTGTTTCAGTGCTGATCAGCTCTCACAGGTCCCCTTACCTCCTAACACCCTAACCCACAGGACAGTTCCAAGAAGGTCCTGGAAGAGATCAAAGCTGGCTCTCCTGGGTAGCAATTGTACTTTTTGGTTTGCTTCTTCCACTCAGTTTTGAACTCCACCACCTCTTGATCACTACATCCCAGTCTGCCCCCAAACTTCACTTTCCTAACGAATCCATCCTTACTAGTAAGAACAAGGTCCAGCAACCCTCCATTCCTTGTTCACCACCTATATCAGAAAGCTATCTTCAACACATTGCAGGAACCATCTAGAGCATGCATGCCTGGCCAGGTTGCTTTCCCAACATATATCTGGATAATTGAAGTCCCCCATAAAAACCAGCACTGAGATTGTGAGGCTACTCCAGCTGTTTGTAGAAGGCTTCATCAACTCCTTCCTCCTGACCAGGGGGCCTATAATACGCCCCCACAACAGTGTCCCCCACACTAGCCTGCCCCTTAATTCTCACCCACAAGCTCTCCACTGGTATATCACCCTCCCCTAGGTGAAATTCCATATATTCCATATATTCTAGCTGCTATTTCACATAAAGAACAGCTCTGCCCCCCCCATCTTTCCTAAAAAGTACATAGCCTTACATAGAAGCATTCCAGTCATGTGAACTGTCCCACCACCTATCTGTGGCTGCTATGAGATTGTGGCCTTGTGACCACATGCAGACCTGTAACTTTTCCTGTTTATTTCCCATGCTACACACATTAGTATACACTTTAGGGAAGCAGCAGGTGCAGGCAGTCCTAAAGAGACGCAAGAGAATGTCAGGGAATTCACCTCCCCATGGGTCTGATTATAGGGCCCTCCATTCCTATGAAAAGGGAACTGCCTACCACAATTACCCTTCCATCTTTCCCAGCAGAAGCAGTCTCAAGGAGTGGGACTGACCACCTCATCCTAGTCCCCCTCTTAGGTGGATCCTCCCTTGCTTCCCCACTCACCTCCTCATAAGTTTCCAGCACACAAAACCCACTGCTTATGGGGATCTGGGGAAGTGGGATAGGCAGGCAGGGGTCGCACCCCTGATGGTGAGCCCGGTCTCTTTTCCAGTCCTCCTCACATGTCAGATCTGTCTGACTGCAACAGGGCAGGGGGTCCACAACTTTTCTGAGAGTATCTCCCTAGAACCCCTCCCCTCCCTAGAGCAACTTACAGCCTAGCAGCCAAGGGTCAAGGTCAAGCAGTGGGCAGCACCAGTTCCACCTACAAGCTGCCAGCCACTGCACAGGTACAGTGATTTTGCTGGCTTCAAAAAAACCCTAAAAAGAGATTTTTTTTGTTGTCCTTTTTGCTTTAGATCCCTTGCCTAGTGCAGTCTTACCTGCCTCGAAGCTGGTCTCCATAGCCTCTTTATTCTTCTATTGCTTTAACACTTCAACTGCTGAATAATAGCATATACATGAAACAGGAAGGGTGAATGAAAGAGGAGTGATGTCAGATACCTTAAAAAACACCTCAAAGCATAAATCCTACAGTATTTTACGTTGTTTCACCCTTCCTAAACTAAGATTTTGAAGGATTCAGAAGAAATACTAAAACAACTACCAGTGTGTTGGCTTTTAGTATGGAATTGTTCTAAGACCACTACCATTTGGAATGGCGCTCAACAGCTCTCAGATGTAATTTTCATGTGCATTTTGATCCAAATGTAGTTATGACAGATAGTAAAGTTTTTAGAATGTAGGCTATGGATTAATATCAGTAGATGTCTAGAAAATAGGAAATCAATTTTTCAGAGCATATTGAGATTCATTTTCATTCCTTAATATAAACAAACAGACAACAACAGAAACATTTTAAGAGTTCTGAAATAGAGTATAACAGCTTAAACTGGAACAGTCAGGCACCACTGATCCAAGCGTATCTGAGTGGTTCATGTTTCTGCTCTGAAACAGATAAGTCAGTAACTTTTCAGAGTTTTAATGATCTTTTTCTCTCAACAGAATTTCACTCTAGACCTGAAAGACAGTTTTTCAAGCCTATGACCATCTATTGAAAAGAAAAATCTGTCATTTCTAACACACATCTGTGTCATCACTTCTCCTAGATTACTTCATAACTACCCAGTGAACCAAGGGTGATATGTTGCAAGCACTGTCATACAATGAACATTACAAGATTTTTACATTAAATTCATACTGAGAGAACTGGTATTGACTGGGATTATTCTACTTTTTAGGTCTGAAGAAGAATATCTGAAAAAGAGCACCAAGGAATCAGTATTACTAGAATTATGTAACTGTGAAAGACAATGGAATGACAACTGAGTTAAAAGAAAAAAAATAGCACATACATTTCTACAGGTGTAAGAGACTATTATTTTATACCATTGCCTCAAAGTTTGCTGATAAACATGTCCGAACACGTCCAAGCAAGTCCTGGGCAAGGGTTGTGAAATCCTTTGTCTAAGGGACAAGCGGATGGGCACGTCCTGGGGCAACGAAAGAGAAGAAAGCTGCAGCTCAATGGCCGCTGAACACTCTTTTGTTTGGTACTCATCTCCGTGGGGAGACTGCCACCTCAGGAGACGCTTGTCTGACACACTAGCACGGGGTTTGTCACGTAGACCGGAGGAATCTGGAAGATAAATAGAGGGATCCTGCAGTCGCGAAGTTGGCGTTTTCTCTTTGGAGAGACCTCACGAGCTGATCACTGTTCGCTGCTGCCCCTCTCGGGGTTGACTCCCTCGCTGTTTCTCCGGCCGACTGCTTGCTGCTCAAGGCTGCCCATCGCTGCTGCTGTTCTCCCCGCTTCTGCCATTCCCTGCCCTTCTGCCTCGGACCGTCGGAGCCGCTTGCAACCGGACCGCCCCTAAGATCCTGACTGGTGACTTTCCCTGCTTTGTACAAATCCTTGCCTCTTTCCTATCTCTCGCCTTCCCTTCCCTATCACTCTTATTGGTAACAGTGTCCGCCTTCCCCTTCCCCGTGTCCCTGGTCAGTATTGGTAATAAACTGGTCGGACCAACATTTGAACCGTTGTTTCTTAATCTCACGCTGTGTATGCACATAATCTTAAGAACCTCGTCTCCCTCCTTTATATTGGAGCATGACATACAGGTTTTTAATTTAATTATTTAATTAAATTAAATTCAAATATTTAATTTTTTAATTTAATTATTTAATTAAATTGAAAAAGATTCCACAACTCCATCTAATCTGTTTTTATGTAATAGTTCCAAAGGTTAAGAAATCAAAAAATGTAGCATTTCCTTTTGACCAGTAGAGCAAAGATGTCTCCATAGTATATACTTTAAAAATAGGAGAAAAAGAAATGTAGAGACAAAACAAATACTTTATTTTTCCCTAAATCATATCAGTAGAATGAAGAAAATGATCTTAAAAGAGAGGCACAATATGTGAAGAAAAGTCCATCTAGGACTGGAATTTCTGGAGGAGAGTGGTAGGGCATGGTTGGGAGGGAGAAGCAGCATTTAATTTATTTAGTGGATGGGTTTGAGCTACATTTGGAGTGATGTACACACTGTGAAATGCAGAATGCAGAGGGTTTTTTTTCCTCATTATAAAAATGTTGGGATCTCCTCCATATTTCTAGAACACTGATAACGTGATGAACTGCAGCAACAAAGTTGATCTTGGGCATAGTGTTTTATTTTCCCATGTAATATTCTGCCCACAGCAAGTTGACCTCAGGATTGTCCCTTTCCATCTTCTTTCCAGTTCTCTCTCTGACTATTCTGCCTATGCCCTTTACTGTCTTTATTTGACTTCATGACAGACGTGACTTGTATTTAAAGAGTTCGAAGCTCTGCTTGCTGTGACTTGGCATCTTGACTATGTCTGCAATTTGATCAGCAGCCTGACTTTTTTTCATGATATCAAAAGGACTTTTTTTAGTACTGAGTCCTTCCTCCTGTGCCACATTTGTTTGAGATTGTCCAGTTTCAAGATTACTGGTGAGGAGATAAGAAAGACAGTATTTTAGGACAAAGACAATTTAAGCCCCATTTTCATAAAAAAAAAAGCCACAGTCTAATGAAAACTAAAAATAAATAAATAAATAAATAAATAAATAAATAATGAAGTCAGAGAATGCTGCAGCTACAGGCAACCTCTCTCAAAATGTAAGAGCCATACTCAGCAACTCATACATGTCCTCTTCTCAGTTCTTTCTCTGGGGTTCATATTTTGTTATAGTCTATTCACTGCGATAACCTTTAGTGTAAAACCACATACTTGGAAAATTCAGAAAGATGGTGGGACATGTAGATTCTTTTTATTCCTTAGCCTAACCTAATTCCAAGAAAAGGCCTCTTCAGTGACTTCCACATATAACAGTTTAGAACAGTTTAGAACTTCCACATCTAACAGTTTGTCACCTCCATCTCTGTTTGCTGCTGCTGTTATTGTTTTTTCCCTGTTGTCATTTGTTTCTTTTGTCTTATTGTTTCTCATCTACCCAAATTAAGTAACTAGATATCTGAAAATTTGTATTCAGCCTGAGTAGAAGTTTCCTGTTAAAAAAACTCCTAAGATGGCAGGAGCATATTTAAATTCCTTTCATCTGGAAAGGGTACTGAACCCAGGAATCTTTGACAAAGGCAAAGATTCAGTTGCAAAGGTGTTGTTAGAGCATGACTAATACACACTGACAGAACCTGAGTCTTTACAAACTATCACTTACTTTTTAGTGCCATATCTGTCAGGCTATAAGTTATTCATGCCTTTTGGAACACTCTTCAGTGCTCCCACTGAACCTATGTCACTATGCAGGAAAGAATTCAAGATTTATGAAGTTAGAAAAAATACTGAGTTTACCTAAATATCTTTACAGCTGGAACACCTACTTCAAAGACAGAAACTCTTAATTTTCAGGTTTTTTTTTTTTTTTTTGGTTGTTCAGACTGTTTTGACACAGAAACATGGTTTGTTTGATCATACTTGATCATACTTTTCTGTTAGTTTGTTTGTTTCTTGAAGCTATATTTCATTTCAACCAGCTTTGACAGAGATGTGAGAAACCTACGTTTATGTGTTATTTTAAGCTCTACAAATACAAAGTTAAAAAATGGAGGCCTTTGCAACTGAGAAAAAATGTCCAATCAAGCTAAGTTTACTAAATGTTATGGTGAATTTCAGAGACGGTAAATTTAAAACAGAAGAGGCTTAATTTTGAAGATCAGTTTTACTTTTTTTCCATGTTTTCTGACCCATACTCTCCTACCTTCCAGTATCATGCTTTATTTTGATTTTGCCTTCTTTCAACTCTCCAGATAAAACCTCAGTTCCATTTCTTGCAAACTGTACCTTTCTCTTCCCCATACCTTCTTCTTTCCAAGTGTCCTTGATTTTGGGATTGAGCTTTCCCAGCATCTACGCTGGCATCCTCGGAGCTTTGGTTAATCTTCATTGCTTTCAACATCTTAGGTGTGTTGTTAGATGTTGTTTAATGTGGAAAAGCTTTATCTGAATGCTGTAATGGAACAGTTTCTATAAGCCTGTTTCTCTCACTGTTTGTAACTGAAAATATCTCTAATAACAGTTACACTAAAATAGTTTTACAACATCAGTGTGAAATAAATTATCAACAAGTAGTATGATGAGATATGGGTTAGAATTTCCAAGCAGACAAAACTGGAGACAGAATTCCCCTCTCAGTTTTGAAGTGAAATATAGTTACATTTTATTCTAACCAATGATCTTGTCTTTAGTTTATGTAATCTGAGAAGTGGCAATTTCTCATTATATATTCTCAAATAATACATGATTTTAAATTCATGTTAAAGGCCAAGTCCTACAAGCAATTCCCAAGTATACCAAGCTTTCCTTACACTTGAGGTCCATATTAATTTGAAAATGAAAATATTAACATTGAAAACCTGTGTTGTGATGGCTGTTACACAAGTTAAATGTGTTCAGAAAAAAAAAAAATTAAGCACGTTATTTCAGTTAATGTATTAAAACAAAACTAAAGGGCAAGTCCAGATTCTGTGCCTGGGACAGAACAACCGTGGATATATGTACAGACTGAACGACAAGACTGGAAAGCTTTCCTGCAGAAAGGGTTCTGGTTGAGGGAAAGTTGAATATGAGTCAATAGCATGCCATGGCGCCCAAGGTACAAGGGACACTATCTCCCAAGGTGCATCAGGCACAGTACTGCTAGTAAGCAAGGGAAGGGATTGTTCTGCTCTACTCTGTGTTGGTGCAGCCTCATCTAAAACACTGCATGCCCTTTTGAACAGTACAATATAAAAAGGATATAAAACTACTGAAGAGATTCTAAAGGAGGGCTACAAAGATGGTGAAGAGTCTAGAAGGGAAGAGATATGGGGAGTGCCTGAAGTCCCTTAATTTGTTTAGCCTGGAGGAGACTAAGGGAGTGGTTTGATGGCAGCCTACAGCTCTTCATGAGGGGAGCAGGGGGACAAGCACTGATCCCTGACTGGTGACAGTGACAGGACCCAAGGGAAAAGTATGGATTGGTGTTATGAGAACGTTCTTCACTAGGGGGTGGCTGAGAACTGCAACAGGCTCCCCAGGACAGTGGTCATGGTACTGACCTGACAAAGTTCAAGGAGCATTTGGACAGTGTTCTCAGATGTGGGGTTTGAATTTCGGGTGATCTTGTGTAGAGCCAGGGGTTGGACTCAGTGATCCTTATGTATCCCTTTCAACTCAGGATATTCTACATTTTCATAATAAGAGTTAAATTAAATGTCTTAATAACCTTTTTCTGAAGTTGCAAATTTTGGATTTCACTCTATCATAAGAGATAATTAATCTTTTACAATATCATTTATATGAATAACCAGATAATTTATTGATACAGTACAAACAGAAATTGTATGCTCATACTTTTTTTCCCCAAGAATTTTGTTTCATATTTATTCCAGTGGAAACATAACAGTCCAGCTTTAATAACTTGTAACTAAATGACTGCTATTAGTTCTCTGTTAACAATATTTTAAGAGCAAATCTGTATTCCTTCTAAGATTTTTAACAGCATTATCTGAGTGTATATTTCCAATTAATTCATATAAGACTTAGGGTTTGAAACAAGCAATCAGAACCTAGGGAAACAGACCCAGTGCAATTAAATGTAATGGCAATGAAAAATTACTTATTTTTTCCATTATTTAATTTACAGCTTTTTAATAGGCAATTTTCTTATTAGTTGAAGAATGTTTGTTGATAACATTAACATAAGACATTAGCAATAATAATAGCAAAAAATATCTATTAGTATCTAAAATTTGTTTTAATCTCTTCAACAATTTGATAGGATTTTCTAGCTGCTTTACAGTTGGTGTTCTACCTCTAAGCAATTCATTTGCAAAATTATTTTGGGATGTTTTTCTCTATTATTCTGATGATACTACATAAGGCCAATCTCAGGTCTTATGAAATCATCCTCACACTCCTGGTATAGTTTATAGAAAAAGCTTGCTCCATTAACAGCTGCTATCAGAAGTCCGAAAAACGTGAAAGAGAATTGAGGTCCAAAGGCAGAAGGTGATGCTGGGGTAAGCAGCAGCATACTGAAGCTGTAAGGGAAACATAAAAGGATTAACGAAAATAGCATGTGTGTGCCTGAAGGCAGAAGATAGATTTTAAAGGTCACTCACAAATAAATGTTGCCAGAGGACTTGAAATTGTCAATGTATTTTTGTAACTTCCCTACTGCTGAGAGATCCACCTACATTTTCAGAAATCCCCGTGCAAAAATAAATAAGTAAATACTGAAAATGTCTTAGGAACAACTTAACACTTTCAACATTGTTTCAGAAATTTAGCACTATAAAGAGCAGTATTACACAAAAAATTAATATAACAGCATGATATCCTGTCTTTATGTAGTTAAACTACGTAGGTGTTATGCACTGTTATACATCCTACACTATTATTTGCCCTAATTTATACTTCTTTAGATGTTTGCTTCAAAAAATAAAAACATAGCAACCTTGATGTTCCCATGGTTTGTTCCACCATCCAGACTTCACAGTAATACCTGACCAATTGATTATTTTCTATGAATTTACTCTTTGCTTTGGATGTTCAGTATATTGTTTGTATATTACTTCAGTTTAAATGTCTTATTAACTCAAAAATTTGAACTGGAAATAGAATCAAGTCTGAGTTGTGCTACTTTGTTCCATTATGTTTTACAGTATAAAAGCGTGATTTAATATCCCACATTCCTGAAAACCACTGTTAAATGATTTTTTTTCCTAATAATAGTAGATCTTTTTTATTTTATTATCTGAAAATTTATATCACTGCTTTCTTTGTGATCTACCTGTGACCATGTTGAAGACTTGGGGTCACAAGAGTCATGGGCTACAATCATTCAGTTTAGAGGATTAATTTTTCTCACTACAGTTTTAGCATTCATGCTGTAGAATTAATGAAGCTCATGTAGGAACATTTTTGATTTAAAGTATTTTGCACCATGTTGATAAGTTTAATGGATAGCCTTGACCTTTAAATTATAACACATGTTCAATGAATCAGCAGAATAATAGGTCATCCAGCAAACATGAGTTCTGCCTCCAATATATAAAGAACAAATGTAAAAAACTCACATCAGATCACGGGTAAAATATTCTCCACTATACAAATAAAAAATTTGTTTATGCTATTAAAATGTCAAACATTGTTAACTTGAAGAGGTCACCAGCTAGATCTCCACACGTATGCGTATTTACTTGTGGTATAAAGGAAAAAAAGAGAATATCACCAACATATTTTGATGTAAATTTATACTGCCCCACATATTCTTATATTTGGAAACATCAGTAACTGAATGCATTCAACCATTTAGTTTCTCTAAAAGTCAAATGCCTATGCAAGATATGAAACCTTGCACAATACAGTACTTAATGTGGACTCACAGAGGCAGTGTCGACCTAGAGGTTGAATAAAATGTTAAATTCCATGTACAGGTATGGAAGGACAGAACCAAATTATGACTACAAAATACATACATTTTTTTTAATTTTGTAAATAAATACATCTCTCATTAACCACTTTGCCCAAGTTTTTACTGCTAATAACAACACCACTTTTGGGAAATCATGCAATATATCAATATGATGCGCTGACAAATAGATACAGTCATTTTGTGCAGAAACTTTTATGCAAAGTGAGATTATGCTCTTCCAGTAACAGCACCAACAGTAGAAATATGCAAAACCACCTCTGAGTGCTTAATTGTCCCTAGACTAATTGCACAGAGAGGTTGATGAACTTCCATGAAGTACTCTCTTGTATGTGAAAAATATAATTTATGTTTAAACTGTATGATTGAGGGAAGTTTTAAAAAGGAAAAGTGAAAACTCTGGAAAAGACAGAAAAGAAAAGAAGAGTAACTAAAGCTCCATACAAATATTTCCACCAATATAAGGACAGATATAAGGACATACTTCTAACACTGAAAAATCTTATTTTACTAGTCTGTACCTTGATTGAAGTTGTAATGTTAAAAGATCCAATAAATAAAACATGTTCATAGATTCATAGATTCATAGATACATTAGGTTGGAAAGGACCTACAAGATCATCTAGTCCAAACATCCTCCTACCACCATCCCTACCCACTAAGCCACTAAATCAAATCCCTTAGCACCTCATCTAAACGCTTCTTGAACAGTGCTAGGGACAGTGCCTCAACCACCTCCCTTGGCAGGCCATTACAGTGCCTGTTTCTGAGAAAAAAAATTTCCTCAAATCTAATCTAAATATTCCCCGGCGCAACTTGTGGCCATTCCCTCTCGTCCTGTCATTAGTTATCTGGGAGAAGAGGCTGATCCCCTCCTCACCACAGCCCCGCTTCAGGAAGTGGTAGAGTGCAATGAGGTCTCCTCTGAGCCTCCTTTTCTCCAGACTAAACAATCCCAGCTCCCTCAGCTACTCCTTGTAAGACTTGTGCTCCAGACCCCTCACCAGTTTTGTTGCCCTTCTCTGAACACGCTCCAGGGCCTCAGTGTCTTTCCTGTAGTGAGGGGCCCAAAACTGAACACAGTGCTCGAGGTGCGGCCACACCAGAGCTGAGTACAGGGGGATGATCACCTCCCTGCTCCTGCTGGTTACACTATTTCTAATACTGGCCAGGATGCGATTGGCCTTCTTGGCCACCTGGGCACACTGCCGGCTCATGTTAAGCCGAGCATTAACCAACACCCCCAGGTCTTTTTCCTCTATACAGTCTTGCAGCCACTCATTCCCAAGCCTATAGCACTGCGTGGGGTTATTGTGGCCAAAGTGCAGGAACTGACACTTGACCTTATTGAACCTCATCCCGTTGACCTCAGCCCAGCTATTCAGCCTATCCAGATCCCTCTGAAGGGCCTCTCTACCCTCAGGCAGATAGACACATCCTCCCAACTTGGTGTCATCTCAAACTTACTGAAGGTACACTCAATCCCCTCATCTAGGTCATCAATAAAGATAATAAATAAAATGGGCCCCAATACCGACCCTTGGGGGACACCACTCGTAATGGGACACCAGCTGGACTTAACTCCATTAACCACTACCCGCTGGGCACGGCCCTCTAGCCAATTCTCAACCCAGAGAAGAGTGAACATGTTCACACCACGGGCTGCCAGTTTCCCCAGGAGAATACTGTGGGAGACCGTGTCAAAGGGTTTGCTGAAGTCCAGGTAGACTACATCAACAACAGCCTTTCCCTCATCTACCAGTCTGGTCACCCAGTCATAGTCACAGTTGCACAGTGCTATATTACATGCTCAAATTCCACACATCCTCCCTCCCCCCCCCCCCCCCACTATATATATAAAAATAGAACAGTAGAGTTTATGAAAAGTTAAACATTATGAGAAGACATTCAGGGATATTATCTCACTGACATAGTATCCATACCCTGTGTCCAAAAGTTTTGAGCTTCCAAATGTAAAATTCTTATTCATAATCCCTATGGAAGAGTATCTATGAGAAACAAAGATAGCCAAAGTGTTATTTGGTCTTGAGAATGTCAGCCCTTTTCTACCTTTACACACAGGAAATAATACTTGTTCCTAATACTGTTGAAGAAGCACTACACTATAGCACGAAAAAAAGCAAAGATCATTTTTATAACCTTCTACAATGATTGTGCAACAGTGACTATGGAAAGCTTCAAATAGAGATTCAGACTTCACCTGAATCTCTCCAAATTATCATGCTTTAAAAATACTAAGAGAAATATTTCAAAGAGTTTCCTTATACTCATACACCCAACACATAATCTCCAGATAGCAAAAAAATTAAGTAAAATGAAACAGAATTGTATCAGGTCAGGAGCTGGTCTTTGGAATGTATGGAAAAGAACAGAAACAACAACAACAAAATACCCTTGCAGCAGTTATTTTTCAGATTTGATTTGCTGACATGCAGATACTCAGCACTTGACGTAATACCAGGAACTTCTCTAGTGTTTTTCATTTCAGGCACAAATCAATAAATATATATAGAATAAACCTTGTGACGCAGCTACATTTGCACTACATGCAACACTCAGTCTGTATGTATCACAGCAGCCTTCTAATGTGGTAAGGGCATTATACATCATACCTTTCCTGTACTTTAGCTCAGCTGGTATTTTTAGCGTCTGCAGAGTAATGCTAAGCTTCAAATTGAACTTCAGTATTGAACAGATCTCTTACACCGTGGTGATGGCATATAACTTCTGATAAGTAAATTTGTACTTCACTTGTTTTAAGTAAATTTCACAGTAGCAGAAAGATAGACTGTAGCTGCTACCGTTCCTCTTCCAATGACATTAAAATGGAGTCAAAAAGACATTAAGTAACTTGCCCAAGGTCAAGGTGAAGAAACAAAATGCATTTTTTTTCACCACCATTACAATTAAATGGTAATGAATGTTTTCCCTTTACATAATAAAGTTGAGGCCATGTGGCAACGCATCTATTTTTCTCTGCTATCCTCTTCAAATTGCAGCCGTGCCTGCACTGAATGGTGGAGAAGAGATTAGTTAACAATCATGACAGCAATTGTAGAAGAATTGGCAGGCATTCTGGAAGGAACTGTAGTTGCATTTCATAAAACCTCTTATTTCATTCTGTCAGGAACCAGAAACACAAAAGCAGAGTAACTGGACAACTATCCTCTTTAAATAAGAATAATTTTCTAGTGTTACATACTGATCATAGTTTAATTCTCCATCTTGAACATGATGCATAACAAATTTGAAAAACAGTGGTTTTATTTTAGGGCTGTTTTTGTGGCAGTAGTTTCTGCATGGATAAATGATGTGTCATTGGCTAATTTCTGTTAGCCTCAGTGATTCTGTTAGAAGATGTTTGTACTACAGACACAGTAAAGTTTGGTGCTGAAAACTGGTAATTGAAATCAGGGAGTAAAACAAAAGCAACTGCAATAATAGTAAAGAGAAGTAAATGAAATGATATTTAGACAGACATTTCATTATTTCTCTCTCTATTTAAAAATGTCATATATGATGTAAATTTCCATTTATCACTATCATTTAACATACAGAAATATTTATCATCATACTTTGATTTTTTGAAGACATTTTCCTAACTGCAATTTTGTTAGCATTAATTTCTAAAATGATCTAGAAACCATTTTTGACGTCAGATTTCTGTAAAAATTGACTGCTTTTTATTTGCCAAAATTTTGATTTTTTGTTTTTGAATTTACATAAGTGATGTTTTTAATGCTTTTTTAAATGTTATTTATTTCTAAATTATTTTCAAAATTTATATTCACACTTCTAGACTCCTAAGTCATCTGACAGATGTGAATAAGTCAAGATGTCTCTCACCCATATGTCAAAAATGCTATAGTTATACACATGACATTCATTCAGACATTTGCAGCTTGAGCTTCTGATTTTCTGAGTACATGAAAAAAACAGTCTTCAAAACACTATTCTTAAGGTCTGTCTCCATAAAATGGAATTTTTCATAGTCATGTCGAAAATTCAGTTCTTACCACTAAGTCTTGGAAGTTATTGGAAACCATTCTGTGGAAGTTCTTCACTACCCAAAGGAGAGTTTTTTGTGATGTAAAGAAGCTGACTGATATTCTATATACCTGATGTTCTAATGTCAAAACCCCATGCCTATTTTATCTCAGTTACTGAAAGTGGGCATTTCAAAACATCACAGCTTTACATCTTCTCTAAGTGTTCTTTTCCTGTCCTTGGTATATCTTTACTTCAAAAAAGTATAGTTTGTATCTGAATTACAGTTTCTTCCCCCACACCCCACTTCAATTTATTTTGATGACAAATTGTATTGCTCTTGCTTTTTTACCTCTTTGCTTAATGATGAAATTTTATCAGTGTAAAATAAGTTCCTGCATTGATTTGATAGCATATTACATGTTGTTTTCCATTTTCATCAATTTTTACAAACTACTGCTTCCTTTACCCTTCTTTTGAAATCAAATAATTCAGTGTTAGTGAATATTCAGTCTACTGCTCTATGATCACTTATAGTGCTCTCAAAGGCTAAACAACAGACCAAATGTTTTTTCTCGTGGTATGTTGTCATATGTAAGAGTTTTCCCTTTAAAAAAATAATAAGTCTGTTAACCTGTCTGTCATTTTTCTATTGGCATTGCAGAAACTCAGCGAATCACAACACTAACAAGAATCACAACAGAGACTTTCCATCTCTTTCAGGAAACAAACATAGAGGCATCATCAGAAAACAATTTTAGTACTCTTAACGCATTTACTTACTGAAGTCTGCAAATCATTTTAGGAACAAACCAGAATAACTTTGTCCAAGATACATTTTTTACTTATTTTAGTGTTTGTTCTTGTTTGTTTGTTTGTTTGTATGTTTGTTTGTTTTTTTCCAGGTCTTTTTTTTTTTTAAACAATAGCTCGGTAGTCACAAAAACACACAAAATTATCTGAGACAATGTCTCTATTTGTGTATTAATATAAATCCATAAACCCTTATTCTGTTTCTGATGACCATTTGATCGTAGAACCCTTCCTGCTAAAATGTTTTACTAGTTTCCATAATAACCTCAAATACAAAATACTTAAGCTATAATTTGACATATATTTAAGCCTGTATTATCATTCAAAAAAAAAAAAAACCATAAAAACCTTATTTCCTCTCACAGATCCTCTTTGTACTTTTACTGTTGCAGACTGACAACATTTGGGCAGTTTCTTGAATGGCATAATTCATTTTTTTTTCTGCTCTGATGTGAAGGAGTGGTATGTTTTGCTGTTCACCAGCTGGATCTATCTCTGACTAAGCTGACTGTTTGACAAAGTAACTGAGTGTGCTAATGCAGCAGCATGGGAACGGAATAAAAGGCCAATGGAGGTATCATGGGACTTACCCCTATAGAAGCAGTCTCAAACTAGCAGTGCATGAAACTGCATCACAAGTCAAAGTGTAAAAGTAGAGGGCCATTAAATGTCAGTGACCTTCTTTTCAAAATGAGGAAATGATAGACAAAGAGCTTATTACCACCTGGGAGAGTCAAGTTCAATAGGTCAAAAAATCTCTTCATGAGGAGAAGAACTTAGATATGCTGGGTTTGTGGCTGACTAAGGAAAATAAAGAAATGGAACAGATGCTGAAAAGGCAGCAGAACTGCTTAGAGGAGATTTCTCTGCAGTAAAAAAGATAGAAACTGATGAGTTCAAGAAAAGGACATATGAAAATCAGAAAGAACGCTGACAAAAGATTTTGAAGCCAAGGCAGAGAATGGCATGAATATTCCTTATTTCATACTATGCTTATTGCATTTGGACTATTATAAAGAATGATTTTTCTATGAAATTTTCATCTTATCTTTCAATTTTATTTTATTACTTAAATAGGCTTACAAACCAGAGAATCTGTGAGTGGGATAGTGGGGCACTTGTGAAAGGATATAGTTGAGTTATTATCTGAAAGTGCTGAAGATGTGGTAGAGTAAGTATATGGAATTGATCAAGGGCTAGTTACCTCATTCTGATTTTCTCCACTCAGAAAGTTTACCTGGTGCAGGCTTCGAGGCCAGGACAATAAAAGTCAAGGAAAGTAAGAAAAAGCTGTTACCCAGATCAAGAGAAATTTAAAAACAGTGGATTGAATTTTGGAAATCTACAGAGAGCACTTAGTTAACAATTTGGATAAACTGAAACATGCTAACGTCATTTGCAGCTTATTTTCCAAGGAGCTTAATACATCTCACTGTTGCTATTTGTTTTGATTTCACTGATTTTCTTTTCATTTAGTGCTTTAATTCATCATCTTTTTCTGTTCCTATTTTAAATTATATGGAAAAAAATATTTTGCTCTGATTTGTAGCTAAAAAGTCAAAAAATCATTATATTGTCTCATTCAGCTTAAAGATTGTCTGTAGCATGACTTGTGACCAAACAACAAAATATCACACTGCAATGTCACATTATGATATTGTGTAGCTTTGTTTAATCACTACTGATGTATATTAATAGTTGAGATCACAGCTCCATTGTTGCATCTAACTGCAACACTTCACTGTCATTCATTAATGAGCTGAAGCCTTAAAAGAGAGATAAGGGAATTTCTGTGCTAAATTTGACCAGTTTCAGTGGTTAGACATTTTCAGACTGAGCATTTTAAGTTTCCCACCATAGAAAATACTCAGCAGTACTGAAATTTACATGCTATTGTTTGCAAATTAAAGCTGCATTTAGAAACTATCTAGGAACAATTATGCTTGCTTGATTTGTATTTGACAGAAGGAAAATATGCTATCCTTTCTATAAGCAGTAGCTTTTTTTTTTTTTTGTACTCAGGAGATTAAATACATAAAAATAAATGAATTAAGTAGTGGTACATTTGAGAAACTGAAAAAAAGGTCTGTTCAGCTGTCACTTACATGTAACCTAGGATAGGAAGGAGAGGAAATACTTCAAAATCTTGAAAGAACCAAAAAGCTAGAGATCAGCAGCAAACTTTTTTTTTTTCCTTTTTTTTCCCCCCCTTTATTTTTTTTTCCCAGAAGTCAGTTTTCCTTGTTGATACAAACACATCTGATTTCCACAATGCAGTGCTATGGTTTAACCCCAATAGACAGCTCAGCACCACACAACCATTCACTCATTTTTCTCACCAGGTGAGATGGGTGCGAGAGTGTAAAAGTGTGACAACTCATAGGCTGAGATAAAGACATCTTACCGGTTAAGCAAAAGCTGCACATACAAGCAAAATAAAACAAGGAATTCATTTGCTAGTTCCCTTTGGCGAGCAGATGTTCAGCCATACCTAGGAAATCAGGACTTATCATGCATAATGGTTTCGTGGGAAGACAAACGGCATCAGTCCAAACATGCCCCTCATGCCTCCTCATTTACCTCAGTTTTATTTCTGATCATGATGTCAAGCAGTGTGGAATATCCCTTTGTTCAATTTTGGTCAGATGTCTTGGCTTCATTCCCTCCCAGCCAGCCTCCTTGATGTCAGGTTAGTACAAGAAGTAGTAAAGACTTTGGTTCTATGTAAGCACTGCTCTGTAACAACTAAAAATAACAACTAAAAATCTTTTCATTAAAAAAAAAAAATCCCAAACAAAACATCATACAAGATTCTATAAAGAAAACTGACTCCATCCAATCCAAAACCGTGACCAGCAGTTAAAACTATCATTATATTTTCTCTCTGTCATATGTGATCTGTGACATAATGTGCTTATCAACTCACTTAAGGAGAACAGAAATTTCCACTGAGGACAAAAAATGGGAATTTAAGTCTGAGAGTGAGGAATAACCACAAAGACGGTACTATTTCTGACGCAACAGCTGTTTGGAAAGTACTTGTACTGTCCTCAATAACAACTCCTTTGTTGAAATGTCTTCCCTTTCTTTCCTAGGTAGTTGTGCAATTGTGCTCTGGCATAGTAGCTGTGAGGAGTTGCACAGAGTGTGAAGGTCAGAGTATCTGAAAGAAAAAACAAAATGGTAGCCTGGATATTATTCCACAAAATAATCAGCAGACTGATTTTTTTTTTAATAGCTGTTGTACATGTTCTTTTGGAAATAACATATGGCTGGAAATTAAATATGTCTTTAGAAAAGACTTATTTTTGAAGAGGCATTAAATTATGAATGGTTAGTTCAGTAGTGACTGCTGAAAATGTTCAATATTCTGTGTACTCTAACCAGCTGTTCCTCACAGCAAATTAATACTTTGGTGTTGATGTGCTCATTCAACTCCCTAGAAACTGAAACTGTACAAAGTGTATACCAGAGCACTTCTATCTAGATCATATACTCAGGAATAACTGCCTTCTTTGAGTTATGGGAAGGTTAATATAATCTCTGTCCTTTATCAGATACAGTCTATTAAATATATTTATTGAAGGAAATAATTCATTCAAGTTAAAGATCTTAGTCACAATATAGTTCCATATGCAAGCTCAGCAGTTTGTATGGCTTGAGGTTTGCCTAACAGTTTATAAAAGCTCCCTTGCATACTGTTAGAAATTAGACAGTATCCTTGATTGATAGTTCAATTTCTGGTACAGTCTGTCAGCTTTCCTACCACACTGTGTAATCCATGATCATCTATTTTAAATATCTAATACCAAACATGAGAAACAGTTAGGGAGGTGAGAAACACGGATTCTTACTCAAAGATCAGAAGAAAATGTCAGTTAGACATGATTTTTTACTTTAATAAAGGGAGTAAATAACTTCTGACATCAGTATAACTGCAGTTTTGGTTTTTTTTTAAGTAGGTGAAAATTCACTCTTTCTCATTTCCGTGTAGTAGATAGAGTGGGCAAGACAGGAGAGTTTATAGTCTTTATTGGATTGCAAAACCTTACTCCAACTTTTCCATTAAAGAGATTGCTCTGTATTCCACATGGAGTAACTTCAGTAATGCATTGTTTTGAATATAGAATAAAAAGAAACAGATTAGTGCTTTTAACTTTCCTTTAGAGTTGCTTCCCTAGAGCCAGCAATTGCTCCTACAGTATTTCAAATGAATCTTTTATAACACAGTTTGTTTCCAGCTTTGATTGTATAAAAGGTACTGAAGTGCTTTCCAAAGTGCCTTTACAGGTCATTTGAATCCAGCTTCACATTTTGTCCAAACAGTTCTTTGACCCAGTCGAAATACCAGTGGGTATTTTTTCAGCAGCATTCCATAACTTCAGATTGCCTATTGATTAGAATGTCAAAATCTTTTTAAAGTCATAATGAGATTACTGATCTTGAGTATGTTGGTCATCTACTCATAATTTCCAATCCACTTTGTACAAAATAGAAAGGCAATAAGAGGTGTTGTTCACTCTAAAAAATAATTTTCATATTTCATATTTTGTGTTTGATACATACTGATAAGCATTGGATGTTTATTATATATGCCTTGAATCTTATTCCCTGCTTACAAAAGGCAACAGGAAGATGAACACATCAGCTCCACGTTGCTTTTATTTACTTTGTCTTTGTTACCCAGGTGTCTTCTCACATTATTTTCTTTCATATAAGTGAAAGATTGTAATTAAGCATGTAGATCTTCCTTTTGTATAATGACCACAAATGTTTCTTTCAGAAACAGACTGAATCTTGATGGATTTATGCTTTGCTCTTTTTTGTGTTACACACTACATGTTTTTGTCTTTTTTTTTAATTTGTGTTAAATACAGCTACTAAAAGTCAGTGTTCTTTAAGAAGCCCACTTCTCCTCCATATAGGTTCAGTTGTTTCAGTTTAGTAAGTATTGTATTTACATATGTGCTCTGATGTAACAAGATGACCCACCTTCTTCCACTGAAGACCTTTAAAAGTACCTATTTAGTTTATACTTCCTTGACAGACTCAATTCCTGCCCTCTCATTTGCAGCATCTCAGTGCTCATTACTTATTTGGGTCTTGTTTTTTCACTTTACAGATAAATATATTTTTAAACACAAGTATTTTCCAACTTTTCTATACAGTTTAGTTGTATACCCAATATTTGAATGTAGCTCAGATTTCATTGATAAGAGACAGCTATTTAATTTCCTTCTTACACTTCAAGGGAGGGCTGTGAACTTGGAAATTATTAGGCGCATGCACATAAACCCATTGTTGGTAATTTCCTCTAATGTCCATCAGAAGGTGATCTGTTTAAAAATAATCTCTATTTGTAGTTTGATATCTTTCTTCTCCCAGGCAGCTTCTCTATTTTCTAGCCTATTGCTTGTTTCAAACATTTCTTTCATCACAAGTTTAAATAGCTGATAGAACATTTCCTATTCAACTCAGAAGCTGCTTTAGATCTTAGCAGGCAGAATTTTAACATAAAAGTAAGTGGCCTTATTCTGAGCTGGAATAAACACTATGGAAGATGGTGTATTTAGGCTGTAAATTTTTTTCTGTTTTCCAACGTAGTAGAAGAAGATAAGGATATTCTGTGTATAATATCTCACTTCACTGTGTCGTACGAGATAACCAAAGCCACTGTTACGTGCCTTGCATACATTAGTCCTGCTCTCTAGGGCATGTCTTCTACCACCTCACTTCCGAATGGTTAATTATTGTTAGTATGTCTTCAATTTTCCACAGTAAGAATTTAGAGGTAAGTAGAAGTGTAGAGCCTCCCTGAAAACTTAACATCTAAAACTATAGGAAAATTAAAATATTATTATCTAATGTCTAAAGGAGAAGACTTCCTTGAGTAGGGATGCCTCTCAGGCTTACACATGCACAGAAATTCCCTTGCACCTTGACTTCAAGATGCCTTACCAATACAGATCCTTGGTAAGTGACTGATCATTTGTTTTAGGCTTTGTTAGCCTCACTAAGATCACATCAGATTACATTTTAGATTGGTTGTAAGCTTTGTTACCTTCACTAAGATTATTTCTTAGACTTATTGTGCACATTGAAGCTCTCAGACATAGACTCAATCAAGTCTGGGGCTAGGAGTAGATTCAGTCACACCTAGGCTCCTTATCTCCATGATTTCAATTGTTTAGAAAGCAAATAAATCCATTCTGAACATTGTGACTTAATAGGAGGGCCTCTTATGCAGTTCTGTTCACCCTGTATGCAGTAAATAAGTGTATCCAGTTATCTCTAATCCTTCCTAAGTTGCTGTTGAATCATCATGTTATATTTATATTATGTTAATAAATACGTTGTAGCTCCTCTCTTAAGACTGCAGTATAGTGCAGGATGTTTCCATCTGCAAGACCATATTCTGACATAAGCAGCAGATAAGATAATCAAGTTAGATACAGAAAGTGCATAAAACTTCAAAATCTACAGACTCCTGATACACAAGATTTTCAGAAATGTGCCAACTTCTATATTTACAAAATCACAAGAACAGAACAGAGGGAGATATAAGGTTCGAAGAGGCAAATCAATCAAGGAGAGAGTCTGGAAAATTAAGGATCATAGGTAGTAAAAAGACATAGTTAAAAAAGATTGCAACTAACTCCACCCAAAGAGATAAATTGACAAGAGCAATAGCCAGGAAGTTCAAAATTAATGTAGGCAGGTCATTAAGAGAAAAATATTGAACGATGAATTAGAGATGAAAGACTATAAATTTCCATTTAAAAGTTTTAGAGAGAAGCCAGACACAAATATTTGAGGTTCTGTGTTAAGAAGAAAAATTAATACCAAAACTCTTGAATACTAACTGAAAGCTTGAAATATAAGTTGAATTATTTCATAAGGAATGTATCAGATCTATTGATAATAAAAGAACAAGAATCATTATTTGAAATACTAGCAATGCTATTTTCTTTAAATATGGAGTAAGTTATTGAAAATCTTGCTTTTTCTGAATAAAAATCAAATTTGGAACTCCTTTGTTCTATGTTATTTCCTTAACCTTTTTTAATATTGGATGTTCTGGAATGATTGTTCCTTCTTTATTCTTTTTTTGTTTGTTTGCTTGTTTTCATTTTTGTTTTTAAATACTTACATTCTGATGCAATTTCTCCAGAATAGTATTTTTGGCACTGATGTTCTTGTTTTTTTCTTTCTAATTTTATCAGTAATATATCTGAAATATAAAAAATACAAAGAAAAATACCAAGTACATCTGTGCTCTCAAATCTGACAATTACGGTTTCTGTAAAGTCATATACTCCTATTTCACTAGATGAAAAAAGAAACATATACCAGATTTTTATAAAAAATTCTTTGACATCAAACAGTCTGAAACTTAAGACTGTTATTTCCCAACAAAGAAAAACTCAGGCAAAAATGTCACAAGGCCTGTCTGGATGAATAGGGAGCTTCTGGATGAACTGCATACAAAAAGAATATCTACAGAGGGCTGAAGCAAGGACAAGTAAACTTGAGAGGATTTGGGACACTGGGATATATTCTGAGCCACAAGTCAAGAAGGCTGAAAGCTAGGTAGAATTTAATCTGTCCAGGGACATCAAGGACCATGAGGACCACAAGAAAGGTTTCTACAAAACCTTTGAGGTACCTCAAAAGGAAGCACAAAAGGATGACTAGAGAAAAAGTGAGACCTCTCTTGAAGAAATAGGAGGCCTGGTTACCTGAGGCAGTGAAAAATACAAGATACCAAATGCTTTCCTTGCCTGAGCAATTACCAGTAAGATTGGCCTTGAGGGATCCCAGGTCTCAGAGGCCAGGATGAAAGAAAGTTGTACCCTTTGTGGAAAAGGATCAGGTCATGAAATACTTGAGCAAACACGACATTCATTAAGTCCATGGGCCCTGATGGGATGCTCCCATGAGTGCTAAGGGAACTGGCAGGTATGATTATAATATTTTTTGCTCTATTGTTACAACTGAGAGAAGTTCCTGTAAACTCTAAGCAGATGTCATTCCTACTTTCAAGAAGGGCAAGAAGAAGGATCAGGAAACTACAGAAGGTGACAAAACAGATAATCCTGAAAACCATTTCCAGGCACATTAAGGTGAAGAAAGTCATCAGGATTTATTAAAGACAAGTTATGCCTGACCAACCTGATAAGCTTCTATAATGAAATGACCAGCCTGAACTAAAATGAGAAGAGCAGCAGATATTGTCTTCCTGGATTTCAAGAAGGCCTTTGGACCAGCTTCAGTAAGATCCTCATAAAGCAGCTGTTGAAGTAGGGTCAGTATGAACAGAGAGTGAGATAGATTACAAACTGGCAAAACAGCTGGACTCAGATGGTACTGGTCAGTCATGCAAAGTCTACTTGGAGAACATTATCAAATGTGATAACCCCAGGGGTCAATACTATGGCCAGTCAGTTTAACATCTTCATTAATTGTTTGAGTAGTAGAGCAAGAGTTCACTCTCAGAAAATTTAAGAATGACAGAAAGCTGGGAGCAGCAACTGACTCAAGAGAGTCAAAAAACAGCCAGTGTGGATTCTGGCTAGGCTGAAGAAGTGAACTGACAACGCTGTCACCAAGCTCAGCAAGAAATGGGGAGACCTGTGTGCTGGAGGTGGCAGTATATGCTGAGGTCTACCCATGTGGAAAGTAGCTCTTCAGAAATAGGATTCCTGGTAGACACTCAGTTGAACTTGAGTCAGCAATATGCCCTTGTCACTAAGATGGCTTATGGTACTGTTGCTTCTTTAGTCAAAATATCATTATCAAGTCATGAGAGGTGATCTTTCTCCTCTCCCTAGCAAAGGTAGGCTTCACTTGAGTATGAAGTCAAATTCTGGGCTATGCAGTGCTAGTTAGATGTGGGCATACTGGAAAGTTTCCAGTGGAGGGCCATCAAGATGATTAAGGGATTTGGAGCTCCTCTCCTATGTGGAGAGGCTGAGAATTGGAACTGTTCAACTTGGAGGAGGCTCAGGGGGGATCTTCTATTTAAAAAAAATAAATACCTCAAGGAGAGATCCATGCTCTTTTCAGGGATTCCCATTGCCATAAGGCAGTGCGCACAAACTAGAATGTAGGAAGTTCTGTCTAAACATCAGGAAGCACTTCTTTACAGCACTGGAAGAGAATAACTCAAGTTTGTAGAATCTGCATCCTTGGAGATGTTCAAAAGACATCTGGACAGGTACCTGGGCAACATGCTCTCATGTCCCTGCTCAAGCACGGACTAGACCAGGTGACCTGCATAGTTCTCTTTTCACCTTAACCATTCTGTGATTCTGTGTGGTATCTGCATAGAATCTTTTTCTCTTCATTAGTCTTATGACAGCTGTAAAGTGCCACACTAGGCATTATTTTCTACATTCTTAATAAGCACATACTTATTTCAGCTTAAAGGGGAAAAATACCTTACTAATTGATTCATCACATATGCATCCTACAACACAATGGTGCATTGCTTCTGTCAGGGGATATATCCTTTTTTAGGTCAGAAAGAAAGTAGCAGTGAAGTAAAGAGTTAGATGTGATTCAGACATTCTTACTGCTACCAGTTACACAATCAGTTGGCATGGCAATAAACATAATTCTCTGTAACACTTAGTTGGCTCATGGTTTATACAACTCAGTAAACTAGGTAGACTTTAAATACTGCCTGATACTCATTTTAAAATGCTCCACAGTAAATGGTATATTTTTTGCGCAGTTAAAAACACTTGAAAAATCTATCTGTGTTTTGCAGTAAACTTAAATTAGTATGTACTTTGAACTGTAACACTAGCATAACTTTCATGTGCTCAGCATTTAAACAGAGCCTTAATAGAAGTAGTGCTGTGAAACTGCAGTAGAGACATTCTAGCAGAAACATTAGAATCACTGTGATATATATTTGCTTAGTTCAAGGACCCTCTGCTGTATGTACATATATACTATTCACTGCCTATAACTTAGAGGTAGACTTAAAATGTGAACAGAAATAATTCAGTTGCCATTAATTTATGGTATGGGCCATTTGAATTTCATGAACATTCCCACTCTGCACTGGGTGACTTCAGGGGGAATAGAAGCAAGTGCTAGTTCTGCTCATCTCTACTCAGTTTATTAGGAATAATAGCAATTAAACTATAATTCAGATAACCTGAGATAATTAGACTCTAATTCAAATAACCTATAACTCAGTACCGAAGTTGAATATAGACAGAAATGCACTTTCAGCGATGTGGCATCCAAAACTTCTCTACAGTCTGTTCCAGTGACTTAACATCATCTGAGTAAAGAATTTCTTCCTAATAGATATTAGAAGATATTAGATTAGATTAGATATTTAAACCTACTCTCTTTTATTTAAAAAATGTTACAGCTTGTCTGTCACTACACTCCCCAAACAGTCTGTCTCCATAACTCCTGTATACCTCCTTTAAGTACTGGAAAACTATGCAATATCTCACCAGAATATTTTTTTCTTTAACAACCTCAACTTGTTCAACCTCACCTATACTAGGAAGTCACCCTCAATAACTGCAGTATTTTCCAGTAATCTCCCAGACTGCTTGCAATTTGCTGTGCCACTTTTCCAGATGATGTCAGGGCACTGGAAGTCACCTATCAGTATCAGAGCCTGCAAATGTGGTGCTTCCTGCCTGCATCAACATCCTGTCCTTATCCACGCGACCTGTAATAGACATCAACCACAACACTGGAAATGCCTATTGTAATGTGTCTTAATAATATGACACACAGAATACAGAGATTTTAACATTAAGTTATAAACAATAGTGCAGTATATGAACTTGTAAAATCCCCAGACAATTGTCTCTTAATTGTCAGGAGAGTTAAATATAGTGTAGCTCATAATCATAGTTAGGTATGTACTGATTATCTGGTGTTACGAAAGTCTGAAAGCTCATTAAATTAAACAATCTGTGTTATGTACAATAACTGTAAAATTTAATTCACCTACATGTGACTTTTGAAAAAGAGGGAAGTCTAAGAAATATAATCTCTAAGCAGGGAATACAGTGTAAGTAGCTTAAAATACAAAATCTAAACCACGCTCAGAGAAACTAAATTTATTCCATGTCCAGAAATTCAGAACTCTTACTAATTGAGTTTTTAAGACAAGAAGATACCTAAAAATCTAAGATTGTGTCATGATATTTCGTACAATGTGTTCTAGGATATATGCAGATGTTATGTATTATTATAAAGATTAAAAAAAATTGTTAACTGAATTTATCTTTTCTCTTAATACATACATATTGTACTTCATATGTATTTGAGAGGAAAAAATGATAACTAGTGGAAATCTTGTAAGAATAAATTTAGCTATTTGTTCGAAATTATGAAAAAGTGCTTGATAAAGAAGTAAATGTGTTTACTGATGCAACTAAGGTAAACACTGAAATGCATTGTTTTTTGTTATTTGTTTGTTTGTTTTACTTATACTATGGCTATTTAGAGAAGTATGATATAGTGTAGACATGCAGATCTGCAAAGACTGTGATGAATGAAAAGGACAGGTACCAGGAATAGTAGTACTTCTTACCCCTGTTGGTGCTTTCCAGTATGTCATTTATGTTCCTGGTCATATAACATAGCATTTTTACTGTATTCATAAAACAATTGCATCTGGTGATACCAAATAATTATATTCTTTTAGAATTAGAAATTCATTTGTATAATAAATTTTCATTCTTTCCATTTCTTTTATTGAAATTTAGGAATGATAAAGCTAGTTCTGACACAGGGAAGCTTTTGGTCTCTTACAGAAGCCTCACGCAGCCCTTGATGCCAACACTGCCATGAAAACTCAATAAATTGGCTCACTGAGAGACAAATACAGACTACCCAGATTTCTTTCCTCATCAGTCATATTCAAGAGCAAAATTACTTACTCTCTTTGGAAAATTCCCATACTTTAATTCTTTTACATGACATCCTGTTAGTACAGTGACAACTATTGTCAAGCCATATTTCCTCTTTGAAAATGCACAACTTCAGAACCTTGTAAAAGCTTGCCCTTGGTACACTTTGCCTGTAGAACAAGCAGATTTGCGTGAGAAAAGATGTGAGACTAGCAAGGGCATAGGAGGGCTTAATAATGGCTAAGGGCTTTAACCTTTTGGAAACAGGATTGTAAGTAGATGATCTCAACTATAGCACTGATGCTGACAGGTTTTTGCCTAACTTTGAAATTGGGTGATATTCTTTTAAAATTGTCATTTTTTAACCTTTCTAGCAAAGTACAGAGAAAGAAATGGGACTGATATTCAGATTTCTCTATTTATATTTAATTCAAAGAGAAATGTTATGTAAAGCTGATATTACAATCTCTACTTATTAAAACACTGCTTAATTTATACGAATACAGTTAAGACTGTTCTGATATACACATTTTTTATAATAGTTTCTTCTTTTCTTTATTCCCCAGTGATAATGATGTCAAATGTAAGTATCCTTATGAGAAGATTGTTTCCTATACTAAAATTTTTGGTGGCTTCATTACTAAGGAAATTGTTTTTGTTTTTGTTTTTTCTTTTTCTTTTTTTTTTTTTTTTCAAAGTATAAGGAGCTTTGTTTAAGTCTAAGGCTATTCTCAACCATGGTAAAAGTACTGTCTTCTTGTTGGATCAATTATACTAACTTTGTCTGGATGTTGCATGTAAGATTGTCAATGGTAATATTGTCAATGGATATTTTGGCCTGGTTCCATGACTGATAGGGCAGAGGGACCTACAGAACCATGCCCTAGGAAATAGGAAGGGACAAAAAGAGAGGATAAGGAGATGGGCCTAAAATCAAAATAGCAGCAACAGTCTGCGGAGGAAAGCTAATTTACTAAATAAGATATCAGAATATAAAATAACACAATATAATACAATACAATTGGAGTTGAGGTTAATAAAACAAATAAAATGATAGGAAGAGTGTCAGAAACTGAAGGTCTTACACTAAAACTGAAGGTGAGATGGCTAGGGAACGTCCACTGCTAAGATGACTAGCAAAAGAGAGAAGCCGTGGGGCTTGCATGCCGTTTTAATTTTCCCTCTGAGTGGAAGATGAGAACTCAGAGTCCTCTGGGGCATGTAATTCTTCTCTTCTGAGAACAAGGTATCCATAAATTCAGCAGTCCATGGAACTGGAGTATTCACTCTTTAACTCCCAGTGCCTTACATGACGCTGTGATGTGGAAAAGCAATACCAAAGTCATAAAACCATGACATGTGGTCCTAAGAGCACACCATCTTAATTGCCTACTTGAGATTAAATACAGAAAATTCATATATATTATGCCTTGAACATATAGATGTTAAAAATGCTTGATAATATAAATTTCAATGTTAAAAGTAGTTATTTAATATATGTATATAAATACATACATTTAAATGGTAGTGGTCAAAAAAGTTTCTGGAATTATAAGCAGAACTGCCAACATCAGATTTACTTGTCAATTCTTTGTAAAATATTTGCAGAGAGACATTTGTAGTAATATGACTGTAACTGCAATATGCACTTCCCATTGCAGTACATTAGCAGACCTTTTATATGAAGGAGGTAAGCTCTCAACCATGTGGATTTAGCTGTGGAGGACTTTTTGTGAATACTTTGAAGCTGTGAGCATTTATGGCCTTGCAAAAAACACTTAGCATCTTGCACAGTTGGACCCTGAAACAGACAGACAAGCAAGTTGTCAGGTGAGAAAGCAAGTGAAAGTTTAATTATCTTTCGGCCATAGCATATCTGTCATGTGCCATATTTATTGAAATGCTTCGTTCCTTTGAAACAAATTGCATTCACAGATCTATTCTGCTTTTCAATAACAAATCTCCTTCTATAAATATACAATCAAAATTTCTTGATTACATTACAAAATGCACAATACAGAGGTTACTGTTGACACGCAGATAGATTTTAAGATAAATGTAGAATGGTGTTGTGTTTTTACTATTTCACTTGTAAGATAAAAGCAAGAAACATAATAAAGAACTGTCTAGACTGAACTGAATAAATTATGAGTTCTAATTACATTGATTTGTAAAGTGTTTTATCAAATAAAAAAAATCTTTTAATCACTTTTATTCTTCATTGATACATGACAGACCTTTTGTAGGTCTTTGGAAGAGAAAAGAGAGACAAGAAATTTAAATATGCTTAATTTGATTGTTCCCATTTTATTCTATTGAATGAAAGGAAATGAAGCAGCCTCTCATACTCCAGAAGATACTTTTACCACCACTGTCTGGCCATTACTGATGCCATTCTGCTTCAGACTAAGGATTACATTCAGTCATAAAAAGAGGTATGTGAAATACTGTAGAGAAGCCAAACCACAATGTTTATACTTTAAATGAGTACCCATATGCTTTTTGGGGAGGTACTTTGGAAGGTGAGTTGGAATGTAGATCTTCCCAAATGACATTTGATTTCCATTCAGGAAAATAAATTCAACTTGATATCACTACGGTGTGTAACAATATAACCTTTGTAATTTCACTGAAAATTAAACAAATATTACTTTCATTCTTTTTAGACTGACTTTTAATATATTTCTTTAACTCAACAGTTTGTTTGAAATTAGTTCCTAGCCTTTAATCTGGAGAGATGCAATTCGTTATTTGGGTTTTCCCAGGGTTCAGTAACCAAAATTGTTACATTACTATTTCTTAATTAGCCTTCTTTATGTGAGTTAACTCTAAGTTTGTACTTTACTAAATTTGGCCACAAGTGAGATGTTGTTTAATAGCTGGAAAGGTCTTCCTGAGTCATACTGACACGATTTACAGTTTATTTCATAGAAGTGTGATATAATGCAATTATTTTTATAATTATTTAAATATAGTACTTACAAAAGATCTTTCAAAATTAATGTCAGCTGAAGATTTTTTTTTACTTGTAATTTTTCTCTCTCCTTTTTTTATTTATTGTTATTTTATTTTTTTATTTTTTCTTTAGCTTGAGGAAAAAAAGGGAATAGAGTTATAGAATAGAATATTATTGCAAGTATTGTTTTGGGGATCTGTATGTACTGAATTTGAAAAATATCACGTGTATTCATGTTTTGCATTATTGTAGTTACCTGATTATTGTGTGTTCAGCGAAGCATATTGCTTTGTATATTTGCACACACACAACCCCTTCTCCCCAGGTCTCTCTCCTTTTTCACTAACTCTTCCTTAATAAAACTGTTCCAAATATAGTGCTTATTGTTCCTTTCTCCAAGTGGAATAATTTTTTTGTGGGGGTTTTTTTTTTGTTTGTTTGTTTTTAAAGGACTCTCAGATGTTATGTTATGTAATTGCATTTTTGTTGAAGATTAAATTTTTAGGCAACATTTTAAAGCTCTGTACCAAGCATCTAGGGGAAAGAATTCTTCATTTCATAAATCCAGTAGTGTACAAGCATAGCTGATTGTTATTGCCAAGAGACTTGTTTATCTGTACAGACAGCTTAAGATAATAGTTAAAAGCAGAAAAATTGAACGATTTACAGAGCTTAGGAAATGCTAAATTGAAGCAGTAATTAAACCAAGAATCCATCAGTTCATAATCTCAAATTCTAATTTCCCTCCTCTTATTTATTTATTTGTTAGTTTATTTTGATCTACAGGAAGGGTTCAGGACATTACAGATGTGTGCCTTTAGATAAACTAAATCATTATCAAAATAAACATGTAGAGAGTTAAGTCATCTCTTTCCAAAGTAGCAGGTGGAGGCTAGACATTACACTAAATCCAGCTCAAATAATAGTAGTTTAACACTTTTAGGAAACAAAATTATATTCCAAATTTTTCAAGCAAGGTAGGTGATCAACAAACCAACCAACAAGGTATTCATTTGTGTTGCCAAATAATGGGCAGTTTTTACAATTTAAAGAAAAAGACATCAATGTCATTTTTTAGAGAATACTCAATTACAAAATATGTTATTCTCTTAAAGCAATTCTAATATTTAGAAGAAAGTTAGGTGTGTCTCAGAGACACTGAAGACATCCACTTTTGTCAGATGAACCTCATACTAGATATTATATTAAATTCAAGACAACTTTTATTTTGCACAATTAGAAGTCTCATAAAGGGGAATCAGTGACAGAATTAAGCTGTGAGCTTTAAATTTCACAGAAAGATAGAAGCACCAAAAAACAAAAAAAAAAAAAAAAAAAAAAACAAAAAAAAAAAAAACCAAGAACATAGAAAAGTTAAGTGGAAGAGAGAAGGAAAAATAAGATGCAAAAAGCACACACTCTTCAACATGGAAAGAAAAAAAGAATGTACTGACATGTACTTCATCTGGATAGTTTCCAGCTGTGTTAGGAAATTGCAGGAATATTACAAAGGCCTTTTAAAATAGCTATGTGCTTCTGCTACATCAGCTCCAAGGAACTTTCTTTCACAGAGTGTTTCATTGTTTTTTTTTTTTTTCCAAAACCTTTTTAGAGTGTTTCCCAGAAAAGTTTGAACTCTGTACAGACACTAATGCATACTCTTACATTCCTGCAAATTCACAAACTTCTAAAAATAATTTCTAGAGAGACTACCAAAATGATTAGCCTCATTTCTTTCAGGGGTCCTCTTTCCTTCAGGGTACAAAAGCACCTGGAAATTAAAGATAGTAGAGCAGATAGAAACAATAGAAAGCTGAAAATACAATGGGATAAACTCTTCTCATGGGGAAAAATATGTAGAGAAAGTCTGTATTTCTTCCAACATTATTTTTTTCTTGAAGGAAAACAGTTTAATAACACTGTTAACATCAGTTAAGAATGTTGTATTTTATACTTAGCCAAGAAGCCTGAAGAAATCATTCATATATCTGTAGAAATAGGGAACTACCATCTCTATTGTATCTATGGAGAACCAGTCATGACTCAAATATATATTATTCCCAAATAGGAAGACAGAAGCATGAACCATCCTTCTTGCCACTCCCATAAGAGTATTTTCTTCCATACCAGAATGCAATGTTCTAAGTAGAAAAAACTTCCTGACTTGTATTTTTCCCCCCAAACTTTCCCAGTCCTCTTTCATAAAATGGCAAATTCTGAGGTTCTCTTAGGAAATACAAACTAAAATTCAATGTTTATTATAAACAGCTATTGTGATGATTCTAAAAGCAGTTCATAGATACAAGCTGGAGGGATACAGGCCCATCTTTACAGAATTCTTAAATAAGAAAATAAACAGTAGGAACTATGTCAGCAGTTCCATCTGGAATCCTCAAATAGTCTGTAGTCATGCTTCCGACTTCTGGTCCAACTGATTACCCAGCCCCAGTAATTAGTACCACTTAATGTAAAGTGCTGTTCAGTGTATTAGAAATCTCTTGTCAGAAGATGCCCTGGGCTGACAGCAAGGTGACCAAACTAATTCTCGCTTTTAGAACAGACAGAAATTGTAGGTCAGAGATAAGCAAGATATGCTCACATTTCAGCTGCCTCAATTAGATCTGGATCTCGGATAAAAATGTCCTGTAGTTAAGTCATATATGCAGCTGACCCTTTGCCTTCATAAATATGTATGCTCACAGAAAAGTTAAGTTGGGAAAAAATACACTGGCAGTTTCTCAAGAGTAAGTTGGCAGGGAATGTTTATTTATTTATATTCTTCAAGTGAAATGCTTACTTTAGTGTGTTTAGGATTTTTCAACTCACGCTTTGCTTGGGATACTCAAGAATTAAATAGCTGCTTAAAATGTCCAGATAACACTACAGCGTATTTCCAATGAAAAATTATTTTAAGACAATGAGCAGAACTCTCACAAATTCTGCCTACTGTGTAATAGAAGACTAAGAGATTTGTGATAAAACAAACCATTCTTGATGGAAAGGCATTTTTCCACATTTTTCCATTCCTGTTTTTACACTAACGTTATGGCACAAGAACTTTGTGTTACCTTGTAACACGTTGACTACAGTTTAAATATTGGAAATGTTTTTTTTTTTCAATCAACATTAAAAATGACCCTGTCCTTTACATATCATTTACATGTAAAATAACAAAATACCTCATAGAAACCATCCTCTTAAAAATCGTGGAAGAGATAAATTTTCTGAAATATACTTTGATTTCCTTTTCCTCTTGTGTGTGATAAAATTTTCACAGCAATCAGTAGGATTAGAATTGTATTATTTAAAATACATTTTAAAATTACGTTTTCTTTACAACTGTTTGACATTTTAATCAATTTATTGGTCATATAATTTTTGACTTTGTTATTAAGAAAAACTTCCTGGTTAGTATTATGATTTTAAGTGATGAAATTCCAAAACGAATCTTATTACTTATTCCATACCATTGACATGAATAGGCATTTTTCAACTAATTTAAAAAGGAGATCTATGGTCAAAGCATTAATATAAATACATACATTTCTATTTATAATTTTAATATATTTCAAATATATTTATTTATATACACCTATTTACTATTCTGAATAAATTTAACCTGAAAAATAGAGCATGATGTTTAATTCTGAATTACATTCTACAGTACTGATTGCAATTAATATTAAAATGAAGCTTTTTGTCTAATGACCTGTGGATAATCAAGTTTTATTAAAAAAGCCCTAATTTGTTTAGGTACATGGATTGCCTAGTTATCCAATTATTGCTGCAAAATTACAAATGGGGAAAGTCAAATCTGTTAAATTAAGAAGGTCACCAAAGTAATTAAGACTGCTGAAGCATATTATTAATACTTTACAGTAGGCGGGACACTGCTGAAATTTACCTGATTTTCCCTGTTATGTAAATGGTAGGCTTTTGTCCCATCAGTGTTTAAACGAGTTCATTTACAGATAAAAGAACTGTAAAAGAGAATAAAAGGTTCTGGGCATGAAAAAATATTGTCAGTTACAAAATGAAATGAGAACTGTTTTCTTTCCTTGGTAATATGATTGTGTGTTGCTAATTTTATTTGGAAAATGTTGGATTTTTATTCTTGTGCTTGAGAAAGAATAAGAATGTAGTTAGTGAAAGTTACTAAGCAGTATAGAAATAGCTTCATTACCAACAAAAGTCTCTGTGTCTCTTCTAACTCTTTTTTCCTGAGATGTACCGTCTTTCTTGTCACTGAGACAGCTAGCAACATGATATAATTTAGAGTGACAAAAAATTATCTGTCATTGTTCTCTATAGTGTTATCCAGTAAGTCAGAAAAAAATTGACTTGTTTTGTCTTAAAAGTAAGAGGTAAGAAGGTAGGAACTCATTCCTTAAATTTAAATTATGTGCCCCACTGAGCTGCAACAGGAAAAAGGATTTAAAATTAAATGTGGATTTTAATTCACAACATTTAGATAAAACCATCAACTCTATTTTTTGAATTAAGCTTTCTGAGGGAATTGTCAATGTCTTTAGTGTAACTGAAATCTCAATCCCTCCTAACAAAAATCTAGATCTTTAACCACAGCCAATTAAAGTAAGTGGAAATGTTTTCACTGAGATTATTAGTAGAATGCAATGCAAAGTTATCTTCCAATATCTGGTAATATAATGAGTGATATGACAGATGTGCTAGCATCAGTTTAGAACCTTGCAGAGAAATAAAGTAGCACAGGAAATCATTCCCATGTAGACAGAGGAAGGACAGCAAATAAGTAACTTGGGAGAAGTACATAACTGGAGGTAAATTGGAATTACTCTAGCAGCAAAAAATGAATATTGCAATACATTCAAAATTATACTGCAAATTTGTAATAGACCATCAGATAAAAATTATCATAAAGATGAGGAAATAGCCCGTGAAATCAGAAGGGTTGTGAGAAAGGATAAACAGCACTGATGGGGAAATTATCAAGATGTACACAGGCGTAAATATGAAGTAATACTATCACAAGAAAAAGATTATTTGGCAAATAATATTTTGAGGTTCTGCCCCTATTCATCCTATCCTACATTGCCCACACATCAACTTGTCCAGTTTACAAATCAAAATGTAATATGATTGTCTTCTACCTCTCAGAACTGAACGTACTCTCTAAAAATCAATTTTACAATATCACTACTCCCATGTCTAGCATTATTTCAGAACCAAATGTATAATAGAGATGCTTTTGATGATGACCATGGCAGAACAACAGGTACTTCTGATTTTTTTATATTAATAAAATTAATTTATTTAGTAAGAAAATGTGCCTGTATATAGAAGGCAAAATGAAAATTCAATATTAAGGTTTTCTGAAAATTAGCCTTAGAAAATTAGTCCTACCTAATAGCAAAGCTCGCAGCTTTTTCATGTGTGTGCTGAATAAGAAAACCCAAGAACAGTTTGCTGCATATGCATCCACATAGTCTTGCTCATAATAATGCACATGATCTCCTGTAATTGGAAGAAGTCAGGAAGCAGGTGAGGATCTCTTGGATCTTATTGGATCCTTAAGCACTCAATAAAGCATGGAAAAATTTGGAAATAATAAGAAAATGAAATGAAATCACGGAGTAATACATCTGTGAATGTTTGCTGAGTCAAAAGCGGAGTATATATGGCTTCCGCAACAATCAAAGTACTTCACAGAACTGGGTCAATTATAGTGAAATTTTCATGAGATTGAAGTATAAAATTTTACAGTTTTGAATCAGAGAATCACAGAATTGTAGGGGTTGAAGGGACCTTTAGAGATCATCTTGTCCAAGCCCCCCAGCCAAAGCAGGTTACCTAGACCAGGTTGTGCATACTGATTATTAATTTTGTAAACATCATTTATTTTGATATTCACTGTAAAACTGAACTTACAAAATATTCATAAAAATGAAAAATTTGGATGCTTGTCAAGGCAGAGTATTTCTATTGAATTGAAAGTATTTTTCTAGAATTTTCCTCCAAAATAAATACATGTTTTCATTCCAAATAAAGCTACTCTTTAAAAATCATAATCTTATAATTACTGGAGCTTCTATTTTTTTTTTTTTTTTTAATACTACCCATATGAGTCACCTCTCTTGGAACTTCAGAACTTGTGGCTAAATCTGGTATTTAGCTGTCTAGCTCCAGGTTACCTAAGAGAACTTCTCTTTTATCTTTTTAGTTCTATGTAAGAAACCACTGAATAAACTGTGATGATGGATAGGCTTCAGTGGTTTCATATTTATACTTTTGTTTCAGCTTTGTTCCTTCTATTTTTTTTTTTGTCAGGTCCTAAAAGGCACATTTGCTTATTCTGTCAAGCTTCATCAGAAACTGAAAGCTAAATAAGTAAATAAAAGTGGGTAGATATGTTTTGTTTTATTTCTTCATTAAGATTGAAATTGTACTAAATGATAGGAGAACACAAAAAAAATCTTAGAGAGCAAGTTGTGACTGCATTTCCTGTCTTGAGTGAAGGATTTTATCCACCTAATAGCACTTACTTGTTCAAACTTTGCTCAGTAACATTGGTTACTGGTAGTAGACACGATTTCTAGTAAGTCATGGGAAGGAATGAGAATGCATGCAATGCACTCTGTGAGCATTTTGTAAACAGGCTGAAAATCTTTACAGAGGTAAATATGTCCCCACTGTGTGAATTATATCTGTACTAAGTGTAAGTCATACATACAAAATCAGCATACAGGCTGTCACTGTGGGAAGATAACTGTGAATAATATTTAGACATTATTTCTTTTTCTTATTTTTTTTATTTATTTTTTTAGGGGTTTTTTGTATTCTTCTCCCTGAGATAATTAAAAAAGATAAAAAGATGAGGTGGCTCTTTTCATTAATAATTGAATCTTCCTATTACTGATTATTTGAACGATTTTTAAGATTTTTGTTATATTAACTATATATATTCTTATTTGCTGTTAAGACATGTAATATTTTCTCATTTCTATGTAATAAACAGTAGAAAACACACCATAACACATTTCTAGGGTGAACTTGTGTAGTTCTATGATTTTCCTAAGCTCATGATGAGAATTAGATATTGTATCACAAATATTCAACAACAACAACAACAACAACAAATATATATATATATATATATTCTCTTGTTACTATTTTGAAATCCTACTAAATATAGCAAGATTACTTGGGAAAAAAATATTCATTAGCTATAATGAATGAGACCATTTAGACCAATGGGACCTTTAGACCAGGTCTGGTGGAGCACAGGGCTAGAGGACTTTGTCTTGTCTCCAGACTGTTCTTTGAACAGTTTGCCAGTGAGAACTTACTTAACAGAAACATTAAGGGTATTATGACTGCCAAAAACACATCTCAAATTTAATCTAAATCTGCCTGTGGATTTTGATGATTATCATGTTGATGCTAGAGTATTTGCCCCTAAATCACTTTTCAGTATGTTACTTCATGGCACCTGCTCACAAGGAAAATATTTTAAAATGTATTTTTAAGAGTATATTCATGAACTATAACAAAGAGGATTGTGGGTTAATGCAGAGCAGCTGCATATTTGAGTTCAAAAAACAAACAAACAAAAAAAAATAACTGCATCAAAATTACTCCTCATTTTGTAAGATTTGTCTCCAAACTTAAAAAAAAAAAGTGCATGTTATACATTTCATTCAGCAAATTTGCAGATGACACCAAGCTGAGTTGACATTCTAGAGAGAAGGAATGCTATTCAGAGGGACCTAGACAGCCTTGATAAGTGGTCCCATGCTAACCTCATGAAGTTCAACAAGGCCTAGTGCAAGGTCTTAAATGTGCAGATCCAGAGGAGGGCCATGAAGATGAACAGAGGGCTGGGGCACCTCCCCTGCAAGGTCAGGCTGAGACAGCTGGGGCTATTCAACCTGGTGAAGGCTCCAAGGAGAACTAATAGCAGCCTTCCGGTATCTGAAGGAGGCCTACAGGAAAGCTGAGGAGAGACTTTTTTAAGGGCAGGCAATGACAGAATGAGGGAAAAATGGTTTTAAACTGGAAGAGGATAGTTTTAGACTAGATATTAGGAAGAAATTCTTAACTGAGAGGGTGGTGAGACACTGGAACATGCTGCCCAGAGATTCTGTGTATACCTTCTCCCTGGAAGCATTCAAAGCCAGGCTGGATGGGACTTTGAGCAGCCTGGTCTAGAGGAAGGTGTCTCTACCTGTAGAAAGGAGCTGGAACTAGATTATCCTGAAGGTCTCTTCCAACCCAAACTATCCTGTGCTGCTATATTTTCTGATTATTTATATTCTAATTATTATATATTATATATAGGTTCTACATTTATTAAGTGTGCTATAAACATGTTAGTCTTGAAAGAAGAAGGTCAAAATACCTAGGGGAATTGCTTCTTACATCCTTAACTCCTAAAGGCACTGTAGAAAAGTAGGCATGATAGGCTATTCTGTACTAGTGAATATAAAATAACCATGGCATGAAGTTTGGTGCACACATTGATTGCATCTCAAATTTTGTCCGTATCCCCTTCTAAGTAGTAATCTTGTTCAGGTGACTGGAGAATCCAGCACTTTCTATCTAGCTTTGGTAAACAGGTCACTGACTGGGATTTTAAAAAAGGTTGAAGAATTACCTTTAAATGTGTATATATATACATAGGTATATATATATATAAACAGATAAATAAAGGGAAAACTGCATTCAAGATCCTGGAGGAAGTACAAAATTCTTTTACTCTATTAAAACAGGATTGGAAGCTACAAAAGTAAGAGCATGAGGAAAAAAAAATTAAAAAAGCAAGTCTGTAGATAATTAAAAGTTATGCAGATGTTAGCTAAAAAATCTGTTTGTTCATAAGGTAGATACATGCAAGACCAGTGCTCAGGTAACTGCACTTTTAATGGAGAAGAAATTTGTGGTGTAGTGGGTAAGCCACAAAAACTCTCAAACACTGGAACACATACAGCTTGAATAGAGTTGTCTTTAGGAATAGGAAAATGAAATTTAGATATGGCAAATGGTGGGATCAATAAAAGATGACAAGTATCTACTCAAAATTAAGAGGATTCATCAGGGTAAGAAACATCTCTCAAATGAGTAACTCATGGCAGTATACACTTTTTCAGCCTTTATATGTTGGAGTTTTAATGCTTTTTCCCTGAACTAGGCACCTTTACAGCCCTACCTTTATAGTAGTGGCAGGAAAGTAGACATTTTTAGATAAATTCTCTACTTTAAAAAAATCCAATTCCTTCTATCACTAGAGTGATAACATGAGCTGTAGATAATTGTCAACGGTTTACCGGACTGGATCGGCCCGGTTCCGTGACGATTGATGTGGGGGACCCGCCGACCCACGCCCCAGGAAAGGGGAAGGGGGAAAGGGAAAAGGAAAAAGGGAGATGGGCCTAGAATCAAAACAGCGGCAATGATCTGAGGAGGAAAGCTAATTTACTAAATAAGATATCAGAAAGCAAAATAACACAATATAATACAATATAATTGGAATTGAAGCTAATAAATCAAATAAAATGAGCAAGAGAGAGTGTCCGATAAACCGAAGGCCTTACGCTAACGCTGAAGGCGATGCGGCAGTGAGCACCCACTGCTGAGTCGATCCCAAAGGAAAGAGAGTGTCCCGTGACTGCAAAGAGTTTTTATCTTTTCCCTCTGAGCGGAAAATACGTAAAAATGCAAAGCATCGCAGAGTCCTCTGGGGAATGTAGTTCTCCTCTTCTGAGACAGGTATACCCAGAAATATCTTTGATCTATGGAGTTGGAGTATTAACTCTTTTAACTCTTAACGCACTACATGTTGTTATGATGTGGAATACCAATACCAAAAATCATAAAACCATGACAATAATGGACATTTATAATATGCATTCTACCCAAAATACACATTTCAGAGAATCTTCAGATGCAGTAGACCTTTAAACCTAATGACCCATTAGTGATGACCTGATCTCTCAATCTATATGCAAAATTATACAGTGTTTTTCGAGAAAGAGTGTTTAGTCACTCAAGTATTTATCTCAGATTTTATATGTAAAAGAGAAAGGTAATACACACAGTGTTTATAACTCTGATATCTGCACTTCTAGTCTCCTATGTATCCATTTTATACCCCGTACTGGACTAATCTACTCATTTTTCATATTTAGAAAGTATGAATTGCTCAGACATTAGATTCAAAGTTTAACTTATTATTTTCCTTTCTAAATGCTGTCTTTGTTTGTTTATTTGCTTGTTTGTTTTCTGGTAAAGGCAACAAACTATTTCATTAGAAAAAAAAAAATCTAAATTTTTCTCCATCTAGAAATTGCCATTAACTGTATTGATCCACAGAAAGAATATTTTGCTGACACATCCTGAGACTTTCAGTAGTTTTTACAATCTTAAATGATCTGATAAAAAAACTCTCAAGTTTCCTAACTGATAATAAATAGCTGTTCAATGAGTGCAATCTTTTCATTGTGGAGGATTTCAGTTTCGTTTTAGACATCTTGTCGCACTGCCCCTCTGCTGCCACCTGTTGTATGGTAAGAAAACTTAATGGAATATTGTCGGGATGGTTCATTCTCAGTTGACATCTGCCTCTGACGTTGTGGTCTAACGTGGTAAATATGAGTCACTACCTTTGGTGGAGTTACCATATGATTTTATGTATGTGTATATACATAATATATACTTATATTATACATGTTGCGTATAAAATCTCTTTACGAAGTATTCCATAGAATTACTGCAAACAACAGAGTAGATACTAAATCTCACAAAAGTTTAGATAAAGTATTTAGCTTTTCCATAGCAATTGGTCCAATCACTCTGTACAATGGACAGTGCATTAATGCTAACTTCATCATTAGGAACAGCAAGTCTTGCAGATTTTCCTCCACTTACTGAGCAGGAAATAAATTTCCCTAATATTAGTCAAATAATAAAATTTTACATTTTAAAAAGCAAATTAAAATATTGCCTTCTGTATTAAGAAGATTTTGCATGAAAGAAACAAGAATAACAATTTAGTTTTTCCTGACAGAGGCAGGCTTGAGAAAGTGAGATTGTCTTTCTAAAATATATGTTGTACATTAATTTTATGTGTATTTTGTTCAGTCTTAGACACCATTTTGTCAGACTGCCCCTCTGCTACCATCAGTTGCACAGCAACAGAATTTAACAGAATTTTGGAGGAAAGATTCATCATCTACTGCCATGCCACCATTTGCCTTTGACATCATCAGTCAACATAATAGGAAACATTACTTTCTGAGCAATCCTCATATGCATATAACTGGTTACTGTTAAAACAGTATTCTAAACTCAGAATCTGATTCAATACTGATTTTTTCTCATTCCTTCTTATTTAAAAGTATTATTATTTTTCACTTTCATTCTGACCCATATTTTGCTATACTATAGAGACAACCTTTCAGATGTTAATATTCTCCAAAACAAAATCATTTTGGTTTGTTTTTAAAAACTCATATGGGGTAGTGTATTTATTTTAAATATCTCTAATTTGCATCCCAATTGAAATAAAAAAAAATCCTAATAAATAAATTAGAATGATATAAAAATAGTCTTAACAATATTTTCCTTCAAATATCATCAGCGAATTTTGCAGTCACCCTGAGGTTCAAGTTATGTTGTTAATTTCTTCTCTGCTGCCTTCTTACTGGTATAGAAAGAACAGAATGTATCTCCTGCAGTGTCACCCCCAACCTGAGCAGTGACAGCTCAAAGATACAGAAAGTGAAGAGAAACAAGTCCTTTAAGAGACTAAGACAGTTGTTATCTGAAGACGAATTTTTCCTTGAGCCGCAGCACAAGAAAAGGACAAATGAAAATCTGTCAGTGTTCTAGATAATTCAGAATGTTAAGTTATTATGCCAGTAGGTAATAAAGGAGATCCTTCTCTTCATTGTCTGAAGAGATCGTACAGTGACAGACAAATGCTGAAAGACAATTCAGAGTCCTCAGGCTACAACTTGAAAGTCACATCAGTTCAGTATTCTTTCTTCATTTAAGCTTTGGAAATAGTAATTGTTATTTTATATAGTTCAGTAACTCCCCACCTTCTTCAATATACTCTCACATTGCATCCTTTCAAAGAAATAATCTGTGACTTCAATAGTTTCAAAATTTATCTTTGAATTTTAAAATTTTAAGACTTTTTCCCTTCTGCTCAAAAAAACATGCAATTATTTGTGGAAAGTTACTTATAAAAATAAATCTTTTTTTTTTAATATAATTACTAAGAAGATGAAACATGAAGATAGAATTTTTGTAAGATGATGTATGATAAAATGTAAAATGTTATATAATCGTAGCATGTGTACAAACAGTCCTACTTTCCTCTTTATTTGTAAGCATGAAAAGACACGTAAAGTACACAATGGCAGCTTACAAACTATAAAAAATAAATAATGCAACTCTCAAGTGCTAGCTGATGGCTAGATTGTTGGGCATAGATTTTCTTAAATATTTCTTATTGTTTGTGTTAATTCTGTGTTCTAATTGTAACTGTCAAATATTGGCAGAAGTTATCCCATATTGACATAATGTTTACTTCCCTGACAAAAATGTTACTATAGAGTTCACTCAGTCAAGCTTATTTTGAGTTGCTAAGATAAAGGAGCTGCTTCTTGTTCCACTCCCTGAAGAAAAATTTGACAAATGGTTAATAAAACAAGCAACGCAGTGGCAATTAATCAAAAAGTTCAACATCCACCACAGGCACTTTTATTCTACCACTTTCTGAGTGCAGTGGAAATAGTAAAAATACTTACACATAGACAATTTTATCAACTTTGATCACATGTCATTTGTATTTTAGAGTTATACACACAAAAAAGCAATACTTATAATACTTTATCAGTCTCAACAATCTGGATTTTTGTTTTCTGCATGTTATATGTATATGCTTCATAGCAAAAGGAAGGAAAGGGTAAATTCATTATCTAACTGAGATGTAAACATGATGGACAAAATAATATAGAATAGACAACAGAATACTTGAAAGTAATTCATTGTTGTGTTTATTCATATAAAAACTAAATTATTATACAACACAGAATCTGTGTTTTGTTTAAAATACTCTATGGCACATACCATGCTTTAAGATTTTTATTATTATTGCTGTTATTATCATTATTATTGTTATTATTATTATTTAGTATTACGTATAAATCTCCTTGTTATATTTTTTCCTTTTCTAAGTCAACTGCTAAACTTGCCTCTTTTTATACATCTTTATATATCTACATGCAAATAGTATGGAAAGTTCATACTATGGATTAAATAGAGTCTAACAAGCTCTTCAGAATGTGATAAAGAATAAGATGATATAATGGGAGAGTTTTTCATGTGTGCTTACGAGTCCTTTATAAGGTGAGCAACATTGCTATGAGCGTTCTTAGGAAAAACAAAAACAAAAAAACGACTTATATTGCTTTTCTTCAAAGATTCCATCTAAGCCAGTCGAATTATTACCTCATAATACACACACAGCTGAGAGCAAATACATTTTTATTCCAATTTAGTATAACCATAGAGGAATTAATTTCCCCTAAATTTAGCTAACTCAGGTTAGTCATCTGGATTTTTCTTATATTCAACAGAGAAAGACAGACACATTCAGAGGGTAATACAATTAACCTACTTGAAATATCTTTTCAATAACGAACGTTACCTGGAAGCAAAGCTTCTATTACTTCTGCCAGAAATCTCTTACTCTTCCCTGCATAGAATGTTTTATCAAAACTATTGAACATCAGACTGATGATATAATCTAAATGAAAGATTTATACACTCCAATTCTCATTTTCCAAGTCTTTGTTGTTATTGTTTTAACATTTTAGTCATTTAATTCCTAATCTCTAATATTTTAGGAAGGGGTAGATCAATTTTTAAATGACATATTACTTGGAAAGGAATGACTTGGAAAGTTGTAAAATAAAAACTTTTTGTTCTTGAGATATTCTGGTAGTTTCACTCCCTTATTTGTGAGGCTGGACATTTCATTGCATTATTTTATTTGTTTGTTTTTTATTTCATTTTTCCCCAAAGTAAAGGTGACAGCAATTAGAGATTGGTTATTTGAAGAAGATTAATTTTAAGAGCAACACAGATGTCTCTTTCTAATTCAAGCTGAATAAACTTGTGTTTTCACAACTACCTCTTCAGACACCATGATTTTAATTGAAGACACATGTCTACATTTATATTCAGTGAAAAAATGCTTACCAGGTTTAATTTGAAACCCATGAAACTTGGTTCTGTTTGTTGACTTGCAACAGGCATAGAAGAATGTAGATAAACTAGGCTTGCGTTTAAATTAAGTAATTCAAGAAGTTTCTCTTCGTTTTATTTTTCCTCAAAGAATTGCTAATCGTAATGATGATATTCCACATCATAACATCATGTAGTGCATTGGGAGTTAAAGAGTTAATGCTCCACTTCTGTGGATCATTGGTAGTTCTGGGTATACAAGAAGAGAAGAACTACATACCCCAGAAGGCTTTGCATTACTTTTTTGCTCAGAGGGAAAGATAAAAACTGTTGACATGTTCCAAGACACAGGCTCCTTTCCCTTTCAGACTAACACAGCAGCAGGTGCTCGCTAGCTGTCTCGCCTTCAGCGTTAGCGTAAGGCCATTAATTTTTGGACACTCTCTCTCTCATTTGATTTGATTAATTAACCTCAATTCCAATCACACTGTATTATATTGTGTTATTTTGCAGTCTGATATCTTGTTAAGTAAATTTACTTTCCTCCTCAGATCATTGCCGCTGTTTTGTTTCTAGGCCCATCTCCCTTTCCCTTTTTCCTTTTTCCCTTTCCCCTTTCCCAGGGCATGGGTCTGTAGGTCCCCCACACCAATTGTCATGGAACTGGGCCAAACCAGTCCATAAACAGCAAAATAGTCAAGGAGCCTAAGTCATTAGAAGTGATTGCAGAGTTGTTATTGGCTTTTATTGCATATAGGAAGACTTTAGCGAATTATTTAAGAAAACTTTTGTACTCTCTACTGCAGTGGAAAAAACAGTAATGCAGAATGGGAGACCTGAAGGATTGTGAGTCTGACCCTCGTAATTCCAGAATTAATTTTAGTGTGCACAGAAGAATTTTGCTTAATACTATCTATTACACCAAGGCTGGATCTTACTAAAGTCTTTTTTAACTTCTGTTGTAACTAACTGTTTAAAATTGCCTAGATGAAGGCTTCTATGAAATACTTCAGATTTCTGAAATCTGATTTTCTACTGGAAACTGAACATTTTCTGAACCAGTCTAGGAGTCAACTAGTTTCAGCCTTATTTTCTTCTCAAAATGCTTGTATTCCTAAGGTATAAAGTAGTTCAAATGTTATAGACTGCAACAATACATGAAGTGACTTTTTTTTCCTTACTTTTCCTTTTGAATTAGCTGTTGCACATGTGCATGTAAAATAGAGAGAGGAGAGAGGAGGGAGAGAGAAGAAAGCGAGGGAGAGAGAGAGAGAGAGAGAGAGAGAGCAGGAGAGAAAAGGAGATTTATGTGTTTAGAAAAACAATTCCTCTTATAGTAAATGTTAGCTGTATGTCTCATCATTGTGGCGCATAATGTAGTATAGATGACATTTATCTTTTCATTACAACCTAATAATACACGAGGTCATATATTTGGGGTTAAAAGTGATACAGAGCTGACCTTTAACAAAAACACATCTGTTCTAATAATAAACAACTGAATAGCTTGAATTATATTGGAATCATTCTTTTGTAACTGAGTAATCTACCCTCCCCTTATTATGAACCACATTAGATGTATTTGGAAAATGAAAAGCTAAAATCTATGGGAAAGGTAATGATCTCTGAAAATTTTCTTTAATGACTAATTTGTGGCTCAGTGGATTTCAAGAGATTATTGAGTTTTGAAATGGATTCTATCAACTAAAGAGATAATGGAAATCATTAGGCTGAATAAAGTAAAACAGTAGATTTGTTATGTGAAGCTCTATTACATAAGCCTCTATTTCTCACACAATTTAAAAGTATTTTTTTCTTAAACTAAACTACTGTACCGACTTATATTATGGGAAGAATTCTGATAAAACAGTATTAAATGACAAAACTTTCATTAACCTCAACTGAATAAGGATTTGACTCTGATTTTTATTAGTAGAAGTGCTGTAATCAGTGAGAATTTCAAGCGCTCAGTGTTGCTCACAATATGTCTCTTATTCAAGTTCCAGGTTTTTCACATTCAGGCAGAATAAAAGGATTTTGATCATCATTATCAGTTCATGAACAGTATCTTGCAGTTCCCTTGCTGAAGTGGAAAATTCAACAAATAATCCATCCTGGTGACATTTAGAGGCCTTACTCACAAGCCGACTTATTAAACCAGATTCTGTACAAATTATAGAAAGACACATTCTGTGCTTTGAAAAGCCTAATATTTCAAAGTTCAGTACTGCCCTGGAGAAAATCCAAACTGCTTCAAATACCTGTGATATAAATTATTCTTTATCATTCTTAGGCTTCATTTTTCAAAATGTTGATGATAAGCAGTGTCCTTAACTGGTGGAGATTGGGCTTTGGTAACTGCTCTTTCTCTATCTTCATTTGCCATTATTTTTTGTATTAGCTGTAGCTGTTTTTTAAGTGTTTCTTTTATCCATTTTTTTTCCCAAATATGAGATATTATACATATATACAAAAAATAAAACTTTTATCTTCTTTCCTACCTTTTATTAAACACTAAAACTCATACTTCTTTTTTTCCCAAATCTGCATTATTATATATTGTTTGTGATTATATACTCTTTGATGCCTGTTACCCTGGCCTTGTACTCTCAGGAAATCTGATAAGATAAAGAAAAAGCATCCAATATGGTGTTTACCATAGAGACCTTTGGAAGACAGTGGACTTTGGTTTGAAGTGTAGTTATATAATCTATAGGTATGCTTAAATGCACAGGAGACAAATAAAAAGTCAGTGGAGATTTGAATTCTGAGCAGCCTTTCTGAATTTATGGTAGAGATGGAATCATGCAACAGTCAGTTTCTTCTTAGCATTTCTGTTAAGGTTCAAGAGAAGCAGTACTGAATAACAAGAAGTCTTAACCACACTGTTTATGCAAAGAAAATTCTTAAAGAAACAAACAAAGCAAACCAATAAAATAAACATGAAAAAGAAACCCACATATTTTTCTAACCTAGATTCCTTTCTCACCTGGTTAATTCAGTTAAGCTTCCAGTTTTGCTTCAGAGATCCTCTGATGCTCTGGGAGTTCACAATGGAACTTCCGTAATCAAAAATATTTTCAATAACGTTTCTACATGTTTGGCTTCACTAGATTCTTAACAACAAGAAATAAAACACTGTTTATATTTGTTTTATCAAAAGATAAGCACAGGGTGTGCATAATAAGAAAGAAAAGGCATATAAAAAGTAGGTTTGATGAGAAAATTTTATAAGTAATGGCTTGATGTAGTTAGTAAAGCTTGTGTAATTTACCAGCTGAATGGAATTTTACATCCTGTGCCTTACTGAAACCAATGATTATCGGCTGACCTCTTTTTAATATTGAGCATGTCATCAGAAACAAAAGATTTCATTATCACTTGAAAATCACCTGCCACATTAGTAGATTTAATATACTATAAAGCATGTTCTAAATACAAATTTAACATATTTGAAAATGTCTTTGTGCCTGTTAAAATACCATGCAAACTTTTGGACAAGCAGAGAGCAATACTCTTTCCTACAGGTTATCAGTACCTCTCTTTATTATTTGGTGATAAAACAAATACAGGTAAGTGGACGATCAACTTACATTAACATTTTTAAGGAAGTTAAATAAACAGCATACTGCAGAATAAAATTAGTGTCTGGTAACTAATATTAAACTAAATATCCACTATGAATTTAAAGATAAATCTCCCAAAATTATTCAAGAGAGACATATATTAATGAACACTACCATCCTGGCTAATTACAACTACCTTTCAAAACTGAACTTGCAATTTGTTTTTACTTCATTAGTCTTTTCATTGTGGTTAATTTAACAGACCTAAGCCAGACACTGGACAAAAAGATTCAATGAGATTAAATTTTACCCCTGATGATAACACAAAATTGCATATACTACTTTTCAAGTCCTGTTTAAAATTTAGTAGTACTTGCTAGCAAATTTTGTTTGCTGTCAATTTGCCAATCAGAATATTTGATTTTTCTTCATACTGCATTCTATAGTGTAGAAATTCTCGTGTAGTTACAGAATGGTCTTATAATACTCTAGACCTGACTGACTGCTGGCAGCATTTTCCTTAAGGGGAAAAAAAAAGAAAAAGGTTGTGTTGTGTCACTATAGCACATTCCAAAAATGGAAAGGCTGTGCCATCTTTCAAATTTGACAAATCTATATGGACAAACTTGAAAAAGGATGAGCTGACAGACAGTGACAGTCAGCAAGTTAGAATGACCCCCCAAATTGTTCTACAAATCTACTACCCTCACATTTTTCGAAAGCTGAGTAAGATAAATTAGGTAGTGTTATAAGGCCTGCTTCTCATTACTATTATTTGCAGCATGAGCTGTATTTCTACAGCAGTAGCTCCATGTTCTCATATAATGAGTATTTAAAAATAGATCTTAACAAAGGCATTTCCCTGATAGAGCATTACAGTTGGTACATTCTTCCCTACTTACATGCAAACAGGAAGAACTGGAGAGTAATCCTGGAGATCTTACTAGGTTCTTTTATTTATTCAGAAAGAAATGAAATGCAATAGAAGGCATACCATGTGCAGTTTTTAAAAATAAGAATTGTTATGCAAAGGGATCAGTGGCAGCTGTTTACGAGAACAGTTGTATGCAAACAGTAAAGAAGCGGACGAACAAAATAGCCCAACTAACCAACAAGAATACAAAAAAAGTCAGACACACAAAATCCACAAAGAAAAAAAACAAACATAACAAAAGACAGTTTGTTGAAACTGCAGAGCTAAGGCAACATGTCTGCAATTTCTATAATATCTGGATAAATGTGGAACAGATAATGTTAGGAATCTGTAAAAGCCAAGCCATACAATGAAGAGGCATAAAGAACTAAGAAGGGAGGGATGTTTGGAGTGATGGCACTTGTCTGCCCAAGAAAGTGGTATGCTTGATGAGACCTGCTTTCCGGGGAGTGGATGAACATGTGTCTAATAATGAGAATAAGCATATGAATTTCTTGGTTTGCTTTGCTTAAGAACATAGCTTTTTCTTTACCTAAGAGTTTTCTCTCTAACCTCTGTGATTCTCTCCCCCACATCCAATTGGAGAGAGTGAGCAAGGAGCTGTCTGATACTTAGCTGCCTGCTGTGGATAAACTGCAAAACTGCCTTGATATCCAGAATTTTACTATGAAAGTCCAAACAACAACAACAACGATTCCATGTGATTTTATTCATTGGCATCACATTAAATCACAAATAGTGAATGAGGTGTTGCTAATAAAAGCATGAAAGGATAGTAATCTGACAATTACCCACAGGGTAAAATATTATCATACAATAATTTAGACAAGATCTGCTACTAATAAAAAAATATTTAAGTCAAAATTCAATATAATTTATATAACGATACAATGTATATTACGATGTACATGGGTTTTAAAACTGTTTTCCGTTTCTAAATGTTTGTACTCAGTAGATGAAAATTTGGCACACATACTAATTTGTCTCTCACCTTGCTACTGTTTCATTACTACATTGCTGATAAATGTCACTGAACAGTCCTAAATCAGGTATTAAACATAAATTTCAAAATATGAGATAATAGTGGGGTTCTGTTGTAGCTAGAGAGAAATAAGTATCTTCTGAAGGCATTTCATCAGAATTGTTTATTTTACAAGATTACTCAGTTACTGAAGTCACCTGTTTCATTTGGAGGTCTGTAAAAGGACATACCAGACTTTAATTTGATAAACTCGGGCTTAGATTACCAATTGTTTGTTAGTTAGGAGTAGTTCAGTACAACCCAATCTCAACCAACACCTTTGGCAGAGGAAATAGGAAAAAGGGAAGAAATAAATTGAAGGACATTCAGCTCTCACCTTGACTGTGGTCATACTGCTATGATTAATGCCACCTTGAATATGATGGTGGAAGCTATAATCACAGCTCCTGACTGCAATGTTGCTAAGCCCTTCTGTATGTATTAATTATTGTCACTTGGAGAAATAAGTTAGGGAGGCTCTGGAGTATAGATGCTCAGATGTATATTAAATTATTCAGAATTTTCAGGTTTGGAACATTAGAACTTATAGTTCTTAATTCATCTTTCAAACTAGAAGTAAAAATGTGACAGAAAATATTGAAAGCAAAGACGTTATTTGGACTAAGAACTTATACAACACAGTAAAATAGTAATTCTAAGACATTTTTCTCCAAACAGAGTACAATATGAATACATAAACGTGAAGCAAGTGTAATTCAAAAAGTTCTTGAACTCAAGGGAGGTCTTATAAACAATGCCATATTTGAAAATTATTGCTTAACTGAAGCCGTAAATAAGTTAGGTGCAGTAGATGTGGGTGAATTCTATAAACATATTGCAAGCTTATAAACATTATTGCAAACTTAGCTAAATTAGTATATATCAATTTAAATTGTATTTTTATTTACACATACTGATTTATTGTTGGTAAGATTTTGTTCCATTACCTGAAAGTCTTCGTTCCATTACCTGAAAGTCTTCTTTAATATCTTTGAAAATAAATCAACCTAGTAGTACCTCTTGTTCACCCTGGGCCTAAATTCTGATAATAGAACTTCATGTGATTACTATAAGACCTAAAATGACAGCTAAGTTAATAACTACATGACAGTAGTTTGGGGACAGTGCATGTTATGAAAAGGTTGATGACTTATTTTACATATGGAAATACAGAACTAATTAAACCACGGAAACAACTTTTGAGCTTCAAGCTTAGAGTAGATTTAAGTTAGTTTAAGTTTTTATTCTTGCATCTAATATTTTGTGTATTTACCTGAAACGCTGAATATTTTTCTACTTTTTTTTTTCCTGTTTGAGCTTTCCTACTTTGTAACAAACAGAATACAAAATGTTGAAGCACTTTCAGACAATACTTGAAGAATCAGCGATTTCTACAATTTTCTATAAAATTTAGACCTATCAGTAAGAGTCATATGGATATTTTTCATTTCATTTTTTCTTCACATTGTGACAGTCAAATATATGCTAAATTAGCATCAAAATCAAAGCCTGCTGCAGTCATTAAAATGTCAAGAATGAAGTAAAGGATCATTTATAAGGATTCATTGTTCTTTGCAAAGCTGGTAATGATCTCAGAAACGATTGTCCCCATTTCATAAAATTCTGTGATGATTTAGGACCAGTTCCTGAAACTGTAACACCTGTAAAAGAATTGCCAGGAGGCACTAAGCCAAAGAAGTAAAAATATCATTTAGTATTTATTATTTAATAATGTATTAGTTTTATGGTTGTAATATATTCTTGCAGGTGATATACATCAGTCTAAGAAGATACAGAGGTGGCAAACTAGTGGTAATTTAAAAACAGGAAGGAGAGATTTTACAAGCAGAAATTCATTAATTAAAAATGTGCACAAATGTAAGACACCCATATTCTCTTAGGAGTATGCAAAAAAATTCTTTAAAAATAAGTTCTTCAAGGAACATGGGAAAATTATAGTTTTTTTTTATTTTTTAATGTTTATATTGTCTAGGCTTATATGCTAATTTGAATAATAATCTAATCATGTGTGTCAAACTACTCAACTTAAATAAAAATTAAAAATTAAATGATTTAAAAGAGAGAATTATTTCATATATTTGTAATTAAAAAAAAATGTACAATTGAGTGAGAACCAAAAGATTCCATGACAGTTGTTGCTATTTTTTATGAAGATAAATGATTTTAGCATATTATTAATTTTAAGTGCCGTTTAAATCATATTGCTAACAGTAGAGAAACAAAAGTTTTAATTAATCTGTTTTCTCATGCTTCTGCTTCCATTATTTTGGTGAGTCACTGAGTGAAATAATGCCAATTCATTTTAATGATGACTAAAACATCTCAACAAAGGGTCAAGGCATTTTTAAATTATGAAAGCTTCTAATTAGCTAGGCTTTTTTGCACCATTTTTTCCCTTTTTTTTTACATTTACTACTGTAAAATGTGTTTAGGTGTTATTGCATTACTAAAGAACAGTAAAAGTCGAACTTGATTCAGTAAAATCAGAAGGCTGTTAGTGATCTCAAAAAAGACCATGTAGTCCATCTTCTATCCCCAAAAAAGTTAACCTAGCCAGAATCTTTATGCAGGGTTTGACTCAAATTTTTGACAAGATTTTTAACAGTACTTTTTGTTTTATAAATGGGAAAAAAAAAAAAAAGGAAAAAGAAAAAAAATAAGAAAAGTTAAAAGAAAAAGAAAAGGAAAAATAAAAGGAAAAGGAAAATAAATATGCGTATTTTTTGTCCTGATGATAATTGTTCTTTATTTCAAAGACCTTCCATTATGAAACAAGGCTTCATAAAATGTTCTATATGCATAGAATTTTGCTTCTGAATTTCAAGACAGAATCTTAATAAGATTCTTGCAAATTATGTCTGGATTTCTTATAATATAGGGAAAAATTGCAAAATGTTTTGTTACAAAATAAATCTTTCTCATAGTTAAGATAATTTTATAAAATAAAAATTGTGTATTCTAGGTTCCTTAGGATCTAAATTATTAAAATCTGTTTAGATCAGTCTTAAAATAAGCTCTGAAATGGAATTAAGGACAGTGGATGCTTCATTTCAGCTTAGTTTCACTGCAGTGATTTCATATTAGAATCAAGTAATCCAAAATCCCTATCTGAGGGTTTACTGATGCCCAAAGTAGCAGTCTTCTACAGATAGAGTGCATTTATGCTGCCAAGTCCTTATTGACACCAATTACTTCTGCATCTCTTTTCCTACTGCATATTTACAATCTCTGAGGTTGATTCTCCACCACTCTAATGGGTGAGACTATACTGTGAAGAGAGATGAGCAAATGGAGACAGATGTATATATGTACTAGGCCAGATTTGGGCCTAGACTAGTGTATGTCTTTTAGAAGATCTTTATAGACACAGAATCATAGAATTCTATCCTTCACAGGATACATAGGTTGTATACAAGAGTTTGTATTGAATCTGTGGTGTCTTTTCACACTTTTGTCAGTTCTGCTCTATCCCTAGGATATGCTACACTACACTTCGCATCAATTAACACTGTGAGACACATGCATAGCTTTGTCAGGGCCGCAGACTGATGACTTGCATGTTATGACAGTCCATCCACAGCATAGGATCTACTGTAGAACTTATAAGAATTCATAACAGGGAAAGCTGGATAGTCAGGGAGAAAGGGTAGGGCTGTCAACAGTAAGAATAAATTGGGGATCTACTTTTTCCTTCCTTTTGTTATTTTTTTTTTTCGTTATTTCCTTTCCCTTTCCCTTTCTCTTTTTATTCTATATACATTTTTCTAATGGCGTAATGGTCAGATCAATTGGTTGATGAACTCTTTCAATTAATAATTCTTATGTCAAGGTCCCCTTATGCATCCTACAGAATTGTACTCTATAGTTAACGTATCTGGAGTTAACATTTATCCAACAGTAGAGCCTCCAAAAGTGCAAGAACAGACATTAATACCAGAATAAGTTTTGGATCTGGCTGTAATGTGTATTCATGAAGAGTGGATCCACAACTTTGTATGATAAAAAGTGAAAGCAAGATTTGTTTGGGGTTTTTTTTTTGCTTGTTTGTTTTTTTTTAGGGGGGGAGGGCAGAGGGGGAAGGAGGTGGGGGGGAGGAGAGAGAGGGCTAAAGGTGAGCAAGAATCAGAATCGTTTATCACAAATTAAAAATATTTTTCACAGCAGTTCTCTCCAGAACTCAGGCTTGCATAGCTGGCTGATGTCAGTTTTGAGAATAGTGAAGTATCTTATTTGGATTAAAAGCCTGACATTTTTAATTTCATGTGTACTTGTCATTCACTTCAAACTTTTCTTTCCATCAGAGGTTAGAAGGGCAGTGTGGCAGAACTGCTGGCATGTGATATTTCAGTTTTCAAGAGTAAGATTCCTCTGAGCAACTGAGTTTCATACCATACTTATTTTATTGATGTTAACTAGATTCTACAATCTGTGCCTTGGCAGAAGATGAGTGTGGGGGAATACCTGGACATAAAGCAGATGAATGCTGCTATATTTTATTTAGAATGTTTTATTCTCACCAACTTAACCTCATGAATATAATGAATAGAACAGATGCATGCATGATTTAACATTTTGAACAGTGAAATTTTTCTGCTTTCCTCTGGGACTAGATTTTTATTTGATTTGGATTTACTTCATAATCAAGAAATCTGTTTCCAGCTGAGTATTTGCACAAAAGCATATTTCTATACCTTTGCTAATGTTCAAGAGAATATGTCTTAAAGGTACCACAAATTATTGCCAATTTACAGAGGAAAGTAAAGAAAGGAAGTATTCTTTAAAAACACTGCTTTACTGTAATAACTGATACATAAAACATGAAAGCAATTATTAAAGTTACAGCTTTTTTCCTCCTTAGTACTTATGGTCTCCACATCATAAGGCAACCAGTAAAATCTTTAAATGAAAATGCAATCAGCAAGAATGCTATTGCTGCTCTACATTGAAAAAAAAAAAAATGAAGAAGGAAATCCAACTCTTGTGTTTGCCTGAAGCTAAAATTATTTTCCAAACAGAATTGTTTTCACTGTTGTACAACATTTCATTACTGTTTTTACTAATGGTCTGTTTTTGAAAATGTAGTTTATCATTCAAGAACAAACTGAAGCTAGCTTTAGCAATACATCAAATTTATATACTATTTATTAATATCCTGGATAAATGTTGCTTCATTTTAATGTTGGGAATTAATTCATTGCATTCTGAACCACCCATGGAGAAGAGATAAACTTTATAGGAAATATTCTCACAGTTAAATGAATATGCATCTCTAATTCTGACCTCAGGAAAGATCCCTCGTGGCAGTCCTTTTACCTAGGGGAAAAATTTGTTTTCTTTCTAGGAGCAATATTACACTACTTCCTTCTACTCCATGGCACTTGCATGTAAGTTCCTTCATTAAAGCAAAGTATACAAAACAGCTACAAATATTTGTGAAGCTAATATGAAGCAATATCTCTTTTCTTTTCAAGTTGCACACAGGAATACATTCGCCAATTATAGTTTATAAACAAAGAGAAAATTACACTTCTGTATCTTGAGACTGTAACTGTTTTATTATTGCCGTTTTTCATTCCGTAAGGTCTAAAATAATTTTTTCTCCAATGAATTCCACAGGCCAAATTTTCAACAGCTTTAAGCCTGTTGGGCATATGGTGGTACTGCATATCTTTACAGGAATTCCTTCTCCAATTTTCTGTAGCAACCTGGGGCAGTGTGTGTGTTGAAATACCACCAAAAGTAGAATATCATTTGGACAAAAAAGGTCATTTCAAGGATGGTGATGCTTTAATTTACGTGTTCTACGTCTGTTCTCAAGTGCAAACTTTTCACGACTGTAATTGACTACAGTATTTGAAGACTTTTATTAGTATTTTCTACTACTTACCTGCTTTGATTGCCTCTTCATTTTATTCAGTATAGTGTCAATGAAAAACATCAGTCATACTGATAAGAAAATATTATCATTTTCTTCATGATGTTTGTATGATCAGCTTGTTCAAAATAAATTATTTGAGTGACTTATTCCTAAAATGGAATTTACCCTTTATTTATATAATATCGTGATCTGCTATCATATCTTTCTTTGCAAATTAATGACAGAGATGTTTTTATGGACAGGTAAACTGCAAAAAATTTTGAAATAGAATTTGGTAAAAAGCTGACAGTCGTAACTTAAATGCATTCTTGACTGTAATAACATGGATAATTTTAATCATCTATTTACATAATAGCCATCTAACTCTCTGGATATAAAATGAAGATATTGGTAAAGTTTAAACAACAACAAACATTCATCATGTTCGGTGTTCTGGTAAAGACTAAATCTTTGCATCTTGACCTTCCATCTGTTCATTTGCATGTTTGAAAATGTATTATTATCATTTTACCCAGGTGCTATATGAATGATTGAACCAAAACTGATATAAATAATGAATAATGAATGACAAAGAATTTTAATGTGTTTTTCTTAGAGAATATATTCATTTTTACCCATCAAGAAATTGTTTCAAGTCTAGTCCTCAAGATAACTACTGGAAGTAATTATCTTTCAGTGATTAATGAGGGATGAGTGGTCAGCATCAGTCCATATCTCAGTACAAATCATAAAATTCACCATCAAAACTGTCATGAATTCATTATACCAGTAGAAAAACTAAGATTTACGTGTTCTTGAATGAACCACTTTTTTAAATCTTCACATAACATTGCCAGTATATGACTGAGGCTTTGCTACTCAGTGACTGCATTTACCTACTCTAGATATTTACTTATTAAATATAGGTTTCATATCATATCTATTTTTATTGAACAACCTGTTGCAGTTTTATTTGCAAATTATTTAGCAGATGCTGGAGCAAAATCAGGTGAGATGATATCTATAAAGAATTCTGTGCTAAACAGTCATGACTGGTAACAAGCTATTTCTTTATTTGTGTCAGTATGTAAGCCCTTAACACAGAATATGGACTGCAGGTGAAAAGTACCTTCTGATTCAATAAATTGACAGAATTAAGATGAATTATGCATTCTGTGTGGACAATCCATGCAAACTATTCCTGGCTCTCTCTACAGTTATATTTTTTACACCAGAGAAGATTGAAAATGGTAATTTTCTATAGTTGTAGAAGGCTTCTTCAAACATTGTCCAGATGAATATTCCAGGAATTATTGGACATACTGGACATTGGTATTGTTTGTGATAATTTAAATATCCTAACTACATATTCACTGCTCCAGTCTAACAAAATTGGCTCTGTGGGTATGTTACTCTGGGATGCAAATTATAACTTGAAAAAGTGTAACAGTGTTTGATCTTTTTTTTTTGTTTGAATTCCAGCATGAATTTCATATTTCCTACTTGGGTTACAAAGCCCTCAGTGGAAAAACAAAACAAAACAAAACAAAACAAAACAAAACAAAACAAAACAGCTTAAACTTTCCCTTCCAGCAAAGACTTTTATTTCATAGGACAGGATAAAGGATGTGTAACTCCTTGTTAGATTGCTAGAAGATTAAAAGAAAGCTCTCTTCTGAGAACCTGTATAATGATGACTCTAAGGACACTCAAGGAATTTGTTCCACTTGTATGCATCAGGGTTTGTTAATTTTGCTGTCACCCACAGGGACTATTCTCTTTCAGCTACTATTTAAAAAAATATTATCTGAGACAAGTAGTCTGACACTCATTTCTCATATTGTGGAGTATGTTAATAACAGGTCTCCTGATCTTAATAGTATTATAATAATGAGAAAAATAAATTTGGTGAAGATTTTGGGTTTAGAATAGAAAAATAGTGGAGTTTTTCTCTTCCTTCACGGGGTCCCTTGCCATTCAGAAATTCCAGTGTTGTTTTTTTTTCAGTCAACTGTGAAAAGAGATGTGTAACAGCATAAGAATAGCAGTGTCATCACAAAATAGTTTTCTGTAATACTCTCTATGTCACCTGATATTTTAGAATGGAAACATATATAAGACAAACAAGCCTGTTTTATTGCTCTGGTGTAGGCTGTGGAGATCAAGAGCAAGGCTGTTTTATCTGTGCTCTTAAACAGCAGTTAACAAATAATTTGTTATCCTTTTTCCATTTTTTTCATATCTCATTTTTATTTTTTTATTATTTTTATTTTTATTATTTTTAGCTATCCTCCTGTGTCTATACCCAAATTTGGTATTTCTTGTACCACTACTAAAATAATTGCTGAAATATATGATATTACTTGTATAGTTACTGAGCTGCTGTCATATTTAGAAAATTGTACTCCTGTAAAGATCTTCAAAACCTCCTGCCAGCAATCTGTGATGTTTGGCCAGTTCTCACATAACTGCCCCTCAGCCACCTGTGAATCCTGATTGTCCTTCATGGTGCAGTCATTAACGTTTGCAAGCTGCTTGCATTGTTATCTATGAAATAAAAAAATTAATCTTCCTACAAGTAGATTTCTGCATTCTAGTCAATTAACATCAGTCCAGGGCATTGTCAGTGACCTCTAGCTATTTGCCAGCATCTGTATCTTTTATTTGGTGGCGTGTATTGGGGGTGAGTTCATGATATTAATATTTATCCAGAAAGAATATCAAACTTACATATTTTCTGACTGTAGTATGAACAAGATACCTTATAGCATAATCACAGCATAAAGAATGCTTTAATGTCTGTTTAGTGAAAATGTAATTTTTGCCTTACGAGTTTAACAATGTTAAAACATACCCAGTAATCTACTTGCTTGCCGCTGGAAATACATTGCTGTGGCTCATTAATTCAAGCACACACACACACAAAGTTCTGCAAATGTCTTCAGCCACACTGTTTTGAATTTGTGGAAGATTACAAAGGTATCATATTGTTCATGTTAAATATGCTAGTCCCACAATGACAAATTCTTTCTCATCAAGCAGAACCAGAGATGTCCTGAAGTATGTGCACCGAAGTTGTTTTTGTTGATTAGTTAGCTCTTGACCAAAACCTCAGGCTGTGAAATTCACTTTGTGTTTAAGTTCACATCTGAATGTTACTAAAATACTTAGCCTTTACAGAAAATATTCTCTAACCACTGTATTTTTCTAGTGTCTTTTTTAGTGTTTTATTTTCTAAACTATTATGCATTCGACATATATTTAACTACTCATCAAATAGAAAATGAATACATAGTATGTCTATAAATGAAAACAGTTTTGAGGTAATGATATTCAAAAAAAATAATAAATTTAGTGTTCTATACATAAAACTACATAATTTTAAATAAAAGTACCTTAGAGTCCTTTCTGCATCTTCAGCAGTACCTAAACAACTTTGTTTAATACTTCTTTTGTTGTTGTTGTGGAGAATGGTTAAAAAGTAGAAAGAAGGAGGTCCCACTAAAAGAACTACCTTGTAAAGCTGTATCTTAGGCAGAGCTATATAGAGGTGTACCCAGGAAATGTATCTACACTGTAGACTACAAAAGGAAGAGAAATTTGTCGAGAGTGAAGATAACAGTAAGATAACAGTAAGATAAAAAGTAAAACAGAAAGAAAAGACTAAGACAAAAGAGCTGAGCATCAAAATATCACTGTCATTATTAGATTAGATCAATGGACCACCAGACATCTGTATCCTAATTTGAGGGAAATCTGCAAATTTACACACAGAACAGGCCAGTAATTTATTGATGAATGTTTAAAAATGTCAAAGGAGTGTTGGAGTCTGAGAGGATACTTGATCAATTGGGAAACTGCAATCAAAGTTAAACTGAAACAAAAGTATGTCTGGCATTTTCAAGTATTTTATACATAACAAGTCATATGGTTTAAAACAGACTGGGAACAGTGAGGTATTTTCTTAAAAACATAGCTTCTGCATGCTTTTACTGTACAGAAGGCCTTATGAGAATTGGTTTAAATGAGGGTGAGTGGTAGGAGACAGTGAGTAGTCAGCACTGCAATTTTCTTACTGGGAGAATCATAGAATAGAATCATAGAATACTTAGAGTTGAAAGGAACCTCAGAAGGCCATCTGGTCCAACTCCCCTGCAATGAACAGGAACACCACAGATAGATCAGGTTGTCTGGTGCCTTATCGAGCCTTGGCTTGAAAGTTTCCGAGGATGAAGTATCAACCACATCACTAGGCAACCTGTTCGAGAGCCTCACCACCCTCACTGTAAAAGATTTTTTCCTTATATCTGACTGTCATGGTTTTATGATTTTTCGTTATTGGTATTCCACAGCAAAACATCATGTAAGGCACTGGGAGTTAAAGAGTTAATACTCCAGTTCTGCGGACTACTGAATTTTTGAGTACTTGACTCTCAGAAGAGAAGAACTACAAACCCCAGAGCACTTTGTGTTCCCATTTTCCACTCAGAGGGAAAGATAAAACTGCACACAAGTCCCGATACTTCCTCTCTTTTGCTGGCCATCTTTGCAGTGGAGGTTCCCTAAGCTGTCTCACCTTCAGCTTTAGTATAAAGACTTCAGTTTTGAATACTCTCTCTCTCATTTTATTTGATTTATTAGCTTCAATTCTAATTATATTGTACTATGCTGTATTATTTTGCATTCTGATATCTTATTTATTAAATTAATTTTCCTTCTCAGATCGCTGTTTTGTTTTTAGGCCCATCTCCCTGCCCTCTCCCTTTTCCTCCTTCCTCTTTTCCAGGTTATGGGTCTGTGGGTCCCCTATTTCATTAGCTATGGAACTGCGTTTACCCAGCCCATAACTGTTGATGCTAACCTATATCTACCCTCTTTGAATTTGAACACATTTCCCTTTGTTCTGCCACCACAGACCCTGCTGAAAAGTCTGTCTCCTTCTTTTCTGTAGCTCCCTTTTAGACAGTAAAAGGTCACTGTCAGATCATCTAGCAGCCTTCTGTTCTCCACGCTGAAGAATCCCAACTCTCTGAGCCTGTCCTCGTAGGGGAGGTATTCCATTCCATGGACCATTCACGTGGCCCTTCTCTGAACATGCTCTAACAGGTCTGTAATATGAAATATGGTGACAGTGATTGTATCTAACTTCTTAAAAGAGAATTGGCTTGTAATATTTTTTGCTTGTTACTAAGACAGCCTGCTCTTCGCTCTTTATTGATCTTCACATCCATCACCAAGAGGAAGAACAAAGTAGATGAAGTAAGGGCATGGTGTCCTGTTTTTGTCTGGAATAGAGTTAATTTTCTTCATAGCTGCTTTTGTGGTGCAATATTTTGAAATGCTGATTTAAAAAGTGCTGATGACAAACTAATGTTTTTGTTGATGTTGAACAGTGCTTATACAGAGTCAAAGTCTTTTCTTCTTTTTGTGACCTCCTGACACTGAGGAGGATGGGGATGTAAAAGAATTTGTTAGGGGACACAGCCAGAACAGCTGACCCAAAATTACCAAAGGAATATTGCGTACAATATGAATGCTCTCAACAACAGACAGAACTGAGGGGAGTTACCTGCAGGAAGCTGTTGCCTGGGGATTGGCTGTTCATCTGCTAGAGGTCAACTGCTGATTAACAATCGAGTTGTTCTTTTTGTTTGTTTGTTTGTTTTTGTCTTTTCAATTTTTCTTTTCCTTTCTTCTTAAGCTGTCTCTATCTCAATTCTGAAGTTGTCAGAGTTTTACCATTTCAGTTCTGATAAAGGAAAATACTACTGGAATTATAAAAAAATAAAAACATACTGATTAAAATGAAAAACAGTGCTGAATGTAATTTGTAGAGGTTATCTACTCCATTCTTTTAAAACAAAGATAATTACAGTGGTTGCTGTGAAAGTAATGCCTCTTATTTTATTATGTCAGCTCAATATGACAAAAATGGGGTCTGACATGGAAGTATGTATGAAACAGAGGTATGCAATTGAATTCTGACATGCAGAAAAAATCACACCCATTGACGTCCACTGATGCTTGCCGAAAATTTATGGAGACCGGTAAGTGGATGTTAGCACAGTGGGGCAATGGTTCAAAGTGCTTCACCAGTGGAAACAGTGACATGAAAGACAAGGCCTGTTCCAGATAACCATGAAGATGTTTAGGAGTGTGACATGTAGGTTCTTATTCATCACCAGTTAAAATGCATAGGTGGTGACTATGTTGAAAACTAGTGTTTTGTAGATGAGAATCTGGTTTATCAAATAGTGTTATTGCGCTCTTTGTATCTGTTGTAAAGCCTATGGAAATACGTAAGAGGCATTATTTTCAGAGTAAGTCATGTAATTTTTGCTACTTTGTACAAATCGAGAGACTTATTTGTGTATTTTCTTTTTCTTTTTCTTTTAAATCTATTTCTTCAGTGACATAACCATTATAAATTTCTCAAATAAAAATAAGTTGAGACATATCTGTAACATCAGTTGGAGATCCAGATGTTTTTATTCATAGGACCTGCGTAAAGGTTTCCTACAGCCTGGTATACCAACAGTTGATGAGACTAGGATTTGGTAGCAGCTACTCAGCAGAATCAAAGTCCTAACCCAGATAATAGGATATCTGCAGTACACTTTTTTGCATGTGTAAATGTAAATAGAAAAATATTTCCCAGTAATGGACTCTCGTGCTAGTCAACCAGGGAAAGAAGTTGTATGAAACCACTGTTGTGCATGTGCTCTGTGTGTCTGTGATCTGTGTGCTTATATTTATGAATACATGGGGAAATATATAAATAAAATGAAAAATATGTATGTATATATGGAAATAATCCGATGAATAAAATCTTGTCTATGTATTTTTTGTGTCATTACTTCATGACTGTTTCTCTCTACATAAGAATCAAGATAAACCTACCAGGGTTCCATAAGACTTCAGTTTGTAATTACAGAATCATCTGAAAAAGACATATCTGAAATAAAATGTACAGTATGGATGTTGAGATGGAGTCTAAATGGTCTCCAAAGTGAAAACTTCACAATCAAGTCCGAATAATTTTCTTTCTTCTTTTACCAATTACTCTCTTTCTACATGTAAGTAAATGAAACAAAGTTGATAAATAAGATTTGTTTTCTGGCTCTTCATAAGGTTTCTTTTCTCGGATCAGGTATACAATTTCTCATATGACCTGCTTGTGTAAATATGGCTATAATGTAGAAAATGATTAACCTTTTTTTGTTGTTGTTGTTCTTGTTTTTCAGATTTTTTATATTTTCCACATTAAAATAACAAATAAAAAGAATGATTTATTTATAATGGATCACAAATCAACATAAGCTATGTAGAATTGTGGTCAGCCTTTATTATCTGTTATTTCACAGGCTGAAGGTTGCCACTCCTACACTTGAATCCTTATGTACAGAGTAGTCACAATATTTTTAGTGTATGTCTGCATATAATGAAAAACAAGATAAGATTTTATAATATTAGATTCTTAATTTGTGGGATCACTGACAGATTTATCTAATGGCTGATGTACAGTAGGTCCACTCTTAAGCTCGATTTTCAAAGGAAAATAGATAATATCATATAGCAATAAGCACTGATATTCATAGGAGCGTGAAAACTGCTGAGGTTCCTAAAATATAAGGATCTTGATGAGAAACTAATAAAACTGACCATAATTTCTGCTGTTATAACATGTACAATATGCTCTAAATAAAATGCATGATCTTCAGCTTAGGTTTTCTACTAGTAAGTTTCTTGAAATTTGATTATTTTATGTATATGTAAAAAGGTATTCAGGGAATTTAATGTATTGTTTAGGAAAATGTTGTTTATGTGTTCCTGAACATTTGTGCTTTATAAATTAGTTAATCTGTGTAATATATATCACTGAGCATAGGTTGAAAAAAAAGTGAAAACTATATGCAGTTACTATATGAACTGAGAACAGTACTTGTACCAGGTAGCTTTGTGGTTCATCATGTACTGAAATTATAATAGCCACAGTAATATTTATCTCAGATTTATATATTTATCATATTATCAGCAGCCAAATTTATCTTTTCTTAGATGTCTACCATGTTTTATTCCTAGTAACAGTATCTTCCCTTTTATTATGAACAAATACCATGGAATTATTATTATTTTTTATATTATTTAATACATATAGACAAATAAATATTTCAATTTATCACGGGAATATGGTTATGAAAACAAAAATGTAATTTCAGAATTTTTGTCATTTCTTATTTTCTTACCAGACTTGAAAACATCTATCTTGAATTACTCTAGCTTTTTTTTTTTTTTTTTTCAGTAATGTTTTTTATATCACTGAATTTCCATGATCTGTCTCCTTCTCCACTGCCCTCTCTGAAGCCAGGATAATTTAATTTCAAATGCTTTTTTGAATAAAAATTTGTCTATCTGAAAAATCTTATGTCACAAAATAAACATCTAATGTGTCTGGAAAGCTTAAATTTTCTGTGCTTTATGCCACCAGAAACATAAAACAGTAAAACAGCTTTGTAAAAATCACCCAACTGTTTACTTTGAAGATCCCTTTAAATAAACTGAAGTAGGTATTGAAGATACGACAAATTCAGTGTTTAAGAAGGCTCTGTCTGTGTACAGTGCATGCAAATGTATTGTTGTGTTACAGTATACCACAGTTATTATTTTAACTGTCTTTTGTCTTTGACTGTAATGTTTAAAGTAAAGGTCAGTCATGCACACAAACTCAGCAAACAGAATGAAAATGAGTAATTCAGTTATTTCACTATGAAATATGCATAAAGTTATATTGCTGAAAGCAACTAAAGCAATTGAGGCAGCATTTTATCCAAGATCAGACATTCTTCTCCAAGATATTACCTATTGAACCTTCATTGATCACTTCACAGTTAACTGTTACTAATTTAGAAGCATTTATTTTGATGTTTGGTGTTGCAGGAAAGCTTAAACCATCATCCAATCCAGAATGCCAGCCCATCATTAAATGTGAAATTAGATATTCAGTTAATGAAGCCTTATCTTGTATTTGATGACTGACTGTAAATCTGTGGTATATTCCCTGTCTGAAACTCTTAATAGATTTACAGAGAGTGAAATCTGACTTCGGTCTTTCATTAACAGCAAGACTTAACTCCTTGGAATGCTCCACTTGTTTAATTATTTAGTGGCTTACTAACACAGGCAGCTTCTACAAAAGCCAAGCGATCATACACAGCAACAAATGAACACCATAATCTTAACAAGATTATCATAATAAAAGAGTCATTGGAGAAATTAAAATTATCTGCTTTAATTATGAAATTATAACCCCATTAACTCCTCTGTATGAAAAACAGGAATTGGGGAATAGCAAAGAAGAATCCAAAGATGGCTATTATAAACTTTACAGCAAATTAAAGATGGTATGAAAGAGACTTGCTGTGTGGGCTCAGCTGTTTCAGGTAATTTATTTTGCAGCAGTTTCCTATAGATTAGGCATTCCAAAATGAGATCAAAAGAACTGTGAGGTATACTTTCCTGCCATTTTTCAATTTTTCCCTCTGTATCTTTGTTTTTACTAGCTTCAGCCATGCTTAGTTGAAATCCAAGAACTTAAAAGCAGGCCCTTATTTAAATAAGCTTAAAGCTGTGAATTAATTATGCCCTAAATAAGTTATTAGAACAATATTGCCACTAATGTATTATTTATGCCTACTTGTTGAAGTTTGTAATAGCAGAAGTACTGAAGTGACATTTTCAAATACATTAATATTAAAATTAGGTGAATATTGAGAGAAAAATTATTCAGTGAGCAGCTTCTTAACAAAGCAGTGTTCAAAAATCCAAATGTTACCCACATATTTTATCTCTACAGTTTACATGTAATATCCATAAGACTATTTTAAAATGTCTTTCTATTAGTTTGCATAATAAATAAATAAACAAAACACATCTCCTAAAAAATAAATTTATACTTCATCAAAAATATTTACCATTATTGTTATTGTAAAAGATCTTCGTAGGATTTTTTTTTTTTTAAAGAGAAGAAAAGAAAACAAAAAACAAAAACCACAGTGTTCAGGAGAAACTTTTTTTCTTCTTTTACATCAAATACCTTCAATGAGATTTTATCTATTTTTTTTCAGTAATCAGAACTTATTTTGTAATAATGAGCTGTGGGTATTTGTTTCCCAGATTAACAGAATGATTTAAGTTGGAAGAGATCTCGGGGTCCATATCTGTTCCAACCCTTGCTCTAGTAGGAACGTCTAGAGCAGGTTGCTCAGGCTTATGCATAGGCATCTTTTGAAAATTTCCAAAGAGGAAATTCCACAACATCTCTGGGAAACCTGATCCAGGGATTTATCACTCACACAATATGAAGTACGTCCTAATGTTAAGAAACTTGTCTTCCAGTTTGTGTCCAATGACTTTTCGAACTACATGGAAATGTGTTCTGTAAAGATGTAAAAAACATTGCTAGATAATGCTTGCCAGGATTTCACTATGGTTGTGTTCTATACTTCACAGATATATCTAATACAGGCTTTGTTCTGAAAATCCTACACAGACTTCTACAGATTTCAAAAATTCTCCCTTTGATGAGAATATTAGAAGAATACTAGATTTGTATTCACTGATGCTTCACAATACTGAAGTTTTTACAAGTTCATTTGCATGAATATCTTCACAGTTGCTTTCAATGCTGGCAATATAACCACTTGATAAAGCTAATAAACATGAGCTTTATTAATTTGCTAGAATGTTACTTCCAGAAATAAAAGTCCTCATTCATCTCAAGTGAAACTAAAAACATACGCTACTTTTCTTTGTTCTTGTAGATTATAATACTGTTTTGTTGCTGTTCCAGTGATATGTTAACATAAAGATTCAGAAATACAGACAGGATGCTGTGAAGACTTCCTGAGACATTTAGGATTAGTTTTGTTTATTTTGGTCTATGAACTGTTCCAGTGTCTCAGCACATCCATGGTAAAAAAATTGATTCTTAATCGGTCTACTCTCTTTTAATGTTAAGCTGTTACTCCTTGTCCTATTACTACACTGCCAGATAAACAGTCAATTTCTGTTCTTCTTGTAGGCAACCTTCAAGTACTGGAAGGCCACTGGGCTTCCCCAGTCCAGTAGCCTACTTGGGCTACAAAAGCACACAATTGGCTTGTGTTGATTTTTTCATACACCAGTAGCCTCAGGTCCTTCTCCTCAGGGGCTGCTTGCAATCCATTCTCTGCTCAGACTATACTAATGTTTGGCAATGCCCTGACCCATGTGCAGCCCCTTGAACTTGGTCTAGCCAAACTCCATGGGCTCATCTCTCATGTCCCTCTAATGACATTCCTTCACATTCCTTCACTCCAGCACGTTGAATGAACTGTATTGGTTGATGTTATCTGCAGATTTGTTAAGGTTGCACTCAGTATTGCTGTCCATGCCACCAGCAAAAATATTACATAATGTCTGTCCCTAAACTGACCCCAGAGAAATACTATCACTGCTTCTGACATGGACATTAAGCTATTGGATACACATGGCTGTGGAAAGATATGGGACCTTGGTTCAAAATAGGCCAAAACAAATAGGAGTAGGTCTAAGAGAATTCTAATAGAGAGTTGTCCAGATTCCAGAAAGTACATGCAGAGGCTGAAGTCCTTGACATCTTTAGTTTGACAAGAACAGTGGCAAGTCTATATATATATACACAGAGAATGGAACCAAGCTCTACTCAGTAGGTGAATGTATAATAAGGCATAAAAGACAAATCTGTCCTGGGGGATTCAGGCTAAGCACTAGGAAAACAAATAAACAAACAAACAGAATACTACAGCAAAAAGAAGAGGTTATGAAGAAAGGTGATGACATCTCCATCCTTGGAGGAATTCAAGATCCTGCTAATCAAAAGCTACAGCTCACCTGGTGTCCTGATCTAATCCAGGAGGGAATTATACTCAGCATGGCATGACTTGTAGACATCCCTTCCAAACCACTTCCTGACTTTTTGCAAGACTTAGCTGCTTATTCTTTTTCTCTTACTGTTCCAGCTCTAGATTTTGTTTCACTTATTTATTTATTTAAGTCAACTTATGGCCAAATAGAAAGAATATTTTCTTTACATGTACTTCAACAGTGCACTTAGATTTTGTATCTTAATTTAACAAGATAGGCAAGAGAGCTGTTGGTTTTTAAATCTGAAAAAGTCTTTAATTCCACTAAAATTAAAGTGATTTTGAAGTTCTAAACAAGAAGAAAAGAAAAGAAAAGAAAAGAAAAGAAAAGAAAAGAAAAGAAAAGAAAAGAAAAGAAAAGAAAAGAAAAGAAAAGAAAAGAAAAGAAAAGAAAAGAAAAGAAAAGAAAAGAAAAGAAAAGAAAAGAAAAGAAAAGAAAAGAAAAGAAAAGAAAAGAAAAGAAAAGAAAAGAAAGAAAAGAAAAGAAAAGAAAAGAAAAGAAAAGAAAAGAAAAGAAAAGAAAAGAAAAGAAAAGAAAAGAAAAGAAAAGAAAAGAAAAGAAAAGAAAAGAAAAGAAAAGAAAAGAAAAGAAAAGAAAAGAAAAGAAAAGAAAAGAAAAGAAAAAAGAAAAGAAAAAGACTAATGTGGTACAAGAGCAGGAAGAGTACCTATATATCTTCAAAATAAAGGAAAAAGGCTAAATTTGAGATTTAGTCAGAAAAGCCCTCCCTTCCCTTCCCTTCCCTTCCCTTCCCTTCCCTTCCCTTCCCTTCCCTTCCCTTCCCTTCCCTTCCCTTCCCTTCCCTTCCCTTCCCTTCCCTTCCCTTCCCTTCCCTTCCCTTCCCTTCCCTTCCCTTCCCTTCCCTTCCCTTCCCTTCCCTTCCCTTCCCTTCCCTTCCCTTCCCTTCCCTTCCCTTCCCTTCCCTTCCCTTCCCTTCCCTTCCCTTCCCTTCCCTTCCCTTCCCTTCCCTTCCCTTCCCTTCCCTTCCCTTCCCTACACCTTCCCTTCCCTTCCCTACACCTTTGCTTTCCTCTTTCCTTGCCTTGCCTTTCCCCTTCCTACTTCTCCTCTCCCTCTCCCTTTCCCTCTCTCTCCCTCTCCCTTCTTCTTTCTTACACTCCAGATTTTGTCAAATATTTGTAAAAAATTATATAAATAAAATAAATGCTAGAACTTTGATGAACAGAATGCTTGAGAGATTTTGACAACTGTAACTGTGAGAAGTAAATACAAGCACTGTAAAAAACAAATATGGACAGTATGACAGAAACAAAATAGGGTGGTAAATGACAAGTACATCTACTGAACTGCCAGAAATAGTGATTATGTCATAGTGATCAAAAGACAAGCTGGCAAGTATAAGAAACAACGCAGCAGTGAAGTAAACAAAGTAAACGATCCTGATGCAAATTCAAAACCAGACCCTGGTTTCAGAGCAAGTTGCAGCCATAGCAGAAGCAGCAGTAGTATTACATGAAAGTGTTCTTGCCAGTAGGAAGGACAGTGGTTTACACAGAACAAATTAGAGACTAAAAGAAAGTGAAACAAATTTTTTTCAAAATTTAGCCTATGGAAAAGTAAGGGAATTATATGGTAAATAATGTTTTGCTAATAGCAACGAAATGTATATGAAAAATCTTCATGTAACTCTGACTGTTTTCTTATAATGTTGTGTTAGCAGTGATGATTTTCTGGATTTCAACAAAGAGATACAAACAATTAATTTTTTAAATGATCACTGCAGTCAGCTACCTCAAATCTACACTTTCAGGAAATTTCATTCACCGATTTTTTTCATGGAAAAAAAAAAATCAGGTCTGTAGATAAGTCAAATTCATGCAGATTTAAGCTAAAAATTCTGGTTATAGGCAAGACCAGTACTCAGGTAACTACACTTTTAATGGAGAAGAGGTTTCATAAATCTGTGGTTTAGTGGGTGAGCCACAAAAACTCTCAAACACTGGAACACATGCAGCTTGAATAGAGTTGTCTTTAGGAATAGGAAAATGAAATTTAGATGTCACCGTTTTATGATTTTTGATATTGGTATTCCACATCATAACATCATGTAGTGCATTAAAAGTTAAAGAGTTAATGCTCCAGCTCCATGGATCATCGATAGTTTTGGTTATACCTGCCTCAGAAGAGAAGAATTGCATTCCCCAGAGGACTGTGCGATGCTGTGCATTTTTATGTATTTTTGCTCAGAAGGAAAGATAAAAAACTGTGTGTCAAGAGACGCTCTCTTTCCTTTGGGATCGACTCAGCAGTGGGTGCTTGCTGCCATCTCGCCTGCAGCGTCAGCGTAAGGCCTTCGGTTTATCAGACACTCTCTCTTGCTCATTTGATTTGATTTATTAGCTTCAATTCCAATTATATTATATTATATTGTGTTATTTTGTTTTCTGATATCTTATTTAGTAAACTAGCTTTCCTCCTCAGATCATTGCCGCTGTTTTGTTTTTAGGCCTATCTCCCTTTTTCCCTTTCCCCCTTCCCCTTTCCCACGGCGTGGGTCTGTGGGTCCCCCACACCAATCATCATGAAACCGGGCCAAACAATATTAATGATGATTTGTATACAATAATTTATTCAGAAAATTTCCCTCTACACCTGTACATCCAGCTAACATAGCAATTCTCACTCAAAATTTCCAAATCTGTATGCAGAGTTATACAAGTTGCTCTTCTGAAAGAATGTTTAGACTATCAAACATTTCTCTCAGATTTTATATGCAATCGAGAGAGGTAACGTGCATTGTGTTTATTTCACTGTTATCTACATTTCTGGCCTCCTAGGTATTAATCCGCGTTTTATACTCTGTACTAGACTAATCTATTCACTTTCTATATTTAGGAAGAATAAATTGCTCAGACATTAGATTCAAAGTTTAATTTATCCTTTCCAAATGCTGTCTTTTTCTGGCAAATGTGACATACCATTTCATTAGAAAGAAACCCTAGAATTTGCTTTAGGTAGAAATTGTCATAAGTTTGTTGACCCACACAAGAATGCATTTATGCAAAGTAAACATCCTGGAGTATTTAATACTCTTTATGAGCTTGGATGATTAGAAAACTTTCAAATTTCATTATGAGTTGTAAATAACAGTTCTCCTCTCTTTTCTTTCACAGTTAATGAAACCTAATGTAGTCACTTTTAGATTAACATATCACTTACTGATGATGAGAGCAGAATTTTAATAAAATTTATTAAGCACTGAAGTTTGAAGCATCTTAGTACCTTTTAATTACGAGACTTGTTGAAAAAGTATACATTAAGAGAATGTCTCTCAATTAGGCTCCAGCTTCCTCTTTATATTTTGTTTATTCAGGGTCTCATCTTGCTGCAACAACCAGTTGTGAAAAATAATTCATGAAATAGTAGTGCCTCTAGCCCTAGTGGCAACTGTAAAACTGATCTTAAAGTTCTTCCTAAATCTTCACCTTTTAATCTATCTATCTATCTAGCTAGCTAGCTATCTAGCTATCTAGCTTGCTGTTAAACTTCCCATCTTCTTCATATTCAGTTTGTATACACATTTACATATTTGATATATCTTATTTCCTTCATTAATTACCATAATTAATATGTAATTAGAAAACCCAAAGAAATGCTGTGAGGTAATATGAATACTTAGAAAAATTGTCTTTGAAACTGACTTTTGCCTGTGTCTTTTAAGTAATATCATGTTCATCATTTCTTTGTAATGTCATTTCAGAAAAGAAATTTATTTTCGGTTAAGAATGCTTTCAACAAACAGATATAAATTGTTCAATATTTACCAGTTACACCAAATAATTTGGTTCTAATCATTACAGTGTATTTATCTTCTAGTACAATAAATGTTCTGGTAATTGTTGTCATTATTCACCTGGCAATGCATCTTGCTATTACTCATCGCACACAACTGATTCTAACCATCTAAAATAAAATATTCTGTAGTGCTATCCATTAATCTCAACAAGAAGTTCATTAACAAAATAAGTAAATACGCATTCTTATCTGAAAATCCCTGTTCCCTTCTTAATATTTTCAAACAGAATTAAAATATTAATAAAATATGAACAGAGCAGTGACAAACAAATGTAGGAAATACTGCAAAACTAGGATCTATGAACAGATTTTTTTTTCTCTTTGTCTTTTATTCAGAACATTCTTAATAGTTAAAGGGTCTTTTCTGTTTCTACAAGCTAAGCAACAGATAGGTTATGCCTGTTATATGAAGTTTTATCTTAGATGCATATCTCATTTTTCCAGTCCTAATGTATGGTTAACAAAGAGAAAGAAGGAAGGAAAGAAGGAAAAAAAGAGGAAGAGGAAGAGGAAGGGGAAAAGGGAAGGGGAAGGGGAGTAGAAAAGTAGAAGGGAATAGAAATTTCCAGTATAATAAAGAAATAATGGGAAAATTCAGAAGACATCTCTGATATTTAGATCACTGCGTAATGTGCCTTTGAAACATGATTATGCAGTCATACAGAGTACCATACAGCTTCTGTCTCACCAGTGTTCATCTGTTCCCATTGCATGGAATCTATCAGATCCTCTGGTGTGGAAATGAGTTCCTGATTTTCACTCTGTTCTGAAATCAGTCAACGCACATGGGAACTGACTGTTCACTCTGGAGAAGAAATGACTTAGAGGAGGTCTTAACACTTTTATAGATAACTTAGGAGTGTGAGTTAAATGGACAGGGCTAGGCTCTTTTCAGCAGTGCCCAGCAACAGGACAAGGGGCAATAGACACAAACTGGAAAACAGGAAGTTCCATACGAACATGAGAAAGAACTTATGTCATGGTTTCATGATTTCTTTTTTTGATCGGTATTCCAAATTGTAACATCATGTAGTGCACTGGGAGTTAAAGAGCTAATGCTCCAGTTCCATGGATCATTGGAAGTTCCAGGTATACCTGTCTCAGAAGAGAAGAGCAACTGTGTACCCCAGAGGACTATGTGTTACTTTGCATTTTTCTGTTTTCCATTGAGAGGGAAAAATAAAACTGTTGGCAAGTCATGAGATTCGTCTTTCCCTTTTGGCAGTGTGTGTGCCCCCAAGCCATCTCACCTTCAGTGTTAGAGTAAGACCTTCAGTTTTCGGACACTCTCTCTCTCATTTTAATTGATTAATTAGCTTCAATTCTAAATATATTGTATTATATTATGTTAGTTTGCTTTCCAATATTTTATTTAGTTGCCACTGTTTTTCAGGTCCATCTCCCTACCAATTCCCTTTTCACTTTTTCCCTTCCTTGGGACATGGATCTATGGGTCTCTCTGCCCTATTAGTCACAGAACCTGCCTGAACTGGCCCATAAACTGTAGACAGTTTCTTTACTGTAGGTTACAGAACACTGGAACTGGCTGCCCAGAGAGGCTGTGAAGTCACCTTCTCTGGAGCTCTTTAAAATCAGCATAGACACTTTCCAGTGCAATCTACTGTAGGAAACCCTCTTTATCAGGAAGGGGGTGAACTAGATGTTCTCCAGAGGTCCATTCCAATCCCCATTATTCTGTGATTTTATAAATCTACAAAAAGGAGATTTTATATAATAGTATTCAGTTCAGCAAGGCAGAGCTGTTTATTTGGACATGTGAGATACCACTTCAAAAAACTCTGATGTTTCTGATGTTCAAATTGCAACCAAGAATCAGTTCTCCCCTTCTATATCCACTGAATAATGGATCTAAATCTAATGGACTAATCAGTGCATAAACTGGTCTATTTTATTTTTTTTCTCCAAGTAGAAACATGAAAAATTGGGATTTTTCTTTCCGTGTACATAAAGGCTTCTATGGAAACTAGGTGAAACTCTGAAAGGCAGTCCTCCTCCTTCCCAATACCAAAAACAAATTTGCTTCCTTTTTGCAGATTTTCTTCTTTTTTTTTTGTTGTCACATTCCCCCTTGTGTCACCAAGACTATGAAAAATGTAATAAATGTGAAGATCCTGAATAAAGCAAGAGATGTCAGGGACAGGAGGACCTTATCCATAAATCAAAATTGTAGATAACTTCTTATTACTTAATACAATGCAAAGAAAGACCCTGAAATCAGAGCAATATAAAGATATCACTACCCTATAAAAATCATCAGTCCTACTTTAAAAATAAAAAATCTCCTCAAGATATCCACCTTACAACATTAATCCCAGTCTACACTCTTACAATCCGCTGATGACATGAAAAACTGACATTCTTCTTTCTGTGACAGACATCCTACCATATTTTAAACTACCTAACATGTACTGTTTGCCATTCCTGAAGCACACATGAACAGAAAAAGCATGTGGAATACTACAAAGTAGTTATTCTGCCTTAGTATTTCTAGTTATGTTACATGCTGTTTGAAGCAGCTTAGAGAATTGGAGTGTTAGAATAAATCCTGGCAGACAAGGTTCAGTGGTTACAAACCAGGTGAGGTAGTCACAGGTGGTAAATGTAATTTGTCATATTGTTCTACAGTTTAACACATGGATAGTTTCACTCCACATGTAGTATGAATGCAGACACACATACAAACCATTTACTTATGCTAGCTTACCAATTTATGTTTTTTTTGTTCGTTTGTTTCTTTTTAATATTAGTAGGAATCAGAATTTTTTTTACTTAGTATACAGAAATATTTAAAAAAAACTAAAAAAAGCACCTCTGTGGACAAAAAAAAAGCACTGGTCAGGAAGGGAAAGGCCCAAAGTTAACTTAAGAAAATATATCTATCACTGTATGCTCAGAAAAACATTCTACCTTGTCTATAATGATTATAGATTTACTATTGCATGAATGAAATCATAGCCACTACATAATTTTTATAACTATAAAACAAATAAGTCAATTGATAATTTTTACCCCTATGGTCTGTTCTATTAAGCTATTATTCCTAACACAGCTGGGGCATGTGTCTTTGGACAGAATTTGTTCAAGTTTTATATGTGGTTCAGCTAATATCCTCACATACGCATAGTCTTGTACTCATGAAATTCACACTTATCACATTTACTCTTTAAGCTCCTATATATAGCAGTGTGTATCACTGATAAATTAACCTTCTGAAACTGCTTGGACTTCACTAAAAATATTCACACAGCTGCTCTGTAACTCAAGAGAAAGAACAACATTTTTGTTCAAAGATTCCAGTGTGATAAAATGCAAGTAATAAATCTTCAGGCTCACAACTACTGAATTATTTGTTTTCCAGAACTGATATCATGTATAGCCTACTTTTCTATTTTAGAAGAGGATTTTTTCTTTTTCAGTACTATTTTTATTGATTTATTATCATTTTCCTATTACTTCTATAGAGTGAAATACATTTTTTAAGGAAAAGAAGATATATTCCTAAAACTGCAGCACTGACAAGCATAGAACTGAAATAGGGAAGGGCTGAAAACAGGATAAATGAAAGATTTTTTTAATTATGTGCTCAGATTAATCTACTGTGTTAGGAATAATACTTTGAAAGAAAGCCCAGAAATCTGAATGAAACAACATAACATTTTACAATATCTGCTGAAAACTGGAGAAGCTATGAAGCTTATTTTCCAAGTTATAATTTATAGGAGTAAAGTTAAAAGTATACTAAAATTATTTTTCCATCTCTTAGCTTGATACCAGCTATAGAATTTGCAAAAGCAAAATAAGATCAAATAAAAACCACAGTGAAATAATACTGTTAGGTAGAAGAAATAGATTCATTATAAGAGTGAATTACTTCTTTGCAATATTACAAAAGACACTTGTACTATCTTGAATTTTTAACGATACTATGGGGAGGGGACAGAAATTATAAATCGCAGTTATATACTTTGTTGCTAGATACTTTTGATTCCACATCTGTGTATTACTACACTTTACCTAAAAACGTGGTTCTTGGTATAAAGGCAACATTGCCAACATATCAAATATTTTTTATGCACATTTTGTGCTGCATAAGCACGTGTTGAGCTGGACGGAGGTCTTTTGTTTTAAGTGTTGCTTGGTGTGTAAATCCATTAAGTATGAATTTAGCTGAGTAGGTTTAATGAGGTATGATAATATGCAGTGATTCTAAACTTCCACAGGGTGGTAGAAGATGCACTTTTCACATTTATTTAATTTGCAGAACTAACTGCTTTACTGCAATTGTAACTTATGTAAACAACTTACAGAAATGTGTACTAGTCCTATAGCTCAGAAGCGCTGAAAAAAGTTGAAGGACAAAATTATTTCTTTTATACTATCAAAATAATGCTCAGAGAAATCTTCTGTACAGAATACCTTCACCTGAAATACAGAGGATACAAATAAATGAAAAACATGCTATGCAGAGGCTGTTGACAAGTGCTCAGTGAAATTTTATTTTGGCAAGAGCTTTCAAGGCAGGTACTTAGAAAATGAAGTGACAAAAGCAATTACATTGAAACTCTGGTAAACTAGAATTATATTTACCATATTTAACTGGCTCAGTGTTTCTCAGTGACTGGTCACACACTTACAATCACATTTAAAATATAATCTCAAAATAGTGAAATATGCTTTTTATATGTTCTGATTATCTCTAGATCAGCTTACTGCAAAACAATGTCGAAAAATACAAATACAAAAACACAAACAAATAAAAAGACAAATACAAATAAATAAAAAAATACAATATGTCCATAATCAGTCTTGGTGATCACGACAGAAAATCAAATTTCTGAAAATATCAACAGATCACATTTTTGAAAATGCTGTGCTGTATTCATGAAAAAACATGCAGAAGAATGACTAAAAAATATATATAGTTTGCTCTAGAATGAATATCTCCATGGAAGGTACAAAAGAATCAAAGAGCACAATAGCACTATTTGATAGAGCAAATTCTCAGCTACCAAAAACTGTTTTTAATGTTACCATCATTTGCTACTCATTTTTGTCATCGATGAACAAGAACCTCTCATAAAAATCTGCACAGACATTCAGAAAGTGGTTTGTCTTTTGTATTGTTATTGGCACTGCTGAAACACACCACCTCACAGTGTTCACACCCACTATTTGGTCGCTATAAATGATCAGCAAGCATCAATGAATGTCAGTGGGTTCAATGTTGTATGTACAGAGCAATTCCATTATACATTTTTTATTCATACGCACTTCCATGTCAGACACCATTTTGTCAGACTGCCCTTCTTCTGCCATCTATTTCAGGGGAACAACATTTAGTTGAATATTGGTATGAAGGTTCAGCCTTTCCTGCTGTTCCACCAACATCTACCTCTAATGTGGGCCGTCACAGTGACATGGGAGGCATTACCTTCAAAGCAGTTCTCGCACTATTTTAATATGATAGTTCATACTCTAAAGCAGAAACACCTGCTTTTTTAAATTCCTAATACATAACTTTTGTTGTAGCCTTTTTCAGTAAAAGTTAATGGTTCTTGGTCCAAACAATGGATATTTCAGATAAAATATGAATGTGAAATATAAGCCCATGACCTATTATTATTTTTAAAAATTCAGCTCCTATTCTGTAATTACTCTAATCATGTCTGAAGGCATCTATCTTGCAAAACTATAGCTACCCTTAAGATCATCCTGTATATTTCATCTTACTAGTTTTGACAGCTAAAACAATGACTTGGGTAATGATCACTGTTTTCATAGCCAATGTGCAAAGAAACAAGCATTTCCTAACTGGTAGGAGATAGATCAAGCCTGAATATTATTGCCTCTCACTGTTGATGATAAAGGAGACCAGATCCTGGGTGTTATGTATTTCTCTAAAGTTTAATGGTAACATATGTACTATTACATTTTAAACTGATTTCACTAATAAGGGAAATAAATTTTTAAATCTTGAAATAATCAAATATTCTATTAAGATAAAAAGAATAGATACGTTTCTTATTATAGGATGAACATGTTTCTGATGACGTTTGACTCTTTGTTTATGAAAGCAGTCCCTAAACTGCTAAGAAGTGTATCTTTTAGATAGATAAACTTAGATGAAATCAGTCAGTTTAAATAAAATAAAATGTGGGGAGTAATTAGGCTACTTCATGATATATACATGGTAATTCTTGTCCCGATGTGAAGATAATTTGGAAAGTTCTGCAAATGGAAAGTCTAGTAACATCCATGTGGTCTGGCTGAACACTGCTAAATCGTATTGCTGTACATTTTCTACTGTATACACTTAGGCGGTATCTATAGATTAATTCAGATGTTGTAATAGCTGTTATGTGAATGTTTTCAATAATTTGTAGTTTTCTTGTTGCTCATTAGAAGCTAATATCCAAAGTCGATAGTATCTTTTATTATTTCTTTGGCTGAAACAATCATTTTGATGATTTTATAGTTTTCAGTGGTTTATTCAATTTTCTGTAACCACAACAAAGGAATGTTTAAGGATCTGGTGTACAGTAAACATAACATATGTCATTTTAAATCCATTAATCACACATGTATGTAGCCTAGAGGTAGATTTTTTTAAACCAATTTCTTACTTTGCAAATGGTATCAACAAAAAAGAAAATCAGGCTACATATTGAGTAAATCCTTATTGGTAACTTTTGCAAAAGATTAGGACAAAATTAGGACAAAATTTCTGTACATTTTATTTCAGTCAAAGACAAAGTACTTTAGAAAAAAATTCATTCCAAAATATTTATTTTTGTTGGAGGATAAATATAGATTTATTTCAGTTTTTTCTGGCTCTTTTTTATTAATTTTTTTTCTTTAACTTCAAAAACTAGCATTCTGATATAACCACACTGGAAATGCTGTTCAAAAATATGTCTCTAATTGTTATCATGAACATAGTTCTACCAAATATGTTATGAGAGAAATAGTTTCTGTTAGCTGGTTGCTCTGTTATGAGTGTGCTCAAGGTATATTTTCCATTTCAACTGCAATTAAAAAAACTGCACACTTTTTCACATAAGTTCAGAATTTCTTTTATTAAAACTGGTAATTAAAAGAAAACTGTATATTTTTTAAATATTGTCTGCTTGTCCCTTCCTTTTTTCGAGTATTTCAAAGGTAGTCTCTATGTTCTCTTAAATGAAGCTCCTTTTCATTTTTTCTGATATACATTACATCCATATTTTTGAATATTTAACTAGTCAGAGTATTATAGAGTTTTGAGGAAAATTACTTCATACCATTATTATTTTTTCTTTCAAGAATTTATCACCAAGGAAACCTATGGTGTGATAATAAAGAAACAACATTTCTTTTAGAAAAGGGAAAAGAGCGCTTCCATGAAATGGAGTATTTATAAAAATTAAATGTTGGTTCTGTATATTCCAATCTGGAAAGTGAAGAACAAAACTAACATGAAAGGGCAAATCAATTTTGCCCAAAGATTTCTTTATTTCTTCTCAAATCAAGAATCACAACTACTGTTCCCATAAATTCATACTACGTAATACAATTTGACCATGAAAAAAACAAAACTAATCTAAACTAAAAAAACAGAAAACAAACAAACAAACAAACAAACAAAACCACGAAACAATCTTATTAGCTAATGATTAGTTGGACCTCAATAAAATGCTTTTTATTTTTAACTTGTATAGCACATCTCATTTTAAAGCCTTTTCAAATGAGCACCAGCTATCAACAATGACTGCAAGAGCAGAGAAAGTGAATTGTGTAGATCTTAAAGACTTCCAACTGCCTAACTAGTGTAAACTTCAAAGAATTTGGAAGTTGACAGTAGTTTTTACCGCATTGTTAACCCTACAGACATGTGAAATGTTTGGGGAAAGGAAGATTGTTTCTAAGGATGTAGTTCCAAGTGCTCATCTGGGAAGAAGATTATCTTCATCTTCACAATGCTGGTTCGTGATACACACACAATACTCAGTTCCAGTTCATGCCTTTGAAATAAAGGGATAAATACTGTTTGACTGGGCTCCAGGTACTTAATTAGTACTGAAGCAATAAAATGTCTATTCCCAAAGATACATGACGTAGTGGCTGCCAAACATCAAGTACTCTTGATTCCCTTACTGCTATTTCCTTGAAAAAATTAAAATTGAATACAGTGTATTTTTTTAACCTCCTGCCAAGTGTAATACATGATTTGTCAACTGACAATTATTATGACAATAAAATGACAATATGTCAGATTATATATATGCACATATATATTATCTATTGGAAAAAAGCAAAAAGCAGGATTTTCTGTAGTTCTTTCAATTTCAGAAGTTGATGAATTTGTAAAAATTCAACAAAAGAAGTTGTGAATTTGTAAAAAAAATACTGTGCAAGGTAACAGTAAAGCCAAAGCATGTGTGATAGTTATATTTGAATGCAACTATGATTTCACTAAGAACATGTCCTACAACAATATTTTTGAAGCAGGCCTAACAGTATGAAATGCCAGTCTGATTGATGTTTGCTCTTTTTCTAGGTCCTCACATACATTGTGTCCATTGTTTCTTGGGAAAAAAAAGTAAAGAGAGAAAGAGAAAGCAAGATACACATTAGCATGTGTCACAGACACAGTTGTTGTTGCTGTTAACTCATTTTTCTTGTCACAGATCCCACAGCTGCAGCTTTGTTTGAATGTGAAAGAAATTGTAATTTCTCTGCAAACCTAGTTATAACATGAAAAACCCATTTTTTTTGTTTGTTTTGTTTTGTTTTTTATTACATACACTGAAAGTAGTAGATTATTGCTTCTACGTTTTGATCACAGGCATAGATCTAAAAGCTCTGGTAGCTTGAGTAGGCTAAATAAGACAAGATATCATTATCATACTAGTTGTGTTCCGAAATGTTAGTGAATGATGGTTATACAATTTATTGTCTAGAAAATAGGAGTTAATATTTTAGTTAAATTATCTAATCTTTTAATTCTTAAAAAAAAAAAAAAAAGTGGATTTACATAGAATTATGTTCTTCGATGTATAAACATACAGTAAAAATGTTTAGGTAGGAAGGAGTGAAAAGAAAGGGTGAGAAGGCCCCACAGACAGATTGGGACCGGCTGGATTTATGGCTGAGGCCAATAGAATGAAGTTCAACAAGACTAGATCCTGCACTTGAGCCACAATAACTCCATGCAATGATACTAGCTTGGGGCTGAGGGCTGGAAGACTGTGTGGCAGAAAAAGATCTGGGAGTGTTGGTCAATGGTTGGCTGAACAGAAGCCAGAAATGTGCGCAGCTGGCCAAGAAGGCTAACATCCTGGCCTGTATTGAAAATATTGTTGTCAGCAAAGAGCAGGGAAGTGATTGTCTCAGTGTACTCAGGTCTGATAAGGCCACACCTTGAGTACTGTGTTCAATTTTTGAGCCTCTAACTAAAAGAAAGACTTCAAAGTCCTGGAGCATGTCCAGGGAAGCTCAGCGAAGCTGGTGAAGAGTCTGGAGCACAAGTCTTATGAGGAGTGGCTGAGGGAACTGGAATTGTTTAATCAGGAGAAGAAAAGGCTCAGGAAGACCTTCTCTCTCTCTTACAACTACCTGAAAAGAGGTTGCAGTGAGGTAGGGGTCAGTTTCTTGTCCTAGCAATAAGAAGAGAGGAAAGAGCCTCAAGTTTTGCCAGGAGAGGCTCAGGTTGGATATTAGCCAAATCCTCTTACCCAAAAGAGTGATTAGGCACAGGAACAGGCTGAGCAGGGAAGTGGGGGAGTCACAGTCGCCGGAGGTATTCAATAAGTGTGTAGATGGTGAACATAGGGACATGGTTTAGTGGGCAATATTGGTGGTAGGTAGATGGTTGAACTTATTAATCTTATAAGTATTTTCCACCCTTTATGATTCTATGTCTCTATAATTCTATACAATATGTAATATGCAATGCTATAAAGTATATAATACATGATAAATATTATAATTAAATATTGTATATTCTACACCATGTAAATTTTATTTTAATTATATATCATATGATATAAATTATGTATAATATATATTTATTATATATTACACGAGCCTCTGACTATCACAAGTCCTGACAGGTCAATATAGTCATCAATATTTAAAATGAACATGTACATTTTATAATATTTTATGCATAATTTTTATATTTTCAACAAACTAGAGTTAAGAGTGTTAAAGAGTGAATATCCAGTGACCTTCAATAATTTAAATATCATTTGATAAAGGTCAAATGAGACTTAAGAAGAAAAGAAATGGTGCTCCAAAATTCTGTACACAATGAATTTTACAAATATTATATGTATGTAAAATATATATAATCCTTCTTTAGTTTTAGCACAGTTATTTGGAGAAAAAGCTAAGCGGCTTTCAACATCCTAGTGTGGTAGGAAACAAACTTTGTAGATCCAATTTGTTGCTCTCAGGTTACCCAGAAAAAATATAGGAAAATCAAGTATCTTCACCAAAAGATGAGACACAAGAAGGCAAATTGTAAACCCACTTCTAATTCCTTCAGTAAAATAAGTTTTTAATAGAACAAAGAAGGCATTTCTTATTCTGAGACCACGGGTTACAGCTGTTAAATGCTACTCACAAAAGTCTGTTATCAAAACTGACATGCTGGGTAATTTAATGAAATGTGATACTGTCACTATTTTTTATTTTTTTTCAGTCAGTAATTACATGCTCTGCTCATTTTAAGATTTTCCTTTTGGCAATAGAGCCGAGAGGTGAATAGTGACTTTATTATTTCAGAGTGAGGAACTGAGAGAATACAGCTCATTGACACACATTTAATGAATTTTTTTTTTTTTTTATAATCTTTATACTTATTCTTCTTCTATGTTTGTGAATTGCAGTAATATTCCAAAAGAGCCTGAACAGACAAATAACCTCCAGTCTAGGTCTATTTCAAAAAGATACAAGAAAGTTATAGACCATCTTCAATTTATGAATACCAAAGATATAAAAAAACTCAGGGGGAGGGTGAGTATTTTTCTTATATTTCACAGGTTTTGTTAATACTGTGAATGCTTCTTAATACTTCCATAAATCAAAATATGAGAGAAGTTTCCAGCCTACTCAGTGTTCCTGCAAAAAGAAAATCTTCAAGTATTTTCACTATTAATTTTACAGAATTCTTCTCTGAATATGTTTTCCATGCTGGTGACTGTTAATTTAGATTTTAAAGAATGAAACCTTACAAACTCATTGTATTTTGAAGACTCATCTGAGTTGCATAAGTTCCAAAGTGACAAGTAAACTAACCAAGAGTAAAAAGGATGGATTATATTCACAGCTTATACTTTCTCTACCTAATTGGTGTAGTTTAATTTTATGTATTAATGATCATTGTTCGTGGTTCACTATTATATGTTATGCTGTACATTGCATAAATGTAATTAAATTGTAGCAATGAGAAATTCCAATGAAAAATTTGTCAAATACACTTATTTATTTATTTATTTATCTTTCTGACAAAAGAGAGTTTGTTTTATTTATGCATGTATTTTATGTTGGAACTGTGATATATGAATCAGAATATCAGGAACTATATATAAAAATCTCTCTCTATATATACTATATATAAAATTCTTCATAAATATGAATACACTCAATTTAATAACCTAGACTATGATCCCATGAAATATTTATACTGATTACATTGAATTTGTTATTTGTTGATTTCCATGGGATTAGTACTTGGGAAAAATTAACATCAGCAGCAAAAGTTTTTTCTTCTTAGAAACCCCAGCATTAATTCATGTAGTGTCTTCAGTCTGATTAATGAATTCTCAAGGGAAATAGAAGTTGTTGGTTGTGGGAGTATTGATGCGATCATAGATCAGACCAAGGGAACCATGCATAAATAATACAACCTTTGTCACAGACTTTTTAATCTCTGTTAGTTTCACAGAGCTAAATGAATGATCTGAATGGTATCAGCTTGAGTTGGTCACACTAAACTAACGGAAGACAATATTAATTAAATATGTTTTAGAAATCATTGCCTAAGCTAATTCTCTTGACATTACTAAATGACTGACATGTCATTAACATGAATTTGTCTCAAAGAGCTGTCACAGACTTGAGACCATACACACCCTCTGCGCAACAGCAAAAAACACAAAAACAAACAAACAAAAAAAAAACAGAAGCACACAACTTCTCAGAAAACTATCAGAGTGAACCTCACTCATTTTCCCAATCAAAAAGCACATTAGATGCCACAGCAGAGTCAATGACTCTCCAGTGTATTTCTCTGACACAATCATCTACACCTGCTGCAAACAGGTTCTTCACTGACTTATAATACTAACAAAGATGGAGTAATGATAAGACCAAATCCAGGGTGAAAAATAAAAAACAACAGCTGCTGCAGAAGGTGAGTGAACAGCTAGTAATCATATTGATGACATTACTAATTTATGTAGTTGAACATAAAATAAGAGTGAGGACTCATCTATCATCACTGAATCATCCATCATCTCAATGATGTTCCAAGTAATGTGCAGGCTGTTAATAATTTTAGGTTTTTGTTGTTGTTGTTATTGATTTTTTTATTATTATTTTTAAGATTCAGAGAAAGCAAACAGTTCATGGTGCAGTGAATACTGAGGTGTTTTAAGTGTTCATGTGTTTGGTGTCTATTAGTAAAGAAGCAGATTCAGCAAGTAGAGAAATCAACTCTTATTTTCTTAAAATTCACAATAAAGACACGTTCTACTTTTTTTTTTTTTTTCCTGCAGTCATGTAGTTAATTATTCTGTAAGTCTAGAAGTCCAGTAAAATGAAAACTAGGCATGTTTCCAAAGTGACATACTTGAAGAACAGATGCCTGTGGAACTGCTGCATCCAGCTTTGCATCAAGTAGTGCCAATAGCATTCTAGATCTTCCATCAGCTTGTGATATAATTTTCTCTTTTCTTTTGAGGTCTGAAAAGTCTTGGTCTTTCAGTCTTAAGTACTGGTCTGCTTGGGTTCTTTGTTCAGTATTTGCAAAACTTTTGCACACAAAATTAAAAAAAAAAGTATAGAAGTCTTAGGTAAGATTGCTTCACCTTGTTTCAAAAATATTTCATTATTTATGCTGAAATATTTGAGTTCTGCACAGATGCTTAAATATCTGTTATTTTGTTAGTTTTTGCATAGAACATGTTAATAGGAAGGCTTTCAGTCACTGAGTAACGTCAAGAAGTGAAAGTAACCAGATTAAACTATTTTCAGAACAACATTTTCTGAAAAAAAGAACAGGTTGCTGCAAAAGGTCGTGGAGTCTCCTTCTCTGGAGACGTTCAAGACCAACCTGGACGCCTACCCATGCAACCTGGTCTAGGGAGCCTGGTTTGGCAGGGGGTTGGACTCAAGGATCTCTAGAGGTCCCTTCCAATTCATACAGTTCTGTGATTCTGTGATTCTGTGAAAATAAGAGGGACGCTGTAGAAGACTGTCGCCAAGATAGATACATCTGAACTAAATTTATATATCTGTTATACTGTGTCTAGTCTCTCAGTTCTGTAATGGAGTATATAGAGCTGTTGATCTTAGTCTAAAATAAATGATTCAGTTTGATCATCCATGTAGCTGACTAATCTCTATCAAATATATTGTCTTTATCTCCTCTGTCTGTGGATACGAAGTCTCATGCAGGCATGTACAGATAGCGCAATTTAGAGTAAAATTTTACTCCAGATGATCAAGTTTATCAGATGACACTGCTGATTCATATTTTGCCAAGGTAGAGAGAAATTTAGCTGTATAGGCTTCACCTTTTTGGTATCATACTATCCCTACACGAGAACTGATTCTTTTTAGTAGATTTTGTCTACAGCTAACTCAAGGACATGACTGTCTCAAAGCATAGACCACAGTTTGTCTCAGGTTCCTGCTGAGACACATTGTTGTTGCCATATAGTGTTTGTAGAGAGTCATTTTTCTTTCACGTCTTCTTCTTTTGCTTTTTTTTTTTTCTTTATTTCTTTTTTTTTTTTTTTAACTCCTGTGTGGACCTGAAAATATAGGCCAGGGGCTGGCTTCCTGCATGATACAGATATGATTAAGTTTTGACCTGGAAGATATGGAAAACTGTTGACTTAGTAATGTTGAAGAAAAAATGGCACTAATTTAGGGATATTAGTTGGTTTGGAAAATCTGTTGTAAATATGTATATTTCTGATTTTTCTGTTACGTAACAAATAAAATCACTGTCATCTTGTAGTTGATGTTATTTATTTCAAATTTTCTTCTGTATTATTAAACAAATGGGTAATAACATTCTAAATTGTTAAATAGTTTATGGCAGCATGATTCTGTAAGTGAAAAAAAGGGACAAATATTCTCCCACAAATATTAAATTGATTTTTTAGCAGCTTATTATTAGCAAGAATTGCTTTTTTTGTTGTTGTTGTTTTATTTGATTGTTTGTTTGTTTGTTTCATTCTACTTATTAATTATTATTTTTTCCAAACTAACATGAACTTGGAATTTTCCTACAGGTACCATGTTTAAGCAAATAGTTAACACATTTAATTTAATATAGTTGAACAGATTACATAGCAGCTGTAACAAAGCAATTCTTACTGTTCCTGGAGTAAGGAAGGAATGCACACAGTCAGAAAATGCAGTGCTTTGATTGATGAGCTTGTGTTGAAAATAATAGATTTTCATGAAAATTACTTTTCTGCAGTGTGATTCCCTGTCACCATTATTGATCCTCATTATGGAGGAAAAGTGTCAAGAGGTATTTCTGACACTATAATTCTATAGTAAGTCATAACAAATAATTGTTTTTCTGTATGAATATATCTTCCTGAAACACATCCATTCCTTTTCCAGTCTACTGTCTGATTATGAATTACCCCACACACCTGCACACAAGAATAACTGTGAAAAGACTCATCTTTTTTCTTCAGTGTTGGCTATTTGAAGATTGAGAAGGCAGAATGTAGAGTATGCGACTGTCTTTTGGCAGAATATAGAAGTCCAGAATACCCCCATCCAGATAACATTGAACACAGAATAAGGCAGATCACAGAACTGGAAAAAATCTGTGACAGCCATGCTTTTGTTCCTCATTTTTAACCGTAGCGTCCAGTACCAAAGTTCTCTGTACTATCTAATACCTTTATTATAAACAGTAGTACATACATTACATTTAGAGGAAAATTTCCATATGTGTGCCAGATTTTGACTCTTCCTATCTTATTTTAGTTCTCAGAGTTTGAGTCTGAGGTTGTTCCACATGGATGGCCAGCTAAGCTCTACCACACTGCTCTCATTCAACATTCTAAAGGAATAAGGGTGAAAATTCAATGAAAAGAGGCTCGAGGGTTTTTGTAATGACAGGCAGATCACTCACCAATTACTAACACAAAAAAAGTACACTCAATATAGGGAGATACATGCAATTCGTTGCCTACTAATAACAGAGAAGCAGTGAGAAACAAAAGGAAAATTAAAAATTACTTTCCCCAATACCTTCTTCAACCCCCTGTTTCCATGGTTGTGTTTTTAATGCTGACACTTCAGACTTCCTTACATATAACCAGGGAAAATTTCAGTGAGTTGTCAGGGACACTAAAGTCTTCATTAAAAGGAATATTATATTTGTAGTACAAAGGATATTTTAGCATTTTCTTTGCTGTGGGGAGAAAGATGACCAGCTAATTAGCCTGGCAATTTGATTCATTTAATTGCCTATGAACACAGCACCTTATGGTGTTTGAGAGTCTCTAGAATACCTAAAACAGCTAAGATGGATTTTTGGTATTATTTATGAGCAGAAACCAAATACTCCACCACATATCTGTAACACTTAGTATGTTTTTTTGGACTGAAGACTTTGTAATAAGTCTTTGCTGATTTTCTTTTTCTCCATTTGCTACATCTTAATAGATATACAATATCTAACCCCTTTTCATTATCAGATACAGTTACTTTGCAGCTAAAAAGCAATTTCCATTTTCTTTCAGTGACTTCCTTCTGATCTAGACACTCACTGTAAAGGATTACCATATTTGCCTGAAAATACAGAGCATAATAAAAAGATGACATCTGACAATGCATTGAATTTTTAGTTCAGTGTATGAAATGGAAGTCAAAAAGGAAAAAATGTTGCTGTCAAGTTGAAGTACTTAGTGTTGTGTTAAAAGAAATAAAAATAATGCATGTTGATTCTCATTGAACTGTAATTATCCTCAAAATTTATGTTTATTAGAGGTCATTTTCAAAGTAAATATTACAATTTAAAAGGAAAAATTGCCTCACAGTTCTTAAAATATTTGATATTTTTATTTATTTGAGAAACATGTTTTGTCATTTCCAAAGCAAGATATATCTTCATTAAAAATTCACATCTGTTTTGTTATTAACGGAGAAATAAACAACACAAACCTCTCCTCCGCTTTTTTTTTTCTGCTTAAAATATTTAAAGAATTTCATTTGAAAATCCCCATTGCTTTGATCATTATATTTCAGTTTTCATAGATTTGCCATTCATTCTAAAAGCCCCCTTCCTGATACAATCATTAGCATTGGTTTTACCAGTTTTATGTCCTCAGAAGAATGTCTGTGAAGAAGCCAAATTCTATTATCTACACTGGCTGATTATTATGGCTAAAAGTAAGTTCCTGTATTGTGGCTATTAATTTCTTAAAAACTGCCATTAATATAGAATCACAAATGCTGTAGAAATCCCTCTGTTTCATGTGGAATGTTTGTGCCTGTATTTTCCTACTGAGAGAATGGGTCCCTAGGAGTAAAAAACCTGAGTCTTCTTTTTTGTCCTATTTTGATTCCATTACCAAAGCATAAAGAGATAAAATAACAATAATAAGTGCATCATCACTGTAAAGTCTTCAAAAGGAAAAGGCATAGTCAGGCAAAAAAAAAAATTATTACTTGAGAAATGGCAGTGCTGAAATCACACAAATGGCGCAATGGCATGTGAAAATTTCGTTGGAAATGACAGAGATACAAAGATGCATTTCCAGACAGAGAAAAAATAAAAGAGCACAAGCAGCCAAGAATTTAATAAGCTGGAAACATGATGTAAATTTCTAGTTTGCTATCAATGTGGTAAACTACTTCTTTTTTCCCAAAGAGTCTTACGTCATATTTTAAATCTGTTTCCGCATACCTCATCTTTTTCTTGCAACACAACACAATGAAGTTTAGGGTTCCAATTTTTTGTGTTTTGTTTCTTAAGCTTTTGAAAATTAGGGATCATCTCACAAAAATAAATGTAACTAAAAGTTAGGTATGTAGTCTAAATTAATCTGTAGGCATTCTTTTGAAACAAGACACTGTACCTCCATAAAAGAGTTTTATATCATCTGTCTTAAAACACTGAAGTTCTTCTGTTTGAAAAACCTGTTATCTATGAACCACCTTTGTTAAATTAAGATAATGATAACAAAAAGTTCTAGAGTTGGCTCAACATAAATGCTAATTCAAGTTTCTACACCTGGATCGTGTCTGGTCAGCCTCTATGTCATCATTTTTCATTCTGATTAATGTTGGAAGCTGATTAGCCATTACAATATCTACGTCTCCATTCAGGCTAACGACAAATTTTTTGTACTATTTCTTGCATCAAGACATAGAGAAAAGAAGGGGGTGTTCTTTAAAGCACATAACGCAGTGATTATAACATGCTGATGTAAACTTTTCATCCAGAATAAAAGTCAGGAGAGGTATTTTTCAAGAACTGTTCAACCAGATTCACGAAGATATGTTGTTTCTTTCGAATTATAGAAAACACACCAGTTCAGAAGTCAATGTCCTGTAATGAAAGAGTTGAACACTAATATCCAGGAATATCCTTGAAGTATTTAATGATATTACTACATTTGAAGTCATTCCAAAATTCTTAATATACACTTGACTACTTAACAACTTTAACCCAGTGACTGCTTGTTAATCTGCTTGCTGTGAAGTGGTAAAAACAAAGCTCATTTTCTGCAATGCATATGTTTATGTAATTTTACACGTGTATTTAATAAATATTTATTAATGAAGGTAAACAGTTATTCATATCTGTGCATTACTTCAAAAAACTGTCATTATCCAATGACCTCACTTTTATGAAGGGTCCCAGGGCAGGTCTTGCATTTTTATTTGAATACGAGCCTGTTTCAGAGGATAAAAACGTGTTGCTCTGAAAAGCTTCAACTGAAAACTTTGTGACAAATAAATACAGAAATGAATACTGAAATACATAAAACAGAATATTTTCCAGGGAAAAAAGAAAATACTAATTCTGAGGACATCTAGAGAGAATACTCAAAGTAATAAAATACTGACAAATGGAATAAATAAGAATTGTATATTCATACTGTGTTCAGGGGGGTCTGAAAAGAAAAAAAAAAGAGCAAATACATACAAAAGAATAACTAAAAAACTATAAACTGTCTAGCTGCCTTTATTGCAGATGGATGACGTGATTTGGGTTCAAGCTCTGTGTTTACGTTAATAATAAATTAATATATTTTAATAAATATACCTTTTGATATAGAAAGTGCGATTATGCATTTCAACCTATGTACAGATATTCAAATAGTATATCTAATTAATTAGATGTCTGAAATTCATTGTAACTTAATGTTCATTTCCCTGATATTTTTGTTTGAAAATTAATATTCATGTGTATATATTACCTGTTGCATACAGCCTTAATGGAATGTTGTTCTTTGACTAGTTTACTTAAGAAGAATAATTAAAATATTAGATTTTTTCAGAGTAAATATGATAACTAAATGTACCTAATTTATGTAGAGCTTCATTCAGTCCCCACCACAACTGTGTAGCTTAATTAACTTCAAGTGTACATACATGCTCAATTATACATTTATAATTTAATGCATAAAATATTTTTGCGTGCTATTCTCTTATTAAAAGGGAATATGAAAAGCAGCACAGCTTTCATTAGTTTTACATAGAGTCAATATATAAATGTATCTCAGAAGGCATATCAGAACTAGCTGTAACCTAGTAGGGTTAAATATGCCTAACAGTGTATCTAATTAACATTGCTGAAAAGATAATATGAAAGTGTGAGGGAATATCTGAATAGAAAACCTGTATTCATGTCCACCAGTCCTATCAGGAGGAGCTGAGCAGTTGAAATACAAGCATAGCTATTTTAAGATTATCTCACTTTACATATATGTATGTTTTAAGTTAATATCAACAATCCTTCTGCTATAATGTGGACTTAAGCAGTTTTTCCTATATTTTTCTGTTTATTTGTTTTGCAAGATCATAGGCTTCATCAGTTGCTTGATGCCTGATCTCATTCTGTTTGTAGAATTTCAAGACTATTTATTTGCCTTGTGATTGATTGGAATGCAAAGTAATAACAAATGGTATTGCATATGGTAGTTATCAATGAATTATCTAGAAAACTGATACTGTCTACTAAGTCAGGACAAAAACTCTTTTTCAAACCTTAATCACAATAAAAACTATTAAGATAAAGCTAGTACATTTGATTTAAAAGTGAGAAATGAAAAGATAAAAATATTTTTCTGCAGACTTTTATGAGTAGCATATCACACACATTTGGAGGGAGTCCCTCGGTGTCATAACACAAATGCTTGAAAACACAATGTATAAAAAGATTGCAGCCTATTTAAGAAAATCTATGAAAATGTGTTTCTTGATATGTTAATTAATATAATTCTGCCCCTGAAGTTGTTTCAACGATATTAGAAATAACTTAATAATATCACTTATTTGGAGATGGCGTTTAAAAATCCAATATGTATCTTTAAAGAAGTAAAGTACAGGGTTTCTTCTTGGAACAATATCAAATTTAGACATGAAATGACTATACATAGGAAAATTCTTAGTCTTCCAGAGAAAATTGGTAACTTAGTATACTTCTCACTCTCTAAATCCCAGAAGACATAAACATTTCTTGCTCAATTAGGGTTCCTGCCATAGAAAAAAAAAATGACTACTGTAGAATAAATTTGTTAGGTCGTTGTAATAAGTAGTAGTAATATGATTTTGCTGGGAGTCATATGTAATACCTAATTATGTACAGACATTGTTTACTACAAGTTACCAGTTATTTTATTTAAATGCTAAAAGTTTAAAACCTGGAAGAACTCATTTTTTCCCTTTTCTCCGTGGCACATTAAATCATTAAGCTACTGAGGTCTCTCCAAAAATAATGCTTCCTATTTTATTATTTTGGCCCATGACATCAGAGACAGATGTTAGTGGTATGTCAGTAAAGGCTCAACCTTTACTGCTACCTTCTGTTGCAGTTTGATGCTTTGGAAGAGATGGCAGCAGAGGGCAGCCTGACAAAATGGCATCTGACTTAGAATTGAGTATGTAAAAGGTGTGTTATTGAATTCCTCCACTTTCTGAATGTCTGTGGAGACCATGCAGTGGATGTGAGAATAGTTAGGTGGTGGGTGGAGAATTTCAGTAGTGGCAACAGCAACATGAAAGACAAGCCAAGTTCTGGACGGTCAAGCATTGCTGTCACACAACAAACTGAAGAACTGGGATTGTTTAGCCAGAAGAAAGGGAGGCTCAGGGGAGACCTTATTGCTCCCTACAGCTACCTACTGGTCTATTTGTTTACATGACTTCACTAGAGTGTATTTTCATTTGGAGTACCTGAAATATATCCTTTTCCTTAAAGATTTTGTCTTATCTCCCCTATGATATATATTGTTTTGTCAAATAATACACTCAACTGGAGATCTCTTTCCACATTTCCACCCTAATCCATTGTGAAGCTTCTCTATTGTGACAATTTGATCATAGGACCAGGCAGCCAGGAAGGTCAACCTGGGATGCATCAAGCATGGCATTGCTAGTAGTTCGAGGGAGGTGGCTTTCCTGCCCTACACTGCACTCATGTGGCCTCACCTTGAGTACTGTGCATAGTTTTTTGGGTGCCACAGTACAAAAAGGAAATAAAAGTATTTGTGTCCAAAGGAGAGCTACAAAGATGTTGTAGGATCTAGAGTGGAAGATGTAGAGTGGAAGTCCATTGATTTGTTCAGCCTAGAGAGGAGAAGATTGAGGTGAGACCTCATTGTGCCCTATGGCTTCCTCATGATGAGGACAAAGGGACAGAACTGATCTTCTCCCTGGTGACTAGTGGCAGGACACAAGGGAATGGCATGAAGCTGTGACAGGGGATAGTCAGGTTAGATATTAGGAAAAAGTTGCTCACCAAGAGTGGGTTCAGCTACTGAAACAGGCTCCTCAGGGTCATGGAGCCATGCTTGTCAGAGTTCAAGAAATATCTGGAGAACGCTCTCAAACATATGGTCTGATTTATGGACGGTCCTATGTGAAGCCAAGAGTTGAACTCTGTGATTCCTTCTGAATGAAATAGTTAAAGAAAAATATTTTTTTTAAATGAAAGAAAATCATATCAGTAAGCTTCTATATGTAAGGTTGTATTGTCTAGACTTCAGCAAAACATTCAACATGGTATCCTCCAGGAGAAGCTGGCACACATGGCTTGGAAAGATACCCCCTTTGATGGGTAAAAACTGGCTAGATGGCCAGGACTGATGACCATAAATGGAATCACATCCAGCTGGTAAACAGTTAGAGTGGTGCTCCCAAGGGGTCAATACTGTTAGGAACGTTCTAAGTCAAGAATTTCAGGTCAGGCAAAGATCTTAGTTATAGCAGCAATTTTATTCATTACTGAAATAATGGATTCACAAATTTTGTCTCTTTGATTGTATTCACGACAAAATGAGCATATACTTAATGATTTTTGCATGGTAATGTGAGATAGTATTGTTGCACTCAGTGACTGCATTTGTCCTGGTGGAACTGTGCTATCTTCCAAGGAGTTACTAGAAAGTGAATTTGTAACATTAATACATCACTTTCTTATAACTTGAAGAAAGATTTTATTATTGTTTATTTATTTATTTATTTATTACATACAGAACTGTTCTGTGTACTTTATAATTTCTGAAGAAAGCAGTCTGTTGATTTATTCAAGTTATTCTTTGTTTGTCTTCTTAGGATTTATTTATTATTCCTGGAATGAGTAAAGACCAAATACACTGTATTATAACCCTTATATCTTTATAGTTCCTGTTTTTATCTGAAGTGTTACAAACAAATTCAAATATTGCACCATTAAAAATAATCCAGTTTATCGGCTTGAATTATTTGTGTATTGATAGCACACACTCTCATGATTATGTTTACTTGTAAAATATTATAATGCAAAATCAAATAGACAATTAAAGTTCACAAATGTTGGGAAAACGGATTACCAACATGACATTGTAATTTAGTGATAAATATTGAATGTTAACATTGCAATGGCCTTCAGCCAGTGAATTTTTCTGTGCAGATGGTCTCAGCACCTGCAAGCTATTGGAAGGTACTATTTTTGAAATCTATGTTTAGCTCTCATGAGAAGGCCTATTTGTTTGAATGTTAATGCAATGCCCAGAAACTCTGTCTTGTAGCAATTACTTCTACTATGATTAGACTAAGTTTTGTTTATTCGTTTTCAAAAAGTGATTACAGTGGAAACTCTCATTGCTAAAAGAAGAAAATCTCAACAGGCCTTGGATGAATTAAAAAAAATATTGTCTTTGTCATGGTTTTATGAATTTTTGTTATCGGTATTCCACAGCATAACATCATGTAAGCCACTGGGAGTTAAAGAGTTAATACTCCGTTTCTGTGGACTGCTGAATTTTTGAGTACTTGGCTCTCAGAAGGGAATAACTACATGCCCCAGAGAACTTTGGATTACTATGTGTTTCTCCATTTTCCACTCAGAGGGAAAGATAAAACTGTTGTCAAGTCACGACATCACTCTCTTTTCCCTTTCGGATAGACAAGACACAGCAGCAGGTGATCCCTAGCCATCTCACTTTCAGCATTAGTGTAAGGCCTTCAGTTTTGAACACTCTCTCTCACTTTATTTATTAACTTCAGCTCCAATTATATTATATAATATTGTGGTACTTTGCATTCCAATATCTTATTTAGTAAATTAGTTTTCCTCCTCAGATCGTTGCCACTATTGTGTTTTTAGGCCCACATCCCTACCTTCTCCCTTTTCCCTCATCCCCTTTCACAGGACATGAGTCCATGGGTATCCCACCCCATCTTAGTCAAAGAGCTGGGCTGAAATGGCCCACAAACTGTTGACAGTTTCAAATACTCCAGAGATTTGCATATTGTACTTTTGCGAATACCTGTTCAAACTGGGTTTGACATGTATGCTGTGCCTTACTACATCTTTGTACCAGTGCTTTGAACTCACTTCATGCAAATGTAGTTATTATATAACAGAGTTTAAAGTGAAAACAAGTGCCTATTATGTATTCTAAAACAGTTTCATTGTACATTGCAATGTTATTTCTGCATCAGTGATGATATTAAATGACAACTATAGTTTACTAGTAGTTAATGACATTACCACATATTTGAATTCCCATTTCTAAATTTGTGGAGAGTGTATTCACCCATATTTTATATTTCATTATGATGCATATCTCCAATGAGAATGAAGTAAGTATTTCATATAAGATACTTGTATAAAAAATATATTTTGATGTACCCTTTATTTTTGTATGCAGTCAGTAACTGATGATTCTTCTAAAAGCTAGTCATGCTTGCTCCTATTAGCACCATTTTTCTCATTTCCTGTTAGTATTCATTTTATGCTCTATTTGTAAAGAAGAAACATTAGTGAACTGCTTAAAATAAAAATAATTTATTTTACACTAGTTGGAGAAAGGTGATTTTTAAACTTACATTCAAAATGCGGTCATTTAAACATTTAAAACTGCCATTAAAGTGATCATCAAATGCTTTTTTTTTTTTTTTTGGAATTGTGCTTTATGCATTCAGAGAATTCTGCTCTTATAAATTAATACTAAAAGCGTGTCATCAAATTTCAGCACTTTAAACATTATCATAAGCTTTTTCCAGTGTATTTTGAAAATGTATTAAATGAGTTTAATAATAATTATCATTCTCACTTTGAATGATAATGTATTTTATTCATTTATCTTAGATTTGTTATAACTGAGGAATTTTAAGTGGGTAGTTTGCAAGTTTTCTAGTTATATTATGATTTTCATTCCTTGAACAAAGTTTGCAACCCTGCATTTTATTTTATTTTATTTTATTTTATTTTATTTTATTTTATTTTATTTTATTTCATTTCATTTCATTTCATTTCATTTTTATGAAATAATTAACAGGATTACATTACAATCAAGAATGGAATTTATCGTCTAGAGATTAACTGAAACAAGCAAACAAACAAGCAAAAATCTGTACCACCCAAAATAAGAAAAAAGAACAGAAAAATAAAAAAAAGTTAAATTAATCAGTAATTAAGTGATTGGTCAATTCACTGACAAAATGTTCACAGTTAAGTAGATTTCATCATGTGAGATGAACAATGTGAGAAAATGTATTTATGAACAGAATACTGAAAACAATCACTGAAAAGTGGGAAAATTATCATTTCATATGAAAAGATGACAGTACTCATGAATCCAGTGCTACTAAAGGTGTTATTGTCAAGTTTAAAATGCAAGGAAATTAATACTGAATCACAGTGGCATAGTTTCTTAAAACATAATTAGATGACAAATTAGCTAACTATTCAGGATTTATATAAAAGTGCTCAAGTACAAAGGGCAAAAATGTGAATATCACACCTGAAATGTTCTGCTAATATATGTTAGACCCAAAGGCTGAGTATATCAGCAATTTCCTAAATAATATGTGAACTTAATATTCATCTTTAGTCTATTAATCCATTCTTTTGCAGAACTTTAATTTAATTTAATATATATTATATTATATTATATTATATTATATTATATTATATTATTTATTTTTATTTTTATTTTTTCCTGTACTTTGGCTGCTATTAACTTTTTGGAGGCTAATGCTTGCATGTTGGAAGTGCTGAACAAATCAATTTAGCATATGAAAAGAATGTTTAAGTTTTGTATCTTTTCTCATTTCTTCTCTTTTTTAATTTGTGCTGATTTTTATTATTATTATTTTTCATTTTTTCCTGGTTCAACAGCCAGAGACTGACAGGAAGACTTAAATCTTGTTATCTGTCTAAATCCAAACACAACACTTACAGACTTCTTCACAGTTCCCATTTTTAGCCCCTTAGTTATCAGTGTTCAGATCATGTCTAATCTGAAACATCTACAAGGCAGATTTTTTCCAGTTAAAATCAAATTGCAATTGATTGTAACTGCTTCTGAGTTTGGATCAACAACACTTTATTGCAGTCAATAGTACTACGGTGATGTTCTCTGGTGGAAGATGATTAGCGTTATTTCTTTCATCATCAGTCTCTAAATTTCAGCTTCATTCATCTGATGACTGAGCTCAATGTTCATTGTGCTATAATAAATGGCTTGGAAAGCACGAACACAGTGAACATAAAAGCTAATTTAAGAAGCAGAATTAAAACAAATCTATATATTTTGAAGTCTAATCAGAAAAAAATGCATTTAGAAACAATTATTTTTGTATTGTTAAATTGCAAACAAATTAGGTCATTCAAGTTTTTCATCATAATTGACAGAGGTTTATTTAATTACAACTGTTTGGATTTTTCATTCATTTAAATTTTCCCACTTATTTCAATCTTCTTGTTAATAGCCTTCAAAAAAAGTTATGGAGATCTCTTATTTCTGACATCATAACTTCATAATATATGTTGTATCTCCTTGAAGTGTAAAAATAGACGTTAAAATAAAGAATACAGGAGCATATAAATTGTACATACTTTTTTTTTTTTTCTTTTTGTAGTTAACATGAAAATATTAAATATATATATATATTCTCAGGTATTTATATTATGATGAACAAAATACTGAGGGGTGGCAATACTCTCCAGTTTCATCAGTGTCACACTGACAGGAATGTAACTAGTAACTGAAGGTACTGACTGACAATTTTTTGAAAAGTCTTAACGTATGGCATTTAAAGAAACTGTAAATAGCCAACTGTTCTCATTTTTTAATCCCCTTGAGTATGCTTTTATGATTATGCACAAGTCTTCCATTTTGTATTTTTGCTTCTCTACGTGGAATCAATACAAGGCTAGGTTCTATACAGCAGAAAAACTCGACACAAATAGACACTGACAGTCTGTCTGTTCTCCCATTAAGGTAAACATGAATGCTATTTGTTTATAAGGGTATAAGACACTTCTAATACATATATTAGAAGACCTTCATCTTTGAAAGCTCAAAAAGTTTTGAGTACTCCAGAATTTTAATAATTGTTAAAAATGTCTAGGAATTTCCTGAATGAATATAGAATATTGTTTCAGACTGGTACAATTCTGGTACAAATAAGAAAGTAACAATGGAGTTAACATTAGAGACTGTGTGACAAGGAAGAATAAGAAAGAAAACAGGAAGGTCGAATGATACAACTTTTCATTACTTCACTCTTTCTCTGTCAAAGTCAGAAAAATCATCCATTTTTGAAGTCGAAATGTTCAGTTTTTAGAAGTCCATTGCAGAAAGACACTCATCAAAACTGATAAATGTCTTCATAATTCAATACATCATTCCGAGGAAATCTTTAATTGGTTTGTTGTTTTGTTTTGTTTCAGAAATCATGGCATTCTTAATGGCATTCTTAATAGCATGCTTCAGTTTGTGATGATTTTCCCTCATCCTATCACCACACACTGCTGAGAAGAGTCTGGCCTTGTCCCTTTGACTCCCACACCTCATATATTTATAGACATGGTTCAGATCCCCTCTGAGTCTTCTTTTTTCAAGGCTGAACAGACCCAGATCTCTCAGTCTTTCCTCATAAGAGAGGTGTTCCACGCCCTGCATCATCCCTGTGGCCCTCCATTGGGTTCTTTTCAGGACTTCCCTGTCTTTTTTGTACCAAGGAGCCCAGAGCTGGACACAGTACTCCAGGTGAGGCCTCACCAGGGCAGAGTAGAACGGGAGAATCACCTCCATTGACCCGCAGGCCGTGTTCCTATTGCACCCCAGGATGCCATTGGCCTTCTTGTCCATCATTGCACACTGATGACTCATGGCCAACCTGTCATCTACCAGGACCCCCAGGTCCCTCTCCTCAGAGCTCCTATCCAGCATCTCATCCCCAACCTGTACCAGCGCATGTTATCTTTATATGCTTATATTTTTTGTTGCATTTAGTTTTGGTACAATCTATTTGGTATTAAAATGGTAAGTACTGTAAATTTGTCTGCTGAGTTTGATGATGCTGCAGGTAAATTGCTCTCGTTACTTTAACTTCCATATATGGCACCATATATTTCTGCATTTATAGAACAAATATACTCACTGTTTAACTGAAAGTTACAAATAATCTGAAGATGATTTTAATAAGAAGGAGAACAAAGTCAGATATTCAGAGATTTATATTTTCATTCCAGGCTTTGACATGCAGTTTTGTATGCAGTTGCTTTAATAAGAAGTTTTTATTTCCTGGCTTATCAATGTGATGCTGATGCAATTAAAGGTTTTAGTAATTTCAAGATACATGTTAATATGTCTAATTGTAGGGATGCGTCTTCCATCAGAGAAGTAGAATGAATTATGAAAACAGTAACAAACAAACAAAACAAACAGACAATAAAAATATATATAAATAGATATTCACACTAGGACATTTCTTGTGTTTTCATACTGGTACACTGGAAGGAAAAAATATATTCAAATTTAGAAAACTTCACTGTGGAGTGAAGCAAATTCAAATCAGAAACCAATGACTTTTTTTCCACCTGTCATTTCATAGGACTCTTCATCTTGTGTTGTCTTAAAATAAATGTTTAATAAATTTCTAACTACATGCCACATCTGAAGTTGATACTTATTCAGATTAGTCTTTTTATTTATATTTTTAATGGAGGAGGCATATATATTTCCTTTTGATCGCTGTTGTAGAATCACTGTTGTTTTCCATTGTTTTTTTCCATCTAAAACTCCTAAAAGATATATAAAAATTTAAATGACTATTTTCAAAATAATTTAATTAAATGCAGAGCTAATTTGAAACTGATTTGCAGCCAGCTGAATGCAAATGTAAATTTGTGACAAATATTTACTAGTGAATTCCATAAGCAGAGGATTTTTCCAGTGAAATCAGAGAATGGAAGTCCGATTTTCCAGCACATTCATGAAAATAGGAAATACAGACAGTCAAAACTTATCAGTATTTTAAAATTTTAATGAAATCAATCAAATTCTGTTACAAACTGATTCCATCAAAGTGAAAGGGAAGATGAACTTCTTTGCATATAAATTTGCCACGTGTCACTTCTCAAATGTATAAGTAGGACTATTATAGAACCCTACAATGGCTATGAACTCTAAATTATTTCTTAATTTCTTAATTTTCTCTCTAGATGTAAATCAATTACAGATCTCAGTTCCCACAGGTTACCACAGAAGAATCTATTCTAACAAGGGGAAATGATTTTAAATTAAGATGGGAAATTTAGATTAAATATTAAGAGGATGTTTTTCACTCAGAGGTTGGTGACACCCTGGAACAAGCTGAGGATGCCACTTCCCTGGAGGCATTCAAGGCAAGGATGGATGTGGCTCTGGGCAGCCTGGTCTAGTGGTTGGTGACCCTGTCCATGGCAAGGGGTTGAAACTCAATGATCTTTGAGGTCCTTTTCAACCCAGGATATTCTATGATTCTTTTATATGAATCATTGATTCACACAGAATAGTACAGAGAGTTGTAGAGAAGGAGCTAAAACATAAAATAGGCAGAATATTTCAGTAAGGATATGCTTTAATTCCATAACAAAACTAAAATTTGTATCTATTTATTAGGAGTTTATTTTATTTTATTTTATTTTGTAATATTATTCATCACCAATATATATTATAATTTTAAACTGATACTTGTATACGGTAGGAAGACATGCCAGGATAAAAATAAATGAATACACTTCTCCAAGGCCCTGAACATCTTGAAACAAAATAAATCCATAATCCAATTTCAACTTCTTTAAGGAGGAAAAGAAAAAAAAAAAGGGAGAAAGGAGAGGGAAGAAGCAAGTATGCAGCAGTGGAAGTTTCTCAGAGAGAAATATTACATCTTAGGTATAAATCAGGCCTGTTTAATGTAATTTAGGCATAAAAACATTACCACTGCTTAGGTAAACAACAGGCACAGTTAGACTGAGATTTCTTCCTTAGACAGTAAATAGGTAATATATCTTGTGACAAGAATTTATTCCTCCTCCTTCATCATCCACACTACAGAAATGTGCAAGAGTCTTCATGTATGGATTGAAGGTAGTACCTGCATGAAGTCACAGAAGTTGTATCAGGCGATTAAAAAATTCATTCAAGGCTTTAGTATGTCTTGCCTCCTGCTGAAAGTCCAGTCACATCTATGCTAACTGCTGTGTAGACACAAATACCTGGATTTCCTTCAAGTAACTCATATTATATGTTTAGCAATTTGAGTTTGAAAAAATAAAATGTATTTAGACAAAAGTGGAATATTTGTAATTTTATTTCTTAGGAGAAACTGAACACAAAGTAGGGAATGTGCCTATTAAGTCACTTATTCTGAAAACTGAGAAGAAAATTGCTTAGTAATACTATGAAGTAGTCCATTACCTAAGAAATAACAAACTAATTTGAAGATTTTTATGGATTAAATGTAAAAATTGTATCTTTTTCTCTTGATTAGGGAAAGGTCAGTAAGAACATATGTTGCTCTTTCAAACACAGAAAAAGAAAGCCATTTGTCTAATAAATTTCCGGATGATGCTGATCCTGAGACAAAGCGTGCAAACAATAAAACTAGATGAGATGTTAGTTCAGATGTCTCAATAACAGTCTTTAATTCCTATTCCAATAAGGTGCTTCTTTCTTTACAATTTGTAACTGAAGCATTCTTGGATGTTTTTCCACAAAGTATAATTAATATACTCAAGTATGAAAGAGAGTATCAATCATTCTTTTGAATATCAGAAATTCATCATTACTGAAAACCCAACTGCTGCATAATCTCATACTTAAGCACCTTAAAAAATTTGCAGCAGCTGAAAAGGAAAGCATTTTCCCTTTAGAGATGTTTGAAACTTAATTGTATGACGGTCTAGGTAATTTGATATACACTGGCCCTGTTTGGAGGAGACATCTGAGTGAGTTGATTTCCAGATACATGGTTCTATTTTGATTAATCAGAACTAGACAACAAGTTACCATGTTGTAGAGATATATGTCTCAGTAAGTATTGACCTAAGCCTTTTAAAGTAACGTAAGATTTGAAATGGCTTGGAGATGTGTTCTGATCTCTTGTTAAATCCCCACGTAATAAACAATCCAGGGGTCATTCTCTTGTCTTTTAAGTACCACAGTTTGAAGTTAGGATATTCTCATATAGAGTATCTGTCTAGATACTGATGTTAATTACTTTGAGTCCGGAATATCTTTTGCTGTAAGGACTTCTACCTCACAAATCCTGTGAAGACTGTCTATTTCAGAGCATTAAATTATTGGCTATACATACTTATAAGTGCATCTGAACTTAACTAAATACCTCCACATTCTTTACCACTTAATTTCGTAGACTATCACCATAAATCAGAACAGTTTTTCACATGAGAGCTGAAAAGAGCAGAAGTATTTAATAATTCACATTTCCATGTATTGAAAAACAAACAAACAAACACAAAAACGTAAGAAACTTAGGATATTGATACAGAAATATATGAAAAGTTAAATTGCCAGAAGTTCAGAGAAATACAAATAAGGTCTATCTATCTCTCTATTAACAATTAAAAATGTATGTATAAGTGAGATCCTTTTCAAGTAATTAGTGTTAGTCATAAATATTTAACAGTTGAACTTATGAAATATGCCCTAAATAATGTCTAAATGTTAACAGGAATGCATTATACTTGACAGAACAATGAAGCTCATAAATATTTCAAAACTGTGTTTGACAGGTAGAAGCTGGGAGGACAGGTCCTGCTCTTTGTTTTAATGCAACACTGTAGCCTTCAGGTCTGTGCCTTTTGAACTTAATAGGAACAAAAATCTTTCTATCTAATGCCAAAATCAGAGCTGTCAGAATCTTCTGATTCCCTTTGGAGTTTGTTATCTGGTAAGTACAAGTTGCTGCATCAAAATCACAAGGCAAAGATTTCAAAGCGCATAAACTGTGGCTTAATCCACCCTTGTGCTAAGTCTCTTCTACATGTTGCTTATCTTTATCAGGAATAAAGTTCATAGGAAGTTCACAGGATGTTATCTTCCTACTCCCGTCAACGAAGAATTAATTGATTGTCCTCAGGAGGTGATCAGCATCTGTTGCAACAATGTCTTAAATAATTACATTTTTTTACAAAAAAGTAAAAACATTCATTCTAATACAGTAGAAAATACTTGTTAACATTAAAGTTGTAGTACAAACAACTCCTGATGTAGGAAAAAATATTTGGAGCAAAAAGCATAGGCAATTGCTTACAGATACTTTTTACACTTAATATTACAATTTAAGTTAACTGTGTGTATTTTGTTTGCTTGCTTGCTTGTTTTGTTAGTTAGTCTGTTTTATTCATTCATTTCTTGTGGCTGGGCTTGATGATCTTGAAGGTCTTTTCCAACCTGAGAAATTCTATGATTATATGATTAATGATCACAAAATCACAGAATCACAGAATTGTACGGGTTGGAAGGAATCTCCAGAGATCATCGAGTCCAGTCCCCCTGCCAAAGCAGGCTCTCTGGACCAGGTTGCACAGGTAGGCGTCCAGGCAGTTCTTGAGGCTCCAGAGATGGAGACTCCACAACCTCTCTGGATAGCCTGTTCCAGTGCTTGGTCACCTTCACTGTGAAGTTCTTATGCACATTTGTACTGAACTTCCAATGCCTCACTTTGTGGCCATGATTCTATTAGTTTGTTTGTTTTGAGCATGTAACTTATTCTTGCTACCCCTCTACATGAAAACTTTTCATATTGGTTGTGAGGGAAAATGACCTCTTTAAAACTGGAGGCGTGAGTGATTCAAAATTACTTCTGAAGACGTTCAGCTCTATAGAAAACTTCCTGACAAGTTCACTCTTCTAATCAATTCCATTCAGGACTTCTCCTTTCCTAATATATGCCGTGATCCCATGCGATACCATATTCACTTACTCTAAGATTTCTAGGTAAGATATCCCCAGGGTAATATTTTTGCTCCTTGAATTGCCAGTCAGCTTCAACACTTGGGAAGACAAAGATGCCCAACAGTGATTTTAACCATTAGCCATAAATGTAGAATTCCAAGTTCTTTACAAGCAGGTGTCCTATTGTTTTTCTACTTGTTAAGTATTTTATTATTCAATCTTTTGAGAGACAAATACAGTGAAAAACTGTATCCTCTTCCATGCTTATCTCTTAGATGGCAGAAGTTACTGTATATTTACTCCTACCCTAGTTAGTATCTTCAATGCAAATTGAAACGCTTATGTAGCATTTTTATTAATACCATTGTATTTAAACTCTGAATTACTTCTATGTTTAATGCATCCTTCCCTCAAGCACAGATTCTTAAATGCAGGATGCAGTTTATCTAGAACTGCTTTTTCTAACTGATGAGCTGTTGACTGCTGTGATTCATCTTTGCTTTGTTTTATTTAGCCATACTACTTCCATTCAGACTATTAGAAACTCTTTGGAGACTCATCCCTGCGGTTACAGGGGGAGGAATGTTCCTTTAAACTATAGCTTTTAATTTCTGATGAATTACATATTTGAAAAGCCTGTGCACTTCACAAAATAAAGAATTCATCAAAGGCAGCCAAAATACATTTCTATTTGTCCTTTAGAAAAATGTAGATTATGACAGATTGCAAGAAATTCAACACTGTACAGAATGAAAAACCAAACTAATCTTAGGTTTATCAATTGTTAAATAAATGGAAAGATTTTTATGTTCATACATGAGTAAGAACTCTGCCTAGCTGTTGACAATGCAACTTTATGCCTTTGTATAAAAAAGTACAATAACTGTATATGAATAAGATCATTTATTCCTGAATGTGTTTTTATTAATATAAAAATGAAATAATACCAATATAACCAGTAATTTCTGAGTGCTTAAGATTGATTATTTTATCAAAGACTCTAATATACACTGCGCTTTCAAGGTACTGTTAATGTTACTATGGAAATAAAACTTTGAAATTTTTTTTCTTTTAAGGCTTCAAAATCTTTAACTTAAGGCTCTTTTCTGTCTATATTCATAAATTATTTTTTCTCTATATATTATGATGTACTTTCTTTTTTGACTCCTCATGCTTCTATAAAACTTAATCAAGTTATTCCTGTTAGCTCAGAAATCAACATTGTAAAAGCAGGATGCATTACAGAGTTTACTATTTTCAGTGTTCATTTTGGTACTTATTTCTTTTGCTACTTTTGCTGCAGTTTTTGAGATTACATGCTGACACTGCATCAGTGTCCCTTCCAGTTTCTTTTAGCTATCAGCATTTTAAAATAAAATATTGAAAAAGCAATGCTTTGCATGGCAGAAGATCTTATCTGCTGAAAATAAAAGTTGGGTTCCATTTCACTCCATTATGTTAAGTCATTCAGACAGCATACCACTCTCTGTGTAGGAGGGTAATTGCTATCAGTGAATAGACATTTTCTCCAGTTTTCAGAGATTCTCCATGTCATATTACAATAATTATTATTCTAAAGAAATATGTATTATATAGTTACATACATTATTCATATAATTATTTGTCTGCTTTATATATATTATTGTAAGTGAATATATAATATGCATAGTATTTACATTATGAATATTTATTTATATATTTTAAAATATTTACAATATTACAATATTACAACATTTATTTCTTACAATGGTACATTAACATAGATATAAAAGTAAATAAATGACAACACTAAGCTGTTGTAGATAGTTCATCTTTGATTTGTGGTTATAGCATAGACTTCATTTTGTTAATGTTTCAAAGTAGGTGAAATTCCAGAACTGGATTTAAAAATGTCAGATTTCTTTATACTTAAATCCGAAAGAAAATTGAGACAATATACTCACTTTAGATATAATTGTGTCCATGTCTATATGCACTACAAGAGCTTACACAATTTAAGTGCATTAAGACTTCTATTCTTGATTTTTATGCCCCTTGAGAGAGAGGGATTAGAGAATACTCTAATTAATGTCACCTAGATATTCAATAATGCAAGTAAAACAAGAATGCAGTCGTAGGATTTATCTGTTGTCAACACATAGATTTGTTCTTAATGACAATATAGATCTTATGTGGACTCCAAGGTTCTTTAAAGAAGTTAGAGGTTCTCCACTGACCCAAAGGGGAGTACAGTTTGATGAGCTTTCTAAGGCAGACAGTTAGATGGGGTAAATGAATGTAGTCCTAAACAGCTAAATCTATGTATCTATCTACAGAATTTTTTTTAATGAACACTATGTATTTGTCCAAGCTCTTGGTTATGTGTACTTTTAAAACCTCTTCTGAGAACTGATAGACTCAAGAGGTTTTGGACATATGATAAGTAGGAGGAAATATTATTAATTAAGAAGAAAATAAGAATCTGTGATCAGATATTACTTGTATTGTTACACTCCATTTGAAGTGTACAGGCTAACAAGATGTGCAGGCCTGAAGGTTAACAAGACCCACAGCAAACAAATAAAACTTGCTGGAAGAAGATATTAGAAAGTATAAAAAGGTTTCATTCTAATAAATAACCTACCTTGAGCCAAATATCATAATGAACCCAATTCTGGATTTATCTGTTCCAATCTTCCTGCTCAAGCAGGGCCACCTAGAGCAGGTTGCTCAAGACCATGTCCAGGGGACCTTTGAAGATTTACGAAGAGGGAGACTCTACAAACTCTTTGGGCAATCTGTTCCAGTGCTCTGTCACCTGCAGAGCACAGAAATTTTTCCTGATTTTAAATACATCTTCTTGTGTTCCAGTTTGTACCCATTACCTCCTGTTATATCATAGGTACCACTGAAAAGTCTATCTTGCTCCTCTTTGCGTTCTCTTTTCTACTTTTTAGCAGGTATAGTTTGTTCTCTTTCTGAAATAGTATGAAAATCTGACATCAGTTTTTTTTTTTTCAAAAAAATCCCCAAAATTTAGATAACTATAACATACTGAATTATAGTATTTTTATGTCAAAATCCCATTTGCTTTCACTCTTATTTCATGTTTAGTGATTGATTTCTTAAAGCTATCAAATGCTGTATCCTTCATGTCATTAATAGAAATAGATGACTATAAGGTACATAACAGGTTATTGAATTTCATCCTCTGCTATTTGAATTAGTAATATGATTTAATCTTTTTATGTAATGATTATACTAGTAAAAGTTTCTTGTCTTCAGTTATCCCTCTGGAATGATACCACAAAGATTCACTGATAAGTAGATTTTCTATTTTTTACAGTTTCTATTTTCCTGTCAAAACTTACTCCCATCAATCTTCATTTTACTCATCTAATGCAGCTAGATTCTTAGACATTCTCTCAAGCACCAGACTCTTTAACCCTCTAATCAGCTTAACTGTTTACATTATTTCTCCTCAAATTCATCTGTCTTGAAAAAAGTTAAGGTGGCCTCATATGAAGTCATATCATTTTCTTTCTACATTTAGACATAAATTTATTGGACAAGAGTACATACACATAATACAACACAATAGAACAACATGGGAGGATTAACTTTTTAATGAAGCTTTGGCTAGTTCATGATTGTATTCCGTTTCATTACTACTGAATATATACATACATACAGGTGGAACTTCCTGTGTTTTAGTTTGCATCTGTCACTGAACACTGTTGAGTTTGGTTCCATTCTTTTGATGCACTCCCTTCAGATATATATACACACTGATCATGTCACCTGAGCCTTCTCTTCTCTAGGCCCAGCATCCTCAGCTTTTCCTCATAGGACAGATGTTCCAGTTCCTTCATCATTTTAATAACCTTTTGCTGGACATGTTCCAAGAGCTCCATGTTTCTCTTCTACTCAGGAGCACAAAGCTGGGCATACTACCCCAGGTAAAGTCTCAGCAGGGCTGAGTAGAGAAGAAATATCACCTCCTTCAACCTGCTGGCAACACTCTTCCTAATGCAAAGGGCATGTTGCTTGCTCATAGTCATCTTGATCACCAGGACTCCTAGGACCTTCTCCACGGAGCTGTTTCCAGCAGACCATCCCCCAGCTTTTACTCATACATAGGGTTATTCCTTCCTAGGTGCTGGATCCCACACTTGCCTTTATTACATTTCAAGACTTTCCTCTCTACCAATTTCTCCATCCCACAGAGATCCTTCTGAATGGCATCACAGCACTCTGAGGTATCAGTCACTCCTCACTGTTTTCTATCATCTGTAAACTTGCAGAGGAGACACTCTTATCTAGGTCACTGATGAATAAACTAAACAGTACTGGACCTAGTGTTGAACCCTGGAGGACACTGCCAGCTACAGGATTAAACTAGACCCTGCCACAGATCACAGCTCTCTGAGCTCTTCCAAACAGCCAGTTCTCTATCTACTTCAGTGTCCACTTGCAGCACTGTATTATGTGAGTTTGCCTGTAATGCTGGGAGACAGTGTCAAAAGCCTTGCTGAAGTCTCAGTATCTAATATTCACTGCTTTCCCATCAGCTATCCAGATAGTTGGTTAAGCATTATTTCCTTTCATGAATCCATGCAGACATCAAATTGGCTAAATATTGAGGCATTAATTTAAAAATACTGAGATACTGCCTGGTGATTTGCAGTCCAGATTATAAATGAACTAACAAAATTAATATATACTTTAACCACTGATGCTACACTTATGCTTGCTGCTGTGCTTTAATGGATTTCAGAGTTTGGTTTTTTTTCTGGTTTATTTGTTCATCTGTCTTCATGAGAACTTCAGGCTTATAAAGCTGAAAATTCAGAGAAAAGATTAATCATTAAAAATCACACACAAAATATAATTTGAAAATAAACAGAAATATACCAAGAAGTCCTAGGGCAATGAAGAAATGTCTAATACAACGTTTTGTAAATGGTAACTGCAATCACTGAATCAAGACATGTTAGCAAAGTTCTGACATTTTATGCATATGCAGTTATATTTTACAGGATTTCTTGTATCAGTGCAAAACAGAATAACAAAAGTTGCCATTTAATTGTGATCAGAGGTAGCAATCTTTTTTTTTTTTTAATTTTCAAAGATTTTCACAGAGTGTTTATTCTAAAAGTTGTGATTTGTCTCAATTTTTTTAAATGCTCAGAGAATTTGCATTAATCAAAGAAAAATTTAGAAGTTATAGAAATGACATTTTGAGTTATTTTTTCAGTATGGTAAACTATGATGAGAATTATACTAGAATTTAAAATGAATTAAAAAACTGATAACATTTTAAAAAATTATAAGAAATTAGTTTGTAACTACTTATATGCATAACAATGAATATAATCATTAAAGCAATCTCTATATTTATTTTATTTTATTTTTGAGTTTGATCTGTATTGTTAAAGTGTATTATGCAATGAATCCATTCAGGAATGCTAAAAGAAGTACACAATCTTCAGAAACAATAGTATTTCAAATGGAAGTTTTAGGTACCATAACATAGATCATAAGGCTGATTTTGAATCAACAGAAAAGTATCCAAGTGTTCATAAACCTCATGAGGTAAAAGAAAACGTTTGTGAGCTCTGATGGAAACTTCCTGGTTGATTTTGAAAATCCATGTAAATAAAATTATCTGTTTCAGTAGTCTAACTTTAATTAATCAACTGGAAGTGAAATAATCTTTTCCAAATCCTTGTGAATAATCAGATACGTCCAGTACTTTCTTTAGATAATTAACTATGTTCATTTCCATTACAGTCTTGTGCTTTACACAGTAGAAATAAAAGCAAGTTGGTTGAAATTGTCAATTTATTGGAATTTGTGATGAACGTTGCAATGATTTTATTAATTTCAGGCTTTTATCTGAGGGTTTTATTTTTCCACAAAATCCAGATATTGGATTAGATTGTTACCTTTAAAATCCTTTTATAAAGTTATCATTTTTATTTTCCTCTTTTTTTTTTTTTTTCCACTGGATTGTAACTCACATTTTCATTTTTCTATTTTAAGCATACATTTAAGACATTTTTAAATGTACAGGCTATGAGACAAAGAAAATTTGTTTGTAATAATGAAAAAGTTTGATAAAAAAATTGTGATTGCTATGACTACACGAGTGCTTTCTAGAAGATACTTTCTTGGAAATTGATGAAGTCTATACAGACAACTTCTATTATTATTGAAATTTTAACTCCTTTACAAATTAATTCATCCATTCACTAGTTATATTTTTTATTACATTTCACATACCTCAGGATTTTGAATGCTTTTGGTAAGGAACAAATGAAAGCAGAGGTAATGAAACAGAGAAGCAATAAAATGGGGAAATTCTTTAGAAAGATGGCTTTCTATTCCTTAGACAATGCTAGGGATTAACTGATTAACTTATTATAGTAACACCTATTTCCATTTTAATTGTCCTGAGGAATGGCTACATACTAAGAACGCTAGCTGTGAAACAATTGGGCATGGAGTGATGTTTTCAGGACTTTTTCCTCCTGACATCATTGGGGGAAACAAAAAAAAAAAACAAAAAACAAGCAAAAAAACAAAAACAGAAACAACAACAAAAAAAAATAAACCAAAACAAAACAAATAAAATAAAATAAAATAAAATAACGAGTTCTATAAGGATTTTTCTTCTTTCTGGTGACAAAGAAATGACAAAAAAATTAAAGATTCTGAAAAGTTGCCTTATATTCTCTGTATTAATTTTCCCTAGACTGCAAGATAAGTCATGTTTTTCCTCAGGTCTTTTGAGTTGAAATTCTTGTTTGGCACCTGGTGGTAGGCAAATGTCCATGAGAACTCCAGAGCCCATTATAATTAGACAGTATCAATAGTGTCATGCCTTGCCTGTAGGTAGAGTGCAGTGATCAAAATTTGAAAATCTCCTTGTTTATTTTAAGGTGAAATGACTCCCAAGGTCTGCACATAAGAGGAAAAAAGCCTCAACTTTAAAAAGATTTGTCCTATATGCTTTGTTTCTCCCACAGTAACATCTACCTAATTTGTAGGAAGGGATGGTCCCCCCAAGCTCTATTTGCAGTTGCAGATGGCCAGTCACGTCTTGGTTAGGACACTGGAAACCAACCAAACAGAAGGAAGTTGCACCAGTCCCTCTACCATGGCTTGATTTCTTCTTGGACATTGATCTGGACTCTTACAGGAATGACTGAGACATTAGCCAAACTAAGGGAAAAGACATTTCGTTCTTCCCTGTGTCTTAATTGTCTCTCTAACATTAACTGGGATCACATTAACAGCAACTTGGGGTTCTTCCCATATAGATAACTCTTATAAACAGTTAAGAGTTTTATTTTCATAAAATGCTAATAAATATAAAGGAAATGGTTAAAGAGCCTTTGACCTATTCTTCTGGTTTAGATGACAGTGAGAGACAAAAGTAAAACTCTTTCTGCCAAATCCTAACTAAGTTAATCAAAATGTCACTGCCATTTGAATTTAAAGAAGTGACTATCAACCTTCAAATTATCTAGGATAATATGAAAGCAGTGAGGAATACATAAATATTCTTATCTGTAAATATGTGGTTTGTTTTTCACATAGGTAAATTTTTCAGTATTGCAGGGAAAAAAGTTAAAGTGGTGACTTTCAACAATAAATTTTGTGAATTATTGAAGATGTTCATGATGAAGGTGATTGGAATGTTTTGTAAAGGCTGAGGAAATCTACACGTAGTCAAATTAAGAAATACACAGATTCGAGAAGAAGCGCAACACCTCAAATGTCAAATGAATCTATTATGTTTGTCTTAACAACATCTGTGTATTTATTCCATAAATACATATATGTATTCATGAATTTATATAAGACATATTTCTAGAAAAATATAATATATTTCCAGCTTATCTTAAATGAAAAGGAATCTTGATAAAATAAGTAGTATTTCTGAAAGGTTTTTGATAGTGACATTTGTGATTTGCAAAAAAATAAAAGGAATGTTGCAATAATATCTTGCAGTATTGGCAATAGAGATTAAAATTAGTTTAGAGGTAAACCTACCTATAATCAGAAAAGGAGAATGATTTTGTAATTCCTATAACAGAAATCTAAGAACAAATTGTAAACATATGTTTGCAAATTGTCAACAGTTTATGGGCCAGTTTGGCCTGGTTCTGTGACTAACAGGGAGGGAGGCTCACAGACCCGTGCCCCAGGAAAGGGGAAGGGGGAAAAGGGAAAGGGTATGGAGATGGGCCTAAAAACAAACAGTGGCAACAATCTGAGAAGGAAAACTAATTTACTAAATAAGATATTGGAATGCAAAATAACAATTTGTTTTCACCTAATGGTCTCCTCCACCAGGAGGAGCCCCCTATGTTGGATGATGCAAGCATGAGGAGGGGGGACGGTGTGCAAACGAGTTCTTGGTAATATAATGAATATGCATACAAATTCTGGGAAATCTGTTGAGTATGTATGAATTTGGCTTCTATATGTAAAGGACTTTTCCTTGTTGGTGTGCAAGTTAGTTGGAGTGATCCCCCTTGTACCCAGTGCATGTGCATCGCTGAATAAATAACTACCTGCTTTACAACCTAACTCTGGGCTATAGAGTTTGTTTCCGCATGTCAAAATACATTTTGCTTGTTTTACTACCAGGTTGCAAACCTAGCATTCCATACCATGCTGTCTGGAATTTTAACAATACAGATATGACTGACACATTCAGAATTGTCATACAATGTTGATGCTCTTGTGAAGTGAATGTATTCCATAGATAGACGCCGATCTTTTTTAATGTAATTGGTGTAATTTTGTTGCCACTTCCCATCTGTCTCAGTTTATTGACACACTGTATTGTGTCTGTGCTATCCATTTTAAAGATAATATTCATAATATCTACTGTCAAATTCTTAGAGTCCATGTATGGCCTTAGAAAGAGTACTGTAAGATTAAAGCAACATTGGTTGTAATATTACCAATTCAATCAGACAGTAATTCATAGAAGTATTATTCAGTCAAATATTCTAATTATTATTTGCTACTATCCTCCTACAAAGCTGTGATATCTTCTGAAGTGCTGGAAATTGGTTAATTGTTGAAGATGAAATCTTGATGCAAAATCTGAGAGTGATCAGGTGTTTAACAATTATAGAATAGAAGTGATCACATGAGTAGCTGACTTTCATCTTTTCTGAGAGAACTGTTTCCAAGTCTTAGGCTGTCATTTCACCAGAATTCCACATTCATTTATTTTCAAGGTAAAACTGTACATTTTATGAAGAGCAAGATGTAAGTCTATGTGTAACAGCACCATCTGGTGACCCTATCACATAAGTACTATAGATGGATACCTACAGATTAAAATAAGTACATAAATAAATAAAATTATCCCAGTTATCTACAGTCACAGACTAGTCAAATTATTTGAGCTGAAAGAGACATTTAAAGGCTATCTATTCCAACTACTCAGCATAGACAGGAACATCCAGATCAGACTGTTCAGAGCACCATTCAACCTGACTTTGAGCATCTTCAAGAATTCTCTCTGTGTAGCCTGTTCCAAAGCCTCACCACCCTTAATGTTATTTATTTATTTATTTATTTTGTCAATATATTAAACCTAAATCTCCCATCTTTCAGTTTGAAACCATTTCTCCTTGTCCTATCACCATGGTCCCCTTCCTTCCTATAAGCCTTCTTTAGGTAATGAAAGGCCACTAACAGGTCTCTCCAGAGCCTTCTCTTCTCCAGGGTGAACAGTCACAGCTCTCTCACTCAAGGGCGTTACAATTTTGTGGCCCTTCTCTAGATGCTCTCTAACAGGTCCACATCTCTCCCGTACCAAGGACTCCACATCTGGACACAGTACTCCAGCTCAGATAGTACCAGTGCAAAGTAGAGGGACAGGATCATCCTCCTTAATGCGCTGGATCCCCTAATTTGACACAGCCGAGGATACAATTGCTGTACTGTACAAAAACAATAAATAAACAAAGAAATACATAAATAAATAAAAAACATTTGGACACCAAAATAATTTACAAGTTAGAAACAATCAGTAAATGGTTGGTCTTTGTGGATTCCAAATAAATTTCAGAGGATGATGATCAATTTACATATATATTTAAAACTAAGGAAAAGGAAATATGGGGACTAGGTCTTTCAATGGTTATAGTCCCTCTCTTACAGTTTTATTTTAAACACATAAAGAATAGACCTCATGTACTTTGTCCTAAAAAAGGACAATAACATCAGGCAAATTTTAATTTAATTAATTTGTTTGAGGACTATCTCTCACTGACTGAACTGTTTCAACGTTGTCAGTGTTTTTTACTCTATTTAGTCTTGTTCTTCAGCTGATTCTCCTTTCTTCTTTTTCCCTCTGAGAAGCGTTGATACCTTGTCTTTTACCAGTCAACTATAACTCTAGTAGATATACACCAGTGTAGCCTTTGATATAGCTTGCTTAAGCAGAGCAAATAATTGAAATTAGTTTCCTTGAATTCAGCTGAGATTTCAGCAGGCTCGAAGGAAAAAAAAAACAACCAGACTTATAGCTGAATGCTTTTCAAGCAATCTGTTTAGTTCTGCATGTGCTTCAATTCAATTTCATGGTAATTTCATAAGGAGGTTGTATTTTAATCCAGTGTGCCGTCAAACTGAATTTTTTTACCCTTTTCTTTAAGTAATACAGTTGGAACATTTTTTTTATGCCACTTTAGTTAGTAATACGATCATGTTGCATCACATTTTCAATGTGTCTGTATTTTAAGTATCTCACAATATCTTCTCAATTATTTTTCTTCTCAGTACATAATGGATAGTGATGTACATAAAGCTAACCAATTAATTCAAGTGTTTTCTCTTTTTTTTTTTTTTTTCCCAGGAGCTAATTAGTAAACCATATCCACTTATCAAAAAACAGACAACTAGTACAAGGTAGAAGTAAACTGATCAGTGGGGTAAAGATCAAAACCTAGAAGAAAACATTTTTGTGTTATAATATGTTGTAAGTGAATTAAAGAAGCCTGCTTTAAATTGAGATTATATCAGCAGGTTTCACAGAAATTATGAAAGCATCTAAATTGGTTTACCTTCTCGTTCAATTATTCTATTCATAGGATTTACATTTACATGGGGTACTGTTCAGGAATTATGAACTACAAACATAAAATACTAAATGATTATGGGGTTTAATCTTTACATCTCCTGTAAATGCTCAAAAATGCACTTAAAATATTGTTTTTGGTACATAAATACCTCCTAGTATAACCATTTATAACATCTATATAGAAAAAAAATCCTTCATCTTCGGTGTCTTGCCCTGCTCCAGCATTGGGCCCCTCCAAATAGATATATTTCTTGAGAACTGCTCAAACTGGGCTTTTTACAGTCTGTGTTTCTTCAGAAAATTCTCCAATACAGATATACCATTGGAAGCAATTCTTCATGAGAGGACTGCACTGGCATGGATGACCCACTGGTAACCAGTTCCCACCAGTGCTTCTGCTCACCTGTGGTCACATCTACGTGGGCTACAGAGAACTTCTGCTCTGGTTCCTGGAACATCTCCTGCCCTCCTTCCGCACTGACCTTGATGTTAACAGAGTTGTATTTATCTACATTTTCTCACTCTTTTCTCATGGACAATGTTGTGCCACAGTTTGTTTGTTTGTTTGTTTCCTTTCTTTTTTCACGGAAGCAAAATGCACATTTTCATTTTCTATATATATTTGTTTTTAATGTAGCTTTCCCCTAGGAAAGGGGATATAATGTCCAAATGTTTCCTACGCATCTTATTCATTTTTTCGTTCATTCATTTATTCACTCCCTTATGACGTTGTCTCTGGCAATATTTTCAATGAAATTGACAAAAAAAAATTATTGAAATATTTTTGTACGAGTGATCTTATCAGTCTCAGAGGGTATATTGTAATTTTTTCCAGTTAATAAAAATTCATAATATTTTCCCAGGTAACGTTCAGATGGTTACTGAAATGAAGTTCCAGATTTTGTGCCTACAAAAGACTACAATGAGATGATTCATTTTGTCATAACACATGATAGACTCTTTGAAAAAAAGATGTGTTAGCACATGCCCAGAAAATCTTTAAGATGGATGAAATATTTTGTGTGCATCTGAAACATAATGTATTATGAAAATAAATTTTGCAAAAATGTTCTGTCTTACATGGTCTCTATTACATCACAAACACTGTTTGTCTTCCAGAATTTAAACTTTGCTTTGAAATACAGTGGTACTGCAAAAGTTTCCATCAAACATTACAGAAAAGGTATGAAGGAAATAAATGTCCTGGAGACTTAGTTGAAGATATATAAAAGTATATCTCAAGCAAAACAAATAGCAACCTATTAACCTGTGATGATATACAGTTTGTCAATAGTACTGAGCCAAGTTATAGCAATATACTACACTGTTCTTTCCCCCACCCTTTCCCATAAAGGAAATTGTTCTCCAGGGCATCAACTGAAGGCTTGTACAAGAGAAATGAGGTTAGTTTTATTAATTTACTCTCTTCACAACTGACTAACCATAGCTTTATTCTCTTATTCCCCTTGGCACTACTTTGTTCCTTTCTTTAATAACAGTAAATGTGAAAAATCAGGATTTGTTCTATTCAGCTTCATTTCACTTGGAGTGCTGTAGGGAGATGAGATTTGAAATTGTTCACTGTAATGCATAGGTTATTCACTTTACTGACGATGCAGTATCACTGCAGATGTATCACTTCAGGTTGTATACTTTTATTAGAATATCAAGTCTGCAACTCTTCATGCTTTTTGAGTGGCACACAGCAATTTCAAAGGAAGACATGTAAGCAGAATTCTTCAAGAAGTTTTATTTTCAGTGTAAATAAAACAAAAAGGGAGAAAATGAAGAGGAGAAGAGAAGAGAAGAGAAGAGAAGAGAAGAGAAGAGAAGAGAAGAGAAGAGAAGAGAAGAGAAGAGAAGAGAAGAGAAGAGAAGAGAAGAGAAGAGAAGAGAATGCTCCATCATAAGGAAAATAAAAATGAAATATTGCATCTTTTTCATAACTAATCTGACATACCTGCTAGCAATGGGTTTGAATTACTTCCATGAACACAATCTGATGAATGCTTTTTGCTCTCAGAATTTACAAAGATCAAAAATTCACCTGCAGACAGAAATAGTATTTTAAATATGCACTGCCACAACTAAATTAGCAAAAGTAAATTAAAATCAGGAGAAAAAAACAAAACAAAACAAAAATCATGGAGATTAATTTAAATTGATTTTACTTCCATTTGAAGAATCAGTAAGTTGTTTCAGGGATGAAGCAAATCATTTTTAAACAAAAATGAAATGCTTTATTTTAATTTGAGCCATTTAAACTTCTTTTAAGAAATATAAGAAAGGGAACTTGGAAAGGAAAATCTGATTCACAAACGTAAAGAAATATGTACTCATAAAATTTAGTAAAGATGTTGTGAATATCAACCATTAGTAGAGACATTCACAAAAGCAGATCTTCATTCCTATTCTGACCTGATTTGCAGAATAGGCATAAAACTAACTTTTCAACATCACAAAGGAGTAGTTTGATACTGATTTAACTTAAAAAATATGTTTATCACAGTTGTGTTACAAATGTGTTTATTTTCCTGCTCATGCAAGTCCATTGAATGGCTGAATATCCTTTGAATATCCCATGTATTCTTATTCAAAATGACTTAAGGAATGTAAATGACTAAAGAAATCATACTGGGCTTATGTGGAAAAGTTTTAATAGCATGGGTTGGGAGAGAGAGCTGCAAAGATGATCTCTCTGAGGAGAGTCCAGGAGCTGCCCCAAGTTAGACAAGAGCTAATTCCAGCAGGCTCCAGAAGGTTTCCACCACTGGACAAAGCTGAGACAATGTGTGATGTTGCTGTGCCCCTGTGAGAGCATATTTTAGAAGAGAAAAACTGCTTCATAATAGCAGCAGTCAAGAGTGAGAAAATGAGAGAAAAGCAATTCTGCAGACACTAAGGTCAGTGAAGAAGGAGGATATGAGTTGCTTCAGATGCTGGGACAGAGGTTCACTGTAGCCTGAGGATAGGTCCATGCTGGAGCAGGCTGTCCAACTGCAGCCCATGGGGTATCATGCAGAGCAGATTTCAGTGTGCAGCTTGCAGAGGAGCACACAGTGGAACAGATGTGGCCTAAAGCAGGCTGCAGCCCATGGGTAGCTTCCACTGGAGCAAACACCATGCTGGAGCTGTAGCTCATGGAAAAGAGACTGTGGTAGAGCAGGAGGTCTGGGGGAGTCACTGTCTGTGGGGACCTGGTGCTGGAGCAGTATGCACCTAAATGATAGGCATTATGGTACCAAGCCACACTGGAGCAGTTTCTGAAAAGCTGTTGTTTGTGGAAAACCCATGTTGAAGCTGCTTTTGAGCTGCATCTGGTGGGAGGGATTCTGTACTGGAACAGGAGAAGGGAATTAAAATGATGAAGCAGCAGAGATGAAAAATTATGGTCCGAGTATAATCCCAATTCCTCACTACTCTGTGCCACTCGGGAGGAGGAGATAGAAGAATGTGGATAAGGGAAGGTGATATTTAATTTTCTTTTAGTTTCTTACTGCTCTCATCTGCTATTAGGCAATAAATTATATTAATTTCCCTTTCCTTAGTCTGCTTTGCCTGTAATGATAATTAGTGACTGATCTCCCTGTCTTTATTTCAATTCACAATCTTTATATTTCATCATATTTTTTTTCTTGTTTTGTTGGGGAGGGGGAATGAGAAAGAGCTCAGGTTGTAATTAGTGTTAAACCCTCACACAAAGGATATTCTAGAATGTTCTGCAATGCTATTTCTGTGGTAATGAATAGTTTCATGAACTCAGTATGGATAAAAAAAAAAGGTAAATTAGAAAAGAAATGGAAAACATTGTGACAGTATATACTATGTGAGTTTTATATTTTATATTTTAAATACAAATATAGGAAGAATACAAATATATGATGGGAGTTATATCATTCAACTTTACAGGCACTGCAATTTTAATACACTGTGTATACATTAGAGTTTCTAATCTGAGTTTTCCTTTACATTTAAGTAATGGAAAATAGATCTATTTTATGTACATATTTTTCAAACAAATATATGCTTGATAAATGATCAACAACTAGATGTGACTATTTCATTATGTTAATGACAGTGATAAGGTCAGATAATCAGACATGCTCAGATGAGCAAGAGTATCACATTATTTATTGTTCTCTCAGTTGGTCATACAGGCCCTCAGTAGGAGAGGTATGAAGAATGACTGAATGTTGTCAAAGACAAAATAACTTTTTTACTCATTTTCGCCATTTAATTGATATATCCAACTCATTGCCCTTGTAGAAATCTTTTGCCCTTACAACTCTCAAATGACAAGTTTTAGAAAGATTCTCATGTAGATAAGAGTAAAAAGCAGTTGTGCATGTTTGTCCTTATAATTCATTCTAATTATCTGAAGCCATGCAGGCTAGTTGCACTTTCAAAACAAATATCTGGCTTTGTTCTCACTTGAGTACCCATTCTTTGCTCATCACCACAGAACTCCTCCCAGATGGTATGCAAGGAAACTACAGAGTAAAAACAGCCAGCTATTATGTTTCATTAATAGTTGGTTTGGCAAGGTCAGTTGCTGATTATAGAATTCAAAACTAAGACTGAAGTGAACAGAAGTGAGCCAGGCAGTCAATAGTTAGGAAAGGTGGTTCCAGGAAAGGATTACTATTCAGAAGACAAGACTAAGAGCAAAATGCAAACTACCATGAAATTTCTTTTGGAAGATCATGCAAGTAGAAAGTTGAAAGAGTTGAGACGATATTCATAGTTTATGTTGGAAAGTCATATGGAGTACAAAGAAGTTTAAAAGATTTTATTTATTGCAGCTACAGATGATTGATATTTAAGAGAGGAGTTGAATATTATTTAATATTGTTTATGCAACTCTTAATATTGCTGAAGATTAATCAAAGTTTTTATCTAGGTTACTTATAGAGTATTACGCTATTGTTGGTAGTTTTTAAAGAAAAAATAAAATTTAAAGAAAAGCAGATTTAAAGACCAAAAAAAATTAAACAAACATTGTAAATCAAACTCAAGACAAAATATGCCAGTGATGAAGACTGCTGTGGATGAACAGGGAGCTTTTCTTGGTGCTCTAGGAGATGGGTGAGTATACAATTTTCTTCTTTCTACTTTGTGTGTAATACCCTCTCGTTGCATTCGTCTAGTTGCCATTAATTCGTCGAGTCAGGCAGGTACTTATTTATGATGGATTACCTTAAAAGGATTATGTGTTAGATGGTCACTGGGATTCTGAATACACCCAAAAAGGAACTCCTGGGGAAAACCCCAGGATTCCTGGGCACATCATGGCTGCGTGCTGTGCAGATTTTTGAAGAATGGGAACCTAACACTGTGTCCTAAACGTGGTATGTGCATTTGTAAGTATTCCAATTGATGAAGAATCACAGGACCAGTTTTCATTTCCATGGGGAGGCAGGCAGTGGTCCTTTTAGGTTTTGCCACAGGGGTACATGCATTCACCAACTTATTGTCTTAACGTGGTGGTGCATGATCTGGTGAATTGGGAAAAACCTAGTAGTGTTAGCTTACATCATGTTGATGACTGACTCACTGGAGGCATTGGGACAGGTGACTGATTCATTGACCTGTGGGGAAAGGGATGTGCTATGAACTCTCAGAAGGTGCAGGGTCTGGGCCTGTCTGTAAAATTCCTGGGGGTAGTTTGGTCAGGAAAGACCAAAGTACTACCCAGTGTAGTAATAGATAAGGTTCAGAAGTTCCCAGTCCCTATGACACCAAAGCAGCTGCACAAATTCTTCGGTATATTGAGATATTGGCATTCCTTTATACCTCATACAGCACAGCTTCTGAGGTTGTTGTATACACTCATGAAAAAAGGGGCAGCTTTGGGACTGGGCAAGAACGAAGCACAAGGATTTCCAACAGGCAAAACTGGTTGTTAAAAAAGCCAAGGAGCTGGGTATATTTGATCCTACCCTCCCAGCTGAACTGGATATACATGTCACTCAGGACGGCATTGGCTGGAGCCTGTGGCAATGCCAGAGTTCAATTTGAACCCCAATTGTGTTTTGGTCTGAGATCTGGCACGGAACAGAAGGGAGATACAGTATGATTGAGGAACAGTTGTTGGCCACCTATTCTGCACTGCAGGTGGTAGAGCCAGTAACTGAAACAGTTAAGATTATGGTAAAAACAAGATTGCCAATTCAGGGGTGGACTTATGCAGACCTATCTGGTGCCAAAAGCATACCAGGCCTACACTATCAAGGCTTTAACCAAATTAATGGTGGGATAAGGGACTATAGGTCATTGAGAGCGACCAGGGTACACACTTCAAGGGACTAGTGGTACAATGCTGGGCAGAAGAGGACAACACAGAATGTCAATTTCATCTGCCATGTAGTAGCAGGCCTCATTGAATGTTATAATGGCATCCTTAAGATTGCTCTGAAGACAGACTGGGTCCCTAAAGGGGTGGACAACAAAATTTCATGAAACCCTGCAGGAACTGAATGAAATACCTGGGGATGACAGTCCCAGTGCCCTAAAGGTGCTTCATATGACTTGGGGCTTCTCCCTTAGGATCCAAATTGTGGGCATTGACAATCAGGGAAGACACCAAACTGGTAATGAAAATAAACTTCTGCTCCCTGCCCCTGAGAATCTAGAACGTGGTACCCATAGAATAGAATGGCACTGGTAGGTTCAAGGAGGATCAAAGTGGTGTGGCCTGCCTCCACTTTGGGGGAGACTTGTGGAGGTAGGGGGTTTGGTAGTTCCTCTGGTAATTGGTACATGGCCTACTGATGTTGTGGTCAACAGTCCGACCTTCATTGCTAAGGGGACCTTAATATGTCCCTGTGGTAGATCAGGATCCCCCCTTTTTGTCCGTGGCAAGAGGGTATGGTGAAGATGACTTGGATGTGCCCCATTGCAAGCTGAAGTGCTGACCCAGGACAGGAATACGGCCTGTATTTTACCATGGAGGGTGGACTTCCCCCTCTTGGTACCTCTGTGACTTCTATACTACTCCCTGTGATTCTTTAGGATCACTGGAAGGAGCGAAATGTCATCAAAGTGCTTCAGTGTCACCGTGAGATCAAGAACAACATCCAGCACTGGACTATGTGGGACTGATGGAACATAAGATGGACCTGCACCAAACAACTGTATGCTTTCAGTAATGCTGTTGAGCACTGGCCCATGAGAAAACATGAACCTCAATCATCTTGCATTGTGTACACCCATACTGTGACAGGCAAATTGTCACCATGCCCTATGTTAGGAAAGGCTCACCCTCCAGCTGGGTCAGCCATTGGTTTATGCTGTGAAGGGGTGAAGTGTATAGCAACCGCTGAATTGCAGCCTGAACTACTGATAGAGCACCTGGAGAAAAGACCTGGTCGGCTGTGTGAGGGTGATTCACCTGTACAACTGGAAGGAGTGAAGCATGGCTTAGATCTCATTTCAGGGCTGATTGCCACTGAGGAAGGGTCTTTTGTTGAAGACTTCTTCTTTGTAGAGTTTTTCTTGTGTGCCTAGATCCTTGGAGATGGGTGAGCATTCCATTTTTTTCTTTCTTTGTAATGCCTTCTTGTTGCATTGGTCCTGTTGCAATTACTGGGAGCATGAGGGGGGAAAGTTATTGATGTGTTTTGCTAATGCATGAGTATTTACTAATGTTTTTCTTTATCAAATGTCTTTTGTTAAATGCATGGAAGTTAAGGGTGGGGTTTGGTTTGTTTTAGTATAGGAAGCAAGCTTTGTTTGTTTGTTTGTTTGTTTATTTTGTACAGTGCTACTTTTTTCTATTCACTTTTTTTCAGAGGATCAAAATACCCAGTTACTTAATGATTTGAAACAAAGTGAGCTTTGTTCCAGTAGTGTGAGTCTAAGAACAAATCATATCAGCAGCTCTGGACAAAATGCAGATGAACACTTAAATCCAATACAGGAAGAAACATTTCTGAGGACCTTTTCCTTTACTAGACATTATTAGAATTCATCTTGGAACTGTTACCTCTGATAAGTTATTGTTGACACGGTATGCTTCACTGTTGCAATTTTTTTTTTTTTTTGTAAAAAGATGTTAATTGTTCCATAAAAATATTTCATGGAGGACAAAACATATGAGAACCTGAAAATATAAATCTAAGCATAATATTTGGGAAAATCATCTAGGAATCAAATTTTCTGTGAAATCAATGAAATCTATGATTTGGGGGCTATGAATATATATTCTGATCTCACTATAATATATAATCAATATTTTATATTAAAACAAATAGATTGCACACGTACTGTTACTGAAGTGTAATCTCTTTGGTACTTATGTGACAAATATACAACAGTAGCGCTGCATGCATAATAATAATAATAATGAAAAGTAATATGTTTTAAAGAAGTATGTAGTTTTTAGAGGGAAAAAAAATAGAACTATATAAATACAGATGATATATATTTATGTGATCTTGTATAACTTTTCCCCACCCGGTGTGGAAAAATAAAAATCCAGTTAATCTTGTAATATATAGAATCGTGTAACACGCGAAATGTGTCTCTTTAGAAGAGTTTTGGAGGGCAATTAAGATATATACTTAAGAGATGCTTTTTTGTTTGTGCAGGTAAAAACAGAATTGAGAAGTCAGAGTTGAGTTGTTTTTTTTATTATTGTTATTTTCCTGAAGATGAGAATGTCTAAATAATCTTTGAGAGAAAAGATGGATCAAATCCAAAGGAAGTTAAAAATCATAATTAAGTTTACCTAACGGAGTTATCTTTGTCAATTAGAGCCGTGTTAAAGTAGGGAAAAGTATGAGACCAAGGAGAAATCAAGTGGTAGTGAAGTTAGATTATTGAAGTCTGGGAAAGCCAAAGTGCATATGAAAATAGTATTTGAGGTCAAAAAAAAAGAAGATTAAAAACAAAAAAATGGCATGGGATGAACAAGTGAAGCTAAAAGCAGGAAGATAAAGCAGGTAGATTCCTGGGGAGATATAGGCAGAAAGGATATGGACTCTTAAAAAAGTCTCAGTGCACCCTTATAGCTCTAACATTGCAGGCAGGAGAGCATAAATGGGGAAGAATGTAGAAGAAATGAAGAGGTGGAAGGTAAAAAAAAAGAAATTGTTCTCAACAGAGGAATGAAGAATATGATGTTTAAACTTTAACTGTTGGTATTTTTTTTTAATGGTCAAGGACATTCATGTCCTGATTTCTACACTAACATCTAGGAAGATTAAAAGAATCTCCTACGAAGTGCATTTTTTTTTTTTTGTCTTGAGAAACACCAATTTTTATCTTTTTTTTTCTTTTTAATTTTTTCAGGGCACAAGCCAACACCGTTTTCCTTTATTCAGTGCCAACCTCATCAACAATGCAATTATATGCCATTAATCCAGCTGAAAAACAAGGTTTTTTTTTTTTTTTTTTGAAAAGTCACCAGTATAGAAAATGCAAATTATGCTTCTCTAAAACAATTAGTTGCATTCACACACAAATTATGGCCATTGTTTGCTTTTTTGCTTTTTTGGCAACAACTTAACAAATACTGACTAGGAAGAGAATATTGTGCCTGAGATCATAAAGAAGAAATTTATTCTGTCTTTATAGATGTAATTTAAACTGATTTTTGGTTTTAATAGTGTAAAATTTGAAACATTTTATATTTATTTTTATAGAATATTATTCAGTTTTACTGATAAAAAAACAAAAGAAACAACAACAATACAAAAAACACAGAATATATTCTATGTATCAAAATATATTTGTTCATTAAATGGATTAGGAAGAAGTGGAAAATCTTCTTTCTTCTGATTAAATTTCTATGTCTGCTTTTGTTTTTGTCATCTTTTCAATAACACAGAGAATGCTTGGATGAAGTTGACTTTCAGCTAGAATTAAAATATGTACTTTGACCTTCCCCTTATAATAGTTGGCTACTACTATATTTTATGTTTAGAAACAGTTTACTTGGTATGTATTGATTGTCTCCCAGAAAATTAAGGTTTTGGAGACTAGTTCCACAGTGGAATTCAAATGCAGCAGTGTTCTGCAGAGAAGGGATTAAAGTCATGTCACTATCCTCTTCAGACTGCAGAAGTAATAGAAAAATTCAGAAGGAAAATAATTAGGGCTTGAGAAATAACTCAAATGGTTTTATGGAGACCATATCTCTTGTGGAAAAAGTTTTAATTACTGATTGTAATGGCAGGAGTCCTGCAAGCAGGAGCACTCAAACAAAAGCACATCATATCCCGTATCCACAGATGCCAAGAATTTCTCCTGTTTCATCGTTGAGTACTCCAGGTTCACAATCTACACAATGCTCACCATTGTATCTACATCCTAATCCCATGAACCTTTAATCTCTCTTATTCTTGCTCATAATATAACTCTTGTTTATCGTGTTTGTCCAATATGTTTCCCTGATCTTGATAGCTGAGCCTCTCTCTGCTTATCTGTTTATCTAAGATTATCCTAGACAGTATGTGAGGTTGGAGAAAAAAAACAAAAATTTATCTCTCAGAAGGGTAAGCTAAATCAGATACCTGTGTATCTGGAGACAGGAAATGTACATTCATTCCAAAAAAAAGTATACATATATTTTGTAAACTTATTAAAAGAAAAGATGGGGAGGAAAATAAAAGTACTGATATTCCAGAAATGCAGTGCTCTGGTTTTCCTTCTATGGAATTATTAAGTAGGGGGAAAAAAAAAGGCTTGTTAGTCAATGGACTTGAAACATGGTAGGAGTATATGGAGTGATATAGGAACCTGGACATTCTTTCAGGTTCAACAGCATGAATCAGATGTTTTACTAAATATTAGAAATAATAGTGATGATCTTATAAGTGAACTTATTCTTCAGAGGATTTAAAGCTCATTATTATGCCTTGGCACAGAGTTTTCACTTTCACATTGCTTTGTTTTGCTTAGCCTAAGGCCCAGAATCTTAAGAACCTTCTTTTTTTTTTTTGCATTCCTAGACTTAAGATTCATCTTGACTACGTTTGCGTTCCTAGACTTAAGATTCATCCTGACTACGTTTGAATATCTCAAATATCTTGAAGTTGGAAGCCTAAATTTAACAGTTTCCCAAATTTCTTCTGTAGTTAATGAAGAGGTGTAAGCTCTTCTAGAGTTCTTTCACTCTACTTGGAATGTGAATTTCCTACTGAAAGTACTTAGGTCTGTCTACTTATTAGATTTGTGATTTCGGATGAACTTGCTGAGGTTGACCACAAGTATGACCAGTGAATGTGTGTAGACAACACTTACCTAGAGGTCAGAAAATTTTGTGACTTGAAAATACTGGCTGACATATAGCTCATCCACCATTTCTTGTGAAAATATTCTTAATAACTGGCAGATTTCTTACTTACCTTCTCTCCCAAGTCCTATAGTTATTTTACCCCAGACTTATGAAGACAGTAAAAAAACAAAAAAGAATGCTTAAAAAAAAAAAAACCCTGATGAAATAACTGATTTATTCTTTGAGTATTTTTAATACAGCTTACTCATTGAGGTTTTATTAGAAATTTCAAAAGCACAGGAACAAAACAAGTCAGTTTCCTAGTTAAGAAACATAAGATTAAACAATTAATGGTCTAAAAAATTGGGAACAATTTTATTAAATCTTCTTCTACTATATAAAACTTGAAACACTACATTTGAATAGAACATTTTACTCTTTTTAAAAATGAAGGAACAAAAATGATAATGGCAGAAGTTCTTAAACCAGCTTAAAAATAGAATTTATTGTATTCACCTAGATTTTTTTATTTTAGAGATAAATATATACTCTAATACATTATTAATTTAAAACACAACCACTTCTGGCTATTTTATTTCTTTTTATTTCTTTACTAGTTATTAATTATTTGGGCTTTTCTCTAATGGAAAGAAAAACTTCTAGGCTTTAGCTTCCAATCCCATTTAATGGACAACTTCATGCTTTCCATTTTTTCACCCATGTCCAACATATCACAAAAACATAGGATACAGATAAATTTGAGCTGAAGAAGGAAGTGCTGAAAATGAGCTTGACAATATGGTTTCAAATTGATGCTCCAATGAATATTTATTATTAATACAAATAATAATAATAAAATTTTTGACAGGGGAGTTATGAGACTCATGTCCTCAGCTCAGAATAGCTCATACAAAACATGATTTCAAATGAATTTTAAATTTCTATATCTATCTTTTTCTATGCATGATTTTCAGGATTCTTCTGCTACTGGCTTTGCTATCTCATCTTCCTAATTGTACCTCAATCCAGTTCTTCTCCTACCATGCTGGACTCTATATCCACTTCTGTAACTAAGTTTTCTTAAATTGCTACCTTTTTAACTTTGACTTTCAGGTAAGTTACTCCCTATGGTTGTAAGTTAGAAGTATTGGAACGTTTATGGGTAGAGAAGAGGAGTTAAATTAGATGAAGTTTGCTAGTCAGGCGACATACATCATATTGCATTGAAATTCCCCTAAGATCAGCCACAATTTTTACCATTCCAATTTGTAAATTGCTTCTCAGTGTTCAATATATTGCATTTATTTCAAGGGGGAAAAATGAAGAGATTGTGACTACCAAGAGAATTCCTTCCAATTCCATTATAAACAGGCAAGGTTCTGTCACACATTCGACAAGATGCTCATTTAAAAATAATTACTATTTTTGAATAGGAAATAATACATATGACACTTTCTGTTAGAAATAAAATTTTATTGCAAAAATATAAAAATATAATAAAAAATAAAAAGCTCTACTCAGCAATTTTATTTCAATCTAAACAGTTTATAGTTAATAAATAGAACCTTGAAAGATATCCCAGGTGAAGAACGTCTTCTCTAGCATTCATGTACTAAACAATATATTCCTAACACTGGGAAAAAATGATTTTACATATAATGATGTTTCATAAAATTAAATTTGGGAAATGAAGTTGAGAGCATTAGAAGATGACTGACAAATAAATATCAGTCAACACATGAACACACACTTTTATCCAGACTTCATTACCTCAGTGAAAAATTATCTGTACTTTCCATTTAAGGTCTTCCAGAATGTCTGTTTCTGGTGCTTTTTTTTGAATTACAATGTCTGCACTGAGAAGCTAATCAGTTAAATTACTTACGTATTATTATCTTTTCCTGAGTGATAGGAATCTCCAAATAACATATTCTTCATCATGCTATTAATATTTAATTTTATTTTTTTTTACTTCTATTGTCTTTAAAAGATAGTTAAAAGCACTTCATTCAGCCATTTCATTTCAGTCCTATCATATCTTTGTAATGATAAGTGTTCAACAACTTATAAAATTGACTTGCAAAGTATTTCTGAGCTGAAATATCTATTATACACATATAAAAATTGAATTAAAAGCTGTGTTTTCTTCCTACTAGTACCCTCGTTGGTAGGTATTCTAAAGAAACAAAACGATACAATTCAGCATGGGTTCACCAGTGGGAGGTCGTGTTTGACCAATCTGGTGGCCTTCTATGATGTCATTACAGGCTGGGTAGGTGGGGGGAGAGCAGTGGATGCAATCTACCTTGATTTCAGCAAGGCATTTGACACTATCTCCCACAGTATCTTTATAACAAACCTGAGGAGCTGCAGAATAGATAAGTAGATTGTGAAATGGGTTGAGAACTGGCTGACTGGCAGAACTCAGAGGGTTGTGACTGGTGGCGCAGAGTCCAGTTGGAGGCCTGTATTTAGCGGTGTTCCTCATGGGTTGGTGTTGGATCCGGACCTGTTCAGCATCTTCATCAGCGTCTGTGATGAGGGGATGGAGTTCACCCTCAGCAAGTTTGCTGAAGATAAAAAGCTGGGAGGAATGGTTGACATGTCAGAAGGCTGTGATGCCATTCTGAAAGACCTGGACAGGCTGGAGAGCTGGGCAGAAAGGAACCAGGTGAAGTTTGACAAGAGCAAGTGTAGAGTTTGCACCTAGGGAGGAATAACTGCATGCACCAATACAAGCTGTGGGATGACCTGCTGGAGAGGAGCTCTGAGGAGAATTCCCATTTAGTGAGTTTCCTGTTTCAGAAATATAAATTATTTCCATGGTCAACCTCATCATTAAGAGCAGACAGTTAAACTGAGAGTGCCTCAGCAAGTAGTCTTTTTCATCTTCTGGATGAATCACCCAAAGTGGATTGCAAAAAAAAAAAAAAAAAATTACCCATCCTCTAGCAATTATGCTACAGAATATATAAAAATTATAAAAACCTGTTAGATTACAGATTTATTGCTCTTGAAGCCCCTAATCTGAAACTGGCTGCGACAATTCAGAGAGAACTCAAAATTTGCTACAACCCCCATCCTTCTTCCTACTTAAACTATGTTTTGGAACATGATCCAAAGTTTTGATGTTTTTAAATCTCTGCTAGCTTTTATTTTTACAGTGTAAAGATACCTTAGCAAGTGTTATTCACTGAGGGAGTGATGGTTCCTTTGAGATCTGAGTGAGAAATACATAAACTCTCAGAGCTACCTATCTATTGAAGAAAAGAGTTGAATTACAGGAAAAGTGACAGCACAAGGAGTGGAGAATCCAGCACTGCAACAGCCAGTGTTCCATGCAAGAGGGGGGATGTAAGATTGTTTTTATCCTGAGAGGGGATCAAGTGTGGATCTGGGGCAAGGTTGCTTTTCATCTTAGACAGGAGTGAGGGGTGGAATAGGGTGTGTTTAGCACATAAACAGTTACTGTGGTTAGACAGAATTTTGCAAAAGTCTTTGATTGCATAAGGACAAAAGGGAACTTTCTGGAATGGATTCTATTAAGACATCCATGCACATTACACTTCCTCTCATGACTGGAATGATAAACTAGCTGCATGGAGCATATGGAGGAGGCTGGACAATACCTTTGGTAGTTGGTTGTATGGCAAGGAATGTATTTTCACAGCACTATGAGCCCATTTGCCAAATTATACCCCTTTGAGCAGTTTTGTTTGTTGGTAGGAATCCCCTTAACATTATAGAGTCTTATTGGGGGTGGCTCAGGGAAAATCCTTTGAGGGTAACTGGACAAATCCAAAGCCAAAAGGGAAAGCTGCAGAATGTGTACAAAAAAAATACACAGAAATGTAATAGGAAGGTGACATGTAAAAAAATTTTCTTAGCACTCATCCAGGCAGGTACTCCTAAAAAGGAAGATGGTGGAAAGCTGATCCCCTTTCTTTGTGACCTATATAAACAACTGAAGAAGTCATGAAAAGATCAGTAGTATCAATCCAATAACATGTCAAGGGCTATATATTTCAATCCATCTCACCATCCTCTCATTTATGCTATATTTTCTAAGTTTCGTAACCAGACTGTTGTGTGAAACAGTGTCGTTAACATCTATGTCCTTTTATATTTTACTTTTCTTCTCATATATTTTCCTTTCAGTCTTGTTTCTTCCTTCTTAAGACTTTTTTCCATTGTTGCAAGTAATAGGAAGACTGTTTCTGAGCTCATAAGACCCCTTGTAATCTTACATAAATAAATCAGTACTATATTCAAGATATTATTACCATAAGTTACTAGTTTGCAATCTAATGATTTTAAAGGAAGTAACTTTAATAACTAAAATATTTCATACTGTTTACCAGAACATAACTATACAGAAATTTTTTAGTTCAAGGGAAAAAAGAAGGAAAAAGGAAAAAAGAAAGGAAATAAAACCATACTTTTAAAACATTTAACATTTTAACAACACAAAAGATTGTGTTACAAAAGATGGCAAATCTTACGCAGTTCTGTATGATGAGGTACCACACATATAACATGATATTGAGAATTTGCAACTATTTGTTTAGCTCTAAGTTACTGCCTTTCAAGCCAGTAAAAAAAAAAAAAAGGCATTAAAGCCTAATTCTGATGTAATATAAACTAATAATCACCTTGGCATTAATATAATAACATAGAAACTATTACCTCTGTATTCAAAACTGATATAGGCCTCACCAGCTTCATATTAGCATATGCTTTGAAAAATCTAACAGTTGTGTGCATCTGTTAAATATAGCTCTTTACTTTTTCTAGATATTAAAATTTGCACTGTAATTTGAAAGTTTTATCTGATTTTCACATTTGAATAATTAAATTGATCCTGATATAAAAATAAATTTTGTTTAATTCTCCAATACTTTCATTGTGTTTTGTCTTATTTATTAGTAGTAATATTTAATCTGCTTATGGTATTGATTGATATATATGTTCTTGTTATATCCTTCTAACTTTCCTGAGCTAAGCTATTATGAAGTTTCTCATAACAATACGTACCTTTGCATATAACAAATCTGTTTTTAATGACTGTAGATATGATTTTCAAATACTAAAAGGAATTTAAGTTTAGGAAATCCAATACCATTGACAGTCGGTGCTGTAAGTGCTTGCATGGGTGTTTATTTAAACAAAGATAGAACAAAATTTTAGAAACCTCTTGTACAGACTCCACTGTCACAATCTTACTAGTAGAGTTATTGAGTAATGCTTAAATCACTATTAGAAAAATAATATCTGGATTCTTAAGTAGTTTTCAGATTGAGCATACAGTGTTTACCTCAGAATATGGCATATGAAGGCAGATGAAATTTCAATAGCTCAGTAAATATCTCTGAATTTTGTTCCCAACAGGAGTTTGGATTTGGATTTTTAAATATACATCAGAGTATCTTCTTCGTAAAAGTACTGACATTAGAGAACAAATCTTAGGTATATATAGAACTTGTGTATCTGAAATAATCAGTAGTGAAGAGAAGAACTTTTCCCATCAGTCTTTGCAGGATGTATCTGTTACAGTTTACATAGACTGAAGTAAGGCTTCTTAACTTGATTCAAAATCCACAAAAGTCAGTAGCTATCACCAGGAGTTTGACTAGGAATAAAGTTAGGAATCTATCTTAATGGAAATATTAGAATTGTAATTGTTTAACTGTGATCCTTGGTTTGACATATAACTTTGGGTACAATTTGAATGCAGTGTATATTATTATAAGATATTTTGCTATGTACAAATTCATTGTTACAATAGCAACATTTCAGTAAGGAAAACAAACAATTTATATAATGTATAAACATTAAAAAAATGTGGAACAGAATTGGGAGAATAAAATGAACAGATAATGGACATTAACCAGTTAATCTACCTTCAGCTTTTAAGCTGGAAGTATTTGGCATTTAAATAAGCCTGTTAGCTTATTTTAGTTATCTGCCTTTAATTAGCATGTTAAAAAATCTCTTAATCCTACCTTTTAGATGGACTACCATATCATCTGAAGGTGCCCCTCTTTCCCCAAAATCTAAGTGAAAGCTGGAAAAATGAACTTTTATCTTCAGTGTCAGGCATTTAATTGCATAAGTTGATCATACAGAACTATGTTGACCATTAAATCAAAATGAATTCAAAATTCGAGGTTCTTTCAGGAATTATCAGTTATTTTCTGAAGTGTTACTTCTAGATTAACATTTTGTGGAGTATAGCTGATAAAAGACATCCTTTTGATCTAGACACCATGTTGTTATTGTACATGTGTTTTTAATAGGACAATACAAATTAAGCTGAAAATGCAACAATTTGTTTGAATCCTTACATGTATATTCTTTATCCATTTTCATGCCATTTTTACATTTATTTATGTGTTCCGGATAACAAAGTGGATTTGTTTAATATTATTTGAACATTTAATGAAAAAGAAAATCATCTGTTATCAGGCACTTTTTGCTCAAGTGTTGCAGCATAATACATTGAGTGCATCAACTTTGGACAATTATAGATGCAGCTCTGATCTGAACAAAAGAATAAAAATAAAAAATACAGAGCATGCTTAGGATTATGCTGTTCAAATGAATGCTTTTGCTGTATTGCTTGGCAAAAAATACAATGCAAAAAAAAAAAAAAAGAAACAAAAAACAAAAGCAGAAACAAACGGAACAGAGTAAATAGCAATCAGAAAGCAACATGATGCTAGAAAATTAAAAATAACTCATAGGCAATAACATTACATCGGTTTATTACTGCCTTGACCTTTTGGTAAAACTGAAGCTGTTTTCTGCAGCTGTTACTACTGGAAGGAAGAGTTGGGTTACAAATTGGTCCCCACATTTAATTTAAAGACTTAATCTGTCATCTGATGTAACTTCTACATCCTTGTATTGTCACATAAGTGGCAATTGTAAGTATCTTCGCTAACAAACTCCATCTCTGTTTTACTTTATTACATAGCTTGGGAGCTACTTCACTCAATTTTTTTAGCCAATTCCAACTCTGTGTATGACTGAATCATGTGAAATTATAAGGACAGTAATTAGTATATTTTGCCATTCTACATTTCACAAGAATAAGTTGAATCTATGCTTCACTTTCATGTCCAAGCTATCGAACTATAGACTCTGTTGGCTTCACCCTTTTTATGTTCCTTCTATTCCTACATTTCTGATGTTAACAGTTCACTTGGGATTTAATCTACAATTTTTAGTATCTTTCCAGATGATTATATTCCATCTTTTTTTCTGTTGATAATTATGCTTGAGATATATCTCTTGTATTTTGGAATAGTCATAAGCATTTAAAGAAAATTATTGTTATCATAATTCCAGTTACATACTCACATCACTATTAAAATAGACATTGACTCTGCTGTTGCAAAAGTGGGCCTTATTTACTGCACATTAAACTATGAACACCACAATATCTTTTCTAGGCAAACACACGTTGTCAAGAATTAGTATTATTGTCTCCTCAACAGCCTGTAAGTACTTCTACTGTGCATTACCTAAATACATTTTTTTTCCTGAAAGTCATACAACCTGTGATGAAAAAGCTTGACAGAAAAAAGAAATCATTTCACCGTCATTCAGAACTTGATTATTACTCTCTCAGAGTTTCTTTTTCCAGTTTGGATAATAATGATAAAATTATTCCTATATATATATTTTTTAACATTTAGCTGACTTTGTTCTATTCTTGTTTTAAGAATCAACTGCTGCACTATTATGTTGGCTGATTTGCTAGAGAAATCATTTTGGCTGAAATTTAGTATGCATAAGGAACAGCTGTTCTATTACTGACAATTACTAAAGAAGAACCTTAGTAATCCACAAATCACTACACTGTTTGCTTTTAGCCGTTTGCTGTCAATAGTACTTATCTAAGCAGTGAAAATCTGCTTTTCTTTCCAAGATGCTGCATCTTGTAGAGCAGCATACAAACAAAAACAGTACATTCATTCCAAACGCAGGAGGACATGACATATTATGACAGTGCTGTTTTAGCATAATTCAGATATGTGTTACTGAGCAATATTTCCACAATTTTCTTTGAATGGTGTATTTAACTATGAATACAGATTTTCAATATGGATGAAAAATGCACCATGTCAAATTACAGTTTTGTGTTTGTCGATGAATTTGCATATGTATGTTGAAAATTAGACCACAATACTCTCCAGTGCAAATGCACCTACTTCTTGTTCAGTCTTACAGTCGCTATTCTTACCAAGACTCAACAAGAAGAAAACGAGTGGAAAACAACCTAGATTATAGTCAAGATAAAAAGAAGGGAACCCAATTCATTGTATTCATGCTGTAAGAAATACAATTTCATGATTTTCTTAAATTTATTAATATTATTCTCTTTATACATGAAATTCTAAAATTGTTCTCCTTTATGTTTCTTCAATTAGTAAGATGCACAAAGGGATGCATGTATGTCTTACACAAGTACTGATCCTATGCCTAAGACATAATGGACATTAAAAATAGATATTTCACCTAACCATATAATAAATATCCATTAAAATGTCAGCATAAGGAGATCCAAAAACTATTCCTAGAGTAAAAAGCTTTTATTTTACTAAGAAATTAACATTTTGTTTATTTTCTCTCTCTGCACATTTTTATCTTTGTTATCTATGATTAAGACTTCTGAGATTTCCTTTTTATCTTAAAAGAAAGCAAAGCACTACCACCAAAAACAAACAAAAGAACAACGACAACAAAAAAAACCTGTAGTGCAAAACAACTACTTGTTCCCCAAAACCCAGAATTAAGCTTTTTTTGTCAAAGCAGAGGTTTATGTACTTAAACAAATACAAGATCTGAGCAGCCAGTGCCATCATTATTCAGATAATTAGCCAACTGATTATCAGCTCTCTTGATCATGACCAGTGCCTTCCTGGTACTCAGTATCACAGACTTCCTTCCTTTTAAATTCCTTCTTTCTTCACTTTAGTGAATCCAGATCTTGTAAAGAGTTTCTTTGTTCAAAATCCTTGTATGTTTATTTATGCACAGAACCCTTTTGCTAAGATATTCACACTGTTTTCAGCTCTTTTAAAATTCATGGCTGTCTTTCTGACTGTGTAAACCAAAAAGCATAAAAGCATTAACATCATAAAATACTCCTTATGGTATTCCAAGAAGGGGGTGGGGAGTAGAGAGAAGGGAAGAAAAGGGGAAGAAAAGAAAGAGAACTCAAAAAAAATCCCACAGAATCAGATGTTCTCTATAGAAAAGACAAAAATTTGTTTTATAGCTGATTACCCATTCATTTTTCCTCTCTCTAATCTATCCATGTTTGAGACTACCTCTATTAAATGCTCTCCTCTGCCCAAGGATATAATTACCCTATCTGTAATTTCTCTTTCTTTAGTCTAACTTTTCTTTCTTATTGTCTCATCCCTTCTCTTCCAAAACTATCTTTCACAGATTGTCTGATACATATCTAAATAAACTCTGAGCTATTGTTTTCACTTTGCATTTTACTTTTAAATGCTGTCTCTATTTCAGATCTTGAGAACTGCATGTGCTCAAAAACTTGGTGATTTTTTCCAAACATGCCAGTTAGACCAATAAAGAGATACTACCTCTAATGACAGATCCTGACAATAAGAATGATTGCATTGCAAGGTAGATAAGAGATAATATACAAGGCCTGTTCTAAAAATAATGCCTCCTATTTAGATATGTTGGCAAACTATGTCAGAACTGGATGTTGGTGGTTGACAATAGAAGCTGAATCTTCTTACCAGTATTACATTACATTTTGTTGCTGTGCAACAGATGACAGTGAACAGGCAGTCTGACAAAATGGCATCTAACATGATAGTGCATATGAAGTGAACGGCACTGGGGCAACTGAATTCCTCCATGCAGAAATAATTGCACTCATTGACATTCATCAATGCTTGCTAACGTTTATGGAGACAAAACAGCGGATGTCAGCACAGTGAGGCACCATCACAGCAGCTGTGAAACAGTGGGTCACCTCTGCTGATGCAGTTTTGTTTGAACTCATCATACAAGCTCTTGTTCATCACTGGTGAAAAAAAATAGCTAATGTTGGGAACTATGTTGGTTGGGAACCACTGCTGGCTTGTAGCCAGCCTGTTGTCTGCCAGGACCCTCAGGTCCTTCTCTGCTGAGTTCCTTTCCAGCAGGGCATCCCCTAACCAGTACCGATGCATGCAGTCACTCTACTCCAGTTTTAAGACTCTACACTTGCTCTTCTTAAACCTCATCAGGTTCCTCCCTCCCCAGTTCTCCAGTCTGGCCAGGTCTTGTTGAATGGTCTTCAAGTGTGTCAGCCAATTCTCCCAGCTTCATATAATCTCCAAGCTTACTGACAGTGATCGCTATGCTTTCATCCAGATCACTGATGAAGATGTTAAACAAGACTGGACCCAGAACTGACCCCTGGGGAACAGTGCTAGTTACGGGCCTCGACTAGTAATTTATTTATTAATTCTGAGTAAATACATATATAGTGTTCAACACAAAATATTTGTATTTGCTTTTAAAATATGTACTGGTGCTCATATTTGAGAAGGAAAATGGTAGCTTCTGTAATAAATGGTTAGCTGTAGTACACAATGCAATATTAGTGGAAAATATTAAATCTTCCTTAAAACAAACATTGGGAAAAAAAAGCATGCATGTTATTGGCAAGCTTCGCAGAAATTTATTTATAACTGTATGATTTATGTTAGTGTACACAAATACAGGAAGACAGTTGGTATTTAGAGTAGTCTAAGAGTAGCCCATAAAGCATGTCAGTACTTCATTTAAAAAATAAACCCAAACACATTCCCACAGACAATGCCAAGCTGTTCTGTTAGTATTTCAAAGACAGTAGCTTAACATGCAGAAATTTAGGCATCTACTGATTCTATCCAAATATAAATAGATTATTTGACTTCTAGATGTCAATTGTGAATAGCATATTTTGTCTGACAGACATTTTTAATACTGCCTCCAAGGGACTGCTAAAAAAACCAAACCAAACCAAACAAAACAAAAAAACATCATCAAAGAAGTTACTGACAGTGATTTTACATGACTTAATAATATTACCTTCATTGATATAAATGTAAATGGAAAAATTTCTCCAGATTCAAAATAACAATAATAGTGTATCATAAGTGGAAAAGCTGAATTGTTAGTTATCCATTTAGCAACAAACAGGCAAAACTTTGAACTGATGTACAAATTTGTATTAGAGCATCTAATGTTATTGTTGTCCCTTTCAATCTAAAATACGAAGAATATATTTATACCTACTTTCTCCAATCTAAAAAAAAAAGCTAAATTTCCTATGTGGAAAGGGAGAAATTTGCAAGGGAGAGACATGCATAATGAACTGCCCCATATCACAGCACTGTACACAGTTTTCTTCACCCACTGGTATGTTAATTATCTCATCTTATAATCACTTACATGCTGATTAAGTATTCTAAGGGAATTTTAAGATACAGTAGCCTTAATAGGGATAATGACATCCAAACTCTGTAATAACCAAACTTCTTACTGGGTCTCAAATTATGGTGACTCATTTACAATTCTAAGATTCTAGTTTCCAAGTCAAAGTTTTTAAATATTTGAATTTAAGGTCATTATTAAATGCAAATCATTCTGTTCTGTTTTTTTGTTTTTTGTTTTTGTTTTAGGATTAATGTATGGAGTGTAGGAAAGGAAAACAGTATTTTCCTCAACAACAGGAGGAAAACTCTCACCACTGAAGTATAAGGCACTGTACAGCAAAACTATATAAGTTACAAGCAAGCAAATTTACAAAACCTATAAAAAGACCTGTAAATGGTATAAACTATTCTAGTTTGATATCCTATACAGTTCAGGACATAGAACTAAATCATTCTGAAAACTGAGGTACTACATCATCTGCTCTTTTCTCTTCAGCTCCTATGGTTTATGCAAATACTGTTCTGCTTCTTGACGTAGTTGAGATACCTTCAGATTTTGTATTTTTTTTCTTTTTAGATTACAGTTATATTAAAAACAAACAAAAAAAAATACAAAGCAGTATTATTTAATATTTATTCAGAATATAATTATAATTATTTAGATGTACAGTTTATTATTTCATTTAAATCATATATTATCTATAAATATATATATCTTCAAGAAGTAAAGCCACTTAGTGACATTTGGGCTTTCATTATACTTATCTTTCTATTCAAAAGTGCTACAAGTTCCACCAACGGTTGGACTAGGGGCTGGTGCTCTTCAATGTCTTCATCAATGACGTAGATTTTGGAATTGAGTTTGCAGATGGCACCAAGCTGAGTGGTGCAGTTGACATGTGGAGGGAAGGGAAGCCATCCATTGGGACCTGGACAGTCTGGAGAAGTGAGCCTGTGTGAACTTAATATGCCCCAGGCATACACTCATTGCTCAATGACAGTTAAACAGGATGCTATCAATGCTGTCTGGGATGAATCCAGGATGCAGAGAGTGATCAAGGCATTACTAACCGTATCTCTCACACCTAACGCACACAATTCAACCTGCATAATGTCATCTCAAAGGAAAACAGAATCAGAAACCCCTCCAGAAAAAGAAAAAAAATGTGGACACTGGTCAACACTTCAATGAAAAATGGGTAGATGAATACTTTTTTGTTGAGGCAAATATTACAGCCTTATGCTTAATTTGTGAGAAAATCATGTCAGTTTTTAAAGACTACAATTTAAAGAGATATTGTATGCAAAAACATGCTGCCAAATTCAATGTGTATCGAGGAATCACAGAATCACAGAATGGTGCATAAAGACAAAATAATGGTACTGAAAAAGGTCTGTCATCTCAGAGAAAAAAAGAAATAAAAGTTACAACTCTAACAAACTCTGTCCTAAAAGCTACTTATGTGGTGGCAAATGTGATTACAAAAGAATCAAAACCATTTACTGATAGCAAATATATTAAGCAATGATTGGAAAGCATGGTAAATATAATTTGTCCTGAAAAAAATCACAATATTTTTCTAAAATCATTTTTTTTCCACCAGTTTATTCATAGCCAGATAAACTGAAGAAATAGAAAAATCTATCAAAATTCATTTGAAGAAGAAAGCTACTAATTTCAAATTTTATGCTTTGGTGATAGTAGAAAGTACTGATAAGGCTCGACTTGCTGTTTTTATTAAAAGTATTTATAATGAATATAATGTTACTAAAGAAATGGCTTATTTGGTGCCATGAAAAGACACTAGTAAATCTCTTGATTTTTATAAAATAGTAAAAATTAAATTAAAGCAGTTTTCTTTAACCTTTGTCAGTGTACCTGGTACAGCTACTGATGGTGTCTCAGTGATGGCTGTTAAAAAAGAAAGACTTATAAAATTAACAGAAGTTGATGCAATTGCAGCTGGGAACTCGCATTTGATGAAATATCACTGCATTCTACATCAAGAAAATGTATGATGATAATTTTTTAAAATTGCTAATATCTTGCAAATCATTGTCAAAGTTGTGAATTTCATAAACTTCAATGTATTGAATCATTGATAATTTCAGGAGTTCCTTAAAAGTATGGACACTGATTATAGGGCATTCTTTAGTTTTCTGAAGAAAGGTGACTGAGTTGGGGAAATGTGCCAAAAAGATTTAAATAATTGTCATTTTTGAAATCAAGATCAAAATTCCAATCAAAAGAAAAACTTGTGCCTGAACATGAAGATTAAAAATGACTTATAGATTTAGATCAAGTTTTTTGGATTTGATTGGTCATCAAAATGAGTTAAACATGTCCCCTGATTCAGGGTAAGAGTGTGTTAAGGGTTCAGGCTAAGAGAAGAAAGATTACTTAAATGCAAGATGGGTGGAAGTCCCACCTGGGATGGGGAGGACAAGATTAACAATGGTTGAGTGAAAACAATATGATGACCAAATGGTGGTTGAGCAAAGACAATAAACTGCAAAACTATGGCTAGCAGAGAACTAGATGAAACTGTATTACCTCCTCGAATTGCAGTGGGGTGAAAAGTACACAGCAAGGAAGACATACAGCCTTCATCTTCAAGAACTCTTCTCATGACCACCAGGAGACTCTGTGCATGCTTAACCTACAGGAATTTGAGGCGGTACCTATGGAAATGATTTATTGTACCTGATTGTAATAGTCCGTCCCACTCTCAGGAATGTACTGAATATGCATGCTTTGTACTTTTAAATATGCATCTTATTTTCCCTCCACTTTGTGCAAGTTAGGCGGGGATACCCCCCTTCCAACCGGCGTGTGTGTGTGCGCAGCACCAAATAAACATACCTGCTTAATCACCTTACTCCAGGTTATAGAGTTTGTTTCCAGAAATCAGGCCTTTATGTGAAAATTAACTTATTTGTGATATATTTCAAACCATAAAAATACCCATAATGAAACTTAAATTACAACAAGCTTAAGTTCTGGCAAATAATTTTATGCTTACTTTTGCTAAACTGAGTTCTGTGAACAGCAAAAAATATGCAGCCTTGCTTTCCATTTCGATAAACGAATTTGAGAATAGGTTTCAAGATTACAGAAAAAAATATCTTTTATTTTTTTTAATGTATATATATATATATATTTCTGACTATTCTCAGTTTACATAGATTAATTACCTGCAAATTTTCTAGTGGAATGTACGGAATTTTAATCAGACATTCAACTCAATGAAAAACTTGATCATTTCTCCTTACTAGAGTTTTGTAAGCCTTATCAGGGAAACACGTCTGTCACTGTACATTCATTTCTTATGGATGTCATCAAATTTTGAAAGCACATACCTTTTTAATTGAATATTTCTAAGGAGCAAGTACAGGAAGAGTAAAATTTTATCAAAAAAAATCTGAGGAAACACCTTAAAAACTCATTAAGGATTGCAGCTACTTCCATCAAACTGTACAGGTACATTACTCTCACAAAAGCAACATCCAATATTCCTCTAGTTTTATGTTTTCATTGTTCTCTTTTTTCATGTTTTAATACAAAAAATACATAAAAAATGAGTTTGTTACTTACATACATTAACAATACTGTTTTATTTTATACATTCAATTTATATGCAGATTAAGACAATTCCTTTTCACTTAACATAGTCCAGGGAAGCCAAAAAGTGGGCCACATATTATCTACAGGCTTTCAATAAACTGAGGTAAAAAATAAAAAATCATGTCTCGAAGGGTGGATAGATTGAAAGGAAAGGATAAGTAAAGGAAATTCTTGTCTAAGGGAGTCCGAGTAGTAATCTGCAGTTATTTCAGGTAACAAAAACTGTGAGACAGACTAAGGAAGATTTGTGATGAGAGATACTATTTGTTGCCTATAGTCCAACTTGTTCAGGAAAGAGAAGACACTGATCTCGCAAGGTAGTTCAAATGCAGACATTGTATCTCAGAACACGTGACGTCAAATCCACATCATAAATGTGCTATTGTTAAGAGCATTTCACTTCTAATAGAGAATGAATTGATACTATAGAGTTTCAATAAACAAGGCACATAAATTTACTTGCCATATCATTACCCCAAAACCAAGTAGGTAATAAAAACAAAATCTCAATCTTATAAATTTAAAGAAATTATTTCAGTATTTTAATTAGCAATTGACTAGATAGCTATGACTATACTAAAATAAATGCCAATTAACATGCTAATTCTTGGCAATTAATTGATATCCAATCAACCCAACAACGTTATTTTGTTAAACACCCGTTAAATCCTAAAGCTCTTTGCAAGTTTAATTTATCAATTACTGCACAAAAGCTCATTTATTGCTGGCATGGTTGGGTTAATTATAAGGCAAACAGATTAAGTTGGTACTACTTTTTAACTTTATTAATTCTTATTAAAAAAGGTTATGTATTTAGTGTACAATAAACATTCAATTTAAATTGAATATCTGAATTTAATTAACTTTTTAAAGTTTTAAACAGCTATGTGACATTACAGAGTAAGTATCTCTAACCTGAGAACATTTTTAAGCTGTCTGTTTCTCTCTTCATAGAATCACAGAATGTTTTGGGTTGGAAGGAACCTCAAGGATTATAAAGTTCCATCTCCCCTTCCACAAATAGCATTGTCAGTCACTAGATGAATCACTAATCTGGTTTCCCAGGACCCCATTGAAACTGGCCTTGAAGACCTCCAGGGACAGGGCATCCACAGCCTCTCTGGGCAACCTGTTCCAGCACCTCACCACCCTCTTAGTAAAATACTTTCCCCTGACATCTAATCTAAATCTTCCCTCCTTTGGTTTAAAACCATTCCCCTTTGTCCTATCACTATATATCTGTGTAAAAATAGATATCCCTCCTGTTAAAAACCTCCTTTTTAAGGACTGGAAGGCTATAATGAGGCGTCCCTCAAGCTTTTTCTTCTCCAGACTGAACAAGCCTATCTCATTCTGCTGGTCTTCATAAGAGAGGTACTCCAGCCCTCTAATGATCTTTGTGCTCCTCCACTGAACTCTCCTCAAAAGCTCCACATCTTTCCTGCATTGGAGGACCCAGACTTGGATGCAGTATTCCAGATGAGGCCTCACAAGGTCACAGTAGAGTGGAACAATCACCTCCCTTGCCCTGCTGGCCTCCCCTCTTCTGATGCAGGTCAGGACATTATTGGCCTTTTGGCCTGTGAGTGCACACTGCTGGTTCACGTTATGTCTTTCATCTACCAGGAGTCCTAACCCCTTCTCAGTAGGTTTTATCTTGAGTTCTTCTTCCAGTCTGTTACCAGTCTCTTATTATTAACTAGTGTATTTAAAAAACACCTATAGCATAGAGATCAGAAAACTGTTTTCAAACCGTATCCATTCTTCTCCCAGAAAAATGTTTGATATTAGCTTCTTATGACATATACTGTGATGTTCAAAAAGAACACAAAGAAATAGCATGCGGAACTGTTTAGCAAATAAGTATGTTCCTGAATGTATAGTAGAGTTTTTAAAGGTTACTCAAATATTATTTTGAGCAGCATAGCTAGTTTGTAACAGTACAATAAATTAAAGTTACAGTTTTCTGTTTATATCATAGGGTATGTGGAGCTCCCCATGGCTCCAATTTAGGGCTTGATCTAGACAAATTAGAGATTTGGCAATCACCAACCACATGAAATTAAACAAGTGTCACATTCTGCATCTGGGAAGGAGCAACTCTGGCTATACATACAGGCTGGTGGATGTGACACTAGAGGGCAACCCCACTGAAAGGGTTTGGTTGACATCAAGTTGAACATGAGTCACAGAATATCCAGTCATCCAGGAACGTCAACCTGGTGTGCATCAAACGTGGAATGGCTAGCAGGTCAAGGGAAGTGATTGTCCCTCTCTACATTGCACTGATAAGGCCTCACCTTGAGTTTTGTGTGCAGTTTTGAGCACCACAATATAGAAAGGAACCCAAAGGAGGGCTACAAAGAAAGTGAAGGGTTTAGAGGGGAAGATATATGAGGAGCAGAAGTCCCTTGATTTCTGCAGCCTGGTGGAGATTTCATCACAGCCTGCATCTTCCTCAAGAGGAAGAGCAGAAGGGCAAGAATTTATCTCCTCTCTGTGGTCACCAGTGATAGAACCTGAGGGAATGACATGAAGATGTGTCAGGGAGGTTGAGGCTGGATATTAAGATGAGGTTCTTCACCAGATGGTGGTTTGGCACTGAAACAAGCTTTCTAGGGAAGTGGTCATGCCACCAACCTTGCCAGAGTTCAAGAAGCATCCGAACTACACCATCAGACATATGGTTTTATTTTTTGCATGCTCTTGTGTAAATTAAATTGGTATTGAGATAGTAGATCAAAATTTTATACGTAGATTTTCTCTTCAGTCTTTCTTTTCCTTTTTAAATATGTAAAAAATACTTTCCTTATTTCAATATACACACAATTGCTCTCTTAAAGGACTGATAGAAAATATTCAATAGTATATGCATTTTTAAATGATTGGTTTATGAAACTCAGAGGTGAGTTTGCACTTTTTATCTATAATAAAGAATATATGAAGAAGCCTTAAGGATTATCAAAAGGAAGGAGTTGTCTCTTTCCTGCCTTTTTCCTCAGCAGATAGCACTTTCTTGATCAGTATTTGAGAAAATACACAACGTGGAAAAAAAATCCCCAAGAACACAGCACTTCATGCATCCAAGGTTTTGCAGTGCTCCTTGTAGCTCATCTTCTGTAATTCCCAAAGCAGAACTAAATGTATGAATCTGTAACCAGAAGTGTTACTGTAAAGATTCACGTTCACTATTTTTAGGGTAAGAACAGCAGAAAGACAGCATTTGTTCTATTTAAGTGTTAGTAATAAAGTAAGAAAAATACAATCACAGAATCATAGAATCACCGAGGTTGGAAAAGATCTTCAAGATCATCCAACCACCCACCTACCATCAATAATTCTTTCTAAACCATCTCCTTCAACACAGTGTCTAAATGTTCTTTAAATACCTCCAGGGTTGGTGACTCCACCACCTCCCTGGGTAGCCCATTGCAGCACCTGACCACTCTTTCGAAGAAGTATTTCTTAGCATCCAGTCTGAATTTCCTCTGGTGTAAATTGAAGCCATTCCCTCTCATTCTGCCACTAGCTAAAAGAGTGAAGAGGCTGAACCCCAGTTCACTATAACCTCCCTTTCAGCTAGTTATAGAGAGCAATAAGGTCTCCCTTGAGCCTTCTCTTCTCCAGAATGAACAATTCCAGCTCCCTCAGCTGTTCCTCATAAGGCCTGTGCTCCAGACCCCTCACCAGCTTTGTTGCCCTTCTCTGGATATGCTTCAGGACCTCAATGTCTTTCTTGAAGTGAGGGGTCAATAGTAATACATAGTTTTGTGTGAATACATAATAAAAATTAAACAGTCCAGATTTTAATGAGCCTTTGCTGTATTCCCAGCTTATACTGATGTAGAGAACAAACTTCTCAAGAGAATTTAAGGGAATGAGTCAGAATGGTTTGAATGGAACATTCAACGAAGGTGATTTGCAAAGCAGCCATCCAGAAGATATCTAGATACCCTCTGAGATTTCTTTTCAGTGCAAATTAAAAATTTTAGGGTTTAAGAATGAACTTTTTTCTTCCTTTAAGTGAGATCTGGACAGGCTGGAGAGTTGGGCAGAGAGGAACTGGATGAGGTTTAACAAGAGCAATTGTAGAGTCTCCTCCTGGAGAAGAGAAACTACATGCACTGGTACTGGTTAGGAGATACCCTGATGGAAAGAAGCTCAGCAGAGCAGGACCTGAGGGTCCTAGTAGACAACAGGCTGGCCTGAGCCAGCAGTGTGCCCTTGTGGCCATGAAGGCCAATGATATCCTGGGGTGCATTAAAAAGACTAGCCAGCAGGTCAATGGAGGTGATCCTCCCCCTCTACTCTGTTCTTGTGAGGCATCACCTGGAGTACTGTGTCCAGTTCTGGGCTCTCTGGTACTAAAAAGACAAAGATCTCCTGAAAAGAGTCCAGTGGAGGACAAAGGGCCTGGAAAACCTCCCTTATGTGGAAAGGCTGAGAAACCTTTTCAGCCTTGAAAATAGAAGGCTCAGAGGGGACCTAATCCATGTCTATAAATATCTAAGGACAGGAAGGCAAAGGGATGAGGCTGGACTCTTCTCAGTGGTGCATGCGCTGATAGGACAAGGGAAAATGGCCACAAACTGAAGCAGAGGAAGTTCCACACAGAGGTGTGTGGGAACTTCTTCACAGTGAGGGTGATGGAGCACTGGAGCAGGTTGCCCAGAGAGGTTGTGAAGTCTCCTTTTCTGGAGACATTCAAGGCCCAGCTGGATGCCTACCTGTGCAACCTAGTCTAGGGAGCTGCTTTGGCAGGAGGATTGGACAAGATGATCTCTAGAGGTCCCTTCCAGCCCCTACAATTCTGTGATTCTGTGAAACATTAATCTTATTACTGGGTTAACTTACAAATCATCTACAGTCACAGCAGTGGTCTTTAAATTAGGAAAATGAACTGAATTATGATTCAAGAAAAAAGTATTATCACAGTTGTATTTGGATGAGTAGAGAGTAATGTATGTTTGGAGTGCTGGCATAGCTTAATCACATACTCTTATTGTATTCACAATATCTAATGTAATTCTCATTTATGAAAATATTTTGGTGATGGTATAAAATGGTATAAAATTAATTTTATGCTCCCATATTTATTTTGTGATGGAACAAAAAATTTCTGTGATAAAAGTAATTTCATTTGAAGGAGGTTCCATGACAGATTATAAATACTATTTTATCCTGTCAAAAAGCAGATAAAAATGTGTTATAGTGTGAACCAGATATATCAGACTCATGTTATGGTCAGTTCATTAAATCTACAAAAAAGGCTCAAGGACCATAACATAAAACCACAAAATGACCACAAAGTCATTTGAATTAGATCAACAATCTAAAGAAAGTTTCTTAGAGTACTGTTAAGAAACTGAAGAGCGTAAACCATATAAGAAAAAGCCATGCACCCAATGAAATAGCTTTACATTATAAGCTTCAGGGTTTTGTTGAGAGTTTGACCTTTATAAAGTTTTCAAATATAAAATTATTTGCAGAATTCACAATCTCTTTATAGACAATCTGTGAATTACAAATGGACCAACCTTACAAAATCAATTATTCATAGTGCATTGATGTTTCTACTGCCTTTTTTTTTTTGCAAATACTGGACCACATTTGGTTTGGAAAAGATATGTATTAGAGAGAGGACAAACCAAGCAGCTTGACAGAGGTGAACTACTGAAGCTCTGTAACAAGTAGCAATGCTGAGCATGTATTCCCAGTATGCACATACATACCACATACACACATTCAGTGAATATATAAATATATACATGTCCACATGTCCAGCTTCAGAGATAACTCAGACACACTTAGCATTTACAGAAACAGAAACAAAACAGGAACAAAAGGGACACCTACTTTTGTGCCTCTGCACTCCTTTGTGTTTGTTCAGATTAATTCTTTTTCATGTAAACAACAATGTTCTTTAGTAGAAAATATTTATACAGAAACAATACTGACTACACAGCAGAAATGAGAGGCATAAACATCTCCCTGTATTTTTAGAGGCAGAAATTGGGGCTATTATCTATACAAATTAGAATTCACTCTTTTTTTTTTTCTTTACATATAAAATATACTAAATTTTAACAGTGTATAGATCTGTAATGATGAAGCAAGTGATAATCTTGGTAAGTAAGCTTTTTGTTCTGAGTGGTATGCAATTCAAAGTAAGACACACTATGAAAGATGGAAAAGCACACGAGCTATCTTGTCAGATGAAATAATATATTCAAATGAAAGAGATTCTAAAACAAAGAAAAAAAAACTTTAAAAATGTCTTTCAACCTTGCACAACATAAGAAATTCATAAAATGAGTTTCACAAAGGAAAGACACTGAACAGAACAATAAAATATAACCTGTTTTAGAAAGAACTGAACAAATTGCTTCATTTGTTCATCAGCAAAGGGAAGAGATTCCAGTTACATCCCTGGCTAGATAAATTCCATTTTCAATTTCCATATACTCCTGCCAGTGTTCTTATTTTGTTCAGAATAGCTACTGATTGAATCTAGCTCTGCAGCTAGGTACTTAACTGAGTTCCAGATGCTGTAGTTCCTGTATTTATCCCTCTCAGTGAAACTTTATGTTCAGTATCAATATTTTCTTCTGTGCAATAGATGCTGATGTGACTCAGAACAGAATTAACTACAGAGTCTGATGATCAAAGATTTTGCTAAGCTAGCCAATAAACCTGTTCACAGAATTCTGATCTGTTTAAATGTCTACTACTGCTACTCACTCACTCCCACACACAAAGTTTTAGGAAAGTGAGGGTTGAAAATAATATGTGAAGAAGTATGTTTAATTCTTAAATATGTATATATTTCCATGCATCATAAGAACAGAATCTCTGGAATGTTCAGAATTATTCTGGAAGAACTGCAGAAATTTAAACAATTTTTTTTTTTTTTCATTTTCTGAAAAGTAGCATTTTTTATCCAGTTCTTCCTATGAGTGCACTTTTCAGTGTTCCTTGCTGATGAAAAAAATGACTCTTAGGTACTGTATGGAAATTGCTGAGTCATGAACTGAAGCTGGAGAGAAGACCTGCTCAGCCCTGGAAGCACATGTGAATGCGTCCAGAAGGGGTGGAACCAAGCCTAGACCTCATTTAAGGGCTGACTGCCACTGTGGAAAGCACTCTTGTTGGAAATCTCTTGTCTTGGAATTTTTTTCTGGGGCCCTAGATCCTTGGAGACAGGTGAGTTTTTTTTCTTCTATCATGTCCTCATTTGTGCTGGTCCCTCTGCCATTGTATCTGGTGATCAAGACAATCCCAAATATCTATATACTAAAAAAAAAAAAAAAAAAAAAAAAAAAAAGGGGGGAAAGGGGATTGGGGGGAATTAGAATGTCTTTAAGTGGGTCTATGGGGAGAATGTTTCCCCTTTAGTCAAAAAATTTACCAAGGCATATCACAGGATTTCTGGTATCCCCTTAACTATGAACTGGTAGCTAGGAAAAATGGAGTCCCTTGAATAACAGTGGGAATATCCTTCAATTCCAATACTCCATAGAGGAATATTTCTATAGATTAGACAAAGAGTTCTAGTCACAAAGGTACAACAACTGGCTGCATCTGCTGTGGCATGGCTGCTATTAAATGCTTTAAATCATGCAGAACTTTCAAATCTTACTCTAGAGAATGAGAACAACTATTATGTGATTGCACCAATAAACTAGAACAACTTGATGTATGAACAGGAAAAGAATCAAGCTTCGACTATCCCTGTAAAACAAATCCGAAACATATTACTGGAGAATACCCGGGTCCTTGAATCAATGGTTCTGAGTATTCCAAAGAAAAAAATTCAAGATTTGATCTTGAAGCCTCAATTGAGGCCCATCTTTTCAAGATCTGACCTTTAGTCACTTAAAAAAACCAAAGAAGGCTCTGAATAGACCAGTAGGGGTGCCCCCTGAGCAAACCCACCTTCCTGTAACAGCTCGTCAATGGGGATTGAGTGATGATTAGTAGGTTCAGGGGACAGACCATTCCCGTTACCCAGATGTGGTTGAGGCTGGTGGTCAGGCATCTCCCACCCTGAGAGATAAGGTGTCTGTTGCCCCAGTCCCAGAATAGATCTTGGGCATAAGCACTTCATGGTGTCTGTCTCTTCAGACAAACATAGGTGAGCTCAGTCTCTAGTAGGTGTATTAGTGTCTGGAAGGTGCAGGCGATATTGAGAGGCCATGCAAAGCATGAGCCTGTTTGCCTGTCCGAATTACAAGTGTGAAAGCAATACAGACTCCTGGAAAGGAAAGATGAAATAATGAGGACTGTGCAGGTATTATAGAAAGGTAGGATCATAAGACCTGCACAAAGCCCATATAATTCCATACATCTGAACCAAACTTTTTTTTTTTTTCCACAATAGTTTGCAAGGGGGAGGAGGGGGGGTTGTAAGTCCAGCAAGACATACAGAAAAATACTGGAAACTTCCACTGCAGAAACACAATTTACTTCTCACATTTTATACCTCATTTAGCACAGCTGCTGAGACTGTTGTATAGACTAATGAAAAAAGGGGCAGTTCTGGGACTGGGGGAAAACAGAGCACAAGAATTTCCAACAGGCAAAACTGGCTGTTAAATAAGTCCAGGAGTTGGGTATATTCGATCCTACCCTCCCAGCTGAACTGGACATCCATGTCACTCAGGACAGCTGAGTGTGGCAATGTCAGAGTTTTGTTTGAACCCCAATTGTTTCGGTCTGAGGTCTGGCACAGAACAGAAGAGAGATACAGTATGACCGAGAAACAGTTGTTGGCTACCTATTCTGCACTGCAGGAGATAGAGGCAATAACTGAAACAGCTAAGATTATGGTAAAAACAAGATTGCTAATTCAGGGGTGGGTTAAAGATCTAAGCTATGTGTCGCCTTCTTCTCCCAGCAACTTAGGTTACGGTCCACTCCGGCCTGCAGTGGCCTGACAGCCTTCAGGCCCAGCGCCTGACCCTGTTGGTCCCGCGCCCCGCCTGGGCCATTCGCACACCATGAGTGCATCAATATGATGGGTGGCAAAATGGTGTTTATTGCAAGCAGCACACTCTGCTTATAACTTTCTTCATCACAGTACTACCAATCACCTATGCTACAGTTATCTCTGCCCAATAGATGTGTGGCATGTCTTGTCTTCTCCATATTTGGCCTTATTTGTTCTTCTTCTCTCATCTTCAAAACACTGTTACCATGGTTTCCCAAGAGTCAAGGGGCCCCTGCTGGTCCTATTGCTGTCTGGTGATTGCCACAGCCTCTTTCAGCTAACTACACCTATGTTCCTAAGATGGGGGTGGTTGAAGTCCAGACTGTGGCACATTGGGTTGCCTACCTCAGTCAGAAAAGCAGTCTATCATCATCACTGTTGAAGGAAGAATTTCAGAAGATTCTTGGCCCAGTGGAGTACCATAGTGATGCACCAGAGGAGATGATGGTTACTCCACAAGAAAAGAATCCCATCCAGAAAGGGAAATATCGCATTTCTAAAGATGCCTGATACATGGATAGGTCCAGCAAAGGCAACCCAAGCAAGTGGAGAACAATGGCATACCATCTATCTGCTGACACCATATGGTTTGAAAAGGGGGATGGTCAAAGTAGCCAATGGGCAGAGAGTTGTGAGCTGTGTGGATGGTTATCACCAAGGAACCTGATGACAGTGCATTGATCATTTGCAAAGAGAGTTGGGCTGTGTATCAGGGGCTAACTCTTTGGAATGCACAGTGGGCCATGCAAGATTGAACCATGCTGTCGCTAGACATTTGGAATGTAGTTAAACAGAGGACTGTATGCGTCTATGTTTCTGGGCATACCTTTTGCAATCGCTGGGAAATGATGAAGCCAAAACACTGGCTTGAGTACAGTGGATTGAAACCTCTCCTGGGAACATTGCCCTCTGGCTACACCAGAAGCTGTGACATGCTGGACAGATGACAAATGTGGGCAGCAGCCAAAGTGTGGGGGCTGTCCAGAACAATGTCAGTTTTCATTGCAGTCTACAACTTCGGAGGTTGTGGTGAGGGAGGGTTCGGCCTTTTCTCCCAGATGACTAGGATAAGAGGCATTGACCACGAGTTGTGCCAGAGAAGATTTAGATTGGATATGGGGAAAATCTTTTTCTCAGAGTGGTCAGACGCTGGTATGGCCTGCCTAGGGAAGGGTGGAGTCACTGTCCTTAGAGCTGTTCAAGAAGTGTCTAGATGAGGTGCTAAGGGATATGATTTAGTAGCTTTAGTGGGTAAGGATGGTGATAGGAAGATGGTTGGTCTAGATGATCTTGTAGTTTTTTTCTAACCTAGTGTTTCTGTGTTTCTGTCATCCAGGTGTGTCATGATTGTAATGCTTGCTCAACTGCCCACCTTGACAGAGGATATAACCCCTCCACCCCCCCCCCCCCCCAGTTGCTGAAGGCAGTTGCCCCTCTCAGACCCCATTTATGGGCTGACTGCCACTGAGAAAGGATTTCTTGTTGGAGATCTCTCCTTTGTGGAATTCTTTACTGGGATCCTAGATCCCTGGAGACAGGTGAGCATTCCTTTTTTTTTTTTTCCTAACTTCTAATTTCCACTGGTCCTTCTGACATTACAGGTACCTCATACCTTTTGCTATTATATGTATATATATAGTGTAGATAGGATCTTCTGGGATTTTCATTTGAAAAGCACATCCTTATCTGAACTAGAATAGTAGGCCATAGTCTTTTTGTTCTGCTCTGTGTGATTTTGAGAAGTGTATGCTAATAATCAGAGCATTGTATTTGTCTTTTTTCTATTAGATGTACAAAAGAATTAGAAATTTTAGAATTTGGTGTACACCAAAAGTTTTTTTCACTTCTCCAGTTATAGAAAAGTTGAAAATAAGAGAAAATGCACTTAAATCTTGTTGTGAAAGTTGCACTAAAAAGTATTTTAAGCCAATTTGTGGATCTGTTCTTTACGTAAGAAGAATTTTTATGAACACAGCTATGTTACTTCCCTAAGCTATGTAATTTTCTCCAGAAAGGAGGAAATATGATATTAAACTGTTTCAATTTTCAAGTTTACTCCTTAAATACCACCTGCCCAAGGCATCTGTTTTCTATTGTCCTGAACTATATTGTGTGGGGAATCATCACACTGAAATAACGTGCTGCTTTACTGATGATAGTTCTTCTATATTATTAGACAGTTTATCTAGTTTCCAGACAATAATGACATTGTGTGTCTTGTTATTTAAAATTTCTGCTAGTATTCTGTCTTATGGTCTACTAGAAAGCATGCACACATTGCAAGTTCAGAAAGAAAAGGAAGATGTGAAGGATTAATTACACTGCTGCTTGATTATTTTATCTCCTCTGGGAAGCAAAGATTCACATAGTTCAATTCATTGTTCAATCTGCATATGACTCCAACACTTAAGAGAGTCAACTGCTTTCTTTTTATATTATATGTAGAATATTGCACTTTATAAAACAACCAAACAAAAAGCCTTCCTCTATGGGTTCTCAGGGAATCAAACCTTTGTAGATGAAAGACATCAGAACTTGACATCTGCCAACAAAGGGCACCAACAATAATTTGGTTGCTCTCCCTTCTCAGCCACAGCTGGTACTTTGGCAGCTCTCCTCTCACATCAACCAGAAATCTGTCTGCCTTTTTTTTGTCAAGATCCATCTGTTCTCTCCTACCTGACCTAAATACCCAGTACAATGCTTTTTGAGAAGTTGTGTTCCTATTTCCATGTCTGCATTCAAATGTTGGTACCTGGTCTTCCACACGTTTGCTTTTGTTCTCTGATAGACTCCTGCAGGCTTTATATACGCCTTCCAAGAAAATGTTCCACATATGTACTAGAGTGTATAACCTAGTCCATGTTGTCTTGTATCTCAGTTTTCTGCACCATTATGTCTGTGATAAATTTAATAACCAGTGGTCAACTCAGAGACTTAGTAAAAGCTGATGAGGATAAAATAAGTATTTTTTTAAGACTGTATTAAAAATGAAAGCAGGATAAAGCAATTTATATTGTACTATATATGCAAAGTAGTGGGAATAGTTGAACAAAAGATGTTGCATAAGAAAATTTACTAGATTTAATGCATTTGAAATTTTAGAGATTTCAAGCAGCAATTTCAAAGTGCACTGTAAAAATACCACCCTGGCCTTTTGCTTCTGAGAAATATAGAATCACAGGATTGTAGGGGTTGGAAAGAGCCTCTAGAGACCTTCTAGTCCAGCACCCCTTCCAAAGAAGGTTCCCTATGGCAGGTATCATGGGAAAGCAAGTAGGTGGGTTTGGAATATCTCCAGAGAAGGAGACAGCCGGTTCCAGGGCTCTGTCAACCTCAAAGTAAAGAAATTGTTTCTCATATTCAGATGGAACTTCCTGTGTTTAAGTTTGTGAGTCTTGTGCCTTGTCCTTTCACTGAAGACTGATGAAAAAAACCCCACCCTCAATTCACTTCACACCCACCTATTAGATATTTATAAAGTTCCCTCTGTTTTCCCTTCTCCAGGCCAACAAGTCCCAGGTCGCTCAGCCATTCCTAATGGAAGCTAAGTCTTTCTAGCCCTACACTGTTCTCTCCAGTAGTTTCCTGACTTTCTTGGAAGGGGAGATGTATATATCTATTTGCTCAAGAGGAATAAAACTAAATGCCAATGTGAGTTGGTAGTAACTTGGTCATGAACTGCCCTGTGCTAATTCAATGACACCAACGCCTTTCCATATGTGTGACAGTCATGGTAGGTGTATTTTTGTTTGTTTTTCCTAGGCCATTCCATGAAAAAGTGAGAAATATTGAGGATTCTCAATTAATTCTAAAATTCTATCTGTAAAAAAAAAAAAAATTGTAATATTTGTGTGCGTATATATAGTTAATCTATCATTTCCTATATCCTCACTAACTGACAACACTTTATCAGCATGACAGAATTGCAAATGAGGGGGAAAAACTATTTTTAAATATAATTTTATCTAACAAAATTATGATGATTGATATTCTGCTAGCTCAGGCAGCTCAATACCAAAACCATTAATAAATCATGACTTTTTTTGTCACAAGCAACGATGAAAAAGATGTACACACTCGAATGTGCACACAACCATAAAGGAAGTATACTGTCCATGCAGAGATATTGGGTTTCTGTATGTGTGATGTCTGTCACAGTAATGTATTACAATACACTGATCTACCTACATACCACTGCATAGTTCCTTGTGTATTCCTGTCCTAAGTCACTCATGACCTGGAGGTCAAACATGCTTTTTAGTTCTAATAGTACTTACTATGTTTTGACTGGGAATTGTCGTTATACTGAACTATTTATTCAATTATTTATTTATTTAGTAGATTACAACAAGACATAGTCCAGGAACTTGTTCACCGTTGGAAATTGTACAAGATGTGCAGTTGGCCAGTTTGTGATCTTGTTCAACACTTTTACAGTACAAGAAACCCTATTAAGAGATTTGAATATTGTGAAAGAGAAGAACTACCTAAAGGTTTACTTTTCACAGCAAATAAGATGATAAATTAAGATTTGAAAAAATAATAATTCTGTAATTTTTAATATCTCTACTATCTGAATCACATGATACTCAATTGTGTTTTCATAAGAATTAGAGATTATGTATTGTGTCATTTAAAAAGTTTGGAAAATTGAAAATGGGCTTACAGATAAAGATTCGGGGTATGTATGTTATTAAATATTCAAAATCATAGCTTTCCTTTTAAGCTGATTTGATTTTTTTTTCTCTCTTACCCTATTATCCTCCAGTTTATTTAAAAACAAAAGTATTTGTTCTATGTATGCAATAGACTGTGCAAATCAGTTTTTTGGTATCATATTTATTTACACCTGTTGAAAATTTCCTGATATTGGAAACAAAGTATGCATCATCTTGATATCAATTAACTCAAATTTGGAAGAGAAATAGGGAATGTTATCTGAGGAACACTGAAGGTGATGGTGATACTTATCTGTCATCATTAACTGAATTATGTTGAATAGACTGATGTAGTATACCTTTCTCTCACGTCCCATGGATGGATTAGCCATTTCTAAGGCTCAAGAGGCAAAAGAAGAGCCCAGCAGTATGAACTATGAAGGATTTGTAGTCATAAGTAAGTCACATCTTCATGCTCTTCCTAGTTTTTCTTCTGAATGTAAGAAATACATGCTATAGCTTAACAAGTTTTATTTATGAGGAAAGATCTGTTACAACTAAGGATATTATAAATAGGTTAAGAGTTCTTAGAGATTAATTACAGTTATGACTAATTAAAACTACTTAATGAGTGATAATAGATATCTGTTTTTTGAACTGCTTCTGTTAATATCTGGCATAGCTACTGTCTGATTTTTCCTGGGCTTCTATTCTGTTGGCTATATTTTAAAAATATATGCTGAATAATACTTCTAAATATGTTTATTAGGCAATAAATAATATTTATGACATTCCTTTTTTTTTCTCACATATATAAGCTATATATGTGAAGTACGACAATTATTTTTGCTCTGTACCTCAAACATCATTCTAACAATTACTTATTGTAAGACTTTTTTTTTTTTTTGTAATGTTACGTCTCTGATTAGCTGATATTTTTCCTGTAACTCATGTCAAGTTACTAATCTGCAGTCCAGAATCTCCTTGGAATTCTGTAAAATTATTTGCCATTGTCTGTGAAAGTTCATTGACTAATTCCTTTAGCACCTAATTTCCTCTGATGTATTTAATCTGGACCTGCTGATTCAAAACATTAATTTAGTCCAGCTATTTTCTCATTTGCTTCTTAACAGTGTTGATGTCTGTTCTCTTATGTTCTTCATCTACTCCCAGCATAATTAATCATTTCACACAAGAGTCCTTTTGAGTGAAGTGAAGCAGAGCAAATACTTAAAAATTTCACTTTTTTTCCTCCAGTGTATTTCCCTTCTGATAATTAGAGCCTTTCCCTTTCCCTTTATCTTCCCTTTTTCTCTGAAGTAACTAAATAATTGTTTTTGTTTCCTTATCTATTACAAAGAAAAAAATATTACTACTGATGTTTGCTCATCCACTTTGTTTTTTACAACTTCTTACGGACTTTGATTACCCTTGCAGTATAACATAGTTGCAACAAAAACTTTTCCCTGTATGTTGTGGAATTTCTGACTCTAGAGCAGCTAATTTTCTCATTTTCTGTTTGTTTTGTTTGTAAAACTTCCTCTTACGGAACCAAGTGTTGTATGGACAAATTTTAACCCCAGTAAAAAGTCCTATGGAACAGAATACTGAATGTTTTTAAATCACTTTCTCAAATGATCAATAACTAATTTAAAGGTTTTAACAAATGCAGAAAAAAGGTAGTGAGCTGAATTTAAGTTCAATACTGACTTTGCTGTGGATTCATCTGCTACAAAGTAGTTCCAGAAAAGGTAGAAAATCTGTGGTTATGTCATAAAAGGGATGCCTAAGATACTACTCAGTACAATTAAGTAGAACTAATACAGGATAAAAGCATTGATGAGCTTTACATTTTGAAACATTTGGGCATAACTAGAAATAGTTCCTAGACAATTCAAGACAACAAAAGAGGAACAAGAAAGAGTAAAACTGAATAAAATTTGTAATAAATAAAACACAGCAACTCAAAACAAACTGGAGGGAACAACAACAACAAAAAAAATTAAACTTAATTGATGCATAAGATTTGGTATGAATTACAACAGAAGTGGCAAAAATTTGAATACTGACCTGAATTAAATACTCAAATAGCTTTTGAAAGATGGGATGTACTGTGTGATATTATTCATCGTAGATAAAACTAGTGCGTTACATTGTGTAACATTGTAAGTAGGCTTCTTGGATTTGTTAAAAATAGCTTGTTTCAAATGCTAGTCCAACTTTGCTTTTTTTGATCTTCAAAAGGAGAGTAAGGCCTCAATGAGAAAAACATAGAAACAAAATCAACCAAACAAGAACAACAGAACACTACTCAAAGCTGTATGTAATAAGCAGGAGAACTAAAATTGACATTTGATCTGCTTCTGGATTGTATTGTTGTGTGTCATTGAAGGGATATATCACGTGTTTTATTACATTAATATCTTTTCATTCTTGCTGAGTACCCCTGACTTTCTGATCTGCTGTAATTCTGGTTGTGTAAATATCTTTATTCATTTCTCTTATGTTGATTCAAGATCATAGCTATTGTAATAACCTGGCAATAGATGACATAACATACTGCAGAGTATAAAAATGGAATTTTAATGATGCTTTGTTGCACTCTCACTATATTTGGCATTTGCAATCATGGTATAACAGGTCAATGGCACAAATATATATGTTCCATTCAAGGTCAAGAAAGTAATTTTTGTAAGTCTTTTTATTCTGAGTAAATTTATATGAAAAAAGTGAAATTTTGAAGTACTAAATGAAAGCGATTTTCATAAATAAATAAGCAGAGACAAATGAAAACATTTCAATTTAATTACACTTAAGTAAGACAGGTGCTGATTCTTACTGTAATTATCTACTCCAGAATGTAACAGTATAACTGGATAATTTGTAGAAGAAAAAGCTTAAATGTTGTGACCGAATTCAAATGAAGATATTGTGTATGACCATTTATTAGTTGAGCAACTGACATTTCCAATTCTCCAAGGAGAATTACATTTGGAACTCATTAGATTGGTAGTTCCACCATCAGGACACAAACAACCAGCTTTGTGGCTAAGACATAACACAGAGCTATAAATATATTTTCTATCAGTTTCTCCTTATATGCATGGCTTTTATTTTGATTCTAAACACAAACTGAAGAAAAATAATCTAACAATCAAATTCTAATGTGTGTGTTACTTCAGTATCCCATTAGAATTACCAAACTGCTTTCAATAAAGCTTAATATTACTTTGTGGTCATTATTTTCATTCACAATTTGACTTAGAAATATTAACATGTTTTTTCGTAATTTGTTGTGCAGTACTTTGAATAAATAACATTACGTACAAAATGCACTGTCTTAAATGAAGTACTTCAGAAAATAGTTTTTACATATGTATGTCATGAAGTTTAAGAAGAAATAGCATTGACTTTTCAATGCTAAACCTGCAATTATAGAAAAAATGCATAAATTGAATTTTTGTACAATATGTAGGATATTTTCCTCTAGCACCACTGCCTCTTTTAGCTTCATTGAAACTCATGATTGCTGGTCTAATGTTGAGAGTTAAACTGTGTTTCTGTGACTCAGTACTTCTAGGCAGCTCTGTAAAAGCATTCTAGCAAAATTAAGTGGAAAATAATATGCATGACAAAAATGTGATTATTAGAAAGTCTACAGTTGTATACAGATGCACTGTCTTAAACTATTAAATATTGCAAAAAAAAAAAAAAACACAAAAAAACCCCCACATCTCGTTTCAAAATATGAGTCACTCAGCTGTCATTCTAAAGGACAGAGAAGGGCAAGCTCTGGGCAAGGTGCACTTCACACACATATTTGGGAAGACCACAGAAGCATCATTAATAGTTTATCACTGTAAGTCAAAAGCCTTTTCTGAAACCCCAAATAAGGGTAAGGTACAAAGTTAACTAGTGTTAACTAGTTAGCTTTGTTTTACCTATACATATCTGTATGTGGCCACCATTAAAAACTTGTAACTAACTACACACAGAAAATTCTGTAAATCTGTTTTTACGCAGTTTGCTTAATTTTGCCATCGTACATTCTTGGAATTACAGAATTTCTGCTGTTCAGATCAATGTTTACTTAAACGAAAAAAATATCACTTTAGTGAATTCTAATGTCTCCAGTTAGTTTTCTAAAACAGTATTAAAAAAATAGCATATGCAAATCAAAGTCAAAGTTCACATTTTATTATGGAAACTCCTTATTCTTAATCTCATGTGATATGTGCATTTTTCTAATATTTTAAAAATTTTAATATTTTTTATTTCATATATATTTTTAATATAACAATCCTCAGATTTTTGTTTGTTTGTTTTGATCTTTTATCAAGTATGTTTCTTTGATAAAGACAAACATATATCTTAAACAAACAAACAAACAAACAGAGTCATAAAACAATGGCAGTAAGCATCCAAGACAAAAGTAATTCCTGGAACCTACAAGAAGGAGAATATGGCTTGGTAACTCCATAGCATTTTTGCAACAGATTCTACTAATTAAAAGGGCAAGGTGTGACAGAAGCCTCCACTTCTGGATTTAAGCTCTGCTATTATGGTATCTGCTGCTGTTATTTTTGTCTCATGCTTCCTAATAAAATAGATTTTAAATAAAGAACATCATAGAAGCATGCTAGGTATACACAGGAGAAATGTGGACCCAGAAATTTCTAAATTTCAGGAAATAATAATGACAAAATAAGCCTATTCATGACAGTGTCAGAGCTTCAGGAAGCGCCCTGACTTTTCCAAGACTGTAACAAGCCTAATAAGAATCATGAAAATAAAGAACTGTTACAAATCTGAATTGGGGGAATTTGCACTACAAATAATATGGGGCGTGGTGAGATTAAATATAGTTTAAGAAATTGAAAGAGCAAAATTAAAAACTACTAAGGCATATAAGGAAAATTTCTTATAGGGCATGAATCAGAATGACAAAATAATAACACACAGTGTTTTTTGGTTTCGTTTTTTTCCCAAGTATTTAGTTTAAAGATTGACAGATTTATATCTGACCTTGAATAGCTTCTAAACTGAAAACCCATTTGATCTTTGGATCTGTGCCAAATTGATGAACTATGTGATTGGTCAATTCAAAATTTGCCTTGCTGCTATTATAAATTTACCAGCCAGTCATAAAGAAAGCACTTGGTTCAAGAGTTAGCAGTTGAGCTTCTCCTTTCTCTGTTTCTATTTGCCTTCCACCAACCCCCCCCAAAAAATGTATCATTATGTTCCAATAACAAAGTCAGTTATAATGGCCCACCAGAGCTACAGAATTGAGAAGATGGAGAACCTATATCCATCCAAAACTATTCCTACAGCCTCATTAGAAAATGTTGAAGCAGGTAACAGGATTTGAAAAGAGAATGGGACAAGTTAAGATTAAACTGTTGACAGGCAGAAACTGCACTACTTGTTGTAAGATGTTTCTCCTGTACCTGTTAGCTATCGTGTCACTTCTTGGTCATTAGTGACAATAGCATTACAAGAATGTTGATTTGTTACAAGATAGTGCTTGGGAACTGTGGAGAATTAACTGTTTGTCTTGTGCTTGTTGTAGTTATGTTTATTTTCATTCATTATGAAGCTATAGGGGATTGTAAAGAGGATGGACAGACAATTTTTTGTAAAGCTGATGTTCTTGATAGGACTTGGAGAATTGTGCAAGTATTCATGCATACATGCATTTATAACTTGTACCCTGGACACCGATTATGGGTGAATTCTGTTAATCTGTAAAAATGATGGCTGCTCATCTGTGAGACCAGACTGTACCAAATAATCTATATGCTACAGGAAGTGCTGTTGTAAATTTGTCAAGTGTATACATGATAGAAAAAATAGTACAGTGTTATTTTAAAGAAAAACTGCCTTTCTTAGGCTTTTTCTGTCTACTTGTAAGGTGCATCACTTTTGCTAAATACTTCATTAACCCATTATAGTCATATCCCTCCTGAGCAACATTAGTGAGCCATTGAAAGATACTGCTGGAAACAGAATTTCAGAATGATTACAGGAGAACTTTATGTTTACCTAGTGTATCAAGAATGGATGGTAATTAGAAAGGTACAGACAGACTTGAAAATTGCCCTATTTTATCACAGACTGCTTCTATTCCAAACTTAATAGGAATTCCTAACCCTAATGTGAGTCAATCAACAATTGGTCTGCTTTAGCTCTTTCAGTAGTATTTTTCCTTCTTAGTTTTTCAGCTCATTAACATTCTTGCTAAACATTCATTTTAAGTTACAGCGTATTCTCTTTGAGAGAGTCATCATAATTTGGTTTGTATTTGTTAAGTCTAAAAGAATCTACAGCAACTGTGTCCTACTTCAGGGGAAATAAGGCAATCACATAGTAAATAATTACTAAAACAAAATATGCTACTCTAAGTGTCTTAGGATAGACTTTTATTTTACATGGACATCATGGTGACTTTAAATTATGATGTGGGTTATAATTTAGTATAATACTGTTTTCATCAAAGTGATGATGTATTTTACCATGCTGTACACTTCCTTGCAGTTTTATGTTTCACACATTTTGTACTCATAATTCCTAAGAAGTTGCAATTGACACATTAAAATTATGAAGTATACTTTGACACATGTTGTTATTTATTTGACTTTTAAAAGTCTCCATAACTGCTCTCAGATAATAGTATGGTGGGCAATGGTACCTCGAGTCACTGGTTCTGGTGTAAATCATGTAATGTTTCACAGCAACTCATAAGATCTATGCTATTAATATTATAGTGTCTTGTAAATTACCTTGCTAATAAATAATAGTTGTGTCACACAAAACCACAACTACCACGTTTCATATAAGTCAACATAAATCCTATCATTTTATCCATGTCCAAATGATACACATGAAGTGTAGTATCTGTGAGACAAGGAATACATCAGCTCATATGTTGCACCATATTTGTGTTCAATTTTCTTTCCTAGTATTGATAAGATCTGTTAGTTACCCTGAGCCAATCTTGTTGCTCACTGATGAATGTCTACAGGAAAATATTAATCATTTTAGTTAACGTGTAACACTGGTAGAAAAGAACTAGTCTTACTGAAGTAGAAATTATTTTGTCATCTCTGTCAATTATTTATAGTAGCACTAATTCTTCCCAGAAACTACATTTCATCCTGTGTAGTTCAGTAAATACTACTAAATTTACGTAAAACTTACACTAGCATTTTGTTTTCAAAAAATAGGAGTGAACCTGGAACGTGATTTATCTTCATTTCTAGCTCATTTCAGTTTTTACAGATCTGAACCTATAAAAATTGCCACAAATGTGTTCACCTGCTTAGACTCAAGAAATTCTAATATTGTAAATATTGCCCATTATAAAACACAACTATTAGAAGCCTAGTTCCATCCCCCCCCCAAAAAATAAAAACGTTTGAATAGATTTGCATCTATTTATTTATTTAATATTCTTAAATTTGCGTGCACAGAGGTTTTTCCTTGAAAATTCAAATGAGACACAAAGCAATTTAATCAAAATTTATTTATTTATATTTTCCAAATCAACAGTAATATTAATCATTTTACATTATGATATGCAACTAAAGAAATAAATGAATTGTGGTCATACATTCTGAAAATAACAGACATATGGAAAGTGTATTGTTCAGCTTCATAGGGACTGTGGTTTTATTGTTTATTTTGCTTGTTCTTAAGTACAGGACAATATAAATTTATGAAGTTTTTCATTTTATTGAACTTGTTTTCTGCTCAGGCATTGCTGGTGTCCTTACTCCTGATTCCTGATACAAAAGTATTAGCCACATTCTTTGATATGAGGATTTTACTCTCATATATACTAAGATTATGTTATAGGAAGTCATTCGTATCCTCCTGACTTTGTATATAAATTGGTATTAAAACTGGGAAAGGCTGTACAGCTTTTCCCTTTAGCTGGAACAATTTTTACAGTATTCAGAATCACTTAATATACCTTGTGAAGCAGAACAGTATTTTCCAGAAACTACCTTTTATTTTTTAATTATTATTTTTTTATTTTTTTATTTTTCTTGTATATTGTTCACATTGGGAACAAAAGATTTATTTATTTATTTATTTTAAGAAATAGAGAGAGGAATATAACTATACAAAATTCTGTTTCTGTTAATCTGGTTATATATTCTACTTGTTGTTGTTGTTGTTGTTGTTGTTGTTGTTGTTGTTGTTGTTTTGTTTGTTTTTAAATTTTTATTTTCTGTAAGGAAAAGAAAGAAAAAAATCCCTGAGTTGGGAAACAACAGTCTGTTTTACACTCCTCGCTACTGAGTTTACTCATCACCAAGAAATATTTTTTCTAGCTGTCGAGGTAAGGTTGCAAAAAAAATTGATGTCTCTCTTCTCCCTTGGATATTCTGTTAGGATGTTTGTCCGTTTAAGATTTACATAAGTATTAGAGGTTTCCTCTTTAATCTACTTCTAAATTTTCTGTTATCCAGATTGGAGCTAGTGATAAATCTGAGCTGGGCTGAGATAATTTGATCTACATGTGATATAGTCTTTTATTTAAAAAAAAAAAATTATATGTTTATTTAGATGTACAGCCCAAAGGCTCAATTGATTCATCTTCTAAAATAAAGATAGTTTCCAAGCCATACCAGTTTTAAGACTAACAAGACTCCCTGTAGTGATTAGTTTTCCTTTCTTCATATTTGAAATTCTGGGAGTTAGTAATAAATAGGAGTAGGCTAAAGAAGTTTATTTAATGAAACACAACAAATTTTCTGACAGTTCCAGTTGTTTGCCTTGTTAAGTTGTGCTAGAAATAACTAGGATAATGTATACTATCTATTGTGGCATTTCAATATTGCCTTATGAAAATTTTGCCTTCTTGAAAAGGTTACTTCATTCATCTCTACATACACAGCATTCTTACAAGAGTTAGAAAGTAAGGCTAATATGACTAATTTTAATTTTTTTCTATTTGCTTGATATCTTTTATTTTTAATGGGATCACAGCCTTAGCTATAATTTGGCAGCTGTTTTCTTTCAAGGGATTTTTACTTAAAATACATTTTTTTAATATTATAATTTTACTGCTCAATGAACCTTGCAATAACAACATTTAAGCATCTATCCGCCATGGCAGATGGCAAACTAATGAGGCCTGCTGTAGCTGCATACTGATATGTTCTGTATACAACACTTCTGTGCTTCAAAGGGAGGTCAAAGAACAACTTTTATTTATATTCATTGTTGCATTTGATTGTTGAAAGTCATACGGCAGATTTTTGAAAAGAAGAAAAATGTTTTTTGCTCCTCTTAATTAGATTAACTAATGTTCATTTCAAACTACAGAGCTGAAAAAAAAGACATTATTCATATTTCAGAGTGGCTAAATTTTTATTGTTTAAAAAGGAATCACGGTTTTTCAAGTTGTTTTTTCCCATCTGCTTAAAATTCATATTAGAATCAAAGTTAAAGATATTTTTGCAATGTGTATCATCAAGTCACTTCAGTAAAATGTATATTTTACTTTTGTTAACTTTTGCATATTAAGGATATGTGCAGGGGAAACTTTCCAGAAGTTGGAACCACAAAAATATTCCAGGAATCTTTTAACTCTTTTAATGCCACTTCCTGAGCGCATGTTTATAGATCTTGGTACTGAAGTAAACAGTAAACAAGAATTATTACCAGTGTGAATATCTGTGTTTATTCTATGTATTATTTAAGGGCTATTTAATATTTCTACTCAGCCTAGAGGGCTTTCAAAAATGTCATTAGCTACTGTGTAATCTGACCATTATCTTAACGATTTGCCATAGAACATGTTACAGTCAGGAGCAGCTCCATCAGTGCATTTATGGAAAAATCATGCAGGGAAGCAACATTAAACCACAGACAGTTAGGAATGTGTGATTTTCTTACAGCCTATCATTTCAAAATATAGTTTGAATGCTAATTCTATACTGCAAAATCATCCTGTACAGTAGTTCCTTGATAGTGACAGATCTTTATTTTAAAATTTTGCTTTTATATCTCTAGATGGTGCTATATGTACCTCTATTGGATGAAGCAGCATAAAGAATTTTAATATAAAATTATACATATTATAAATAAGAAAAGAAAAAAAATTGTTGCAAATAAGTTGTTTTTGCTTTTACTGTACATCATGAAGCATGTGTTGGCAGGTGATTTTGTTCATAAGGAAGTTAATCCTGTGCAATATTAAGTAGGCATCACAAACAAGTACCACAAAAAGAAAACTTAACATTTCTTTTGGAAAATAATGGGCTAATTCTTTGTCACGAGTAAATTGGAGCTCTTCTTTAGTCAGTTCTATTATATGACATATCTGCTCTTCTAACCATACATGTGCATTCCTTTTCCATTTGTCTTCTTTTTATAAGTAACCTTATAGGAAATTCCCTATGTTCCTCATATGTAGGCTGCTCCAAGGGCAAAACATCCTATTTTATTACGTTGGGACACAATGTCAGAGGCAGATGTTAGTAGTATTGCAGGAAATGCTGACCATTCCCCTCAGAATTTTGTTAAATTTTTTGCTGTGAGACACATGGCTGCAGAGGGACACTGAAAATATAGTGTTTGTCACAGAGGTGGGTATGAAGAAAAGGGTGTAATTGATTTCCTCCATATGGAAAATATTGCATTCATTGACAATCACTGACATTAGCTTATGGAGACAAAACTGGATGTGAACACACTGAGGAGGTGTTCACAGCAGCGGTGACAGTGATGTGAAAGAGAAGCCACTTTGCGGACAGCCATTCATACCACAAAATAAAGACCATCTCTATCAAATCATCCATGTGATTCAGTTAACAGTGATGACTATATTGAAAAATAGTGTTTTGTAGCTGAATATTTTCTCAATCAAATAGAGTTATTGTTCTCCTTGTAGCTGTGTAGTTTCCATGAAAATAAACAGGAGGCATGTCAATGGTTTACGGGCTGGTTCAGGCCTGTTCCATGTCAATTGGTGTGAGGAACCCACAGACCCACGCCCTGGGAGAGGGGAACAGGGAAAGGGAAAAGGGAAAAGGGAGATGGACCTAGAAACAAAACAGCAGCAATGATCTGAGGAGGAAAGCTAATTTACTAAATACGATATTGGAAAGCAAAATAACACAATATAATAGAATATAATTGGAATTAAAGCTAATAAATCAAACAAAAGGAGCAAGAGAGAGTGTTTGATAAACCGAAGGCCTTATGGTAATGCTGAAGATGAGACGGCAGCGAGCACCCACTGCTGAGCTAACCTGAAAGGGACGAGAGTGTCTTGTGACACACAGTTTTTGTCTTTCCCTCTGAGCGGAAAAACATAAAAATACAAAGCAATGCAAAGTCCTCTAAGAAACACAGTTCTTCTCTTCTGAGACAGGTATACATGTAACTTTCATTGACTCATGGAGCTGAAACATTAACTCTTTAATTCTCAGTGCACTACATGATGTTATGATGTGGAATACCAATACCAAAAATTGTAAAACCATGACAAGGCATTACTTTTGGAGCATAGTAGTAAGCATAAGAACCAGAATTACACGTTTCTATCAGTGTCACATATCCTGAAAACAAGAGGAGTCATAGGCATAAGACTCTGACTAGAGAATTATAGAGCAATTTATGTTGGAGTGGACTTTAAAGATGGTGAAGTTACAATCCCTCTAACATGGGCAGGGATAATTTTCAAATTAGGTTGCCAAAGGCCCCATCCAACATAGACTTTAATACCTCTAGGAATGGGGAATCCACAGCCTCTCTGAGCTACCTGTTCCAGTGCCTTACCACTTTCTGAGGAAATAATTTCCTTCCAGTGTCTGAAATAAGTCTACCCTCTTTCAATTTAAGATCATTAAACCTTATCTTATTACTGTACTTCCTGATAACGGTCTCTCCCAGTCTTTGTCGTGGGTCTGAAAAGCTGCTATTAAGGTCTTTGTGGAGCTTTCACTTTTCTAGGTTGATCAACTTCAGTTCTCCCAAACCGTCTTCATAGGGGAGATGTTTTTTTCCCTTGATAATTTTTGTTCCCCTCTCGAGCTGCTCTAACAAGTCCATGTCATTGTTTTACTGCTGGCTTCAGAAGTGTTAGCCTACGGTACTCCAGGTAGGATCTGTCAAGAGTGGAGAGTAAAGAGGGAGAATCACCCAGGATACGATTTGACTGGCTTTCTCATCTAAAAAAAAAATAAGATAAAATGAAAAAAAATGTCTTCAGGATCAAGGATAACAACAAAGTAACTCTGCACTTTATATTTTAAAAGAAAATAATACAAAGAATTATAAAGCATTTAACAATATGAATTTGTGAATATGAATACGAAAGAACAAATCTTACAAGAACGTCTGCTCTTGGGACCTCTACAGACATTACAGGATATACTGGATATGAGTACAAAGCAAAATCATCATGTGCACTTTGGTTAAATCCTCTCCAATTTAGTCCTTGGTTTAAGAATCAGAATGAGAAAAAGAAGCACCTGTAGAGTGTCACCATGATGAATTTAACAGACCATACCAGATTATAAAAATTTTCACTGGAATGCACTTGTTAATTAAGGCTTGGAAAGTAAAAGGAAATAAACAAAAAATTTTAGGTAATGATCTCAGTTGAGAATTCAAACGTCTCTCTATCAGATATTGTAGGAGCATAGCATACATATATATATGTAGAGAGAGAGAGAGATTTTTTAAGATGGACAGCAGCATAAAATGAATGCAACATATTTCCAAGCAAGAGTGGTGCATATTTATGCAATTAAGCATAAGCTTGTTAGGACTCTTTTGACACTTCATTTGCATTCTTTCAAAGAACAAAAGGATAGGAAGATGAAGCAAAATATTTTTTATCTTTTTAAATAGTTTCTTAGCAGTAACTTTTACTCTCTCCCAAATTCAACTTGTGGATTCTGCATGCTGGTGACATTTGCTCATGTAAGTCCCATTCTGTGAACCACAGAACCACTGTGTTTCTAGCTTCCTTTACTGTGTTCTTTGCAGTAAGGAGGACAATGCTTTATGAACAAAGAATGCAGGGCCTGATCTTTTACTCAACAGATTGTTCTATTGAATTCATGGTGTTTTGAAATCAGCTTCTCTAGAAAATCCCTTGGAAAGAGTCTCTATGAATGTTCACCTGAATTTTAAAAGTCCACTTAGCATATATTCGGACTCTCTTGATTCTTTTCTTATAGCAGACACTGGAAATGCACTTGAAATTTTTACAGTGAAAATAACTATAATCAGATATTGGAAAACATTCTAGTCTAGTTGCATAGATAATTACATTCTAACAAGAAAAGAGGGGGAAAGTGTAAGGATGCTTCTAGGCTAGTTGCTAGGTCATGCATTCATAATTATGTCTATATACTGAAAAAAAAAGTGAATAAAGTTTATAAAATAATCTCAGAAAAATAAAAAGTATTCACATCTTCACATCCTCCAAAGCTCCTTCAAAGCTAGATGTATCTTGGTGTACAGAGTACTCCTTGCTAGGGGCACAAACAGAGCTTTAAGATACCTAGAGTAGAAACAAGTTGTAAATTAAATTGGTTTATGTACATTTTTGCTCTAAGCATTAGGAAATATTTTACTGCTCTATGTCTCCTGAGAAAACAATATAATATGACTTCAGCTTTTATTTCCTGGAAGCTAATGCAAGTTTATATACATATATATATATTTTTTTTATTGGTACTCTTAGAGCATTTGCAGGCTTTAGATGTCCTGAAAAACTTCAACTGAGTCTTCTGCCCCCTGCTCTTTTACATCTGGGCCCAGAAATGCCTTTCAATTTGGACCCTCAGATTTGAACTGAGTTATGTTTTAGGTGTGCTGTACGTTGTCTTTGTTTTCTGCTGTCCTGATAATTTGTGATGGGTTCACTTTGGCTGACTGCCATTTGCCTACCAAGCGGGTACCTCACCTCTTGTCCTTAGCAGGACAGAGAAAGAAAATACTACAAACAATCTTGTGGGCTGTTACAGATGTGAAAATTGCTCACCAGTTACTGTCACAAGAAAAACACACTTGAGTTGAGGAAGATAAATTTAATCTATTGCCAACATACTGAGATCTAAATGGAAGTTAAAAACAGCTTCTTCAGCTCAACTTCAATCTCAATTCCTCTACCTCCTCCCTTCCTTGAGCAACACAAAAATATATGCAGGGGAGGTTTTTGACAGGTTATAACTCTTTACCTGTTTCTCTTTTCTTCTTATACACTTCACCTGCTCCAACATCCCTCCCATTAGATACATTCCTTCATAAACTGATGTAAAGTGGGTCCTTTCCATGAGCATCAGGAATGGACTGCTTCAGCATGAATTCCTTAGGAAATGCAGTTCTTTACAGACAACTTACTACAGTAGGGATTCCTCTCCACAAGCTGCAGTTCCTGCCAAGATCCTTTTCCTTTGTGGGCACTCCATAGCCTGCAGCCTTTAGGGTACATCCACTTGATGCGATGTGGATTCCTCCATAGAATGCTGCAGTGTTAATTGCTCCAGAGTGGTCCTATATGGACTGCAAGTGGAACACCTTCTTCATCATGGTCTGCTCCATGAGCAGTAGATGAGTCTCTGCTCCAGCAATTGCTCCCCTTCCTTCTTCATGGACACTGGTATTTGCAGAGTTCTTTTGCATTTCCTCATTCCTTCAGCTCCTGTTCAATGTTTTTCACTCTTTCTTAAATATTTACCTACAGAGGTACAGACAATGTCACTCATTCTCTAATCATTGGCTAGTTGCTGCTCTCTTTTAGATCCAACTGGAACTGGTTCTATCCAGCATGTGGCAATTTCAGGACTCTTTTCAGAGAGGCCACGCCTGCAGGCCCCATTAGTTAAATGTTGCCAGATAAACCCAACGCATTTCTATACTTTGGTGGATCCAAGCCTATGTTTCAAGTCACCTTGTCTCCAGCCCTATATCCAGGATGGACCACAGGATTTACTGCACAAATACTTGTCTCAAGTCCTACTTTCTGAGTTAGCCTTGGATACTCACCATAGACAGTCTTCCACTATGTCAGTCCTTGCTTGTTGACTACTGTAATTCCAGCTAAAAAATATGTCAGTTGATTTCTCAAGGTGAAGATTCAAACTTGATGTGACTGCACAGTGATAAATGAGAATGGAAATAAGTAACTTCTTAATGAAATCTTAGTTACCTAATTTTAATTTTTTTTTTTAGGAAAACACAGACATTTCTTTATAATTTCCTAACAGCTTCAGAATTTGACTGTTTCTAGTTCATAGTGCCCTCAGACATCCCATTTGTTCCAGCTATCCACTTGACCTTGTGTGAACTCTAAGGAGAACGAGTCACAAAACTGTAAGCTTGAACTCTCTTCAAGCTGAAGGAACATGTGGTTGTAAAGAAAAACATAGATTTGAAATCATGATTGCAAGGAATTGTAGATGAATTACAGTTTGCCTGAAATAATTTTAGATGATTGAAACATACAAAATAAATATTATTCTAAGGTAAAGATTATTTTTCCTTAATATATTATGATGATTATAGATAATAATAATAAAGGTTGATGCATTTTCTCATCCAGATATCCAAAACATCAGTGGGTTCACAACCTGCTGTTCATAATCCAGCTGCTGTTCAGCATAATTAAATCTGGAACTGAATTTCAGAAAATATTTTAAAAAGTTATTTAAAATGCTCAATTTTCATAAATAAGAAGGTATTTATGTGGTACATCATCTACTGTAATATATTAAATTTAATAGTAGTACTAAAAATAATATAGTTTTCATTTTCTGTGAATGGTTTTAGTTTACTCTTTATGTGATACAATTTGAATTTTATGTTGTTCTGTATATTATTCACACACTATTCAGTGGCGTGAAAGAAATTAAAAAAGTTAGCATACTACATGGTGCTATGCATTTCATTTAAAAGAGACGAGTTTCACTTTCTACTAGTTCTTTCTACTACTTTGTTCACTGTTAGGATACTCACTGAGTGATGCTGGGATATCTTCCAGAAGAATCAAGATATGTCTTTCAAATAGAGGTTGTACTCTATTTTGCAAAGAAAATATTTGCTTTTAAATATATTGTAGTGGACAAATAAATCTGCAAGATAATAACCAGAAGGAGAGTGGGGACAATTTATGAGTAGATTTAATGATTATTCTCACAAATATAATTGTTTACAGTGTACAGGTGCTTATACTTATTTATTTGTGATTTTTATCTAGATCAACTATACATATAGTTACGTGAAAATGCATAATATGTAATATTCATATAATTACTATTAGAGATAGCTGCTGTAGTCTTTTTCCAGTCTGATTCCAAAACTGTTGTGATTATTTTTCAGCTATTCACTTGAAAACTCAAATTCTTTCTGGAGTAACTGCATTACTGTGTGCATTTCTGCTCTGCACATAGGCAGTAAGTCTGGATATATACATTTATCAACTCCTGAATGTGTTTAAAATATACATTTAGATATTTAGGTATTGTTTACTCTCAAGGCTTAACCAATTTTCTCATAAAATCTAGACTGCCATATTAATATGTTTGAGAAACAAGAAGTTACAGTAAGGTGACCTCGCTCTTATTTTTGTATCTCTAGTGCTTCCAATCAAACTAGAAGGAATAGATAAAAAATAATCATTATTATTTGGAAACTGTTTTTTGTAACAGTTTATTACCATGGAAAATACACAGATCATGGATGTCACCAGAGAAGTCTTCTCTCTGTTTCTCATTCTCTTAAAAATGCAGGATTCAAATATCCACACCTTGCTGTTATGTTTCACAAGGATGTTTTGTTCTTTTTGGTTTTAATATCCTCACTTTATGTACTTCATGTGAGGTGAAATGATAGCAGTTACAGCTTGTCCTACTGCAATAACGCAAAGTGATGTTTTGTCACTTGAATAGTGTTTGTTATCAGCAAATACAGGATATATCAGATACTTCATATCTGCCAGGAAGTGGAAAGCTATGGGTGAGAAATATTTGACCAGATTTATTTGTTGCTATAAGGGAGTCCAGATACCAGTCTTTGCTGAGATCAGGTTGGAACATGTATTTTCTTCTTTCTTTTCCCCTGTCTCATCAGTTACTTGTTGCAAAAATCCTACATGCTATACAGACCTAGTTTCTTCTCTCCATCAAAGGAATTCCTCATGCAAGCTTCAAAGAGGGCATCCTAACTTTCCATTCTACTTTGCCTTTTGTGTTCTTCAGAAACATTTGTCTTTAATCTTATCATTGATCTAAGTTCTGGCAATGCAACTGATTGCTTGTTTTAAGATCACCTACTGATCGCTTTCTCTCTGGTGAATCTAGCCTAGATATTACGTGGGGCTCCAAAATTCTTCCCACTTGTTCTGTTAGTGCATTTATAATTTAAGAGAAGCTACAAAAACTTTCAGAAATATCCATCTGCAGACAAATAGCAGTAGACATAGCTCTGGACAGAAATTAAATTATCAGGTAGGTTTTAAAAATATGCATTTAGTAGAAAAAACTGCCTGCAAATCTATCATGTTCTTCCTATGGCAGCAAAACCTGACACCCACCTGTTAAATATGTGCAGATTATACTGGCTGAAACAGAGCCTGACAGTTGGCACTGTGGCCTTGCTAATCATCACCAGTGAAAGTACAATACAGCAGCTGTAACTAAATGTTATCCATGGCATTATGTTGCTGACAAGAGGCTACTCTGCAACATTAGCTTCCTTCAAATTTAATGCAGCTCCAGAAAGACAAGAAAATGATCTGTTTACTCAACTTCCTTACTTAAATCTTCACTTTTTGGAAATCCTAACATGCACTAAGTCTGAACAGGGTGCCATGTGCACAACTGGTATATTTGTTACTTATGTACTAGGTTATCACAAGTTCCTCTTGGTTTCTGTACATATGCACAAAGATGTGCCTAAATTAGTTTAGAAATATGAGCAGAATATATGTATTATTGAACATATTTTGAGCATAAGATAATTAAAGCACACAATTATGTTATTTAGCTAATTACTACTTTATCATCATAAGCACAGATTGGAAAGAATGTAAACACCCTATCTCTGATTCAAATATTATCAGAATAAAGTCATTCTCATAGAACCATAGAAACATAGAAACACTCAGGTTGGAAAAGACCTTAAAGATCATCGAGTCCAGCAACGACCTAACCATACTACCCTAACTGTAAGAACCCTCTACTAAATCATGTCCCTGAGCACCACACCCAAACAGATTTTAAACACGTTCAGGGATGGTGACTCAACCATCTCCCTGGGGAGCCTATTCCAGTGCTTAACAACCTTTTCTGTGAAGAAGTGTTTCCCGATATCCAACATAAACTTACTCTGGCACAACTTAAGGCCATTTCCCTTGTCCTGTCACCTGTCACCAGTGAGAAGAGAGAACAGCCCTGCTCTCACTGTAAGCACCTTTCACATACCGGAAGAGCACAGTAGGGTCTCCCCTCAGCCTCTTCTTCCCCAGACTAAACAGCCTCAGTTCACAGAATCATAGAATCACAGAATCGTAGGGGTTGGAAGGGACCTCTAGAGATCATCGAGTCCAACCCCCCTGCCAAAGCAGGTTCCCTATACCAGGTCGCACAGGTAGGCGTCCAGGCAGGTCCTGAATATCTCCAGAAAAGGTGATTCCACAACCCCTCTGGGCAGCCTGTGCCAGTGCTCCATCACCCTCACCATAAAGAAGTTCTTGCGCACATTCGTGTGGAACATACTATGCTGCAGTTTCTGGCCATTTCCCCTTGTCCTGTCTCCACATACTGCTGAAAAAAGTCTGGTCTCACCACTTTGTCCCCCACACCTGAGATATTTATAAACCTGGATCAGGTCCCCTCTCAGTCTTCTTTTCTCAAGACCTAGTTCACTTAGCCTTTCTTCATAGGGGAGATCCTCCAGGTCCTTCACCGTCTTTGTGGCCCTCCGCTGGACTCTTTTGAAGAGATCTCTGTCTTTTTTATTCTAATGAGCCCAGAACTGGACACAGTATTCCAGATGAGGCCTCACCAGGGCAAAGTAGAGGGGGAGGATCACCTCCCTTGACCTGCTGGCCACGCTCTTTTTAATGCATCCCAAAATGCCATTGGCCCTCTTGGCCATGAGGGCACACTGCTGGCTCATGGTCAACCTGTTGTCCACCAGGACACTCAGGTCCCTCTCTACAGAGCTCCTCTCCAGCACATCATCCCCAAGCCTGTACTGGTGCATGCAATTATTCCTCCCTAGGTGCGAGACTCTACACTTGCTTTTGTTAAACCTCATCTGGTTTCTGACTGCCCAGTTCTCCAGGCTGTCCAAGTCTCACTGAACGGCACCACAGTCTTCAGGCCTGTCAGCCAATCCTCCCAGTTCCTTCAGTCTCTCCTCGTAGTGCATATTCTCCAAGCCCTTCACAAGCCATGTTGCCCTTCTTTGGACTTGCTCCAGCACCTCAATGTCCTTTTTGTACTGAGATGCCCAAAACTGAATACAGTACTCGAGGTGAGGCCTCACCAGTGCTGAGTACAGGGCCAGGATTACTTCCCTAGTCCTGCTCACCATACCATTCCTGATACAAGACAGGATGTCATGGCATTCTTGGCCACCTGGGTACACTGCTGGCTCATATTCATCCATATGTCCATCAGTACACCAAGGTCCTTTTCCCTCAGGCAGCTTTATAGCCACACCTCCCCAAGCCTGCAGGATTGCCTGGGATTGTTGTGTCCAAAATGCAGAACCTGACACTTGGCCTTATTGAAACTCATACAGTTAACCTTGGTCCATTGATCCAGTCAATCCAGGTCCCTCCCTTTTACCCTTAGGCAGATCATCAGTCCCTCCCAATTTGGTGTCATCTGCAATCTTACTGAGAGCACACTGAATCCCCTCATTGTTGACAAAGATGTTATATAGAAGCTGCCCCAATACTGAGCCATGGGAGACCACCAACTGGATTTAACTCCATTGACCACAACTCTTTGGGCCCAGTCATCCAGTCAGTGTTTCACCCACCATCCAAACCATGGGCAGCCAACTGCTCCATGAGAATGTTGTGCGGGTCAATGTCAAAGGCTTTACTGAAGTCCAGGTAGACCACATCAACAGCCTTACCTTCATCCACTAAGCTGGTCACCTTGTCATAGAATGAAGTCAGCTTTGTCAGACTGGATCTACCATTTGTAAACCCATGCTGACTGGGCCTGATCCCCTGGTTGACCTTTAACTGGTCCATGATGGCTCCTGAGATTATCCATTCCATGTCTGGACCTACAGTGCCATAACTGTGAACAGAATTCATCTCACTATGGTTGCTTAATGGAGAATTACTGAGTGAAAGCCAGTTATAACTTTTCTTTCTGGTGCTTCTGTATTAGAGGTATTTTTAAGTGAACTTGCTGCTATTTCTTCTCTTGGAATCTGGACCTATGCCAGAAGTTCATAGGGATATAATTAAGGTCTTCACATGCCAATGAATGAATGAAAAACTCGTGAGACCTTATCAAGTAGTGTTTAGGGACTAAGTTTTAAAGAATGTCCTGCCAGAAAGATAGGGAAGGATTCAAGATCTGGAAGTGGCAAATGCCTTTGGGATATTTTAAGAGAACTAGCCAGCTGCTTGGGAAACAGAAGGCATACCATCATATTCATTAGCTCTTATTCCTGAAGAGAGGTTGAATTTAGGACAAATTTAAAGTGAGGGGCAAAGGAGCAAGAGCTTATCACATTCCTCAAAATATTTTTTGCAGAAAAGCTCAGCTGTCATGCCACATTAAACAAGTTTCTATTATGTGTAGAAAACAGAAAATATCAAGCCATTACATGTACTAACAATTTCTGCTGTACAAGAAAAGACTATCAAAATACACTTATGTTACGTCAGGTTTTATACACACTATAATCTGTGTTATCATACTTTATGACTGTAAAAATTCATTTAACCATTTACTTCACAGCACATCACTTTTAAAAAATGTGATAAAAGCATAGCTTAAAAGGTAGAGACACACTGCTATTTTTATTTTTATTTTTTTGTAATGAAAACAGTAATCACTCTGAGTTTTTTTCATTAGATTTCTTCAGTTATTAGGATATGATCAGGAGGTGGCAGAGTTAAACTTTATGAGGAATTAGTATTTTATATGATTTGATAACTAGTGATTGAAACAGACACTCTCAGTCAGAGTTCACTGTAGGAAAAATTGTACAGATAAGTAAACCATCTGCAAGTTTAAATTTTGTGCTGAAAAAATATTGCAAGTCGTCAACTTTTTTATAGGTAGCTGCTCACTTATAAATAGAATAGAACAATAACTACCACAATAAATAAAATTAGTTAGTGAGATTGTTTAATGAATTGACGAATGTTACACATATTGGCAGGAAGTTAGAAGGTACCTACAAAGATCAACAAGTCCAACATCCTTCCTCAAAGCAGGAAGGATCAAGTAGAACAGCAGCATCCAGTTGGGTTTTGATTATCTCCAGTAGTGGAGACTCTACAACCTCACTGGACAAAACATTCTTGTATTTCATTGCTTTAACAGTAATATATGTATATTTTTAATCATGTTTTAGTGAAATTTCCTGCTCATATGCATAGCCTTCTGTCTTTGCTTTGAGTACCACTCTAAAGAACTGGACTCCCTATTCTCACTCTCAGCTATCATGTTTTTATGCTGTTCAACTTTCTCTAAGTTCTTTCTTTCCTGGGCTAAACAATCCCATCTTTCACAACTTCTCCTTCAGAGTTTTTTTGTGGCCCTTCATTTACTCTCTTCAGTATATGCGTATCTCTCTTGTGCTGGAGAGCACTTACCTTGACCCAGTACTACAGGTAGGAGTACTGGGCATCACTGGGGGGTGATACCGTTGGGGAGTGTACCACTGAAGCTCTCCAAAGAGAGCTGACTCGACCACTTTGGACTGATAAATAAGTTTGTACTGTTGGGAAAAGGTTGTTGCTGTCAAACTGACAACACAATCTCCAATGACCCGTCACTACTGAAGATCAACATCTGAACTGCGAGTAACTGCTGGAATCCCAGTGTTGGGATTGCTTTCTACAAAGTCTCCTTACTTTTATTTCCTAACTCTTTTCTGTCTCCCATCTTCCCTCACAGATCTCCCTAACCAACTAGAATTTGTAATAAATTGGTTGGGATAACATTTGACACATTGTGTCTTAATCTCGCTGTCAAGTATACATATATCAAAATAACCTCCTCTCCCTTCTATAAATTGGAGTGAGACAGGTCTGCAGGGATGCAATGAAGAAGACTAAGGTTTTCATGGAATTAAACCTTGCAAAGAAGGTAAAGGATAACAAGAAAGGCTTTTTTGTTGTTGTTGGTGGTGGTTTTTTTTTTTGTTTTGTTTTTTAAGTATGTCAACAGTAAAAGGAAGACTAGGGAAAATGTGGGTCCCTTACTGAATGAAGTGTGTGCCCTGGTAACTGGGGAAGCAGAGAAGGTGAAGATTCTGAACGGTTTCATTGCTTCAGTCTTCAATGTTAAAACTAGCTAGCAGGAATCCCAGACCCTGGAGCTAAGAGAGAGAGACTGAGGAAAGGAATATTTCCTGTTGTTTGAGAATAATCTGCTCAGAGAGTGTCTAGCTAAAATCAATGTACACAGTTCCATGGGTTGCAATGGGAAGCACCCTTGTATGCTAAGGGACCTGGTAAAGGTGATTGCTGTACTATTCTCTACCATGTTTGGAAGGTCCTGGAAAACAGAAGAGGCTTTTGAAGACTGGATGATAGCCAGTGTCACTCCAATCTTCAGAAAGATCAAGAAGTAGGATCTGGGGAACTCAAACCCATCAGGCTCACTTCTGTCCTTGGAAGATGATAGAACAATTTGTTCTAGATACCCTGTCCAAGAAACTGGAATAATCATAGAATCATAGAATGGCGTGGATAGGAAGGGACCCCAAGGGTCATCAAATTTCAACACCCCCGCCACAGGCAAGGCCACCAACCTCCAGATCTGATACTAGACCAGGTTGCCCAGGGCTCCATCCAACCTGGTCTTGAACAGCTTCAGGGATGGGGCATCCACTGTCTCTTTGTGTAGCCTGTTGCAGCACCTCACTGCTGTCCCTGTGAAGAACTTCCCCCTGGCATCTAATCTAAACCTCTCCTTGAGCTTAAAAACATTCCCCTTTATCCTATCACTATCTACCTGAGCAAAAAAAGTTGATTTCCTCCTGTTTATAAACCCCTTTTAAATACTAGAAGGCTGCAATGTGGTTTCCTCACTGCTTTCTCTTCTCCAGGTTGAACAAGCCGAGCTCCCACAGCCTGTCTTCACATCATCTTCATGGACCTCCTCTGGACCTTCTCCAACAGTTCCACATCTTTCCTGTACTGGGGGCCCCAGACCTGAATGCAGTACTCCAGATAGGACCTCATGAGGGCAAAGTAGAGAGGGTCCATGTCCCTGCTGTCCCCCCTTCTCATGGAGCCCTGGATGCCACCGGCCTTCCAAGCTGTAAGCACACACGTTCAGCAGGAAGAAAAGAAGGGATTGGTGCTGGGTCCAACCTTATTCAACATCTTCAACAATGACCTGGATGAAGGGATTAAGTTAACATGTTTGCTCATGATACAAAGTTGGGAGGATTGGTTGACGAACCAGAAGGGTGCGCTACCATTCAACAGGACCTGGACAGACAGGAGAGTTGGGAAGGGAGTAACTAGATGAGGTTTAACAAGAGTAAGTGTAGAGTCTTGCACTTGGGGAGGAACCACATATGTCAGTACAGGTTAGGGGATGACTGGAGATGAGTTCGGTGAAGAAAGACCTTAGGGTCCTGGTGAACAACAGATTGGCCATGAGACAGCAGTGTGCCCCTGTGGCTAAGAAGGCCAACAGTTATCTGTTTAAAGGGAAGTGAGAAGCAAATGGATGAGGCCAGGCTCTCCTTGGTGGTGCGTAGCAATAGAACAAGGAGTAATGGTCTAAGAGTTGAACACATAAAAATGCCTTCCCTTCCCCATCACCCTTATTGGTAACAGTGTCTGCCTTCCCCTTCCCCATGTCCCTGGTCAATATTGGTAATAAACTGGTCGGACCAACATTTGAACCGTTGTTTCTTAATCTCACGCTGAGTATACACATAATCTTAAGAACCTTGTCTCCCTCCTTTATATTGGAGCGTGTCGACATGTGGAAGAATACTTTATGGTCAGAGTAATGGAGCACAGGAACAGGTGGCAATAGTGGTTGCTGAGTCTCCTTCTATGGAGATATTCAAGACCTGTCTGGATGCCTTTATGTGTGACCTATTTTGGGGTTGTCATAGTTTTATGATTTTTATTATCAGTATTTTACATCATAGCATTATGTAAGGCACTGGGAGTGAAAGAGTTAATGATCCAGTTCATTACTGGATCCAGTTCAGACTGCTGAATTCCTGAGTACCTGGTTTTCAGAAGAGCACTACATACCCCAGAGGACTTTGCATTCCCCTGTTCCACTCAGAGGGAAAGATAAAACTGCACACCACTCCTAAGACTTTCCTCTTCTTGTTGGTCATCTCAGCAGTGAAGGTCTGTGGGTCCCTTGCTGCATTAGTCATGGAACTGGGACAGATTTGCCCATAAACCACTGACAGGGGTACCTGCTGTAGAAGGGGTAGGACTCAATGATCTCATGAGTTCTCTTCCAGTTCCTGCAATTCTGTGATTCTGTTTGAAGATATGAAGATACCTGTTTCTGCCTTTAAACATGAACTTCCTATTACAATAACTGCCCTAAAATCAAATTTTCTAACTATAACACTTGTAGTTTTTAGGTTGAGTGCTTTTGCAGATCAAAATGCATACTTTCTTGTCACCGTCCTCTAGGCAAAAATTGACTAGCTTGTCCTTCATATATACCTAAACAAGATGAATTCTTTGTTCTCTCTGGTGACACGACCTCAATAAGTTATATTGATGGAGCCTGTTGGTCAGGAGTCCCTCTGGACCAGAATACAGAAATGTCAATATGCTGTGCATATTGTATTCATATACAATGAATTTTATTTCCTGGAAACAAGAAAAGCACTTTCTCCAGTCATATTGAAAGCTAAACTGAAATTACTGTTGATTTTTTTCAAGAAATATGTTCAAGTAACTACCCACAGAGGTAGAATATCCATTTATTTTTTATTTTTTATTTATTATTATTATTATTATTTAAGCAGCACTAGTTGCCCTTGGGAAACTCTTTGCTTGGATAGGCGCACTCTCTGCTGGGTAAATTACTGGTTGGAGAGCCATGACCAGAAAGTGGTAGTGAATGGAGTTCAGCTTGTGATCAGTAATGAGTGTTGTTCTCCAGAGTTCAGTAGTGGGGTCCTGGTCTTGTTTAATATATTTATTGATAAATTAGGGGATTGAGTGCACCCTCAGTAAGTCTGTACATAACAACAAGTTGAGAACAACCTGCCTGGAGGTAGGATCACCCTTCAGAGGGGTCTGGACTGGCTGGATCACTGGGCTTTAGGCCAGTTGGATGAATTTCATCAAGACCAAGTGTTGGGTCCTGCTCTTTGGCCACAGTAACCCTAGGCAATGGGAAAGAGTGAAATGTTGGTTAACACTCAACTAAACATAAACCAGCAGTGTGCCCTGATAGACAAGAAGGCCAATGTTATTCTGCTTTGTATCAGAAATATTTTTGCCAGTAGAAGTAGAGAAATTATCGTCCCTCGTTACTCAGATCTGTTAATGCTGCACCGTGAGTAAAATCACAGGGCTCTTAGATTTGGAAGTGACCTTTAAAGATCATCTAGTCCAACTCTACTGCAATGAACAGGGACATGCACCGCTAGATCAGGTTGCCCAGGCCCTAATCCAGTCTTGCCTTTGAAGTCTTAAGGGACAGAGTATCAACCACATCTCTGGGCAACTTGTTCCAGTAGATTTGTCGAACTTCACAAGGTTCACCGGGGCCCACTGCTCAAGATTGTCTAGGTCCCTCTAGACAGCATTCCATCTGTCTGGTGTGTAAACTGCACCTCACAGCTTGGTGTCAACTGCAAAATTACTGAGGGTACACATGACCCACTGTCAATGTCATTGATGAAGGTACTAAAGAGTATTGGTCTCAGCACTATCTCCATCTGAGTACAGTGTTCAGTTTTAGGTCCCTCACTACAAGAAAGACATTGAGGCCCTGGCGCATGTCCAGGGAAGGGCAGCAAAGTTAGTGAAGGATCTGGAGCACACATCTTATTAAGAGTGGCTGAGGGAATTGTGATTGTTTAGTCTGGAGAAGGGGAGGCTCAGGGGAAATTTTATTGCTCTCTACAGATACATGAAAGGAGGTTGTGGCAATATGGTTGTTGGGCTCATTCCATTCATCTAGAGACAGGACTAGAGGGAACAGCCTCAAATTGTACCAGGAGAGATTCAGATTATGCTAGGAAAAATTTGTTCTCTGAATGATTGGTCAAGTGCCGTGGATTCAGGGTCCGAGTAGATTGCTCTCGGGCAGGGAAGCACAACAGGACTCAATATGAGTGATCAAGCTTCAGTTTATTACCCGGAAAGCCTTATTCTTATAGTGTTTAAGACAGGGGCATATAGAAAATATCACACAATCATTGGTAGAGAGCCTTGAGAGAAAAAACTTTAAAACAACTCCCAACAATTAACAGCAGTGAGAAACACATCTTGGAGGAGGTAACTTTTGATAATCCTAAAAAACCCAGGCAGGAATGCATTGGCTGCAGATGTGAAAGGCAGCACTGGCAGGGCGACCCCTGCTTCAAAGTGCACTTTTCCTCTCCCACTTGCCACAGACCATCTCCTGCTTTTACTTTTCTTGAGGTTCACACAGTGTAGTTTCCTTTGAGCACCATATCAGCGTGGCCAGTGCATAACAGAGAGCCCAAAGGGAACACCTGCTAGCTAAACAGAATAGACTATCAAGGACAGCTTACTCTAAGAATACCTATACTTACAATTATCAGTAGTCCTGTAAGGCCTTCTTTGCTGAAGGCAGGCTGAATAACATAATCACAGAAGTTTCCCATAGACTTCTTGGCAGCTGGGGTTGCCCAGCTGAAGCAGTTCATGTCCACCTTGAGTTGTTTGTCGCTTGGCCTAGGAACATCATGACCTCCTATTAACATCTAGTACTTTTCCATGAATATATAGTCTGTGCTACCGTGCAAGCTATGCTCATACATATTGCTGTAACATCCCTGCTCCTGCAGTCATTCCCCAACAGTCAAGCTCTGGAATGGGATATCCAGGGAATTGGTTTACTCATCACCCATGGAGTCATTCAAGAAATGTTTAGATGCTGTACTACGGAACATAGAATGGCCTGGTTTTAAAAGGACCTTAAAGATCATCTAGTTTTAACTCCACTGCTGTGGACAAGGTTGCCAACCACTAGAGCAGGCTGCCCAGAACCACATCCAGCCTTGCCTTGAATACCTCCAGGGATGGAGCACCAACAGCCTCGCTGGGAAACATGTTCCACCATTCTCTGCATGAAAAACTTTCTCCTAACATCTAACCTAAATCTCCCCTGTCTTAGATTAAAACCATTCCCCCTAATCAAGTTCAGATTGATTGCCTCATGTTGATTTGAGTAATTCCTGACCAGTCCAAGTGTCATGGTTTTATGATTTTTCTTATTGGTATTCCATATCATAACATCATGTAAGGCACTGGGAGTTAAAGAGTTAATGCTGCAGTTCCACAGACTGCTGAATTTCTGGGTACTTGGTTCTCAGAAGAGGAGAACTACATATGCCAGGGGGCTCTGTGCTCCCACCTTCCACTCAGAGGGAAAGATAAATCTGCATGCAAGTCCTGAGACTGCCTCTTTTTTTACAGGTCTCAGCTGTGCATGCCCCCTAACCATCTCACCTTCAGCTTAAGAGTAAGGTCTTCCGTTTTGGACACTCTCTCTCTCTTTATTCAATTCATTAGCTTCAATTCTAATTATATTTTATTATATTGTGTTATTTTGCATTCCAGTATCTTATTTAGTAAATTAGTTCTCCTCCTCAGATAGCTGTCACTGATTTGTTTTTAGGCCCATCTCCTTACCCTTTCCCTTTTCCCCCTTATTCTTTTCTGGGGCATGGGTCCATGGGTCCTCCCATCCCATTAGTCACAGAACCAGGCCAAAGCAGCCCATAAACAGTTAACACTCAGACAAACAATAACCAACAACTAAAAGAAACTCTTTAAGTTATTTCCTTTTCCTTATGTTTAAAATGAAGCATAAACTAAATTTCAGGAAAAAAATATTTTAGTCTGGGTCAGCTTCTGGGAGAAAAAAAAAAGGAAAAAGAAAAAAGCACAGGAACAAGAATAATAAATCTTGAATCTCAAGTGAGATTTCAGGTCCCATTCAGAAGAATTTGAAGTATTTTATCTTTGTTGGGGATTTTTTTTTTTTAACTTCTACAGATACATGGCCGTTTTAACCTAGAAAATACTTTTCTTATCCATATTCATGTCTTTGTGTGATGCTATTACCTGACCTATAGTATCTGAAACCTTGGGAATGCTTTGTATTGTATGAGATCCCTAGACTGTCAAAATATAACACTAGAGAGAAAGGATTGAGGTTAGTAATGTTTCTTCTGTTACAATTAATATTGTAATCTATTAATATAGATTAAGTCTTTTTATGTATTAATTTGTACTGTGTTAAAGTAACTAGACTAGTAATGACTGTTGTATTTTCATTAGAAGTAAAGAATTTAATTAAATTAACAGTGCATCCTAGGCTCTTTTTATGATTTTTTACCTTTTACTTATAACAAGATGGTGAGTATAAGGGTTATTGCCTATTATAATAAAACTAAAGATCATAGTTATTATTGGGATTATAAAAACACACTGAAACAATTTACATGACTAGCATGCTGTCATGGGTGGATACAGGCTATTAAAGGAAAGGCTTGAGAGACAAAGAAGAATTGAATTTGTTTGAAAGTAATGGGTAACCAGCAAGTTGAGAGTTTATGGAAATAGACCAAAAAGGAAATTTTGAGATCATGGTGAGTATTTGCAAAAGACACCATGATCAAGAAGAAAAAAAATCTGTAGTCTTCTAACAATTAGAAGTCTCAGGTTTCTAGGCCTTGCTTCTAATAAGCTACAGTCATCCTGACATCTATTAGAAAGGCAACATTTTAAGAGAATCTCTGAAGGACGTAAACAAAAAATTGTTGACACGGTCACTCATGTATCAGTATTCCCACACCAGCTAGGTAAGCCGCTAAGCAGGACTTATTACTCATAAAACAGTACAGTTTCTTAACTGTATGACAGTTGATGTTAGTTTTGGTAGTACCACATATAAGTCAAGGAACTAGTGACTAAGAATATACAAATGTCTACGGTACCTTTGGCACTTGTCTTGCTCATTACTAGTAAGTTTTCCCTTTAACCTTTGAGTTTATTAATACTAGTGTCAGAATTCTAGGGGAGTGAAGCATCACCCACGAGTGAAAAATCTGCACCAGAGGAAATGAACCATTGTCACTGTCACCACAGCTGATATGCAGAACCTACAACTTCACTGTACTCACATCCACTGTTTGGTCTCCATAAACATTCATCAACACTTGTTGAATGTCAGTGGGTGCCATTTTTATACATGGAAGAACTCAGTTACACACCTTTACTTCATATGCATTTACATGTCAAATGCCATTTTGTCAGACTGCCTTTCTGCTACCATCTGCCACACAGCGACAAAATCTAACAGAAATTGTCAGGAAGGCTCCTCTTCTACCTCCCTACCATTAATATCTGCCTCTGATGTCATGGGCCACCATAATAAAGTAGGAGGCATTACTTTCAGAGCAGCCTTTGTATTATTAATTTAGACAGAAAAAAAAGGTACATATTTTATGTATTGCTGTGTTCAGTTTTACATAAGGCTGGGAAAATTCTGTGAAAATTATCAAAATATACTGATTATCATTACTACTATCTATTCTGTGGATGGTCATGATCATAATGAAAATGTGACTCATCACTATCTTCTATACAGTTTTTCCTTGTCATTCTAATTTTCCCTATAGCTCCACTGACAAGTAGGAAAGCAAATTAATGCTCCCCTGAATATGTTTAGAGCAATAGTTGTTTCATCAGTAATTTGAATCATAGCTCTGAGATTCAAAAATCGTAAACTAATTCTCTCTTCTCCTTTCAGTGTTGTTTTTTTTTTTAATGTAACAAACTACAGATATTCAGAACAATTTTTAGAGAGAAACTGCTTAGTTTCACAATGTGTATATATATATATATATATATATAAATATATATTATAAATGAGATTTCATGTTGATTGGATATGTTTTGAATCTAAATTTACACCAACCTTTTAAATCCAGTAAAAAACGAACTGAAACATCTGACAACTGCATGTATTCTGCTTCAAAAAATAGACAATTGTTGATGTGAAAATACCATCCTCTTTGCGTGTGTCCTTTTTAATTTCATATGCAGTTTGATCAAGAGGCATTGAATCTACCATCTTTTCTCCATCAAAAATTTACCCTGGAACCACCACTCCCCAGTTTTGAACAATAATCTGTTCACAAGAATTGCTAAGATAGTGTTTTGATTGATATTAATAAAAGATAAGCTGTAATTTACATGCAACAGCTTGCTCAGTACGCATCCACACATAAAAGAGATTATACCAGTATTAGTTATTTATGTTCATACGGAAAGACTTTGTCAGTTTGCTCCCTATCTTCTGCTTCCTAAAACTATTAGACTTTGTGTAGGCAGTATTTTTTCCGTGTACTTTATGAGACAATCTAACATCAGTAGGGATACATATAAGCATAAATAATTGTTTTGGGGCAGATACTCTCTGATGTAAACCTTGTAATGCTTAATTTCCTTGTCCTCTAGGCAAGTAGAAAGTGAGTCTTAGTTCCTGTTACACAAGTCACCAAATTAATTTTTCATGAAAGATTTCAGTTTTCCAGGCTTAATTTAGTGTCTTCATTGCAAGACAAGATAAACAAGAATATGTACATACATACATATATATATGTATATTTCAGTAGTATGAGCACCTTTTTTTTTTTTTTTGTCATATATATAATGCCTAACAAAACATTATGCTCTGCTAATCCTAACAGTTTTTTGTTACTCGTATGAATTTACCAGCAAGTTTTGAATTGAATGAAAGAGGAGAGTGCTTTCACTTGTTGCTTTTAACTTTATTTACAAGTGGTAAATAGCACTCCTCATAAAAGAATAATAACTGCTTATGTGCGTAATGATAACAAAATGCATCTACTTTTAAATTACTTGCTCTTTGTCTGTCACAGTCAAAAAGAACAAAAATATGTTTATCTTTTTCCTTCAGGTAGGTCTATGTGCCCTTTCTTGCAATACATCCTTTTTAGAAGGCACCAAACACATTGCATAATTGGCATACATTTCCCTCAGTAGGCATCACAGTGAGAAACAGTGAAGTAATCATGCAGAATTTGTCCAAGACACAAAATACTGATTTTTTCAAATAAATTGCCTAAAATAAAGGACTAAGAAGTGTTACATTTATCTGGGTATTCAGTCCTTTCTATTGAAAGTAAGGGCAATGAAGCATATATTTTATGAACCTTTTGCTATTAGAGTAAGAGTGCAATGAATTAACACAGCTTCATAATACATTTCAAGGAGATTACAGAAACCAGACAGAGATTGTTACAAGGAGAAAAGAACACAATCGATTTTGTGTATTGCAATTGAAATACATATTTGAAAGGTTTATTTCATAGAAATGCATTCTTCCACAGCTGACTCTGTTTGATGAAATGGCTATTTTTACTCATTTTGAAGATTCTTCTGTTGAAGATTCACCTCTCTTTCTTTTTTAGTTTTCTAACCTCGCAATCTCAAACCGTGATTCAAGATTATTAAAATATGTATGGCTACTTCTATCATAAAGAAAGATGCAGAGTTATGATATGGAGCAGTGGGCACATATGTTGCCTGAAGGTTAAATATTTATTCTACCTTTTTTTTTTTCAAAAAATCATATATAAAGAAGTAATTTGTTCACTATTTCAGTGATAAATTGATTCGAAAATAGAAGGCTGTATCTGTACTGAAGTCTCAAGTTGCATGATATAATCCTGTATTAAGCTCAGAATTTGACGATGTGTATTAACTTAGGAGTCACAGTGTAGAACAACCTTTTATTTGTTGTTTGCATTTATTTTTCAAAAAATAAAAAAACTAAAAACATAAAAAAGAAGAAAAAAAAAAGAACAAGCAACCCAGTGTATTTTGAATGAGAACCTGAAATTTTGCCTGCCTTGTGAGGCTTTTCTTTTCTCCAGTAAGAAAAGGAGCATTTTTTTAATCAATCCTGTAATTTTTTCTGGATCTCAGAACAAACATAATTTAATTTTTGTTCTCCCTTTCCTATTTTTAGTCCCTTATTTAGGTGGCAAAGGCACATGAACTACCTAAATAATGCTTTGCTGTTAACTTTACTTAATATGCCAAATCAGTTTAATTACAGTTTCTATAAATAATCTATGCAAAATAGTCCCCTGAACAGAATGCACTTTTCCTTCTGTATGTGGTGCATTTTAATACTTAAAAGCATTAGAACAGATGTTAGGTGCCTCCTAAACTTGTTTTCAGTTTTCTTTTATTTATATGTTAATGAGAATTTAATTACTTCATGAATACTTAAACAACCTGAGGGTGCCTGATATCATTAGCTTGAACATGACAAGCACCTCAAGTGACCACATGGGAAGACTAAAATTGCTTTTAGTTTACTTGATGACAGAAAGATGAATTAATTTCACCCCCCTGCTATGTTCTACCTGACACAAAAAACTGAATAAGCAGTGGGCATTGCTTATTTGTTTCAGATTGTCCAAGAGTATCTGTGGAAGGAAAGTGCACCTAAATACATAAATTGTTCCTATTTCAGTTTGCCTAACTGTCCTTTAATAAACAATCTGAGAATGTGTTACTGCATCTTATGTATTCTTAATAGTTTTTTCAAGGCAAAATTGCTTTCTGTCATGTAAATTCCTTGTTCAGATCTTGTAAAATTTTGCACAACATAGATATACCCTGAAGTGAACAAGTTATTCAGGATAGAAAATAGTACAGAAAAAGCATAGCTATGTCTATCAGCAAAATTGTAATACAAGTATCTTTCCTGAATGTTACAAAGAAAAGAATAGGAAATGACTCTGACCTATGGAAATAATCAGAGAAAGGACAAAAAAAAATTGGTATTTATGGAATAGGACTATTAACAAGTAGCAACTATTTTCAGCATGTTGTACTGGTGGCTAAAGATAATTAAATTGTTATTAGATAGTACATAATAGGAAAATAATGTTTCTGAAATATGTAGGATGCCACTATTTCCTTGTTTATACAGTCCTCTTTTTCACAAAATCTACAGGAAAAGAGGACAGCAATACTATGAGTACTGAAATGAATAATATTTTTATTTTTATTTTGTGATGAGGGGAGGATAGAGTGGGTTGAAAAACAGTATGTGACATTTTTCCAGTCTTTGGGAGGACTGTCATTGGAAGTCATTGGTTTCATTTTGATTCTGACCCTGCAGAAACTCCCTCTTCTAAAATTTTACTCCTATAAATGTCACAAAGAGCGTATTTTAAGTAGCATAGACATAGATTTTAAATATATGGTACTATAAAGTTTAACATATCACAAAAAGAAACTTCTTCATTTATTCTTCACAGTATCTTATATCCACTTCCATTCAGTGCTAAAGAAATCAGAACAGTAGCTCATGTGAGCATCACAGGAAAGCTGTGAATAAAAATAACATTCCAGTTCATAGAATTAATTTGCTATTTCTCTTGGCTGAGTAGGAAATGGGAAATAATAGAGTAGCTTAGAAAAAACTTTTGACCAAGAGTGAGATAGGCCACAAACACTATGAAGAAAGGATAATGATTTTAAAAGAATGCAAATATGTTCCAAAAGTAGAACTGTTGCTTTGAGGAAGTCATATTTCTCACAGTAGCATTCAAATAGCAAGTATTTCAATGACCTTTCTAACTATCTAAGATAATATCATATTTTATCTCAAATGCCTGAAAAAAAATTCAGTATATTAGATACATAGATGATTACTTGATAATAAAACCTGTCCAGGCTAAAAAAATAAGCCTTTTTTCCCTGTCATTACTTGCCTGTCTCACAGTCTTTGCAATCCTTTGTCCACAACAGCTGTCTTCTCTCCACTGTATTCAAGTACTGCTGAAGAACACTGTGCTCATATCCTATGTGCTCATTGGTCTTTTTTTCTTTTCTCTGACATCAAATAATTTTGTCTGTGTTTAGAAATATTGTAGCAAGATGCCAATTTTTATATCAAGAGAAAACGGGAGATTTGGCCTAGAGAGAACAGGATGTGCATATTAAGGTGCTGAGAAGCATGGTGTCATCTATTTGACTTCCTAGTTAACTTTGGGATTTTATCTTTTTAGAGAAACCACATTTGAAAAAAATATTAGTCCTGGCCTTCCCTTTGTAACGTAGTTTTCTCCAAAATATATTCTTTCTCTGTTTCCAGTAACAGTTAATTCCAAAGACAGCATGGACAGGGCAGTAAAAGTCTGTGATTTCCACCAACACTCTCTTAGCACTGTCAAAAACACATGCTCTAATGGCACATGCAGAAATGACTTCAATTACCTTGCATTAAATAAGAACACAGAAAATGTCCATGTAATAGGAATACAGTCATTACCTTCTGAAGGAATTATAAGGAGCGTGAAGATTAGGACTTCTTCAACAATTTGTATGGAGGAAAAAAGGTCAGTATCAGAAGCACAAAAGTGTTGCTTTGGTCCATGGCAGAAGGAGTGATAGATGTAAGGAATCTTCCAAAAGTAAAGTGGAAACTTGTTTCTAATTAATAAAAAAAAATCACATCTACAGATGAAATACTTGAGCAATACTTGAGAAAGAATCTGCAAACATCAAGGGTATGTTACTGTATTTAAAAATGAAGGAGATTTTTTCACTAAATGAGAAACATCTGTTTATAAATCTCACTACCTCTGTTTACTGTGCAACTTGAAATGCTTCCTGAGAATGATTGTTTCTAGTGCTGCTCAAGCTGGGCATTTAGAAAAAGTTTTTAACTTCAAGATATGTCCTTTTATAGTCCTAGAATATACCAATGCAAGAAAAGTTATGTTGGTGCAATTTTTTTGATCAAACATTTTGGTAATCAAGAACAACCCTCTGGAAACTGATGAAGAGAACATGCACTAGTGAGGCAATATAGTTGCCAGAGGTTACTGGAGTGATATAGAGATCTCAGCATTTCCTATTTATCCTCAAAATGTACTTTTGAAGCATGTAGGTCTCCCATGTGTTCCATAGACTACTTTAATAATACGTAGCCCTGTTTAGTTATGACTGAGATACTTCAAATTACACTAAACATGAATGTTGGGGAAAGCAGACAAGATCGAGGTACGTATAAATGTCTATATTTACATAACTGAATAGCATTATTTCATCATATCACTTCCCATTTGCTGAAAAAACCAGCTGACTGAATGAATATTTCCAGTTCATTCACAAGGTGGTCTTTTGAAGAGATAGATAAGGGAGACCTTATAGAGGCTATGTTTTTCCTGCCAGCAAGTACAGGATTCATCGTATCAACTCTATGTCTACTGGGAAGCAAAGCTATGGTTGAGTGACTTTTGTGCAGATCTGTGTTGCTGTAGTAGATTCCAGGTATTGACCTTTGGTGAAATTAGGCAACAATCCAACATGCTATGAAGATGTACTTTCTTCTCTCCAGCTAGCACCTTCTTCATATGTGTCACAGCTTCTTGCTTTCCCCCTTGCTTCAGAACAGTTTGTCTCCCTTAACACTGAACTAGGTTAGTTAACTAAATAAGATTGTTGTTTAAATAGTTTAAATATTGCATATACTGTCTCTGTCTTACTTGTAAAGTTAGTTCAACTGGGACTAGGGATTGTACAGGAATATTTAGGGCAAAATTAATGGGATTTTGAAAATATAGAAGCCTTCTGTTTTGACATCTGCACCAGGGCCAGTCACAGAAGATCCCATTGGAGTTAGTAAAGTGAAATAGACACTGCTAGAGCAGGATTCTTCTTATCCTAAAGTAAACTTCTATAATTATCTAGAGAAGTCATATCCAAATGTGTCCTCTTTATGATAAGGAGACACAGAAAATGTAGCTCAGACCCATATCTTTTCTATTAGATGAAATATGTTGTTTCTAGGATTAGGAACATTAGCTTCTACAGAGGTCAGTGCTGCTCAGAATCATACCCTCAAGCACAATGATAAGCAAAAATTTCTATAACTTCTTATGTAGTTAAACTTCCATGACTGTCTGAATATCTTTTTTTTTTTTTTTTTTTTAACAGGAAGTAACTTTAAATACATATTTTTAAAGCACTCAAGAAATCTCAGTTCTAAGAACAGAAATTCCCAAAGCTGCCCAAGATTTTCACCTCCAGACTAGTAACATTGCAAAGAAAGTAACTATAGTGAAGTTTGTTTGGGGTGACTATCAGCTGGATTAAGCAATAACCACTTTACCAAGTCATTTGTAAAAAGAAGTGAGTTAGCTTGAAAGTATTAAAGAAGGATGTCAGTTCACGCTGAAGTGAAAGGAGTATGCGTGAGTAGCATTCAAATGTGGTTTGATACTGCCAGAAGTCACCTCACTGCAATTTGACCCCTGCCCAGGCTGGGAACAACATCCTCCCTGGAAACTGCTGTGAACAGCTGCACTCAAGCTAGTGAAGTAACACTGTGTAATGCAACTAGTGGAATCTCACATCTCGGTTGTATGTGTGTGGCCACATGAGCTGCAGACTTGTATGTGCATTAGTGAGGTATAAGATGTAATTTATGTGCATCATGAATGGACTTAAGGCTGGAGTACCTACATCTACTCCAGAGAGGTTACTATGTGATTCTGGGGGAGGGACAGAAAGTTCTTGCTGTGAATTACAGAAGGGTTTTTAGGACATTGCTCCAAAATGCATATAGTTCACTGACTGCTGGTTAATTACGCGTTGTTAATAAATCAATAAACCACTTCTATCCTGATTTCTTTCAAGCCGAGTGAATTGAACAGCTTTCTCCCCGCAACATATAAACTAAATTATTAATGATCATTTTAATTAATAATTCAGATCTCCGATTTCCACAACAAAATGGAAATTATTTCAGCCAAAAGAAAAGTCTGATATACACAACTACTTTTCTCCATTTGAAAACAGGCACAAACAGAAATTAAGAAAATGAAGAATGTGTAGGATTTGTAAAAGATGATTGAATCTATATAGTGGAACAGCTTCAAGTTACATGCAATATGCAATTAAAAATATATATAAAAAGACACACACCAAAGGAAAAAAAAAATCAAAGAGCTTTTTAATCATTAAATCCTGCCAATCCAGATGATTAACTGCTTATGTTTGCTACCTTTGACAACATTTTATTTTTTAGTTAATCACTTATTTACCATCTGACCATCTTCCACCATTTGATTAGCAATATCTGTAGCAGGAATGAGGATACTAAATAGACAAGCTATAAGCACATTTAGGACAGAGACTTTTTTAAAAAAAAAAAAAAAAAAGCAATTAGCAGGCAGTTTTCATGCTGCCATGCTGTTTAGAAGACAATAATAATTTACTGGCATAACTATTGATGATGTTGTGCCAGCTAGCTCCATTCCAAGTCTGCTCTGAGGATATTGAGTCTACTAGCAGAGATGACAAATTCACAGTGGAAGACATGAAGGAGCTTTCAAGATAAACCAGCTTTCTACTTCCTTACCAGTTAATTTATAATCAGGATGGAATAACAGCAGTATTTCACTGTGTTCTGAGTAGTTTAACATGATGTGGTATTTTATTTATAATCACATTCTTTTTTTATTAATATTTCCTTGCTTAGATCTATGACACTTCATACTATGATAAAGTTCCAAGATGAAATCCTAATATCTTTGGACTCAGGTGGAGAATTATTGATTCTTCTTGGCTTAGGATGACACAAGAAGTCAGTTAGAGTCATCTCCTGAAAGTATTTGAATTGCTATGACTTCAAAAATGTAGCACTCTATCTTAAAATTGATGTGCATCTGATCCAGTATTCCAAATACTACCTGCAATTAGAGAATATTCCATTGCACCACTACTAGTTGCTCCTCATGTTAAATGAAAGAATACAGAATATAATAGTTGTACTTACATTAAGGCTGCAACTAAAAAGCAAGCAAGCAAACAAACATCATTTAAGAGGAATAAAAGCAGTCTAATAACAAAAATTGTTGTATTTTATTTACTTGACTAAGAAGTCAAAAGAGAAAAATCAGAACTCTGATATTCTTTCCTGTTATCCAATGGCTAGTAAAACAGAAAATCATCTCTTTTTCAATGTTATTTATTCTTCACAAATCTTTCTATGACTGGCTGCTGACTGTCAGCAGACAAGCAGAATGTAACTCTTCTCTTTCTTCCTCTTTTCTTTCCAGAATTTGTAGGTTGAAGTTCTTCCTTGTGAGCTTGGAGAAATGAACCTGCATGTGAGTGAATAACCACTTGATTGGATGATACAATAGTAGTATGTCACTTAAAGCATGTAGGTATTTCAGCACAACCCTGTGATCTTCCACTAGAAAAGAAAATGAAATAAAAATTTCTGAACATCTTCAAAACTAACTGGAAAACTAATGAACAAAACCAAAAGCAGTTTGTGTGCATGAAATCTGAGAGGATTTCTAAGAAAATTTCATAATATTTTTCAGTACTGTGCTTATTTCATGTTTGTGTTTATCACATGATCATGCAGAAATACAAACCTATGTTCAGGCTCATTTTATATAATCCTTATGAATCTGAAAAAGAATAAATAGATGCATATTTAAATAAAAATCTAATATGCAGCACTGTGCTGTTTGTCACCTTCCATTGTGTGTAAAAGATTTTTGACAGTGTGGGTGGATTTTGATAGTGAACATATTAGACTTGAGAATGGTGATATTCAGAATGCTCCCTACCTACTCATAGCAAAGCTTCTAAGTGCTAAAAGAAATGTGAATCTATGAAAAAGTAGAAAGAGAATGCATTAAGACTAATTTTCCCAGTTTAGTCAAACTGATATATCTACAACAAAGAATGTAAGCAATTAATGCACCAACAGAGAGAAAAAAACAGGTTGAAGTTTCTCTCATTCTATAAACTAAAGGATATTTTGTGAAAATAATAATAATAATAAAGTATATAAACATCTTTTTCCTATTTTTCTCCCCCCAGACATGTTTTATATTTCTTGAGAGAATTCAGGGTTTTAACTATATGTGTGCATGTGTGTTTATGTGTATATAAAGAATGTAGAATCATTTATTTTTGAAAAGACATTCAAGACCTGGCTGCCAGCATGAGTTACTGAGTCCCATCACTAAACTGTCGCTTAGTGCTGCGTCCACATGTCTCTTAAAGACCTCCAGGGTTGCAGACCCCAATAGTTGACATCTCATTTCAGCATTTGACCATTCCCAATTAAGAAATTCTTTCAAATGACCAACCTAAATCTCCCCTGGAACAACTTGAGGCAGTGTCCAATCACTTCTGTTGTGAGAAAAACAACTAATTCTCTCTAAACACTCATTTCAAGTACAGAGTGTGTACCCCTCAGCCTCCTTTTTTGAGGTTAAATCTAGTGTTTTTAATGTCTCTCTTAAAACTATTCAGTTTCTTTTCAAAACAAGCACTTCAGTAGTTCCCAGATAATGAAGCAAAGTTCACGGAGAGAAAGCTACATAGGTATGTGCAGGTCAGTCAAAGCAGAATCAGGAGGTACGCCTGCTATGATGATTGTGTCCCAGATATCAATTCTGCTTTGCATTTGTGTTGTAAAAACAATCAAACAAACAAAAAACAACAACAGATAAACAGAAAATCCCTGCATTGGAATTTAAAACATCATTTCTCTGATGACTAGTACTATCTGTTATGAACATCTAACTTATTTTTACTGCTAAAATTCTGAGTTAGTTTGAAAAAAACCTGAAAGTCTGCCTTCATCTAAGGCTCTTCAGTAGACACATTAAATGCACACACATATTCTGTGGGTACAGAAGAAATTCAGACATCATCTTGATTAGATAACATGAAGAGGAAATATTAATAAAGTATGCTAATAAGTTTGCCCCTTTTTTTGTTTAAAAATTTAAAAAAAATTAAAGCAGTTGCTATCTGTAATTTTCAGAAATAAATTATGTGATGAACTCTGCAGCACTCAATGCAAATTTTTTATTTGTTTATTCTGCGTTTAACATCATTTAGAATTAGTTTCTTCCACAAAAGGCACAAAATGCATGAGAATGCTGAGATGTAAAAGGAAAGGGAGAGTGAGAGAGAAAAAAATTATATAGATAAAAATAGATTAACAACATTTCATTTGCTATCCTATGAAATGGCTATATGTACATTTGTGCCAGCTTACAAGGCAAACAGTACCATTGGCATAGTATTTTTTTCAAAGCAAATAAACCCCTCAGGAAACTATGCAGCAATATTGCAACTTCTTGGCACCTGGGTTATAGCCAGGTTTTGCTTATCTAGAATGGAGTGTTAGCTGAGCAAATTTGTATCATGCTGAATCTGTGTGTGGAGACACAGTATTTCTCTTTTCAACACGCATGTCTAATCGGTTCTCAACATGCTTTAGGATTTTCAACTGAAATAGACTGAAAGGCTGAAGAAAATTGATTTTCATATTAAACTCGTAGTGATAAATTTAATTTGCCATTTAATTTTGAATTTAAAAAATGCTCAAGAAAATTATCAAAAATCATTTTAGACTGAAAAATGATCATTAGAGAATTTCTACATATGGGCAAAAACTTTTGATAGAAATTGTAATATTGGAAAATATCTCCATTCACATTTATTTGTTGGTTTGTTTTTCTGTTTTGTTCTGTTTTAATTTATACTTTCCCTCATTGAAATGATTAGGGTTAAGTCAGTTGAATATTTTTGATACTTACGTCATAGTATGGAAATAGAATAAAAAGTTTCCATAGTTACTTCCAATTCCTTGTGCTATCACTGAAACCTGAGAACACTTTTATACTACATTTTTTTTTTTATGATGAACTTCTTTAGATAGTTTTAAGGGGACTAAAGATTTAATCATTGAACACAAATTAGGAATACTCATGCACAAAATAATGTTTTGTACTTTTTAGGTTTTTTTTTCCAGGTCCATTTGTTTACAAGGAAACTACAGTAGATGCTGAAAATCTTTTAGATAAATGTAATATAAGTTTCTTAACAATGATGATGATGATGATGATGATGATGATGATGATGATAATAATAGTAATGAAATTCATTTAGGATGATTTTGAACTTAAATTACAAATTTCTCTTCCATTTTGTAGAAAAATATTTCCTTGATTCACAGAAACTTCAAAAACACAAAAATATTTTTATAAATCATCTAGAAATGACCTGGAGATTTTTTTGCCATGATAATTTTTAAAAACAATACATACACTATAGCATCTTTTTCACCCGTAAGTAAGGAGAAACATTAGAGTGGGAAGAATCAAAAAAGCTTGAACATTTCTGGTCAAAATGACAGTGTACATTATTTACAACTCCCTGAAGCTAGTGGAGAACAATTTATTCTGAGTTAGAAAATCATCTCACATCTGCTGGTATTTTTTACAATAAATCCAAATTATTAATTCTGGTTTTATACACACCTGCTAAAAAACTTCATCTGTTACTAAAACATCGAGACACCTAGGAATAAGTTCTAGTCATCTTTAGTGTAGCATCTGAGACAGACTCATACATGAACGATCCAAATCGTTTATCACAGGTTCTAACATCCCCTATATACATTCACAAGTTTTCTCTTTTAACTTTCCCACTCACCTTTACATGTCAACAAAAGTAATGAGTCGATCCTAGCTGTGCTCTCTTCCTCCAGTCAGGGTCATCATCACACAACCATCATGCAGCTTACTTGACTTTGATTTTTCCTCTTCTTCTGAAGGTGTTTTTGGTTCTCAGCCTTGCTTTCTCATGCCATTTATCTTGCTCCAGAGCTTCTGCTCCGATTATTCTTTCTCATACTTCTACATGTAAGAATCCAGTGCATGCTTTGTATTGCTAGGTAAAGCAATATTTGCTTATTCAGCAAGAGCTTGAAAGCAAATGTTGCTTTTTCAGGTACAGTGATCACATATTTTTGAAATAATTTCCATAAAACTGTTTTTGTTTTCCTATTAGATAAATACTTAACAAAATCAAATGTCAATAACTTCAATTTTCTTTGGGGCTGTCATCAAGATTTTCCTTTCTCAAACATACTAGAAAAAATGACTGGTATTAATGCTTGTCTTGAAATGCTAAAATTGGACCTGCAGCTTCACGTTCTCATCATGTATCTGTCTTGAACAGAATTCTTGTCATGATAAAAAACCTTATATTTCAGATATTTCAATCTCATCATCAGTACTTCTTGTTGCCACGGTCTGCTATCCTTTCAAACATGTTTATTCTCTTTGTTTGTTAATCTTCCTATGTTTCTAAAGTGACATGTTCATAACTTATGTAACAGAGGAAGAAGAAAGGAGAAAAAAACAGAAACATTTTAAACTGGTAGAACATACAGCATGGCAAACCCTGCATTTCTTTGTAAATTGAAATATCAACATTGGTGGAGAAAATTGAAAGCTCGTAATGTTAGATACAGATATGGAAAACAAGAGCAACAACAATCCAAATATTAAGTCACAGAGGATCTATGACTTTGACATTTATTTAGTCAGTTTTAGTAAATTTTTTCTTCAACATGTAGTCAATAAACTGCAATCTGAAAGGTGCTGGATTTTACATATGGGTGAAATAATTTTACTTCAATAGTGTAGTTCTTTCAACAAAAATGAAGTGCTGAACAATTTATATGAGTTAACAAAAGCATACATTTATATGATATCTAATGAACTGTGTCAGAATCTGTTTCACAACAGATGTGCTTGAACTATATTATCCCATTATTATTTTCCTCAAGTAGCTTTAAGTGGCTTCATTTTCTCTTCTCACCTAAGATAGAATTGTAGAATTACAGAATGGCTTGAGTTGGAAGGGATTTTACTGATCTTCTAGTTCAACCACTCTGCTGCATGCCTAAATCAGGCATTAGTTCACAGTGCCCTGTGCCCCATCCAACTTGGCCTTGAACACCTCCAGGGACAGGGCATCCACAGTTCTCTGGGTAGACTGTTCCAGCAATTCACCACCTTCTCAGCAAAAAGTTTCCCTTTGGCATCTAATCCAAATCTCCCATCTTTGAGTTTAAAGCCATTCCCCCAGTCCTTTCACTATCTAGATCACTACATTTTTCTATCAGTCTTAAGACCAAGGTTCCAGCTTCCCTTCACTCCTTACTCCCAAGTAAGATCTACCTACGTACCTACCTATCTGTCCGTCCATACATCCACCCATCAATTTATGGAGCCATTCTGCTTTTTGATGGCAAACTAAATCTCTGTATTCCTTACATTAGTGAGAAGTTAGATGTTTTTATTTAGTATTCTGAGTCTCTTTCATACTTTGCGGGTACCTACTTGCTTGTGAAAGAAAAAAAAACTTTTCTAAATGAAATGAGAACAAAGAAAAATGATAATAACAGGTAAGTTCATGCAATTTAATGTAAGTGTAACAAAAATAAGAAGAAATAGTAGGGTAAAATGAAACTGATTCTTCAGCTTTATGCTAATAAAAACAAAAGGACAATATTAATGCATATATATCTAGTCAAATCATTAATCTTCAAATACTGAATCTAAAAGTAATTTAAAAAAATGAACTGCTATAAATTTAACTTCAAACTATTTTTCATAAAAATTGTACTTCTTTCATGATTTAAGTAAAAACAATATAATTTTCTTAATAAAATGAGCTTTAGATCTACTTTACAAAACCTGTTAATGTCCTTTTACATGTTATTTCACTGAAATAACATCAGTCTCTTCTGACTCTTGAATTTCCATTGTAGCAATGATAGGTTGATGTTTTTGAGTAGTTACTGATTTCAAAGTCTGATTGCTTGTGACTATTTATAGATCAAGCTATAAATAAATTACATTTATTAATGAGTACATAAACAGTTGCAAAACCTCTAGTGTTTTTGCAGACAGTGGCTTATTATTCAATATTTTTATAGTCATACAGGCTTCTGTTTTGATTGCAGTAAATTTTGAGCAAGTAGAAAGAAAAAATATGCTGCTTAAAATGTACCTACATAGAACTAAGCTATATAGAACTAAGACTTGAGTATTCATGTTCTACCCATTCAAATGTTCTTTGTTCTTTGTACCCAAAATTTATATTTTTCTGCCTTTGACAAATTTGAAAGTGTTAAAATTATTAAAGGCTTTGTGTTTCCTGTAGAATTCAGAAGTTTGATGTGAAGTTCTTGTGGTGTAATTCTCAAGTCTGAATTAGGTTTCCGTGGCAGCTAGTGAATGCTGGAGGCAAATTTGGGGATCTGTAATAATTGGTGTACTGACAAAGGTGCTGTTGCACCCTTGGACATTAGTATCTTTCCCAGGACTAGAATACATTCTTCTGTTTGAGCTGAGATTTTGAATATCTACCAGTTATATGCTTTATAATACGTGTCACTCTTAGTGGAGAGGAGGGGAGGGGAGGGGAAGAGGAAGAGGGAGAGGGAAAGGCAGAGGAAGAGGGAGGAAACCTAAATAGCATATTGACCAATAGTGGTAACCAAAGGCTGTGCGCTTATCCCTTATTTGTCTTTTTTCTTTTTTTCTTGAGAGTAATGTAATCAAATAATTCTTGCAATTTACTCAGATAGATTAAATTACATCTTTTAACCTCTTTCCAATGCAACAAGTATTCTTTGTGAACATGAATACATAGATCTATCTCATACTTCTCATAACTAATTTGTAACTTGTGAATGTGATGTTTCCATTCACAAGACAGAATGGTCTTTTCTGTTAAATAGTTTAAAAGAGCTAATGCATTGCTAATTGATAAATGATTGCATGCAGCACTGCTAGTATTGCAGTAACAAGCAATTCAATACAAACCAGGCTTCTCAGGTGAGCAAAGAAGATTAAATTCAGCAGTGCCAAAGTACGATCAGGTTCAGGCTAAGTATTTTTGCTTGACCTCAGAATAGTAGTATAAAAAAGAGAATATATTTTTCCAGTAGCAACAAAATTTACTCTTAAAAAAAAAAAAAAAAACAAGTACAGTGTGATTACTGTTACAGTGGCTTTTAATGAGAAGATGTCTACAGGAGTCTCCTATTTCCCACCTAGTTGCTATGGAGGGATTGGCACCTTAGAATGCATATGCCTCAGAGATTTATCTTGGGATGGACTTAGTCGCATTTTCTCCGTGTATATAGAAGGAGACTATGGAAATAATCCAATCACTTTAGGCAAAAAAGCCTGGATTTCAGACTGCTAAACTAAACTAAACTCTTTTTTAAGTAAGTACAATAAATATAAAAAAAAAACAGTCCAAACACAAAGAGAAATCAAAATATAAATAACATAAAAACTCTGTAAATTTAATTTTAAAGTTAACAGAAACAATTTATCAGAAATTCTTCTCATTTTAGTGTACCAGGCTCCACTGAAGTTCATACTGAGCTACTTTCCTCCTTCCTAACATTCAGACATTTTACTTGGATGTCATTGATCACAGAATCACAGAATTAATATTAAATGTTATGAGGAATACAGTTCAGGGTATGGAACATCTCAACATGTAATGTCAAAACAACTACTGAATGTTTAATGGATTTTCTATGAAGACCGGTGCGATTGGAGTTTGATATTCAATTCTCTATTTAAACAACTTATTATTTATTCAATAATCAAAATGTCTACAAAGATGCAGAGAATGAGACAGAGTGACTCAATACCTTCTGTCTGAGACATGCAGCAAAAGAAGTAAATATACAAATAATGCTTTATAGTTGATTTGGCTTTATCAGATGTCATAATAATGGTTTGAAGTTTCAGTTTGATTGTTTAAGTGCATCTACTACTGTCACAAATAAAGGTGCATAATTACTAAAGCAAGCTTTCCGTTGTCATTGTTGTTGAGTTCCATTCTGTTAAATGTTTCATTAAATACTACTTCTGAAATCAAGTCGTCTGAGGTCTCGCCTCTTCCCCTTTGGAAAAAAAGTCAATGAGGAAACTAATCACAAGCCCTGTAAACAGTATTTTCAATGAAGTTTCCTTAACATTGTCCTTAACATAAGAAAATAAAAATGACTCACAGATGATTACAAAATATTTGCCTAATTTTATTCAAAACATTAAGACAAATCTCTATAACTAATTTCATTTAAATTTAAAAAAGGAGTTTAACTCTCTGGCTATCTATTTATTACTTCTTGTAAATCAACTTAACTGGCCCTAAATCTATGAAAAAGAAAACAAAGAAGCACATGTGCATTTCCTTTTCTTGTTTTTCACTGACAGCATTCTTGCATTTTAGATTAGACTAAAAAATGCAGGTCTCCTCAACAGAAGAAAAAGAAAGATGAACTTTTCTGTGAACTTCATAATGTCAAATTTCTTCAACATATTGGCAAAATATTACTCATTTTCCATTTAAGTATTAGTATTTCAGTATTTTGAAGGACAGCAGATTTTAAACTATTAAGAACGTTCAGAAATAAAGCAAAGAAAATACCACTGTTCTTCCTTCCACTACTTGTTGAAGCTCTTGTCAGTGTCAGATCTATATTATTTAGCTTTCTTTTTTGGCCACTTAATATCAGTTTAGTATTATTGTCCATAATTCCACAAGTATCTTCCTTCTCCAAACTTCCATAAAGTGTAGTAAATACTGTGCATTATCAAATCTTGCTAGCTACCATAGTCTCTTACAGATGTAACTGTTATGCTCTGAAATGTGTCTTTATATTCACCATGAAAATTTGACAGTGCTCCCCTTGGCAGTTTTAGCTGTAAGAAGCTACTGAAATGCTATTTTTTATACTAATTAACTGCTGGATTTTAAATTACGTACAGATCAATTTTGCACTGTTAACTTTTTAAAGAATTCTCCTAGTATAATTACAGTTATCTTAGACCACTTCTTCTTCCTTCCTTGGGTAACTGAAATTGCAATAAAGTAGCAATGAAATTTTTTGGCGCATTTTCTAATTTCCTTCCCAAATATGTTTATGTATGCGGGTGGACTTCTTACCTTCTTTGGAAATATGAAATCTATAACTTTACAAGCATACAATGCAATTATGAATAAAATGCCTCCCTTTTTACTCCTTTCAAGTGCTGGAAATGAGAAAATTAATGATTCTGAACACAGTGCTAAAACAAGACATGATTTGATTGGGGCTCCCTTGAAACTCCTTTTAGTGTTATGTGTACTAGACATAGATTTATCTTAATTTTAGAAGAGGGACATTATTTGACAAAGAGGCATGAACCATGCTGATATTATTCCTCATTTGATTCTGCTAATTTTTGTCAATTTTAAAATCATAGAATTGCTCAGGTTGGAAAAGAACTTCAAGATCATTTAGTCCAGCCACAATCCAAGCAAATGAACCTAGCCCAACAATACTACCCTATTTTGTAATGAAAATGAAAGGCTCACCATCTAAAATTCTATACTACTAGAAAATACTAAAATTTAAGTAAATTAAACCACTTTTCTGGACATTTTTTCTTACTTGTCATGATTAAAAACAAAACAGGGTAGATCCAAAATATTTTACTCAAAATTCAAAATATTTTAAATAAAAGAATTTATATTAAGGAACATTAAAATGAATAAGTCAGTACCAACCAAGGGAAAAACCTTCATTAAACTTATATTTACATTGTAAATGTAGTTTAATTCCAAAATGCAATTGATAGCTTATACATAATATACACAACCAAGCCTTAAACTAATGGTACTGAATATGATTAAATTGTGCTTATTAAATACTACAGATTCTGATTTTTCTTTCTTATTTTTCCTTATAAGATATATCTCTGCTTTGATTAGTGTATGTCCTTCAAATATGCAATTGCATAATATAGTAAGCTCAATAAATTGCCCTATACTGTTCCTCCAGGTCACTTCTGTGACTCCATCACTCCTTAAATATAACACTGTATTATAATTAAAACTATATAACAAAATGATTATTCTAAAGTTCTTTAACAGTATTTTGTGTAAATTTAACTTATTAAAGGCTGTAGAAGAAATATGTTTCAATAATAATGTCAATACGATTTAACTCTTTTCATTAACTGATTGTGTTCCTGCTCAAAATAGGGTGGTGTGATCATCAAATCTCTTCTGTTTTTCTCATGCTTCCCTCATCATTTTGTTTACTCTTCCTCACCACCTCCTACCAGCTTTGAAGCTAATGAGTAAAGAGAGAATGACAAAAATATATTACATCACAATCAAGCATTCAAAAACCAACAGAATTTTAACTGAAGAGTACAAGAAATTAATAAGAATATCTAGTTATCTGAATTATATAAAATAAATATTTTAGTAGGTTTATTTAAATAGCTAAAGTATAATATAAATTGCAAAGCAAAAATCTTATATCAATTTACTTACTTTTTTATCTAATTATTCTTTTGGTCTTGATGTCACTGAAATCAATGAAAGGCTTCATCAATAATAAAAGTTGTGTACTTTATTTTCTGTCCTCTCATCTCACCTCTCTTATTTTGGTGGATCGTTCCATCCCTCTTAATAAGCTTAACAAGGGAAATTTTAAACTGAGATTCTTTTTTTTTTTTTAACATGTAAGAAAAAACATGCATTAGTCTGTGTATGTGTGTATATATATATATACATATATATATATATTTTTTTTTTTTCCTACTATTGGATTTTTCTTTGAAATACATATTCTTTGTGTATTCATTATACTTTATAGCTCCCTTCATTTTCATAGGAATTCTGAAATTTTCTTAACCAATTTAATAAAATTCTAATAGCAGTGATCCACGACTTGGAGAACAGAAAGTGACTGATGCCTGTCTGTGGGACTAACAATGACACTGCCTGAAATAAAAATATAATTAATGTACTGTGCAATATAGAGTGACTTCTAAAGTCTCTACAGGATCACACATTTGCTTTTCATAGTTAATATTTGAAAAAAATTCTAGCACATAGTATTTTTGTTATTTACTGCCTAGTTTTCTGTTGAATTCAGGTCCCACCAACTTCTTACACCGCTGAATTTTGAAAGCAGTTTAGGGATTTTCAATTTAGTGTCAATCTACCAATGAGTATCAATGCACCATAGTAGAAGAGGCCATTGTCACTTAACCACTGATACTGCAGTCAAATATCAATGTTTACTATAAGAGTGGTTTATATCAGTATTGACAATTATCATATACAAATAAATTGAGTTATACAGTGTCTATATAAGAACAGATTTTAAGTTGAATTTTTCACATAATTGTACCTATGCATCATTTCTAACAACAATAATAGCAACAAAAACAGGCTGACTAAACATAGGTATATGAACAATAGATGTATAGAATACTTACAAGATATCACAGACAGATAAAAAAGATTCACAGAAGTTTTGTAAAAATTTATAGAGAAGGAAGAATGAATTATTTTTTTTTAATATTTTTATTTACCATTCACAATTACACATGAATGTTAATAAAGCAAAGAATTCAGAAAGGAAGATCTACACAGTAGGAGGAAAGGAGATTTTACTATGGAATACACCGCAGTTTATTCAATTTATGGCCAGTGCTCAAATACTACTGCTGAATATTTGTATGAAAGTCCAGATCTCATTTCTTGCTATTTCTGTATTTCTTGCTATTTCTCTAACACAGGTAATTAATATTCTTCTACAAGAATATAAGTTCTTATACCCTTTCTGTTCTTCTATATTAACAAAAACAATAAATATTAGTAGTAGATTTCCTGCTTTAAAAATGGACTAGTAATTCAATTTCCACCTTGAAATAAAATTTCCCCTGTGAAGAGTGTAAAGATAAATTCTGCATGGATAAATGGAGAAATAATGAATGTGAGTAAAGAAAAATAGTTATAATATTTATAAATATGTAAATTTTATGTATTAGAATTAGTTTTATCATCATTATTATTGAAAAGAAAATGTGGAAATATGACATTATTTTAAGAATAACATGGACATTTTCAAGAATTTTCAATGAACATTTGGAAGCATTAGAGAAAATTTAAACACTAAGAAGGAATACTTTTAAGTTTTATGAAGGTCTGATGATCAGATACCAAAGTTTAGATATCAAAAATATTTTTTTGTACACTCAAGCTTATAATGTCTAAACCCTTAAGTGGAGATTCAAGACTTAATTCATTGGTATAAAGACTGTTGAGTAATACGGCTTGAGAGCAGCCCTGAGAAGAAAGGTTTTGGAGTGTTGGTTGTTTAAAGATTCAACACGAGCCAGCAATGTGAATTTGCAAGCCAGAAAGCCAACCGTATCTTGGGACGCATCAAGTGAAGAGTGGCAATCAGGTGGAGGGAGATGAATCTGCCCTTCTACTCTGCTCTCATGAGGCTCCACCTGGAGCACTGTGTCCAGTTCTGGGACGCCCAACACAAGAAAAACATGGTCCAGAAGAAGGCCATGATGTCGGTCATAGAAACATAAAATGGTTGGGTTGGAAGAAACCTTTACGATCATCTAGTTCCAACGGCCCTGTTATAGGCAGGGACACCTCCCACTGCAGGGAATGGGAGGACAGGTATAGGCAAGCCATTCCAGTGGTTTATGAAATACAGTTTCTCAGGCCTAGCATTTTCAACATGTTTCACTTAAGCTTTCCTCTTTTATATATTTTCAAGTAATGTAACTTTCATGCATCAGTTAAAAATTAATCAACCTGTAGCATGTGCAGTAGTCAATGTTCAGCATGTTTACAATAGGGGAAAGCAAGAATACATTTATTTTTTTCTTCATATGAACTACGAATAACATTTATACTCAGCGTTTACCTTCTAGGAGAAAAAAGTGTTTTAAACTGGCAGCTCTATCAACACAGTACATCAAAGCATAACACAACGTAGCACAACACAACATAATTTTATTCTTATAATCAAGCACAAAACAAAGAACACAAAAAGCCTTAATTCAAACATATAGAGAATTCAAATAAACAAAAACAAACCAACCAAACAAACAAACATACAAAAACCATATTTTTGCAGTTGCAAGAATGTTAACTGCATAGGGAAACATTAGAAGATGGTACTCATTAGCCAAACACTGGATTCATCACGTTTCACTGTTTTTCACCTTGGTACAAAAGAATTTTCCTTGTGCTACTCTGAGCTGCCCAGACAGGATTCGTCTGCAGATCTTGTGTTGTGTTAACACCATGCTATGTGTGATTTAACAAGTCCTGCTGAGAGTAAAATACTGTGGAGACATACTAGGGAAGTGTGAAGTATCAGTCTAATCACAATTTCTCTTTCTGAAGGAATATTTATTCTGTGAGAAGTCCCATTTATATAATATGAAAGTGGATGTTTTGTGCAGATACTAATTAACGTTGTTTCAGGGAAAATAAAAAGATCCAATGATTTTTAATAGAGTGCTATTAAGACATAGTTTAACTGAAGAACTAATGAAACTATTTTCTAAATTCTTTGCTAAATAGGCCTTACCAATAAGGAAATGACTTACAAGCTTGGTTCAGCAACTCTAAATGCCATTAACCAAGTATGTATGCTTCAGGCTTAATTACACATTACAATATCAAGTGGTTTAACATCCAAAAGATAATAAAGTGTGTCACTACTAAGAATATAATAACATCTTAATAATTTAAAATACATTACATGTAAGAAATTGCAGTCAAGATATAAGATTTTACAAGTAGGGTAAATTATAAATCCTACCAGATGACTAAATTGCTTGTATGAAAATGTGATCAATTTGTTTTTAATTCTCTCCCATTTGGTTTCTACTTCACTTTTTTAACTGAGTATAACAAATTACTTCATTATTCTGAAATATATGGGTGACTTCCTGTTTTTATATAAAACTGTCTGGCTTTCATTTTAAATCTGTGAATATTTCTTCAGTAGACTACTTTCATAGAAAAAAATCAAATAAATATATCAAGAAGACTGTAACAAAATCTCTGATGTGTATCGTTCACAAGGTAAAGTTCTTCCCTGATCCTATGAGGTCATGTGTTTTCACGGCTCACAGCTCACATTTAGCAGATGTCCTGGATAATATATCTTCTTTAGAAAAAAAAAAAGTGTATACAGATTGAATACATGAAATTGTGTGAAAAGATTTTTGACAGAAATTGATCATGTTAAAGAGAAAAGGCATACCTCAGAGAAATTAAACACTAAAGTGTGAGTAATAGAAACTTTTGAAGCAAAGAAGAAGATAACCAGAAAAGAAGTCTAAACAAAGCATAAAATGCAGTCAGGGTCAGGGAAAAGACTTTGCAGTGGAAGAAGTAGCAGTCAGACACATTCAGATGTACCCCATGACACCACAGCTCTTACTCGGGCTGGACGTGGCAATCTCCTCTTCAGCTGTTATGAGCAGCTGCACTCCATCTGATGGCGTAGCACTCTGGAGAGCAACATGTGGGAACCAACAACTTAGCTTTGTGTTTTGACTTGTAGGTGACTTCCTTTTCAGCATGTGGATTATCAGATTGTACAATTATGCCTGTGTCAATGTTATACGGGATGGTTAAGTCCGGTTCTGTGACAATTGGTGCAGGGGACCCAGGAAAGCGGAAGAGGGAAAGGGAAAAGGGAAAAGATAAATGAGCCTAGGAACAAAACAGTGGCAACAATCTGAGGAGGAAAGCTCAATAAAATAATAAAAAATAAATAAGATATCAGAAAGCAAAATAACACAATATAATACAATAGAATTAGAATTGAGGCTAATGAATCAAATAAAATGAGCAAGAGAGAGTGTCCGATAAGCTGAAGGCCTTACGCTAATGCTGAAGGCGATACGGCAGCGAGCACCCACTGCTGAGTTGATCCCAAAGGAAAGAGAGTGTCCCGTGACTGCAGACAGTTTTTATCTTTCCCTCTGAGTGGAAACACATAAAAATGCAAAACATCGCAAAGTCCTCTGGGGAATGTAGTTCTTCCTCTGTTCTGAGACAGGTATATCCAGAACTATCGATTATCCATGCAGCTAGAGCATTAACTCTTTAACTCCCAATACCCTACATGATGTTATGATGTGGAATACCAATAACAGAAATCATAAAACCATGACATTCCACCCCTTATTCCACATCATTACATCATGCTTGATATATAGAGAACAATGATTAACATACATTAAATACACACACACACACAACATATATACATGTATATACATGGAATTACTGACTGCACTCCCCCAACATCAAATTCCCTTGTGGTACACACTGAACATCCCCATTCTTCTGCATCACCCACCATGTGGACTCAGGTCCCTGAGCAAAGACAGTTCCATGAAGAGGTTTGCCCTTTCCAGAAGCTGGAAGAACCCAAACCGCTTTTTCCAACCTGTTCTTTACATGTACTACAGGGACCTTATCTCCCTCTACAGTACGTAGAGATCTGGATTGGGCAAGACCATTGTGACTGATGGATCCTCGGGTGTTGACCAACCAGGTGGCTTCTGCAAAATGCTTCTCCCAGCGCTTAAATGTTCTGCCACCCATTGTTTTCAACATGGTTCTTAACAACCCATTGTATCTTTCAATTTTACCAGAAGCTGGAGCGTGATAGGGGATATGATAAATCCATTCAATGCCATGATCTTCAGTCCACGTATTCACAAGAGAATTTTTGAAATGAGTCCCATTATCTGACTCAATTCTTTCTGGAGTGCCATGTTGCCACAGGACTTGTTTCTCAAGACCTAAGATTGTGTTTCAGGTGGTAGCATGGGGTACTGCATATGTTTTAAGCCACGCTGTGGTTGCTTCCACCATGGTAAGCACATAGCACTTACCATTGCGAGTTTGTGGCAAGGTGATATAACCAACATGCCACACCTCCCCATATTTATACTTTTGCCATCACCCTTCCCCCCAGAGAGGTTTCATCCTCTTGGCTTGTTTAATTGTGGCACATGTATCACAGTCATGGATAGCCTGTGCAACAGCATCCACAGTCAAGTGCACAGGTACAGGCAGAGGTGGAGCACCTACATCATCGTCAGGGAAATGTGTGCACACCCTGCTCTCTCAGCAATGGTCTTGATAACTCACAAGGCCGTTGAAAATGCTTTTACCTGTGCACATGTGCATGTAAAACAGGAAAATGAGAATATTTTGTGTATGTGCACTCTCACATACTGTGTGATCATTTACCATTTATTGTACAGTAACGAAAGGAAGTTGCTCCACTTTATCTTAGTGCCTCCTTTTTTACTTTTTTTCCCTTTATCTTTGAGAATTAGATACTTTTTCTCCTTCTCAGTGATAGAGAGAAAATGTCTGCTACCTCACCTGTGCATAAATTTTAGCAAAACATTCAAATACTGGTCTGCAATAGCATTCACTCCCTGATTTTTAACCCACGAGCAAGTGAAGTGAATTTGTCAAGGGTTCTTGCAGCTTTGAGGAAAGGGAAAAGCACATACAGCAGCCATCTGACTGTTTCTCTAAGAAACTGATCTTGTTCTGCTGTGACAAAATAAGGCTTTGATGGTAATGACATTTTCAGCTGCAGACAAAATCTTTTTTAATGTATTTGAAAGGAGAAGAGGCTGAGATGATTTTCTATTTCAGGATATGCTTTGCAGCTAGACCTATAGTAAAGGATGACCTAAAAGTTCAGGGGCAGCTGTGGGGTTCTTTACTGACACAACCTTGCAGAATCCGAAGTATGAGGTCTCTGAAAATAATGCCTTGTATTTTATTATGTTGACTCACAATATCAAAGGCAGATGTTGGTGGCGTAGCACTAGAGATTGAATGTTCCTGCAAATATTGCATTAAATATTGTTGCTGTGCAACAGATAACAGCAGAAGAATTGTCTGACAAAATGACAACTGATATGGAAGAGTTTATGAAGCAAGGGTGTTTCACTGAACTCCTCCATGTGGAAAAAATGGCATCCATTGGCAATCATCAATGCTATCTGAATGTTAACTGGATGTTACCACACTGAAGCAGCAGGTGTCATGTTTCACCAGTAGCAGCACTGACATGAAAGACAAGCAATGTCCCAGACTGCCATGCAGAACTGTCACAGCATGAAATGAAGAGCACCTTGATCAGGGCACACACACAGACTGGCTAATGGTGGTGACTATGTTAATAAATAAATAAATAAATAAATAAATGTGTTTTGTCACTGAGAATTTTTTCTATGAAATTGAACAATTATAAATTGTTGTGCACTTTGCTGTAGTTTCCATGGAAATAAATAGGAGTCATTACTTTTGGAGCAACATACATATTTAGAAAATACTTTTTCTTGGAGGTAATACTGTTCAATCTATTACTTGAAAATTGAACTACAGAGATAACAAGAATGTTGCCCTGAAATTTTTTGCACAAAACTGACAAACTTACAAAATTGTCATGTATAGGTGAGACAGGAGGTAATAGAATCTGTTACAATTGCAAACTATTTTCATTTCTCCTTCATTTATCTCATACTGGTGATGTCTTCAAATCCAGTTCCATGCCACCTTAGGCATAATTATTTTTTTTCCCCTTTTATTTTTGCATATTTTAATTATTTATTGTAGGCAGTTGTGTTCCATCTTAGTTGAGAATTTCCAAAATGCCCTAAGGTCCAATGTCATCTCCAGGTACTTGATTGTATTTTATAACATCAGATAATTTTACTGTCACAGTGCTTCTGTTTCTAAAATTATCTCAAATTATTCATGTCACCTCAGTCAATAGACAATATAAACTTATCACAATGTAGTAATGGAAAAAACTGATGAATTATCTTGTAAATAGTTTTTATCACTTTCGTGAAAACCTGCAAGTTCAGAGATATAAATGCTTCTCCAGATAGCAATAACAGTGCAATTACTATTTTCAAGGTTTAAAAGAGAAATTCAATCAGTTTTATGTTTCAGAATTATTTTTTCTTTTTATTCTGTCTTCTGATAATAACATTCCAGCTGCATACCTTCATTTTGTTCTTGTATTTATGGTGAGATGAAGTTTAAAAAATGATAAAACTCTTGTGAGTGTTTACAAAAGTCATATTGTCTAGATCCAAATTCTAAAAGATTTTTTTATTTTCCCTGGGATGCTAAAAACAAAACAAAACAAAACAAAATACACAAATATTATGCAAAGTAAATGCTATTCAAACAAAATGAAATCATCCCATTGGAAATTTTTTTCTTGGATATCCTATTTCTGTAGAAACAGATATTACTCAGTAGCTGAAATCTGTGTAAAACCACTGAAAACAAACACTACTTGTCATCAGAGATCACTTTTTCAACTAAGATGCTGACAGGTTTCTAATACAAATGTGATTTCTGCCAATGAAAGTTTTAGCATCCACTCCTTGAAAAAATTCTTTATACATGTGCCATTTCGTCTTGTGTACTTCAGCTCATAAGGTCATAGCAAAACTCTTATCAGCCAACAGCAGAGCAACAGCAGTAATAGGAGTTGCCATCTTAGATTAATGCAAGTGAAAATTCTTTCCAATTTTTCATACTTCTGTCTCTTTTGTACACTTTAAAGTTTTGTTTTTATTTCGGAACATTCTTGGTCACACAAGTCCCTATATTTCAGGAAAGTACTTGAATTCATTCTTACTAAATAATTTTTTCTAGAGGTTGTGAGAGACCAAAAGAGAACATGCACCAAGAGTTATCAGTGCATCTATGTAAATATATTGCTTTAAATGCACTCTAAAAATTAGTGTAACGTACATTTGAGTTTTATTGAAATAGACATTGATTTCGCTGGCAATTTATCAATCATAATTTTTCCTCTTATAATAGTAGATGTGCAATCAGAATATTTTTAATATTGTGATCATATGGAATAGATTTTAAGTTATTCATGATGCTTGTATATTTTTGTATACTGCAATGTGCAATATCATATCATTATATTTCTGGCAGTTTGCATTGCAGCTTTGAAAAGAGTGCAACATTCTTTTATCAATTTTAACAGTGTACATAGAAAGTAAGATGTCCAGTACTTTGGGGATTTTGTAGTGCTGCATTAAGTATATAGTAACAATGCAGTAATTGCTTAGTTTTGCCCAAATTAATAATAATAATTTTAAAAAGACTCAAAGTGTAGGAATGAATAGAATGAATAGTGTAAGTTGTTTTCTGTAAGACCTCTTTTTTAAAAGTATCTTTATATAAAATTTTTCTTTATTTTGCAATTCACTGTATATTTAAATAAGTCTTATAAGAGGTCTTGATTTTTGTATTTCCTCTGTCTTTCATAGTTCTTCCGTTAAAATGAATATTCTTAACACAACTGTGCATTAAAATCTTCACTGTGGTCTTTAGTTAGTTCAAATCTGAAGAGGGATTCTTTACTGAACAAAGCCTTTTTAACAGATTCCTGCCTTTTAATGAAATCATTATTTTCAAAACACTAATAGCTTTCAGATCATGAAAGGAGGGATTGTAAAATAAATTATTCTCAGAAATTTGCCTAAGATATTCCTGCTTCAGAAGAATGTGAACAGTAACCACAACAATTGTTTTTGCACATGCCACATCTCATTACTGGACTATGGAGGACAATTGTATTAAACCTAACATCTTCATGGACAGTATAGTTTGAAGGAGTGATAATATGACACGGAAACTCCTATTATATTGTATAAAATAATAATATTTTTAGCAAAATTCTCATGTGGCAAACAAGGACTGTAAAAAAGAGTTAGACAATTGGAAGAATACCAGAGTGAGCAAGCCATATAATTATAGGAAGGCAGGGAGGGAGGGAGGAAGGAAGGCAGGAAGGCAGGCAGGCAGGCAGGCAGGCAGGAAGAAGGAAGGCAGGAAGGCAGGAAGGCAGGAAGGCAGGAAGGCAGGAAGGCAGGAAGGCAGGCAGGAAGGCAGGAAGGCAGGAGGGAAGGCAGGAGGGAAGGCAGGAAGGCAGGAAGGCAGGCAGGAAGGCAGGAAGGCAGGAGGGAAGGCAGGAGGGAAGGCAGGAAGGCAGGAAGGCAGGAAGGAAGGCAGGAAGGAAGGCAGGAAGGAAGGCAGGAAGGAAGGCAGGAAGGAAGGAAGGAAGGAAGGAAGGAAGGAAGGAAGGAAGGAAGGAAGGAAGGAAGGAAGGAAGGAAGGAAGGAAGGAAGGAAGGAAGGAAGGAAGGAAGGAAGGAAGGAAGGAAGGAAGGAAGGAAGGAAGGAAGGAAGGAAGGAAGGAAGGAAGGAAGGAAGGAAGGAAGGAAGGAAGGAAGGAAAAGTGGGAGGGAGGTTGAGAGACAAGGAAAAAGAGGGGAAGGGGGTGTAATTAATTCAAATTAAATGCAAAGTGAAATTAATTGTTGCTTTATCAGATTACTTTTTCATTTATTGATTTTATGTCATTGATAATGTGGGAAGTCATTCCTTTGATAATATTAAATTCTGTAATTTTTCTGTTATGTTTTGTTTATTGAACGTATTTCCATTTTACTTTTATCACAATTGTGCTATATAAATGGCATTTATAACATTTTGCATTTGATCTCTTAGGTACACTAATTTTCAGCAATTAAGACTCAAGGCCAAATGCTTTAATTTAGCTACAAATGTTAACAGCTCATAAGAGGCTAAATCTTTCTGATGTAAGAAAAGACTTCTTCCTCTTTTAATGGCTTTTGGAACACTAGAAATAATAAAAACTTAGCTAAAATGGTACAGATGATATCTATTACATAAGCTGTGTCACCTAGAAACAATTACATTAGTTTAATCTCATTTTCCTTGAAAAAAAAAAAGAACTTTTTGGTCATGTAGAAACTGCTGATAAGCAAGTAGTTGCAACTGTCTTCTCAGGATGAGATGCTACCATACTGAAGCGGATAAGAAAGGAGAACTACAGAAAAGAAAGGAGAAACAAGTAGGCTAGAGCTCCCAGTGTGTAAAGATAGAGAGTAAGTCTGCATCTCTGAAAAAGGCTAAAGGAGTTAGTTTTTATTGTTTTTAAATTTTATCTTATATATTTCTATATTAAGAAGATCACTCAAGAGATTAGATGTTGACAGATCCACTTAAAAAGTTCTATCTGACTCAATGTTCTGACAAAATTGTAAAAGTTATTTTTCCATACTTAAAGGTAGTACAAATATTAGTCATTATTATCACAAATAGAGGCATTCTGCCTCCAGAAAACTGTAGAAGTTATATTAAAAAATTGTGACAAATTAAAAAAAAGACATGATGAATTTCATGATCTACTAAATCCAGAAAAAGTGAAAGTAGAGTCATTCTCATACGCCTATTCAGATATAGTCCTCTAGAAAACCACAACATACAGTTTTGCTGAGAAGATTCTAACAGATAACTAAGAAAAATAAATTATTTTATGTTTCCAGTTTTTATCAGAGCAAAAAAATACATGTTGACAAGTGCATTTTAAGTGTCTGCATATATATCCACATAATAATATAGGTGCTCAAATAAATAAAAGTTATCTTGGTGTAAAACCTAATTGTTTTACTCAGTCTGAGAGATTTAACATTCAAGTCCTTAGATAACACATACAAATTTATTATCAAATTATAGTATCCCTTCTAAAACCTTAAGACATAAATTTCCACCTAAAACACTAGAAAATCATGTTAAAATCTCAGCATTCTCAATCTGTAAAATAAATATTTCAAAGGAAAAGAAGAGGTTTAGGGATTACAAGAGAATATCTGAAAAGATTAATGAAAGCATGTGTATATAAAGACATCTACATTTTACGTTATAATACTTAAATTATGTTAAGCAGAAATAATTATAGCAAGCATCAACTATGGTTTGTTTTCAATGATATCACAAGATATCATTCGAAGTAACTGTGACAAAAAAGTAATACACCAGCTCCAACTGTGTGCATGCATATACACAATTACCAAACTGTGAGGAACTAGAAGCCTGATGGAAAAAAATTATTACAGAATAATAATATCCAAAGCGAATATCAGAAGTATGGAAGAAATGTTTCATAATTACGTAGAATTTAAGGAACTTAAGAAACACACACAAAAAAATGCTAATATATTACCGTAGATTAAGAAAATAAGACAATGAGGAAATTATAATTAAACCTTAAGGAGGATTATTTCAAAACATACATGGAAGATCATTATGATAATTTTTATTTTCAAATCTAGAAAATAAATTAACACCTCAGGCCAATCAGTTAAGAAAAAAAATTGTTGTGCAGATAAGGAAGATTTCAGCACATGGAGAATATTAACATGCAAAGAACTTATTGAAGACTATCTTACAGAAAGCAAATTAAGTTTCTGGACTGTAGAGCTTCCATAATCCTCAGTGTATGCACATCTTCCTGCACTCAGGTTATTTTCCAGAGTCCTATCTATGAAAAAATTATACAGAGGAATCAGTGAACAGAAAATTAAACAGAAATCAGTGATAATTACTAAATAAACAAAAAGCAACATATCCAAATGAAAAATGATTCTCATTGCCCAACTGTCTGTCACTCAGAATTCTTCTAGCGTGTTGATTAGAACCAGTCTTGCAGTTAGCCACTTGGGATATCATTTGCAATGTCTTTCATGTGACATATAAAAACAGATCACTATGCCACCACCTGAGTTATATAACCTCCTAGTCTTATGTGTTGTAATTACGCTGAAAATTAAAACCTTGACAGAACCTTGTTCAGTTTCTTGATCCAGATTTACCTCATCAGCTGTTACAGAGCTTTTTGCACAAAGCAGGCAATTGGAACAAATGGTTAATGTGGTAGCTAAGATTGAACTCATCCATTTATTTCAGCAGGAATAGTATGACAGATTAAAGTGTGGATAATGACACTATCTAATGAATAATTGAAAGGGACCTCCAGCAGTCATCTTGTCCAATGTCCTGCTCAGATTCCAAGCATTTAGAGTAAGATGATTAGAATATTTTGAGTATCTTCATAGGTGGACATTATATAACGTCCCTGGGCAACCTATTCCAGTGTTTAAACAATTTCACGATAAAAACGTATTTTCTTACATTGATTAGAATTCTCATACTAGTTGTGTCATCCTGATGCCTGTAGACCTATAAAAGTATAAAAGCTCTGTCTTTTATTTGTTCTCCGGTTAACAGAAAGCAGTAAGATTTCTATTTGGCTTGCACTTCTTAACACAGAGCAGGCCCAGATCTCTCAGCTTCTCCTTTTATATGTCTTGTGCTCCAGCTCCTTGAATGTTAGGGTGTACTTAGCTGAACTTGATCCAGTGTGTTCAGTCTTTCAGGTACATGGGAACTCAAAATGTATGTGGTACTCCCTAGTGCTCTTCCATTTGTACCGAAGAAAGGCAGATGAATTTCAGTGGCTATCTTCCCTTCAAAACATGACTGACTTTATTTGCCAATTCTGGATAAAATTGTCCACCAGGAACACAAGGACATTTTTATGAAACAGGTTTCTTATTTATGTAGTCCTCTTCGGTACATTTTTCCATCTCATTGTGATCTCTTCACATATCAGACATGCTGTCCAGCATATCAACTTCTTCTCCCATTTCAGAAATTTCAATAAATTTGGTTATTGTGTACTCTGTCCAGGCTATGCCATCACTTAGGTCATTATTGAAGATGTTAGAAAATTATTTAGAATACTTATTTTTGTATTAGTGAAAAAATAAAAATGTAGCAGCATAAGAACCAAGGTCTTCTTCTGATTGATAAGCTGGTTATTAAATACCTGTAGTATGTCATACACAGATTGCTCTAAGTCTTTATTTCAGTTGCACATTTGCATTCACAGGAAATACAAACAATATAAAGTACTGAAAATTCACATTTTACAAAGAATGCTAAGGATTTGTTAAAGGAAACTTTCTTCATACAAAGCTATTCATTATGAAAATGAGGGTTTCCAACAGGAAAATTTCAGCAGAATTCAGACTATAGTTTCAGAAATTTGGATTTAATTACCTCACATCACCAGCTATGTTTGAGCTTGAAGACTAAACCTCCATTGCAATCAATGGACAGCTAGTCAATATAGCTGTTGGAGCATAAAGAGCTAATCACATAACTTATTTGAGCACTTCTTTGAAAGTAATGCTTTCTATTTTCTCATATTGGCCATGAGTGTCGGAGGCATATGTTGGTGACATGGCAGTAGAGAGAGCAACAGACAGCAGCAGTGGAGCAGTATGACAAAATGATGTCTGACGTTAAAGTGCATATGAAGGAAAAATGTGTAAAAGATGACTAGAAAAAAATGGCACCGTTTGACACTGATGCTTGTTGAATGATTATGATCCACAAACAGAAGATATGAGCACAGTGAGGCACTGGGTGGAGCTTTTCTACAGTGGCAACAGTGATGTGATAGACAAGCCGCGTTCTGGATGGCCATGCACAGCTGTCACACCATGAAATGAAGAGTGTTCAGCCAGCTCATCTGTGTGAATCAGGGGATTGCAGGGAGATGTGTATTGGCTTCAATACATTGGAAATTACAGTGGCAATGCTGGAATAAAGCAAAGTTTGCACCAGATGGGTCCCATGAAGGCTCAGACAAGAACAAAAAGAACATTGTATGCAAGTTGTCAGGACCACTGCAAGGCTGAAGGTAACATCTTCCTATACTGCAAAATTATTGCTGAAGAGACATGGTATGACCACTGAGGCAGAGTCAAAGCAGCAGTCCGTGGAGTGACAGCATGAATACCCAACAAAAGATTCAAGACTTGGCTGCCAGAATTTAAAGTAATGTGAACTATATTTTAGGATAGGAAAGGAGTGTCCCTTCTTGATTTCCTGAAACTCAGAAAAACCATCAGCTCTGACTGCATTACACTGCTGACTAAGATGAAGGCACAAACTTCTAGAGTCAGGGCAGAGAAGGAAATAACCTTTCTGTTGCAACACAATAACACCAGTCTCCATGCCATTTGGAAGACTGTTATCATGGTTTTAGTTATTGATATTCCATATCATAACATCATGTAAGTCACTGGGAGTTAAAGAGCTAATACTCCAGTTCCATGGGCTGCTGAATTTCTGGGTACCTAATTCTCAGAAGAGAAGAACCACATATACCAGAGGATTTTGTGTTCCCGTTTTCCACTCAGAGGGAAAGATAGAACTGCATGTAAATCCCAGGACTGCCTCTTTTTTTTGCTGCTTGTCTCAGCAGTGCGTCCTCTCTGCTGTCATGTTTTCAGCTTTAAAATAAGGCCTTCAGTTTCACAGACTCACTCTCTAACTTCACTTGATTTCTTAGCTTCAGTTCCAATTAAATTGTGTTATTTTGCATTCTGATATCTTTTTTGGTGAATTAGTTTCCCTCCTCAGATAGTTGCTGCTGTTTTGCTTTTGGGCCTCTCCCTACCCTTTCCTGTTTTCCCCCTTCCCCTGTCATGGTTTTGTGATTTTTGTTGTATTGTTGATATTCCACATCATAACATCATATAGGGTACTGGTAGTTAAGAGTTAATGCTCTAGCTCCATTCTGGGTATACCTGATGGAGAATCGAACCCGGGCTACGGTGGTGAAAGTGCTGGCTTCTAAACACCAGACCAAGAGCTTTAACTGGTTTCCCCTGTGCATGGGTCTGTCCATCCCCTGCACTATTAGTCATGGAACCAGACCTAACTGGCCCGTAAACCGTTGACAACACTAAATCATTTGCTGATCTTGGCTGGACTGTTCAAACTATCTGTATAATCTGGATTTTGCACCTTCTCATTTCCATCTGTTTGGGCCAATGAAGGAACTGTGTGGGCAACATTTTTTTAGCAAGTTGTGTGTCATAGCAGCTGTGAAACAGTGAGTCACTGATGAAGATTTTTATGTGGCATGCTGACTCTAGTTCATCACTGGTGAAACTTCATAGCTAAGGGTAGTGACTATGTTGACAAATAGTGTTTTGTAACTGAGAATTTGCGCTATCGAATAGTTCTATTGTGCACATCCTATCTGTTGTCTTTTCCATGAAAATAAACAGCAGTCATTACTTTCAGAGCAATCTACAGTTATCTACATTGTTTAGATAGTTTTTAAAGTTCTATTAACTATACAGAGTGTATTTCTACGACTTGAAAGGGCTGTTCAGTCGATGGTAAAATGAGGAATAGATGCAGAAGATTATTCATTACATGTTGAGACACTACATATAAGGAAGAGGAAATTTAAACTACTGCATAAGGATAAGAGAAAAGAAGTATTAGCAAGTTACGGAATCCTCTAGATAACGTAATACTGGGAAACAGCTATACAGATCAAAAAGCAAATAGTTTTACTTCAAAGCTGAAAAAAAGACATTTTAGTGGACTATGAAGAGTTGGCAGCATAGGAAAATGAGATTGATACAAGCAATGTCCAGAAGCACAGCCACAACAAGGGACAAGTATAATGCAGAAGAAAAACAGTGCATAAAATCTTTTTCATTTATGTTCACTCTTTCCTGGACATTTCAGATTATTTTTAAGACACTAGTTATTCTTCTATTTTATTATAATGGAATTTGGCTTTTTAATGTGAACATCTCTGTATGGGAAATGGCAATTGTATAAGTGTTGCAGTGTGTTGGATCTTTATACTAGGGAAGACTCATCCCCTAGTCAACTTGATCATTGGTTCATGCTGTGAAGGGGTGAATTGTATGGGAACCGTCGAATAGTGGCCTGAATCACTGATTGATCACCTAAGGTAAGCACAGGTGGAGGCAATTCATCTACGTGACCGGAGGGGGTGGAGTCTGACTCCACCTCTCCCAGACCCCACTTAAGGGCTGACCACCAGTGGGGAAGGATCTTTTCCTGGAGATTGCTTCTTTGGAGTTTCCTACCATGAGCCTAGGATACAGATGAGCATTTTCCTTTATTTTGGTTGTCTTTCAATCATGGTAATCTTTCAAACTATACCTTCTATAAAATATCTTGGCTGCAATACTATCTGGCATTTTTCATTCTATTAACCATACGGTCTCTCATCCTTTCTTTGGATGACTATCTGTGTAAAAATAGTGCAGGAACAACAACTTCAGAGCTGTAGTTAGTTCAGAGTTCTGTAGTAATTCATTATTTCTAAAATAGTTATTCCTCCAATATTCATATTACAAAGAAAAATGTAAGCTTCACTCTGAGAACTCCTGAAATCTGAATTCAGTGACAACAGTAGACTCTAGTCAACTCTTAATTTTCACGTTCATGATTATTTGTAGAACGTTTGGAGTAAATTGAACTGCTTAAGAGCTGAGATTTCTAACCATATCTAATAGGGAACAACAAATAATATGTGAAGTTTTGTAGATAAAAGCAGGTACTAATACAGACTACGCCTAACCAAAATTGCAATTAAGTGTAAGATTACCAAGTTCAGAAAGAATTGTATTACTGCTGTAACTCTACAGTTACTTATCTGGTATTTCTGCCTCAGCAGGGAGTATCATGTTCACCGTGCAGTCCAGAATGGGGTTTTCCTGCAAATATATATGTACATCTCATGCACACTCAGCTGCAGGTGGACCTAGCTGTTTCCCCCTGTTGGTGGCACCAGGTTATACTTTTACCCACTGTTACTGTTCATTTTTGGATGCTCTAATTTTTTTTATGTTTTCCTTATATTCTGATGACCAAAACTGTGTGTAGTGCTCAAGGTAAGGCCACACCAGTGTGGAGTTGAGTGGGATAACCACTTCCCTCAACCAGCTAGAAAAGCTGTGCCTCAGAGTACAGTTGACACTATCACAACCAGACACAACTGTGAGTAGACAATGGGAAAAATAAATAGAAGGGGGTGCTGTTGGGTAGAGCTCTCTTAAAATCACCCCAGTTGTAATAATGAGTTAGTGTCTCTTAACTGAAATTTACACCTTAGACACAAAGCTAACCATTGGAAAATTGCTAATCCATAAGGTCACACATAATTAGTTCTGATTTAACTGCTTTCTTAAAAACTGTGTTGTTAACTATTGCAAGAAATAAAGGTAAATTAGGATAAAATAACATCCATTTTATTATTTTTACTAAATTTTTATTAATTTCCAGGTTGCTTGAAAGCCACAGAGTGATTCACCTTATAACTGAAATTTTTCTGAATCCTGCTTGTTTTACAATAACAGACTGATTATAAAGCTGTTAGGAGACTGTTTATAAAACTGTTCCTAAATTGGAATCTTAAAAAAAAGAAAAATGTTTTGCCTGAAGAGAGAAGTTTTTGGATTGTATGTATGAGCTGCATACAGTAAATTTTAAAAGACACCTGACTTTCCTAATTTCTGATTGCTTTTTCTGGTATTTACTTGTCTTCTGTTTTGTATTAGTCTTTTTATTAGTAATCAAAGCCTAATAGCAATGAATTGACCATCTACTAGTAGATTTTTGTGTATATTTTTCCATTCTAATACACTTTCTGAAGACAGTAAATTTGCATATTGATACCTCTTGTGTGGAGACCCAAGGGATTAATTTCTCAAAAGTAACACCAGACCCTACAGTGTAATATTGGCCTTGTTTCTCTATGAGTTGTTGTCCTTTACCTGCATACTGTTTTCTATCTGTTCCTCTCTACAGGGAATAGCACTGACCCTGCCTGCTCAATGTACAGGGACTCATGCCTGCAAGAACTGAGGATTTATAAGCTTTATTTGTTACATCTTCAGTTTTATCTGAAGAAATACATTCTGACTGAGTAAGCCTGAGGTAGACTATGCTTAATTCCTCTCTACGAAATCTTCCAGGAATAGAAGAGAGATTCAGCTGCAGGGCACCCATCCTGTCAGTATCTTATTATCTTAACACATCGTTTATTCTCTTACTGAATCTAAATTGTCTTCATTCACTCTGATTAACATCTTGAAGTCTTCCCTTGTGTCAGTGTATCAGTTCACAACACATTTTTATTCAACTGCTACTTGCTTATTGTCTACCTATGATCTAGCACATTTCAGAAGACTTCCAATAGTTACATTAGATATTAAAAAGTCAAAACAGGTGGTGGTTTTAAGATGATGAGGAAAATAAATTGAAAGGAAATAAATTAATGAACCTATTGATAGCATAGTTTGTTTTATTCTTTTGTGACAGACAGAATGTATTCATTCTTTGCACTGATATCTTATATGTGACTATGTTATGTATCTGTGCTTGATCAAGAAGATTACATATTATTTACTGTTTTCTTTGACATAATTTTTTTTTATCCCCCAAGGCTTCTAACACCTTCTAATGAACTTAACACATCAAATAAAAACACTGTAGGCCACAGCATCAATATGCAGCACACAGATAGAAGAAGGGCTTTAGTAACCTGTAGTTAATTAAACATTTTCAATTTTATAAAATTAAGATTTTTAAATGCAGTATGACAAAACTATTTTTTTTTCAAAACTCTGTCACTATTCTGGCTGCATTCAGCTGAAGGAACTAAGGATTTTGGAAAGCACTGCTGGGTTTTCAAAGGAACAAATTGTAGAATAAATGCATCGAGTAGAAACTGAATAGAAGTTCACAACTGAAGCATACTCAAAGTTTCAGGTTCTAGGAAAGTTGATAGTGTTCCATACGTTTTGTACCTGAGGGTTCAATTTTAATTCTTCTTGGATTCGTAGAAATTATACAGTTATTTTTAAAATTGGTATGGTTTATTATTTCTACTTAAACAGTTGTATAGAAAGTATGCTAATTTAACATTTATTTTCAAATTATTTTTCCTTTTATGATTATAGATTATTAAACAGTATCTTAGTCATATTGCAGTATGTGCAGTATGAGAGGGGAAAAAAAAAAGATTGAGCCAATTAACCTAGTATAAATCTGGAAGTTATTATTAATTATTGAGATAAACCATTTACCTGATGAAATTATTCAGATCTGGTCTCTTGATTCTTGTATTACAGAAGAAAATAAAAAGGAAAATATAATAAAATGTGCTAGTCAAATGGTAAAGACCACTTTAACATCTTTAAAATATTGGTAAAAAGCTGTCTCGCTGGCCAGTATCCAAGAATGAGCATTTATAACCTCACATGTTAATAACTGTGTCTCACAGTGCTGATCATTTCAGGAACAACTCTAATAACAATACAATATAGAAAATTAATTTCTGACACCTGGGAATGTTCCTAGAGCTATCTAATTTCTGGAATATGCATGCTTTCACTAGCATCATTGTCCTTTGCTTCACTTACAACAGTTTAACTTCATGTTTCTACTTATTATTTTTTGTTTTATTTTACTTATATTTTACTTGTAGTTTCGGGAAATGATATCAGTCCATCATTTGTTTTTTGTGTGGTTTTTTTTTTGGTATCATTTTAATCTGGATATTTGTGAAATTATACACTCAAAATATAAACACTTTTTTAAAACTCTTAAGGGCAAAATAGTATTACTGATAGATTAAAGATCTTCAGCCTTTTAGCAGGAACTAAATGTTCTGTTGTGTTTTTTTTTTTTTTTTGAGAGAGATTAATTTGTCAGAATCCAAATCAGAAATAAATATCGTATTATCTTGATTTCATCTTTTCTGCATTGAATCATTTTCCAAAAGTAAGCATATTCATATGATTCAACTATGCATACGTATTTTGAAAAAAAATCTTTTTTTAAAATTAGATACCTATCCTTCTAGTTGCTGCTGACACTGCTTCAACATTACCTCTTCTGTGCTGAAGAGAGCCAAGTATCTATAGTAGCATTCAAAAGATGACCCAGAGAATTGGGGAATTAGGAAGGTGCTCTAAATCTGTAGAAAACCTTCAGCTGAATCATAATACTTTTACTCAAATACTTCTTGTGATTTGTCTGTATATTTCACAGTTGTTGCATCCATCCAGTGTTCAGACAAATAAGCTGTTCTGTTGATTGTGGTGGACTTCTGTTTTTCTTGTTTGTTTTTAAGACTTGATAAGAGTCTAGTCTTTCACCAAATAACTGAAGGATTAACTCAACCTTGCTAGTTAATGGAATCACAAAACCATAGATGTTGGGAAGGATCTCTGGAGACAATCTAGTCCAGCCTCCCTCCTAAAACAGGTTGCCTACAGTAGGTTACAAAGCAAAGCTTCCATGAGGGTTTTGAATATCTCCTGCGAAGGAGACCCCACCAACCTCTCAGTGCAGCTTGTTCCAGTACTCTGTAATCCTCAAAGATGTTTTTTTCCTCATGTTCTTATAGACCTTTCTATTTTCCATTTTGCTCCCATTGCCTCTTTTCCTGTCACTATATCTCACTGGAAAGAGCCTGACCCTTTCCTCTTGGCTCCTGTTCTTATTAGTTTATAAGCATTGATAAGGTCCTTCTTCATTCTTCTCCGTGCTGAACAGTCCTGAGTCTCTCTGCTTTTCCTCATGAAGGAGATGCTCCAGACCCTAGTTACCTTTCTGGTCCTCTGCCAGACTCTGTGTATTTTCTTTCTCGAACTGGGAAGTAAAGAACTGGACAGAGTACTCCAAGAGACTTCCTCATTAGGGAAGAGCAGAGCGGGTGGGTAACTTCTGTTTACTTGCTGGCCATATTCTTTTTAACACACTGGAATTTCTGACTAGCAGGTTTTCTACCTTACATAACAAACTCCTATTTACAGAGGTGTGGCACACCTTAGGTGAAGGAATTTTTTCTTTGCTTTTGAAGATAGTCTCTTGTCCAGGCAGGGAAGCAAATGATGATGTTAAACTGAGATCAAGACAAAGGAAGTTCACGTGATCATCTAGGTGGAACATAAGACTCAAGAAGCTTTTTGACCATTACTTGTCAGAAAATCAGAATTTGCACCACTGAAACAATTATCCTATGCTTTCACTGTTTTGCATACATAGCAGTGGATCCTTCCTGCTTCTAGAGAATTAAAACTGGATTTGTATGTAGGATCCAATGTACAAATTTTTGAAATAATAAATTTAAAGCTATTTATGTGTGAGCAGAGAAATTTGTGGTTCCTACTGTTATTCCCCAGGTATCCTCTGTTTATACACAATGGTAGTCTTACTGTAAAATGTGTATTATTTCTCAAGACTAAAGTGGTTCTAATGGGTCACCTGGAGACCCCTGTATTTTAATACATTTACTACTGATTCTAAGTGCCATCTAGAAATCGTTAGAGATTTAAATGTTAAAGAATGAATCTACACATGAAACTATTGTGATTTTCTAATTAGTTTTGGCAAAAGTTGGAATTTGGTTATCCATGAGTACATTTTAGCTCAAACATTTACGTTAGTCTTCACAAAGTTTCACTTACCTGGGAAACTCAAAATCAGGTTCAGAACATCCTATTGGGATTGTAGGCACACGGAACCTTTGTCACACTGGATACTGGGGATCCAAGCCTGAACAAAAAAGTATCATGGAAGTGTATTTTAGTATTCAGATAAAGACAGTTTTAAAAAAGATTAGAGATGAAAAGTTTATCTTTGAACTGAGTGATATTCTGTCTTTAGAAACAAACAGTAAATATTATACCCAACATTTTAGTATGGTTACAAATATGTACTTCAAAGTTAAAGCTGGGAAGTACTCCAAATATACTATCTATACAAAAAACTCTTACCTACATTGTCAATGCTGCTGTTGGAGGGCCATTTCATACCATGTTATTGTATTAACAAGGTCAAAAAGCTTTTAGGAATGAAATAATCTCATGAAATTTTATTAATTAACAAGTGTTTTGGGTTGCTGTCTTTTGTTGATGCTGTTGTTCTCCCTATCTTTCACTTAGTGATGGTGTCTGCATTCTTAAAAGGAAAACAAGTAGATTCAATTTTTGGTATTCATTCCATCCAGTGGGTTTTGAAGGAATTGAAGGTTGACTGGTGAGGTCCCAGAAGACTGGAGGCTTGCCAGTGTGACTACCTTTTGCAAGAAGAGTTGTAAGAAAAATCTGGGGAACTATGCGCCTGTTAACCTGACCCCATTACCAGGGAAGGTTATGGAACAAATTGTCTTGATGAAGATCACGTGGCATGTGCAGGACAACTGGGGGGATCAGGTCTAGCCAGCATGGGATCATGAAGGACAGGTCTTGCTTGACCAACCTGATCTGTTGTAATCCTATGCGGTGAGCACCATTTGTCGGCGAAGGGAGACAAGGACTCCACGCTATCAGCAAGTCTCGACTTTAATCAGAAAGCTGCGTACATTTATATTAGTGGTAATAAGGTTCATACATATTGCAAAACCTAGGCTCCTAATAGGTTAGTGATATCAGTGAGCAAAAGTTTCATTGTTAATTCTTACGGTTAAGCTGAAATTTCATTGGTCACTGCTTCCCTAATCTTACCCCTACACCCTTCATGTTGCAGCAAGGTTACTGTGCCCTAGTTTTGTGATTGGACGGTACCTCATCATGCTTCTACTTGAGTTGCAACAGTTGTAACATCTCTTTACTGCTTGAACAGCTACAGCTAGTCCCTGTAAAGTCCCTCTTGGCCTATCTCGGGCATCAGCAAGAGGCTTTCCCCGCTGTGCCCTTTGCTCTTCAGCCAGTCTTGCATAAAATCCTCCACATTTCCCCCGTTTTCTTTAGAAGCGATCAATGAGACATTGGTTCTGGCGTCAACTATCCGCGTGAGAGCATTTTGCAAGCATTTAAAGATACAAGGGAGTAATAATATCATGGCTAATATCGCAAGGCCAAATACAATCAGGTGTTGTAAGAGGGAGGTCAGCCAATGCCCTAAGGCTAGGCTCCTCAGCCAATCATCAAGGCCAAAACCCGAATTAACCTGCAGATGGTTCGTCAATTCGTGCAGCTGCTGTATTTGTTGATGTATGGATTTCGAATGATCAGATAGGTTCATGCAACACATACCCTCGAAATCCTCACACCCGTGCCCTTGTGCTAGAAGCAAGAAGTCTATTGCTGCCCTATTCTGAAGCGTGGCATGCCGTATTGAATCTGTGTCCATCAACAGCTGAGATAGTGCTTCCGAAGTGGCATTAGTTTGCTTAGCAAGCCAGCAGCCTAACTTATTAAGGTCAGCTAAAGCTTTAGCCGCAGCCACCCCAGGTGCTAGTAGAGAGGAGAAAAATCTTTCTTCAAAACTCCAAAAATCAACGTGATCATTGCAATCCTTTTCAAACGCGTGAACAACCCTTTTAACCCTAGAGAGACCCCTGGAGTGGTTTCTATAGGCTTGTAGAATCATAGATGTATTAGGCGTCAGCAATGTAAGGCGGCCCAGAGTGCATGGACCCCCTTCAAGCCTGGAGGGTATACCTGACCATGCCCGATCACCGCAGATCAGGAATATCCCGTAGGGCAATGCTATAGGATTATTGGACGATTTGGAAATGTTACCGCTTGTGTAGTTGCACCATGCTGATGCGTTTCTGTAAATTGAAATACTCGAATTGACATTTATAGGGTGCGACTGGTTGGCCAGTTTACCTGAAGGACCGGCTCGATACACGCTGGTCCAATTAAAGAAAATACACCAATCGGCCTTAATCGAACCCAAAATTTCTACTTCTTGGGGTTCTAAGGGAGATGTCGGGAAAAACGGTATCTGGCCGTCCCAATTATCTGCATAATGCTGAGTATCGTTCGACTGACAGCGTGAGGCAGTGCTAGGACAGGGAGGTGTGTCAGTCGGAATACCCACCAAACAGGTAGAAAATGGGTTTCCAGGGTTTGACAGGGCCAGACAAATGGTGTTCTGACCAGTCTTATTGGCCAGAGTGACCCAAATATTCTGTTTGGGCTGGGCTGGTGCCCAAATGGCCCCAATTGTTAAAATGTAAGATAGCATCATTAGGCCCCAGAGGCCCGCTCCCCTAAAATTGGGCATTGTATGTGCAGGACGCGTGACCTGCTAGCGGCCTGTGCTCTAACTGCTGCGTGTGTTAGTCTCGCACACCACGCTGCCCAAGAGCCCGGGCACAAGCCGCTACTGGGGTCTTCACCAGGTGTTTTGACAACGTTTACACCACAGGGCGAAGGGCTGTTCCACCCTCCCCTGAGGTTGTAGTACCGTTGTTTTGCAGCCTCCGCAAAACAGCGTTATGGAGGCATCGTGATGTCGGCGACCGCGACCGCAACCCCAACAACGACCCCAACGCCCAGGAGTTGGACCGCGCTGTTCGAGTAAATAAAACAGCAGATCCCGAGCTGGATCTAGGCTCGCCGCACACAGAGTACCAAGTCTGATGCACTCGTGACTGCACAACCCAATTTGTATTACAACAACCCCCACACCTTAAGGCTATCCAAGCAGCACAATCAGATTGATTACAGTCATAACACGGCAGGGAGGAAGGTCCCTGTAAGTCAATATAAAAGTTCTGTATCCACTCCACCCAATCACTTGGGGGAATTGACAGTGCTCTTAAGGCTTCTTCACTGTACTGGGCAAGGTAACAGAGATAAGGCTTCAAGCGCAGTGTTAATTTCTGTTGTATCCGAATCTTGTCGTCCTCGGTGAGGCGTCAATCCTGCTGACAATTGTGGCAATGGTACCAATTGAGCAATCCTCTGAGCTTTCCCTATTTTTAATGGGGGAAAAGGTGTATAAGCCATAATTTGTACTTCTCCCATGTAGTCCACGTCGATGACTCCTGGTAGCACAAATAATCCCAATACGGTGGCAGAGGAGCGTCCCAGTAACAAAGCTCCACAGCTCTGTCCTTTAATTTGGATAGGTCCATAAATCCCAATAGGTATTCTAGTAGGGCGCGAAGTCATCAGAGTGATGCTTACTGATGCTGCCAAATCGAGGCCGAGGCTGCCGGCAGTTGCTGGATGTAGGCAGGAGGTGGCGCTGATGTCGCAGCAGTGGCAACTTTAGTCGCAGTAGCCGAAGAAGCCTGAAGAGGAGCAAGTGCTGCTAACACCTGCCTTTGAGTTGACTCTGCCTGCTTCTGCATCCCTAGCCCTAATTCCTTAAGAGCCTCAACCAAAAAGACCTGTGAACCCGTAGGCTGTGAGGCCATTCGCTCAAGGGCCTCTTCAATTGTCCAATTAGCCCCTAAAGTGAGCTGTGATAACAGCTTCCAATCTAAGGGTGCATATTCCCCTTGATCTGCAACATGCTGCCCATTTTGGTCAACCACTGGAGTATAGATCACAGGACAAACCATCGTTGCCGCTTCAAGCATTTCACCATCTCCGGTATTCATCACCTCTTTGGCCAATGCAGCCCATGTCTCCCTCCTCTGCCTCGCCATTCCCCCCCATAGGTCACTGAGTGCCCCTGGGATAGAGTCTGGCTCCGAGGAGGAGCGACTGCTCTGGCTTGCAGCACATTCCGGTGGCTCGGGAGGTGGGGGCAGCAGTGCACCTGCACCTACAGGGCCCTCGGCTCCTGTTGTTCTGCCAACAGGGAGACCCTCTCCCACCTCATCTAAAAGCGGCACCGATGGAATGGCCGGATTCCCACACTCCTGCCCCAAGCCCATTGATTGGGGCATAATTACCTTATTGACAGCAGGTGCAAGTGATTCACCAGGCTCACCATATCCTAAATTTCTCTTATGAGCCTCTATTGCCTTCCCTGCTGCCTTTTTTTCTGTTACATGTTGCAAAAGAGCATTGTGTACCACCCTCCAAAGTTTCCCCATCCTTTTTGCTGTTTTATCATCCTCTAATACTGCTTCCCACAGTATATCCCCAAATTTACTCCATTCAGTTAGTTCATGGACTGTATGCGGATTAACAAACGCCCCCTTAGCATACCCATAAGCTAATAACCCTGGCAACTCTTTCCTAACATCTATTTCCTTAACGGACCCCTCATTCTCAGTTATATCATGATCATCCTCAGCCCGTCCCTCGGGGGGTGCCGAGGGGACAGCGGACGAGAATGTCATGGGAAGGTGAATCTTAGTATACGAGGGGGGATTCGGAGCACCATATTCCTGATTCCTCTGTTGCGCAGCCCGTGCCCCCTGAGCAGCCCTCTTTTCCGCCTGCACTTTCAACAACTCATTCTGTACCACTTTCCAAAACTTGCTCATTTTCTTTGCTGGCTTATCACTGTCCAAAACTAACTCCCACAACCTATCCCCGTATCGCTTCCATTCCCCTAACTCATGCACAGTATGGGGATTCACGAAAAATCTATAGGATTCTGCGTGATGAAGTAGCTGAGGTAGTTCTTTGGCTAGGTCTAGGCCCTGCACCTGTCTCCTATGCAAAAATTGCGTGGATAATTCATATGCCGCTTGCCTATCCATTACTTACTATGCGTACGCTTGTTGCAGCTCTCCAGGCTTCGGCGGCACTTATCGGCTGAGCACACCGTTGTGTTCACCCAGGACACGGAGCTCCGGCTTTTATGTCGTCCTCTCCACTTCAGGACCCAAGCCCAATGTAGCTCTTTTTTGTCGTCCTCGCTGCTGAAGGACCCGATCCCTTCACGTATGGCCTGAAACCACCTATATGGCTTTCAGGGGCACCCGGCTCTCTTTCGTAGCTTTGGTGCCGTCCCAGCTGCAATGGGACCCAACCCTACTTCGCACGACCGTGGTACGTTCTTCTCCGTCGCAATTGCCCATCGGAGATCACGTCCGACGTATCACGTCGGGGTCACCATTTGTTGTAATCCTATGCGGTGAGCACCATTTGTCGGCGAAGGGAGACAAGGACTCCACGCTATCAGCAAGTCTCGACTTTAATCAGAAAGCTGCGTACATTTATATTAGTGGTAATAAGGTTCATACATATTGCAAAACCTAGGCTCCTAATAGGTTAGTGATATCAGTGAGCAAAAGTTTCATTGTTAATTCTTACGGTTAAGCTGAAATTTCATTGGTCACTGCTTCCCTAATCTTACCCCTACACCCTTCATGTTGCAGCAAGGTTACTGTGCCCTAGTTTTGTGATTGGACGGTACCTCATCATGCTTCTACTTGAGTTGCAACAGTTGTAACATCTCTTTACTGCTTGAACAGCTACAGCTAGTCCCTGTAAAGTCCCTCTTGGCCTATCTCGGGCATCAGCAAGAGGCTTTCCCCGCTGTGCCCTTTGCTCTTCAGCCAGTCTTGCATAAAATCCTCCACACTGATCCTTCTATGATCTAGTGACTTGTCTGGTGGATGAGGAAAAGGCTGTTGATGTAGTCTACCTAGGCTTCAGCAAAGCCTTAGACACTGTATCCTACAGTATTATCCTACAGAAGCTGGCAGTCTGTGGCTTGGACAGAGTTACACTCTTTGCTAGGTAAGGTTCTGGATGGAGGCCCAGGCCCAGAGAGTTGTAGTGAATGGAGTTAAACACAGTTGGCAACTGGTCACAAGTGGTGTTCCTCCAGGAGTTGATACTTGGGTCTGTCCTTTTCAGTATACTTTTTGATGCCCTGGATGAGGGCATTGAGTGCACCTTCAGTGAATATGGAGATGACACCAAGTTGGCTGGAAGTGTCAATCTGTCTGGAGGTAGCAAGGCCTTATAGAGGGATCTGGACAGGCTGGATCACAGGGCTGAAGCCAACGGGATTAGGTTCAACAAAACTAAGTGCCAGATCCTGCACTTTGTTTGGAATAACTCCAAGCAGAGCTACAGGCTTGAGGAAGAGTGGATGGAAGACTGTGTAGAAGAAATGGACCTGTGGGAATAGGTTGATGCTCAGCTGAACATGAACCAGCAGTGTGCCCAGGTGGCCAAGAAGGCCAGTGCATTCCTGGCTTGTATCAGAAATAGTGTTGCCAGCAGGAACAGGGAAATAATTGTCCCTCTCTACTCGACACTGGTGAGGCCACAACTTGAGTACTGTGTTTTGAGCACCTCACTGCAAGGAAGACACAGAGGCTGGATGTCAGAAAAAACTTCTCCGAAAGAGTGGTCAGGCACTGGAATGGGCTGCTCAGGGAGGTGGTGGACTCACTGCCCCTGGAGGTGTTCAAGGAACATTTAGACATTGCATTGAGGGACATGGTTTACTGAGAGCTATTGGTGGTAGGTGGACAGTTGGACTGGATGATCTTGTAGGTCTTCTATGATTCTATGAATATTTTTCTATCTTTTGAGTTGCACCTCCACTAGTCAGCAAGGGCTGCTATCCTAATAGAGTCATTCAAGACACAGAGGAGTAGTATAAACAAATTTATTGAGATCTTTCTATCAACAACTAATACTCAGAAGTAAAATTAGTTAATTTGTTAATAGCAACTAGTATGTGTTACATGTAAGATATTTTTGCACGAGAGTTAGTTCTATGTTAAAAGTTCTAAGGCAGGAGCTACTAAATGAAAGAGTAAATTAAAAAAAAAAAACAAAAAAAAAAACAGGGAAAGAAAGACAGACAGACCTACTGCTATACAAGCATAGCAGAGCAAAGTGTTTCATCATTTCTTCATCCAGTGATGTCTTTGTGTTAGGGTGTTCTGATCTTTGGCAATGGTGAGTCATTCAAGTTATGATGGTCAGTTGACAATGACAAACATACACGACCTCTTATAGTATAGAGTGGTCTTTTTGGAGTGATAACTTCTGACTTCAGGGTTATCAGCAGAAACCTTTTTGCTCCAGTCTTCCAGGCTTTGCAAATGTAAATCATCTGAGACAAGAGGAAGGAAAGAGACCCCAGCTTGTATCTTGCTGTCATGGTTTTATGATTTTTGTTGTATTGTTGATATTCCACATCACAACATCATGTGGTGTATTGGGAGTTAAAGAGTTAATGCTACAGCTTTGTGGATCGTTGATAGTTATGGATATGCCTGTCTCAGAAGAGAGGGAGAACTACATTCCCCAGAGGACTTTGCGATGCTTTGTAGTTTTACGTGTTTTCCTCTCAGAGGGAAAAGATAAAAACTGTCTGCTGTCACGGGACACTCTCTCCTTTGGGATCGACTCAGCAGTGGGTGCTCGCTGCTGTATCGCCTTCAGCATTAGTGTAAGGCCTTCAGTTAATTGGACACTCTCTCTTGCTCATTTTATTTGATTCATTAGCCTCAATTCCAATTATATTGTATTATATTGTGTTATTTTACTTTCTGATATCTTATTCAATAAATTAGCTTTCCTCCTCAGATCGTTGCCGCTGTTTTGTTTTGGGGCCCATCTCCCTTTTCCCTTTTTCCTTTCCCCCTTCCCCTTGTCTGGGGTGTGGGACCGTGGGTCTCCTTCCTCAGCTGTCATGGAACTGGGCCGAACCTGTCCACAAACCGTTGACACTTGCCTTCTCATCTCCTACCTTCCTGTATCAATCTGAAAATATTTGTTCCCAGGTCAAGTCTTTATTCAGAAAACATTCCCAAGCTTTCAGTTTTGTAAGCAAACATCATCTGGCTCTGTCCAAAGGAACGCTTTCAAATGTAAAACCATCCACAGTGTTACTGATTGTTTCATGTTGATTTGAGATAATGAATTCCTTGCCAGTCTTGAAGATCTTCTGTGAGAATAAATGCATAAGGTTGAAGTTTATCCATTACTAGGTCATAATCTGAATATATTAGGCTTCTGTAAGGATAAAGTGGACAAGAACTGTTGTCTCAGGGAAGTGGAGTGAGTTAAAATTTTGATTTTTTTTTTATTAAAGAGTTTAACAGTGCTTTTAAATACAGATTTGAGCTGGAGTTAGCTGAAGATTTTCCTCTGTAGAAGATGAGAAGCAGTATTCTGGCTCAAGGAAAATAACAAAATGATATAAACACACTGATAACACTGATGTGTGTGGGAATACAGGAAAGACTATTCAAAGCAGGAGATGTGGAGCAAGATAAAAGGCATGGGAAAGTGTGGCAGAGAACCAGGGATATCTCCAGAAAAAGAGAAAAGCAAAGTAAAGTAAGCTGTGTGGTGATGACCCTGATTGGAGGAAGAGCATGTGGCTAGGAAAGACTCATGACACTGACTGAATGAGCACCTGCATGCATGGTTAAGGAGTGTTTGTGGAATGTGTTGTTGATATCTCAGGTTAGAGAAAACTTGTGAATGTATGTAAAGAATGACAGAACCTGTAATAAATGATTTGAATGGGTCACTTCTGAGTCCGTGCCTCGAGTGCTGCAGATGTGTGTTCTCTTTTCAATTATTTTTACAAGTATGCAGTAAGGAACAATGGCATTTAAAGTATTAGGCCTATACCAACTGTTTACAGGATAGTTTGGCCCAGTTCCATGATGAATGAGGCAGAGGAACCCACAGACCCATGCCCCAGGAAAGTGGAAGGGGGATAAGGAAAGGGTAGGGAGATGAACCTAAAAAACAAAACAGCAGCAATGATCTCAGGAGGAAAGTTAATTTAGTAAATAAGATATCAAAATGCAAGATAACTGTGAAATATGACAGATGATTTGTGTCAATACGGTGAGGAAGGAGGGGGCAGACTGGGCAGACTCAAGGATGATACTGGGCATTAATCATAGATGCCCAAACGTTCCCTTATAGGATGGAAAAGAGACAAACAGAGAATGGAACATTCTTTGGAACAAGACTTTGCTATTGTGTCGGCCCCCAATAAGCCTGATAAAATGTTTTATCAGCATACTTTAACTAAGCCTGAACTTTGAGCAATTAACCGTGTACCTGGAACCAAGGATGAACAGAAGGACATTGAGGAAGAGATCTTATCTTCCTTTTCACAACCTCCAGAGGGAAGAATATGACCCCTAGCAGCAACCCATGCAAGTGTGGAAGGACAAAGTGACATGGAATGAAGGAAGGAGGAGACTTTGGGGGAATCAGGTGGAGCTATGTATAAAGAAGGGGTAGTCAGTCTTTTTGGTGTGCACCACTGGTGGAGTGGAGACTCCGCAGCATACCCAGCGCTGTTTGCTTATTGCTTTCCACCTTTTGATTGTAATAAAATATTGCAAAAACTCTGATTAGACTCTGTGTGTTTATGACAGTAACACAGTATATTTGAAATTGAAGCTAATAAATCAAATATGAGAGAGTGTCCAGAAGATGAAGGTCTTACTCTAATGCTGAAGGCAGGATAGCTAGGTAGCACGCACACTGCAGAAATGAGCAGAAGAGGGAGAAAAATGGGCATCTCGTGACCTGCTGTTTTATCTTTCCCTCTGAATGGTAAATAGAAGCAGATACTCTGGGATATGTAGTTCCTCTCTTCTGAGATGGGTATAACCAAAACTATTGATGATCCACAGAACTGGAGCATTAACTCCTTAACTACTGTTGAGCTACATGATGTTATGATGTGGAATGCCAACAGCAAAGCTCATACAACCATGACAGCCAAAAATTAAAAGACTATAAAAATAGAATACTCACAAAGACTTACATCTAAGAGGAAAAAAATTTGTGTCAGATTGGAGATACAGTTAACTGAAGAAACATAAAGTGATACCATTGAATTTGAAGGCTATTTTTGGTCTTATGTAATAATTTCTTAGAGAACACTCTTCTCTTGTCTGTGTACAAGAAGATCAGTTCTTTGGGGCAAAGTTGAAAGGGAATTAACAGTGTTGCTTTTTTGAGGAAGAGACCCAAAGGCAATAGGAACTCTAAAATATTTTCTAATGATTCCCTTTCTGCTATACACATTATAACCCAATGTGCCATATCTTTATAAGAATTTCCCTGTACAGTTAAAATAGCAACATGTTTGTATGATGTGTTTCACCCCTCAAGGGTTTAAAGATTAATCCCTTGAAAAGTTATCTAGCTTCTACAGCTAAAGAAAGCATAATCAATTAATTGATCAATTAATTTCACTTCAAGGTCAAACAAAAAACACAAATAGAAAGAGATCTGAGAGAAAAAGACAGCAAATTTCAGTCCAGTCAAGCCAAAACAGGTTAATATGGATAATACTTAAAATATGTTAGTGTCTTGAAAGCTTGTATTTTGTAGCTGCTGGTATTGTTTTTGTTTTTCCAGAAAGATGGTTTTACATCGTGGGATATGGATCCTGTATCCCATAGCTGCATTTAAAGTGTATAGAGAGAAATAGTATTATATTAGAACTGAATTGAGATTTAAAAAGTTAATTAATCAAAAAATCATTATTTTTTAATTGCTTTATCTTATTGGCCACTTAAGCATCAAAGAAAGATGTTTTTTACTTAAGATTTTAAACAATTTTTTAAAGTGCATTAGCAGTTTATAATTATATATAAATGATGACATGTCAAAGTTGCATTCTAGAAAGTGCATTACGATGTATACCCAGATGCAGCAACTAAGGTCTTATACAAATAAATAAATAAATAGTCTGCAAATTGTCATCTATAGCTTAAGGATTGTATTTAACTATCTGGGAAAGAGAGAAAATATAAATTATTTCAAAGAATAAGTCAGTTGTCCAAGACTTCACAGGAGATTAAAACTATATCATAGAATCACAGAATGATAGTACGGCTTGGGTTGGAAGGAACCTTACAGATCTACCAGTTCCAATAGCCCTGCCATGGGCCCCATCCAATCTTGTCCAATCTGAAGTTATGGGGCATCCACAATATTTCTTGGCAACTTGCTCCGCTGTCTCACCATCACTGAGTAAAAAATTTCAGCCTCTTTCCTGATATAATTCTTCCTTCCTTCAGTTTAAATCCATTTTTCTCTTGACCTATCACTATATGACTGAGTAAAAAGTTGTCCCCCCCTTTTGCTTAGAAGCTCCCTTGAAACCCAAAATGTGGTCTCCCTGGAGCCTTCTCTTCTCCATGCTGAAAAAACCCAGCTCCATTGGCCTGCATATTTCTGTGGTACGACCCTCAAGGTTGGAAGCTAGCTGTCCTAGTTTCAGCTGGGAAAGAGTTGTTTTTCTTCAAAATGCCTACAATGATGCTATCTTGTGGTTTTAGGAGAAAAACAATGTTGATGACTGTTTTAGTTGCTAAATAGTGCTGTATATATCCCAGGACATTTCAGTCCTGCCAGTAACTGAGTGGAGCTGAGTGGGGCACAAGGAACTGACAGGGGACAGAACCAGGACAGCTGAACTAACCTGGCCAAAGGAATATTCCATACCATCTGAAATAATGTGTAAAAAGACTACAAAATTGTAGGGGGGAAGGGGGAGGTAGAAGGTTGACACTGCTCAGCGACTGTCTGAGTAATTACTTTGCACATCACTAGTTTTATATATATATGTATTTATATAAAAATAATCATTATTTTAACTGTTGTTTGTCTCTTCTGGTTTTGTTCTAGTAAATACATTTTATCTCAATCTATGAGCTCAAACTTTTTTTCCTATTCTCTCCCCCAGCCCGCTAAGGGGAGTAGGAAGGAGAACGAAAAAAAGGCTATGTGATGTTTAGCTGCTTGTCAGTTTAAACTACAACAGTAGCTTAGCTTCTTCCCCTTGCAGGAACTTAACACACGACTGTTGATCTGCCTGTGTCACTGCACAATTCCATACATCAATCTTTCTTTGCAGTTCTCGAATGTTATGATGGTTGGTGAATTCTTCTCACAACCTATCTTCTTGCTTCAAAGGTTGGTCAAAATGGGCACTGTTGCACCCATTACTTCACTGCTGTCAGGTCCCTGGGGGAGCTCAGATTCTGGAGTTCCCTGCAGCACTATACCTTTCCTTAGGAAGTCTGTCTTGGTGCCTACAAAAGCCTGGAAAGGCTTGGGCCCCTTCATCTGTATTTCCACCTCAGTCCAACCAGTGCTGGCACGTTCTGCAGCAGAATGGGGGTTTGTGTTGTGCAGGGCAGAATCCTGAAATCAAAGCAGACCAGAGCAAAGGGAGGCACCCACAAATGCCAGGAATGCCCAGAGTACAACTTAGGATACGTTGGTGAGGCCTTAATGCCTGCTGCATCTGGTATTTCTTTTGGAGCAGCTCCCAGATATTTCCAGAAAGTAAAGCAGGTGCTTTTAAAACTAGGAACGCTTGTTCTGATCTTATGTAATTACATGTCTGCTTAGTTTAATTGTATAGGTATTGCTATGTTATTGCCATCCATGAAAATGTTCACTTGTTTAAAAGCAGGTATGTGTTCAGCCCCTTACTGACTAGCTTCCTTGCATGGATTTCAATTAACAAAGTTCTCTTTTTCAGGCTGTTTATCAATAGATGCCTTTATAAGATCTTCATTACTTTCTAATTGCCATAATTGTTCTTGACTTTTTTTCTTCTTACTGACAGGATATTTTAAAGCAGGTTCCTTTAAAACAGAAGGTCAACTACTTGAAACCTTCATTAATTTCTTCCTTTTCCCATTTATTAATTGGACTAATCTTGCCCTATTATTTTGACATCAGTATCTGTTGTAGCCTATTTTCTCTAAACATTTGGAAACATCAACTCACCAGTTTGGCTGCTTATTTCCCTTCAAGTTATCAATTTACTTCTGTACTGATACTCTTTGATTCTTGTCTTACAATATAACTTATTTTTAACCCCCAACACCTAAAATTCTGTTATATACTCATGCTTTAAGGTTAAATGTCATTGATTTAATTTACCTGCCCTTACTTACATGATGATTGAAAAGATCAGCATTCATCTCCTAGAATGGATCAACTCACATAGAAAGCTTAACAAAAAAAAAGTAATATGAAAAAACAAACATTTCCTTAAAACCTTTGGCCTCTTCATATTAGCAATATTTTAAATCCACAGTTTTTGTCTCAGTAGATCTTGTCACACCTTTAGCTGTATATTAATATCCAGGTGTACTATAACAATGTGTGATTTAGAGGAAAATATTTTACATTTTATCTAGCAGATACTATTGCTACTGTTGCTAATTTATTCTCTAGGAAGTAATTTGTTTCATTTTCTTTTTCTTTTCTCCATTGGCTATGAAATTTTGACAAGAATTTAAAATCACATTCTAAATTTTTAAATATAGTGAGATGGAATCCACCTGAATGTTATTGAAATTGCAATCACGGGATTTTCTGTATTTCTTCATTCCGATGTAGGGGAAAGCAAGGTTCTTGGTCCAAATAGAAACTGTAGCATCATAAGGTATTAAGATGAGCCATGACCTTGTACAGGATACAGTAAATTGATAGGTACAGATATGCTCTTGAAAATTCTCACTGGTTAGTTCTGTAGAAGTGGGTTATACTCAGCTAAGTCAAACTCCCATCCACTGACTTGATGCAATGCCACTCCCAGCAGAACAAGGTGGAGAGAAATTAGGAAGAAACAAAGCGAAAAATATCTTGGGTTGAGATGAAGATGGGGAGATCACATACTCATAACTGGCATAGGGCGAATGTATTAAATGTGGGAAAAAATAATTTATTGTTAATTAAAGTTTAATGACCAATTCACATTATTGGGGAGGGGTGGGGGGAAGGAGAGTTGAATGTTAAATGAATGACTTTCTTCCCCTCTTTCTCAGGCTCAAATTTGCTCCTTTATTCTCAAGACCTCAATCTCACCTTCCTTGTGTTGAATGGCACAGGGGGATAGGGAAAGGATGCAGTAGTAAGTCCATGGTAGTTCTTCTCTGCTGCTTCACAGAATAGCAGATTTGTAGGAGTTGGAAGGGACTTTTGAAGATCATCTAGTCCAACACTCCTGCTAAAGCAGGTTCCCTAGAGTAGTTTGCACAAGAAAGCATCCAAGCTGGTTTTTAATATCTCCAGGGAAGACTCCTCAACTTCTCCAAGCAGCTTATTCCAGTGCCCTATCACCCTCAAAGTTATTTTTTTTTTCTCATATTCAGATGGAACATCCAGTGCTCTGATTCGTGCTCACTTCTTGTCCTTCCACTGAGAATCACCAAAAAGAGAATGACCCAATCCTTTTGATACCCACCCTCCATATCCTTATATACTTAAGAAGATCACCTTTCAGTCTTCTCCAGGAAAAACAAGACACCTCTTTCAGCCTACCCTTATATGAAAGATGCTCCATCCCCTTTGTCATCTTCATAGCATTTCACTGAACTAGTTCTAGGAGTTCCCTGTCTTTCCTGAACCGGGTAATCTAGAACTGAAAACAGTATTCCAGATGTGGCCTCAAAAGGGCAGAGTAGAAGAGGAGAATAATCTCCCAGAAGCTATTGGCTATTATTTTTAATGCATCGAAAATGGGTTGAGAACTGGCTGACTGGCAGAGCTCAGGGGGTCATGACTGGTGGCGCAGAGTCCAGTTGGAGGTGTGTACTTAGTGGTCCTCAGGGACTGGTGCTGGGTCTGTTTCTGTTCCTCATCTTCATCAGCGACCTTGATGAGGGTATAGAGTCCACCCTCAGCAAGTTTGCTGATGATACAAAGTTGGGAGGAATGGCTGACATGCTGGAAGGCTGTGCTGCCATTCAGCGAGACCTGGACAGGCTTTCCTTAGTGGCCAATAAGGCCAATGTATATTCATTTTCTAATTCATACAGTTAAGGATCCTGGGGTGCATTAAAAAGTGTCTGGCCAGCAGGTCAAGGGAGGTGATCGGTGATCCTCTCCCTCTACTCTGCCCTGGTGAGGCATCACCTGGAGTATTGTGTCCAGTTCTGGGCTCCCTGGTATGAAAAAGATGTGGATCTCCCAGAAGGAGTCCAATGGAGGGTTATGAAGATGATAAAGGGCATGGAACACCTCTCTTATGAGGAAAGGCTGAGAGATCTGGGTCTATTCAGCCTTGAGTAAAGAAGACTCAGAGGGGATCAGATCCAAGTCTAAAAATATCTGAGGTATGGGAGGTAAATGAGCATGGGAACTTCTTCACAGTGAGGATGACAAAGCACTGGAACAGGCTGCCTGGAGAGGATGTTCATCTCTAGTGAAAAGGCACAGGTAATGGTGGTGACTACGCTCTGAAATGGTATTCTATGTCTGAGCATTTTCTCTATTGAATAATGTAATTGTGCTTTTGTGTCTGTTGTAGTTCCCATGGAAATAAATAGGAGGCATTACTTCTGGAGCAACCTAGATAAATCTTTTGTTATAAGATAAAAAAAAATGTATTTTAAAATCTTATTGTACACTGAGATAAAATACAAAATGCATCTAAATTTCTTGCCAGCTTATTTTCTGAAAGAGAGCAAAAATATCTATTTCTCTCTTGCCTGTTTAATTATCATATTTTATATGCAGTAAAATTTTTTGTATTCTTGAGTATGTGTTTGTTTTTGTTCCCATGGAAAATAAATCTTTCATAATGATTAACAAACACTATTGTTTTCAGAAGGCCACATTATTTCTCATTTTGAAGCATATGTGTCATATTTTGGTGCGTCTTGTCAGGTTTAATCAATCAATTTGATGCATGTGAGACATGATCCAATTTCATATGATCAGAATTACTTCATTTGACATACCAGCATTTGACATTTAAGGTCACAGTAATAACAGCAAACAAACAAAGACTTTTCAGTGTATTAATAGATTTTAAGAATAAAGCACTAACTTCGTAAAGTCAGGAAAGATATTTGTGTTCAGAACTGAAACACTTATATTTTAAATATTTGTGATATTTAATGGTCAGGTTGGATTTCTTGTGTTTATAAATACATCCAGCTAGAATTCAAATGCTCTAAGCACTTTTATTTTGATTTGATAATACATCTGAAAAGATTGACAGAGCATCCTGGTATGTAGAGTGAGAAAATGTTTGCCTTTCTGTTTCTGAAGACTGAATAGAGAAAGCACAAAAGTGTATAGTACTAGTTATTATTCCCAAAGCATTCTCTATCCTTTCATATATATTTTATGAAAAAGCAATTGAATAAATGATGCAGAACTGATTTATTCTTATTTCTACAATACGTGTCTATATATTTCACAGAAGCACAGAATTGTAGTAGTTGGAAGGAACCTCTGGAGATCGTCTAGTTCAGCTCTCATGATAAACCAGGCTGCCTAGAGCAGGTTGCATAGGAAAGTGTCCAGAGGGTTTTGAATGTCTTCAGAGTAGGAAACTTCACAAACTCTCTGTGTAGTATGTTTGAATGCTCTATCACCCTCAAAGTAAGAAAGCTTTTTCTCACATTCACTCAGAACTTCCTGTGTTCCACTTGGTGCTCATTGCCACAATTGATTTTAGTTCTGTGACGTACATATATTACTAGATAATAACTAAACATGTAAAATAGATAGGGAAATTAAATTTGTTTCTGATTTAATGCAGATGAAGTTGGAAGCAGTGATGGATTTGTTTATTATTATTTATGTTTTCTTCCTCACTGAGACAGTGAGAAAACCATGACAATGTACAGGTCACTGTTATTTGAATTTTCCCACTACTGTGTCTTGTAAGAACATGATAATAACTTCAAGGTTACTTTGGCTTTATCCTTGAAAAGATTAAAAAAAAAAAAAAGAGATAATTTCTGGGAAAATAAATAATCTTTTAGTACTCCTCCTTGGAGAGCTGGGAAGCTGAAGCAAGACAGAACAGGGCTAACATGGATTGTACAGTATGGAAGTCATTTTACTTAGTGTTATTCCCAGAATAAACTTATCTTCAAGCAGATGAAAGTGAGATTTTATACAGAATGTATCCAGTTGATAATTGACTCATAGCAAAAGAAACATACTTCTGAGGTGTTAAAATATATGATACTCCCTTTTGGCTTGGTTACATCAGATTTTATTTCATATGCATGTGAAAACACGTGAATTCTTGTGAACAATTTCATGTGAATGAACTTACCGTTACTATTCTTCTTCATCTGCTTTGAAGATAGAGAATTTCGCCTTCAGACATGATGTGATAAACAAATAGTTTCTGAAATGCTCAGTTTCTCAAAGTCTATTTGAACCTAATTGATTTTTTTTATGAATTTCTTTTTTCATACTGAACTACAAGGAAATCTGGAACTGCACTGCCACTGCTGAGGTTCCTGGACAACATTTGCTGAATTTTAAAATTAGTAGGATAATAAAATAATTTCTCTATTGAAAATGAATAAGTAAAAATCAAATCATACAACATTTGTACAGGAATAGGAGGAGCAGCACCTCCAAAGATAATGGGGATAATTTTGTGACTCAATTTATCCAGCTCAGATCTATATTACTCTCGAACTACAGCTTCCAATAACAAAATAATAGTGCAATTTTCTATGAATATTCATAGTTAAAATGGTAGATTTTTTTCTTTCTATTTTTAAGTATTTTATTCCCTTATTCCATCCAAACACTATTTTCAAAAGGTATTCCATATTTCATTACTGCTTTAGCTGCATAATCAGTCCTGGAGCAATAATTAAATGTAGGTTTTCTCATTTTGAGGCTACTCGAGCATAAATTAGGAAGACTGATGTGTTTCCTTCTACTGATGTATCACAAGGAAATGCATGTCTGAGAGAAATAGAGACCAAGTTTCATTCTAACAGAATATAGGAAAACAGTACTATAATTTTTATTTTGAGAATAATTAAATCTGCTCCTGTTAAAAGCTGGTTGGAAAGATTAGGTTTGATTTTTTATTTCTTGTTAGCTGATGTCATTTCTGCAACCTGTTGGCAACATTTTTTACCAGTATAGTCTGAAACAAATTGAGGTCAGTGTACATTTTCTCACAACCTTGCTCACAGATTTCTTCCATGAAACTGCAGAAGGTTTCAATTTACTGAAGCACTGAAGTAGGTAAGATCCAATCAAAGCAAAAGTAAAATCAATAAATGCTCACCTCAGAGGGCTAAATAGTAGTGACATCAGTCAGCGGAAAAGCTGTTTGCAGATCCAAAATACTATTGTTCTGTACTCAGGAGAAAATGAAAACGTACCTATTTTATTGTATGACTTGTTTACTGATATGTATTTAGCATGCTTGACAACTAGGATGGATGGATTTTCTGTGTTGGAGAGAAATGTGTTTATGTGTTCTAGCAAACACACAGAAATCATAGGTAATCCAGTGAAGCCAGTCTGAGGTCAGTCCAAATTCTGCTAATATTAGTAACATATTTCTGATTGCTTGATCACCTAAAAATCAATGGTTGCTGTAAGTGAATCACATATTTTAAAACATTATGATCAATAAATTATGAATAAAATAATCACATAAACAGTTATATGTTTAATTGGATGTATGAGTCTAGTAAAAATAATTTTACATTTATAGAAGTCAATTGTCCCTTTAAACAAAATAACTACAAATAATTAACAATAATAAAGAATAATAATAATTTGGAAAAAAAAATTCAGCCTTAAATGCTCATTAATTTTTGTGACAGCATTTAGAGTCTACAGGATGTTTTAAGAAGAATAAAAGTGTCAGCTGCAGTTAATAAAAAAGTTGTATGTGCACTCTTATATATAACTTTAATCTTCCTTTTAAGAAAAGTGATTTTATTTTTTGGCTGAGTATCAGTTAAACTGCATTTTACTCAGTGCAGCTCTGTTGTGTCAGCATTCATACAAATAATTTTTCACCTCTTCAGGAATTATTATAACTCAGCTCTGTCAACTATAAAGGTATTTTAGAATTAAAAATAAAAAGAATTTGTATATTCATTTTTAAAGAATAGATAAAATTTAATATGATATAACTCAATTACTTTCACTGTGAAATAAATATCTGAAATTTATTTATTCATTCAAGTCCTATAAGATGGCTTTTCAGTATTTGTAGTTTGTATAGTTTCTTCAAATAATATCTACTCTTATATAAGAGATTTGTGACATGCTCATTTGGATTTATTTAGATTTATATTTGAAACTGAAGTTTAATTAATTAGTCAAGAACAAAACACAACATAAAACAAACAAACAAACAAACAAACAAAAACCACGGAATCACAGAGTTCAAAAATGACCAGGATATGACTTAATTCCCAGTAACTGTGACACACTTGACACAGAATACTTGACATGAGCTAGCAGTGTGCATTTGCAGCCCAAAAGTTCAACTGCATCCTTGGCTGCATAAAAATAGGGATCATAGAATTGTAGAATCATGAAGGTTGGAAAAGACCTACAAGATCATCCAGTCCAACTGTCCACCTACCACCAATAGCTCTCAGTAAACCATGTCCCTCAACGCAATGTCCTTGATCACCTCCACCACCTCCCTGGACAGCCCATTCAAGTGCCTGACCACTCTTCTCAGATATGTTTTTTCTAACATCCAGTTGGAATTGCTCATGGTACAACTTGGAGCCATTTCCTCTTGTCCAGTCACTGATTGCACAAGAGAAAAGGCCAACCCCCAACTCACTACAACTTCTCTTCAGGTAGAGATAGAGAGCAAAAAGGTATCACCTGTGCATCTTCTTCTCCAGACTGAACAATCCTAGGTACCTCAGCTGTTTATCTTAAGGCCTGTGCTCCAGACTCCTCACAAGCTTTGTTGCCCTTCTCTGGACATGCTACATGGCCTCTATGTTTTTCTTAGAGTGAGGTGCCCAAAACTGAACACAGTACTCAAGTTGTGGCCTCACCACTGAAGAGTGCAGAGGGACAATTATTTCCCTGTTCCTGCTGGCAACACTATTTCTGATACAAGCCAGGATACCATTGGCCTTCTTGACCACCTGGACACACTGCTGACTCATGTTTAGCTGAGCATCAATCAATTCCTACAGGTTCATTTCTTCTACACAGTCTTCCATCCACTCTTCCTCGAGCCTATAGCACTTCCTGGCATTGTTGTGGCCAAAGTGCAGGCACTTAGTTTTGTTGAACCTCATCCCATTGGCTTCAGCACAGCTAATGATGACCATTAGGGCAAAGGAGATGATTATTCCTCTCTACTCTGCCACTGTGAGGCTCCATCTGAAGTAGTGTGCCCAGGTCTGGGCTCCCTGGTTCAGGAAGGATGAGGAGCTATTGAATCAGGTCAAAAGGAGGGCCTCTAAGATAAACTGGTTTGCAAGCAGATGTTGCACTTGAGATCTGTATCACACATTTTCCACACAAGTGGGAAAAACTCTGCAGACCCTGGAAAGAATAAAAGCAGGAGGGAAGATGTAGTGAGTTCAGAGAGGAAAAATGCACTTTGATGCAGGGTATGCCCTGCTGAAACTACCTATCAAATCCACTGATAGCGTTTTCCTTCTCCTTCTCCTTACTTGACATTTTGTCTCTCTCTCAAGGGTCGGTAAGTAATATTGCGTTTGCTTAGGGAATTTCTGCTTGCCACTTACTAGGTTTATGTAGGTGTATGCCTCTGTGTGTGTGCGCTGAATAAAACTTGGAACCTTTTGTGCTGCCTTGAGTGTGTGCTTGCTTGCCTCTGCTCCTGGGGCATCCTGCCTCTTGGATCCAAATATTCCTTTTAACAATGGTCTGACAGTAACAGGACAAAGGCAAATGATCTGTTCCAACCCAAGTCATTCTATATTCTATGAACTGAAAATATGTGTGATTTATTCACAAGGTAAATATATTATCCTGTTTTAGCTAAGGGGCTAATCTGCATGAATCTTACCATGGCCTTGCTTAAAATGGTTTTTACTGTGTTTCCTCAGAAAAATCAGGGAACAAAGTGGTTGCTATCAGCCCTGATATATAGTAACGGTCTGAATTTCTTGGGAGTTTCTCAGCATTTGGCTTAAAGACCTCTGGAAATCTAGCATCTAGCCATTCTGGGACAGACTGAATCAGAGTTCATCAGGCTCGATGCACTGTTTCTAAAATAGTTCAATAATAGCTATTTTGGGAAGAAAATACTATGAAGGAAAAGATGTGGTAGTATTTCCCTGAATTCTCTCCTACTGAAATAAATTATTTCAAATTCATCTTGTAAAGATATGTAAAATGTGAGACAAAGAAATTTGTGTTTAGATGTAGCGTAACAAAAATATGAACAACTGCTGAGAAAATGCTATTGACCTTGTGTACGGCTAAACACATTATAAAATTTTCCATATCTCTATGAAGAAAATATATATTTACCCTTTCCTCTATGAGCAGGTCATTGTGGGCTTTGTTCTTTTTCTATTTTTGTTGTTGTTTTAGCACATTTCCTTTACAAAGGCATCTGTGTTTAATTCCTACAGAATATATAACTTTGAAGATAGAATAGAACATATTCAGTTGCTGCAAACAATATCTGAAAATAAAACAGGTTCTTGTTCACACTTTTTCCAAGAAATTGGACAGGGAGAAAAGATTTTGTTAGCATAAATATTTTTGCAGTCAGAAACCTCATAATATCTTCCATTCTCTTTGCTTCTATTGTACTTAAGATTGCGCAATGAGTATGTCATGGCAGACTCACTTGAGGTTTGTGTCCTAAACACTGCCATACACAGAGTTTCTGTTCAGTGAGAAAAACTGCATCTGAGAAGCAAAACTGATCAATTTGAGAAGTTTTTGTGGAATGTTGCAAAGTAAGCATAAAACTAGCCAAAAGGCATATTTGGGAAGACTCATTGTGTCTGCTCAGAACACTACTTAGCACAACTTATACTTCACCATTGCACAGTCAATCAAGAATAAGTAATTCCCTCTTTGTTTCTTACTAGAACCATAAAAGGACATTAAAATAAATAAATAAATGAGAAAATAAATAAAAATTGAATGAAAAGGCTGTTTCATAACAGCTGAACTATCATCTAAGGTCTCTGTCTACACCTTTACTAAAATTTTATTTTCCAAACATTTATAGTACAAATTTATACCAGGGTAAAACCTTGAAGCAGACATCTTGTTTCAGTGTAATTAAGGTCATTCAGTTAATTTCTGGTTGATTAATGTCCTATATTTCTTCTTCAGAACCTCAAACAGTAGCAAATTAAATGCTTGTTGTATTTCAATAGGACAAGTTCTAAAATATTATAAAACATGTACCGTTTTACTGTCGAAGGTGGCTGTTGCATGATAGCTAGGATATCTTTCTACAGCTGTGAGCTTAAGCCTTGCTCTCAAATGGGATTGAAACTGAATTTAATGTACTTATTTTTGTCAAGGGGGAAAAAAAAAAAGGCTACCTAAATATATTGCCCATACATTCCTACATAGATATTCTTTTATGATAGTAGCTTTAGATTTTGGTGTGTGACCATCTTGACAGGCTAAGGACTTCCTCCTGAACTCTGTCTTCCCTAGGACATGAACTACTTATTAACTAAGGAGTCCTCAGAGAACTACAAATCCCATATGACAATGGACCTCTTTTCAAGGTAATTCTCCTAACTGATTCAACTTTATTTCTGGCTGACATATGTGTTACTTAAGCTTATCTACCAAGAAACTCTTCTCTCTAAAGAAAAAATCACTTTAGGTTTTTTTGGTCTCTTATTTTTCAAGATAGATTTAAAGATTGTCCCAGAAAGTCATGTAATTGCATTGCTTGAAACAAGCAATAGAAAGCTGTTCTACGAATAGTGGCATTTTCTCTAGTTCATGATGGGAATTTATCCTTTCACTATTAAAATGCATTATTTTCAGAACAAGTTGTCCACGCTGCATCAGATTAGCTCCTAAACTGACCACAAAAGTTAAGAGATGGCAGAAACAGAGTATGTACATATAAATTTTCTTCCTAATATTTTCTTAGCCTCCAATTAATTGCATGCTGTTTTTTTTTCATTATGTATGAACCGCAAGTTGATTTATTTTCCATGACTTGCACTATCTGCATCTTAGAAACTGCCAATTCTATATATGTATAATATCCCATAATAAGAAGTTGTGGAAGTCTATTACCAATTACAGTATGAAGAGTCTTTATTGTGTATTGTTATTTATTTTCCCAAGGTTTTGATTATTATTACAATTATTATTACAATTTTTTAGGGGGAAGGAGGGAGTCTGGGGGAAGGGCATAGCCTAACAGACTTCTTTTTATTCTTTCTTTAGAAGACAAAGTACACAAGCAACTTTCTTCACGACACATACTTCTGTGCAGAAGACTTATCTTCAAGACTAAATTCCACTTAATTGTTCTTATCCCACAAATCTTATCACAGAAGAAGTTCCACAGTTTTTAAAATCTTAAATGTCCTTCTTTAAACTGTCTTCCAAGTATAATTTCTAATTTTCAGTAGAGGCCAGAAAAATTCATTCTTTTCAAATGAAGATAAATGAAAGTTTCACACAGTGGCAGAAGGATATTCTCACTTCTACTCCCTACATATATTTTCTAGTGTTATATCTCTATTTATTTATTTATTATCACTATTTGCATTTTTCTTAAATAAAACTCAAAAGCATATTTCTCTCCTGAGTGTTAATAAAAAATTAGAATCGATTGTTTTATATATGAAATTCAAATTATTTTTTCCATGTGCTTCTCATAATTCTTACCTACGTTTAATGACATCTAGAATTTATTACCCAGTTACAAGGTTCCTAGCAGTGTCTACTTGGGTGACTGCAAATTCAACATCAATCATTGGTTTTGATAGATATGAGTAGAAACCAACATGTCTACCAGAGTCCAAAAAAGAAATGTGAGTGAGAAACTACAGGAAAGAAGTAAGTCTTAAACTTCAACACAGAAGTTCTAAAGTTGACACCATTTTCTTGCATTTTTTTTAAGGTATTTAATTTACACTGGATGCAGTTAACCATTCCTTCAGTGACATTACCGTATTCTCTGTTCTAGTGATGATGTCTAGGCATGAAAGTATGGATAATTTCTGTAAAATTGTGTCTAGAAGAAACTATATTCCTTGCAGCCAAATCATGGAATTGTAGGGGCTGAAAGGGGGCTCTGCAGGTCATCTAGCCTAACCCCCTGCTAAACCAGGTTCACCAGAGTATTTTACACTTGAAAGCATCCAAAAAGATTCTGAATATCTCCAGAGAAAAGTCTCCACATCTTCTCTGTGTTCCAATGCTCTGTCACCCTCAATGTAAAGGATTGTTTTCTCCTGGGATTCTTATCATCTGGCCCTAATATTTATTCAGCCTCATAAGCAGGTATTGGACTTGATCTCCATTTACAGTAAGAGATATTTTTCTCCCCAGAACCCCACTTAGGAGTTCAGGGACATGAAGGTGTGGGAAGCCTGACTGGCAATGAAGACTGTGACAAAGAACTCAAGTACCTCAGTCTTTACCATATATGAGGACATCAACCGTTATACTCATCCTCTTTTTTCCATCAGTCTGACAAGCATGTCTTTGCTCATCCATTCTGGTTTCCTGACTCATTTGTCTGACTTCTTATTCTGGAAGGTGGAGAGCTCTTATGCTCTCAGAAAGGCATATTTTAAATGCTGCAAGCTTTGAGGCCTGTACTTAGCAACGTTCCTCAGTGGTCGGTCCTGTTCAACATCTTCATCAATGACCTTGAGGATAGAATCCACTCTCAGCAAGTTTGCTGATGATACAAAGCTGGGAGGAATGGCTGACACATCAGAAGGCTGTGCTGCCATTCGGCGAGACATGGACAGGCTGGAGAGTTGGGCAGAAAGGAACTGGAGCAATTGTAGAATCTTGCACCTATGGAGTATACACTGCATGCACCAGTACAGGTTGGGGGATGACCTGCTGGAGAGGAGCTCTGAGGAGAGAGACCTGGGGATCCTGGTGGATAACAGGCTGGCCATGAGCCAGCAGTGGCTAAGAAGGCCAAGGAGTGCATTAAAAAGAGTGTGGCCAGCAGGTTGAGGGAGGTGATCCTTCCCCTCTACTCTGCCCTGCTGAGGCATCACCTGGAATATTGTGTTCAGTTCCAGGCTTCCTGGTACAAAAAAGACAGGGATCTCCTGGAAAGAGTCCAACAGAGGGCTACAAAGATGATAAAGGGCATGGAGCATCTCCCCTACAAGGAAAGGCTGAGAGACCTGGGTCTGTTCAGCCTTGAAAAAAGAAGACTCAGAGGGGATCTTATCCACGTCTATAAATATCTAAGGAGCACGAGGCAAAGAGATGAGGACAGACTCTTCTCAACACTGTGTCATGATAGGATGTGGGGAAATGGCCACAAACTGATGCAAAGGAAGTTCTGCACAAATGTGCATGGGAACTTCCTCACAATAAGGGTGATGGATCACTGGCACAGGCTGCCCAGAGAGGTGGTGGAGTCTCCTTTTCTGGAGACATTCAAGAACTGCCTGGATGCCTGCCTGTGCAACCGGGTCTAGGGATCCTGCTTTGGCAGGGGTTTGGATTAGATGATCTCTAGATGTCCCTTCCAACCTCTACAATTCTGTGATTCTGTGATTCTTTGTTCTGTTCCTTTGTCCGTAAGGGCAATTTCCCAGGTAACCTCACCCAAGAATTCCTTAAACAACCTCAAGTTTGCTCTCTTGAAGTTCAGGGTCCTGACTCCACTTCATATAATCAGTTTCTGAGCAGTAAGAGGTAATTTCTGACACTCTGTATCTTTGTGGGGTTTGTATTTGTATGTTAGGCCTATCTCTTTCTTCCTGCTGTTTCTCTAATATGACTGCATACACTAAAGGTATGATAATACTCTTCAGGATTTAAACCCATTGGCAGAGAAATAAATGAGGGTGGTCAACTTAGACTTCAGCTGCATGGGAATGCATGCAATGCATTTATTCATTCTATAGCAATGCTAGTAAATGATATTTTCCATCATAGGTATATTATTTTAAATATTAAAAAGACAACTATAAACATGAGACTATGTATTATTTTTCTTATGAATTGTGAGGCACCTGTAGTGAGTTTGGTTACTTTTTTGTTTCTATAATTTTTTAGTTACAGTAGCAATTTTAGAGCATGATAGATGGGTTGTTTTTATTATTATTTAGTTATTTATTTATTGCATGAAACTAAATGTGTGAGATATTGTCCTGAGCCATAATATGAGAAAATGCTGATTTTTTTTTTGAAAGATACAAGTCCACAGGTGTAGTGCTGGAAGACAATGTAAAATGGTGAAAAAAATAATCTGGTGCAATTTCTTCTTTACTGCTTTTGACCGTAGCCCAATGAGTAAATCATATGAGAGACTGTCCTACAAGAAGATAAACAGAGTGGTCCAAAATAGAATCAGGGAGATAACTAATGAATTAATAGTGCATAGCAAAGTTTTTACATTGTGCCTCTTGGACAATATATATATACCTACATTAGAAATAATCAGAAATGACAAAGGGAAAAAAAGAAAATACTATGTAAACCATATATATATATATATATAAACTGGAGTGGGAGTAAGGAGTCCATATAAGGCAAGAGACATTGGCTTCAGCAGAAAAGGTACTCCTGAGAACAAATTATCATTGAAATCAGTATGCCCACTTGGAGGCACAAGAATTAGTACAACTCCTATGCTCCAGTCTTTGCTTCTGTTAGTTTCAGTCAAACCTGCAGTCACTTCCTTACCATGTTTCCGGAATGCCTAAGTGCTCATACTGTTCCTTTCCCTTTGGCTCCACTTTACTCCTGTACCACCTTTTCTATATTCTCTAAGAAAATTAATATATAGTGTTAAACACAGATTAATTAAACACACAATTAATTTGATGAAATTTGAATAAGATACTAAGTTACACTTAAGTTATCAGTTTCCTAATTAAAGTTTTAAATCACAAAGGTTCTTCTGTCCTTTATTAACACTAAAAGTTTAACACTGAATGATCCGTTTTCAGAATTAGAAATGAATGAATTTATTAATGCTTGGGAGTGTGATCCAACATTCAAATGCAGAAGAATTAATCTATATTTAGGTAAATTACTAGAAAAATCATACAGATTCTGGAAAATTTGTTGTCAAATAAATGGAAAATACTTTTCATACATGTAAGCAATATTCCTTTACATTTTTGAAAAAGTTAGAGAAATTATTCTGTCTGCTCAGAATTTGAAAGAAATACATTATGAAATAGAGTAAATATAAAATATGAATGTTTTGCTGCCTCTTTGTCAAGGCATCCATTAGTGAATGCCTTTCGCTTGAACACTGTAGAGAAAGTGCAATGCTTTTATTGTTTTTAACTTGTGTAAACTCAAATACACTTATATCTTTCCATAATAACTAAGAAAAGTTTTCCTAATTGATGGTGAAGTTCAAGATTTTTATACTTTTCACGTTTTGACCAGTCAATCAGTGACATAAAATTAAGCAAAAGACAACAGATTTCTTATAAAATATTGACTATATTGATTTTTTAAGGAGAAATATAGATACATGTATATAAATATGCTATATAGCATGAAATATAATTAGTCTTGCATTTTTTTTTTTTTTAAGCTAAATAGTAGAAAACTAAGCATCATCTGGATTCGGTTACGGATAAGAAAAGCTAGTATGGGAATGTTAATGGGTCAGCTTCTTCTGACAAAATGTAGAAATAATTTCTGTATAAATGAGAACACTGTAATCATTCAAAAATATTGACCGTAGAATACACTGTATATGGATTGAGTGAAGAAGTGAAGGTCCAGTACAGGGTGAAGAAATGATTGTAATATCATTCAGAATAGTATGCTGAATAGTGTCAGAGTGAAAATACAAATATCTATCCAAGATATATAAATGTTTCTGGTATTTTTAATGTCCTGTGAATGTCTTTTAACAAAATAGTCCAAAAGCTCAATCAGGAGTTACCCTTTTAAGAGAGTAATACATCTCAGCATCTGTAGTGTTTGAAGAAAATCTCACAGGTGGTTTCTGAAACTGACCTTGATTAGGATGCTAGTTGACTGAGAAAAGGAAATTATGAAGTTTCCCCATTTTATTTCGTTACAGCATCCAGTCACACTGGTCTAGTATATTACATAATTGTGGAATACTTTTTAGTGTTCTGGCATTTCTGGTACTTCACGTGCCAACATCTGTATCTACTGTTGTCTATATTTTGGACAATGTTCAGTTCCTTTTTGCCTTGGAATGAGACAAGCTGGTCTAGCTTATACATCCTTTTGCTGTTTTTTTTTTTTTTTGCAGGTGACCGACCTGGTCTACAGCTTTCAAGAGTCCTTCAGTATAACTTAGCACAAAAATTAATCCCTTAAGAACAAAAAGCTCTTAAGAATAGAAGTATCTTACATAACACAGGTCTCTCAAAAGCACAGGCTGGAGCAAACATAATTGAACACAATTTAGCTTTATGATTACTACTGGCAGGAAAAATAACACTAAATATCCTATGTAATTACTAATTAGATACTGTTTGTAAAGTAAATTGTTATTTGAATCTTCAGCGTCATAAAGGAATTCTAGGTATTTGCTTTTTGCTGACTTTTCAACAGTTTTCCAAAATAATAGAATAATTACAGTCTTCTGTCAAAATTCAAATATGAAATACATAATGATAAGAAAAGATGTCTCAGAGGTTTCTGAGTAGGTTTTTAGCTGAAACTTGATATGCAAAATGATACTGTGATACCTAAATACATGCAATACAATCCAAGAGAAATTTTATTACATTCTACAAGAAACAAAGAAATAAACTCTCCAGACAATGCACGCATAGAGTGAGATTTATTTAAAAAAATAAAATGGCTGAAATGTTAGGGATGTTTTAGGACTTTCCCTGTGAAGTGCTAATTGCTTTTTCTCAATGATTGAAACAAGAAGACACTTAGAGATTCAATAGAGGCTAAATTTTGTTTAAACTACATTTGTAATTCACTTAAACTGAAAAGCATACAGTAAAAGGCAGCAGCAAGAAATCAGACTCCCTTCAAGGTAAATTTTTTCAATCTACCTATACACTGCCTGCTCCATATGTTCAGTCATATATCTTCAGATTCTTGAAATGTATTTTGCTGTAATGTATTAATCTTTTTTTTAATTTTACACCTAATGGGGTTACTTGGTGCTTGAATTTGTGAGCACCAGTTTCTAATTTAAGGAACACTGATAAAAAGAAGTATTAATCCACTATCTTCTAACAAGACTCAGTACCATATGATTAGCAACAAGGACTGTATAATCTGAGAGGAAAGAAAAATGACTCATCATTTTTAGTTTTTATTTTTTGCTTTACATTTTATTGTTTATTTTATCATTTCCCATTTCTGTGGCAAATTTCATTGTTAGATTGAGAAATGAAAAAGTTTTTCTGGTAACTCTGAAAACATATCAATTTTTTACTTATTTTTATAAGTCAGATCTTATGCTCCTAAGTATGAAGTTTTTAGAGGATTGATGTTTGAAATTTTATCACTGCATTGACTGCATTGACTTTATAAATTAAAATTGATTTGTTTTTCTAGTTCAGCAGCCTACCATGGAGTGATTTTACAGCAGCTGAATAAAGATTATTTTTGTTGTAAACTATTTTCCTGTGAATATCTATGTGAGTGTTTTTTTCATTCTTTTGCATGTCATAAAATGTAGGCAGATTTTATTTTTAGTAGCACTAACTCATCTTCCCCAACCAGTGGAATTAAACTAATGTCAACAGTTATTTTATGTTCTGCTAACAAATACTGTGTTGCAGATATGTACATTTAGTGAGCACATTTTGATTTCTTGGGTCCTAAATTATGCTGGATCTTATTCTAAACACACTCTTACTAGTATAGTAAATAGTGTATTTCTTTCTTAAAATAATTCGTGACACATCACAAAAAAAAAAAAAAACAAAACATAGATCCTTTATTAACAGAGAGACATTAAAGTTTTAATCTTATTACTCTTTTTCTACTGGCATACAACAAAAGCACTCCTCAGCAGGTCATGGAATAAAGTAGGTGGCAAACACTAAATTGAAAATGTTGTTTGAGAAAAATAAGTTGTTAAGTTATATAAAAATGGGGTCTGCAAAGATTTAGTAAAAGTTCTTGTGTGTGCATAAATCAGAGTATCTGGCATAGGTATATATATTTCTTTATTTTGATGTGAATATGCTTTATTAATAGCTGTTGATACATATTTTTTAAATAAATCAACATCTAGTGCAATATTCAGGCATCATATGATATTATCACTTGTTCTGCATTCAAAGCATCTCTAGCAAATCACCTTATCTCACAAGTATTTGTATATTCAGCTACCAGAATACATAGTAGAAGTAGTATAAATATAATATTTATATATATGCAATTTGAGGACAACAGATTATATATTCCTCCCATTATGTCAGGCAGTTCTGCTAAGGTAATTGACATTCACAATGTGCAATAAGTGGCATAATGTATCATTTACCTTGTAGCTGAGATTTAAAAGAAATAATCAAAGATTACCATATTATTTAAATGCAAAACTTCAAAAAATTCATTCTCTGTTAGTAATATACATTATTTTTATTTAAAAGACCACTTCTCTTTTTTGAAATTACTGCATTACTTATAATTTTTTCTAAATGACACTAAAAACGCTTGGGTGTTATTTCTTACTCTGACTTTCGGAATTACAGTCTCTAAAATCCTAAGCCCCATGAGTCGTGTTACAATATGTCACATCACATATTTAAAAATGAATGCTTTCTGACTGATGTAACACAACATGACATAATACGTAAGGCAATAAACGTGAAGGTTTTAAAAGCTTTTACTTATTTTCTTGAAAGAAGCATAGAATAGGGTCACAGAATGCCCTGGGTTTAAAAGGACTTCAAAGTTAATCTAGATTGTTTCAACCTCCCTGCTGTGGGCAGAGTCACCAACGACTAGACCAGAGTCAGGTCCAGTCTTGCTTTGAATGCCTCCAGGGCCATCTATTCCAGCATGTCAACACCCTCTGGGTGAAAAACTTCCTCCTTACATCTAATCTAATCTAATCTAATCTAATCTAATCTAATCTAATCTAATCTAATCTAATCTAATCTAATCTAATCTAATCTAATCTAATCTAATCTAATCTAATCTAATCTAATCTTCCCTGTCTCAGTTTAAAACCATTTCCCCTTGTCCTATCACTATCAACCCCTGAAAACCATCTTTCTCCCTCCTGTTATAGGGGAGATGATCCAGCCTTCTGATCATCTTAGTGGCCTTCCTCTGGACCTTTCTCCTCTGTCTTTCTTGTGCTGGGATCCCCAAGCCTCGATTCAGTCTGCAAATGGGGCCTCACAAGAACTGTATAGAGAGGGACAATCACCTCCTTCTTCCTGCCATTTGAATTCAAAGATTTGTAAACAAATCTGTAGTACTCTTATCTTAGTTCAAATAACTATTAAATCAGAAATAAGCATCAAGAGCATTTGAAAATGTTCTAAGTTTTTCTTTTAATGTAATTTGTGATTATTGAACTGATATTTAGTAGTTTTAATTTTTTTTTGTATAGTTGTGAGGATATGTATTTATGAACATGTGTACAGAAAATACTTAATACCCTATTGTATATTTTTTAGCATTTATTCATTTTTTTATTAGTCCAAAGAGAATGTGCTTTACAAAGTAAAGTGTATAGACAGATTATTCGTTAAAAGGATTTTTCATGTGTTAGTGAACCTCTTATCAAAAATATGAGATTTGCCTGACAGAAGCATGGTATAAAATAATCAAGGTTGAAAAAGACCACCAAGATCATCTAAATCCAACCTTCCACCTACCACCACCGTTACCTTAATAAACCATGTGCCTTATTACTACATCTACACATTTCTTGAACACCTCCAGAGACTGGCTCAACAACCTCCCTGGGCCAAAACTTGATCAAACTTTCAGAGAAGAACTTTTTTTCTAATATCCGACTTTAAAACCACCCCTGGCTTAACTTGAGACCATTCTCTCTAGTCTTATTGCTACCTATGTGGGAGAAAAGGCTGACCCCCCACCTCAGATAGTTGTAGAACATCATTAATTTTGGACAGATGTTGACACATGTAGTCAGACAGTTATTTAAAATTCATCTTCTTTCAAAGCTTTTACTGTGTCTGGATCTCAAACAAATGACATAAAAGATATTCACAAACATTTGTTACCATATAATGCATTTCTGTAAGCATATTTATTAGTGGGAAAAAAAAAGACTAATTTGATATTTAATTTATTCCATTAATTCTCCTTTCTCTTTCTCCAGACTTGTACTGGTCTACTCAAAAACTCTCCCACACATCCTTTCCTTAAAGTTATGCTGCACTTTGCATCTTATGAAACAAAGCAGATAAGGAGATTAAGCACTGGTGTCTGAGTAGGCGTAGTAACTCTTTGTTTGAATTTCACCTCAATTCCAATCCCAGAAGAAATTAAAAAATTAAAATAAAAATAAATGCTAAATGAGATAGATTATTCTGCAGTGTTATGCATTCTCTGAATCTCACTCTAGTTAATTGACACCAGTGTAAATTTCATGCTTGTCTTTAATAGATATAGTAACAAGAGGTAAGAAAAACTCAAAATATGGAGCTTTGAAACAAACACACTAACTTGAGAATTAATTCTTTAAAAAAGCGCACTCAGTAAATTCAAAAGGAAATGATGTAGCATAGTTCTCAAATATGTCACGGTATTATTTGTCTATATCTTTTTACACTCAGACCTCCTAATCTTCTGTTTGAAAATGCAATTTTGCTCTTATATGCTGGGCTGCCCTTTCATAGATATTTTTCAGCTCTTCTCCTCATTCCCCCCTCCCCCCTCCACCACACCAAATGCTTTGGATAGGGAACAAGAGTGGATGCATGTGATTTATCCTAAGAAAGAGGACATTCATGTTCCATATATCTACACAGATTAATCAGTTACTATGACAGTTCTACTGGAAATCAATACAGAGAATACAAGAAAAAAAAAATGGTTTGTGAGAGCAGAAACTTCAGGAAAACAACAACAAAAAAATGTGTTCTTGCCTATATGAATGAATGAATGCATGATCAATTTCATGTATATCTTATGTACTTTTTTTCTGACAAGTCAGTAATTTTCCCCCATTCTGTTCACCAAAGAATCACAGAATTGTAGGGGTTGGAAAGGACATTTAGAGGTCATCGAGTCCAACTCCCCTGACAAAACAGGCTCCCCAAACCAGGCTGCACAGGTAAGTGTCCAGGTGGGCTTTGAACATCTTCAGAGAAGGAGACTCCACCACCTCTCTGGTCAGCCTGTGCCAATGCTTGATCATTCTTACTGGGAAGAAGTTCCCACGCACATTTGTGTGAAAATTCCTATGCATCAGTTTGTGGCCATTTCCCCATGTCCTATCACCATACACTGCAGAGAAGAGTCCAGCCTCATTCCTTTATCTCCTGCTCCTCAGGCATTTATAGACATTGATCACCTCCCCTAAGAATCTTCTTTTTTCAAGGCTGAACAGATCCAGGTCTCACAGCCTTTCTTCATAGGGGAGGTGTTCCATGCCCTTTATAATCTTTGTACCCCTCCTTTGGACTCCTTCTAGGAGATCCCCATCTTTTTTGTACCAGGAAGCCCAGAACTGGACACAATACTCCAGGGAGGCATCACCAGGGCAGAGTAGAGGGGAGGATCACTTCAATTTACCTGCTGGACACACTCTTTTTAATGCACCCCAGGATCTTTAACTGTATGAATTAGAAAACAAATATGCATTTATTTCTTTGGCTATTGCCCTGACTGTCCACAGATTAACAGATAGATTTACCATTGCATATTATCTGGCATGAACTGAAGTAAAAAAATACACATTAAGAGTGGGAAAAAAATTGATTAAAATAGATAGATGTCACATTCAATTCAAATTCAAAATTATTTCAAAAATACATTTAGAAGTTTAATCACAGATGTTTGGCAAGTGTACTTGATGATAACTTCATGGTAGAACTAACAAATAAATGATGTTGTATGAGGTATCATAGGTACAAGGCTTAATGTCATAGTTGCTGGTATGAATAACTAATTTTGAAGATGTAATTGAGGTTTAAAGGCAAATAGAGTTTGTATTAAAAAGACTACAGGTGAGGAAAGGAAAGATTAATCAAGACCACAACAACTCATTCAGTATAAAATAATAACTTTATAAATATCAAAAACACATTTTCACTGGTTTATCTGATAAAGAAATATGACAGACTAATTTCAATTCATTAGAGTAGTTAATATTTTCTGAGACCTACACATTATTAAAAAATTGAAAATATGCTCGCAACTCGAATGACACAAATCACAAATTTACAACTGGCATGGGGCTTTCTATAAAATATAGTCCTTAATTTTCTTGTTATTATTTCTGCCATACTACAACATAGTTAAGAATTTTTAAAAGGTTCTCATATTAAATTGTCAATGTTAAATTGCATAAATAATCATAAAAGTATATTTTCCAGATCTGTTTTCCCGGCAAGCATTAACATCATACTGTTGTTAACTGTATTCTAAAAAGATGATGCATATAAATTGAGTACTGAATTCCAAAGGCTAATAATTTGTAGATCATTTTTTGCACAGAAAGAAAACTAGAAAAATGTGATGTTTGACAGATCACAAAGAATAAGAGAATAAAATATCCTTTGTTATAACACTTTGGCAGTTACTGATTAATATGATTGCTTGTACTCAACTTCAAGCAAGATATCTTTGTCAAATAAACGAGGAACAAAAGAGTATTTACAGCTATATTCCATCTTACCTTTTCTTGAGGTAATTATCACCAAGCATTCATTATCCGAATATAAAAGCTGGATCTGTCAGTGAATAGTCTCAAATTATTCAGAATATGTTCAAAATAAATCTATTGAAGAGAAGCAGGAACAATTTCAAACATTTAAGTAATATTTAAATAAAACCTGAAGAAAAGGTGTCTTTGGTTTTTGTTTTGTTTTTTTTTTTTAATTTCAGTTGATTTTTTTCCTAATTATTCAATTAAAAAAACCTGTAAGTATTCTTCTTACTCAGTGAGTAGTACATTTTGACATTTTGACTTTCAATGTAATTCAAGGCTCTTGATAACTCTATATTTTCATTCTGCCCTTCAGCCTTTTCAGAAGACATTCACTCTACCAAAAAAAAAAAAATTCTTCACAAACTTTGAAAGATTTTGTAATGGATGCTTCTTTTCCTCCTTAATTATCATCCTCTCAACCAAACAAATGTAGCCTTTATCAATCAACATAGTAGCATAGGATCCACGTATATTTTATGTTATTTCACAGCATCATGGAATAGTTGGAAGAGATCTCTAGGCCACCTATGGCAGGTTGCTCAGGATCATACCCTAAAAACTTCTGAAGATTTCCAAAGAGTAAGTCTCCATGATATCTTTGGGTAATTTATTCCAGTGCTCTGTCTTCTGCATAGCAAATGCTTCCTGATGTTTAGACAGAGCAAGAGCTTTCCATTTGTGCCAATAGTTTTTTGTCAACACACTGGTAACCACTGAAAAGAGCATGAATCCATTTTCTGTACATCCTTCCTTCAGGTATTTATAGGCACTAATAAGACCTCCCAGGTCTCCTTTTTCCAGGATGATCAGTTGCAACTCACCCTCATAAGAGAGTTGCTCCAGCCTCTTGGACATCTTGATGGCCCTTCACTAGACTCTTTCTCTAATCCTTGTTATAAGCAGTTATATTCCTAACGTATTTATTAGAAATATATTAATGTTTTTAATCCATGCAATTCAGTAATTACTGTATATTAATGCATATGACATTTTCTTTATATTATCCTGTACATAAAAACTCTTAATTGCTGACATACATTGCTGAATACCTGTCACCATAGAGCTTCCTTTTACAGTAAACTGTTCTCCTATTTTATCTTGATATAGTCATACTTTTGCTGTCTCTTCCCTGCCTTTTAATAATCTGAAAGTATACATTCTGAACGGAAGAGGAAAGAAGGAGAGGCTGAAATGAAAGGAGGGAGAGGAGAGGATGTGGAGAGAAGGATTGAATTCTTTTAAAGTCATTCCCTTTTTTCAGGAATGAGCAACTCTTCAGAAATGGATGGATCAGTCTCATAAGCCCTATGATAACTTGATGTACCTTAATATAGTGGTTTAAGTCAAGACCTAATCTACTGGACTGTGAAATTTAGAAAGGATATTGAAGTTAATGAAGAAAAATGGGACTTTACCATTTTCAGTATATCACAAAATTAATTTTCTCTTCTTGACATGTATACATGAGAAGGTAGTCAAAATCAGCAGCGTCTGATTTTTAGGATACACTGTTGCTTGATGTGTACCAAGGATTAAATCTACTCTTCCAAATGTCAAAGGGATTTTGTAATTAACTTAGCAACATGACAAGACCCTGATCTTTACAGTGCTGCATTATAACTTACATAGTTCATGGAAGTTCTGATAATTTTTGATATTTTTTACTCTATCACATTGTTTTTTTAAAAAGATACAGGGTGATATTTCAGCTATATATATATTAAAAAATAAATATTTCATTTTATACTTTTTTCCCCAGCAATTATTCTACAAACTACTGTGTGCTATTTTTTCTTATTTTCTTTCTTGACAGCTTCTGATATAGTTCCAAAGAAACACAGCAAGTCTGAGATTGAAAAATTTCTGTTGTTATACTGGGTAATTTTTTATTCAAGCAGAAAAATACAAAGGCAAAAGTGTGCATTAAATGTCAACTTGAAATAAAGTAGGTTTGTTCTGCCTCAAGAAGAGTAAAACAGAAAGAGGAAATTTCAACAAGATTTTTTATTAAAGGGATTGTGTTAGATTGATTTTATGTGAATTCATGATCAAAATATGGAGTCTATAATTAATACAACACAATACAGATACGTATATTCTTCACTGTTGATATGATAGTTGCAATTTATATATTAATTAAATATTATGAACATGCATTGCATTAGAGCATTCTGTCTTTTTAATATAGTTAAGAAAAAAAAAACAATCAAACAAAAAGATTGATTGCAAGTAGTATCAGTGCAAGAAAAGTTTTCAATAAACTTTTTTTCACTGTCTACAAAAACATAAAAATTTCAGTTCAGAATTTGCTTAAAATGCATAAAAATGTCTTCAGTTGCAAAATACTCCTAGTTTGTATAAATGAATCATAATAAAATCATAGTTTGTATGAATGAACATAATAAAAATTCAGAAGAAGAATCTATTAAAGGCCTTTTCGAACACTGACATTTCTCCTGAAATAATAGTGAACCATATTGCCACGAGTCCAGCCTCGTTCCTTTGCCTCCTTCTCCTTAGGTATTTACAGACGTGGAACAGATCCCCTCTGAGTCTTCATTTTTTCAAGGCTGAACAGACCCAGGTCTCTCAGTCTTTCCTCATAACATTGGTGCTCCAAGCCCTACTCTTTCAAGGAGATCGTGGTCTTTTTTGTACTGGGAAGCCCAGAACTGGACACAATACTCCAGGTAAGGCCTCACCAAGGTAGAGTAGAGGGGGAGGAATCTGCTAGTCATTATTTAATAATTATCAAAACTACCTGATATTCAAAGACTGGATGCAGATGGACAAAAAAAATTGAATTACCTTTCTCAAATTTGTATCCAACAAACAAGTTTAAAATTTAAGATACAGAAAGACTGAGAACTAAAACAGAATGAACTGCAGGATATAACTCTGAGTTTTTTTCGATGTAAGGAATAGAACAAACACAGTTCTCTTATTTCAGGACTGAATCTACAAATATCCTGATTTATGTAGGCAACATTTCCACTGTTTTTTTACCTAGGTTTTGTAAGCATGTGTCTATGTCTATGTTTGTGCTGGTTTCTTTTGAAATTTGTTGGTCTTCAATCCTTAGGTGTATTCAGAATGTACCCAGCCTGATTCCCTCCCAGAACACCTTTTATTTCTATCTCTCTTTTTTTTTTTTTTTTTTTAAGTAAATGTTTAGTAAGTGTTAGAGAGACTTCCATTAAGTCGCATTCTATGTGGAGATGTAATTTCCCAAAAGTCTGATTCAGACATCATTGAAGTAAAGGTCCCCTCTGACTTAAGAAAGTTCGGATCAAATTTATTTCACTTTGTAAAACTGATAATCTGCCCCAGATGGTCCTCTGAACACTGAAGTCTGATTTCTCAGCTACAGTTCAGTCTGAATCAGAGTCACTGTCATATTAAAGAATAAACAAATGATACAATGTATCTGTAATATAAAATTATTCAGAATCTATATCACAACAAATCCAAGATAAAGAAAAATGTGACAAACAGTGTAGAAATTTGAAATTGAGGCTAACAGGAACACAAATGGAAATAAGTCTTTGGGACTTTCTACAAGAAGTAAAATGCTAATTTCAGTCCTCTTACTCATAACAAAAGTGTAATTTATGCCCATCCCACTTTTAAATAAGCACAAAAAATTAAAATTCTAATAATAAATAACAGTGTAAATAGAGTTGAAGGTTTTTTTGTATAAAATTACATGAAACACATACACAAAAAAAGTCTATTTTAACAACTGCTACTCCAGTATTTAAATTTCAGAAGAGTTTTAAACAAATTGAATAAAACCTAGTGTCACGGTTTTATGATTTTTGTTGTTGGTATTCCACATGATAACATCATGTAGTACATTGGGAGTTAAAGAGTTAATGCTCCAGCTCCATGGATCATTGATAGCTCCGGTATACCTTTCTCAGAAGAGCAGAAGAACTATATTCCCCAGAGGATTTAGTGTTGCTGTGCATTTTTCCATTTTCCACTCAGAGTGAAAGTTAAAAACTATTTGCGTGTCATGAAACACAGACTCTTCACGTTCCAGTCAACTCAGTCAACTCAGTCTCACCTTCAGCATTTAGTGTAAGGTCTTCAGTTTATTGGACACTCTCGTGCTCATTTTATTTGATTTATTAGATTCAATTTCAATTGAATTGTATAATACTGTGTTATTTTGCATTCTGATATCTTCTTTAGAAAATCAGCTTTCCTCCTCAGATTGTTGCCACTGTTTTCCTTTTTCCCCTTTCCTTTTCCTGGGGCATGGGTCCGTGGGTCCCCTGCCCTAACTGTCACAGAACCAGGCCGAACCAGCCCACAAACCACTGACACCTAACATTCAAAGTACAATGCAAAACTGCCATAACAAGAGAAAGGTAAATGTAGTGAATCTAGTAACTTAACTTGTCTATTTTGACATAAAACATCATATTTATTATAATATTGTAAAATGTTTAAATTTAAGCCTCTGGCTGAGCTTTTCAAGTTGGATTATTTTGTAGTTAATAGTCATCCATCTTCTGAAATGTCATCTTAAGATAGTGTGTAAAGAGCCTAAATAACAACCTTGGCTAATGTTAAAATGGCTTTATCCAGACAAGCCAGTAAATTAACCCAAACTGACTTCCTTTTAAAGCTTATATAAAAAAAAAAAAAAAAAAAAAAGAGTGACAACAAACCGCTGTTTATTTATTTATTTATTTATTCATTCATTTATTAAATACTTGTCTCACTCTTCCACATTTCTCTCAATTTATCTGCTTGAGATGTTGTTTCTTAAGCACATTCTTAAGCACATTCTTAAGTCTGTTCATCCTTGAAAAAAAAACTCAGAAGGGATCTATAAATATCTAACTAGCAGGAAGCAAAGGGATGAAGCTGGACTCTTCTCTGCAGTGTGTGGTGGTAGGACATGGGGAAATGGCCACAAACTGAGGAATAGGAAGTTCTGCTAAACGTGCATAGGAACTTCTTCACAGTGAGGGTGTCAGAGCACTGACACAGGCTGCCCAGAGAGGTTGTGGACTCTTCTTCTGTGGAGATGTTCAAGACCTGCCTGGACTCCTACCTGTGCAGCCTGGTGGCAGAGAGTTGGACTCAGTGATCTCTAGAGATCCCTTCCAATCCCTACAATTCTGTGATTCTGTGATTCTGTGAAGCACATCATTCCTTATTCTGGTGAGGCCACCACCATTATGGCTTGACCTGGATTTTCCTCTGAGTATTTCCAAGCTGAGACTGTACTCCAGAAACAGTTCTAACTGACTGAGGAAAAATCTCCCAATCTTCCAATGCTAAAAGTTACAGAGTATTCTCCTCAACAATCACAAGAAAGTATAGATAGAAACTCTAACTACATTTACAGACCTGTTCACCAATTCTTTTTACTCCCGTGTCCTTAATTCCTACACTGTTGCTGTTTTATCAACTGCAAGCTGCACACATTGTAGAGTGGTCTGTATTACAGAGGATATATAATAATCCTTAGCAGTGTACAACATACCTGGTCCTCAGAGTTATGCATCATACTCTTCCTCAGGACCCATGCATGATTTCTTAAACCTCCGTAAGCCCTCAGTAGCACTATAGAGTGCCTTAAGCAAGATGTCACGTGAGCAAGAGGAATGATGCCATTAGCTGACACTGAAAAAATTTTTTTTTTTATTGTAGATCTTGTCTGTCCCACCATCTCCTTACATGTTGATAATTGCTGGGTGAGAAGTGTACAATGCAACTGAAAGGACAGATGTTTCCATTGTGCCCGGATATTCAGCAGGCAAAAGTCCAGAAGTAGGTGCTTCAAAGAGATTCTGACATAGAAAGGAAGGGTCCCTTTCTAATACTCCCTCTGTAGTCGTCTACTGGGAGTGTCAAGACATTAGAACCATTCTGTCAAAGGCTAGGGAGCACTGCCTCTTTTTCTGAATGGTAGGAAAAAGCAAGAAAGCAACACCAGGTCCAAGTATATCTTGTAAGAGTCACAGACAAAAGTTTGACTGGGGATATCATTCAATTACATATGGAGAAGCTGGTGGCTTTGAAAAAGACAAAGATATGTTCCAGAGAAAATACGTTTCATTCATAGGTTCATAGATTCATCAGGTTGGAAAGGACCTACAATATCATCTAGCCCAACCATCCTCCCACCACCGTCCCTACCCACATGTTGTCTCCATCCACTCCGTGTTTTGAGGGAGGTGAAGCTTTTTCTAACTCCTGAGTTCTGTTTCTCCTAGTCAGCAAGGGATCACTGCTGCATTGGGGTCATCCAAGATTCAGAGAAATAATGAGCATCAATTTACTGAGAGCTTTCTTAACAATTAACTACAACTACTTGGAGATAAAATTGGCTAATTGGCTAATTACGATTAACAAGTATTAAAAATAAGACAACTCTAGGCGATGTCTACTACAAAGAGTAAAAGAATACAAGAAGATAAAGAGAAAAGATAAGAAACAGGGAAAGAGAGACAGACAGATATATAAATACATCAAAGCAAAGTGGTTCACCACTCCTAGATCCAGCAATGTCTTGGTGTCAGGTGCTGATTTTCAGTAGTGATGGGTCATTGAAGGTTTTGTTGTTCAGTTGATGATAACTAAGGACAACAGTACAAACTCTTATTTATAGTCCAAAGTGGTCGAGTTAGCTCTTCTGGAGTGACAGTTTTTGTCTTAGGGATCTCAGCAGGAACTCCTTTGTTCCCGACTTCCAGGCCTTGCAAATTTAAGTCAGCAGATAAGAGGAAACAGGGAGATGCCAGCTTGCATTTTATCTTCACAGGGTATAATTGTGTCATCTCCCAATTACCTGTATCAAGCTGAAGTTATTCATTCACAGGCCAAGTCTTCAGCCAATTTCCCTTTCAAAGACAAACAACTCCAAAGAAATGCTTTCAAATATAAAATTGTCCACAATGTGATGTTGATAGTTTCATGTTAATTTGAGATGCTCCTTACCAGTCTCAGACCTGTAAGAAACTTGCATGCTTGGATGGGTTTGCTGACCTTGAGTGTAACAGGGTCCTTAGAAAATATTCTTGATAATGATGGTCACAGCTCCCTCAGAGACTCTCAGACCTGTGGAATTTCTGGAGAGCCTGGCTGACTTCAAGAGAAAAATATCTCTGAAATAGACAACAGAGATAAAGGCTGTTCCCTTAAAACCCTGAATGAGTAATATAGAAATAACAAACAAATCAGCTAGGATTTGTAAAGTAGACTTTGCCTATTCAGAAGTTTAAGCAAAAGAGCCATTCATTTTAGTTAAATGTACACATACACAAATGTATACATATTTTCTATGGATACTTGACTTCACTATTAGGATTCTGTATTTTAACTATTTGCTCTGCAATTCAAACAAAACCTAGAAAAATTAACTGCTTCTTATCTTTAACCTAAAAAGTTCTCTTAATGATTTTCTAAACAATATGAAATTTTACTTAAATTTCTTGCACAAAAATAATTCATAAAATGCAGATATTAAAATTTTTGCCATAGGCTAGCATATGCTTTTTTGTCACACTGGACACCACATTCAGTGACTGAAAAGTTATTAAAAGTTTATGCATTGGATATTCACAGAAAAACTATGATCATTCAATATTAACCTGACATGAATAGGACCCTCGCAAATCCATTAAAGCAAGGGAGACCAAATTTAATTTTTGAAAATGTAACAAAATCCAGATAAGCAGCATAAGTTTCTCATGGTGTACAATTTCTCTAAAATAGAAGTAGATTAAAGTTATACATACGAATTCTGTATTTTATTTTAATTTCAATTTAATTTAATTCATGTAATATGGTAACTTGTACTGTTAATCTTGCAAAAATCAGTATAAAAGTGGTGGCCTTATTTGCTAAGTTTAAGGTCTTATTCCAAAGATATGAATACAGGAATAGGGAGGAAGAGGCTGGAAGAAGTTGTTGATCAAACAAGAAGTAATTGTGTCCAAATTCATTTTCAGAAGTATGATACTTCAGGTTTCTCTTGCACTCTCCTTTCTGATTCCTGCTCAAAAATCCATGCTTGTCTTTATCCAAAGACAAAACCAGACACAGCTATCGCTTCTAATTAAATTTCAATAACTCATGCAGGGTATTTGTGAATTTCATTTAACTGTGTTAGCACTGAATTCAATAAATACAGAAGACTTTTTATTCAATATATAAGCAAATAGGAAAAAAAAATGTTAGCCAAATCTGTCTTGCGGAAAGAGTATTATTATTTTTTTTCTTCTGGTCAAAGTAAAGCAAAAGTTTAATAAAGCACAAGGTTTCATAGAATAAGCTGCATAAGAGAGTACCCACATGGCGTTTGAATATCTCCAAAGAGACTCCACAACCTCTCTGGGAAGACTGTTCCAGTGCTCCATTACCCTCAATGCAAAGAATTTATTTCTCAAATTTGGATAGAATCTCCTGTGTTCCAGTTTGTTCACAGTTCCCTTGTGGGCACCACACAAAAGATGCTCGCCCAGTCCTCTTGACAGTGAACAGTTAGATAAATAAAAACATTCATATCATTCAATTCTAGTATTCTCCATGCTTAACAGTCATGTGTCTCTCAGAGTTTCCTTGTAGGAAAGATACTCCAGGCACCTAACATCTTTGTCACTTTCCACTGTACTCTTTCTAAAAGATTCCTGTCTTTTTTGAACTGGGGAGCCCAGAACTGGTCATAATACTACAGATGTGACTCACCAGGGCAGCTGAGGAGAAGGATCAATACCCTAATCTTCTGGCCACATTCTTTTTAATGCACCCCAGGAAATTTTTTTCTCCAGAGTCTCTCTTGATGGAGAGGAGAGGAGAGGAGAGGAGAGGAGAGGAGAGGAGAGGAGAGGAGAGGAGAGGAGAGGAGAGGAGAGGAGAGGAGAGGAGAGGAGAGGAGAGGAGAGGAGAGGAGAGGAGAGGAGAGGAGAGGAGAGGAGAGGAGAGGAGAGGAGAGGAGAGGAGAGGAGAGGAGAGGAGAGGAGAGGAGAGGAGAGGAGAGGAGAGGAGAGGAGAGGAGAGGAGAGGAGAGGAGAGGAGAGGAATTTTTTAAAATTGCAAAAGTTTTAATCATCCCTTGTCAATGGTTTAAGGGCTGGTTTGGCTCAGTTCTGTGATGAATGGGGTGGGGGGACCCACGTGTTCACACCGAGGGAAAGGGAAAGAGAAAAAGGGAAAAGGGAAAAGGGAGATGGGCCCAAAAATAACAGAGCAGCAACGATCTGATATTTAACACAAATGACACAATATAATACAATATAATTGGAATTGAAGCTAATAAATCAAATAAAATAAGAGTATCCAAAAACTGAAAGCCTTATGCAAACACTGAAGGTAAGATGGCTAGGGAGCACCTGCTACTGGCTCAATCTGAAGGGGGAAAAAGCTTGTGTCTCATGACGTGTGATTAGTTTTTATCTTTTCATCTGAGCAGAAAACAGAAAAAAATCCCAGCAACACAAAGTCCTCTGGGGTACGTAGTTCTTCATTTCTGAGACAGGTGTACCCGGAACTATCAATGATCCACAGAACTGGAGTATTAACTCTTTAACTCCCAAATGTACAAATTAATCCTGATCAGTCAGCTGATTCTTGTGTGCCCCTTCCAACTCAAGATATTCTATGATTCTATGATCTGTCAGGAGATTAGAGGTTGCTGTGATGGCGGTATTTTGAGGACTAATTTCAAACTTCAAAGTTTAATTGACTGTATTGACATTCACTAATAACCTATATTGCACATGGTAATGATGTGCAAAAACAAACTCTATAACCCACGTAAGGTTATAAAACAGGCATGTTTATTATGGTACTGAGTGTGAGGGGCATAATTCCTCCTCGCACACCAAGGAACTTGCACACCAAGGAAAGTGGCAACTACACATTTATAGGCATAACATACACATATTCATTACATTTCCGGAAATTGGTTACATATGCATTGGATATCCCCACTCTTCTGAGCATGCATCCTAGGATGTGGAAAGGATCTCCGGGCCCATCAGGTGGATGTTGGATGAAGACTGTTGTGAAAACTTCGGGGGTTGCACTGTGTCACAACAGCAACTCTGCCTCCTTATCTTCACGAGACTTCCCCCCCCATTGAGTTCCAAACAGCAACTCTACTTATCTTCACTTTTCTTCAAGGACCTCGTATTCCTATGGTTTCTGTGTTTCTCCCTAAAGTTTTTGCAAGCTATGAGGCTTAGTTTAACAAAGTTATAGTTTCCTTGATTCAGTAAGTCCTTAATCAATATCACTATCACTATCATGCATACAAAATAACTAATCCTTAACAAACTTGCTGTAAACAAGTTTCTTTGCCATCCTCCAAAAGAAAAGGGAGAATTTAATATCAACCTCCTGAAAAAGGAGAAATATACAGATTCTCATTCCTTTTTCTGCTATCTCTAATTTGCTAAGAAAGGAAACATATATAGGTCTTGCTCAGATGAAGGTATCACTCATATAAGTTACATATTCAAATTGTTACTTAAAGTTTTGCAAGAATGAGAATATAAAAGATAATCCAGACAAGTTTATTTATAACTGTTCTACTCTTCTGTGTTTCCTTACTGTACAAATTTCTTTTTAGTTTTAATTTTTTTTTTTTTGGAAACCACAGAATCTGTTAATCCTCAAATATTAGAAAGGAAAACAGCAACAACAACAATAAAACACTTGTGAAGATTTAATATTAGCTACTATAAATCTCCCTAAATTTGCTTTCAGAGACATTAGTCATTACAGTGAGAAAACTGTAGCAAAAGCAAGAATGTTTGTTAAGTCAGTCATCACAAAGCTTTAATTTTCACAATAAAATAGTCTAGCGTACAATTGATATGCTTTAATAAGCCAATTAGAAACTGAATATTCAGCTACAATAAGTAACTGGTTGAACTGTTTGAAAGGAATATCAGGACCTAGAACAAACAAGCACAACTTAAGTCTGTTCATGTGAAGTAGGAATAAAAACATAGTTCAATAGAACATAATCATACAATCCAAGTTTACTGCTTTGGAACAGCATTTAAAGAAGAAAGGAAAACCATGAACTAATGTTGATAACATCTCCTCGATCTCTAATAGAATAGCATTGTTAATGTGTTGTTTTGCTATAAATGAGAATCTAAACCATAATGTAATATATAAACTTTTAACATATATCTATGACTCTTGTGTGACTCTTTCTCTTTTTTTACTTTTGCATGCCAAGATGATTTATTTGTTTTCTTGTTTGTTTGTTTGTATAATTAAACTCGAATTAATCACTGTTAGAAAACTAAAAAGCAAATGTAGCAAAAAGGAGAGCAAAGTAAGTAGCAGTTTAGGGGATAATCAATGACATCAAAATGTATGGTAATTTTCCTTTCAGGATGTGATTATGTCACAGATTCGCTGGTGCGCTAGAACTAAGAGTAAGTTAAATGCTGTGTTAGAAAGTAGCAAACAATATTGCAACTGAATGAAGCATTCAGGATATATTAATATGTTCACAGTCTCTTCTGCTCACAGTGATCTAAAATGAGTAAACCTTGAAAATGGGAGTCAAAACACCTTCCTTACACAACTACACAGTTTAGATAGTTTGAGTGGATATCTAATTTTTGCTTTCTAAATATCTAAGCTGAGTTTTCTAACACTTTCAATTGTATTGAGAGAATTATGTTCTTCAGGGAGCATCTCATTCTACTGAATTCCAACATTTATCTTAAGATAAATTGTTCACTGGTGGTTTGTTGACTGCAGAAAGACTTGTGGTTGATAAGTTGTGCGCAGAGTGTTGGAGCATGGACTTACATTATTTCTACTTTAAAAATTCAATGCTTCTTGCAGGACTGTGTAGGGAACATCGACAGCTAGACTTTAAGTTTATACTTTTCAACAGAAGAAAATGGATGTGATACCTCAGCACTTCGAATCAGCTTACCAAAATCAGGTTCAAGTTTAAGTTCAGTGGTAAAATCTAGCATGTTAGACCTTTTACTGAAAGGCTTCTTTTTCCCATTATTGTTTTACTATTAATTCCATTTGACTTTACAGTACAATAACTATTTTCCCTCTTTTGTTGGAGCTTTCACTGAGAAAATTCATCAAAGAAGGTAAGAGATTAGATAAGGGAACTTAAAAGCAGATGCTTCATCCAGCCTCTCTATTCCAGTATTGCTCTTGAACACCTGCTGGACCTTGACCTGTAGCTGAATGACCCATGTCCATCTGACTCTTGTGCCCAGTTTCTGGATCCTCTCAACTCCTAGAGTCATTCTTCTACTCACGAACTGCTCCAGACTGGGATTTGCCACTGAATGGGCATGCATATCACACACACACACCAATTTAGGGCAAACACAGACACTGCCCCAGAAGCCAGCACCAGGCACCTGAGCTATGACCCATGTCTGGATTCCAGCATGGGGCTTTCATTCTCCTTTATCAGACTGACCATCTGGTAGATTTGGTGATACACATTCCTCCTACTCCAAGGGCTTCAGGCTGAATATCTCCATTTGGTTTCATGATCTCACGCGGAGGCTCCACTGGCTCCAGCTAGTTGATCTTCCTGTGAGTGGTCAAGTTCTTTTTTGAAAGGCCATCAATCAGTGTGACTGAGGGATATTTTTTCTTGTTATTGTGTCCATACTTATTTTGTAAAATCTTTTTTTCTATGTAGTTTTATTTCTGCTTTCCCCTTTTTCCACTTAGTTTCCCCACTGACAAGGTCCCTGAACTGATGGCACTTCTTCAGTATATGCTCTCACCCTCCCACATATGCCCTCATCAATTAGTGTGGCTCACCAGGTTTGGTTTCCATCACTACCTCCCTTGTAACTTGCCAGAAAGATTTGCATCTCTGTATATTCTTGTTTACAGCTCCCTCCATTAATTATTTTTCCTTATTGCACTGGAAAAGGTTCTTGAACAGATATCTGTAAAGAAGCAGATGCTGTCTACTTCTGCCTGCCTTAGAGAGATCACTTAAATATTAGCTACAGAGATTTATTACTGACTTCACAGTAAAAAACAAGAAAAAGAAAGAAGGAAGGAAGGAAGCAAGGAGAGAAGAAAGGAGCAAGTGAAGGAAGAAAATTTCACATTGTATGTAGATTTTTATGTGTGATAATGTAGATGAGAAATCTCAGAACTGACAAAGTAAAAGCTAAACAGTAAAAATAGTAGATCTGATTGTTTGATATGTCTTGATTCTGCTCATGCTCCACTCACCTGCAGAACCTTAAGAAAAGTGCCAATTTTAAAGTGTACACAACAAATGGAAAAAAAAAAGAATGACTTTCCACTGAAACATATGTAAGCCTTTTCAAAGCAAACAAAACACAGGAAAAATCTTTTTCTTGTAATACAGTACATCTGTGAACAATTTCTATTATCTGAGCAACAAATTTTGCAAATAGTCCTATGAAATTATAGGGCAGGCTCTTTGCCATATGCTATGGTAAGGACAAACATATGAAAATAGGGAGAAAGAAAGCAGATGAGGTTTAACAAGAGCAAGTGTGGAGTCTTGCAACTAGGGAGGAATAACCGCATGCACAGGTACAGGTTGGGGGATGTCATGCTGGACATGGGTGTCCTGGAGGACAACAGGCTGGCCGTAAGTCAGCAGTGTACCCTGGTGGCTAAGAGGGCCAATGGCATCCTGAGGTGCATTAAAAAGAGCATGGCCAGCATGGTCTCTTATGAGGTAAGGTTTAGAGACCTGGATCTAATCATCCTTGTGAAAATTGACGCAGAGGGGGTTGATCCATGTCTATAAATATCAAAGTAGTGGAAGGCAAAGGGTCAAGACTGAACTCTTCTCATCAGTGTGTGGTGATGGGGCAAGGGGAAATGACCACAAACTAATGCATAGGAAGTTCCACACAAATGTGTGTGGGAACTTTTTCACAGTGAGGGTGACAGAGCGCTGGCACCGGCTGCCCAAAGAGGTGGTGGATTCTTCTTCTGTCGAGATGTTCAAGACCTGCCTGGACTCCTACCTGTGCTACCTGGTCTAGGGAGCCTGCTTTAAATATTGAATACATTTGTGTGCTTCAGATAAAAAAAACAAACAAAAAAGCCACCCAGCCCCACTCTTCAGCCCAAAGAAACCAATGGCAACAACAACACAAATACAACTTCAAAGAAGAGCAAACAGAAGGTTACTTCCCAAAGGAATCGAAACACAATAACACAAAAGACTGCACATAGGCAGCTTTGTTATTGCTGAAGAGTTTCAAATTCAGAAGCATTTCAAATTAGATACTGTCCTGAATTTGTGGTATTTTGCTGAGTAAGGCAAACTGTCAAGATTTCTATATGATGATATATACCTTGTAATCACAACGCTCTCTGGTAGCAAGAGAACACATTCAGCATAATGAGAAATAGTAAGCTGCTCTAGGATTAAAGTAAACCAAAATATAACAGTGTAGCTGAAAACTGCTACTCAATCTAACCAATTTATACCATAACTCTTCAATATTTGATGATTCAGTAAAATTATTGAAACATATATACTGAAAGTAGTACTGCGTATAGAAGTTTTTAAGTGTCATTTTAAAGAAAGTCTTAGAAAGGAAACTGAGGGAAAAGTGATGAATGAAGGCATTTGCTTTTTTCATGTAAACATAAATTTTCAGGTAAAAGTGACCCAGATGTCAGTAATAGAAAGATCGTTTTTCACCTTGTGATCTTTCAGAAAATGTGATCCAATAAAATTAAAAAAATAATAATAATATCACAAACAAAGAAGAACAAGAATAAGAAAAAAAAATTAAAACATCATTTACACTCATAAGCAGAAGGATGGCAGTTTTTTTTTGTTTCTTTGTTATGTACATAAAAAAAAATTTAACAATTACTACATGTTGAGTTACTAGAGCTACAAGTGTCCTGTAATTCTTGAGTGTCTTCTATCTGCACCAAAATCTGAAGATCATTAGAAAATATATTAATATATGAACTACTGTCACAGTTTTTTTCCTACATCTTTGCTCTTTCCAACTCTTTTCTTGGTTGATAATAAACATGGCCAGTTCACTTCAAATTTGGGATTAGAGTTACATTTTGTTTGAAACTTTCATCAGACAGGTCAAAGAGCAATAAGTTTGGAAATTATCAGTTCTCTAGAATCATTTCATAAATGGGAGGAGGGGAGGGGAAGGGAAGGGACCGGAGGGTAGTGAAATGTGAGATAACACAATGTAATACAATATAATTGGAATTGAAGATAATTATCAAATAAAACCACAGAGAGGGACCAAAACTCTAATGCTGGAGGTGAGAAGGATAGGAAGTACTCACTGAAGAGTGGAGCAGTAAAAGAAGGGGCACTCTTTTGATGAGGAGAGAAGAAGAGAGGAGAAGAAGGAGAAGGAGAAGAAAGAAAAACCCTAAAATACATACAAATTCACCATCTCTAAGACCTTCCCACTGAAACATCACAGAATCACAGAACTGTAGGGGTTGAAAGAGACCTTTAGAGATCATCAAGTCCAAACCCCCTGCCAAAGCAGGCTCTTTATACCAGATTGCTCAGGTAGGCATCCAGGCAGGTCTTGAACATCTCCACAAAAGAAGAGTCCACAACCTCTCTGGGCAGCCTGTGCCAGTGCTCTGTCACCCTTACTGCAAAGAAGTTCCCACACACATTTGTGTGGAACTCCCTATGCATTAGTTTATTACAATTTCTCCTCGTCCTATCACTACACACTGCAGAGAAGAGTCCAGCATGAGCACAGAATATATAGGTAAAAGGTAAGGCATTAAGAACTGTCATATTGGCATCAGCTGTGAAGATGCTTATGTATATTTTGTTCCTCTTTTTTTTTTCCACTCCTTGTAAAGATCTTCCCCTGGCCCTCACAATTTAAGTGATATAGAACCATATGATCACCGAGGTTGGAAAAGACCTACAAGATCATCCCGTCCAACTGTCCACCTATCTCCATTCATTCTCACTAAACCATGTCCCTCAACACAACATCAAAATGTTCCTAGAATACCCCCAGGGGTCAGTGACTCCACCACCTCCCTGGGCACCCCATTCCAGTGCCTAACCACTCTTCTGGAGAAGTAGTATCCCAAAATATCTAGTCTGAATTTTCCCTGGCACAACTTGAAGCTATTCCCTCTAGTCCTCTTGCCTGCTACACAAGAGAAGAGGCCGACAGCCAGCTCACTACAACCTCCCTTCAGGTAGAGATAGAGAGCAATAAGATCTCCCCTGAGTCTTCTCTTCTCCAGACTGAACAATCTTAGCTCCCTCAGCAGTTCCTCATAAGGTCTGTGCTTGAGACCTCTCACCATCTTTGTTGCCTTTCTCTGGACATGCTCCAGGGCCTCTATGTCTTTCTTGCAGTAAGGGGCCCAAAACTGAACACAGTACTCAAGGTGGGGCCTCACCAGGGCTGAGTGCAGAGGAACAATTACTTCCCTGTTTCTGCTGGCAACACTATTTCTGACATAAGCCAGAATGCCACTGGCCTTGCTAACCCCAGGCTGATAGATACTTCCAGCCAACTTGGTGTCATCTGCAAAGTTACTGAGGGTTCACTCAGTGCCCTCTTCCAGGTCATCAATAAATACACTGAAGAGGACAGGTCCCAGTACTGAAAAATATTTTCCTTACCTTAAACATAAGTTAAACTGTAATAATTGAAAGGTAATTTCACTTCCTTGCAAGAGTTGCATTCTCCAGTGGGAGATAAAGATTTCTGAACATCCTGTATCTACACTGGCTTAGTAAGCTTAACCAAGATTTAAATTAATGCTTTAAACCTTACTATTAGGGATTTAACTTACTAACACAATCCTTTATGGCTGTTCAGCTCATTGGTTCAATATTCAGCAAAGCACTGACCTCAAACTCACTGCTTCCTAACAGCTGCACTTATAAAATTTCTCATTTATCCTTATGTGTCCTAACTACTTCACGTGTGTGGCATAGTCCAGTCTTCTTCCACAAGGAGGAGATGAAAACAATACACCACTAGAGAAGATCAGTCAGATAGGCATCATCCTTTGTTTTTCCAAATATCTGCATATATTTCATGCACTTATGTTGTAATGGCTTTCCCAAAGTGGGGAAAAATTATCCTAATGAATGAACAAAAAAAATGAATGATAATTTTTGTTTGTTTTTATAAACTAGTGAACCTCTAAAATGCTTTAAGAGGGCTGCTGAGAATGTCAACCATGTATTTCCTTATTTCTCTTTAAATGCATACGGTAGCTATTGTCCTGCTTGCATATAAATTAATATATACATTTCTTCACCTTACTTGTGGCATCACCCTGACCAGCAAACTGAGTAATGATATGTTAGAATTGATTATGATTATTCTTAGTATCTAATTTAATTAAAAATGTACCTTATATTTTTGAATAATTTTGAATATCATTAATTTTGCCTAAATTCAAATGCTTGAAGATAGATGTCAGGTTTGATTCAGTTTTCTAGTTTTTTCTATGTTCAGAGGATGATTTATTTCTTTCAGGGAAGAGATTAAATCATAAGAAAAGTTTAAAATACATGGAATGAATTTCTGGCAACAACTATCACAACAATGTATAATAATAAAATTTGCTTTGGTTACAGAAGGATTCCTAATACTGCTGTAAATGTGTTATAAAATGTCTTACAATACCTAGAACCCCTCAGGTTCAAGACCTAATCCTGAAACAGATTTCTTTCACAATATTTAGAAGAACTCATTTGCATGACTTTGGTGACAGTGATGCTGCTGAATCCCTGTCCTACATATGCATTCTGAAAACAATTAAAAAATAGCATTTTTAGTCCCTGTATTACTACTAGGAAAAAAAGAAAAAATAAAAATACACACAAAAGCTAGCAGACTCTCCGCATCTCCTTAGCAGATTATATTTTACATATAAACAGTAAGAAAATAAATTAAACAGACAAAAGATAATGAAAGAAGATAGGTTGGATGGGGCCCTGAGAAGCTTAATCTAGTGGATGACAAGTTGAAACAAGATGATCCTTACGGTCTCTATACAAACTAAGCGACTGTATTCTATGATAAGACAGATGAGGATTGCTGGGAGAAATAAATGCTGAATATAATAAAAACAGGTAGAAATACCTTATGTTTTTTATACCACTCACCAAAAAATATAAGGCAATACTACGTGGCACAACATTTTCAGATGTTTAATTTAATACTGTCAAAAATATTTTTAAAGCTTTGGCATGTTTTATTTTATTAATTCGTTAGTTCTTCAAAACAGAGAAGAAAAAGATCTCATTCAATGTGTGAAAAAAATGAATATTTATTGGTAGTGATTTTTTTCTTCTGGCAATATGAAGCAATCCTAAGTTGCTTGAAAATTACTGTAATAGTAATTAACCTTGCAGTGATGGTGTCTGTTAGTTTCACCTAAATAGAATTAATTTCACATGATAATGATTTTCTGCAGCTGTGTATAATTTAATAAAACACAGGTGAAAATATCTAGGTATTATTAAAACAAACATCATTAATTCTCTTGGGTAACAGCAGAACATTTTCTACTCAGACAATGACAAAATACTGATCTTTCATTTACTGTGGATTTATGCATATGTAATCAAGAACTTTTCATATAAATATTAATTCCTTCTCAATTAAGTTTCACTGAAAAAAATAAAAAAATAATATTTTTCTAATAAAAATGTTACGGTTAACTAACATTCTGAACTCCTTACTTTGATATTTCAATTTAAATGCTGTCTATACTTTATTATTCTTCAAAGTTGCATTAAAAATAATTTATTTGAATGAGAACTTAAGCAATGTCTCCTATTTACTTGTATTTGCTGGGGAAAAAAAAAAAAAGCCTAATTTTTTCCTCAGTATTATCAGGAACAAAAGTAGGTTCAGAATACTTTCATTCATGAGCTACACTGATAAAAATGAACTTAAGAAAAGAAAAGAGGAACTGGAAGGAAGGAAACAACCAGATGACAGAAGGAATGACTGGTTGGGATTTCTACTTAAATAAAAGGAAATTTAAGTTTGAATTATTTGGGCATGGTCTTGCAAAAAAAAAAAAAATCAACTTGAAAAGTAAATAAATACATACATATGAATGCTGCTCTGAAAGTAATGTCTCCCTGTCAACGGTTTACCGGGCTGGATCGGCCCGGTTCCGTGATGATTGGTGTGGGGGACCTGCAGACCCACGCCCCAGGAAAGGGGAAGGGAGAAAGGGAAAAGGAAAAAAGGAGATGGGCCTAGAAACAAAACAGCGGCAACAATCTGAGGAGGAAAGCTAATTTACTAAATAAGATATCAGAAAGCAAAATAACACAATATAATACAATTTAATTGGAATTGAAGCTAATAAATCAAAGAAAATGAGCAGGAGAGAGTGTCCGATAAACCGAAGGCCTTACGCTAACGCTGAAGGCGATACGGCAGCGAGCACCCACTGCTGAGTCGATCCCAAAGGAAAGAGAGTGTCCCGTGACCACAGAGAGTTTTTATCTTTTCCCTCTGAGCGGAAAATACTTAAAAATGCAAAGCATCGCAGAGTCCTCTGGGGAATGTAGTTCTTCTCTTCTGAGACAGGTATACCCGGAAATATCAATGATCTATGGAGTTGGAGTATTAACTCTTTAACTCTTAATGTACTACATGTTGTTATGATGTGGAATACCAATACCAAAAATCATAAAACCATGACACTCCCTTTTTATTATGTTAGCTTTCAACTTCAGAGGCAGATGTTCTTTGCATGGCAGTAGAAGTCGAACCTCCTTGCCAGTTTTCTGTTACGTTTTGTTGCCATGTAACATATGGTAGCAGAGAGAGTCTGATAAAATGGTATCTGACGTGGAAGTGCGTATGAAGCAAAGGTGTGACACTGAATTCCTCCATGCTGAAAAATATTCAGTCTAGTGACATTCATTAATACTTGCTGAAGGTTTACAGAACCAAAAATTGAATCTGAGCACAGTGATGCAGTGGGCCATACATTTCAGCAGTGTCAATGGTAGCAGTGATTCTCTGATGGTGCAGACTTTTAACAGCATGACACGCAGGCTCTTGTTTGTTACTGGTTAAAATGCATAGAATCATAGAATCACAGAATTGTAGGGGTTGGAAGGGACTCTAGAGATCATTGAGTCCAACCCCCCTTCCAAATTGGGCTCCCTAGACCAGGTTGCGCAGGTAGGTGTCCAGGCAGTTCTTGAACACCTCTAAAGAAGGAGACTCCACTACCTCTTTGGGCAGCCTCTGCCAGTGCTCTGTCACACTTCTGTGAAGAAGTTTCCATGCACATTTGTGTGGAACTTCCTATGCCTCACTTTGTGGCCATTTCCCATCATCTTACCATCATGCAACTTTGAGAAGAGTCCAGTCCTCATCTCTTTGCCTCCTGCACCTTAAATATTTATAGACATTGATAAATAGACATTAATAAACATAAATAAATATAGACATATTTGTAGATGTAGCTAACTGTGGTGACTATGTGGACAGATAATGTTCTGTAGCTGAGACTTTCCTTTATCAAATAGTGTTACTATGTTGTTTGTACCTGTTATAGTTTACATAGAAATAAATATGTGACATTAATTTTGGAGTGATTTACATATATTAATTCTCTGCTAAATTGATTTTGTACAATAATTTCCTGTTCTTTTCAATCTTAAGAGGAAACAGGCCACCTTTTACTACTGTTTTGTAGTGACGTATTTTTAGTTAGTTCTACTGAAGAAACGTTATTTTGGTATGAACTAAAGAGGTGAATTTTTTCCTACATTTATTTGTGCCAATTCACAACAAAGAACAATGCTTTTCTGTAATGGCGGCCTATGAATTAATTTATTGGAGATTATTACATGACCGCCGCACATAAGGTATGGATACTGTTACCCATATTTACAAGATAAGCATAGTCACCTTATCTTAACTGGGAAAACGTATCCTCAGATGGTGTAACTGGCAGTAGCTGATAGGTTGTGCTTGGAAAACGAGCAGTAATGGTTCTTGACAATGTAGATTTTCCTTTGTGTTTCTATATATTTTCTTGAGTCTCCAGAGGTTACTTTTAAAATTTTTGTGAAAACTAAATGAAAGGTTCTGTCATTTCTGTCATTTTCACAGCTCAGATCAAACATTTATTTGGATGATTTCCATTTCTTAAAATCATCCCACTGGAAATAAAATTAAATTGATTTTATAAAGCAGTTCTTTACATATGGATTAGAAGGTGGTATTCAACTGTTTTATCAACGTATATTTTTTAGCCCAGTTTTTTTTTTTTGTCTATGCAGTTTTTAATACTACATAGACAAAAAAAAATCAATTTGTATTTTGCAAGATTAGAAATGATGCAAAGAATTAGAAATAAAATTAATATGGCTTGAGGCCACATTAATTTTATTAAAATACTTGAGAGACTGTAATCTAATATGGTACCTGACATTAGGTGTTATCACAGGTCATCTAGCTGTGTCACAGTTGTGCAAAATATGCTGTACAAGAATTTAGCACTTACATTTGGGTCTAAAGAAAATACAGCTACAACTCATTTTATTATTTTAAGTGAATTTTAGTAATCATATAAAAATTTATTCACTATATATTCACAATTCTTCCAACAAATGCAAGTTAGCACAGGACGAATCATTGGTATTTATAATATCTTAAGATAGTGTATGAAATATAATACCCTGTATTGCTTGTAAAGGAAGACTATGGTGTATAGCTCTGATGTCACACATATCTACACTTTAGATCCAAGATTTATCAGTAAGAGGAATCCAGAAGTCACAGCTTATTGAGACCCACAACACATTTACCTTCTCACTCTTATATCCAGACCCTCAAAACTGTTTTGAAGCTCAGTGTTCACACGGTCACAAGCATTCCTCTGTGAATTATAAACTCTGAGCTTCTGAGAAGATAAAAAAATTGCAAACAGACTAGTCAGTCAGAAAGATATGCCAGGCTTATAAATACACATACTGTGATATTCACAGCAAGACCTGAAAATCCAGACCATCTTTAATTACACAATGATGAAGTCTGTGACGGTTCTGCTGTTGTTTTTAGGCACCAGATGTCCTTGAAAAGAAAAACACTATACAAGCAAGAATGTTTGATTATATATTCCATTATAATCATACTAGCCTACTACAGAACTTATAAAATAGAATTTTATATTTATTTTTAATTATATTTTTAATGCGGAAGATACAAGAAGATTTTTTTTTTTTTTTTTACATTATGTAAAGGAAAAAATAAAAGTATTCACATATGGCTTATTACGTTCCATAATCCTAATCATTCTGAGGTTTCAAAAGATAATCTTAGTGCTGGACTCAATTTATTTATTCACAATTGTGTTGTCATGCCTTATTTTTTGTTAGGGCATATCTTCATTCAAAACAAATAAAAGAAAATTGAAACTTAGCTACTGATTTCACTAGGTTTAAGATCAGATTCTTTGAGCCGTGTTTTTACATAATAGCTAATACAGCATTGTCTCTGATAAAAGAACAAGCTGAAAAAATATTTATTTATTCCTGTAGCCCATAGCATAGTTTCTTTTCTATTCTGCTCTGTAGTTTCAACATTTGTCCCCATGCTTTTTTTTTATTATTTTTATTTTTGGGGGGTTACAATATAGACTTTTGTCATTTCTAGTGCAGTTATTTTATTTGCTAGAGAATAAAGGCCTTTAGGTCTTGTTTTGAGTGAGTCTGTGCTAGTAATTTTAACTATGATACTAATTATCTGTGAACCAGATGATAATTACCTTCTTGTCCTGACTCAGCACTGTAATAAACCTCCATGATTAAGTGTGGAGATAACAGCTAGAGAGCAGGATAAGAGAGTGTTTGGTTTGATGTTTCGTTTTGGAAAGAGGCATTTATTAAACAACGTTACTTAGTTACAGTTAAACAATTTAGCCTACTTACACAAATTCTATTGGTGTAGCTACAGCTGAAAAGGTATGTAAACTCAGCTGTGTGTATCAACAGATAGACAGATGGACAGAGAGAGAGAGAGAGAGAGAGAGAGAGAGAGAGAAAGAAAGAAAGAAAGAAAGAAAGAGAGAGAGAAAGAGAGAAAGAGAGAAAGAGAGAAAGAGAAAGAAAGAAAGAAAGAAAGAAAGAAAGAAAGAAAGAAAGAAAGAAAGAAAGAAAGAAAGAAAGAAAGAAAGAAAGAAAGAAAGAAAGAAAGAAAGAAAGAAAGAAAGAAAGAAAGAAAGAAAGAAAGAAAGAAAGAAAAAGGGAAGGAAGGAAGAAAGAAAAAGGGAAGGAAGGAAGGAAGGAAGGAAGGAAGGAAGGAAGGAAGGAAGGAAGGAAGGAAGGAAGGAAGGAAGGAAGGAAGGAAGGAAGGAAGGAATGGAATGGAATAAAATGGAATGGAATAGAATAGAATATAGAATAGAATAGAATAGAATAGAATAGAATAGAATAGAATAGAATAGAATAGAATAGAATAGAATAGAATAGAATAGAATAGAATAGAATAGAATAGAATAGAATAGAATAGAATAGAATAGAATAGAATAGAATAGAATAGAATAGAATAGGTTTCATGCTTGCATCAAACTGGAGACCTCATCTTTATATCACCACTGCTGTCAGTTTAGATCTGGAAGCTGATTAAGCTGATGATACCTCTTTACTTCCCTTAAAACCATTCTTGAATAAGAGTAAACCTTCAGTTATGATGATCTAGAGGAACATCAGAGGAGAGCTTACTTGCAGGGTGTAGATGCTAATATTAGGAAGCCCGTGACACTGTGTCAACAACTTCTGAATGCTGCTACATGTGTAATCAGGGTAACAAAAAATGCTCAAACTGTTAAAACACTAATTGTATTAATAGTAATTAAGGGATACATATCTGTTTTGTCCCTCTTTACCCACAGTGAAACTTTAAACATAATTGTTTCAATAAATACAACATTAATTTGTCTAAATTCAAGAAAATCTCAAACTTTGTCTTGGTTACAAAGTTACAAGCAGACTAGTTATTCATTATGATGGTCTTCAATCAGCTTATGTGAGAACATGACAATGTTGCTCCTTTTTTTTATCTTATGTACAATTGTTATTGAACTCTTTATTTTTTCCTACTAGAAATGTTGCTTTTTCTCCTTTGATGAGGAACATACTTCTTGTTAAAGAACATAAAACTGCATAAGCCCTATGGAAAAGCACAAAAAAATACATTTAGGTTAGTAAATTAAACATGTCTATGACTGTTGTTTGGTGTTCAGGCCAGCTGGCATGGAACAGCTGGCATTCATAACATGAAATTCTCCTACTCTCCAAACAGTATGGCCATATCCTCATTAAGAATCTTCCCTCTCCTATGGTATCTCTCAAAATATCCTTGGAAATTACTGAGAAAACTGTTCTTTAGCTTAGGCAAAACTATGTCAGAGACTGTTCTTATGACCGAACTTTACAGACAACTGATTTTTAGTGAGTGGAAAGTAGCTTAAAGGTATCTTAGATATATTGTAAACATTTGAACCTTTATATACTTAGTACTTTTTTCATTAAATACTTAAATAATGTTCCATCATAATAAATTATCACCTTTCAATCTTCTATAAAATTAACAGCTTTCCATGGTAGAGAAGTATATTTATACTTACTTTATTTCAATGAAGGAGAACTAGGACAAAGACCTACTAAATCCTATCACGTAAACTGGGGTTCAATTCATCCTTGAAATCTTGAAATGGGACTTTGAAAACCTAAAAGCCTGAAGACATTTTACAGCTTTAGGTTATTCAATTTGAACTTCAGTGGATGCTTTTAGACAGTATGAGCTTTTAATATTTCATGCATCTGTCAGTAAAGTAATTAGAAAACCTAAGAAAGAGACTTCAAAATGGCATAAGACGTGTATGTTTTCTTTTCAGTGATATCAGATTGTCTCTGTAGCACTTCTATAACCAGAGTGCAGGGAAATAAATCAACGACCATATGAAATGTAACAAGAGAAATATCAGACTGTGCACCCAGGACAGTGAAATCCTGGATGTATGTATAGGCTGAGAGAAAAGTGGTGGCTGGAAGTACAAACCTGCAGAGAGGAACTTGTTTGTTTTGTTTGTTTGTTTTTGTTCTATTTTTTAATTGTAAGTTAATACAAGTCAACCGCGTGCCCTGACAGCCACAGGGGCCAGCTGTATTCTGACATGGTCTAGGGAGCCTGCTTTGGCAGGGGACTGAACTAGATGGTTTCTAGAGGTCCCTTCCAATCCCTACAATTTTGTGATTTCGTGATTCTGTGATTTTGTGATTCTGTGAGATGCATTAAGTGCAATATAGCTGAACAGTTAGAAGAATGGATTGTGCCAACATACTCAGAATTGGTGCAGACTCACCTCATGTAGTGTGTATGTGATTTTTGGGCTCCACAATTTAAGAGTGATATAAAAATACTAGAATGTGTCCAAAGGAGGAATCCTTTTGATCTTGAGAAACATGGGCCTGGCAAAGAGTGGGGTCAGGGCCTTGAACTTTGAGATAGTGAATTTTAGGCTGTTTAAGGAATTGTTAGACAAGATCTCTTGGGAAGTAGTCCTTAGAGACAAAGGAGTGGAAGGAAGCTGACTACTCTTCGAGGATGCCTTTCTCTCCATCCCACAGAATAAGAAAGTGGGCAGGGGAGGCAGGAAACCAGCATGGTTTGGCAAGGACTTGCTAGTCAGACTGAGAGAAAAGAAGGGATTGTACCAGCTGTGGAAACAAGGGCCTGCCACCTGGCGAGAATGCAGGGATACTATCTGGACTTGCAGAAAGGGGCTTAGGAAAGCCACGGAATGGATCAAACTGAACTTGGTAAGGGATTTTAAAAACATAAAGAAGAGATTCTATAGGTACATTGGCCAGAAGAGGCAGGCCAAAGAGACTACCTCCTTCAGTAAATGAGAAAGCAGAACTGGCTATGACAGATATGGAGAAGGCTGAGGTACTAAATGAGTTTTCTGCTTCAGTCCTCACTGGCAGACAGTATTCTCAAACTTCTGATGTGTATCCCAGTGTTCTAAAGGAGCTGGCTGATGTAGTTGTTAAGCTGCTGTCCATCACATTTGAAAAGCTGTGGCTATCAGGAGAAAAAAAAAAGAAACAACCGTCTCATTTACAAGAAAGGGAGGAAGGAGGACCCAGGGAACTACAGACCAGGGATGCAGACAAACCAGAGATGGTTTAAACCCTTCATTGCCTTTGTCTTCAACACCAGTGATGGGCCCTGGGATTCTCAGAACTGTGAGTTATAAGATCTTTACTGAGGGAACAATAAACCTCACCAGCTTCAAACTTGTGCGGGATTGCTGTTTCATCTGTATGCATATATTCATTACAGGGTACTTAAGAATATTGACCAATATAATCACAATATCTCTCTCAATTATTTTTCAGCAGTCTTGGGTTTCTGAAGAAGACCCTATATAGTGTAGTCTTGCAAATGTTGTCCTAATTATCAGGAAGAATAAGAAAGAAAACCCTGATATTTACAGTCCTGTCAGTCTCATTTTGGTATCTGGCCAAATTATTGAGAAGACTATTCTGGATCTTATAAAAACAAACAAACAAACAAGCAAAAAAACACCTGGAAGATGATTCAGCCACAGTCAACACAGGTTTCATGAGGGGAAGTCCTGTTTAACCAGCTTTTATGATGTTACCCAACTTACTGACTAAGGGAAGCCAGCTGATGTAATCTTTTTCGACTTGAGCAAACTTTTTGATAGTTTCTCACAGAATCTACTGTTCATCATACAGCTAGGCCAAAAAATAATATACAGCATTGCTAGTTCATCGAAGAAAGGGACTGTTTCAGTCCACCCTCTTCTGGCACAGCCTCATTTCAAGTACTGTGTTCAGTTTTGAATGCCACAATATAAAAGGGACATAAAACTACTAGATAGCATCCAAAGGAGGACAGAAAAGATGGTGAAGAGTGTAGAGGACCAGATCTATAAGGAGCAACTGAAGTCATTTGGTTTGGTCAGCCTAGATAAATGACAACTGAGGGGAGGGCTCATGGTGGCCTAATATTCTTAAATTGCTCTAGCTGTTCTTAAATTGCAATTATGAATTGCAGTAATTGCTGTTACTTAAAAATAAATGCATGGTAACATAAGATAGGTACATAGTAAATATACAGAGAGGTGTGGAAATCCTCCCACTGAATGATTTAAATTAGACATTTGGCTTCAGTGCTATTTTTAATGGTATACTTTAGACAGACTACATGTATTTATTTGTTTGAACTTGATCCAGAAAGCGACTCAGATTTATGCATGTTTTCAGTTACAACAGATATGTTAATTTAGCATGTTCTCATGTGTTTTAATCCAGATATCTTTAAATATTTTTTTATTTACTCATATTTTTAACAACAGGCAGAAGTAAAAACAAAACAGAGTAACTCAAATATATGGAAATTGGCACTCCCTCCCATCAGTTTGTCTCTACTCTGTCTGGAGTTGTGAAAAGAAAGTCGGAATTTTTAACGCTGTTGCAGCATAAACAGTAGGTCAACATGAAGGTAGATTCCTTCTACACTGAAGTGTGTTTGCAGAATAACAGAAGTGATAAAAACAAAACATTCTGTAGTAGATAAGCAGTCATCTGTATAGCCAATATCATCTGAGGAAGTTTCATTTCAGAATTACTAACATGCTAAAGTTGCTTATTCAAGGTTATATTATTTCTTAATCTCAAGAAACTTTGATTAAATTCTAGATGTGGCAGAAGACTAGTGAGAAAGAAATTTGGAATCAGGTATATATTAAAAATATATCATATGATTTGTATGACTTTCAAACTACAATTCAAATCATAAGAAGTCAATATGCATTCACTTACGTAAAACACAGAATGGCTTTTGTGGCTGCATTTGTTTTATTGAAAAGTTGTTACTTCCAGTGGCTTAACAGGAACATACAGATTCATTGGTTCATACTCATACCCATATTCACATGAAGCTCAGCTACGTAACCACTCAAGCATGTAATTGACTTAAGTGAGGAATGTTGACAAGTGTTGTGCTATTTTCTAAGTAGGAATAGGATTATACATATTCTTAAAACTAAGAACATACTCAAGTGTATTGAATCAAGTCTGAAAAGGGGAGAGTACAACTAGCTGACTCATCAGTAACAGTGAATTATTCAGTTTTTTTTTTCTTTTTAAAAGCTTTATTCAAATGCTAATTAGATTTGTTCATTCTCTGCTTGCTAGATTTTATAGTTTGAGGTTTCATTACAGCATATTCAGCCTAGTTCAGATAAGAAAATTAATTGCTTTAAGATCTTTAAATCTGAATAGTCTTTAAATTGATTTAGCACAGCTTTTTGTGTGCCAAACGTTAGGTATCTTGCCTACATTTGTTGACTTGAACAGACTAACCTTTCTTTTTAAGAGTTAAAATTTAAAGTATATTTTCTAGCCGCTTTGTCTTGCAACTGTCTATAATGTAGAATATCTCTCAGTCTTCTTGAATTGGTTCTCTCTCATGAAACAATTTAAAATTTATAGGACAGACATTTCTGATTAATGCATTACTTAAAGTGTTAACGAGTCTTTTTTACTCTCCCACTCTCTCTCTCTGCCATTACCTATTGGTAAAACAATGCAGAACAGTTTTCCGAAGGAAAATGAAAGACTTCTCTTTTTCACAAGAACAGATTAATGAGGAAATGGGAGATTTAAATTTGAGTTTGATAAGTGAAAACTAAGTTTCATATCCATTAGTGTTTGCACAGTCACTAGCTTATATATGTAGTCCTTTTATACTTTTTTAGCTAAGTCTCCCTCTGGAGAAGATGAACAGAAATAGTTTTCAGGTCTCTTCTTTGGGTGCATCTATGATGTAGACAGATGATTTCCATGTTTGCATACTCATCTCTGTGTCTTTATCTAAGCTGCTTCTGGATATAGTTTCTTCCTGCTCTTCTTCTGGAGCCCTAATTATTTGAGAAGGACATAAAAAATTGTGGAATATAAGTCACCACTTCACTAAAATGTCTATTCTGATAAACTGAAGACTAGTACTGCAAGCAGCAATTCAGTGTACAACTTGTTTTTACATAGCTAAGATACCAACTCAAAAAACATAATAACTAAGCAAGCTCCAGAACGAACATGTAAAGTATGTAGGCAAAACAATGAGAGTCTAATTTCAGAATTAGCACCTAACATGACAATTATAAAGTTTATCAAAATAACAGAAAGAATGAAGTTGTCTTAGAAGGCTAGTGTTATTTTTGTTGTTGTTTCTGAGTGAAATCCAAAAATATTATATGTCCCTCATCTATTTAATTGAGGTCATCAGGATTCTTTTAAAGAGCACCCAGTGCTTCTGTGAATGGCAGAATACTCAAAGAAGCATTCATTGTGGGTAGCTAGTAAAAGGAATCTAAGGAAAAAAAATGCTGAGGTCAGAAAGTACCTCAAAGAAAAAAAGTCTATTCTGGGATTTGGTGATTTCCCCAGTGACTGGATGACTATATACTGCCCAGAGTAGCTAGGTACAATTACTTCAGAAAAGAACTGAAAAACTGCTTATCTTTGGAAAGCAAAATAATAGAAGAATCATTAATTATACTGTTGTTCATTTTTATATCATCACCTACGAGTTAGGACAACTGTGAAGCAGATTTTATTGGTTCAATTCTTGCTTCATTTAAAGTTGAGAGAAACAAATCTACTTGCCCTAGAAAATAATTAAATTATACGTTAGGATTGGTGTTTGTTTTTTTTTCCTTCTCATTGGTACAGCATTATAGTAGAAAAACTAATTTAATAATAATTTGGCCATGGGAGAGAGGGAGAGAATGAAGGAAGTAAATTAAATAATCTCATATATTAGGCTTATGGCAAGGACATTCATCTAAAAAAATTCCCATAAATTTTTTTGAGTAAACACCTGTAGTCTTGTTCTGCATTAAAAGAAAGAGGAATGTGGTCTATTTAATCTAAATTTATCATTAAAATCAGAGCTTTTTCTTATATACTGAAGAGAAATTATCTTGTTATTGAATTGCCTATCAAATGTTATCTCTGTAGCATACTTACTTGGTGAATAATTTTCAACAGTTTTGGGCTTGTTTGGCCTAGTTTCATGACTAATGGGCAGGGGAATTCACAGACGCATGCCCTAGAAAAGGTGGAAGGGGGAAAAAGGTAGGAAGATGGGCCTAAGAATAAGACAGTGGCAACAAGCTAAGGGAGAAAACTATTTACTAAATATGATAGTGGAATGAGATAATACAATGTAATAAAATATAATTAGAATTTAAGATAATAAATCAAACAAAATGACAGAGAGAGACCAAAACTGAAGACCTTACTCTAATGGTGAAGGCGAGAAGACTAGGGAACACTCAGTGTAGAGTAAAGCACTAAAAGAAGGGGTGGTCTTGTGATGGAGAGGAGAGGAGAGGAGAGAAGAGGAGAGGAGAGGAGAGGAGAGGAGAGGAGAGGAGAGGAGAGGAGAGGAGAGGAGAGGAGAGGAGAGGAGAGGAGAGGAGAGGAGAGGAGAGGAGAGGAGAGGAGAGGAGAGGAGAGGAGAGGAGAGGAGAGGAGAGGAGAGGAGAGGAGAGGAGAGGAGAGGAGAGGAGAGGAGAGGAGAGGAGAGGAGAGGAGAGGAGAGGAGAGGAGAGGAGAGGAGAGGAGAGGAGAGGAGAGGAGAGGAGAGGAGAGGAGAGGAGAGGAGAGTGGGAGTCTACAAATCTGTGGGGGCTTGGAGGAGAGGGCTGCTGCTTGGATTTTAGCTGGGCAGTACTAGTTGGTGAGCAGTGAGAAATTGCATGGCTAAATTATTTTAACACCATAGATGAAGCAATTAAGTTTAGAGACTATTAATACCCATTTTACTGTGGATTCTCTTTCCTATAAGACAATCTTCCTCTTGTATCAGAGAATGTCTTTTGATATTGAATACGATTGGATTCAGATTTACCTGTAAGAAGTACTGGACCATTATAGCTTATGGGAATTCTTTTAAAACTTCATCAGAAAGACTTCGAAGAACATTAATAAATGAAACATTGACCCTTTGAGATAACTTAGAGTTCTTTAGAAGGAATCATAATACTGTGATCTAAATGCAGCTCAGCTTATTCCCATCTTCTCCTTTCATGAGCAAACTTAACAGCTGGGGCCTCACACAGGACACATTTGACAGATAAAGGACTCAGATGCCAAAGTATAGAATAAATTTTTTAGCAGTAACATCTGTGTCTGTTGCAAAGCCCTTGGCTGATTTCTTGGCTGGCTGCTTGGCTGTCTCTACTGTGCCTGTGACTTCAGCACTGGCTATGCTAATGACCATGTAGTGGCCTCCTGTGTCCTCTTGGGGAATTAAACTGCTGATGAACTTGCTGGCTTCCTTTGTCCATGGGATTTTTTTAGCTTTCAGTGACCTGCAGCTGGAGTATTTTGTTCCTCATTTGAGAAAACAGCCCCTGAACAAATGCTCACAAGTTGAGTATATGCAAGGCCAATTGGTGCTGCCAAAAGAATATTTAGCTGTCAGCTGTAAAGTCATATTCTCTTTTCACAGAAATCTCCTCAGGCTACTGGAAATATTAAAGATTTCCAGGGAAAGGAAAAAGAATCTGGAAGACACAGGTATTGTGTATAATCACAATTTATTTTATTGCATCATGGATTATTATTGTATTACCAATTTCCAAACAGAGGGTATGCCCTCGTTATCTTAGAAAAGATGTAACTATATTTCATTTCCTTACGATTTTTTTTTAAAGCAAGCATTAATGTTAAATATCTCAGAATTTCTCAGGAAGATTTACAACATGAATCTTTTCTTCTTTGATTTACTTCCTTTTTTTTCTCCATCTCCTCCTATCTGTTTATTATTACAATATTTATTATTATTAACACCATCAATAATAATAATAATAGTAAATATTATAATAATATTTTATTTATTTATTTATTTATTTATTCACTTACAGCTATAAATGGTTTATGGACCGGTTCAACCTAATTCCATGAAAAATGGGGAAAGGGACTCATGGATCCATGCGCCAGGAATGGGGAAGGGGGGAAAGGGAAAGGTAGGGAGATGGGCATAAAAACACACCAGCAGCAATAATCTGAGGAGGAAAACTAATTTACTAAATAAGATATCAGAATGCAAAATAACACATTGTAATTGGAATTGAAGCAGAAAAATAAAATGAGAAAGAGACTGTCCAAAACAGAAGACCTTCCTCTAAAGCTGATGGCGAGATGGCAAGGAAGCTCCACTGCTGAATCAAACGGCAAAAAGGGAGAAGTCTCAGAACTTGTGTGCAGTTTTATCTTTCCCTCTGAGTGGAAAATGGGAACACAAAGTCCTCTAGGTTATGTAGTTCTTCCCTTCTGAGAACCAAGTACTTTGAAATTTGGCAGTTCATGGAACTGGAGCATCATCTCTTTAACTCCCAGTGCCTTACATGATGTTATGATGTAGAATAATGATAACAGAAATCATAAAACCATGACAACAGCATATATATAGTCTAGTAATAAAATTGTGTTATCTCTTCTTTTAATTTTTTAATCAAGTAAATCTTTCCCAATAATGGGTTCTTCCAGTGCTGATTTGTTTTCTGGATGGATGGTAAACTCATCAGAGTACAAGGCAGGTAATTCTTTATTGGCAAAAGTACTTTTTTGTATAAACATATAAATATATGTACGTATGTACTGACCCCTAGGAGTCAGTACTGGGCCTGTCCTCTTCAGTAGCTTAATTGATGACCTGGACAAGGGCAATGAGTATACCCTCAGTAAGTCTGCAGATGACACCAAGTTCGCTGGAAGTGTCAAACTCCTGAGGGGTAGCAAGGCCCAGCAAATGGAACTAGACAGTCTGGATCACTGGGCTGAAGCCAACGGGATGAGGTTCAACAAAATCAAGTGCCAGGTTCTGCACTTTGGCCACAACAACCCCAGGCAGAGCCACAGGCCTGGAGCAGAGTGGATGGAAGACTGTGTAGAGGAAATGGACCTGGGGGTATTGGTTAATGCTCAGCTAAACATGAGCCAGCAGTGTGCCCAGGTTGCCAGAAAGGCCAATGGTATCCTGGCTTGTATCAGAAATAGTGTGGCCAGCAGGAACAGGGTAGTAATTGTCCCTCTGTACTCTGCACTGGTGAAGATGCACCTTCAGTTTTGAACTCCTCACTGAAAGAAGGAAATCAAGGCCCTGCAGAATGAACAGAGAAAGGCAACAAAGCTGGTGAACGGTCTGGAGTACAGGCCTTAAGAGGAATGGCTGAGGGAGCTGGGATTGTTCGGTCTGAAGAAGAGGAGGCTCAGGAGAGATCTTATTGCTCTCTATCTCTACCTGAAGGGAGGTTGTAGTGAGCTGGGGGTTGGCCTCTTCTCTTGTGTAACAGGCAATAGGACTAGAGGGAATGGCTTCAAGTTGTGCCAGGGAAAATTCAGACTGGATATTTTGAGATACTACTTCTCCAGAAGAGTGGTTAGGCACTGGAATGGGGTGCCTGGGGAGGTGGTGGAGTCACCGACCCTGGAGGTGTTCAAGGAACATTTCGACATTGTGTTGAGGAACATGGCTTAGTGAGAACTATTGGTGATATGTGGATGGTTGTACTGGATGTTCATGTAGGTCTTTTCCAGCCTTGGTAATTCTATGATATATATATTTTCAATACAGTAACTCTTTAAATAGATTCTAAGCTCAAAAGGATCTTTGTATGCTTTTAACCTAAGTGTTCTGCGAGCATTCTTTCTCTCTCTGCCTCTAGTTACACTAAATCTCTGTCACTGATTCTTAATGGCTATTTAACAGAATTTTAGCCAAAATACTGATATTTTGTTACTGCAGATTTCCATTTCAGATGCACTCTTGAAGATTAATAGTAAAGACAGAGTGGTGCTCTTTGCCTAAGAGAACTCCTGCTTCCTTTATGTACAGAAATATGGTAACACTTTAGGGTCTGACTGTTCAGCTCTCTTGGGTTTCTTTGTCCATTTTTATTGTATAAAGTACTTGCAAATATAGTAAACATTGCCAACAGGGAATATTAGGGCATTGGGAGCAGGTCAGTGGAGTAGCTGAGACAAGGGTGTGTGACTAAAAGCCTCAAGCTGTTGTAAAGAGAATGAAACAGCAGTGTGTGCACTGTTTTTCTCAAAGACTAGGCAGGCAGGGTTTTGGCTTGCCTCAGAATCCAGTTACTTCTATAGAGGTGAAATTTGAGCACACCGTCCTTCTCAAGAAATTTAAAGAAAAAAAAAAAGAGAGAGAGAAACACACGGGTGGAAGGAATAGAAAACAAAAAGACATGAAATTTACTCAAGACTGACTTTTAGGTCTCCTCTCACATAAGGCAGGTAATTAAGTTCTAGGCTATTATTATTTAGTAAATGCAAGGACAGACTGATGTATCTATGGACAACATTCCTAGGTGTCAGTGACAGGAAGCTGTTAGTTATATAGTTACCAGCTGCAAACACTGTGCAGATATGAAATGCCTGAGCTGGAAGATTTCCAAAAAGTTTTTTTTTTTCAAATAGGCTTAGAGATAAGTAAGACTATTCAGAATGACTGTCATATTTCAGAGATAATTGCTTAAGACAGGTCAAATTTTTCCATTCTGGGAGAATCAGAGAAAGGAGGTGTCATGGTTTTATGATTTTTGGTATTGATATTCCACATCATAACAACATGTAGTGCATTAAGAGTTAAAGAGTTAATACTCCAACTCCACAGATCACTGATATTTTCCGGGTATACCTGTCTCAGAAGAGAAGAACTATATTCCCCAGAAGACTTTGCGATGCTTTGCATTTTTACGTATTTTCCGCTCAGAGGGAAAAGATAAAAACCCTCTGCGGTCACGGGACACACGCTCTTTCCTTCGGGATCGACTCAGCAGTGGGTGCTCGCTGCCGTATCGCCTTCAGCGTTAGCGTAAGGCCTTCGGTTTATCGGACACTCTCTCTTGCTCATTTTATTTGATTTATTAGCTTCAATTCCAATTATATTGTATTATATTGTGTTATTTTGCTTTCTGATATCTTATTTAGTAAATTAGCTTTCCTCCTCAGATCGTTGCCGCTGTTTTGTTTCTAGGCCCATCTCCCTTTTTCCTTTTCCCTTTCCCCCTTCCCCTTTCCTGGGGCGTGGGTCTGTGGGTCCCCCACACCAATCATCACGGAACCGGGCCGATCCAGCCCGGTAAACCGTTGACAGGAGGTGTGTTCTAAAGCATTGTCAAACCAGAGTCTCCCAAATAACTACCTGCTGAATAGATTTCTAAATGTCTGATTTTATTTATTTAAATATTGCATTCAAATTCAAATAGTTTTGATGGATACAATTGAAATAAAATAATTTCAAATTTGTATATGTTCTCTGATTATGAGACTTCCATGAGAATGAAGACATTCAAATATTTGATCTAAGCCAAGTAAAGAATGAATATGAACCTGTAATGAAATTCTAATGAATTGAGAATTTAACAGAGAGGTCACTGTAAAAAAAATTCAACAACAACAACATCTAGCTTTATATCCAAAGATGACACATATGTATGGCTGATACATTAAAGAAGTGAGATAAAATGCTGTATTACACTATAACTCTATAACTTATTTAGTTTCTAATTTCTCTTTTAAAAATATTATTAATAATAAATAAGTTATTTAATACACAAACAGACATGTAGGCTAGTAAGGATATACTGACTGTCCATTCAGGAAAATTTTTTCTTAACATTGGTACAGATCAGAAGATTTTTTCAACAGCTAAAGATAAAGAAGGAAAAAAGTGAAGTAATATCTCCTGGGATATACAGAAATAGATCCTATCAAGTACTAAAATAACTACTGCAAGCAGCTGTCACACACTGTTAAATGAAAATTAGATTTAGGTTTTTACATTTCAGATTTTTAGGTTTAAATTAAATTCCCCTGTAGTGTCTCCTCTGCCTTGTTAATTTGCATGAATCTGTTGTTGAACATTTTAATTATATTACTGCCATTTAGAAAGCAGTTGACTTTTATAACAGCTGATGCAACAACTTTCTGAGGAGGACACATTACTTTTCTGCATCAAGGTGCTAATAACAGCAGTATTAAAAAGCCCTGAGACATTGAGGATGAATATCTACAGAACAAATTAGAAAGCTGAAAAGCCTTAATATCAATATGAATTAAAATATTTTTAAAGGTAAAAATAAATATTTTAGAAACAATACAAATTTTAATAACAGATTTTCTCTCTTTTTTTTTTAGTAATGTATCTTACAGGAATTTAAGAGAGAGAGAATAAATAATGTTAACTTGACAGATAGTCAACAGTGCTTGAGTTAATATGAGGTTGAGTAGCATTATATCAAAAGAAGATTTCTGGTTTAAAATGGTTGCTTTATCTATTAATGTTGTGAGGTGTTACACTGACTAAATGAGCCTTGCAATGTACCCTTCAGCATGGAACTGTGTTTTGAGATCTATTTCTCACATTTCCATTGGAAGAAATATAGCACAAATGCTGTCAAGAAAGACAGGAATCAAGTGCTGAAATCCAAACTCTTGCTAATCATCAATTTATGATCCCTAATTGGAAATGTGTAAGAATATGTATTGTTATATATGATATAATGAATATAACTATGCTGTGTATTAAACGCGACTCTTGGCTCTTGCTCCTGTGTCACTTTGTTGTGATAACAGAGTTGCAAACTATGTTCAGGTACTGTATTTTAGGTGACCTGTGGAGAAAAGGGCAATGTTTTGGTCGACGACATTTGCAAATATTTGGGCTGACTGGCACAGTTTGCTCAGCCACATTTATTGTTAGTATTGTGTCTGTCTCCAAATGGACATGCTCACACAAACAATAACAAACAACCCAAGCTATGTCTTCCTTTGCAACAATTTAAATGTTATAATTGTGTCTTCCAGAGATGCTGTATCCAGCAGTGAGCTTATGTAGTATTGACTTGAGGGGCAGACCAGGATCAAATTCATATCCTACCATATTGTTCCTGATACATTTTCCATTACAAAAGCAAGACAACCAAACAGAAACACTGAAAGGTACTACCACCATATTTCAATTATTGTATCAAATGAAAAAATGCAGAACTGACACTCTTTCTTTGCATAAAATATTTTACTTTGAACTATGCTATTATTTCCTGTTGTACTCTGAGCAATGTTATTCAGAGTGAATGTTAAAAGTCTAAGCATGTACAAAATTACAGACAGATGTTATTTTGTTCTTATTTAGTTCTTATTAATTCTTATTTAGTTCTTATTATTATTCTTAACTTATTTAGTTCTGTTTCACTTATATTTCAGTATAGTATTTACATTTGATATCTTATATGGTATAATTGAATGCAAATATTATAATAGAGTGTCAACGTATCAATAGTGCTGCCTGCAACAGAAGCCGGTGCTTCAGATAATACTGAACTAACTTTAGATTGATATAAGCACAAAAAGTTAATTAGCACTGCTGTGCATAAAGGTGTATGAGTGTATGAAGTTTATTGCAGTAGAAAAATTCAATGAATTCTGTGCCAGTTGTAAGCAATCAAATAATATTCACAATTAATAACTTCAGTCTTTTGTATGTGTAATAACATTCTACTTAATAAAATCTCATACTCTTCTTGCAGAGTCCCTTTTTCAAGTATCCAAAATGTATAGAGTTCTGTTACGAAACACTTTTTGCAACATTTTTATATCTCTTCAACCTTTTTCTGGATGTACACAAATCAAATGTTGCTCCGAAGACAGTCATTCATCTTCTTGTGAGTTTTTCATCTGGGGAACTTGAATGTATCTTTTTATTTATTTATTTAATTGTGTGTGTGTGTGTGTGTGTGTGTGCGTGTGTGTGTGTGTTTGTGTTTGTGTGGCTCCCCTGTGAGATGAACTGGAATTATTTTTCAGGCGATGAACAGAGACATAGAGAAATTAAACTCAGAGTTTAACATTTAGTCTACTTTTATAGTGTGAAATGTCACTGATATATTTTGTTTGAGCTCAAAGACCATCCTTTCTATAAATTAGGTCCCTGAGCTCTAAAGTCAGATATTGGGAAAATAAAGAAGATATATTTAGATATAGAAGATATATGAGATCTTCAGTGAATAAAATCGAGTGTATACTGAGTTGTATTAGAAAGAGAAGTTCTCAGATCAAAAGAGATCCAAGTAGATCTTCACCACCTATAAAGCACTTGTGAAGCAGCATTTGAAGTTCTGGGCACACAGCTGGGTTCTCTAATACAAGACAGGTATGCTGGAGTGTGCCCAGCAGAGACCACTGAGCCGGTCATGAGGCTGGAGGAAATGGCATATGAATAGATTCGGGCTGTGATCAGCCCTACTGAAGACATCTAAAGGGAAGTCCTACTGATGTTTTCAACTGCCTGTGGAAAAGTTAAAACAGAGTTGGAGCCAGGTCACTCCTTGGAAAATTTCATCACAAATAAAGTGTGAGAATTTAGTAAAAAAGGGAATTTTGATTTTATCAAGAAAAAGATATTTACACTGGGAAAAGTCCAAGTTACTGCCAGCAATAATTCATCTAACAAACAGATGATAAGGACACTTCCTTAGATAAAAGTTTATATCTTTAGTTTCATCGGCAAAATAATTTTCCCCATATATTCATTTATCATTCTATCTGCTAGTTAGATAGTATATTTTGATAGTATAAATCTTAGAATCAATTGAAGACTATAAACTTTATTGCAGATTACGCATGACTAATTAGTCAACTGCTGGTCTTCCAAGCTTGAATTAGGACTGAGCAGAACAACAAAGATGAGAAATTTCTTCACAATATGAAACCAACAACTAACCTTAATCTTCTCATATGACACTAAGAAATTATCTCCAGGAAAGAGATCAGGATCTCAAATACTGATGAGCTAGACTGTGCCTGACTGATTGTCTCAGTGTGAAAATCCATTCATTATTTTCATTTTCATTTCAGTTACATCTAGTTAGCTTCTTGCTTAGTTGAGATCCAAAAGCCAAACCAGAAATTGAGTTTACTTTGAAGTAGTAAAGGTAAAAAAGGAGTAGTCTTATCATGTCTTTTGTTTTGTTTCATTTTGTTTTATAAGTCTGAACCATGATGTCACCAGGCAAATAAATTCAGCTCCTATGTCTGCTCAAAGTAACTGTAACTTTTATGTTGTTCATACTGGAGTTCAACTTAAAATTACGAACAAGGTAGCTACTGAAGTCTCTCTCTACCTTTTATCTTGCCAAATCTACATGGGTACCAAACATTTCATTCTGAGAATATTTCCTTTGAGTAATATACTGCGTTCTATGGCAAATGGCCATATATTTTACATATAATATTTCATATTTTCATAAATAGTAGTATATGAAGAAACAAATAATAGAACTAAGCCTATGTTATATATTGTTGGGAGATGTTTGGAATGCAAGCTGATAGAATAGCCATTTCATGGAGAAAAAGAAAACACAAGTTTTCTCTGTAACATCTTGCAGGCACTGCATAAACTGCATGATTTAGTTCTTTTGGATAATTGTTCCTACATTTTTGTAAACTTATGGCAGATGCGTTCATGAAAAATTACGGCTGTCACAGAAGATTTGGAAAGAATCCTAGGCTGCCCAATTATGCAAGAGTTATAGCTTATGTAAGGGACACCCACTGTTTTTAGGAGGAAAGGGGGAATTATAAATTTGCGCAAAGGAAGTTCTGTCTGAAAGATTTAATGGAACTGGGACTTGAACAAAAGATGTTCAGTCAGTTTGTTTTGTTTTTTTTTGTTCTTTTTTTTGACACCAGTTTTGTCAATAGCAATTAATATTAAGTGCTGCAGTGGTTTGAATCTAAGCATAGTCATTTTATTCACACTTCCTACTTGATCTATGCTATGAATAAAGAAACACACTGAGAAAGCAGGCATATTGCCAACTGGTTTGTTGTTGATGATGTTTTTTTTCCTCTTGAAGGAATTTTTGTTAGTTATGGTGCATATTGAAAATATAAATGCTCGCATATTCATTTAATCACATATTAATATAAAATACAAATTGCACACCAAAAAACCTTCATTAATTGTAGAATATAATTTGAGTAGATTTTTCATAGTGTCAAAGGTAAAAAGCAGCAATTCTTTACTCTTAATTTTACCTCATCTATTGCACAGACTCTTATATGTCCTCACCTGAAAATTTCTGCTGCAGGTTCATAACTGGAATGGTGAGGGAAAGTAAAAGTCCTGTTTTATGAGAATGTCTGAAATTTCAGACATGTGCTCTGTCTGAGAAAATAAGTGAAAAATAATAGCACCAAAAATTACTTTTCCAGGAATTACTTCAATTCTGTTCAGCATCCAAAATAACAAAACTTGCAAGTAAGCACTAATTTGCTGCTGCAGCCTTTATTCTTTAACAGGCACCTGCTTCTAAGAGAATAAGCAGTTGTCCTTTTGACATAAATTAGAACCAGTTTTAATGTTGATTATATTACTTCTTACTGTGAATTTTGTTGGCAACAGAATAAATAGGTCTCTTTGGTTGCATTCATGTTTCTTTCATAGCTCTCAGAAATATGAAGTTACTGGTATATTGGTATACTGCTAGTATCATAAGCTCAGTATTCTGAATCTTTGTAAGTAGTCTACATATGTTGTGATTACAAATACCATGAAGATTAAAGAAAGTTTAATTTCCTTGAAGAAGGACATTTTCAGAGTTCTTAATGACAGGCATTTCTTATCCAATACATACTGTCTCATCTAAGTAAATCATTTTTGTTACCATGTAAACTAAATATAAATTAATATTTTTGAATGAATATAATTTTACTTTTCTGTATTTCTTTAGATACATCACAAATATTTCCAATTGGATAATGGAATGACATTTTAAAAAATTCTGATTACAGCCTATCTAACAGGAAAAAGCAATTTATGTACCTGAAGGGTCAGATTTAGAACATATATATAAAATTTGTGAGTTTCTGCTATTTGTAAAACTCTTAACTATTTTCACTCAACTATGTCATAGTTTGTCATCTCTTAGCAAATAACAGTGAGAGTGCAAAAAAATGTCTAAATACTGACTAAGCTGAGTCACAGTCCAACCTGCAGGTTATTAGACAGACATGCTACATACCCCTTGTCAGTCTCAACCAAGAGACTGTAAAAGTATTGTGATGGTATCTTTGTAATGCTTCCTAATGCTTTGGAATGGCATAGTATACCAAGTGTGTGAGATTCCAGCTTAAATTTTTTACCTAATTCTGAGCAGAGATTTGAACTTGGATTTTGGAAAAGAAGAAAAATGCATCCTCAGCTATGGAAAAAAAACAAAATCTTCTTATTTGGTGCAGTTTTAAATTTCATTTCTATATTTTGTACAACAGTTCAATAATTTGTAATTAAAGCCAAGGTTCCATTTAGGAAGACAACCTGTTGTGAGTGCTTGCTTATAAGGAGAATAGAAGCTACTACTCAATGCATAAAAAGTAGTCAAATATTTGATTTCATTCATTAAAAATATAGTCTACCTCTACTTCTGCTATTACAACAGTTAATATAAAAGGTATTTTGGTACTAGGAGATGTAATGTGTACTTTCAGATTTCCTCCAGATTTATTCAAGATAATTATTTTATTCCCATGGTCTAATCGAAGAAAGAAATAGTGCGAATGTATTTTGAACAAAAGTTTTCCTGGGCAACTCAAGGATGATAAAATTGAGAAAAAGTAGAAATTTCACAGAACAACAGCTACATAAGGAAAGATGCAAGTAAGATATTTTATAGTATAGCTGTTTTAAAATGTGTTGAAATTTTCCTTAACTTGTCAAGATCAGGAGCTGGGAGTTTGTGCATAAGGTGATGCACAGTGTCCCAGTTTATGGTATGTTTTTAGAATAGAAACCCTCTTGTTAACAACTTTATGATGTTGCAGCTGAAAAATTCTTGTCCTTAAACATATTTGGAATTGCAATATCAAACCCAAGAAGAGGACTTATTGCACCAGGATCTTTGAGGCTATGATATTTCTTCACCTTATTTAATAAATTTATTTGAAAATACTGATATAAATCACAGTAAGTCTGCTAAGATAAGCTTGTCAGTGACATTTCTTATTGACAAAGAAAACAGATTGATTATCTGTCTTAGATTTTAGCAGCAATTTTGCAACTGTCAATTAAAGTTGTCCAACAGCTGTTCTCTTTGAAGGTTAGTATATCACCTGAAGCCTTTTTGGCCTAAATAATGTGCAACATATTAATTTGTTTTCTTTTAGACATGTATCCCATACTGTACTGCCATACTGCTAAATCAGTAGGATTTCCACTAGGGCTGCTCTGAAAGTAATGACTCCTATTCTAATTATGTTAGCTCATGAAGTTAGAGGTGAATGTTGATCCTATGGCTGACAATTATCCACTTCATTTTGTTGCTGTGTGACAGATGGGAGCAGAGGAACAATCTGACAAAAAGGAGTCTGATGTGGAAATGTGTATCAAGCAAAGGTGCATCATTGAATTCCTCCATGCAGAAAAGATTGCATCCAGTAACATTCATCAGTGCTTGCTGAATATTTATGGTGACCAAATAGTTGATGCAAGAACAGTGAGGAGGTAGTGGTGCATTTCAGTAATGGTGACAAATGACAATGGATCACTTGGTACAGATTTTTATGAGTGCAGCATGCAGTAATGTTTATTTTGTTCAAAAAATGCATAGCTAATTGTAGTGTCCATGTTGAAAAATAGTGTTCTGTTGCTGAATTTCTTTTTCTATTAAATAGTGTTATTGTACTCTCTGTATCTGTTGTAGTTTCCATGCAAATAAATAGGAGGCATCATTTTCATGGTAATCTATGTTAATAAAACCTTCCCTGCCTTTCCCACTTCTCTTATTCTGATCTGGCAATGGAAGGTTAGGTAAACTGCTTCTAAACTTTGTTCTGCTCTTAAGAATATGCAAATTTCTTTTGAATATAAAAGGTAGCACTCATGACTTCTAAACATAAAAGTGAAGGAGGTGAAGATTGTCTTTAAGAAGCCTTAGCATGATGTGGAGAATGAAGCTAGTATAGCACAGCTACTCCTTTTCTTCAGTTTCTTAGCTAGTTATTTAGAACATTAATAAGGAATAGTAGAAGTCTAGTGGTTGTAATTTTACTGATCTCACTTCACTGGTGAAACAAAGAAAGAAAAGGAAGGTAAATGTTTGTTCAGTGTATAAAAGAGCAATCAAATAGATGTCACTGTCAGTCATCCAGAGTACCCAATGCATTCATGCTGAATCAACCTTTTAAAATCAGCTCAGCTAGTACATTTCAACTCATTCCATCTTGATCTGGTTAGAGCACATTCTGAAGAATATTCATGTTAAGTTCAGGTAAATGCATACTTGCAAGAAATAGCTTAAATAAGATTATGTTTGTCAAAAGCAATCTTCAACAGTATTACATAATGACACATCAGCAGTCATGTGTGAGCAATGTAATCATGCATAAAATAAGCATCACTGAAGGTACGAAAATCAATGTCGAGTTATTGAAAAGGAATAAATAATAACCTTTTTCCTTCACAGGATTTTATGTTGTTTTTGTTAATTGTTTGGTTGGTTTCTTGTCTTGTTTCTATTTGTTGTTTTGTTGGGTTTTTTTGGTTTTTGTTTTTTTGTTTGTTTGTTTTACAAAAGTTTTTTGTCTTGTTAAAAATTATATCTTAAGAAGTTTTTAATTGCATTGATTCGCAAGAGAAGTAAAAAAGGAGAAAAATATGCTATTTCATCATAACTAATAAAAAAAACAGTTTCTATTTCAGACATACACCACAGGAATGCTATGTTTAATAGCTTTAAATACTAAAGCCGAGAGTAGGAGAAAATCCCCATTACTCACCCCACACATATATGCTCAGTAGAGAATCCGGCTAAAGTGTTCAAACTCTTCCTGTGATGAATAACTTCAGCTTACTGAGGAGCACTAACAGTACTCTTGTTTAGTATATATTGTTTTGTTGAAAATTTATTGTATAGCATGGCTTGCAGAATTGAAGATATATTAATTAAATATTGTTTCAGGTAGGAAGAGATGGTTAACAACATTCAGTTAATTATTGCTTTTTACTGTTATGATTATTTAAGAGATAGTACTTAAACTCCAATCATGCTTGGAAATTAAAGAACTGCAAAACTGATTGAGGGAACTCTCTGATATCTAACTGCCCTCCCCAACACTTTTCACTACATTTAATTGTCTCACCAGAAAATTCAGATCACACATATATGTCTGTGAATAAAATACATCGAGCTATGAAATCTAAAAATTCAATTTTTTTTTTCATTTGTCCAAGTCACTTCATATCTTTTATATATTTATGCATTTTGTTTAGCTGTTTTGTTTTGTTTTAATTTTATATCTTTCTTTTCTTCATCATCTATTATTCTCTCCACCTCACAAACACAGAATGGGTGAGCTTGGAAGGGACTTCTAGAGGTGATCTGTTTTAACAGCCCTACTCAAGCAGGTACATTTAGGGACTCTCAGACAGAATCATGTACAATTTGCTTTTAAATACCTCCAAGGAGAGAGATGCCACAACCTCCCTTAGAAACCGTTGTTAGTGTTTGGTAACTCTCATAATGTTAAGATATCTCCTTTACCACAATTTTGTAAATAAAAACAACAAAGAGAAAGTATTATAGCTTACAGTATTTCTAATTAATAAACAAACAATCAAAAAATAAATAAAACTCCCTATATTTTACTGATAAATTTGTCTGTAAGAAATTTTCAAGAAAATAGGATTTTATAATACTAGTGCAGTTCTGTGATATTATATCACAACCAGAAGCTCTTCTGTCCTCATTATGAGAATATTTTTGTGCAAAAAAGAATGGTAGTATTTAAGTAAGGGAAAGGTACAAAATAGTGATCATCATTGCATTGCCACTCTCATTATTCATCTTCTTTTCCAAAACCAGTTTGTAATGAAAGATGATCAGTAGTGTATATTCATTTTATGGCTGATGACACTGTCGGTTGAATTTCCAGCATTCTAAGTGAATTTCATTTCGCTGAATTGTTCAGAGTATCTTTATATCACATTGCAATAGTCATTAAATACCACAAGTGGCTTACTTTACAAGCAGGAATAAACTCAACCTGAATTCTTTCATCTTTTATGATAAGAAATAGCATTTAGTGCAAGAACATGAGTCTAAAGATTAAGAATAGCTTTGGAAATTACTCTGCAATCAGCAATGCCTTTGAACATGAAAGTAAATTCTATAATTCCTAGGAAAAGGTATGGATGGCTGACCTCCTTTCTTCTGAGTAAGACACGTTTCTTGGTTGAACTTCCTGTAGCTTCTTCAGACAGTAGGAGACTTGACTTCTCTGCTAAAAGTGGCATGCATATTTCTTGTCAGCTCGGTATCAAAACACTTATCAAAGATCTCTGACAGAGGCAGAGAATGATTTTCTAGAAATATCTTCACAGGGAATGACTCCTGCATCCTGGAATATACTATGAAAAATATGCAATGAGTTGTGCTATAAATGAAGTGTGTAAATATCTGCCTGTCCTTGTTCTATTAACCTTGAAAATCTCACATGACAAATTTAATGGACACAGATGCCACCTCTTCCACTATCCAAGCTTTTTCTAATCCATTCATTCATCCATTCATTCATTCATTCGTTCGTTCATTCATTCATTCATGTTTTCACTGAGTCTGGAGTTGCAGATGGCTCAATAACCTAAAAAAGTCTACAACTCCAACAGAACAGTTATTACGACTGTACCAGAAATGCATGAGGTGAAATTCAGAAACTGCAAGAAACTTTTCATTCTAGCTGAAAATCTGTGCCAGAAATAGAATAAGCTTAAATATAGCAGATAAAAAATAAACAAAAGTTGTGCTAAAAAGATAATAACAATAAAAATAATATTCAGTGTACATGACTTTTACTTCTTCTGAATTTATGATGTTGTGTCTTACTAGACTGAAAAACATATATAAATTTATAATTTAACACTGGTTCCAAGTCTGGCCAGCAGTATCTTCAAAATATTCCTGAAAAGGATCACTGTCCCCCACAGAGTTCTGTGTTTCAACCGTATTCATTGAAACTGAAAGAAATCAGAACTGTGAATGTTCACCACCTTTCAGAAAAAGACACATAAATATTAAAAGAATGTATTTCAAGCCTGGCATTCTGGAAGTTATATTTGATATGCATAAGGGGTCTTTACCTATTAGAAGATAAATTTAATACTTCACAGATAGAAGGAGAAACATGAAATACAGGAAAAGAAGTGATAAACTAATATTTGGGAAATAATTATGTCATCTAAGTGGGAAAAATAATAAAACTGGCTCAATTTTAACTGAAGAATTTTCAGTTGGTAAGGTTTTAATGCAGTGGGAAAAAATCTAGTGAGAATAATAAAAATAATTGTGCTGATTATCATGAAACTTATGTCTCCAAAGGATGCAGATAGTTTAAAAAAGATACTGACAAAACTGTATGTGTTCAACTTCTCTTGTATGTCCATTTAATTAATTTAAGTAATTAATTTAAAGAAAGATATGAGTCAAATGAAGGCCAAAAGGGATTAAAGGAAGTCAACTTCTCTTAATCATAACTGAATGATTTTGTTGGTCAACCTAGTCCAAGGAGCCTGAAGAGAGGAAGTCAGTATGAAAATAATTTGTTGCTATGCCATATGTTTTTACACACATGTAGGGAACTGACGATTCTCTGACTGAGAAAGGATAGCGTAGGGCAGGTTATGCTGAACTAGAATGGGATAGAGTAGGACACAGTAAGACAACATAACACATGACTAGGTAAAATAAGATTAAATGAAATGCTAAAATAAAATAGAAACCAAATTACATTACATTTATTTCATGTACGGATTTATTTATTATTATATAATTTATCTGGATAAATTTTAGATGAAAAAGCATATTATCATTACTAACTGCAACAGAATGCCTATAAAATCTGTGGAGTCTGTTATTGCAGAAACGGACATAGCAAAATCTTTTGTTCTCTAAGGCAGAAAGTGAAGATGACCACCTGGTTTCACTAGCTTTCACTAATATATATACATAAATATTTCCTAATTCATCTGATTAATTCGTTTGGTGAAAGAAAAAGAAAAGTCATAGATAGAATTCTGCAGCTTTGCCTTCTGATTCAGCATAGCAGGCAGCGTAGCTCTTGGTACAAAACTGAATTCTTGAGAGGGAAAAATAAGACAAGTCAACAACAAAAAAAAATCAGTTCACTTTAGAACACTTCTAGGAATTTATCTTCCAATATTTTTCTTGTAGACAGTAGGTGTACGTTAGCCTGCTGTTTGCTTCTTTTCAGTTATGGTGTTAATGGAAGATGGTAATTTTTTCATTCCACTTCACTGCAGTAATTCAATTTAACACTAAAATATTCAGATAGAAACAGTGAAAGGTTTCAGGAAGAGTGAGTTGCAATAACTGTCTTAGAAAAACTATTTTTGCTGTTGTATAAAACTGTTGACACTGAAGAAGGAAATGAAAAAGTCAGAGACTTAATTTTTTTCTACTAAAGGACAAGTAGGCAAGTTCATGACAAAAGAATAAACAATTCTTTTCCTCTTCCCCTTATTTATGTGTCAATGGTTTAAGGGCTGTTTTGGCCCGGTTCCATGACAACTGGGGCAGGGGGACCCATGGACCTACACCCAGGAAAGGGGAAGGGGAAAGGGAAAAAAGGAAAAAGGAGATGGACCTAAAAAAAAACAGCAGCAATGATCTGAGGAGGAAAGCTAATTTACTAAGTAAGATATTGGAATGCAAAATAATACAATATAACACAATATAATTGAACTGAAGCTAATAAATCAATTAAAATGAGAGAGAAAGAGAGAGAGAGAGAGGGAGTGTTAGAAAACTGAAGGGCTTACACTAATGCTGAAGGTGAGATGGATGGGGAACACATGCCGCTGGGTAGCTCTGGAAGAGGAAAACCCTGTGTCTCATGACACACAAACACTTTTATCTTTCCCTCTGAGCAGAAAACTGAAAAATTAAATCAACGCAAAGTCCTATGGGGTATGTCATTCTTCTGAGACAGGTATACCTGGAACTATGGATGATCCATGCAGCTGGAGCATTAACTCTTTAACACCCAATGCACTACCTGATGTTATGATGTGGAATATCGATAACAAAAAGTAGAGGCTTCTCTATAACACATTCAAACTCTATCTGAGAAATTTAGAATTTACTAGAAGTGTGATATCAATATCATACTTCATAGTCAGTTGTCTCCAAGTGTAGTACTAAACACAGTCAATTTCTTTTAAACTTAGAGCCAGTTTATGATGTCTAAGAAATTGAGACTGATATTGCAAAGACATAGCTCTTAAAAATTACTAGAAATGGTGGCTCATTTAAAAAAGGTAATGATACTAATAACAAGGGGCCACATCAACATACTTCAATCAGTAGAGGGGCAACTGGAAAAGGCTTGGTGAATGAGTTCTCTGAGCTCCATTTAGCAACTGGAAAATATCTTCATTGTAAAACAAGAGACTTTATCACTACAGATACAATTAAAGTATTTCTGTTTAATATTAGCATTAATATTATTATGAATAATTTCAATATTAACTTCCCAAACTGGAATTAAAACAAAACAAACAACCAAACCAAAACAAAGCATGATTTTTCCATTATATATAGCAGATAAGAGTGCTAGTTCTAGTAAATTTCTTGGATTTGAAATCCCTTTATTGAGAGATTAACAATTTAATGATTTTGATCCTATGCAAAAGTTCAGCACTGAATGCTATAATTACTCCTTTTCATTGAACACTAGACTGGGCAGCAGGAACATAAAGTTACTGAAAAAATAAGCGCTTATAAGAGTAAGAATAGTAAGACTAAAAAGCTAGAGTAAACTGAAGCAAGAATACTAAAAACAATGGCTGATAAAACTATTCTGATGTTGAATATTTCATTGAAACTCTCCACCCCTACAGAGAACTGTTCAATTTTTTATATTTAATTTCAAAATTGAATTTATTTAATGCTAATACAGTATCAATATTTCAACAAAAACCTTTTGTAGCCGGAACATTACCCCATGAAGACTCTTCCAATTTTAAGTAATCCTCTGTTATGCCTTGCAATTGCAATCAGATTTTTTCAGCTATTTTTTTTCGTTTTTCACTTTTGCAGGTCTCAGATAGATTTGAACAAGTCTCAGTAAAACAAAGGCATGATTGATTATTGTAGGAAATAGATGGATATTCCATAGATCAATTCTGTCCTGTTCTTGGAAGATACTTGTATTTACATATATGGAATTATATTCTGTTTTCTCAAGGATATTCCTGAAAACTGCACTAGTTAAAGAAGATAACTGTTCAAGATTATTATAGATTGTTAATTTGAGAATCCAATGAAGTGAGAATTTTTTTTAGATTCATTAATTTAATCAGTTGTACACAAGAAGAAAACTTCCAGACCTGATGTAATTATGATTTTATATTCAGAAGATTTCAGTATACAAAACTTTATTCTAAGTTTACATACAATCCCTTTGATATTAGTAATGCTCATCTGAATGATAATCTTTTTCATTAAGTTTTGAATACAACTTTTAATTCTTTTTCTGATTTGCTTCACAACAATTGTAAGGATATAACATGCAGGCTTCAAAGTATGACACTTTGAACTCCTGCAGTGGCACACATAATTTAACTTTTGGAACTCAATATACATCTCTATACAACTACAATTCATATAGTTTATTTCTGTACTCAGCACAAAGTATTTCAGCATAGTACGGAATGAGATACTCCTGGAAGTTGTTCTATAGCGTATGTAAGACATTGAGACGTTTGAGTTATCTACCATGTCTTTACCAAGAGAAAATCTTGCCTGACCAAATTTATAGCTTTTTATGATTGTGTAATTGCACAAGTGGACAAGTGAAGAGCAACTGATGCCATCTAGCTGTACTTCAGTAAGGCCTTTGACACAGCCTCACATAATATCCTTCTCTACAGATTGGAAATATATGAATTTGACAAGTGGACTGTTAGATGAGGAACTTGTTGTGAGACCATACCCAGAGTGTGGTGGTCAATGGGTCAATGTCCAGATAGAAATCAGTGACAAGTGGTGTCCCTCAAGGGTCAGTACTGGAACTGACACTCTTTAATGTCTTAATCAATTACATTGCCAGTGGGATCAAGTGAACCCTCAGCAAGTTTACGGATGATGCCAAGCTGTGTGGTGCCGACAAAATGCCCAAAGTAAGGAATGCTATAGACAGGCTGAGAAGTGGGCACAGGTGAACCTCATGAGGTTCAACAAAGTCAAGTGCAAGGTTTTCCACCTTGGTTGTAAGATGAAAGGATAGAGAACAGCCTGCTGAAAATTACCTAGGATACTTGTGGATGGCAAGCTGGACATGAGCCAGGAATGTGTTCTTGAAGACCAGAAAACCACCTATATCCTGGGCTGTATCAAAAGAAGTGTAGTCAGAACAGCAAGGGAGGTGATCCTGCCCCTCTATTCTGTGCTGTTGAGACTTCAGCTGGAGTTCTGCATTCAGATGTAGAGTCATCAGTATTGGAGACAGATGGGCTTGATGGAGCATGTCCAGTGAAGGGTCACAGAAATTATCTCAGGGATGGAACACCTCTCCTATGAGAACAGGCTGAGAGTGATGGGACTTTTTAGGCTGGAGAAGAGAAAGCTCCAGGGAGATCTATCACATAAAGAAGGGCTATAAGAAGGAAGAAGACAGACTCGTTAGCATGGTCTGTTGTGAAAGGACATGGAGAAATTGTTTCAATCCAGAACAGGGGAGATTTAGATTGGATGCCTCACCAAGAAGTTGATGAGGCATTGGAACAGTCTGAACAGAGAAGTGGTGGATTCTCAGTCCCTAGAGACATTCAAGTCTGGAACAATCTCTGAGCAACATAATCTTGCTGTGGATGTTTCTAATCATTGCAGGGCAGTTAGACTAGATGGTCTTTCAGGGTTCCTTCCAACTCAAACAATTTTATGAAATCAATTGCAGTAACTTTATGACACAAGTGGATGAAACTTTATGATACATAAGTCTATAACACTATCTCTTAAAATATGAAAACGCATTGAATGTAATAAATTTGAATAATGGCAGCCACTTTTATTTTAATGATACTGCTTGAATTATAAAGAAGCATTTGTAATAACAATACTTAAATTAACATGTAAATTGAAATTCATTAGGAGAAAGTATAGATTATCATTACAATATATATTTCTTTAACATTTTGTAATAAACCTGAAGGTGATATTGTCTACTTTTTCTTATTCACCGATGTTCTTTCATGACCAGAATAATACTGATAACTTAACAATATAAACAGGACAAAAAATCCAGGTTACACAGCAACTAAGAGTACTGGAAATATGTTGAACATTTATGTTCTTTTCCATACAAAGGCTGATGTTATAACACAAGTTCACTATGATCTTTTTCATTCTTTTTATGTAAAATCTGTCAGTAGCCACTTCTAGGCTGATATTGTGCTAAAAACTGCATTACAAAGTTCACAGAATCTATCTCCTACTGATGTTTGATAAATAGAAATTCTTTACTTGTGAATAAAACACATTCTTTCCAAAAATCGTGATGATTTACACAGGGTGGAGATTACTCACCAGGAATACTTCAAGCTATACGTGAATTGAATACTCATCTGCTTAATGTCATAAATTTTGAATATAATAGTAATTACTCTCATTTATTAATACCAGTTTACAAGGTTAATAGCATTGCCAATAACATCTCCCTGTGTCTGTTTTCTCCAATAACGTAAAAAAAAAAAATTGCAAAGTACGCATTTAAAGATGTCCAAGTTTTAAGAAAACATTATCTAGGTGAAATTCAGATGTGTTTTCAAACCGGTAATTATAAAATAAATTATATTATGTTGAAATATTTAAAACATTCCAAAACAGGACCTCAGACAAGTCATGACTTATATCTAGGGAAACTAGATTTAGGGAACTACAAACCAGTCAGCCTCAGTCATCCTTACCTTCGTCCCTGAAAAGGTAATGGAACAGTTTGTTCTGGATGCCATCTCCAGGCAGTTGGAAGAAAAGAGGGTTATCAGGAGTAGTCAGCATGTGTTCACCAGAGGGAGGTCATGCTTGATCAACCTGCTGGCCTTCTATGATGTCATTACTGACTGGGTGGTTGAGGGGAGAGTAGTGGACGTAGCCTACCTTGATTTCTTCAAGGCATTTGACACTGTCTCCCACAGCTCCCTTATAACAAAGCTGAAGAAGTATGGAATAGATGAGTAGACAGTGAGGTGGGTTGAGAACTGTCTGACTGGCAGAGCTCAGAGGGCTGTTTTCAGCAGCGCAGAGTCCAAGTGGAGGCCTGTACTTAACAGTGTTCCTCAGGGGTCGGTGCTGGGTCTGGTCCTGTTCAACATCTTCACCAATGACCTTGAATTTATTGGTGTTCAGTATCACTGCAGAGGTCTGTACAACAATTTACTGCACTGTGGGAGTATCACTATACTTTCACCCTTTGATATGGATATATTTTTGCTCATCATCATGATTCCAACTTTGCATTTGGCAGGAAAAAATTAAAAATCACATTTGTTCTCACTATTACCTCAAGTATATATAACGTAGTTAATTCATACATATAACGTTTGAAAGTTATTTTGTGTTAATCTAGCCAAAATACTCTATTTATATTAGTGTCTGGTGAAAATTAAATTGAATATAAAAAGATTTATCAAAGCAATCAATATTAAAATCTAAGACTTAAAGATATGAATAAGAGAATGGGTGAATTTTTAGTACATTTTGAAACATGATGAACCTTGCTTTTCACTGTTCTTAAAGATCTTGTTTGATCTCATGTATGCTATGACTTTGTACTTCATAACTTTTTCTCAACTAATACAGAGAAAATATATGTAAAATAATTTTATATAATCTGTTGGAAATAAGACAAAACATGGTCATTAGAACATAAATAGTTTGAAAATACACACAAAAACACACCTGAAAAAAATGTCTCTACGTAGGTAAGATATTTCAGACTGTATCCTAGACTCATAATAAAGCAGTCGACAGGATATGTACATTTTTGATGTTTTCTCTTGTAGCTTAGCTTAATGTATCATTCCAATGCCTTTTGTGAATTTTATTTTTGTATCTTCAGCTCTTCCATTTTATACATTGGAAATGTTTGCTTTAACTTACTCGAAAACTGAACATGATATACTGCTAATAATCAACATGAACAATGTATTTTTTTAAGTGTTCAAAAGTCAAAGTCACGCTACGTTTTCCTTAATGATAATGAAGATACTGCATGAAAGTTTTATTACTCAGCAACCTTTTTGAATCAGTATTGATTTCAGTAAACAAGGGCATACTCTTTCAAATGCATTGTTTCTGCAAATTGGATTCTGCCTAATATCAGGCATACACCAGGCTGGAATTGATCTCAATTGTCCCATTGGTTTGAGCTGCTCTGAGAGTGACTTTGAAGAGAAATCAGAAGAAAATGATAATTTTTAACGTGAAAATAGTAAAAAGTAACTATGAATAAATAATGATATTTCATTTTTTTAGTGCAATTAGCATATAAATGGATTTTTTTTTCGTAGCTGTCCTTAAGAAAGGAAATGAAGGTTGTTGATAATACTATTTTTCCATATGTAAATTCCAGACTTTTATTACATTCTATTTATTTATTTATTTATTTATTTAAGAAAACTAATGCATTTTTCTAATATTTGGATTTGAAAGTTAAAATTTTTATATTTTTAAATGATGAAATATTATATGTAAGATACGGGCTTATATCCTATTAAATATCCTAAGTGTAGAAAAGAGTAATAGTAGAAAAAAAGCCTTTTAAAATACCATTTTTGTATTTCTAAGGTTGCTGCAAATGAATAGCTATTTTATTTAGGAAAAAATAAAAATTAAAAAAAAAATTAATACAAAAGAGAGATGAAAGTTCTGAGCTAAAGTGCCAGAACATAACAGAATAAAACTTGATTCGTTTAAGAGGTAAAGAAAAACATCTTTGTCCTAACTTAATTGAAGTACTTGTTAATTTATTTAGATTAAAAAAGGATCTGTGAGGCCCTTTGCTATTTAAGCATCACCATTTATTAAACAGAAGTCTAGAACAGTCCCTGAGGACTAATCTTCACACCAGGTAATATCACTGTCAGGTCTATCTTTGTTTTCTAAAAAACAAAACATAACAAAAACAAACAAGCAAAGAAACAGGCTTGTGTCTAGAAAATAATTTGTATCTATATGTTTTGGTTTTTTTTAGTTTAAGACTGTTTGCTACAGTTAGAATTAATATGATCCATTTTCATATGGAAATGCAGATGTTATACGTATGAAAAATTAAAAAGCAAAAATAAAAATTTATAAATAGCACAGTAATCTACAACAAATAATGAAATATTCTGCTGTAAATATCCATATGGGTCTTAAAAAGCAACTGCTAAAGCAGATGAAGAATCAGAACATTCCAGAGATTTTCTTAGTGGGAGGGAATATCTTGGCTACCCTGAAGTCAACAAATCTTTGCTATTCCTTGCAGGTACACCAGGAATACTCTTAAAATCTTTTAGAGGTTTGCCAAGTCTTATTTCATGAATGTTATCTCACCAAAACAAATTTGCTTTTCTTATTCTTTTTTTCTTCTACTTTTTTTTTCTTGCTTATAGGAAAGGCTCCATTTTTTCTTCTCCCAGGTCAGAAACATATTTCATTGGATATGACAGGTCTTTAGGAACAATATATTGCATATGCTAAGAAACAATAGAGGAGGTAAAAAACTTCAACCTTGGAAACCTTGAAAAAACTAAACACTTTTTAAGGTGATGGAGTCATAGTTAAATCGTTTGTATGTACAAACCCCATAAATTACTGGCACAAATGCATTTTGCTTGCAAAATTGTAAAGCTTAGGCTCTGTCTTTGAACATTTGCTTTTGAAAAAATTATATATGTAGCTCCAAAATATTGTAATCCTTTTGTCCTTTTTGTTTCATATCATTTATTTTTTTTGTTGTAGTATTATGCTTGTTAGAGTATACGTTTCATTTGCTATTTTTTTTTTTTTTGGTCTGCTTGTTTGATTGAGTACATGGATGTTATATAATAAATAATAAATAGTTACAGATATTTATTTTAGAAATAAGGAGAAAATTTTTCATAGAATATATTAATCAAAAATTAGTTCATCAGATGAACAATTTATCTAGTTCAAAAATATGCCTCAAAACAAACAAACAAACAAACAAACAAACAAAACAACACATAGAAACACTAAAACAGAGTATATTAGAAGTTTGAGAAAAATGATAAAATAGTTGTATGTGAGGAGAATAATCTGCATATAATGAATTTTCTTTTTCCTAAACTTCTTTGGTGTTGAAATATTGACTGAAATATGCAGTTACATATAAGGTATCCATTTGTTTTTAGTAATACATAAATAACATATAGTATTATATTATTTCTGATGTTGACTTAGTCCGCTGTGTAAAATATTGTCCATAGAATTTGACAGATGTCTTACATTATTATGTTGAATCAGCCTTTGAATTAGAGGTAATTTGATCAAATAATCTATGTTCATTGAATATTCGATTATTTTCCCATCCTCATGATTTTGAGAGATTGTTCATTTACTTTGTCTCCTATGCCTCTGTTATACTGTGTGATGTTCACAGCATAGTTTTCAATTTAATTTTCCTTTTTCTTTGAAAATTTCATTTCTATAGGTACTAATTACTGAATATTATTATTTATTGTAAATAATGATTTCTGTTATATCGAGAAGACTGCGAATGTCTTTTTCCTATTCTTGTCTGTCTTGTTATTAATTTTTTTTAACTGTCCAGTTCTTGGTATAAGATTTCCAAGAGACATGGTACTACAGTTATTACTACTGTTTAGTATTTTGACTCCAGTCATTATAACTCAAGACACTGATCTCTCTGGATTATTCAGAACTGAATTAGTCAGGACTATTTCATTCCCCTTGGTCTATTATATCAAATAACTAAATGTATTGAGAAAATAATTTCTGAGGATAAGAAATTTCTTCTCTGAACCATCAGACATTAAATCAGTTTGAATTTCAATGACTGCTATCATTTATTTAAAGATATTTGATATTTCTAAAAAAACTAACCATCCATATGACCAATGGTAAATAAATAACACTGGGGCTGGAAACACACATGACACATGCACACACAAAGTGATTAAAGGAGTCATCAGGAAGTATCCAGCAAACAGAGAGAGAAATTGTCATATGGTATCATACAGATCATATGGTGATATGGGCAGAACCACAGCCTTGTTGTAAGTCCCTCCAAGGGGAAGAAGCTAAGGAAGCTTCAAACCCTGAGGAGACGGATGGCAAAAACTTGCAGGAAGAGGGAGACCGGACTTTCATCTCTGAGACTCTCACCTGAGGGTGAATCAACTTTTTACATGGGTAAATCATGATGGAACAAGAGGGAATGGTTTTAAGCTAGAGGAGGGAGGATTAAGATAAGATGCCTCTTTCCATTCAGTGGGTTTTGAGGGAATTAAATCTTTTTCTGTCTCCTGAGTCACTCCTCCTCTAGTCATCACTGGGATGTTACCATGATGGAGTCATCCAAAACTCAGAGAAATAATACATCAATTTAATGAGAACTTTTTTAACAACAAACAACAATTACTTGGAGATAAAACTGGCTAATTAGCAAATTATGGTTAAGAAGCATTACAAGTGAGACAATTTTAGGCCATGACTACTACAAAGAGGAAAAATAAATAAATGAAGATAGGAGAAAAACATAGAAAATAGGGAAAGAGGGATAGACAGACAGATATATGAACACAGAAAAGCAAATCAGTTCACTGCTCTCAGATCCAGCAAAGTCTGTGTCAGGTGATGATCTAGAGTAGTGATGGGTCATCAGAGGTTGTGCTGATCAGTTGACTATGACTAGCAATGACAGCATGAAAGTGATCAAGCCTGTTATTTTGGAGTGACAGCTTCTAGCTTAGAGATCTCAGCGGGAGCTCCTTTGTGTGCAAATTTAAGTCAGCAGATAAGAAGAAGCAGGGAGAACACTTTTTATCTTGTCTTCACAGGATACAATGGTATCACCTCCCAATTTCCTATATCAGGCTGAAGTTATTTGCCCCCAAGTCAGGTCTTCAGCCAATAAACACTCCTGAGTCCTCCTTGTTGAAGACAAACAACTCCAAAGAAATGCTTTCAAATGTAAAATTGTCCGGAAAGCGATGTTGGTTGTCTCGTGTTGACTTGATACACTCCTTATCAGACTCAGACAGATACCAAGGTGAAGTCTTTCACTGAAAGGGTGGTGAGGCACAGGAACAGACTACCCGGGGAGGCTATGGATGCTCCATCCTTGGGGGTGTTCAAGATCAGCTTGGATGGGAACTTGGACAAACTTATCTAGCGCTTGATGGTTGGCAACCTTGCCTGTGTCAGGGGTGTTGAACTGTGTGATCCTCGAGATCCTTTCCAACTCAATCCATTCTATGGTTCTATGATTCTTCTCTGCCCTTCTAAGGTCCCATCTGGGTTCTTTCCTGTTGGAGTGGATGAGGATTACCAAGACCATTAAAAGGCTAAAGTGTCTCTCCTGTGAATAAAGGTTGAGAGAGCTGGGCTTATTTAGTTTGGAGCAAGAAACACTCCGCAAAGACATTATTGTGGTCTTCCAGTACTTAAACAGATCTTGTAAGTAGGAATGGGACCATTTTTTTTACACAACCTGATAGTGATAGGATGAGGAGGAATGGCTTTAAAATAAAAGAGGCAAAATTTACCTTCAATATTAGGAAGAAATTATTTACTCAGAAGTTGATGAGGCACAGCAATAGGTTACCCAAAGAAGTTCTGTATGTCCTATCCCTGGAAATGCTGAAAGTCAAATTGGATGGGGCCCTAATCTAGTAATTGGAAACCCTGCCCATGGCAGAGAGGTTGGAACTATGTGATCTTTAATATTCTGTACCAACCTAAGCCATTCTATGATTCTATGATTACTTCTAACACAAAAATTTACAGAGAATTCCCATTGTAGACATGATTTACTTGATATTATATGATACCTGTTGTACTGACAAGAAAAAAACTACATGCAGAATTAAACTTCTAAATCATCTCTGCCTTTCTTGATAACTAGCTTGGGAACTTGCTGTCTGTATGCCTTATGTTCCCAACAGGTTAGTAATAATTAATTAGCAATACTTGTCAAATGCTCTCTGTTCTAATTGCATGGCACCAGAATGTTACTTGAAATAAGCTCTAGCCATAACCATTTGGTCAGGTAAGATATATACACAGCTTACATATATTTTTGCTGTTATATTCCAGTCTTTACACAGAGTTGCATCCAGGAGGCATAAAGGATATTTATGAAATTTGGGTGAAGCTGTTCAACATCAGATAAAAAATGGAACCATGTTGCTTATATTACATCACTCTTGTATCATTCCCTTCAGGTTTATAAGGTTTATAACCTTTCCTGATCACTTTTTATCAGAAATCTTGTTCATATTCAGAAGGAAATTTTAGGAAAAGTGATCTCTCAAGAAAGAGTTGGAGGCTTAAAACAAAATTGTAGATTCTGTCAGTCTAGAAGATTGACAATTATCATCATTTCCTCTATTTTCTAAGTCATTTAAGACTATTTAATCCTCAACTAAAGCAATTTATGTTTCTCTAGGAAAAAGAATGATAGAAACAGATGCAAATAGTGTGCAGAATTAGATATATGCAACTGATAATTAAATTGAAAACTCCATTTATACAGTTGCCTCAGGATTTATATAAAAGTTGATGAGTCTGCTTCTGTATCTAGTTGGTGAACTAATACTTAATCACTTGAGATATAATATAGAGGGACCAAAACAGATGAAAACTATTCACAGATGGTGACTATTTCTGAGTTTGCTTTTGCTAAACTGCAATGCAGAGAACAGGATTTTGAAAAAAGTAGAAGCAACCCTTATTTGTCAGTCCTTAAATGGAGGAACTTTTGAATATACTCAGATAAATGAGAAAATAAATCAAGTTGTATAATAGATAAAAATAATAGAGAAACAATCTTTTAGAGTGAAGAAATGTGAACAACTTAAAAACTGTTTAAAATATTGATTTGTTCTCAGAACAAAATATCAGCTCCAGGAAAATTGACACTGTTTTAATTTTTATGTCTGAAGTCACTTGAATCTCAATTATATTTAAATGAGGTTGTCTAAAGACACACACACACATATATATTGAATGTAGTTACAACATTCTAGATAATTCATCATCTGAATTCAATAGAAATCCAAATAATACTTTTTATAGATGGTTACACCTAAGAATTAGTCAGCTGGGTCCTCATACTAAGTATGGCAAAAAACAGAGCAGCAGACTTTTCAAGTTATTTGAAACTTTAGGTGGAAAAACAAAGAAATATAATCCCATGATTTTGTCAAGGATAACCAGCTGTTAAATGTTAGGCTTGGGAATAGTGAAGTAAAGATTTTGGGATTGTCTCCATTATAATATATAATTGAAATTAAAGCTAATAAATCAAATAAAATGAGCAAGAGAGAGTGTCTGATAAATCGAAGGCCTTACGCTAACCCTGAAGGCGAGATGGCAGCAAGCACCCGCTGCTGAGTCAATACCAAAAGGAAAAAACAGAGTGTCTCGTGACACGCAAACAGTTTTCATCTTTCCCTCTGAGCGTAAAGACGTAAAAATACAAAGCAATGCAAAGTCCTCTGGGGAACATAGTTCTTCTTCTCTTTTGAGACGAGTATACCCATAACTATCGATGATCCACGGAGCTGGAGCATTATCTCTTTAATTCTCAGTGCACTACACGATGTTATGATGTGGAATACCCATACCAAAAATCATAAAACCATGACAACCTCAGCTGGTTTCTTTTGACCCAACTCTCCAGCCTGTCCAGGTCTTGCTGAAAGGCAGCACATCTTTCCAGCATGTCAACCATTCCTCCCAGCTTTGTGTCATCGGCAGACTTGCTGAAGGTGGACTCAATCCCCTCATCAAAGTCACTGATGAAGATGTTGAACAGGACCGGACCCAGCACTGACCTCTGAGGAACACCAAGAAGTATAGGCCTCCACCTGGACTCTGCGCTGCTGAAAACAGCCCTCTGAGCTCTGCCAGTCAGACAGTTCTCAACCCACCTCACTGTCTACTCATCTATTCCATACTTCTTCAGCTTTGTTATAAGGGAGCTGTGGGAGACAGTGTCAAATGCCTTGAAGAAATCAAGGTAGGCTACGTCCACTACTCTCCCCTCAACCACCCAGTCAGTAATGACATCATAGAAGGCCAGCAGGTTGATCAAGCATGACCTCCCTCTGGTGAACACATGCTGACTACTCCTGATAACCCTCTTTTCTTCCAACTGCCTGGAGATGGCATCCAGAACAAACTGTTCCATTACCTTTCCAGGGACAGAGGTGAGGATGACTGGCGTGTTGTTCCCCAGATCCTCCTTCTTGCCCTTTTTGAAAACCAGAGTAACACTTGCCATCCTCCAGTCTTCTGTCAGCAAAGTCAGCTATCCTGAAGTCCAGGGTAGCAATCCTAATTTTTGGTTTGCTTCTTCCACTCAAGATCTTGAACTCCACTACCTCATGATCTCTATATCTCAAGCTGTTCTCGACCTTCACTTCCCTAACAAGCCCACCCTTATTAGTAAGAACAAGGTCCAGGAACACTCCACTCCTCATTCACTCCTCTACAACCTGCATCCGAATGTTATCATCAACTCATTGCAGGAACCATCTGAAGTGTGCATGTCTGTCCATGTTGCTTTTCCAACAACTATCAGAACAATTGAAGTCCCCCATAAGAACCAGCATGTGGGATCATGAGGCTACTTCCAGCTGCTTGTAGAAGCCCTCATCAAGTTCCTCCTCCTGATCAGGGGCTTATAACACACACACACAACAGTGTCACTCACACTAGCCTTCCCCATAATTCTCATTCAAAAGCTCTCCACTGGTACATCATCCTCTCCCAGGTGAAGTTCAGTACATTCTAGCTGCTCTCTCACATAAAGAGCAAATCCACCACCACACCTCACCATCCTGTCTTTCCTAAAAAGCACGTAGCCATCCTTGGCTGATAATGTAACTGTAGTGTTAGAAGTTCTGAATCAGGCATTTTCCAGATCACAACTGGCTTAAGAGCAAAATGAGTGCATTCAATCTAAAAAAAAAAAAAAAAATACTTGTCATGTATCTACACTTGCAGTAATAGGTCGTTATGTTCTATTTTCAAATAAATAATAGAAATTGAGGAAGTAATGAGATTTTATTCCATGTGCTGAGGACAACTCCTTACGGAAAACTCAGTTTTATGTGCACAGAATAATCAGTAAAAATGTATCATTTAGACAACAAAGAGAGATTTATAAAAAAAAAAAAAAGTTACAGATAAATTTTATTATTCAGTCATATCACAGGTGTTTGTTCTCGTCTGCTAGATTAATTACTTTTAGAATGCTAAATATGTATGTTTTGAAAGTGAAGGTATGGTGAGACAATTGTACTAAAATTACTGAAGACAGTGTTCTTAATTTAGCTTATTTTATTTTTTTCTGTCCAGGAATTCTTGAAGTTGATAATATGTAGGCTAAAATTTCACGTTCGGTATATTTCACTTCAGGGCAATCAATTATTTATTTTCACATCAACTGCTGTGCTAGAATATAATTCTGAGGCTGAAAAAAATAATAAAACCATACTACTGACTGAGATATTACAGCTTTTATCTTTTTATTAGTTTTTATTTTTATTTTTTTTAGTGCCCTGGAACAAATATTAGTTATTGTAAATAAGTGGCATGTAGACTGCTAAATTTATGACCATTTGAAGAATTACGTTACTCTATTGAAACGTGCAAAAATGTAGCAATTAAATCATCTGAATAGCCCAGTATTACTACCATTACATTTTCACAAGTTTCTGTTATACCTCCTCTGATCTTTCCCAACACTTCTACCTAATAAATTCATGCCTGTCAACAGCAAAAAAATAGAGAAAAGAAATGGGCAAAAAAAAACTTGGATATGGATGCTATATGAGGTTAAAAACTGACAACTTGAAAACTGCTATGAAAAGAAATAAACAAAACAAAAAGTTAAATCTTTTTCAGAAAGACAAGGCACGAAGATGACCTTGCCTTGCCTTACCTGTACTAAATAAAAATCTAGAAACCATCATTAGCACTGAAAAGTCAAAATTAATGCAAAGAGCTATTTTAAGATGATAACCAACATATGGAGATTGTGAAGATGGGATCAGGTAGTTAAAAGGGTATATATATTTTTAGACTGCATGAATATTTTTTAAAATAAATAATAGAATAAAAATTATTTGGAGAACATTCCCCTTCCATCTCTTCCCCTCTCCTCTCCTTTTTCATTGATTGTTTCAAGTTCTTTCAGCTGTTTAGAAGGAGTAATTTAAATTACAGTGGCAAGAATAGTTAAAAAATATATATAGTCATGCTATGTTTTTAAAGTGTCCTCTGTGATTCATAAATGTAGTTAATTCAGGTAACTGTACTGTGTATCTTTGTATTAAGTCCCATTTTCACAAGTATTTTTTTGGTCATTTATTTTTTCCAGCTTATGCCAGAATAGCAATCATTTCTTTATTTCACATAGAGTTCCCTTAGCTTTGTTGGCTGAGAATTAAATATGCATTTGCTGGGATACTTTCCAAGTGAAAAAGTTTACATATATGTTACACATTACTTATTACATATTACCCTTGAAATATGTTGTATTTGTAAATATCCCACCTGCAAACCTTCTAAAAACAGCAACTCATTTTGATTATGCAATTAAAGAAATTTGTATCAGTAATTAGCAGGAAAACTTCAACTTGATAACATTTTCATATACACAGCAAATAATACAGATTAACCTCATACATGCCTTTCAAAAAATACAATAGGAATAACGATAAATAATAGATAACTTTAGAAAAATTGCATAATTAAATTTTAGATTGTTTTCAATCTCATCATTACTTCACTTGTCCCTGTATTTCTTTGTATGGTGTTTTTAGTGATACTCTTTTATATCTGCTGTCACTCATACAGCAAGAATAGAAGAAACTTCCTTATTTTGATGAATTTGCATGAACAATCCATTTTGCATGAACAATCAGATTTACTGATTCAAGAGATAGCTCATTAGTTTTCCTTTACAGCACAGAAGCTCACTAGGGATGCCAAAGATCCATAGATATAATCTTGTACATATACAAGAAATAAATACTATTAAAGGAATATACGTCATAAGAGCTTTTTGTAGTTGAGTAAACACAATGGAATGATAAATTCATAATCTTACCTCGCAGCAGTCCTTTTAAGAATTCTATTTATTATAGAAATAGAAGGATACTTTATCTACCTGTAATTATCAACAATCTCTCTCCACATTTAACAATTAAAAAAAAAAAAGATTTAAATTTAGTTAATGGCAGAATCATATAATGGATATACTTTTTGAAATTCTGTTAGAAAACTCCCTTTTTTAGTTTTCTTCCTTACAGAACCATATGTTTCTATTGATCTCTGCTGTTTTTAACTGAATAATAAATGTACATGTTAGAAGTTTCCAGCTAGAGTCTTCTTCTGAGTACTCCCCATTGAAATTAGCTGCAAAATCTCAGAAATATCCTCCTGGGTGTGACAGGTAACAACAGAACGATGGATCAAATATTTGGAAAGCCTCTTTTGATAGAATTCTGTAAAGACAGAAAAGCTCAATTTGACTTGCTAGGAATTATCAGTCGGAAAGAAATGATAATGTCGATGTATATACTTAAAAGACATGCTTATTTACTAAATCTCATAGAATGAAAGAACAGTTTGGGTTGGAAGGGACTTTTAAGATCATCTAGCTCCAAATCCCCTGCTGTAGCTAGAGAAAAATCCCACTAGGTCAGGTTGCTCAAAGCCCTATTCAGCCTGGCCTTGAACACCTCCAGGATGGGAGCATCCACAACATCACTTGGCAACATGTTCCAGTGTCTTACCACCCTCACAGTAAAGGATTTCTTTCTACTATTTAGTCTCAATGTACCCTGTTCCAGTTTAAAGCCATTTCCCCTAATCCTATTGCTACATGCCCTTATACAAAGTAGATCCCTAGCTTTCCTGTAGACCCCATTCAGGTACTGGAAGGGTAAGGATAAAGGCTCCTTGGAGCCTTCTATTTGCCAAGGTGAAAAGACCCTGTCCTCACAGGGGAGGCACTCCAGCACTCTAAGCATCTTTGTGGCCCTCCTCTGGACCTGCTCCAACAGTTCCATGTCCTTCTTGTCCTGGAGGCCCCTGAACTTGATCCAGCACCTTAGATGGAGCAGAGTAGAGGGGAAGAATCACAGAAGCACAGAACTGTAGGGGTTGGAAGGGACCTCCAGAGATCATCATCAGTTGAACTAAACCCCCCTGCCAAACCAGGATCCTTTTACCAGGTTGCACAGGTAGGCATCCAGGCAGGTCTTGAACATCTCCAGAGAAGGAGACTCCACCACCTCTCTGGGCAGCCTGTGCCAGTGCTCCATCACCCTCACTGTGAAGAATTTTCTGCGCACATTTGTGTGGAACTTCCTATGCCTCTGTTTGTGACCATTTCTCCTCATCCCATTGCCACACACTGCCAAGAAGAGTCTGTCCTCATCCCTTTGCCTCCTGCTCCTTAGATATTTATAGACATGGATCAGATCCCCTCTGAGTCTTCTTTTTTCAAGGCTGAACAGACCCAGATCTCTCAGCCTTTCCTCATAAGGAAGGTGTTCCACAGCTTTTATCATCTTTGTGGACCTTTGCTAGACTCTCTCAAGGAGATTCCAGCTTTTTTGTACTCACTGCCCATGTCACCTAAAAATGTGCTAAATGATACCAGTCCAGGATAATGGATACAGAGTTTACCATAACTATTTTGCCTGACTATTATCTGAACTAGCATATCCTCATAATTTGATCTGGATATGTCTGCATCTCATCAATTCTTTTAACATCTAAACACATGACATATATTTGTGTGAGACTAATACTTTTTCATTTATATAAGGATAAAAAATAACTTTGAAAAACTCTAGAGATCCCAGCATTTATTCAAGCTTACAATTCTCTGTTGAGCTGTGACTGAAATAGAAATTAAGGACAGAAGTAATACATAATTGTAGTAAAATCATATTACCTCTCATCCTGATACTTGAAGAACGGAAACGTTTTTCTAAATATGTTTTTAATGTCTTTTTTAAGGGCAAGTTGAAAGAAGACTTGTCTTTGTGGTCCAGATAAAAGATCAAACAAATATATGCTGTAGTTAGAAAATATTTCTATCTCCAAAGGAAAAAAAAAAAAAAAAAAAGAGGCATGATTAGATCATATTATACAGTTAGCTAGTTGAGTAATCATAATATAGATCTCTTTGGTCTACTATATATCTCTATAAGTGTAACTCATTAAAGGTGCATAAGCTGAGACTTCGAGTAGAAATAAGACATTTTTTGATAACAAAAATATTTCAATAAGTTGAACTGTTTACTGTTTACTACAGTTAAGGGTAGAAATTAAAATTTTAGCTGAAATGTGGAAATTTTCTAATTTTCATCTGATACAAGCTTTATTATTTAGCATTGTCTTCATTATCCTGCTTCTGTTATTTGAACTTTTATTTTCATGAATAATCCCATCAAGGAATCATCATGGAATCATCGTAGAAACAAAGAATCATAGAATCATACAATCATACAATGGGCTGTATTGAAAAGGATCTCAAAGTTCATTGAGTTTCAACCCCCCTGCTGTGGGCAGTCACCAACCACTAGATTAGGGTGCCAAAAGCCACATCCACCCTTACCTTGAATACCTCCAGGGATGGGGCACACACAACCTCTCTGGGCAACCTGTTCTAGTGCATCACCACCCTCTGAGTGAAAAACTTCCTCCTAACATCTAACCTAAATCTCCCCCATCTTAGTTTAAAACCATTCCCCCTGTCTGTATAAATACCTGGAATTGCCCTGGCCCAAGTGCTGCATCTTCCACTTGGTCTTGTTAAACCTCATTAGGTTCACAAGGGCAAGTTGAGATTGATCTGAACAATCAGTTGAGATTGCTCTGAATAGTCAATTAAGACTGATCTGATTTAGAACACTGACCCTCTTCTTTACTTCTTTCTGAATAACATGCTTTTCCCTGTCATTAATTGATCTTTCTGTTTGGAATTATGCTTAATCTTCAATGATGCTAGATATGATCTGTCACTAATCTTATAATAAGGAATAACAATACAGGGGGAAAAAAATCAGAAAGACCTCTGCTGTACTTCAGAGAGGGAAAATATAAGTAATTCATATATTATCTGTTTATCTGCATGTAAATTAAACTACTTAATTATAAAATCAACATCAAAGAAAGGGAGATCATTTCTTTACATACAGTACTATATACACAACTGCACATTTCTTTCAAATGTCTCATTTTTCAGTGCTGGTGTTAAGCTGGAGTGAGTCTATGCAAGATTCTAAATAATTTCTGTGCCACAGAATCTCAGTACTGCTAGTAACCTGATTTGAACTCTTATAAATGAAGGTACAATGAAAAGATATAGAATATATTGGTAATATAGCCTCAGACCTGAGATATATTTGTCATTCCAAAGCAAACTCAGGATTAGTTTGCTTTGAGAAGAACATGAAATTGTTCTATGCCAGTATCCTAAATCAAAAGGGCCTGAAATTTTCATTCAGAGAACAGTTTTATGTATGTCCACTGAACAGCTTGATTGGAACTTCTGAGTATATTGCAGATAAATCATAACTTAGAATTATAGAATGTTTGGCATTGGAATGAACATTAAAAAATATCTAATTCCAATTCCACAGCCATGGGCAGGGGTACTGTCCAAAAATCAGGATATCCAAAGCCCCATTCAGCCTGGCCTTAAATACTTCCAGGGATGGGGCATCCACAAATTCTCTGGGAGAAGTGTTCCAGTGCCTCATCACCCACACAGTAGTTTGCTTTTTTCTTTCCTTAATACCTAATTTAAACCTGTCCTTTTCTAGTTTAAAATCATTACCCTTGTCCTGTCACATCCTGATGAAGAGTCTCTCCAACTCTTTCCTGTAGACTTCCTTTAAGTACTGAAAGATCACAATAAGGTTGAGCCTTCTCTCTTTTAAGGTAAATTTTTCTTATTCTGTCTTCACTGAGCAGTTGGCCCTCCTCTGGACCTACTGTAACTGATTTCTGTCTTTCTCATAATGTGGGTCCCGGAGTTTAGGAGATTTTTTTTTAATCTTCATTAACATCTAATACTCCCAAAATACAAGAATTCATTAGTACTTTTCTCCATAATTCAAAATATTTTAATAGGACTTTAATTTCTCTTTCTGTATAGATATCTATAGATTTCCAGTATCAGAGTTTTATATATTGCATTCTGTGTTATCTATTTTAGTTTTCCATCTGAACTTGTGATTCTAAGTATTCATGGAGAAAATCATTGGCACTTTACTCTGATCTCCTCTCTATAGCTTTGATAGGTAAAAACACTCTCTCTAGCTGTATGACTGTGCTGTAACATACTGACAATAAAAAGAGACAGAAAATAGAAGTCTCTATGAAAGGAACAAAAGCATTCCTAGTCTTCCTAAGACTAGACAATAAAAGATCCTCAAGTACAAAGAAAAAAGTTGTGAACTCCTGCTGTTCATACAGCTACTGTCTAATTTTGCTTTCTCTCAGAAACTTTAAAAAATATTTATTGGTGATTTGACCGTAAATCAGAATCTATCTTGTGGAACAGTGTGTGAGTGTGTTTTATTAAACAACAGCATGACAACTCAAAATGTGAAAATTTAGTCAGCCAGATTTCAAAGGGTGTAAACCTCAAAGGACTGCATGCTATTTTGCATGGCGAGGTTTTGGGAATGAGGGACTGCAGGGGCCCCTGCGAGAAGGATCCAAAAACCGTCTGCCCCAAGTTAGGTAAGAGCCAGTTCTAGCTAACTCCAAAAGCTGGGGCTAGCTGGATCCAGAAGAGACCCTCTGCTGGCCAAAAATAATCCAATGAATGACCCTAGTTGTGCCTCCATTAAAGCAGATTTAAGAAATGGAAAAAAATGCTGCTTAACTTTAACTAGGAGAGCGGAAAGAGAAAACGTGAAAGACAGAACTCTGTAGAAACCAAGGTTAGTGAAGAAGGAGAAAGGAGGTTTTCCAGGCTCCAGAGCAGAAGTTCTCCTGCAGCTCAAGGAGAATCCCATGTTGGAGCAGGATGTCCTTCTGCAGCCCATAGGGCATCATACAGAGCAGATCTCCACATGCAGCTTTTTGAGAAGCGCACAGTGAAACTAGTTCCTGGCTGAAACTGCAACTTGAGTAGAGGAGTCCAGGATAGACCAAGAGGTCTGTCAGGAGCTGCAGCCCATGGGTGACTGGAACCATACACCATGTTATGGACCGATGCTAGAGTATTTCTTGAAGAACTGCAGCCTGTTGGAAACCCATGCTGGATCAGTTTGGGAAGGACTGCATCTGGTGGGAGTTACATTATGACAAAAAAGATGAAGGACCAAGAGAGTAAAAAAGTTATCAACTAACCTCAACCCTGTTCTCCATCCCTCTGAATAGCTTCGAGGAGGAAGCAGAAGAAGGTGGAAGGTGGTTTTAGTTTGCTTTTAGTTCTCATTACCCTGTCCTGTTATTAAAAGCCAATAAATTGCCTATTAAGACTTTGAGAAGATCAGACATTTCATGCTGATTTTCTGACTTCTTTCTTGCTGGAGTTAGTCTTGTTCTTGACCTTAAGCTAAAATTATTTATGAATGAATATATGTTTAATACTGATGAAATCAAATAAATTCACTTTACAGAGGGAACGGAAATATCACATAACATGTCCGATATCTAAATTTTACAATGAATATTTTTCTGACCTGATCTTGAGGCCTAATATCATTTTTTTACAATTAAGCTAACAGCAGAAATATTTACATGGCAGATTACATTTCGCAATTCCAGTAGAATAATGTAGAGCTTACTGTATATGTTCTTTTTCAATTTTGCTGACAAATAGGATGAAAAAATATTTTAATATTCCTTTTTCTTATATCTTAAGTTAATTCACCTAATATATTTCTTTCATGTACATACTGATATAGTATGAGAAATATTCTACTATTAATAGTTATATGACCTTTTTGATGTCATGCATTTTCCTCATTATTTTATGAGTTTTTAAGTATTTATATAGTTATTTCATAAGGAGCTCACTAATTAATTCTTGTCCTTGTAAGAATGTTTATGAATAACTTCTTTCTATGAAATTCTTGACAGGAATTTCAGTGTGGGTATCGGTGGTTTCTCTGATAGCATTCAGGGATAGAATTAGGGCTGGGCCTGGGTAGAAAACCCATCATAACTACAAAATTAAATAAATTTAATGTTACTGCATTCTAAAATGTACATTCTTTCTATATTTTGAGAGACATAGTTAAATTTTAATCAGTTGATAACACTTTTTTACATGCTTCTCAGGTTTACTCTTCATATGTTTCCTCATGTTTACTGTAAATAAGTCTTATTATCATTAGACTCCTGATACTTAGTGAGCAGTGACTTTTTTTTTTCATCTAAATATGAACTATATGTGCTGATTATATTTATGTATTCTAGTTAAAACTTTTGTTGTGTGGTAGTTTATGTAGCAAGCCTGTACATTACCTTATAAACCTAATCTTAAGGGAGATATAAATGATCATCTTTCCATTCTCAGCTATGCATTACCATCATACTTTTTTTTTTCTTTTTTTTTTTGTCTGTTTGGTTTGGAATGTGAGAAGTTAATTTGTTTTGAGTTAATTTCAAGGACTTAAATGACAAGACTAATCTCATCTTAGCTTATTCTTTGTGTGACGAAAAGCTGAACATACAGATCCATATCACCGTTAAAAATTTCTCTTCAATAACAGTCAGATGTTAGCTGCACTTCTCATGTGCTTTCTCCAAAACTTCCTTTGATCTGCTCCTCAGGGCCTAGGAAACAAAACTGGTAGAAATTGATTTGTTTTTAGGATCCAGATCAGTTCATAGATGGAAGGAGGTAATGTTGCTAAGGTTGTTGCAGATAAGTTTAGTATTACATTGAAGTGCAGATGAACTCTGCCTTTCTGAGATCTACTAGCATCTACATAACACATGGAACAATATGATTTATTACATTACACAAAACAAATTTCTGTGATCAAGTCATAGATCTGGTGCACTGTCCTTTATATCATTAACATTTTGCATTTGTTTCCTTTGAAGTTTTGGTAAAACGCTACTTCTATAACATCTGTGAAGTACAACATGAATGACAGTAGCCACAAAAATTATGTGTTGGCTTTCCGGTAACTTGTAGTTTAGAGATTTGATTAATACCTGCCTCACTCTGAGAAAGCTATCTATTTCATTGCCTTGAAAACTCAAGGAAATGCAGGGCAGGCACATGCCTTTAGTTTCAACATCAACATCTACAGTTGTAGTGCCTTTGATTTCGACCTTATTACTCTGCACTTTTATCTGTGTAAATGAACTGAGGATAAGTGTCAAGATACATTGACCTTTACTGACAAAAAAGGTAGAATGACAGATATGATCACAGAACCACAGTGTTGTATGGGTTGGAAGGGACCTCTAGAGATTGAGTCCAACCCCCCTGCCAAACCAGGCTCCCTACACCAGGTTGCACAGGTAGGCATCCAGGTGGGTCTTGAACCTCTCCAGAGAAGTATACTCCACCACCCGGGAGCCCAGAACTGGACACAATACTTCAGGTGAGGCCTCACCAGGGCAGGGCAGAAGGGGAGGATCACCTCCCTCAACCTTCTGGCCACGCTCTTTTTAATGCACCCCAGGATACCATTGGCCTTCTTGGCCACCAGGGCACACTGTTGGCTCATGGCCAACCTGTCATCCACCAGGACACCCAGGTCCCTCTCCTCAAAGCTCCTCTCCAGCAGGTCATCCCTCAACCCATACTGGTGCATGTGGTTATTCCTCTCTACGTGCAGGACTCTACACTTGCTCTTTTTAAACTTCATCCAGTAACTCTCAGCCCAACTCCCCAGCCTGTCCAAATCTCACTGAATGGCAGCACAGCCTTCCAGCGTGTCAGCCATTTCTCCCAGCTTTTTATCGTCAGCAAACTTGCTGAGGGCGAACTCTATCACCTTACTGGGGTCATTGATGAAGATGTTGAACAGGATTGGACCTACCACCACAGTCTTCAGGAACATCACTAAAAAAAAAGTCTGATTTTTTTTTTCCTTTTTATCTTTTCTTTGTTTACTTTTGGAAATCTAGTCTGAACACTAATGAGCTATTTTATTATATCCTCTGACACATTTTTCACCTGAAATTTGATGTGAAAAGCCTTATATTTGCATCCTTAGATAAATGTGTACTTAAGAAGCATGCTATAAGCACCAGTCTGAGTATTAGTGCAGCAGCTGGTCAGCAGCAAATGAAATAAATCTGCTTTTTCTATTCACAGAAAGTGTAAGTTTCCTTTTTTTCTGTGAAGAAAATAGCTGTGTTCATAAAAATGTCAAAAAGAAAACAACAACAACAACAAAAAAAACACTAAGAAGCTTTTGCTTTGACTTCTAATTATCACACCAATAAAATTCAGAATTAACATGCCATGTCTCAAAATAAGTGATGAAATCCTGTATTTGAATTATTTGTTTGTTTGTTTTTTAGTTGTTGTTGCTGTTATACTCGTAATTCTACTTCAATACAGTTCTGAATAAAGAGATTGTGTGTTACATTCCTAAAATAATTATTTTACAATATTAAATACAGACAATACCTTGAAAATTGACTGGAATTCTTCTAAATGTTGCTACCTGGCAAGCAGAGAGGTTAATATTATGATTTAAGCAAACAGAATAATACACAGATTCTATATAGCTACAAGTTACAGTCATCTAAATATATCTAAATATAGTAATCATTTCATTCAGACACAACTAGTTATCACTGCATGAAGTACCCTAAGGAGACCACTGTACCATATCAAGGGTATTAAAATACAACAGAGATAAAATAATATGCAAGAGATCTGTCCTCCTGGACTTGCAGTCAGAAGCCAAGTGCCTCCTGCCACAATCTCAAAAGATGTCATCTATGTGTGAATAAAATCAGAAGCTTTAATGACTGTATGTGATTAGTTTTCCAATCACCGATTATATTCAGTGTGAAGTAGACAATACACTCATGGCATACAGAATGGTCTTTCATCTTCCCTCAGGATGGCATCTAGCCATTAGATATACAGAAACCTAGATGGTATTCATCTGTCCACACACACACCTCTAATATCACTTAAGTCAATCTAGGGAAGTCTCAGTTGCTTATACAGAAATGACAGCTATGTCATCATTTTGTAAGAAGTAAAAGCTGGAAGAAAGGGAGTATACAGGATCTAAATCACCTTCCCAGAGCGCTGAGGTAACAGAAGACAACCCTTAGTGTAGGATGACTTGGACAATATTCCATTGCACCTAAAAGGATAAAAACATGATTTGATTTCTTATTGTAAGTGTAAACTAATGTTTGTGCTGCTAAACTCAGTCTATGGCATTCATAGATCTCATGGGATCCTGTGATATTGCTGTTAATTCCATGTAGATGTTTTAGATAAGTTAAGGAATCTCAAATTACACTATATGTGTTTGCCTAGACTTCTAAATTAAGCACTATGGTATTTTTTTTTCTACCATCTGGAACTAATCAATTTACCTAGAACTAGCATGAGTAAATTGATGTTCTAACACTACTAATCCTTCTATTAGCTACACTGGATGCTACTGTTACTCCTGGAGTTTGTGAAAACATCCCCTTTATTAAAATGTGATGCGGCTTTAAAAGCAATATTAGGTTAAAAGCAATGTTAGGTAGTTGACAGAAAATTCTTTCCCCTTAAAATAAAAATCCTGATGTTGCTATGACTGGCCATACCACAGAATCACAGAATCACAGAATTGTAGAGGTTGGAAGGGACCTCTAGAGATCATCAAGTCCAACCCCTATATCAAAGCAAGCTCCCTAGACCAGGTTGCAAAGGTAGGTATCCATATGATGTCTGTTCATTTAATTAGCTATGAGGAGCTGTATTTAATTGCTTTTATTGATGCATCCTACCTAAAAAGTTTATGACTAATGCATTCTAAATTATTGGGATTGATCTCACAGTTTCTCAGAAAGTAACCTTCAGAGAAAATTTAAAATAGTTGTAAATACAAGTAAGGAATTTTGCTGATACTTTCTGTTTTGTGAAAGCTTTGCTTCTATCTCTCCAGAAAACGATCAAAGACGAAATGGAAAGAAATTTTTTCACTAGTTTTGTTAGAAGATTTGCAAGTGATAATCTTCTTAGAGAAAAAAAGAAAAAAAATAGAATTTAAATTATACTGCATTCATACCCCAGAAAATATTATCTCTATAAAAGAAATTTTTTGGGGAAAAAGTATGTTATTATTTCAATTTAGTATTTTTAGATTTATCTGATGGACAGAAGTCTTAGTATGTCAAAATCTCACCCAATTTACAAGTAATATCTCAAGGACTTCAGGAAACATAGGGTGAATTTATTGGAGTTCATTCAGTCATCTTCTTTAACATCCTGAATAGCACAAATTTACATTGGTTGCTCTGAAAATGATGCCTATTTTTTATTTCCATGGAAACTAGAACACATACAAAGAGAACAATAACACTATCTGATAGAGTGAATTCTCAGCTAAAAAAAAAAAAAAAGATATTTTTCAGCATTGTCACTACCTTTCACTATGCCTTTCCACATGCTATGAACAACAGTCTGTGTGCCACACTCATAAAAATCTGCCCCAGTGGAGGTAAACCTCTGCTGCTGTCACCACTGCTGAAATGTACCACTCACTGCCTCACTGTGTTAATGTCCACTTTTTGATATCCATTAACATTCAGGAAGAACTGATGAAAGTCACTGCATGCAATTTTTTCATCATGGAAGAATTCAGTATTACACCTATGTTTCATAAGCACTTCCATTTCATATGATATTTTGTCACTGTCTCTCTGCTGCCATCTGTTACATGCCAATAAAATATAATGGAATATTGGTGGGAAGGCTCACTTTCTACTGCCCTACCATCAACATCTGCCTCTGATGTTGTAGGCCAACAAAATAAAATAGGAGGCATTACTTTCAGTGCATCCCTTGTAAAATTGTATTGACTGTTTTTATCATTAGCTCATTAACATGCAGTTGTGACTGATGAGAGATAGAAACTGACAGGTAAAATTAAGAAAAAGACCATCAACTATAATAATTGGTTTAATTTCTATGTAATAAGTTAAATAACACATACATGCAACTTAACATAGAATTGCTATTTAAGGTCATGCTGAATTGTCTCAGAGATGGAGAGGTCATTTCCAGTAAGTACATATGCACCTGAGGTTTTAGGTGACTTAGTTTAAATGTTATGGCATAATTTTTTATATATTTTTTAATGTTCTCCACTATGGCTGCTATCCTGGTTTCATCTTGGACAGAGTTGATTTTCTTCATATTTTCTGAGATAATACTGCGTTTAGGCTTTAGGAAAAAAAAAAAAAAAAAAGAATAAAAAAAACAAAGACAGTGCTGATGACACACTGATCATTTAGTTGTTGCTGAACAGTACTGTACAGAATCAAGGATATTTCAGTCCTGCCAGTGAGGAGGGCTTTAGGGGGCACAAGGTACAGGAACAAAAATAATATTGTATGCATGTTTGTCAGTATCTATTGAACCAATACGAGGCTGAAGGGGACAGTTTGACAGTTTCATGGATTTCATCTTCACTGATGGCAAGACGTAATATCACCACTACACTAGTGAAAACATCAGTCCATGGAGTTGTGACGTGAATTCCTCACCAAAGAAAGTGTTATTGATGCAACCTTTATTAAGTAAAGTGACACACATTGTCTTTTGTAATAGGAAAGGAACAATCCTTCTATATTTCTTGGTACCCAGACAACTCTGACTTGGACAATGCAAGACTGACCTCCAGAGTCAGGCTAGAGAATAAGACAACCTTTATCTTGCAATGCAATAAGTCAGTCCACTTACCAGCCTGAAGGCTGTGGAACGCATTGCCAATCTTTGCTGAACTATCCTTCCACACCCATCATATAGTCTGGGTTTGGCATCTTCTGACTTCCATCTGGGCTAATGAAGCAAAGCAGCTGTGAAACAGTAAGTCAACACAGATGATGCAGATTTTTACGAGTGTGGGATGCAGGCTCCTATTTGTTGCTGATGAAAATCAGAGAATTGCAGAATTGTAGGTGTTGGAAGGGACCTCTAGAGATCATGTAGTCTAAGCGGGTCTTGAACATCTCCAGAGAAGAAGACTCCACAACCTCTCTGGGCAATCTGTTCTGGTGCTCCACCGCCCTTAATGTGAAGAATTTCCCATGCACATTTGTGCAGAACTTCCTATGCTTCATTTTGTGACCATTTCCCCTCATTCTATCACCACACACTGCTAAGAAGATGACTAGGTTGAAAAATAAGAGTTTTGTAACTGAGAATTTGCTCTATCAAATAGTGCTATTTTTTTCTTTGTATCTGTTGTAGTTTCCATGGAAATAAATAGGAGGCATTATTTTCAAAGTGACATTCTTATTTGTTTATTTTTTTCCTTTTCTGTTTTAGTAAATATTGTTTATCTCAAACCACAAGTTCTAATTTTTTTGTTTTGTTCTGTTTTTTAATTATCTCTGCTTTCCCACTGGGAGGATGGGGGTCAGTGAACTACTGAGTGGTGCTTTTAAGCTGATGGGTTAAACCAAGACAACCACAAAATACAAATTACCCCAAAAGCCAAAAAGTAGCCTCCAGACTGCCATCCTCTCTGAAATTTATTGCTGCAATAAATTGCTGGTGCACGAGTGCAATGAATACAAACTGTGTGAAAATACAAGTGAATACACAGGGGGAAAAATAATCTGAAACAAATGTTCCAACTTTGAGTACCCTGGTGGCTATGCACTAAACACACTACAATTGATCAGTGTCCTATATTGAGGAGAAAAGAAATGAACTCAGTACTTTGATGCAGTATAGTGACTATTGAGTAAGGCATTCTTAATATACTGGTCATACTCCTGTTCATAAAGCCCAGGATGCTCTTGTCCACCATTACTTTCAAGACACATTGCTGTCTCATGTTCAACTTAATGTATACCAAGAGCACCAGATTCTTTCCTTGTAGATTCTCTCCATCCTGTCACTCCCAATCTTCCTCTTTGCAAAGAGCTGCTACTTCCCATCTGAAATAAGTATGCTCCAAGAGATTGATTCCATGATTATCCAAAATATTAAATTACAGATGACCAACCTATACCTTCCCAGGTTCTATTTTTTACATTACTTGAAGATAAGTGTTCATTTACCTAAATCCTGATCTTTGTACCTTATGAAGATTATTAAAGAAGCCTTGCCATGACAATGGTCAGGTCTGTCTGAATTCTTAAACACAGCTTGAGGGATCAGATAGATTATATGGACTAGGTTCTCTATAATAAATCTTACCAGGACATCAAACTTAGTTATTTCTTATCTGCTCCTGAGACCCACAAGTTTTCAACTTTCAACAAGCTTCTCAACTTGTTGAGAAAGTCTCCATAATTTGAGCTGATGTTTCAAGAGTTATGCACCAATATGTCAGGTAGATCATGTCTCTCTCCATCACTCTTTCATCCTCAGTGAGAGTCTTAGGATCATGAACACTAAAACCCATTGACAACACAGACAGCGGAATTAGGCATTGGCCTATGGAATCCATTTGTTCTTCTCCAGATCTAGCAGGATGGAGGAGAAACCGGCTGGATGTATGTGCCCTTCACCTTTATTCCTACAGTTATGTATTCTCTTCTGATACACAGGATACACCATGTCATTGTCATTGGTGCCTATGTGCATGACCTGTTGTATCTGACAATAAGAAGACCAGATTAGCCTCAACAGATTGCCTCTAATATTCCCCTTTCTCGCGGCTGAGAAAAGCAGCAATTTTCCTGAGACATAAATTTAGGATGGCATCTAGGGTCTCCTTTACTCACAGGAGATATTCTCTAACCACTTTTTATTGCCAGTTCTCATCTGACACTGACTCCTGCTTTTTACATAACTTTTTCCCTCTCACCTACTAACACGTCTTTGAATTTATTTCCTAGAGTTGCAGATGTTTGGGAGGATGCTGACAGAAATCAGTCTTCCAAAATTCCTCTGTTTCAGGAATTTCCAAGTGCAACTTAATCTGACCTTTCCCCTTTCATACTGTTTGGGATTCAGAAACTAATCTTGGCAGTATCTTCAATGCAACTGTTGTCAATCTCTTAATCATCTTTGATGGTGCTGCTCAGTCCAAAATTTAGTATTTTTTTATACCACCCTTTAATGACATTACTTTCAAAAAACAAACAAACAAACAAAACCCAACAAATAATACTAGACTGGAACAGTAAAAACTGCAACAAAATATCATTTAGATGGTAAGTATACAGGCCAGTATCTATGAGACAAGAAAATGGGAGCATTACAGTATAGGGTTTCATAAATGTCTTCCCAGTAGAAATAGGTTGAATAAATATGCAATTAATGAACTCACTGTGCTTCATACTGTCATTACTGAAAAGTGCAAATATGCCTCTAGACCCATCATTCTGAAGAGGAGATCATTTTTCATCCAAAGTATTGACATAAATAATGTCTTTAGAAAAGCTGATCAGCACAAATGTCAAGTTTGCATATAATTTCACAAAATAATCAACTTCACATGCAGGAATTAAGGAGATTCAGTTAATATCATATTACACAATTGATATGATAGACTTACTAAAGCTAAGTAATATTCAGTAGCACTTACATAAATATTATCATTATCATTCCAAACTTTGCTAGATTAAAATCCACTATCTTGCTAAATTACAAATGTTGTAGAGCAGAATGCATCATAAATAATCAGAGATGTCTAAGGAGTAAACATCTACTTCTGAGCTAAATGATTTGACACCCTTCTCAGTTCTCTGAGCTGAAAGTAATTGGTACTATTGTGACACGGTTAATCACACAAATTTTAATCAAGAGAAGAGTCTGGCCTCGTTCCTTTGCCTCCAGCACCTTAGAAATGTATAGATATTCATCAGATCTCCTCTGAGTCTTCTTTTTTCAAGGATGAACAGACCCAGTTCTCTCAGCTTTACCTCAGAACAGAGGTGCTCCAGGCCCTTTACCATATTCATGGTCACCTGCTGGACTCATTCAAGGAGATCCCTGTCTATTTTGTACCAGGGAGCCCAGAGCTGGACACAATACTCCAGGTGAAGCCTCACCAGGGCAGAGCACAGGCGGAGGATCAGTCTATACTCTACACTTGCTCTTGTTAAACTTCATCTGGTTTGTTTCTGCTCAACTCTTCAGCCTTTCCAGGTCTCACTGAATGGCAGCACAGCATTCCAGCATGTCAGCCATTCTTCCCAGCTTCATATAATCAGGAAAACTTGCTGAGGGTGGACTCTATTCCCTCATCAAGGTCACTGATGATGTTCAACAGGATTGGACCCAGTACTGACCCCTGAGGAACACTGCTAAGTACAGGCCTCCAACTGGATTCTGCACCACCAGTCACCACCCTCTGAGCTTTGCAAGTCAGCCAGTTCTCAACCCCGCTCACCATCCACTCATCTATTCCATACCTCCTCAGCTTTGTTATAAGGATGTTGTGGGAGACAGTGTCAAATACCTTGAAGAAATCAAGGTAGACTACATCCAAAGCTCTCCCCCCATCCACCCAGTCAGTAATGACATGATAGAAGGCTACAAGGTTGATCGAGTACAACCTCCCCCAGCGAACCCATGCTGACTACTGATAACCTTCACCTCTTCCAGCTGCCTGGATATGGCATTAAGAACAAACTGTTCAATCACCTTCACAGGGATGGAGGGCAGTCTGACTGGACAGATCCTCCTCCTGGAACTTTTTGAAGATCAGAGAGACATTGGCTATCCTACAGTCTTCAGGCATCTCTCCCTTTCTCTAAGACATCCCAAAGATGATAGAGAGCATTTCAGCAATCACCTCTGCCAACTCCCTCAGCTCATGTGTATGCATCCTACTGGGGCCCATAGATTTATGTACACTGATGTTACCTAGACACTCTTGGACCATCTCCTCCCTCACCAAAGGGAAGCTTTCCATTCCCTAGTCTCTCCCACTTACCTCTAAGGTCCAGGATTCCCAAGGGATAGTCTCTGCAGTAAAGACAAGGAAAGGAGGTGTTCAGTATCTCAGTTTAATACTTTCTGGCCTCAGAGTTTGTTAATGTCAAAGTTGTTTTATTTGCTCTTAAAGTTGTACTATATAATATCAGGGTCCATAGATTTACATACATTGATGTTGCATAGATGCTCTTGGACCACCTTCTCCCTCACCAAAGAGGAGCCCTCCATTCCCCAGATCCTCTCACTTACTCCCACAATCCAGGAGTCCCGAGGGCCAGTTCCCATAGTGAAGACAGAAACAAAGGAGGTATTCAGTATCTCTACCTTCTCACTATCCCCTGTTACCAGAACACACCCCTCATTTACTAGGGGTACTGTATTTTCCCTATTTCTATACTTAAAACAGTCTTTCTTATTATCCTTTATCTCTTTGTCAGATCCAATTATAGGTTGGCTTTGTCCTTCAGCATCACATCCCTCCGGGCTCTGACAGCATTGCTATATTCTTCACAAGTGGTCAGACCCTTTTTCCACATTTCATGGACCTTTCTCTTTTCTTTGAGTTTATGCATGAAAACCTTGCTCATCCACACAGGTCTCCTGCCAACCTTGCCCAATTTCTTACTCACAGGAACACACTGATCTTGAGCTTGGAAGAAGCACGGCTTTCATGTGTACCAGCTCTCACAGGCCCCCTTACTTTCTAACACTCTGGGCCACGGAATAACTCCAAGAAGGTCCCGGAAGAGATCGAAGTCAGCTCTCCTGAAGTCCAGGGTAGCTATCCTACTTTTGGGTTTGCTTCTTCCACTCAAGATGAACCCCACCACCCCCATAAGTAGTGATCCACCAGATTCCAAGCTGCCTTTGACCTTCACTTCCCTAACAAGCCCACCCTCATTAATAAGAATAATATAATAATAAAATAATAATTTTATATTTTATGTATATATATATATTATATATATATTATTTTATAATATTTATAATAATAATATAATAATAAAATAATAATAAGAACAAGGTCCAGGAACACTCCACTCCTCATCTGCTCCTCTACCACCTGCATCAGAAAGTTATCTTCAACACACTGCAGGAACAATCTGGAGTATGCATGTCTGCCCATGTTGCTTTTTCAACAACTATCAGGACAATACACCCCCACAACAGTGTCACCCACACTAGCCTTCCCCATAATTCTCACCCACAAGCTCTCCACTGGTATATCACCCTCCCCCAGACAAAGTTTGATGCATTCTAGCTGCTCTCTCACATAAAGAGCAAATTCACCACCCCTCTTCACCATCCTGTCTTTCCTAAAAAGCACATAGCCATTCATGACAGCATTCCAGTCATGTGAACCGTCCCACCACATTACCATGATTGCAATGAGAATGTAGCCTTGAGACTGCACACATACCTCTAACTCTTCCTGTTTATTTCCCATACTGAATGCATTAGTTTAAAGACACTTTCGGAAAGCAGCAGGTGCAGGTATCCCTAAAGGGAAGCAAGAAGATGTCAGGTGGGGAATTTGCAACAGTTAACTCCTCTGGGGAGTCCTCCCAAGACTCTACAGGTATGTCCCTGCAGGCTCCTACAATGATAACATCCCCAAGCCCTTCTCTGTCCTGTTGACCTTCCCTCTCTTTCTCCATCAGATTTAGTTGACAACGCTGACCACCACTTTTCTGAGGGAATCTCCCTGGCACCCTTCTCTCTGGCCCACCAGTGAGTCACTCCACCAGTCAAACCCCTGCTCATCCTGTCTGATGGTTCTTAGTCTCTCCACTTCCTCCTTAAGCTCCCCCACCAGGCTCAGCAGCTTATCCACCTGCTTGCACCCCACGCAGGTGGAATCCTGACTACCCTCCCCCAGCATCAGCAGAGACCTGAAGCCAGAGACCTGAACTACCATATTTCTGGATAGGCCCTCCATCTGGGTCACAATGGTTGTCTTCAGACAACCCCATTGTCTGTTGGAGACGATTGTTAAACGTGCAGTCTCAGAGACTACCAGTAAGAGAGCTGGCCTCCTGAGCAAAGAAGGGCAGCACTTACACACACTGCTGCTTTACCCACCACCCACACCCGCTTCTGAAGTATTGTATGGACAGCGCAGCCTGTCCTCACACTTTGACTTCCTCTACCTGTTAGTGGGTAGCAACACTCTTTTCTCATCTGGTGTGCTATATGGGCAGAAGCTAGCACCCACCCTTAATACAGCTGCTTGTAGCCTAGCAGCCTGGTCAAGGTCAAGGTCAAGGAGTGGGCAGTGCCAGCTCCAACCCTGCTAGCTCAGCAGCCCACCCACAAACTGCCAGCTCCCTGGCACAGGCACAGCAATTTTGCTGTCCCAAATTCACTGTAAATCCTTATTCACATCTCAGAAATTTCATCTCCAAATTATCCTCATTGTTAATTGTAAATAAGTCAGACAGATGCTTTTTTTTGTTTTGTTTTGTTTTTTTAAACAAAACAATGTAATATAAAATTAGAGTCATGGGTGCAGATAGCACCTCCTTTCTGTAGACAGCGTATATGATAAATAATTATGAATGGGTTTTATAAATTGATTTAGCTGATTTCAGTTGATATAAACCACATATGCCAATAATAAGAATGACAGGGAGCTAGTTGCTGCTCACGTTTTAGCTGGGTATCAGTGTGCAGGTGGCGAGCAGTTGCACAGTGTACCAGTATGTATGTAAATCATAGAATCACAGAATGGTTTAGATTGGACCTTTCTTTTCGTTTTTTGTCTTAGCAAATAGTTCTTATCCCAACCCATGTGTTCTATTTTGTTTCCTACTCTCTCACACATCCCACTGGGGGGAGTGGGTGGTGAGTGAATGGCTGTGTTGTGATGAGCTGTTAGTCATGTTAAACCACAACACATTTCTTTCATGATTTAGTTCAATGGTTTGAGGTCTCAGCCTGGGATTTCTGTATCCCAGATTTGGTTGTTTCCTCTGTATGATATACTTAGTTCACATATGATTGCTCTGTCTCTCCTCTGAATTTGTTGTGTCTTGTAGGAAGTAAACTAATGGAGTGCGAATACCACTTCAGATATGTCATTTTTATTTTTTTTTCCTTTTCGTGGTACTTGCTGAGACTTGAGCTTTAGTTACAGATCCCTTGACTGTGTTACTATTTGTAGTACAGGCAATAAATCCCAAAGACAGTACAGGAAAGGAATAAAAGTAATGATGTACTCTTTAATTAAAAGTTTGAAGAAAAGAATTTTTTTTTCCACAAATGCTAATGTTAATCAAAGGTAATTGAATATTATCAGGAGAATAAAATGTACTTGTGCTCTTCTAAATGTGAGAGGTTGTTTAAGACGTTTTTAAAGCCCATGAAAAAGTTCAACTAGAGAGAAGTAAAAATTACAAGCGTACAATGGAAGAATGATGACTGAGATATTAAGCAGCAATTTTAAATTTTCACAAATCCACATAGACACCAAAGATTTTTAAACAATGGATTGACAAAGAGAGATATCACTGGTTTTGAAGAGAATTTAGAGTTTTACTTGCTAACATACACATACACAAGTATTGTCTAGGTGAAATAATTTCCGTCTTTGGTCTTCCAATATTTATGGACCTATCATATCTTAATTTAGTCATCAGTTACTCAGTGTGTAGATATTATTTTATTTTATTTTCAAACCATTTTTTAAAATGTTTTAATAATTTTATTGTTATTGCCTGAACATTTTCCAGTCTATCAATATGTTTTTAGGAATGCTGAGTTCAAACTGCTACATGCTGCAGACCTCTCTGTGAAAGGGAACAATGAAGTAAAGCTAATGTTTTGATGGGGTTGGGTATGAGAGAGTGGAGGAACTTGGATGTCTAAATTGACTTTGACCTCTCAGAGAGTTTCAAAAGTTGCACCAGATGTACTGTATGGTGATTCCATGCTAATAGGCAGACAAGCTCTACCATGTTATCTTCTCACTCTAGCTTCTCAACAGGACAGGGGAGAAAATGTTGAAAAATTGTAATGGATTGAGATAATGACAGGAAGATTGCTCACCAATTACCATCACTGACAAAACAGAATCAGAATAGGAAAACTAATGTTATTTGTTGCCTATAGCTAATAATAGACTAGAACATCAAGAAGTTAAAGCATACTAAAAAGACCTTGCATCCATTTGTTTTCTTTTATCTACTTTCAAGAAATGCAGGGGAATAGGAAACTGAGATTATGGTCAGAACATAAATCTTCATCAGCAGCTTGTCCCATTTGCAACTGGTGTTGACTCTTATTAGACGTGGTACAGCTTCTCATAAAGGCCACCCCTGAAGACCCCCTCTCCCCTCCTTAAAACTTAATGTGTAGACCCAGAAAAAATTGGAAACTTTATGACTGGGAAATTGATTATATATATGCTCTAGCAGACAGATGAACTGCAAAGAAAGATTTTATCAATTATTCTTTTCATTAATGAAATTAGAGATGAGAGGATGAAAGATTAAGAAAATTAGATTAATGAAAGAAAATACAAGATGAAAGAAAAAAAATAATAGGATCTAAGAAAATGAAGAAGGAAAATTGAGGAAAAAAAAAAGAGTGAAAAGGAAAACAAAAGTAGGAATGATCGGAAAAGTATTGTCAAACTGTAGAAGAAAAATACTCAGACTGACTAGGAAACTGAGAGACTATTTTCTGTCCATGCAAACTGGATTTGGAAACTACAGGTTTCTTACAAAAAGTACTTTCTTCTTTTTCTTTTCTCTTTGGAAGGCACCATATTGTGTGAAGTATTTTAAGAGGGAAGAATATTAGTGTCCAATAAATTTTGTCTGGATTACCTGTTTGTATGTTATCCATATTTTTAAAATAAGCTATGAGCCATATAAAACAGAAAAATGGAAGATAAAATAAAAAATCTGAAAATAAGCCCTAGCAACAATGGCTACTGACAAGAAATGGACATGTTTTTTGAAATAAAAGATAGAAATACATAAATTAACAAAAAGAAATAGGAGAAAAGAAAAAATATGTTTTCTGATAATTTAGTTGAGTGAAAAATCACAGAAAGCATAAGTATTTCATGTTTGGGGTGTGCTTGTCAGGATCTTCAAGAACACTTCAAAACTTATGACCACAAAAATTTGTCGGCATAAAGAAAAATCCTTGTTGATTAAGTATATTTCTTTATTTCCTGGAAATCAAGAGTCTGAGGTTTATGGGCACCTTAAGAAAATGATGTTCATTGAGATTATCTTTTTTTGAACTCCATCATGAATTCAGCTTTTAAGGTTTAAGGACAAACATGGGACTGGATTTCCATTGCTTGAACTCAATATCCGCATCATTGATATTAACAGATATTTCACATACTCCTTCCCTAGGATATGGTATAATTTAAGAGAGTTGTATATATTCTTTCTACACACAGCCTTAGCCATGTCCCAAGAAGAGGAACTCTTAAGTACCACTTTAATAACAAACTAAAAAGTAGTTAACTGAGTGTAATTTTAACTGTACATATATTTTAATCTATATAAGAGACTTATTATTAGGAATAAATTAGCTGGAAATATAATAATGTAATAATAAATAGTATAATAATAAATTAGCTGATAGAATATTTATACTTCAAAAGATCTGAATATCTGTCACTTGAGCAATGTTAGTTTTCATCTGTGGTACCTATTTTCTTACTATTTGTAAAGCAAACACACAGGTGAAAGAAGAAAATGTACCGAATGAAAAAAGTATGAATTGTATTCTGTATGGTTTTACAAAGAATGAATAACACAAGCAGTTAGATGGCTTTACTTTTTAAATAGGAACAGGGTAACATAAACTCTAATGGCTTGTAATAAAAAAATACTGATCAAAATAAAAGAGCAAATTGTAGGGAATTCATATCTTCCTTCATTTGTATCTAACTGTATTAAGAGTGAATTGCATTAAAAACATCTTAGACCTCACATCCATAGTCTTTATTTCATAAAATACGTGATGTGAGAAGTTTTTCAGACAATTACTCATTATTGATGAAGACCAAAATTAATCTCCATGCAAACTCATAGATGACTTACCATTATGTATGTTTCAGCAACTGTCAATACTGTGCTACTGTATATGTTTTAAATTTGAAACATTCTTCTTTATATTAGAGATTACAACTATTTATGTCAGAGGCAGTTGTCTCTATTCTTTATAGTTTATATAAATGAAAGCATTTCAATTGCCTCAGGAAAACAGATGAATTAAAGGAATTCTTGTTTCAGGTGAAAACTTCATGCTGAGAATAGCTGATTTAGTCATGTGAATATGATGTAGAATTCAAATGAACTTTAGCACTTGTACGGAGAACAAAGTTTATTCACAGCATTTTCCTAATAACTCTAACAATTTCCCATTAACAAAGAATAAAACTCCAAATTTTGCAGCTAAAAAAGATTGTATATTCATAAAATATTATTGTACTTAATTACATGATTTCTTTGTTGATTAGCTTCTCTGATAACAACATTGTTATTCTAGTGAGTAATACCAACAACATTTTATGAACATTTTAATGAACTCAGAAATAAATAGTATATTCCATTCTGAAACTAAGGTAAATAACATAATCTGTAACAAATTAATAAACCAGTTAAAAATAAAATCAAACCAAAATCATACAATGAAGAAACTTAACATGTTCAGAATTAGAGACTTTCTGGGAGCATGGAATCAATTTTCAAATTATCTTATTCAAAGTTCTGATAAGATATGACCTCATGTCTTTTTACACTCAGGATGCTATAACGCTAATATTAGAATTATAGAATCATATAATCCTTAGGGTTGAAAGTGACCTTTAAAGGTCATCTAGACCAACTCCCCAGCAATGAGCAGGACATGGAGAGCTAAATCAGGTGGCCTATTGCCTTATCCATCATCACCTTGAAAGTCTCCAGGGATGGGACATCAGCCACATCTCTGAGCAATCTGTTCCAGTGCCTTACCACTCTCACTGTAATTGACTTTGTCCACATATCTAACCTAAATCTACCTTCTTAAAGTTTGGAGCCATTTCCCCTTGTTCTCTCACCCCTGATCTGCTAAGGAGCCTGTCCCCTTCATTCGGGTAGCTCTCCTTTCAGTATCGAAAGGCTGTTATCAGGTCACCTCACAGCCTTCTCTTCAATCTGAACAGCCCCAGCTCTCTCAACCTGTTCTCATAGAAAAGATGTTCTCCTTCTGATCATTTATGTGGCCCTCCTCTGGACACACTCCAACAGTTTTATGTCTTTCATGTACTGAGGGCTCCACATCTGGATGCAGTACTCCAGGCAAGACCTTAATAGAGCAGATTAGAGGGCAGGATCAACTCCCTCGACCTGCTGCTGGTCATGCTTCTTTTGATCCAGCCCAGGATAGGGTTGGTTTTCTGGGCTGCAAGGGCACATTGCTGGCTCATGTTCAGCTTCCAACAGTACCCCTAGATCTGTATTGTCAGGTAAATGTTGCGTTCAGTTAAATGTTAATAATTCAGTGTACTGATGACTCACTGTAATGGGAAAAAGGAAATAGCCCAAAGGTGAAGGTTTTTATACATGCATGTTCAGCATATGTACCTATAAGTATGCATGAAGAATTAAAAAGTCGAAATATTCAATTTAAGATGTCTAGGAAATGCTAGAATAAAAGCTATATATGCAAATATAATTCAACCTTAGATACATAAGTAACATGAATTGTGGCTTAATAAAATTATTACAGATTATTTTTTTCCTATAGGTTAGGCGGTCTTTAATTCTGCTGTGACTTTTTAATTATTTAACAGTTTTAATGTTCATTAATGACAATTTTATGCATAAAAATATAGAGGAAAATAGCAATCTCCCTCTGAAATCATCAAAAGTCTTGAGAACTTTACAAGCATTTCAGTTCCCTTATGATATTAACTAATTGATTAATTTATAGCAATAAAGTGACTATTAACTTCTCAATTGGCCTAACATTACAGAAGGATGGAGATGAACTCGAAGTTGGCAGTGAAGTTTGTGAATATTTTTAATAACTAAAGAGAAACATGGAATTTAGGAATAATATTTTCAAATTGAAAATCTAGGGAGAAATCTGTGTGACATGACTGACTGCCACCCTCTTTAATGCTGTCATCTGTCTTTCTTCTGACAGTATTCACAGTTCCCATTCCCATTTTTGTTCCTTATTGCTATTTCCATGATGTCATGCTTGGTTTGCCCACTTCATGGTTTCTATTATATCTTTGTTATCTCTCGCTTGTGCTTATTTTGGTTTTTGCTTGCTACCTTTATTGCTGACACTGAGCATCCTATTGCACAGTCAGTTAGTTTCTCTACCATAATTTTCTATTTTGTGTCTTTGTTCTTATCCATCTGTGGTCTTATTTTCTGACCTTCCCTACAATGATGGCCCATGCATATAATCATAGAATTATCTAGGTTGGAAAAGATCTTTAAGATCGTCATAGAATAGAACCATAGAGTCATAGAATAATTTGAGTTGGAATCAACCTTTAAAGATCATCCAGTACAACTCCTCTGCAATGAACAGGGACATCTGCAACTAGATCCCATTTCTCAGACTCAGATCTCGAATGTCTCCAGGAATGGGGCATTAATCACCTCTCTGGGCGACCTATTCCAGTGCATCACTGTCTTTATCGTAAAAAAAATGTTTTTCTTATATCCAATCTAAATCTCCTTTCTTTTATCTTGAAACTATTTCCCCTTGTCCTATTACAACAGACCCTGTCAAAGAGTCTGTTCTGAAAGGTCACTACCAGGTCTCCCTGGACCCTTCTCTTTTTCAGGCTGAACAGTCCCTGATCTCTCAGCCACTCACTCTCCAACAGGTCTATGCCTCTCCAATACTAAGGACTCCACATGTGGATTAAATACTCAGGTGAGGTCTCATTGGCTCAGAGTAAAAGGGTAGGATCACCTCCCTTGACCTGCTGGCCATGCTTACTTTGATGCAACCCAGGATATGGTTGATTTTCTGGGCTTTGAGGGCACACCAGGTCCAACAAGTCTACTGCTGAACAATGTAGATAAGCACCTCATCAGTATATCTTTTAAATGCCTCCAAGGATAAATATTCCACCACTTATCCTAGACAGCCAGTTCCAATGCTCAGCCACCCTGTCAATGGCAAAATTCTTCCAAATAGCTGATCTAAACTTCCTGTGCTGGAACTTGAGGCTGTTCCTTCACATCCTCTCACTTGGCACGCGAGAAAAGAGATCCACATTCTTTTCACTGTAACTTTATTTCAGGTAGTTGTAGTGAGAATGAGCTCTCCTCTCAGACTTCATTTCTCCTGACTAAACAGCCTCAGCACCCTCAGCTGCTCTTTGCATGTCTTTTTTACTAGTCCTGGTCCTAGTTGCCTCTGCACATACTCAACCCCAGTTAGTGAGGGGCCCAAAACTGAAGACAGTACTTAAGGTGAAGCTTCATCAGTGGTGAGTAAAGAGGTATAATATCTTCCCTAGTCCTGCTAGCCACGCTATTTCTGATACAAGACAGGATGTCACTGACTTTCTTGACTATCTGAGCATGCTGCTGGCATTTACTCAAACAGCTGTCTGCCACAACTTGTACGGCCTTCTCTGCAGAGCTCCTTTCCAGCAGGTCAGCCCATGACCTGTACTGATGGACATGGTTTTTCCTCCCCAGGTGTAGGGCTCTACCCTTGCCCTTATTGAACCTCTCCACCAAGTTATTCAGTCTGTCCAGGTCTCATGGAATGGCAGCACAGCCTTCTGGTATGTAAGTCATTCAGCAAATTTGCTGAGTGTACACAATCCTTCGTTCAGGTCATTGATAATTGTTAAAGTAGATCAGATCCATTACCAACCCCTGGGGAACATTAGTAGGTACTGATTTCCAACCAGACTGTACCTCTGATTACAACCCTTCAAGCTCTCTGCCACTCAGTCAATTCTCAGTTCACTCTTGTTCAACTGGCTGTCAGCCAGAAGTGAAGAAAAAGAACCCCAGGTTCTTTTCTACCATGCAACATTCCAGACTCTCTTCCCCAAGCCTATACTTCTGCATGGGGGTGCTATGTTCCAAGTGTGGAACCTTGCAGCGTCTGAGGCATGGACTCAGATGTGGACAATCCAAACCATTTATTACAGGTTTTAACATCCCTTATACACTTTCACAAGTTTTCTCTTGTAACTTTCCACCTGCCTTTACATGTCAACAAGATACTCCCCAAGACAGTCCTTAACTGTCCATACAGGTGCTTATCCAATCAGGGTCACGAGTCGTTCCAAGCCACGCACTCTTCTTCCAATTGGGGTCTGCCATCACACAGTTTACTGGAAATTGTTTTCCTTTTTTTCTGAAAGTGTCCTTGGTTCTCAGCCTTCCTTTCTCACGTTGTTTATCCTGCTCCACAGCTTCTGCTCTACGTATACTTTCTCGTATTCCCACAGAACCTGACACTTATCCTTGTTGAAAGGCATGTGACTGGACATGGACAATCTTTCCACCCTATCTAGATCCTTCTGTCAAGCATTCCTACTCACAAGAGTAGCACTTATAATTCTTCCTGAGCATACAAGATAAAATTTTTTTTCTGAAAAAAATCAGAAAATATTCTGGCTATCTCAGCAACTGATGCTATTGTTTAGCCAGGGGTTGGCACCTCCTTCTCTACCCTGTGTTACAACAAGAAAAAGAATAAAATTTTAAATGAGCTCTTAACCTTCATTCCCCTTGAGGTACGTGTCAACATTTGCCAATTGATTTCAAATTGATTTTATATGAATTATTTAATCCCTAAAATGGTTATACTCTATTTAAAACACTTAAAGTAAATGAAAAGTAGAAAGTGGAAAGAATTGTGGAAAAAAAAAAAAATTGAAGCTTTATCATCAGGGAATTGGTAATGATATCCTTCAAGGAAAGATTCATTAAAATCAGGAGTACCTGAAATGCAGTTTAAGTTTATTCTGATAGGTATCAGACATAAGTCCTCTGTCTCACTGTTCACAGCTGTCTGCTTATTCTCGTTGAGCTTTTCCACAGACCTAACAGGACTGAGGATCTCAATATCAATTTGTACTCAAACCTAGAGCAGTGGTCGATAGTTTTATGTCTGGATGGAGATCAGAGGTTGCCTGGGCTGCAACAACCATGTTGCTGAATTCATGATCTCAAGGAACGTGGCCCTAGAAAGAGTGGAGTAAGGACCCTGAATTTCAGGAGAGCAAACTTATGGCTGTTTAAAAAATGGTTGGATGAGACCCCCTGGGAAACTCTCCTTAGGGGTAAACGAACAGAACAGAATAGGCAGCATTTTAAGGATGTATTTCTGAGAGGAAAAGAGTTTCCATTCCCCAGAATAAGAAATGAGATGGATGTGACAGGAAATCCGCATGGCTAAGCAAGGACCTGCTGGTCAGATTGAGGGAAAAAATGGAAAATAAGCTGGGACAGGCTGGATCAAGGAAGCCAAGGCACAGGTGGAATTAAAATCAGTGAGGGAAGAGAAAAACACCCAGAAGGGTTTCTTTAGATGTACTGGGCAGAAAAGTCAAGCAAAGGAGGGTGTAACCCCTCTTATAAATGGGATAGGAGAGTTGGCCTCTTCAGACTTGGAGAAGGCTGAGACATTTATTGAGTTCTTTGCCTTAGTCTTCATGGACAGTCAGGCTTCTCATGTCTCCTGTGTTGTACTTTGGTCAAGGCAATCCAGATATATGTGCAGACTGGGAAGAGAACTCATTGAGTACAACCCTGGGGGGAAAGACTTGAGAGTGCTTGCTGATGGACAAAAAGCTGGACATGAGCCAGCAGTATGCCCTTGCAATGAGAAGGCCAATTTTATCCTGACCTGCATCAAAAGAGGGGTTGTGAGCAGGGCAAAAGAGGTGATTTTCCTTCTCTATACTGGCCTTATAATGTCCCATCCGGAGTACTGTGTCCAAGTCTGAGGCCCCCAGTACTGGAGGGATGTGGAGCTGTTAAAGAGGGTACAGAGGAAGGCTACAAAGATGATCAAAAGGAGCACCTCCCCTGTGAAAAAGGATGAGGAATCTTAGTTTATTTAGCTTGGAGAAGACTCCAGGGAGACTTCACTGTGGTATTCCAGTACTTGAGAGCTTACAGTCTCAAGGTGACTGACTTTTAACATGGTTTAATTAGCGAGAGGACAAGGGGGAATGGCTTTATACTAAAAGCAGGGAGATTTAAATTAGGTGTTAGGAAAAATGTTAGAAGAAATATTTTACTCAGAGAATGGTGAGGCACTGGACTTTATTGTCCAGAGTAGATGTGGATGACTCATCTCTGGAGGCATTCAAGGCCAGATTGGATGGGATACTGGGCAACCTGATCCAGTGGTTGGAAACTCTGCCTATGGTAGGGGGTTGATCATCTTTAAGTCATTGTATGATTCCATAAATTTTTATTAATGTCCTCATAAAATACAGAGTACCTTGTTACTTAAAAATGTGTATATGTGTACATAGATGGAAGTGTTTTCTCAGAAGTGTGTCTATTCATACTATTACATCAAAATATCACCTTAGAATTCATTTAGAAAGACTATTCAGTACATAAGAACCAAGTAGATCTTTTCTTAATTCTATTCCTTATCCCCACCTATGCTGGTAATATTCTTACAAATATAGATTGCACAAATAGCTTAGCATTAAAGTGTGATCCTGTAAGTGAATGTTAGAATATTATTTTGATTATATGTTGACTCTACAAATAGCAGGTTCCCTCCAAAATCATATCCCTTGAATATTAAACTAAAACAACTCAGCTTAATCTAATGTTGGCTACAAATATCATTAAACTTAAAATACAAAATATTCTTCTTAATGATGTCAATCTTTCTTTAATACTTTTTTTCTTTGTTCTTTATTTTTTAAGAGTATTGTATTGCACTGTTTTAATTCTTGTGAAAAAGAAATATTTTATTAACATCCAAATGGGATTTAAGACTACTCCACTTCTGATTTTTTTACAATATTACAGATAGTGGTGATGTTTCAGAGGCCTCTCTAATTGTGGAAAAGTAAGTGGTAATGAGTAATTTAAATGAAAGTTTACTCATAACAAGAGCTGACACAAAAGTTTTTGATAACTTAGAGTACAAAGTCCTTGCACATAGGAATTCAGTGGAATTTAACATTGTTGCTGTTATTTTTGTTGGTTTTGCGCACGTGCATGTGTGTGTTTTTTCCCCACAAAATAAAGTAATTAAATTTTCGTGGGATCAACTACTACACATCACTACTACAGTCATATTACAGAATTATCACAGCATTTTCAGATGGTTACATTTTTTTGTAAAGGATGAATAATTTTGTGCAAGAGTTCCTAATTTTATCTCCAAATGAATACCAATCATTTGGGATAAAAAATTACATATAGTATAAAAACATCAAACAAACAAAAACAGGCATACATGGCAATGTTTCTGGAAATTTGTAGATGACATCTTTTATTGATAATGGCTTTGCTGACAACATTTACACTCTTTCTGTAGACAGTGCATCCCAACTATTCGGAGACATCATAATCATTCATTGAATAAAGACGTATAGCAAAACATCTTAAAAGGTGCATGGACACACTGAATGATATTTTCTTACCACAATTTACAGTAGAAGCAATGTATGTCTCCTTGATATACTATACCACAATTGCTACAGAGCTGGTGTCAAGGTTGCATTAAAGCTGTCGTAACAGTTGTCCAACCTGATCAGATCAGATGCAGAGCTATTTTATGTGTCAGAATTATGTAATATACGTGTCCCTTGTCTATCAGTTTACATGTCATGATGTAAGTGCTAGTATATTATTTCACGTTTTTTCCTTCTTGTCATTCTCTATCCTGTTTTCTGAAAGTTTGATTTAGGTGCCTGTATTAAATGTTCTGAGGTATCTGAAACTTGGTAAAAACGATTAAAATAAGAGATCTCCCTCTACTATTTTCCTGGTGTCTTATTAATATGATTCCATGTTCCCACAGTCTGAAAAGATAAATGCTGGACACTACACAATGGCAAAGCAGGTGGCCTAGTTGATTTTTCTTCACTTGATGCACTAGGAGCTGTAATATACAAAGCTCTTCTTTAAATTTTTTCCAAATGTTTTAAGCAGTATAGTTTAAGCTTTATACATCTTATACCTGAATTTCAGACAAATCTACTAGTTGTTAGCTTGTATCTCCTTAAAAGTCACAGTTTAAGTTACTTAAGTTTAACTTACTGAAAAGTACCCTTTATGAAAAAATGCATCCATGAAAATCAGGAGGAAAACCATGTTATCTGGTTTTCTATTACAGTAATGAGTTTGTTACTGCGAGAACTAAAGTAGGATGTGGTTCTTATCAAAGTTGGAATAACTAAGTGTGAATCTTGTTTAATAAATTTCTGATGACACATATACGTACATTTCAAGAAGAATAGAACAGAACCCAGAATTCCTTAACAGCAGACTCACAGAAATCTGTCCTACAATGACAACATCCCTTAGCCCTTCTCTGTCCCGTTGACCTCCACCCTCTTCTCCCATCAGATCTAGCTGACAGCTCTGAACTACTCACTCCACCCTAGCAAGCGACATATTTTCCCATTCCCCCTTCATACCTAGTTGAATGCTCTCTCAACAAGCCCTGCCAGCTTCCGGCCTAGGATCTGCTTTCCCCTTGGAGACGGGCAACACCCAGCCTCAGCCGTCAGGCCAGGGATTGAGTAAACCACGCCATGATCAAAGAACCCGAAATTCCTGTGGCAGCACCACTATTTCAGCCACTTATTCAAAGCCTGACTTTTCCTAGACAGCTCTGTATCCCTCACCACCTGTAAGGGAACTGTTGAATCACGGCCTGAACCACTGATTGATCACCTGAGGCAAGCACTGGGTCAGCTGCAGGGGCACAAGTGAGTGTGATTGGAAGGGGTGGAGTTTGACTCCACCTCTCCCAAGACCCCATTTAAGGGCTGACCACCACCAGGGAAGGATCTCTGGTTGGAGATCCCTCCCTAGTGGAGTTATTGGTAAGCCTCGACTGTCTTCAAAGGTGAGCCACTCTTTCCTTATTAATTATCTGTATATCATTTACTTAAGCCCATCAAAAATATACCATCTTTGGCACTATTTCTTTTGGGTGCTATTTTTTGGGTGTTATTTGCCCTACACCACCCCAGAAGGCAGAGAGAAAAACACCACTTGTGCTCCCACCCCCTCAACCAACCTTCCTAAAACGCTGAAATCTCTCTTGATAGTTCACAGGCTTCCCTCAGCAATTTCATCACTACCTGCCTGAATTATCAATAATCAGAGGATTGAAGCAGCCCTGGGAGTATTTCTGGTGACATCCCTGACTTGGGCTGCAGGGAGGCAGCACGCTTCCCTTCACATCAGGTTGGGTCTGCGTATGGGGCCCTCCATTCCTCTGAAAAGGGAATCGCCTTTTCAGGCCGCTTACCCATCTATCTTTCCTGGCAGAGGCAGTCTCAAGGCGTGGGAACAACCGCCTCACCCAAGTCCCCTAATAGGCAGATCCTTCCTCACCTCCCCACTCACCACCCCATCAGTTTCTAGCATCCCATTCCTCCTGTTTAGGGGGACCTGGGGAAGTGGGGTAGGCAGGCAGAGGAAACACCCTTGATGGTGACTGGGATATTTTTCCTACCCTACTTATGTGTCAGATCTGTTGAACTGTTCCAGAGCAGAGGATCCACTACTTTTTTGAGGTTATCTCCCCAACACCCCTCCCTGTGTTCTGCCAGTGACTCACTGCAGCAGTCAATCTCCTACTCACACTCCCTGGTGGCTCTCAATCTCTCCACCTCCTCCCTGAGCTCCACCTCCAGGCTGAGCAGCTCATCCACCTGCTCAAACCTCACATAGGTGAAATCCTGGCCATCCTCCCCCAGCAGCAGCAGGCTCATGTACTCCCTGCAGCCAAAGGTCTGAACTGCCACATTTCTAGACAGGCCCTCTGTCTGAGTCTACATAGCCTTTCTGTGGCAAACCCACTGTCAAGTGGACAGTGGTTAAACTTACTGTCTCATTCACTACCAATAAGAGAGCTGGTCACCTGAACCAAAGGGAGCAGCACTTGTACACCCTGCCACTCATCCCATGTCCCACACTTGCTGCTGCAGTATTGTATGGTTAGTGTGGGCTATCCTTATACTCTGACATCCCCTCCCTGTTGCCAGTGGGCAGCAACAGCCTTTTTTCACTTGATGTGCTGTGTAAGTCCCTAAAGCCAAGGGTCAAGGTCAAGAGACAAAGATTGTACAGTGCCAGCTCCACCCCTGCTAGCTAAGCAACCCACCCACAAGCTGCCAGCCCTAGCACAGGAACAGTGCTTTGCTGGCTTCAAAAGAAAAAAAAAAAGCCCTAAAGAGAGGTTTTTTTATTTTTTTTCTTTAGATCTCCCCTGTCCAGTGCAGTCTTACCTGCCTTTAAGCTGGTCTCTACAGCAGTGATGGGCAACTGAACTGAAACAATGTCAGAATTGCTTTTAGAATCAGAATGCTTAGAATTAGAAGGGACCTCTGTGGGCCATCTATTCCAACTTCCCTGCAATGAACAGGGACATCACAGCTAAATCAGATTACCCAGCGCCTTATCCAGCTTCCTCTTGAAAGTCTCCAGGGACAGAGCATCAATGACAACACTAGGTAATCTGTTCTAGTGCTTCACCACCCTCCCTGTAAAAGATTTTTTCCTTATGTCTAACCTAAATCTACCCTTCCTGAGCTTGATGCCATTTCCTCTTGTTCTGTTGCCACTGATCTACTAAAGAGTCTTTCCCCTTCTTTTCTGTAACTCCCCTTCAGATACTGAAGGCCCGCTATCAGGTCACCTCGCAGCCTTCTGTTCTCCAGGCTGAACAGCCCCAGCTCTTTCAGCATGTCCTCATTGGAGATGTGTTCCATTCCATGGATCATTTTCGTTCCTCTTCTCTGGACACACTCCAACAGGTCTATGTCTCTCCTGTATTGAAGACAACACATGGGCACAACGTATGTGATTTTTGGTTTCATTTGCTTGTTTATTTTAAATTGGTAGATAGAGGACAGATATAACTAACAATTTTGAGACTGATCCAGGATTTAAAAGCCAGTATTGCAATTTGGGGAAACTGAGTAAATCCTTTATATATGCTAAATTTTATAACAACACTGATAAAAATGTGGAAAAGAAATTACTTGCCAGCAGATATTATGCTGCTTAGCTCAAGCTGGAACATATAAGAATATTTTGGCACTTTCAGCATCACAAAGAATCCAAGATGTTAAAGAAAACAAGGCAGAAAAACATTAAGATGCAGTGAAAACAAGCACATACCTGCATGCAATGCCTAGTAGAGGCAAATAAAAAAAAATCAGAAGTAACAAAGAGTCTGAATGTACACCAAGGAAATAGATGAAGTGTAATGGGTATCAATACAGGAGCATAAAAGTCTACAAATAATAACAGCAATTACTGATAGAATCCCTGTCTTATCTGATTTCACCATAAAGTAAAAAATTAAAAAATATTTGGATAATCTTTCTGAAAAAACAAACAAACAAACCAAACCAAAACAACAGCAACAACAAAACCACCAAAAAGCTTACCAACAAACCACTCAACAGAGCTAAATGTATAGAACTTAGTGACCTGACAAAGGGGCAGTACATTGAGACAGAAAAGAAACAGTATGTGAAAGGGATAAAAGTTGCAAAAACAGTCTGAGTGATAGTGGGAGTATGACACTGGTCTAAAAATCACTTATTCCAGATATTTTGCAATTTATTGTAACATACTTTCTTTTTGTGCTATAATAGAGGCTGGATTGGGTCATTTACTGCTTGACCTGGTCTATATGAATGTCAGAAAAAAATGATTGATTTATTTGCTTATGAAGAAACTAGAGTAATCAAATATGTAAAAAGGGAATATCTGGCACTTCGTAACAGAGACGAATATTTACAGAAATGTCAAATCGTGTTTCTTAAATTTAATGATATTTTTATAGCTACTCTTGGAAAAAAACATCTGTGAGCATTCCATATATCTCCAGGGAGACTGTTTCTTCAGACAGACATCTGGGTTTTGTTCAGCCTCCAGAGTATTTAACAGGAAAACAGAAGACCTTTAGAGTGTATAGAGTGCTGCATGCTAAGAATAAGTAGGAAAAGAAAAAAATATTGGGGAGGAGAAAGGAAAGAAAAGAAAAGTTTCTAAATGCAAATCAATAAATCTTGTAGCATGGCTCAGTTAAAGCAGAAAAAAAATAATAGCAAAATCTATGTTATAGGAGTAATGTGGTTCAGAGAAAAAAATGACAGAAAATCTTGCACAGATTAAGAAGTACTTTGTAAATAGCCCTAAGGAAAAAGAAGTAATCTTAAGAAAGTGAAGAAACTAATTCTTGAAATCCTTATCTTGAGACAATGTGACATTAAACCTAATTGTCTATGGCTGTCTCCAAGGAGCATATTACCCCTGAACTCCTATAAATCTATGTGGGAAAGGTCAGATTCCTATTTTGAACACTGATGGAATTGAAAAAAAAGTAACAAAGGCTAAAATTCTTATCATTCATTTGCACTTAAGTAAAATAGGGAATTATGGTATTTTTCTAAATGAATATAGTACTTTAAGTTGAGGTAAATACGCACCTAGAAATGTCTATTGACTACACAGGGTGTCTAAGTTTACTAACTCCAAGCAGACACCTACATTTTAGGAAAAAACAGAAAGGCATGTATCTGAGTGATTTCATGCAGTAGGATAATTTGCTTTATAAAGAATAGATAACATTTTTCTTATTATTTCTTAATTTTTAGTATTTCACAGTGATCACATTAACTAAAAAAAGCATAGAAAAAAGACCAAACTTCTTAAACATTCAGGATTTATGACAATGATCTAGTATAATTCTGTATCATAAGGGACTTTGGAAAAAAAAGTGAGGATGATGGAGCTGTGAAACAGGCTGCCCAATGTGCTTCAGAATCTCCTTCTCTGGAGACATGCAAGACCCGCCTGGATGCCTACTTGTGCAACCTGGTCTAGGGAGCTGCTTTGGCAAAGAGGTTGGACTAGATGATCTCTAGAGGTCCCTTCCAACCCCTAAAATTCTGTGATTCTGTGAAAAAAATAGATGTAGGTATGTCATTTAGATATTTAACAATATCTGTATTTTGGGATTTCAGCATATTGATAATCACAAAATTCTTCCAGATTTACGAGTGTAAAATGCTTCAGAGTTGTACCTAAGTTTTTCTGAAAATGTCTCCTATTTATTTCCATGGAAACAACAACTGATACAAAGAGCACAATAACCTTGTTTGAAAGAGCAAATTCTCAGCTACAAAACACTATTTGTCCACACAGTCACTACCATTAGCTGTGCATTTTCACCAGTAATGAACACAAGCCTTCATTCCACGCTTGTATAAATCTAGACTGGAGGTGACCCACTACTGCCACTGCTGAAACAGACCACCCACCACCTCACTATGTTCACATCCACTATTTGGTCTCCATAAAAATTCAGCAAGCATCAGTGAATGTCAATGGGTGCAATTTTTAATTTGTGGAGGAATTCAATGTCACACCTTTTGCTTCACATAAATTTCCACATCAGATGCCAATTTGTCAGACTGCCTCTTTGCTGCCATCTGTTGCAAAGTAAAATAAATTAACAGCATATTGGCAGGCAGGTTCAGCCTCAACTGACATACCATGAACATTTATGGTGGGCCAACATAATAAAATAGGAGTCATTATTTTCAGAGCAGCTATCATAATTTTCACATTTTACTATAATGAATGTATTGGAGACCCCAAATTATGGGTTCCTTTATTTAAAATAATATCCTATTTTTTTATATTCTGCAGTTAGCATCAAATTACTTCTGGTATTTTCCTTAACTTGTTTGTTTTTCTTCTGTTTTAAGGTGCCTGATAACATTCATATTTCCTTTTAGCAACTGTTACCTTAGAGGGCAATCTTGAAGAATGAGTATGACCACAAATATAACAGATGTCTCATAAAATTAACTTCAATTGCTTCTATATGACCTCTGCTGAGGAAGTAGAACTTAAATTGAAGTCAGGAAGAGCAGCTGTAGATTCTGCTATTAGATAACAGTGACCTGCTTTCCCAAGGGTAGTGCCCATGAATAAGAGAATTGTGGACTTGCAAACAATAAATGTGATTAATGCCAAAATAACTTAGCAAGCACAGCTTCAGAAACATAGTGATGTGACATCTTGGGTCAGAAAGAATAGATTCAGTAGCAACAATTAAAACATATCCACTAGGTAAGCAAATTTCAGCTCGGCTCAGGAGGGAAACATACACTGAGATTAATTCTGTCATGGTTTTACCGATTTTTTTTTTCTTTATTTCACTTACACTTCTTACATTCTTTTTTATCTCCTTTTTATATGTAAATATATTTTATAAGAATCCATGAGTTTAAATAGCATATGTATATCTATAGATGTTTCAGTTTAGGTATCTAAATAATCTAAAATTAAAAAAAGTGTGAGAACAGCTCTCGCTTTTGCCTCTCATTCACAGAGTTGAACCTAGAAAGTGTAAAAGATAATACAGTGGCATATACAATGGAAATCACTACACGGCATGTTAATAAATATAACTCTAGCAAAATAGATCTAATTAGGTTAAGTATTTACTCACCTGCTTGGGCAAACTTTCTATCTCTCAAGGTCTTTATTTTTGCCATTACATAACTGAATATATGTGCATATTAGTTAAGGTGACTGAATAGTAGAAATGCTTAGTCTTTTGATCTTAAGATAATTATAAGTATAGAAGGGTCATCCTAAGATAGCACTCAGATTTAGCTGAAGTGATATCCCTGTCTTTTTTGTACTGGGAAGCCCAGAACTGGACACAATACTCATGGCCAGCCTGTTGTTCACCAGGACCTCCAGGTCCCTCTCCTCAGAGCTCATCTCCAGCAGGTCATCTCCCAACCTGCACCAGTGCATGCAGTCATTCATCTCTAGGAGCAAGACTACGCTTGCTCTTGATAAACCTCATCTGGTTCCTTTCTGCCCAACTCTCCGGTCTGTCCAGGTCTTGTGGAACGGCAGCGCAGCCTTCCAGCATGTCAGCCATTCCTCCCAGCTTTGTATCACCAGCAAACTTGCTTTTGGGTAACTTTCTCAGTGTGTTCTGAGAGGAAATGACAGATTTGTTTTTCACTGTTCAAGCTTCAGTGTTAAACCAGACCTAGTCCAAATCCTCCGCTGTATGAGCCTAATGCAGATTCTTCACCAACGTTATGAATTAAAGTATTTGCTCTTATGTATTCATACAAATAATATTTCCTTCTATTTCTTCATATCCTAGGCAACTAATTCATTCTTACCGTGGTTGTTGTTGTTTGTTCTACCCTATTTCATGCAAGATTTGAATAAATCATTACAAATCAATGGATAATAAAAAAAAACAATTTAAAATCACATCTGGTGTATGTATATGTATGTCTATGATTTCTACTATGCTGTGTTTTGAATGAAACTGTTTTGCTAGACATTCCATGAATTCTTTCAGAAGAGTTCTAAAGTAAGCTGGAAGAATTTTTCTTTTTCAATAAATGAAATAAGATTCTTAGATCAACTTCTGAGATGTTTGATATAATTATCTATTCATTAAGATCTCCTGGAGGAGTTGAGGCTTAACTCAACATGCAGACAAACATCACTAAACTGTTTGCTTACTTCTCCCAAGTGGGAAGAACAAGGGAACTGGAAACAAAATAGAAGTTGTGGATCAAGATAAGTATTATTACTAACACAGAAATGGAAATAAAAATACAACTATAGCAATATATAGGACATGCTCCAGAAGTAATGCCTCTTATTTTATAATGTTACTCCATAATGTCAGAAGAGGCTCATGGGGTTTGCAGCAGTAGAGGTTGAATCTTCTTGCCAATATTGTTACATTTTTTTTTTTGTGTGACAGATGGCAGCAGAGGGGCAGTCTCACAAAATGGCATCTGACATGGAAGTGTGTACAAAGAAAAGGTGTGTGGAACTGAATTCCTCCATGCAGAAAAAAATTGCACCTATTGAAAGTCATTGACAATCGGTGAATATTTATGGGAAACAACCAGCCAGTGTGAGCACAGTAAGGCAGTAGGTGATGCCATTTATAGAATATTTCCTTGCCTAATGCAGGCCAGCTGGCCTGGCTCTGCTTTGACCCTTTTTGTCACACCAATATAAGGTAGCATCTCCTCCCCATTACATGGTCTAGCCCTGTTCTAACTCAGCCTGGAAATGGTTTTGTCACTCAACAATAACCAAAGCACTGGTGTTTTGTTAGCACTGTCTTGGCTGAATGTGGAACAGAAAAGTGCAGATTGCATAAAAATCCATCCTCAAAAGTGAAGTAGCTAAGAGTGAATTATTTTCAATTACAAATATATTGTGAGTAGCTATCATTCAGTAGGTTTATGCTTAAACAAGAATATATCTTTTTCCTAACAACTTTAAAAGTCACAATCTAGAATGTTTGTTCTGAGGAACAGCAATAAGTAATGATTACAACACTAAGTATTTTATGTACTTTAACTTCATAAATTTATGTTAATTTCTGAATAAAATTCCGATTTTCAATCATTAAACATTCTAGCTTTTGTTTAGACTACTCAAGATCTTGCTGATCTTGATGTTGAAAAGATTTGTTCATTATTCATTTACTAGCAGGAGTTTATTATTTTTGTGGATTTTAAGAATGAAAATATAGATCCATTTTACTGTTTGGAATATTGCTTTGATGAACACTAAATTTCTCTTTGAGTTTTAAAAGCCTGAAAATAAGCAGTCCACACTAACAAAAAAAAAATCTTTTAAAAACATCTGCTTTAAACTTTAAACCTGATTCTAAAAATATTAAGTTTCCTTTAAAGGTACTAAGGCAATTTGGTATCGTTTCTTTTCTACCTTAATATTAAATCTCTTAGTACAATACAGTAAAACTCTTCTATATAATTTTAAATGAATTTAGAATATTGTTCTGCAGGCATTAAACCAGGAAAATGTTGTCTTTCTTCTCTATGATCTTAGATCTCTTTCTTTTCTATACTTTAAATGTATCACTCAAGAATAGTTGTCAGAAAAGTTTGTATGATTTTCATCACTGAAATTAAAATATTGGTGTAAGAACAGCTTTTTATAGTAGATGAACTATTTATTTTATTTTATTTTATTTATTTTATTTCCTATAGTAGAAGAAAATTAATCTTACTTGACAATATATTAATATTATTGATTGATGTGATATTAAAAGCAAATTATCATGTATATAAGGCTTAATTATAAACATTTTAGATGTTTACCACACTCCTCATTGAGACATACGAAATGTGTTTGCACGTTAAGAAATAGAACATATCAGTAACATCAGTTATAAAGAATAGAATCATAGAATGGTTTGGGTTGGAAGGGACATTTAAGATCATATAGTTCCAATCCCCCTGTTATAGGCAGAAACATCTCCCTCTGGACCATGTAACTCAAAGCCCCATCCAGCCTGACCTTGAATGCCTCCAGGGCAGGAGCATCCACAGCCTCACTGGGCTTATCTATTTTCACTGCTCATTTTACATTTCAGTGTAATGTTAATTGTCTCTCAAGTGTAGAGATAACTGATCTAAATCTCTCCTCCTCTAGTTTAAAACCATTCCCCTTGTTCTATCTCTGTCTACCCCCGCAAAAAAAAAATTTCCCTCCCTTTATGATCTCCCTTTAAATACTGGAAGTTAGATGACAGATAAACACAAATGTTTAATATTGAAATTATGCTATGGCTTAATGTATGCAAAATACTGTGTAAAAAGAATGTCGTATTCTGTGAGGACCTGTGTAAGTCTAAAGTGAACATTGTATCATTTCAGAAATTAAAGCATGCAGTAAACTGTGTCTTCAAAGACGTTTGATTTGTATCTATGCTCACTAAACTTAAGAATTTGGGGAATAAATATAGTAAAATATATAATTTCACACACTTTTCCCGTATTAAGTAACATCAGTCATAACTGCAGAACATAACCAGGCTGTTATTCTAACTGTTATCTCCCCATTGCAAATGTCTGAGAAGTGGTGGCTGTTGTTTGTACTTTATTTTATTATTTTTTTTACATATTTTAATGTTTTATTTGAGATAAAACTGTAACAATACCAAACAAAAATTGCTGTAATCTTGCTTTTCAAAGTCTTTATGTTTCTATAATTATTTACAATCTTAAAAAGTATAGTTTATCCTAGCTTATGAAAGATAATAATGGCAATGTAATTTTATGTATGAATTCTGACACCGAATGCAATTAAATAAACTTAGTAAATGGCTGAACACTGATAACTATTTTTCAAACTATTATGATGGAAAATTGGCTTGCAATGGAAGACTGTAAAATTATGAATAATCTCTAGCAAAATAAAAAGCTTCTTAGCATTCTGGATTATTTGAAATTTAGTCAGTATTATTTTTTGGTTGAATAATTTACTTGGCAAAAAATTATTTTAGTCAGTTTGATGCTCAGGTCAAGTTTAGAACACCATTCTCCAAAATGAATTATCTCCAGTTAATCTCCAGAATTATCTCCTGAAGTTAAAAATAAGCAAATATAAAAAGTACTTTTTCAATTTCTTCAATGTCTTCAAAGAGATATTTTCATGTGTTCTCAGAAAGTCTTTAATTTAATTAGTCTTTCCTAGTCATGGAGGCAATACAATACTCTGTAAGAATGATCATGTCAAATTGGGTTACATAGTAATGATACATTAACATCTGGCTTAGCCTTCATCTCCAAAATAACTGAACTCTTTGGTTACTATATTAGCTTTTGAGATATCACATCAGGAGGACACTTTGGAATACAAGAATTCTATGCCAAGCATGTTCTTTTCTTCTTTCCTAAATAGAAAGCACATTTGCTACTGTTCGAGAAAGGTAGTGTTAGATGCTTTTTGAAACATTTCATAACCAACAGCTATTAAAATAGAATCTTGTCATGGTTTTGGCTGGTATTAAATGACAGTTTTATTTTTTTTTTTTTTCACCAGCAGTTTTACTTGTTACAGAGCAATACTTACATAGAATCAAGGACTTTTCTGTTATTCATGCTGCCCTGCCAAGAAGGAGACAAAGGATTTGCAAGAAACTGGGAGGGGACGCAGTCAGGATGGCTAACTCAGACTGACTGAAGGTATATTCTATACCATATGGCATCATTCTCAGCAAGAAAAGCAGGGCAAAAGAGTGAAGATGGTGAGACATTTGAAGTGATGATGTTTATCTCAAGAAACTTATGCATGATGAACTCTGCTTTTCTGGGAATGGCTAAACGTCTGCCTGCTAATGAGAAGTAGCTAATGGATTCCTTGTTTTGTTTTCCTTGCATGAATGGCATTTGCTGTACCTAGTTAGCTGTGTTTATGACAGCCCTTGAGTTCTTGAACTTTTACCTTTCCAGTTTTCTCTTCCATCTCACCTGAGGAGAATGAGCAAGTGACTGTGTGCTTCTAAATTGTCTACTGGGGTTAAACCACAATAAATCTGTAGAAAGTATAAAGACGAAATTTCTGCGAAATCTGAAAAAGGACATTAAAAATATATTTGAGTATACATTTTATAAATATCAATATTAGAACAGAAATACAGAAGGGGAAGGAAGTTTTAATTCTCCTTACCAGATGCACTCTTTTTAAAACAAAAACAAAAACAAAAAAAGTGTATCATTAAAATTACTATGAAATTCCTATTTTAATTTCCCTTCTATACTCAATAAAAAAATACATTTTGAGTTATGAAAAAATACTATTATTAACAAAACTTATTAATTTAATTTTAACTTTTGGAATAATTAATTGTTGTTTTTTAGTTAAAAAAAGAAAACTTTAAAATAACTCATAGGTTTTAGTTCAATCATATAGGTTTAAAGAGGCTTCATTATTTCTCACATTTTCACATTAAGTCCTGATTTTGCACTTTTCTTTTGAATCTCCTAGCTGTATTACAGTGTTTGGAGAAAATTCCTACAAGGGGATGCAAAATGAGTAAGAGTTTATACTTGCGAATCCTAGTGTATAAATTTACATATTCTCAAATTAATTTGTGTGAGTGAGAAAACAAAAATCAATAATTTGCACACTAATATGCTTTTTACGTGTTTTAGTATCTCTAGAATTGATTATTTGGACAAATAATGGGAGTAGTTTAGTGAGGAAAAATCGAAATATATTCTATTTTTATTCTAATCCTAGTACTCACCTACTAAGGTTGGACAACAAACTCTACATAGAACGGTTAGCTCTAAAAATCAAGATCTTTCTTTGAAGAATATAAATAAATTAATGTAATTAAATTAATAAAATACAACATTCAATACTGTATTTTAACCTTTAAGACTGCTAAACACCACACATCCATTCAGTCACTCCCCACTCACTATGTACCCTGCAGTGGGATGGCTGTCAAATTTGTGATAGAAAGTGCAAGGTTTCATGTGTTGTCATAAGTACAACTTAAGAAAGAAGGAAAAAAGAAGGAAAAAGAGGGAAAACAATAACATTGAAATAAATAGATATCCTGGTTTCATCTGGAACAGAGTTGTTTTTTATTTTTATTTTTTTTCCCCCTTCAGAGTGTCTGGTATGATGCATGTTTTGGCTAAGAGAGTAAAACAGTGTTGATAACACATAGAAATTTTAGTTGTTACTAAGAAGTGGTTTCACAGTCAGGAACATTTCAACTTCTTGTACTTACTGCTGCTGAGGTGGGCAAAGTGAGCACAAGAATCTGTGAGGGAGACAACCGACCTAAACTGGCCAAAGTGAAATTCCATAACATATAACATCATGCAGTGTGTGTGGGAGAGTGGGGGTGGGGAGGAGTGGGGGAGGTGTTTAAATTGTGGGTAGGGGCCAGGGAGACACTGCTGCTTGGGCATCAGTTGGTGGGTGGTGAGAAATTGCTTCTGTGTAATATGCGTTGTAAATATATATTCTCATCATTACTATTATTATTCACTTGATCGCTTACTTTTGGTCTTGGTGAATGGTTTTACCTCAAACCATAGCTTATACTTTGTTGTGTTGTTTGTGTTTTTTCTGGCAGTTTTAACCCTCTGCCCCCTTCCCCAAACCCCATTGAGCTGGAGGAGTGAGAGAATGAGTATGTAGTGCAGAGCTGCCTGCTGGGTTAAAACACAACAATAGACATTTAGCATAATTTTTTAAAGTGTTGTATAGCTCGTATGTGAGTTCATAGCCTGATATTTTGAAAATAGCAGTTTTCTCCTTGCTCCTAGAATTGAAGGAGATAATCAAGAAAGGGCTTTAACAGTAAAGTGCTGTTTTGTGTTTTTTGTTTGTTTAAGTGAAGTAGTGAAGATCCAGTTTATCATTTTTCCGTTCTGCTTTCATATTTACAATGAAAGACCTTCTTTTCTGTTTTCTATCTTTTTTAAAGTATTTTTTACCAAACAAACAAAACCACTCATACAACAGTAACAAAAAAAAAAAAAAAAAACAACACCTGTTTAAAACAGACAGTAATTAAAACTATATTCTGTCCCTTCAAAAACACATACTGTTGAAGGCATGGAGTCTCCTCATGTCTTACTTGCTTTTCTTTTACTCTTCCTGATCTAGGAAAAACAGTGGAGTAATTGGTAAGCAGAATGATGAGGAACTTAGCTTTGTTATTAAAATTATTACTATTAAAATCACATAGATTTATGTGGTAATAAAAATAGATGTTCTAAAACAGTTAAACATTCAATCATTATTATGACCACATAGAAGCACTAAGTACCTATGTACAAATAATATATTAACACAAATATTCAATAAATGTAATAAAGAAAGACATCTTAGTTTCTCCTCCTCTCAGAAGTGTATCATCAAAATTTCCCAAAGCAAATACTTCACCATTTACCCTGAGCAAATTCAGTAGATGTAATTGCCTGTTATGAAAACAATGTTTGAAGAGAATCAGAATCCAAAAATGACTGAGGGCTGGATTTTCCTGGGGTATTCTGTTTCTATCAAAGTTTTTATTTTAAGTCCTCACACTATACACTTAACAGTTTTGAAAACTCTCATTCATATGCCAATGATTCACTATGTAGCTGAATCTTTGATAAAAGAGTTTTCTAAAGATTTGCAGATAAATCTATACTTGCTGAATAATATTATCCAAGGCTGAATCTAAAAGAGTTGTCAGAGTTGTCTTAATGCTGTGATGTTTAACTTTTGTCGCATGTTTTCTTTCTTCTGTATTCATGCTTCCTATGTGGTCATGGGAACAGTTCAGTACACTAGAAGAAAATCTCACAGAAAGAATTCTAAATTGGGTTACAATTTAAGCAAGAAATACTAAGGAAAGTGGCTGTGTTGAGGTACTCAGAGCTTTTTTCTTTGTCAATTACAGTTTAATCCAAACCACTGTTCATTATTAAATTTCAGAACTGGTAAAGAAAGGAAATAGCTGTTGCATTTGTTTCATATTGCATATCTCACCACTGGACACAAAGGAACAAAATATAAAGTCAGAGAAAGATTAGTATTTATCAAAATTTGTATATGTATGTGTGAACCATCCTTTTCTTTCTTGGTTTTTTTTTTTTTTTTTGGCACAAAGCTCACTTACTGAGGTATTTCTTGAAATAAAACTCTGACTTGTCTAAGAGGCAAAATATATTTAAATAAAAAACATATTTATTCGCTTTTTAATTTGAGTATGGACCCCAAGAAGGAAAGAACTTGCAATCTGCAAAGACCCAAAAAGCACTGTATTTGACATTTATAACTGCCTGATCAACTGACTTATATACTAATTGTTTCTACTTTAAAGGATGGCGCTTACCTAACAAATAATAGGAATATTGAAAAAAAATTATTGGAAATTTTGCAAATATTCCAAAAGTCAGAAAAATATGGAAAGAATTTATTTCAAACAAACATTTTAAAGAAACCTTGGAATCTACTATAAATATTGAACATCTGAATAAATAATAACAGATACAACTTTAGTTATACTGTAGTTGTGTTTATCTCAAATCTATTAATGTTACTGCAATATTTTCATTTATTTTTATAGGATTTAAATTATAAAAATTCCAAAATGTTCCCTTTTAATGTATATTTAGCAGTCTATCATGTACGTTTTTATGTTTGTTTTTTTTTCTATCTAGAAGTGAGTTAAAATCAGAGCTCATAAAACTGAACAATTCTGACCCACTGTACTTACTGAATGATTACAAATGAAGAAGACAGTGAATCTTGTCACTGGAATAAAAATAAGTTGTGTTAAAGAATCTATTTTAGTGATTCAGAAAGCAATATTGAAACCTGCTGATGAACAGAAATGATCAAAACAACATTCAGTTATCCTGAAGATCTAAAAGCTATTCAAGATTTCAAGATAAGATGATGGACTAGATCTGACAAAGGGTTAAATAAAAAGCAAAGTTACAAGTAGCCAGTTTTGAAACCAAGTGACATAGGCATGAATTGTCATAAATTATAAGCCACCATATCTATAAACAGTTATGCTTGATCAGTATAATTTCCTGAATTCTGTAGAAATGAAATGGAAAACACTTGGGGATATCTGCAGTAATGTAACTCTAAATGTCCCTCTATCCATTGATGCTGCGGAGAATCATCTTGGACAGTAGAGGGCGGTTCTTCCAACAAGAGAGTTTAAATGCACTGGAAATTTTTGCATGAAAGAGAATACTTGCATTCATAGACCTGACAGTCCTTAAGACCCACGTCCTTCTCTGCAGGGCTTTTTAACATACTGAATTTAAATCAGCAATGCTCATGAGCAACACAGACAATTTGCCAATATGTTAAGCAACAAAAATTCAGTTTTTATACTTTACAATTAGTGTATTTTTTTTGAATCCTCAGATGTGTTATATCTTCATATAAAATACAAATGAAGCTAGCAAAATATATTTTGCCTCGAGAATAGGTAAAGTTTCACACTACTCAGAGTCTACTCAGGCTTCTGAAAGGCACTTTGAACTAAATGAAACTCAGTCAATGTTTCACATGATTAAAAGGATGAGCATAGTCATTAACAAAACTGACTAATGGACTAGAGGGTTCTAAAACTCCCAAATGCCATCATGATGAAATGAAGCAATTTTCTTATTAATTTTCCTGCATAGATCTTAACTGGAGAACCAAGAATCTGTTATTAGTTTGAAACTTCCCAGACAATGTAGGTGTCATGGCTATGGAGTGATAATGATCATCCTTTAACTATAAGCTCTGCCTTCTGCATTCTAGCTCTAATATAAAAGATTACCTCTGTTTCTTATTTCACAAGTTAAAATGCAAATATGAAGTTAGATTTATTGACGGTGCTGCAGGTTAATCCCACTACTTCCAATTAGGAGTTTCTGAATAGCTTAAGTTCTGTCTCAATCCAAATTCCAATAGACAAAATAGAAAGGATGCAGATGCATACTACCTCGATGAACTCACCTTCCTTTATGTGTTAAAAGATGCTGCTGTTTAATTAGACTTAATTTGTCATTTCTCTATATAACATTCTTAGAATATTTCTGTCCATATGCTTTCTGGTATGAAAACTCTCCAAAATCTAGGCAAAATATATTGAAAACTGGGTTAAACATTACAAGAAACAGGCTATCATAAAATATTTCATAAAGAGTATGTATGTGTATTTCAGAATAAATACCTGTTTTGAGGGCACATTCTTTTGGTTATTAAATGAAAAGGTATCAGTTATGAAACCAACAGTTACATAAAATAAGGAGAAAAATTACTTAAATATCATGGGTTGCTTTTTTTTTTTTAATCTCTGAACTGAAAGTTTATTTTCAGGAGTAAAAACTAGGAAGTCTATTCCCATTTACCTAATCTATTTTCCTACTACATAAAATAAGAAAAAGGCTGTAGATACATACTTCTCCTGGATATTGTTCCTAGATTACTGAAGCTAGGTATGATATGATTTGTATTAACAAAGACATTATTACCTCTGCAAACAAGTCACACGATTTTATTTGTAATACTTCATATATAGAGTCACACTAACTGGGGGAAAAGTAAACCTTCAAAAACATGGCAACTAAGATAGATCTGTGTTGGTAAACTGTTCGAAATTCCATAAATTGCCTTGCAATTTCAACATTCTTATGAAATGCAGACATTTCATACATAAGCCAATCTACGAGGACAGTTTCAACGCTTTAATTTATAGGTTTTATCACCTATAGTTCCTTTTTGTTGTTGATTCACTGGATCATCTCAATACCATTTTTGCCCCAGTCACAAGTAGGTAGCAATCCTGAACACTGTGTGATCTGAAGAGGAAGTTTGATCTGGAAGTGCATATATCACATGTCCATCACTTAAGATTTTCAACCCTTGTGTCAAGGAGGAAACAGGGTGGAACTCTGTTTTGGTCATGTTTCCTTAAGAACAACTAAGGTATAGAATAACTTGGAGTATCTGGGGTCATTGACACGAGACTGTATCAAGATTTTGAGTACCATTGGCTGATTAATTTTATACATCTTTTATATCAGTCAGTGCATTAAGTCATACAAAAGAGACTCTGTCAACACCTCACTATCTATCTGAAAAACTACTTTTTACAAAACACCACCACTGGCATATCAAATCAGTCTGAACTCAAGAAATTGCGCAGACGCTGAATAATAAATGATTTATTTGCCTACAGTTTTCTGAGAAATGGATGCTGCACACTATAAAAATTTGACTTATCACTAGAAAGGAAGATTTACCTTGGCTACTGCTCTCAAAGCAACAAAATTGTTCTGTCCTTTAAAGCAAATGAGCAAAGAGCTGGAAAAAGCTCTTCAAGTTCAAAATGGGGAGGTAAGGAATAAGACAATAATGATAAGTAATCTATGACAGGTAAGTATTGAGACTAACCCAACGTCAAAACTCAAATAATAATGTAGAGAGACATAGAGAGGAGGGGGGAAAGAACCAAAAACATTTACAGGAACTCTGTGGAGTTTGCCACAACCCAGGAAGTCATGACAAATTTCTGGACTGAAGAAAATGACCTCTCCTGCCAAGACTGGCATGGTGAGTAATAGAGAAATGTATTCCTGAGCAACGTGTGTTTTATGATCTTGCACCAAGTCTCTTCATTAGGAAAACTTAGATTTTTTTTCTTGTGTTCAAATACAACTTAGCTTTAAAGATGAAATGTTATTTCAGGATATTTTAAAGTGCTCTCAATAAGAAAAAAATGTGGGCTCATCTACCTCAGGATTTCCTTATAATATACAAGAAATAAACATTAAAATCTGTATGTACATAATGTGAGAAGAGAGAAACACGATATATCTTTTTTCATGAGTTAACTGCAGTGAAATATTGAAGACTGTCTAGTGCTAAGAATCACAGTATATACTTAGCAGATATGAAAAAAAGTTTTAAATAAAATGCAAGCCAAGCAAAGTATGCAGGAATATCATCAGTACTTTAAAGAATGTTTTAACCTGACACTTTTCCATCCATGACAGCTAATTTTTTTTCATTATTCAAATAGATTATTGGTCTATTCAGAAATACAGTAGAATCTAAGTTCAGAAATACAGCTGAAAGGATCTTTGAAATTATATATAACAATGTACTCTTATATATAAATAATGTTTGCTTCAGTAAACATCAGAAAAAAAAAAGAAACCCACAAAGCAAATTACTTTCTGTGCGTCTTTAATTTTAATTAAATAATTAAAAAAATGTAGAAGATGTAGACCTTTTTTCTTCTCACAGAGAAAGAAACTGTACACACTAATGGTATCTATCCCCACAGAAGAGTAAACATTTCACATTTCACATTGCTTTTTGCTACATTTGGTACAGTAATCTCCATCAAGGGGCAAACTGACTTTCCTTTTACAGATCATTAGCATCTGTAATCCAGCCAATAGAGTTTGCATGGACTGGTTCTAGATTGTCTTGAAGTTCAGATGAGTTCATTCAGCACTTTAAAGAACACTAAATACAAATAAATCTTTCTTTGAACTGTGAACAGCTTTTTACTTGCATCTGAAATAAATTAGTTTCTGTATTATTTCTGCATCATTTAAACACTTCATCTGCAAAGGATTTCTATTTTCAAATACATAAAACATGCACAGTGAAGCAATATCTCATTAAAATGAGTAGATTCTCAGGACAAACAAGAACGTAATCCACTTTATCCACATATCCACATTCTTGTAACGATCTTCCCAAATATTCAGTTGATTTTGAAGAAGCACAGGTCTGACTTTTGAATTAGCTAGACAAGAGACAGCGAACAGTACACTTTTACTGTCTTAAGATAAAATGATTCAGGTAAGCTCTTTGGAATTCTCTAAAATACTTAATGTGGATTTATGCATGGATAGATGTGGATTTCTAAATACACATCCTCATACCAGAGACTGGTATGATACCATTAGCCTTGTGTATGACAGCCATTTTGTACTTTCCTTTAAATATGTTTTTCACCTGATAGCAAGTTCTTGAATGCTAATTCTGCCAGCACATAACCTGTGAAGCATAGTTAGCTGGCACTTAACATATGTAAAGTACGCTTACCTCACAAATTTGCTGTCCCTTTCTTGAGCACTTGTCTCTAGACATATAAGCAAAAAAAGAGGAACACAAACACCAGGTGGCTAGTCTCAATAAAAGTTGAGAGGTAGGAAGGGCTTGTGTGATTTTCATCTTTGTAAATCATAGAACCATTGAAGCTGGAGGGGAGATCATCTGGTCCAACAAAAGCAAATCACATTGCTTATCAAATCGAGGTTTGAACACCATCCATTGTCTCTCTGGACAATCTGTTATACTGCATACACCATGTTACCTAAAATCTAACTTGAACTCATCTCTCTTCTCAACATTTTCCAAGACATCTGCAGATAGGGAAAAGATTAAAGAAAGAAAATCAGTGGCAGTAGATGGTGATCACATAAAGGATTACTTGAGACAGCACAACTCTCCAGAGATGTGGGGCCCAATATGCTGCATCCAAGTCTTATGGGAAAAGAAATTCCCAGTGTTATTAGACAGAGATCTTTGAAAAGTTGTTCAGGCTGGGAAAGGGTTATACTAAATAATAATAAGAAAAAAAGGTCAACCCAGGGAAGTACAAGTCAATTAGTCTAATTGTGTTTCCCAGTCTAGTTATTGACTGAGATCTTTTAGAACATATTTTTGGCACATGAAAAAGAAGACATTTATTACATCTTAGCAGTAAAAATTATCATTTTGTACTGTACTTTGTAAGAGAAATAAACAGAAATAATTTAAAATGAATGACAATAATTGTACTTCTGGAAAGTTCTTCTAAAACATTGCTAAAACATTGTAAACTTGATTGTTAATTGTTTTCCTCTGAAATTTTGCATTAAATCGATCTGGAAAGAAATGATAGTTTCAAATACTGCATAAAAAAATCTTATTTGTGTAGTTATTCAATCCTTCATCACAGTAGAGGAAGATTTTTAACAATGAAGTTTATTTTTGATTATAGGAAATAGATTGATTTTCAGGCCTAGCTTGAGGAAAAGAAAACTGTTTTCAGTACCTTCTGGATATTTAAATGTTCTGATGAAGTCAGAATGATTAATCATAAGTAGTGTACAAGTGGAAAAAGTTTAGAATTCAGTGTAGCATAAGCACCTGTACTAGGATAATAACACAGAGGAAGAATGGAATAAATTACACTTGATAATAAAATTGGTTCTATTGTTTCACATTTTCTTTTAGCTGAAAACTTGTTCTGATTTCATTCCTACCTTCTGGGGAGAAAAACATGAATGTATGTTATCATTATGGGAAAACAAACAAAAAAAAGTGAGGTATTTTCAAGTGTCTGGCTCCCATACAGAAATACAGAAATAGTAAGGTGGAACCCACAGCAGTCATCTAACTCAACCATAAAGTACCCTATATTATCCTAAGCTTCATCATGATAAGTCATCAACTTTAACGTTGTTTGTTTATTTGTTTGTTTGTTTGTTTATTTGTTTTTTAACAGCAAGCATATCGCAGTTCTATGTTTCTATGTTTCTGTGTTTCTACTTGTATCCCTCACGAGTCTACCCGATCTCCCTTGAGCCTTCTCTTCTCCAGACGGAACAATCCCAGCTCCCTCAGCCATTCGTCTTAAGGCCTGTGCTCCAGACCCCTCACCAGCTTTGCTGCCATTCTTTGAACATGCTCCAGGGCCTCAATGTCTTTCATGCAGTGAGGGGCCCAAAAGTGAACACAGTACTTGAGGCACAGCCTAACAAGTGCTGAGTGAAGAGGGACAATTACTTCCCTGCTCCTGCTGGCAACACTATGTCTGATACAAGGCAGGATACCACTGGCCTCACCTGGACTCGCTGTTGGCTCATGTTCAGCCTAGCATCTACCAATACTCCCACATCGTTTCTTCTACACTCCTTCCCATTTTATAGACAAAATAACTTACATGTTTCAAGATGTTATAATTATTATGAGACTTTTCTGCAATTAATATTTTCTGAAAGTCAGTTCAAGGAGGCTTCACTCATTAAGAGTTTAAAGCAGCTTCAGGCTTCTTTTTCACCCCTGATTGCTGTTTTCACATTAAAAATATGTTACAAGGTCTAGTAATCTCCTGGGAAGTGCAAATCAGTGAGATACACCAAGGACTTGCCTGAGTTCTCAAAGTTTTACAAATCTTCTTCATAGAAGTTATTAACTTCTAAGTGTTCAATGATCTATCACTTTTGAGATCCATGACCTACACTTCGCTATCACTCAGAGTAACTATATTATAATTGACGGTTATTGATTTTAAAAAAAAGTAAAATTATCCCAAAAGTATGCCCCAAACCAAACATTTTTTATAAGTTTTAAACTGAAATATATGACTGGTCTCATTTCATTATTACTATACAGCTGAAGCTTGGAAAAAGTGGTATGAAGCACTGCCATATTCAATCAGTTTGATTTATTATAGTTATGTATCTTTACTAAGAAATCACCATTCTCCTTCTATTATTTCACTTAATATATTGTTAATTTATGTTTTATTATTTAGGCTTTTACTGAGCATTTCAAGGAGAAAATGAATCATTAGTGAAATATAACAAATATTGAAATAATTTCTTTCTCCTCTCCTCCTCCTCTCCTCCTCCTCTCCTCCTCCTCTCCTCCTCCTCTCCTCCTCCTCTCCTCCTCCTCTCCTCCTCCTCTCCTCTCCTCCTCCTCTCCTCTCCTCTCCTCTCCTCTCCTCCTCCTCTCCTCTCCTCTCCTCTCCTCTCCTCTCCTCTCCTCTCCTCTCCTCTCCTCTCCTCTCCTCTCCTCTCCTCTCCTCTCCTCTCCTCTCCTCTCCTCTCCTCTCCTCTCCTCTCCTCTCCTCTCCTCTCCTCTCCTCTCCTCTCCTCTCCTCTCCTCTCCTCTCCTCTCCTCTCCTCTCCTCTCCTCTCCTCTCCTCTCCTCTCCTCTCCTCTCCTCTCCTCTCCTCTCCTCTCCTCTCCTCTCCTCTCCTCTCCTCTCCTCCTCCTCTCCTCCTCCTCTCCTCCTCCTCTCCTCTCCTCTCCTCTCCTCTCCTCTCCTCTCCTCTCCTCTCCTCTCCTCTCCCTGCCTTTTTTTCTTTTGTGAGGCTTACAGGTTTCCATTTTGAAGTGGGAACTGCTGTTTAGTTTTGTGAAAGAGAGTATCCTATGAGTTATAAAATTCTCAGCACCACAAATCATAAGTATAATACTGAGATACTATCAATTGCTCTAGTTCTATACATTCTGGAATTATGGAGAATATACAAGTACTTTGATTCATCTGATTTTTGTTATTGCATGAGAATAGCACCATCTGACTTTTTTTTTTTTAAACCTAACACTTCACCATAACAATATCAACATTTACAGTATCCATGGGAAAGAATGAATTAATCATTTTAAGAATTACATTACAGCTTTATATATATATATATATATATATATATATATATATATGTAAACTCCCTTCACATTTGTACAACATGGCTTTTTAAATGCAAATGCAGTGCCACAGTTTCCTAAGTCTACTCAAGCAACAGAAGTGATTAGATGTTGGCATTCTCAGTGGCAAACTCTTGACAAGCTGATTATCCCCTCTGAGCTTGCAGCAGTCACAGCCTGTAATAAGTAAGAGGCTGTAAATTCTAGGGGCCACTCATTTTCCCATTTCACTGTCTGCAAGAGCTAGATCAAACCCTTCTATTCTGCCCTTTTGCGTCAGTTAAAATAATAGCCAAATTTACTTTTTCTCCTAGCAGAATATAATTGAGATGTAGGTGATGGTGCCAGGGAAGTGAGATCATTTAATCAAAGGTCAAATTAGTTTCTCTCTCCATATACCCATCTAATAAAAAACTCTTTTATGTTACCTACATAGAAAATTCTAAGATTGCCTTGCCTTCTACTAGTGTTGATCAGACATTTCCCTATAGTGTTCTGTCACAAGGAATCCATTTACAGAAGTGCACCTATGACATTTCTGTTTTATTTTTCTTTGTTCAAGGGCATAGGCTCTGGGGAGAAAAATCCAAAACACAGCGTTATTTTTCTTGGTGATGTTCAATCACTCCACATTATTGTAGCATTATATAATAACATGTTTTTAAATGATAGAAAAATTGAGATTAAAAAAACCTTTTATTTAGTTGTTGACTTATCATAACAATATTTCACTTCCTACACATGATAATCAGGCCAAAAGAATAGTTCCTCTGGGACAGAAAGGATATGTTAGTGAAAGATACATTAGAATACCTATTTGTCAAGGGCAGGTTGTCTGCTTTACAATCTCTGACACACTACCGTTCAGCACTCTTCTCAATGCTACTTTTCTTTAGAAATATTCTGTTAAATTGTTTACATCAAACTCCTTTTTGTATAAATATTTTCAATGTCAGTGAGCAATAATAATACACTGTATGACTACCTTGTTGGTAATCACAATTTCTACATATTTGGAGAAAATTGTTTAAAATTTTGCATGTAACTCTGCTTTTCATGACAGGATTCTGTACTTCCATTCACTGTCCTTTTTTAGGGAACATATTTCTGTAATTAGTTCTTCTCTTTCTAACACATGAATACATGCCCAACATGCTTTAAATACATGATTAATCAAGCTTTTTGTGAGATCCTTTGGGGCCAAATGAAAGGATAGTCTGCCAAACAGAACAAATTCACATCAAAAAGTGATTGAAGCTCTACATTAAAGATTTTGCATCCACAGACAGACATCCTTTGATGTAGAGGAGGTACAAAATAAAAAATCCATAATAACAAGAGAAATTTCATGAACAGGACTGAGTCAAAATAGTATAATTGGCTACATATCAAAGTGCCACACCAGTAGAACAAATATTGTAATATTCTAATCAGTTGGCTTAATTTATTTTATCGTCTCCAAGGAAGATAAAAAATAGAAAAGCATCTTTTCTATATGAAATAAAGAATATTTGAAAAAAGAACATAGAATGACATAGTGGGAAATCAAAAAAGCACAGGTTGTTCTGATGAATTTAACTTCTAACATTTTCACCACAGTCATACTAATATATCTGAAAAGAATAATCACTCAGAATTAATAATGAACACACAAGCAGAATTTCTGATTTTGTGATTCAAAGCTGTAAGATTGATTTTTAACAGCAGAACTTGGACATCTGAAGCATTTACTCTGCAGAGTTTTTTGAAGAATGGAAGTCCTAGGCATAAGCTGCTACTACTGTACATGTCTGGAGACCACAGACTGAAAGGGGCTCTATAATTGGTGTACAAAATGTTCTGTTTCATAAGTCAAAATCCTCAGATTTACTGCATACGCAATTCAGACACAATAAGACTGATTTTTTACTGTATTAAGACTGTATCTATTCATTTATACTCACTAGACTGTAGAATTGCAAGTAGCCTTGCACTGTGCTCCTTCTCAGAACCACTCTGGGACTAAGAACAATAGCCATGAAACATATTCACTTGCCTAAATATCTCTGTGCAGATGCCATGGAGTATCTAAGACATCTACATGGGGCTGGAATGCACAGCATAAATTCCATGAAAGACTGAGATCCCCCAAAAAGCCAGCTGAAGGCTGAACAAGATGTATTAGAGAATTTAGTGTCATTAGACATTGTTCAAATAAATAGAATCAACTGAATCACTCCCAGATAAAATATTATGCTAATTATGCTATATTATTCTAATATATTACGAAAGAACTCCAAACTAAGTTTACTTGCAGTGTTGAACTTCCTGTTATCACATAAGATCAATGAAAAGCTAAATGACTTACAATTTAAGTTTTGTTTTCTCTTTCTTTTTACTGTGTTGGCCAATAAATACATTCTGTTTACAGCAGTAGGCATTAAAGTATTATGCATTTAACTGCTAGGTTTCCCTTAGTTTAAGTGATGACTACAAAACTTATTTGATTGATGCAAAAAATTTTAAGACCAGTCTACAAAGATGTTAGATTCTCACTTTTCATAAATAAAAGTCTTTTCTGAGTTTTAAGAAAAAATTGATTCCATAAAACAACAACAACAACAACAAAGTCTATATAGAAAGCCTTATGTTTAAATTAAACTACATGTTTAAATTCAATTTTTGATATACCTAAACCCAGTAAATCATGATTTTTCAGTATTTGTAGATGAAATCATGGATTTTTACCTTTCTGAATGCTGCATTGTTTTTTAGTCACACCACGCTAAACTGATTCTAGAAAGAATTCGTTTTCTAATTATATTATTTTCAGTGAAATTCTTCCTGTTTCTGTCTCTGTCATCTCTTCAAACACATTAGCATAACTATGTTGATTCTCACATATGATACTGATTATAAACTCACTGTAATCTGGTTTAATTTCATAGAAGTTTAGGATGTTAAAATATTTTGATTTATTCATTTGAAAATTGGAAAGCCTACATGGGTTCATTTATTTCTGTTTTATAGCTTGTTCACTAGAATAAAAATAGATTAAACAATTGAGATAACACCTTTCTCTCACATTTCTGAATTTATTTCACATACCATTATGTTTCACACCTTCTGTTTAAATATAGTTTATGTCTTTGTCCTTTTAAGTCTCATCTCTTTCACATATATTTTTAGGAATTCATCAGTTTTTTAGAACAATCTGTATGTACACCATCTGAGTAATTCACTTTGCTTTATTAATATTTTATTAGTAATTAACTGATATAGGAGGGGAGGCATGACAGTCAGATTCTCAATTAGAGGCATTTCACTTGGATTTCCAACCAATGACAGAATTCCAATTTCAGTCATTTTATCCTCATCTCCTACCAATTCCTATTCATATTATTTCTTTCTTTTTTTTTTTTTCTCATACTTTACCTTTTATTCTCCTCCTTATTGCTGACTTTCAAAAAAATTACAAGGTAGATCAAATAAGAGATATGAATGAGTATAAGAATGTTATCTAAAATTTTAAAGCCTTTAATGTTAGGACGCTTGCTTAGTAGAAAAGTGTGACATCTGAGAGCTTGAAAACTTCTGGAAAATCAATCTGAACTGCAACTTATAACTTATGTTTCTCAAATGAAAAACAGCTATGAAACCATACTTATCATTGATTATTGGTGATCACACATCACTTTCCTCACTAACTCAAATATTGAAAAGGTTCTCTGGGCACTTAATTTGAATTTAAGAAAAATAAAAGATCTTTCTCCTATTGTAAAACTGCTGAAACTTGTCTACTCATCATTGGAATGTCAGACTGTATTATGAGGTGCCTAGACTTTTGTTGTCAACTTTGAGAGTTCTTCTGTTAAATATTTTAAACTTGACATGCAAAATTGTTGTCTGAATAGAATTCCTTTCTGAAGACAATTCCATTCATGCCAGCATGCATTCATCTACTTATTATTTTCTGAAACCTTTACCACTAATTTAAGACTGTAATTTTGCTCATCCTATTTTTAGTGCAACTACAGAAACTTCATAAGATTTTTTTCCTTCTGTTACAAAAAGAAATCTGTACTACACTACATCATGCTGCATTACACTGTACTGTACTGTACTATACTATACTCCAAAATTGTATTCAGATTTAATTCTCAGTATCTTGAACTTTTCTCATTTGCCACTGAAAAGTGGCAGAATTTTCATCTAAAATCCATGCACAATGAAAACATTTGGTAGTAATTATTTCACACCCAAGAATAAAATTAGGTTGTTCAAATTTGTATCAACTGACATATTTAGGAGTTAAGCCTATTGAAACCATCCACGTTGAACGAACACCTTGGCTAAATGCATGATTTCAATAAATCTGTAAGTACTCAGATCACTGTCTGGTAAGCTAAAATAAAATCTGGTAGAGGAGTCTGTGTGAAAACATGAAATAGAGACTGGTGACTAAGACTTTTTAAAAGTTCTATAATAAAACTAAACAACAGCTCTTTTATGAGTGCAGGAAGATGTTTGCTTAGACGGCAACAGGCAGAAAACATTGTTTATTTTCTTATCCTTCTTTCTTGGATCCTTCTGCAGATGTATGTCCATCTTTATGGGAACATGTATCTAACAGTGAGTATATGTTCAATTAGAAAGAGGATTTGAATAGAAATGAATACATCATGCATATATTCAAATTTCATGTTTATGTTCAAGTCACCTTTTCAACATTAACAGAAATAAATATTTGTAGAAAGCACTCTGTCTCATTCTAAGGTAAATGTTCAGAATAAACATCCTCCACCTATCCATTTAGCTAATTATAGTTTGTAGGACCAACTTTCAATCTTGACTTTATAGAAGACTACATTTATTCAGATGCCCATATTGAAGATTCCAAAATAGCCTGGCCAAACTAGTGAGGTTGTATGAAAAAGCTGACTTTGTAACAGAATGTGATACTTGCCTACAACCTAACTTAGTGGTAATGTAATTATATCAAGTTGGTTTGAGGATCATTAACATTTGAGAGGAACTGTTAACTGACGGGTATTTAGTTAGATCAGGAGTAAGAGGTATATGAAGGGAAGAAAGTAGTTTAGCACAGCACCTTGATCTGTGTCTGAAAGTAACTGAAAAACATAAGAAGGAAGAAAAAAACAGCAGAAGAAAATTGTTTTATAATATTATAGATATGACAAGAAGCAATGAAGTGAGATACAGGACAATAACTGATACTCTTCTATGCTGCCTGAACAAAACTAACTTAATCACAGTTCTGCTTATTTGCTGTAGATGTGCTAACTTAGTTTAACGTATCCTCTAGGCCATACACTGAGTAACCAGTGGCAAACTGTGTGATTCTATCTTTGCTGTGAAGTAGTATTGCAAGTTAAAATAAGTCATTGCTTTCACTGAAGGAAATTTCTTGCATGTCTTCTTTAAATAACAGCTGGAGGATGGACCAATATGTTCCCTTAATTTGCCATCCCAGTAACAGTGGATATCAATTTGTTTGCAGCAATGTCACCTACAATTTCCTTGCTCCCAGCTCTCACTTATTCTTATCTACTTTGTGAGGAAGGTACCCCTGTTCTCATAACATTTTAAATGCAGGCAAGGGGAAGTGAAACTATTTTCCTAGTTTTGCAAAGCAGTTCATGGACATCTATGGAATAAACTGAATCTGCTATTGGTTTTGGTCTCCAGTCTTTATGTGTAGAGATAAATGAACAATCTGCTGTCATCAGCTTGTCCTTCTATGTTTTAAGATGAGAAATTTGGCTTAGGCAAATAAAAAGCAAATAAGTCTAAGCAAAAGAGCCAGTCTTCAGTAGCTGACATCATAACCAGGGATCATTCCTTGTGGTAAATGATATTAGCCATAGAAATGTAGGTTTTCTTTTATCCAGCATAAAGTAGTACACTTAGATTTGAAGTTCAATTATATGAGCCATTTTTATTTGTTGTCTACTATGCTTAAGATAGATGATTGTTGTCCATAAATGGAGTATCAGCATACTATGACAGTTTTCCTATTGACAGTATTAATCTCTTCCAGAAGAAAGATCGCTAATGATTACTCTAGTTTAGTCCCCTATCAGTAGCTGTCTGATTTACAGGAGTATTCTTACCTACCTGATCAGTCTAACTATCATTCTTGTTTGTTTCTCTTGAAGTGAGATAAAACAGATAGACCGATCAGGTCACTTTCATGATCTTTCCCTACAGAAATACGTTGCTTCCTTTTACCTCTGTCATGGTGTTACCTGTGGGGCAAGGGTCCGGCGATAAAAACAAAAAAAAAACGGCAATGATTTGAGGAGGAACGGTAATTTTACTATATCTAACAAAATTGAACAAACTGGGAGAGACAGAAGTATCCAAAATCTGAGATCTTATGTTAGTAAAACTGCAGGGGAAGCACATGTGCTCTATCTCCGCGGCAGGCCGAGAGCAAAGCACGCCAGAGTGAGCAGCTGGTGTCCGGTCCGGAGCTCCACCCGTCTTCTGTTCGCTGCCACAACATTAACTAACTCTCAACATGATGTTCTGATGTGGAATACTGGCAGCAAAACCACAACATTCCACCCCTTATTCCACATCATCACATCACACTTAACATACATCTATATACAAACAAAACAGTAATTAACATGCATTACATACCAACATAACTATATACATATTTATACAAGGAATCACTGGCTGCAGGACATCCATAGTTAAGTCCATCCCTCAGTCTCTAGCCCACTTATATATTGCATCTGTTCCTTGATAGCCTGAAGTCTCAAGGGTCCATGGTGCAAAGACTATTTGAACCACCTAAATTTGTCAGCTCAATCTACCTAATGGATATTTTTCTGTTCTTCAGTAGTCAGACTCCCGGGCACATGAGCATCTACATGACACACCTTTGCAACTGTATCTTTTCTTTGGGCAGCAATGTCTTTCCACAGTTCAGCAGCCCAAATAGGTTTACCCTTTTGTAGCCAATTGTTTTGTTCCCACTGCTGTAACCACCCCCATGAAGCATTTGCCACCATCCGTGAGTCAGTGTAAAGATAAAGCACTGGCCACCTCTCTGGTTCAGCAATATCTAAGGCCAGCTGGGCAGCCTTTACCTATACAAATTGACTTGATTCTCCTTTTCCTTCAGTGGCCTCTGCAACTCGTTGTGTGGGGCTCTACACACAGCCTTCCATCTGCAATGCTTTCCCACAATATGACACAATCCACCTGTGGTTGGACTGGTTGATCTTGTAGGTCTTTTCCAACCTTGGTGATTCTATGATTCTATGATTCTTTATAGCATCCCATGTGCTGATGTGCTTTAGAGTTGCAACCAAAATAGTGTTGACTGTACACTGATATCTAAATATTTCTGACCAATGTTTAGATACTCTAGCTTTTTCCATTTCTCATTCTGCCCCAAAGAGTGTAGATGGGCTAGATAAGAGGCTGGGAGGTAATGCAGCTGGGACACCTGACTTAAGTTGACCAAAAAGATATTCAGTTGTTTCATATGACATCATGCTCATCAATTAAACTCGGGAGAAGCTGTTGCTTGGGTAAATAGCTGGGTATTGCTTTATTGCTTTCATGGTGGTGAGGGATTGCTTTTGCATTGCTTGTTTGAATTTGATGCCTTTTGTTCTGGTTCTGTGTTGCTCTTTATTATTATTTATCTATCTATTTGTTTGTTTTGTTTGTATCATTGCTTGTTTATTTAGTTGGCTGCTTCAATTGTTTTTCATTGTGCTTATTGAACTGCCTTTAGCTCAACCTTCTTTTATCCCTTCTTTTCTTCCATTTCTTTCTCTGATCCCACAGAAGAGGACTGAGTGAATGGTTTTGTGTTGCCCAGATTTCTGCTGGGGTTCATCCACAACAGAGATGCACACTTTTATTCTGAAACTATGAAACAGGGTAGAATGATGGTGTACACACAGATTTAGTCTTGCACATTAATGGATTTTTTCTAGATCAGCCATCTCCACACAGGAATTAAATACTGAAGAAAAGAATACTCATCCAGATATGTTGATATCCTCTCTGTCATCTTTCCTTTAACTTTTTGAATAACAGAATATGTAAACTTATTCCAGCACTATAACGGCAGGGATAAAGTAGCATCATAATTTTTTTTATTTTTAACCTCCAAACAGTCAGGCTGTTTATTCAACATCAAGTAAAAGGATGTCCTTGTATACTCAGCTCTATCATCTAAAAAAATAGACGACTTGTTTCTGACTATTAGAGACAACAAACACAGAACAAAAAGGAAAAACTGAAAAGGAAAAATGAAGGGCAGACATGCCCTCTGTCTTTGTCAAACAAAAATCAAAATGTTGTTTTGTTGAAACATTACTTTGTTCTGGCATACCAATGAACAATTTTCAGTGAAGTGTAAAAAAATAAGACAAAACAATATGCATATTTTTTCAACAATAATATGAATATAATACAACATTGTAGTCTCTATTACATATAGAGTTTTTAATAAGTAGCAAAAAAAAAATAACCCTAAAAACAAAACTGTTTTTCTTTATGGCAGATGTTTTCTCAAAGCTTTTAATGAAAAAAAAATTGCATATAAATTCTTCAGCAACAAAAATGTATACATCACAGAATCACATAATCTCAGAGTTGTAGGTGCTGGAAAGGACCTCTAGAGATAATATAATCCAAAACCCCTGCCAAAGCAGGTTCAGACCAGATTGCACATGCAGGCATCTAGGCAGGTCTTGAATGTCTCCAGAGGAGGAGACTCCACAACCTCCCTGGTAATCTGTTTTAGTGTTCCATCATCCTTACTGTGAAGGGAGCATATATACAGCACATTTATGCGGAACTTCCTGTGCTTCAGTTTGCGGCCATTTCTGCTTGTCCTATCACTATGCACCACTGAAAAGAGAATGGCCTCATCCCTTTGCTTCCTATTCTTAGATACTTACAGACATGGATCAGATCCCTCTTAGTCTTCCTTTCTCAAGGATTAACAGACCCAAGTATCTCAGCCCTTCCTCATAAGGGAGGTGTTCCAGGCCCCTTATCATCTTAGTGGACCTCTGCTGGACTCTTTCCAGGAGATCCCTGTATTTTTTGCACTAGGGAGCCCAGATCTGGACACAATACCCAGGTGAGGCCTCACCAGGGCAGAGTAGAAGGAAGCATTGCCTCCCTGGGCCTGCTAGCCATACTTCCAGGATCCCATTGGCCTTCTTGGCCACCAGGACACACTGCTGGCTCATGGCCAGCCTGTTATCCACCAGGTCCCCAAGGTCCCTCTCCTCAAAGCTCCTCTCCAGCAGGTCATCCCCCAGACTGTACCACTGCAGTTATTCATCCCTAGGAACAAGACTCTACACTTTCTCTTGTTAAACTGCATCTGGTTCCTTTCTGCACAACTCTCCAGACTGTCCAAGTCTCCCAGAACATCCCCCTCATTCATTAATGGACCTACATTTTCCCTACTCTTTCTTTTACTGTTGACTTTCTTAAAAAAAGCCTTTCTTATTTTTCTCTATCTCTTGCCAGCTCCAATTACAGTTAGGTTTTAGCCTTCCTTGTCACATCCTTGCAGGCCCTGACAACATTCCTATATTCTTCACAAGTGGTCTGACCCTTTTTCCACATTTCATAAAACTTTTTCTTCCCTTTGATTTTATGAGTTCCTTGCTCATACACACAGGTCTCCTGCCACCCTTGCCTGATTTCTTACTCACAGGGATGCACCAGTGCTGAGCTTGAAAAAAGTGCTGTTTAAATGAACAGCCCTCACAGGCCTCCTTACCTTCTAACGCCCTAACCCACGGGATAGCATTGAGTAGGTCCCAGAAGAGATCCTACTTTTTGGTTTCAAAAGTTCAAGATATTGAACTCCAACATGGATTTTAATTATTTATTCATTTATTTATTTTATATTTAGGCTCTTAGTACAAAAAAGCACAAACTAAATAGCATTCTCTAAGACAAAGAGTAAAGATCTTTTTGACTTAGTATTTCCACCTTTTCTAACTAAAAGAAAGTTACAGGTAAAAGTTGTAGTATGATAAGAAATAAATGTAGTGTGAAGAGCAAGATGCATATAAACAAACACTAAAAGGAAGCTTTCTACTGTAGGGAGTACTTTTCTACTTCAGTATTAATGATTTCTCTGAAGAATTTGGAAACTGCTGTCATGAATGACATTGTTACAGTCAGAAATATTTAACTGTAAGAGAAAAGAGGGTTTTCTTCCCTAGTCTGTGCTGGCCCCAGTTCTGTTACGTAAATGTTTATAGACTCCAAGTTATGCTTACAATATCATTACTGATATTGTGTGAGTACAACCCAGCAAACAAGTATCGATCGTCTAAAGTCATTCATAGTTCACTCGACAAAATCAATACAAAATTACAAGACCCTTTACACACTAATGTTTGTTCATCTATATATAAAAAAGTGTATTTTTTATTAAAAGCAAAGGTTTTCATTACAATTATATGAGGTACAAATACAGCATGTGAGTGTGAAAAGCTTTTAGCCAATAAAGTTGTAGCATTTTTTTAAGTGGAATTAGTAAGGTACTCTCTATAGAATTGGGCTAATTCTTACCTTAATCAGCTGGTATTTCCACCTATTTTGACTCACCTACTATGTGTTGATTGTTTCCTATCTGAGCCCTTGGGATTAGAAGATATTTATATATTATTTATTATTATCTAGGAATAAATTATTCAAGATCAGCAAATCAGATAATGAATTAATAAGGAAATGTTAACCTCTATTAACCTGTGTTTTACACTTCCTATTCCTTATCCAGATTGATTCGATCTGTTGGTGATGTTTCATGAAATTCTTTTTGACAAAAATATTTTTCAAATAGGGAAAATAATTATTTGTTTATTGGTTTCAACATCCTATATAATGAAATAAGTATAGATGATATTCTACAAGATCAAGTCCCCAAATCTTGTTTTTTAATTAAACATTATTATTAAACATTATGAATGTTAATCACCCATAACGAAAATAAATTTGAAATAGTCCATCTGAATTACATTAATGCAGTACAGAATCTAAAAGTAAAATGTGAGTGTTTTCATTTTAAACTTCAGATTTCAAAAAAAATCATGGAACCACTGATTTTCTGTAATCTTAGAGCAGTGGCTTTCTGTCTTTTTTCAGTTTAATACTGAAACGTTTCAGAGTTTCATCTGCATGCTTAATATTTATTTTTATTTTCAGCAGGATGCTTAACATGGTTGTAAATTCTAGTAACAGAAATTATTATTTGAGTGTACAAATAACATTTTGGGGAGATGGATGAGTACTCTCCCTTTTTTTTTTTTTTCAGGAAAAATGAGATCACTTTCACTCGCTGGATACCTCTACGCTGGTATTTCATTTAATTTAAAGAGATAACAGAGTCTTTATGATACAGATAATAATTTATTTTACTTTATTTGGTAATATAGAGCTGCAGTTGAATATACTTTCCCAAATCTTTCCATTTCTAAACAAATCCACATTTCAGCCATACTGGAAAAAGAAGGAAACAAAATATGCTTTCAAAGAGCCAAAATAGGAAATTATTGTCTAAGACAGACAGATGATTTAGTAAAATCATAGCCATAAGTGGCAGAGAGAAGGGTCTTAACACTGTATTTGACTTTATGCTCAATCAAAAGAAGTTCAGTAGCAACAACAAAGAGGCTTTTCAAACACCATTTTCTGTACTTGATGGCAAAAGCAAGTTCATTTCTTCACCGGGAGAATAAAGTTCATGGATTCCCTGTCCATTTCCTTGCCGTCAGTTGCAGAAAAGATTGAAGAATATTAACAATAGGAAAGACATTGGGAAGTCTAAAGATGGATAGCTTTCTCTTTGTTTTCCTTTGCCAGGTAGAAACCAAGTACCCTTCTTCCCTTCATTGTCTTAAAAATAGGCACATTTAGGATTTGCAGATTTCTGGGTGTACGTATATGGGGTACAAAATCCTACAAAAATATTATTGAGGGACGAAGAAGTATCACACCATTTATTTATTTTTCCTTCACCTTGATATGTGATTGTCCCACACTCTTTCAGAGAAAATGAAGATCTGAAGTAGTTCTAGATTTGTGAACTCTCTATGAAGTTGTCCGTTCTTTGGCATTAGGAAATGAACATTACAAATTAAATATCCCTTAACAAAATGGTAGATGGCAAATCCAGGAATTTAAGTTATTCTGACATCAATTATTGGCATATTAATGGAATATTAGTGCACTTTTCAATTGATATAAGTAATCTCTTTCAACCTGTTTTAACAGAAAGTATAATTCACCAAAAATCTTGAATTAATTCTTCAAGCAGATTGAAAGGATGGTTAATACTTACTACCTTACTACGTCAACTGTGAATCACTAAACAGCATTGTCTTTCAAAAAACTAAAATTCCACAGTAGTGATGAGATTATATTCAGATTTTCATTTTAATTTTTAATATTAACATAGTTTGTTCATAATATATTTCATATTATGTTGCTACAGGACATTGAATCTGAGAGACAGGATGTCTCAGGAGCAGAAGCAAGCAAACTATACACTCAGAGCGGCACATAGGGTTATGAGTTTTTCTCAACATACACACACTCATAAACACACAGGCATCCATTTTAGATATTCCCAATAAGTGGCAAGCAGAAACTCCCTAAGCAAGTGCACTGCTACTTACTGATTCTTGAGAGACAGTGAAATGCTGAAAAGGAAAAGGAGAAGGAACATGCAAGTGCTGGATTTGATAGGTAGTGCCAGAAGGGCATCTCCTGCTTCATAGTGCGTTTTTCCCCTTTGACCCACCACAGCCTCTCACCTGCTTTTATTTTCCCTAGGGTCTGCAGGGATTTGTTCCACTTGCATGCTGTACCTGCATAGCCAATGTGTGATACAGAGCCCAGGTGGAATACCTGCTTGCAAAACAAGTCCTTGAAAAAACAAAATTAACTACCAAGGTCAGCTCTCTCTACAAAACAATATGTTTGTGGCTGTAGCTGCAAATATCAGTTTTCTTAAAACTGTCAGAATACATTGTTCCATCCCAGAATCATTTTTCAGTCAGGGAACCTTAAATCCCCAGCACATATGTGCATGTGTGCATGTATATATCTATATAGCCACAGAAAATACGGACTGTGATCAAAATTTGAGTAATCAGTCTGAATAGAAAACCAAAATATTTAGTGGTAACATCTTCAAATGATAGAAAGGTCAGTAAATAATGGTTAGAAGTTGGCAGTTACAGTGGGGATCTGGATCTTACACTAACTCATATTCTGTCATATAACATACATTATAAACAGTACTGTTGGTGCATGACTATACACATTAAAACTTGACAGTGTCCTGGGAAGTCAGTATGCGTGGAAGAGTGGCCAGATGCATGTATGTCTCTATGTAACATTATTTTAGAGCAGTTAAAATATAACATTTAAAAAATCACAGAAATATGTTTGAAGACATATTACAGTGGAAATCTCAACGGATATCCACAGAGCTTTTGTAGAGCAGTGTTTCAAAGTACCCTGGTTACTCTCCTTACAGAAAATGACTCTGGAAGCACAACAAAGCAATATTGTTCACATTTGTCATATGGGGTGTTCTATGACTATGCATATCTTGTGGGCAGTAAAAAACACATCTTTATCTTCAAAACTGAGAAGAAGCTTCTTTTACAGTGAAATATAGGTAAAAAGTCAGCCTATGTAGAATAAAAGAAGAAAACTGTGAAATTATTGGAATACTGTTCATGTATTCATTAGAAGAAAAATACTAATTTATAAAGATCTCTTTAGTTTTGCAGAAAAGTCAAGCTAAAATCAATGAAAGCTGAAGCCAGACAAATTAAATTTGAACATAAGGCGCAAATATCAAAGAGTGAGGGTAATTAACCATTGGAAAAATGATTATTTCAGTGTAGTTAAACACAATACATTTTTAGTCAGACACACTTATTGACTTTAATCTAATCTTCACTTTGGGATGACTGCATGACATGCAAAAAATTTGTTCTCTGATAAACACCAGGAGACAGAAGCTGATTGGATGTCCTAGATAGTTTTATGTATCATGATTTAATCTTTGAGTAATCTTAACTGATAACTGATTATATCCACAGATAAAATAGTAAACTTAGCAAAAACACAGAAACCTTTCCATTTGTTTTATTTTTTTTTCCCTTTTGGATCTTATAAAATCTGTGATGGGCACAACAGGAATGTATTCAGAAGGTGTTTGCTACACCACTTGTGGAAAAAATATTAAATAATTCTGTTTTAGAATTTCCCTCTACTCATGAGGGATTTATAATTCAGCTGCTATGAACCTAATAATGACTCTGATTTTAAATAGGTTAAATTGCTTTTCCTGGTTTTATCATCAGGGCATTCAACATATTTAGCATTGTATTTCAGGTCATTGTTTACCATTCTATTTTCTTAAGTTCTTTAAATTAATTTAGATTGTATGATATTTATAGAATGTTATTCATTGAAAACTTGATTATCAATTCATCCATAGAGGAAGGAACAATTATACATTTGTCATACAGGCACTTCTATACATCCTATTGGGAAATAGGATGGAAAAGGCTGTAGGAGAAATTAAGGAGCTACACTCAGTAGTCAACCTAAAAGTCACTATTGCAAGGATACACACGCACACTCAGTGAATCTGATTTCAGATGACCACTGGAATAAATTAACTCATCTTAAATGGTTATCTGAATTAGAGGAAGCAATTCTTTATAGACGTGCAGAAGATACGTTTCTTAGTAGTAACTCATCCCTTGAAAATCCAAGGAAGTTACAATACACTTCAAAGGCAACAAAGAGCATATCTCCCATTCTAAATGAGAAAGAACTTGCTATAACAGAAGAAGGCTGAGGTACTTAGTCAGTTCTTTGCCTTGGTCTTCACTTGTAGCCAGGATTTTCACATGCCTGAATGTGAACCTCTAGGTAGGAACTGGGGGAGCAAACTCCCCCCCCACCACCATAAGAGTGGAGCAAGTCCAACATCAGCTTACAAGACTGAATGTGTACAAGTCTGTGGGGTCAGATGACAAGCATCCTAGGATCCTAAGGGAGCTGGCTGATGTGACTGCCAAGCCGCTCTCCAACACATTTGACATGTTGTGGCTGTCAGTGGAAGTCTCTAGTGATTGGGAAAAGGGAAACATCACTCTCATTTACAAGAAAGAGCAAGAAGAGCCCAGGGAATCACAGACATCAGCTCTGTGAGAGGTGATCATGCAGATGAGGAGAGATTGCGGAATTATGGAGTGGAGAGCTTGAGAGTAAGAATTCAGGGTCAAAGTAATGTCGGTGACACCGTTTTGGGTCATCTGATCAGTAGGAGGAAGTAGATTAGGCCTTATACAAACAGCTGGAAGAAGCTTCACAATTCCAGGTACTTATTTTGATGGAGGACTTCAATCATCCTGATATTTGTTGGATAAGCAACATGGTCAGGGACACATGATCCAGGAGGTTCCTGCAGTGCACTGAAGATAAACGTCTGAGGTAAGTGGTAGAGCTTGATGAGGAAATATATGTTTCTGGACCTGTTCTTACCAACAAGAAAGGGCTGGTCAGGGATGTGACGGTTGGATGCAGTTTGAGGTGCAGAGATCATGAGATGGTAGAGTCCAAGATCTTGTGTGAAAGAAATAAAGCAGTAAGGATTGCAATCCTGGACTTTAGAAAAGCCAGCTTTGATCTCTTCAAGGACCTACTTAGAGATATCCTGTGGCAGGTAAAGGGGCCTGAGAGAACTGTTTGGCACTCAAATACCATTTCTCCTGAGCTCAAGAACAGTGCAGCCCTAAGAGTAAGAAATATGTTAAAGGTGCCAGTGAAGCAATAGGACAGGGGGCAATGGGCAGAGGCTGGAGCACAGGAAGTTCCAAACTAACACGAGGAAGATCTTCTTTCCCATGAGAGCGGAAACAGGCTGCCCAGAATCTCCTCCTCTGAAAATATTCAAGACCTATCTGAATACTTTCTTGTGCATCTGTGGTTCTGTGACAAGTAACAGAAAGAGTAATCAACTAAGCACACACAGATGTATATATGTGCACTAATAAATACAGGCAATAGCAATTAGCAGAATTACTAAATCAGTAAGTGGCTACTGCAAGAATCATTCAAGTATAGCTTTGAAGAGATTTAACCAGACTTATGCAATTGATGAGAAAAAGAAATTCTCATGAATCACATGGGATGATAGAATGCATGGAAAAAGAACAAAGTTGTACCAGGGGAGATTCAGACTTGATATTAAGAAAAAAAAATTATTTACTGTGAGGATGGTCAAAATACTCAAACAGGCTTCCTGGAGAAGTGGTTGATGACCCATGCCTGTCAGTGTACAGTAAGTATTTGGATAATATCTTCTATAAGATGCCTTAACATTTGATTAGCCTCAGAAGTGTCAGACAGGTGGACTACATAACTTTTGAGGGCTCATACTGTATTTTTTTTAGAAAGGAAGAGTGTGCATTCTGTCCATACTATTTATTTATGCGAGAATCTGAAGAAATATAGGTTTATCAGCCTTATTTCTCTGATAACTTTAAGTATATTGCTGATACAAAGATATTTTCCTAAGTCCTTACAATTCCCCTTGAAAATACTGAAACATACACATGGTTTTATAAGGGTACTCTAATGTAAAAATGATTTTAAATAATACTAATAAAATAATGCAATTTGAGATGTTGGAATCATTTTCAGAATATCAACAAAGTTTTATGTGTTTTTTTTTAATACAATGCCTGCAACATTTTGCATTTGGGAACTCTTAGGAGTTTATCAAATGATAGATATCTTAGTGAGAAAAACAAGCATCTTATAATATATTACATCTCAGTAGATAACCAGTAATGCATAGTATTACATGCTGTTTCAGAGCAGATAGCGCTGTCCTAGCAACCTTGTCTGCAAATGTTTTATTCATCAGTTTGTTTTTGCTGAAGAACATAGCCTAGACATTTCCAGTATCTTAATATCAGTTTGTTTGCCAAGTAAGATCAAATCTTTCTTGGTTATGTTCATGAGAATGCATTTTCATATTAAACTGGAAACAAATGAATCTGTCAACATTCTTTCATGGAGCACACATACTCCAGGTGCACAGATTTGACATAGACTTAAGGGGAGAACAATTTCTATGAGTCTCTTGTTAAAATACTGGCAGTACATCACAGGGGATTTCCTCCAGCAAACGGAACAGATTATACTTCTGTGTGCTGAATGTGAAACTACATGGGGCTTCATTGTGTTTGCCTCCAAAATACATACACAAACAGCATGGAAAACGTAAGTAAAAACTTCAAACAGGTTAATAGCAAAATATGGAAAAGTCCCAAATACAGGGTATTTGCTTTGAAGCAAGAAAATGTCAGTAAAGCATAATGAAATTACACAGATATATTTGAATATTAAATCCAACAGAAATATTACATTTTTTATTTAAAATTACATGCAGATAATTCCTAATATTTGTTAGTTTCCAATTAAGTTGCTTATAGTTGAAATACAAGGTTTGTTTCAGACTCTAGGGATTTCAACGATCTAGATGTCTTTCTAGCAGCAGAAAGGAAGACCTGAGTTTCCTTAAAGATTGTCCAGTATCTGTCTGTCCTAACCAGATGACTCAAAAATGAACAAAAACTATACAAACAGAAGTAATAGAAATCATACAATAGAGGAAACAAGCAGTTGTACATAATAAAAGTCTTAAGAGTTCCAGTGTTTTAATTGTTTGCACCACAGTTTGTTCACAATTACTTTATGATTGCAGGCATTCATGACTTCTCAACTTTGGTGTTAAGCCTTAAAACGTGTTAACATCACGAGCCCTTTATTAAATTAAATAATAATATATATGAAACTCTTTATTTTACTATGATTTTTCTGACATGAGCCAAAGACCTGAAGGATATGAATGTGAATGCTGGCTGCAACTGATTTACTTAACAATTAGAAGCAAATAAAATGCTGCTAAAATTTGTCTGTTCAGTGTAACTGTTGTTATCACAAAATATACGTCCTGTGGGAGCTAGCTGTCTCAGGGGATCAGAAAATCATAAAAGCACTTTTACCTCTAGGTCTTCAAGTCTACTCCAAATTAATAATAGCTGAAATATACTATATCATCTGCTGGTTCTGGAATGATCTGTGCCAAACTATTTGGCAATTCAAAAGAAATCCTAATGAACTTGAAATTCATTAACTTTGTATCATAGAAAACCTTAATTGCAAGTCTCACCAGATAGACTGTAGCTTTTGTGGCTAGGGAAACCAGTACTTATACTTTATTAGCTGTACCTGTTTGATTGATTTTGGCAAGTTGCTTATTTGCAGGAAAACACAGTATTACACACTTCAAAAATTCTGCAAGTTTAAGACATAACTTGGTGGTTAAAATGAAAATGTTAAGCTGATATATCTGTCCCCATATTTTTAAATTTAAAGAGGTAGGACATATTATTAATTATATCTAATGATAAAGTAGATTTTCAGTTTATTCTGTTCTGATGATGCCTGGACATATAATACATTTTACTTAGAAGAGAAACATCTAAAACATAATCTTACAATGTATTTTGGATTTAACTTTTTCTGTAAAACATACACACTGCATATAGCAAACAGTGTATCATTATCTGTCAACCAGATTGAAAAACCTCTCACCTGAACACATAAACTCCCACTCCCATAAGAAAATTGCTATGTACCGTGGATTGGAATAGCGTTTCATTGTTCCATGCACAGTGAAACATATGTACAGAATGGACTTGAGAAAATAATGTATTAGAAAACCTTATGAATGGATGGTAGGAACTTGTCCTTAGTGTAATATAAGCCAATTTCAAAACCTTCCACAGACTGAATAAAAAAAGGAGTTTAAATGAATATTGCCTCAAGAAAAAATCAGAAAGAAATTTTGAATTTTGTATTTTTTTTCATGGTGAATTATCAGGGACTTGGGGTACTTCAGGACTTTTGGAAATTTCAGTCCATTCCTCTTGACTGCCACTAGCTCTGAGTTTCTCTTTAGTGATTTTTAATAACTGTGACTGGGACTCCTACAGTTTAAGTGTTTACTCCAGTATACTTCTGGAAAGATCATGGAGTAGATCCTTCTGAAAGCTATGCTAAGGCATATGAAGAATGTTAGGTGACATGGGATAACCAGCATGGCTTCACCAAGGACAGGTTCTGCCTGACCTATGTTGTTGCTTTTTATGATGGTGTAACTGTGTTGGTGGGCAAAGGAAGAGCCTCTGATGTCATCCATTTGGACTTCAGTAAGGCCTTTGACACAATCTCACATAACATTCTTCTTTCCAAAATAGAAAGATATGGATTTGATGGGTGGACTCTTGGATGAAGAGTTGTTTGAGAGACTGTATCCAGGGAACAGTGGTCAGCAGCTTGATGTCTGCACAGAGATAAGAGACAGACAGTACCCTCAGAGAGAAGTATTGGGATCAGGGCTCTTAAACGTCTTCATGAAATGACATTGACAGTGGGGTCGAGTGTGCACTCAGTAAGTTTGTGGATTACACCTCCAAGCTGTGTAGTTGACACACTCAAGGGATGGGAATACCATCCAGAGAGACCGAGAAAGGCTTGAGCATTGGGACAAGGAGAAAACCATGAGGCAATCTTCACTACCAGTACAAGCTGGGGAAAGAAAGGGTTCGGCTCTGTTGAAAAGTACTTTGCAGTACTGGTGGATGGTAAGCTGGGCATGAACCAGAAAGGCAGCCTTACAACCCAGAAAGTCACCCATAACCTGGGCTATATAAAAATAAGTGAGGCCAGCAGGTCGAGGGAGGTGATTCTACCCCTTTACTCTGATAGTGAGACCTCACCTGAACTACTGTGTCCAGCTGTGGAGTCCTCAGTGCAAGAGAGATGTGGACCTGTTAGAGCACATCCAGAAGAGGGCCACAAAAATCATCCAAGTGATGGAACACCTCCCCTTTGAGGACAGGCTGAGAGAGCTGGGGCTGTTCAGCCTGGAGAAGAGAAGGCTCTAGGGAAACTGAATAGCAGCCCTTCAATATCTAAAGGGGGCCTATAATAAAGAAGGGGACAGAATCCATCAGGGTCTGTTGTGAAAGGACTATGGGAAATGATTTCAGGCTGAAAAAGGAGAGATTTAGATTAGAAATAATGAAGTTTTTTTTTTTACAATAAGGACGGTGAAGTATCACGTTGCCCAGAGAAGTGATGGAAGCAACATCCTTGGAGACATTCAAGGTCAGGCTGTATCAGGCTCTGAGCAACATGACCTAACTGTAGATATCCCTGTTCATTGTTGGGGAGTTGGACTAGATGACCTTTTAAGGGTCTGTCCCAGCTCTATGATTCTATGATTCTGTACTGCATGATAGATAACCTCCAAAGTTGCCAGTAATATTTGGAAGACCTTTTTATTTCTGGTGCTCTGATGGTGGAAAATGACTCTACAAGTTGTGCATATGAAATCTATGTGATGGCTCTTCTGTTTCTCAGCTAGAGCGGTATATGTGCTCATTCACTAAGCATCCCTTTTCAGTTAGTGAAAAGATACCTGTAAGACCCTTTTCAGCACTTATTTCAGATCTAGTTGATATATCCTGACTTAAGTAAAACCTTATTTTAAATTAATAGCACCTGGTGGTTCATAATTTAATAGTGTGAATAAAATTACAAATCCTATGGGCTAGAACTGAAACATAGAAAGTGAAAAAATTGTTTCCTCAAGAGAAAGATCTTGTTATGTTTGGGGAAAATACACTGTTTTTCATTCTTGATGCAAAAGTTTTTCACTGCTGTTGTTATTCAGCAAAAATTAATTTTGCTATTGTTGAACACTGCATGGGTCACACATGATTTCTATCTTCTAGTAGTAGTTAAAGAAAATACTATAGCACGTGATCTTAATTTTCCTGGAGTGGTTAAAGCCAACTTTAATAAAATATAATGAGTTACAGTTTTTCCTGAAAAATGTTTTCCTTAGAGAAATCTCAAAACAGTTATCTTTCTGTTCCAATGAATTTGGTACTTGAATCTATATGATGTTCATCTATATAATGATTTCAGGAAATTCTAACTCTGGATATTCTTTTTTTCTTTTTTACTAGTGGTGCAAAGGAAAATTGTTTCATGGAATAACTTAACATTCTGGTAATGTTGTAGGAGGCTTATATTGAGTGAAATGTTAATGTACACAATTATACACTTTTGTCTGATTGTTTGTTTTATGAACACAAGCATTCTAACTGTAATTGCAGGAGACCCTGAAGAAATATTAGGAAATTCTCTCATCTGTTTTTTCTCTATCAAAATCAGTCAAAACTTCACTAATACTTTCCTTAGTTTTTCATTATCCATATTTCACTTAGTAAGGCTGATGAAAATGTTTGTATTGGTGCAATTATTTATTTAATTATTTAATTACTGATGTGTTAAGATCAATCTCATACAAAGCATACCTTATTTACTACTGTCACGCTCCAATATAAAGGAGAGAGACGAGGTTCTTTAAGATTATGTGTATACACAGCGTGAGATTAAGAAGCAACGGTTCAAATGTTGGTCCGACCAGTTTATTACCAATATTGACCAGGGACATGGGGAAGGGGAAGGCAGACACTGTTACCAATAAGGGTGATGGGGAAGGGAAGGCGAGCGATAGGAAAGCGGCAAGGATTTGTACAACGCAGGGAAAGTCACCAGCCAGGATCCTAGGGGCGGTCCGGATGCAAACGGCTCCGATGGTCCGAGGCAGAAGAGCAGGGGTGGCAGAAGCGGCAGCAGCAGCGACGGGCAGCCTTGAGCAGCAAGCAGTCGGCCGGAGAAACAGCGAGGGGTCCGCACCGGAGAAGCAGCGAGGGAGTCAAACCCGAGAGGGGCAGCAGCGAACAGTGATCAGCTCGTGAGGTCTCTCCTAAGAGAAGACCTCTCCAGGAAAAAGCAGTGATCAGCTCGGGAAGTCTCTCCAAAGAGAAAACCCCACTTCGTGGCTGCAGGACCCCTCTGTTTATCTTCCATATTCCTCTGGTCTACGTGACAAATCCCATTCTAGTGTGTCAGGCAAACATCTCCTGAGATGGCTATCTCCCCACGGAGATGAGTACCAAACAAAAGAGTTCAGCGGCCATTGAGCTGCAGCTTATCTCTCTTTTGTTGCCCCAGGAAATGCCCATCTGCTTGTCCCTTAGACAAAGGATTTTACAACCCTGTCTAGGACTAGCTTGGACATGTTCGGACATGTTCATCAGTAAACTTTGAAGCAATGGTATAATAATAGTCTCTTACAACTACTTTACTCACTTCCAGCAATCATTTCATTAATTTCTAATACTTCTTAGAGTGAGGTATTACATGCAGTTCAGTCTGTAGCATATTAACAAAGTGGGACTAAGGATGATAAGCAAGGAATGATGCTGAAGAACATAGGTGAGAAGAAAGAGCACATTAGTTTGACTTCCCTCATATTCCCAGAACTTAACAATAATTACTTTTTCATTTCTTCCTGATCTTCCTGGAATAACTACAATTATGCCATAGGCCATAATGTTTTCTGAAGAAATGAATGCTTTCCATCTACACTGAGATACCAAATTTCAGTCTTCTTGCAATTGCAGTGATCAGCTTATGTATGTATGTATGTATGTATGTATGTATGTATGTATGTATGTATTTTTGTAATAGAATCATAGAATTATAGAATGGTTTGGGATGGAAGGGATCTTTAAGATCATGTAATTCCAACCCCCCAGCTATAGGCACAGACACCACCCTCTAGACACGAGTGTTCAAAGCCCCTTCAAGCTTGACCCAGAATGCTTCCAGGGAGGGGACATTCGCAACCTCACTGGGCAGCCTATCCCAGTGTCTCACCACCCTCACAGTAAAGACTTTCTTCCTAAGATCTAGTCTAAATCTACCCTCTTCCAGTTAAAACCATTTCTCTTTGTATTGTCACTACCTGCCCTTATAAAAAGTCTCTCCTCAGCTTTCCTCTATCCCCCCTTCAGATAATGGAAGGTCAATATAAGGTCTCCTTTGAGCCTCCTCTTTGCCAGGCTGACTATCTCCAGCTCTCTCAGCCTGTCCTCACAGGGGAGGTGATCCAGCCTTCTGATCTTTTTTGTGTCCCTCCACAATTTCTGCTTCAACAATTCCATGTCCTTGTATTGGGGACCCCAGAACAGAAGACATAGGGTTATATTATCTGCTTCTCAGAGTTGACTAGCAACAAAACTACATCACAGATAATGTAGATATTTTTGGTTTAGAGAAACAAGAAGCAATGAAGTATATGCTGAAGAGGTAAACAGTATTTTTTTTTTATATATTTAAGACTTTATATATATTTACCATACAGGAAATTGGCAGATGAAATTTGCAAATGAATCAACATGTCTAGAATATTGAACATCTTAACTTAGATAAAAAAAATCATTTTCTATTATCAGTATAAAAGTTCATACTGTTTAACCAGTAGTAGAATTTGCATTATGTCCCCCAGTGTCTAAACTACTGAAACTCCTATTTTCTTTTCTGTTCAATCAAGGATGCAGTAACTAGTAAACCCTGGAAAACATCTGTATCATACTGTATAATCAATACTTGCCAATGTATAATTTCTCAACCATTCCATGTGTTCAGATCATCCATTGCACCTCATTAGAACAGTCCTGTCAGGGCGTGACATTTGGCACACTCGTTGCTAGTCTTTCACTTTCCACGCTATTTATATTATAATTTCAATAATGACTTAGCATTATAGATGTGGTTCTCTGTGTCAATGTATGTGCTAGTATTATTCACAAATTACAGACTAATACGATTATCATGACAAAGATTTGCTAAGCGTTACCTGCCTGATACTGATTGTAACAGATATTGCAACTGTCTCACTTGTTCTGCAAGCGCTACATGTTGCAGCAGCTTGAGCTGAGACTTACTGTATTTTGACATATGACTAGTTAACCTAGTACATTGCTTTAGGAAAGTGTTAAACTACTGTTAATAATTAGATGCGGGAAAATTAGCTTTCTTTTATCTCCATCTGGTACATACTGAGAAAAAAAACTGATGCTAGTAAAACACTCAGAGTGCCCACATATTAATACGATTAGAAGATAAAAAAGAAAAATGGGAAAAAGAACAAATAATGGACAGAGAAAACAGTAGGAAGAGATAGTAAACATATTAAACGATGGCACTGCAATAACATAATACTACTGGAAATATGTATAATGGTTCTCACAACTACTACAGTTCCAAGATATCCAATATATCTAAATGTGTATATATAGGAAAAGTTAACAGTCAGCATTTTTTTTAGAGCCCAAGTCTGCTGGGTAAATATTTTTTTACTCTGAATTAGAAGGGAAAAACATCTAGAAAAAAATTAAAAGCCTGGTTTCTTAAAGCCGTTTGAAAACTGTAGTCTTACATATCTGTGAACTACACAGATACTCACTAAAGAACATAATGGTGCAGGTTTTGAGTACATATGCAAAGAAAACAAAACAAAACAAAACAAACAAACAAACAAACAAACAAAAATAGTATAAATTCATAGACCTGTGGGAATGAAAATTTCCTGGATCAAATCTCTATGTACTCAGAATCATTTATAGAAAGATCATCTAATGGAAATCAAACACAACCAACCATACATCAACTAGAGGAAAAGTTAACCTTGACTTGCAAATAAAGAGGAATTGATTTAAAATTTGAGATCAGTAGTGAAATATAGAACTAATGAGATTTAGCTAGTGAAATAATACATGAGCACACACAGCATAATGGTACTAGATTTTAAGGAACAAAATTGGGCTCAAATCCACAACACTTGATAAACAAGGCAAATTTCTAGACAGATTCTCAATACAGCAAACGTGAAAGAAGCTTCCCATGATGTTTCACACTTTCAGTGGTGTTGGCAAGAGAGAAACTTCTGTACTTGATCTACATGAGTTTTCTTCTGTTCTCAGAGTCTGTGATTGAAATGACCCCTGCAGCCTATTGTTCCCTTTACCTCTCGGCTTCTCCCCATATTCAGTGTGCTTCACATACATCTGTGCAGAATTAAAAAAAAAACAGAATTAAGAACCAATGCCAAATGTTCATTTGGAATTATATCCAGAATTCATTTACAAAAATGATAGGAACAAATAGATCTTAGCTGTCCAGAAACCATCAAACAAGGAGAAATAGCAAATACGGATTAAAAGAATTAAAAGAATAGTGTTTTCTAAGTCCAATAGCAGTAATTGTAGCAGCAGCAGTAATAATAGCAATAAAATTCTGAATTATAATTTGAAATTAGTTCATAATGAACTTCTGTAGATGAAATGTATATGGAAGCTAGTAAAATGTTTGACAATAGAACAAATTTTTAGTTATAAAATAGTTTTGAGTGAATGGACTATGAATTTTATTATTTGTACTGTAAAATGAATGAAAGTATAGAGAGATTCCACTGAACTCTGACTCTTTCACAGCAGAAATACTACATTTCATAAGAGACTTGCAGTTCAGTCACACTCTTTAACATTTGGTTTCTTGTTTCAAATCTCTTTTTCAGAATCTAAAACCTCTCAGAACCATAAGTTTGCACAAGATCTGTAAACTTATTATAACAATTCACAACCTCTCTTTTACTATGAATGCTGGGGATTCTACAACCTACAGAACTGGACAATACTCCTACTTGTAATCCCAAGTCATTAAGCCAATGTTAACAATATACCAACAACACATGTACGCAAACAAACAAACAAACAAATAAAACCTTATTAAAACTCTTTAAACAAAGATGATTATATTCAAAGACAAATGCAATGTGAGTGGGAATGTGGAAATAGACTTTAGTTTGACTTCCTTCATTTTAGTTCTGTTCCAATAACTTCATACTTTTCAGTTCAGCTGAGAAGCTGACAAGATATTTGTATAGCTTTCTCAGATGGGATGCCATCCTTAAACAAGACCTTTCCCCAGGCTGGTCTTCTCTGAAGTAGATGCTGATCAGGGGCAGATTTATTATTATCAGAGACTGCTGAGGTTACATTCATGCACACTTCTTCTCACAAGGATTCTCTGTAGTCTGTAAACATGATACATAATCAAAATACTAACATCTAAATTCTTTTTAAGACTGGTTAACCTGGTAAAGTTTATTAGGAATACTGGCATCTTGTGGATATTTCTAGAGCTTCATGTTCACTCCTCAAAAGCAATAAAAATTTTGTCTATGAATGGTGAAAGCAACATATAACAAATGTCTGTACTGCAATTATGGTTAAAAAAATACAGTTTTCCCAACAAATGAAAGTACTGAATTTGATAGAGAAATTTTATACATAAGTTTTTCTAACATCTAAGTAGAAAACTACATCTGAAAAAAAAAATTATTTAAAAATGTGCTCAGAGGGATTTCGAGACACATTAAACCAATATATTAAAAATACCTAAACCCATTCTCTCAGTCATGTCAACTGACTCCGAACAGCTGGTATCCATAATATTAAATTCTTACCCACTCTGGAGAAAGTATGGCCTCTCTTAATTTGACTATTGGGAATAGCCCATAACCCATACTAACTCTCAAGAATTTCTTATAAGTTATTTTGGAAGATTGCTGGCTAGCAAAACAAAACAACGCAAACAACAAACCAAAAATAACAACAACAGAGAAACAAATAAAAATAACTAAAGCAATTAAAAGCATTTTAAAATGTGTTTCCATAATAAATATGAGTTACAGTTCTCAGGAGTGCTCTTGGTGCCCTTTGATGGAAACTACACAATACACTAGCAAAACATTGTTTACAAAGGAAAAAACAACTAACACTGTGATTGCAATTGTGAATAGAAATTAAAGACAAAAATAATATTACTGGATGCAAAACTGAATAAAACTAAATAGCTAGGCATCCTTCCAACTGTCATGGACAATGCCTATTATTGATTATATGAATTTATACAAATGTATTTATATAAAAGCACAAACGTTACCTAGACTACTTTAACCATTTCTAACACAGCTGTGAAAACTGTAAATTGTGTATTTTGGCTGACACAAAACAGCCAAATATGGAAACAGGAAAAGTTCTTGCTAGTAGGAAAATGATACATCATCACCCTTTTCGTGAGACTGATACTATGATGGAACAGGATTATTTCCTATTTCCATTTTCTCCTTTAATTTACATGAATCTGAAAACTGAGACTATGCTTGAGAAAAAGAAGGGATAGATGTTTGTTTGTCTGTTTGTTTTCAGCTTATTTTGAATTTAATGGGATTACTAGGATCCTAAATAGAAATCTGTTTTTCAATACTTAAAGTGAAATGCAACATTTATACTGGCTGGTCTTGCAAATAAGGATAAATTGCCATAACTGTTATTCTCAACTTCACAGAATCATTGAATGGTTTGGTTTAGAAGTAATCTTAGAGATCATTTAGTTCCAACTCCTTGTCTTAATAATTTCATCTGATAGTTCTCTCAGGAGCTTCAAATGCATTTCATCAGTTCATGTGGACTTGCGCACCTCTAGATCCCTTAGGTGACCTTAAAACTGATCTTCTACAATGGCCAGTTATTCAATCTTCCAATCCCTTCCTTTTTCTTCTGCAGCTTGAATGGAGTTGCTGGTGAAGACTGAGGTAAAAAAATGAAAAATAAAAAATAGTCTTCTTCAGACTTAACTTATCGAAGATGTCTTATCCTCTTTATATTATATTATAAAAACTCTTGTCATTTTCTCTCAGAATTGTAGAAAATAAATAGATCACCCACTGGTACATTTTTGATCCCTCACAAAACCTCTTTAGTTTACTCTGGCTCTGAATATTAATGATTATTAGTTATAGACAGTGCAGAAACTTTGGAACAGTGTTTGTTTCTTATTGTGTACATTATTTGGGAAGGCTGTTTCTCTGTATTATTTTTGTTGCTCATTTAATGTAACAATTAGTACTAAATAATTTATCCCAGTTTGCCATTTTATCCCAAGTTAATTATATTTCAGTCAAAACAATGGCTTTATGTTGATTCTGATACATACTGATGGTGACATAAACTAGCAGTGATAGACAAAATTGAATTTAAATCATCTGAGAACCTGGTCTTGGTTCTGAGGATCAGATTTAGCAGTATACTCCAGATGGTTTGTATTATCCTGAGAACAGAGCACAGCTGTAAACCCAATTTAATACCCATTATTAAACCAAATCATTGCTAGTTTGTACACAAAAGCAACAAAAGCACTTACAGTGCAACTGTGAATCTGGCCCTCTGTCACACTGCTCTGTAAGTCAGTATGTTTTCGTGTTTTTTGTTTGTTTGGTTTTCAGTGATACCATTAAAAGACAGGGAATGGAGATCTATTCTGTTACCAATTACCACCTGCTATGATGTTGTCATCAGCAGCTTTTTTGATGTAGACATTTTCTATGTCCTGTATACAAATGTTGCAGGTGAGTGTGGGAATGGCATTACCCTTGATCAATCAATACTTTCCCACTATCCAAAAAGGAACCTTGTGCTCCATGAAGAAAGGGAGAGATATTAGCTTTGCTGTTAATGTTTTTCTCTGCAAGAGAATAATCTCTGACCTTCCAGTCCTTCCATATCTTAAACAGTAACACTGCAGATTAGGGTGATACAAATTACATCACTGTCCACCAGCTGGTTACATCTGGCCCACCAGAGCAGGGGAATCTAAAAGAGCACTTCCCCATCTGCTTGATCTAGTCTGTTAATTTCTAGAACATGTCTGATTATAGTGTTTGAGCACTTCTTAACAGTTATTGGCAGATCTCAATAAACATTTGTACAGAAGATTTTACATATCTTTTATTCAAGCTGAATCAGAAGGCTCATTGCTGCAAGATTAATGATGCTAAGACATTTCAATACTAACTTTACAACACTGTTGTTTTTGAAAGTGTCATATTGTCATGAAAAAGGGATGTCAGCTCTGAGCAATACAACTACCAGAATGACAGAAAGAGCTGTAGAATCTGTTATGTTAGGAGGATGGAGACATTTTCACTTCCAAAATTAACAGTGATGCTAGTAGCATTCTTACACAGGAACACAATACTTGTAATTTTACTTCCTGGACTGTACAAATCAGAAACTCATATATTCAAGGCCATATCATGGTAATTATCAGACAAAGGTGGTAACAAAGGTCACTTCTAGATTTTACAAAAATTTAATGTGTTAGCAATTTATATATATGTATATAATATATAATATGCATAACAAAATATGTTTTACCTCACTTTTTGAAACATAAGTCTTCAGCAAGAGTGAAAATTCCAATTATATGTGCTTTTTAATTAACATAGGTAGCTGTAAAAGTAATGCCTCTCATGTATTTCCATGAAAATTACTACAGACACAAAGAGCACAATAACACTATCTCAGAAAATTCTCAGCTACAAAACATTATTTTTCAGCATAGCCACCACCATTCACTACACATTTTCACAAGCAAGGAACAACAGCATGCATGCCATAGTAAGGCACCTCTGCAATATTAGAGGTGATCCACTGTCACTATTGCAACTGCTGAAACACACCACCCACCACCTCACTGTCCTTTCATTTACTGTTAAGTCTCCACAAATACTCAGGAAGTCTCAATTGTTGACATTTTTTTTTTCTGTGTGATGGAATTCAGTTGCATACCTTTGCTTCATATGGACTTTTATGTCAGATATAATTTTGCAAGGCTTTCCCACTGTTGCCATCTGTTGCATGACAACCAAATTTAATGGAATATTGTCGGGAAGTTTCAGCCTGCACTGTCATATCATCAACATTAACTTCTGATGTCACAAGCCACAAAGTAAAGCGGGAGGCACTAGTTTTGGAGCAGCCCTAGTAAAATGATGAGTGCTTTTAAAACTTATGGTCATGAGTGAGACTATAGAACAGATTTTAGTAGGTTTCAAAATTTACCAAATAACACTCTTCACATTACTTTACCAGCTACCCAAAGGGGAAAGCTGTTATCTTAAACTTGCAAGAGGAAGCACTAGCTTCTCTTTATCCTCTTACTTTTCTTGTTTCCTTTCCATACACTAGAGATGAAAACAAATAATTTAAATTAACAAACTGACAATTAAAAAAAAAAAAGCCTGCTCTGAATGCTTCCTACAGGTCTTTAAAATGATGAAAGCGCTTTGCATTATAAGATTGCTTTAGTCTCTGAACATGAATCCCAGTTTGAAAGATTGAAAATCTCCCTGAAGTCTGAAGCACTTAAATAATTTAGATTAAATTTAAATTGTGCTACACTTTACAAGCACAGAACCAGTCACATTTTTACTGGAAAGCTTATAATAATTTGAAATGCTCCAATAATTTTAAATCATGTAGAAGCCTGGTACCTTCCAAATTAAAGTGCTAATAAAAAAATTAGCAGAGAAATTTAAATCTCCATGTGCAGTGTAGAATGATTTAAAATTATTGAAGCCTTTCAATATTTTATGAGCTCTCTATGTAGAAGTGAATCAAACCACATTTTTAGTACAATGGAAATAAGTTAGAAAGGAAAACAAAACTGTCATAAACAGAGCAGTGTAGTACGAGAACTTTTCCATGGTTCTATGAGAAGAACTTTGAAAGAACTACTGCATACTGAAAGGTGAAGAAGTTATAGTCTTCTCTTTCATCAGACTTGAGAAGATATCCCTTTTTCATTCTTATTCTGTATGAAGTAATTAATTTTCCTTAATCTCCACTTCTTCTTATCCTGTTTAGTTTATAAATTCATTGGAGCAATAACTTTATTTTTCATGACTGAGAATGATCTGGCTAAATGCTAATATCTACCATCTCCACATCTATATCCAAGCTTGTCATCCCAGTGTTACTTCATAGCCAATGAAGAGAAATACATTCTTTTCAAAGGCTATTGATATGGTTGTAAACTCCTATAAGGTACTGGAATCACAGTCTGAAGATGCTTGTCTTAATTGACAGTAAGCATATCCTAAATTCAGTAGCTATAGATACAGATTGTGGTACATGAAGTTGAGGGAGATTATGATTAAAATTAATTTGTCAGTCTCTTGCCTATTTATAAAGAATTCCAGGTATTCCTGTAACACCTGCTATTAATAGATATAAAATTTTTGAACCTATAATTTTGTCAGGCATCATCCTAATACATTTAGTAGGTTAAACATATGTGTTTTAAGGGTGAGTATTGTTAGACTAACAGTGAATGTTTCTGAGAGAAAGTCTCTGAGTCAGCTGTTCACAGATATTTTCCTGCTGTAAAGAAACAGAAAAAACAACAACAACAACAAACCACGGGTCATCTGTATCTAATTGTTTTAAAAGCTTCTAATTAGATAGATTATTTCTTTCCCTAATTTTCACAGTAAAAGAATTAAAGAAGGAAATGTATTTGTATTTGGTGCACTTTACATGTAAGTATGAATAATTATGTTATAGAAGTAATTAGAGGAGAACGAAGAAAATTCAACCAGTTCCAATGGCCTCACTGACTCTGAGTCATAGTGATACAATGAGATTACTTTATTGGTTACATCCTTCTGAGAGCTGAAGAACTACAGATTTTCACTTAACTGGAGCAAGTGTCCAAATTATATGCAGAAATTTTATTACATGAGATCAGCAAAACCATATTCCAACTTCATGTTCCTTCCAGAGAATATTCATTTTCTCTGTATTTTTTTCCAGAGGTTTTTATACAGTTTTTCTTCTGGATTAGTGATCGAGTCCCCAGCTGCATTATTACAGATTCATCCAAGCACATCTGTAGCATTTTTGGTCATTTCTGCTAGATCTAAAAGTAGAACAGGAGAGCAGAGAGGGAGATGCTGTCTGAATGTTCTCTCACTATAAATATAACTAATACAGATTCTATCTGATTTGTTGTAAAGTTGTACTTGAAGTTCCTGTATACTCCGACAAACCCCAAATTAAGTGAAAATGTAGCATTTGTTACAAGGTGAACTCTATTTATTAGAGCAAAACAACTATTAAAATCTTAATATTTCATCAAAATATTTTAATTAGCCCCACTTTTTTTTGTTTCTTTTTTTTCTGCTCAGAACTCATTCTTGAGACATAACATGATAAACAAGCTATGGATTGCTCACAATTTTTGTAAATAATTTTTCCATGGAAACACTTTTGAGGTTTCTCACAAAAATACATAGAACAACTAGCACTGGTTGAGAAGAGATTTCAGAGTACTTCTGTGAATCAAATGCATTCAATTTGCTCAACTATTATTTATGGCAGTCCCACTTTTCATTCTCCACAAGCATTCAGACATTTAATCAGAAATTTAATAAAAGAACCTTTTCAAGTCTCATGCTGTGAGAATGTGTCAGAGTAACGCAATGCCCATAATGCCCACATGCTGATCAGCTCTTTTTCTGAAGTATGCACATTAAATGAAACTAGTTGGCACATTTCAAATAGTATTTTCAAATGTTCATAGGTATCCCGCGGCACAAAGGAAACCATCATACTGCACTTGCTGAGCTACTAAGTTGCCAGTGAATCTCATTTTCTTGCTCCTGTACCCAGTGATTTAAAAACTGATAAATTTTAAAATTACTAGAGGTACATCTGAATGGACTAATTATGTTTGATCCTGAAGATCTACACAGATACCACTGAGGAAACTTTCCTAAGAATTAAAAGTTACTTACAGTGATATAAGTAGGGGCAGACTTTTTTTTTTTTTTCTCGTTTTTCAAATCACTTCAGCCTCAGAAATAACACAAAGAGCAAGCTGAAAACTGAATGAAAAATACACCACTGAAGTTCAGATTTTTGTTGTGTTTACTAAAATTTGATTTCAGTTTTTCAAAAACTGCAATATCTACAGCATCAGGTAATTCAGTCAGTGTTACCTGAAGCTTCACAGGGGAATCTACAAATCTTGTCCCATCATTTATTTTATTTTCTTTTTTAAGAGGAATATTTACTAGCATCCACAAAGCTATAAGTGATGTAATAGACAGTAAAGATGAGCTTCATTCTATTACTGCTTTGAAACCAGTGCAAGTTTGCCAAGACCAAATACTATGTGGGATGCTCCAAAAGTAATGCATCCTATTTTATTATGTTAGCCCATAATGTCAGAAATGGATGCTGGTAGCATGACAGTAGTTGCTGATGCTTCCCACCAATGTTCCATTTGCTTTATCAAATAGTGTGACTGTGCTCTTCATATCTGTTGTAGTTTCCATGGAAATAAATAGGAGGCATTATTTTCAGAGCAACCCTACATATATACAGATATATTTGTAATCAGAATAAGCTCTTGATCATCAAAAGATGACATTAATTTGTCATCAGATTTGTGAAATGACTGTAGATTCGCAGCGGTGAGAGAAATGTATTCACTTTCTTTGATTCTGACTTGATTTCTAGATGAAATTGAAGTTTACTCTCACATCCAGTTTCTTAAATTGGAAATAATAAAGACATTTCACAAAATCAGCCTAACTGCAATCTATGCAGAGATCTGAATATATGCCAGTTTAAACTCTGTTTGAATCAGAAAAATGTCTGAAAAATTGTGAACAAATTTGTCAGGAGATCCTGGTCATGATCCTGGGTTAGGATCTGTGTTTCCTTCCGAGACAGGTGAGACCCGTCTGCAGACATCAAGCCAGATGTTTTGCAAATTGCCCATGATCAAACAACCAAAAGTTCTGTGCTGGCACCAGCCTTTCAGCTATTTATTCAAAGCCTGAGTTTTTATTGACCACACCATATCTCTCACCACACCAGAAGGAAGAGAGGAAAATACAACTTGCACTCTCATTCCCTCAACCGACAGCCCTAAATCCCTGAAATCTATTCTGATAGTTCACAGGTTTTTATCACTGCCTGCTTGAACTAACAATAACACATAGTAATCAGAGGAGGTAAACAGACCCGGGAGTTTTTTGGTGATGTCTCTGACCTGGATCTCAGGGAGGCATCATACCTCCGTACAGGCTGGGTTGTATCAGTCTATACTATTTATATCTGTTATTATTGTTTATAAATAACTAAAGTGCAGGAGTCAAATGAATGGGGGGAATTTTTTTAGTTGTGTGCAGCAATAGAACAAGGGACAATTTTGTGCAGAGTTTGGAACACAGGAAATTTCACACCAATGCAAGGAATAAATTCATTACTATGAGAGTGATGGAGCATCAGAACAGGCTACCCAGAGAGTTAGCGGAGCCTCCTTTTATGGAGATATTCAAAACTTGCCTGGGTGGTTTAATACGTGTCCTAATCTAGAGAACTTGCTTTAGCAGGCGGATTGGACTAGATGACCTTCAGAGGTCCCCTCCAACCCCTGAAGTTCTGTGATTCTTCTGTTCAATGATTCTTTGGTTTCCTTGTTTTTCCTTCCACGATGGTCATCATTTGTGGAAGATTATGTGGAAAGTTATATAAAGGCAGGAGGAGGACTACATTAGAAGAAGTGACCTTGAGCTAGAAAACAAGATCTGATGAAGGTCAAAAGACTTGTTTTGCAGTTGTCTAGATGATTGGAGAGACAGCAGATGGGTCCCCAGAGAGCTGAAGAAGAGAAGGACCAATGAGAAGGAGCAAGGAAGAGCGAAGCAATGAAACATAAGTAGCCACTTGGCTGATGTGGCCCAATCTGAATTTGTTTATCACAAGAGTTGTCTATATATACTGTTCATGTTTGGAATAAAGAAGCTTTGTGCTATGACTCTTAAAGAGTCGTCGTGAAGTTTGTGTCTTCATATTATGACTCTTACAGAGTCGTTGTGAAGTCCATTGTTTTCCTTCCACGATCATAACTGTGTTTTGGAAAGAAACAACATTATACGAGTGTTTCCCTTCTGGAGAATGATTTTACTATTCTATTTGGTATTAATTGATTCTATTAACAAAAGCTGTGAGGCATCTAGATGAACTGAATAAAATGAAGGATAGAGAAGTATAGTCAGTGAAAAGCCATATTGGCAAAGGTACCCAGTCATCTATCTATGGAATTCAAAATATCCAATTCTATTCAATTACTGTCATCTCAGGATTCACAAATTATTTAAAGCTGTCCTTCCAGGCATTCTGAGAATCACATGTATCTTGGTACTTCTGAACGAGTAGCCCCTAGCTCATCATTAAGCCATGTTAAGAATAAAAATTCAGAAATTCCTCAAAATCTCTTCTTTGTAGCTGTTCCAAAAATCGTTCTTAGAATAATACTACTGGATACAGAAGAGTCTACAATATGGCCTTCCAGTTAGTGGCCTTCCTGTTCCTGAAAGGGGTCTACAGAAAAGCTGAGTAGGGACTTTTTATAAGGGCGTGTAGAAACAGGATGAGGGCAAATGGTTTTAAACTGGAAGATGGCAGATTTAGATTAGGTATTTGGAATAAATTCTTTACTGTGAGGGTGGTGAGACACTGGAACAGGTTGCCCAGTGAAGCTGTGAATTCCCCCTCCCCAGAAGCATTCAAGGCCAGGCTACATGGGTCTTTGAGCAACCTGGTCTAGTGAGAAGGTATCCCTGCCTATAGTAGGGGGGTCGAAACAAGATGATCTCAAAGGTCCCTTCCAACCCAAACCATTCTATGACTGTATGTACAAGATTTTGCAGTGATTTGACCATAGGAAATTTATTTAAGTCTACTTTCTGATTGAGTGAAATGGAGCGTGTTAGCATTTTATCCTAAATATCTTAAGCACTTGAAATCCCTATGAAACTCATCCAAATTACTCTTGAACATTTATAGTGTATGATAAGTAATATTCGCTTTTCATTCCTATAGTCTCAGTCTAAGATAAATGTCCCAGACTTTGCTCTATAAATCTCTCTCTTTGCTCTTCCTTCTAAGCCAAATCAGGAAAAGAAGTTACAATGATGGTGGTGGTAGAGAAGTTAAAATATTGTGGATGAAAAATGTTGGTCTCCTACTTCTCTGATGAGTGCCCCAATAACTATTCCTCTGAATTGCTTGCAGCCCAAACATTAGTTCATTAGTTCAGTAATCTGTCAGGAGATATCTAAATATAATTTTAAGTATAGCTTTCTTTTCTTTCTGTTTTTTTTTTTTTTTTTAGCAAACAAGGAAGGAAGGAAGCAAAATTTATGAATTTAAATCCTGGAATTTAATCCATATTACTACATAAGGATGAGGTAACACCAACAGGTCTTCAACTTTCTTAAATCTTATTTTCCAGTACATAATGTGAAAATGGCTCTTACCACAGCTGTTCAATTTGAACATAGATCTGTACATGACAAATAAAGGCTGAAATCACTACTTTTAATTTTGCCTGTGAGATTAAGACCCTGAGCTTTCTAGCAGATTTCAAAAGCTTCACCACACTTGCAACACCATATTCTTGTACTGTTGTCTGTATTCAGTTCAATTCCCAGTGACATATTTCACAATATCTGTCTGTATTTATATTTAAAAATATATAAAAGAGGAATTTTTACCTAATTCCATATAACAAAACAGTATCTCCTACTTGTTTAGCTGTGAATTATACAGTTGCTTGAGTTAGAAGGGACCTGTTGAAGATCATGTAGTCCAATTCCACTGCAGTAAACAGAGACACATACAGCTAAATCATGTCGTTCAGGGCCTGGTCCAGTCTGACCTTGAATGTCTCCAAGGTTGAGGTATCCACCAACAAACTGGATAACCTTTTCCAGCACTTCCTCACCCTTATCATAGAAAATTTTTCTCTCATATTCAGTCTGATTCTCTCATTTTAATTTGAAATAATTTTCCCTTTTCTATGCATGTTCACAAAGAGAATTAATATCCATTTTCTGGGTCCTAAGGGTGAGTGAACAAAACTGTATTCATAGAGCTAATGCTCTTGGAATAAAGTCACCACTATGATGTTGCCTACAGGAAATCAGTTCATGGTTTGTGTCTTCCTGGACAATTTCTGTTTCATTCAGAAATTGTAATTTCCAGAAAAAGAAAAAGAAAAAATCTAATTGCTTGAGCACAGGAAACCAGGATTTTAAGATTACTTTATCTTTCAGTATATTGCTCCGAAAGTAATGCATCCTGTTTAATTTCATGGAAACTATAACAAATACGAAAAGCACAATAACACTATCTGATAGAGCAGATTATCAGCTACAAAACTGTCCTTCTCAACACAGTGACCATCATTCATAATGCACTTTTAGAAGCAATGAAGAAGAGTCTGCATGCTGTACTTCCTACAAATCTACAATAGCAGAAGTGACTTGCTGTTGCTGTCATCGCTTCAAGCTCAATTTAGCAACAGCTAAAGCATAACTTTCTTATGAACATTATTTTCATCCTAAATCCAAAACAGAGCACTGTATCAGCTGTCATGAGGACAGTTGACTATCCCTGTCAAAACCAGAACAGAATTACTCTTCAGCTATGAAAAATAAATGACTAAGTTGAATTCCAAAGCTCTTTCTTCAATAAAACAAATTTATTACAACATCTAGAATCAAATTTCTTAATCAGTTTTACAAAGAACTTGCATTTTTTCATGATATTATAATTGATGTGATTTTTTGCTGCTATGCAGCAAAGAATGTTTGAAATATATAAATGCAAACATAGTTAGATCAAAGTTCATCTCTGGTAATCATAATTCCTCCTGATATATCTTAGTATTCCTAATTAGAGAATGAAAAGAATCATATATTTTTGATTAAAATAAATAACAACACATTATGCATAAAAATATTAAATGATCAGGATGGTTTGTTTATTTTCTTCCTATGAATAGTGTGGTTTAAGCATTATTTGTCTCATAATAGTGTTATTTCTTTATTTATCAATGAGAGAACAGTGATTTGTAATATAATATTTACAAATTTAATAAAGAACAAATCGGAAGACAATTTTCTATGCTGTTCATTCACTGTCTGATTAATTAGAAATCAAAAAGGAAGGTCTAGTCGACAGTGATAACAACTGTATTCATTTTGGCAAAATATAGAATGACAAGAAAAGCCTGACCTGCTCACATCTCTGAATGATTTATTTATTTTTAATCCCTCCCTGTTTGGAGATCTTCTGGTTGTAAAGTAAGAAAAAAGGTGAAGTGCATTCTCTATTTATATTTTTCAAGGGTAAAAGAAGTGGGTTACAAAAGACGTATCAGTAGCCAAACTGAACTGTCAGATGCTCCTGAGGGTCATTCCAATGAGAATGTCTTAGCTGAAAGTGTTTTGTTTCTATTCACAGTTTGGACACATATGGCGTTCTCTGCTAATCTTTCATGCCTCCATATTATACTATAAATTGCACTGAGTATCTTGGGCAGACTGCCAGTCTTAGGCATCCATTTCCTTTCCTTCTAGCATTCATCCTGACTCCATCTGAACCATGAAAACTTTGTAATCTTGTCATTACAAGCTTATAAAGGAGTTTTCTTGATCCATCCTTTTAGGTGTCTTCTTGTAGTAAAAAGGCTCTGTAAAGGTGAATCTAGAAAGGAATGGCTTTTTCCTGTGTTTCTCAGGATTTATCCACATTTCCCTCTTAAATCTTATCTGTTTGCATTGCTTCAATTTTCAGACTCATTTCAAATAAATTCCATTGTCCACTTAAGTTTTCAGTATCTTTCCAGGTGAACAGTCTACACCTCTAGATAACATGGTACGGTCAACAACCACCATCATACTAAAGAAATTCTTCTGTATGTTTAGATGGAACTTCACATTTTTAAGTCTGTGCCATTTGCTCTTTCAATGTGCACCACAGACAACAGTTGGACTCCATCTTCCTTATGCATTCCCATCGTAAATTTATAAACATTTGTGCTGAGTTGATCTTGGCCAGTTACTAAGCACTCATATATTTGTTCACTCTCTCCCACTATGCAGGATGGGGGAGAAAATTTGAAGAGCAAAGGCTGAAAACTCATGAAGACAAACACAGTTTATATAGTTGAAGTAAAGCCATGCACACTCTGGGAAACAGAGCCTCAGTTTGTGTTTACTTAGGAAAGTAAATGCCTTAATTATGAACTTTTGTCCTCCCTCCTCTTTCCCTGATCTTTTATTATTGAGTTATATGATAGGGAATATCCCTTAGGTCAATTTGGTAAGTCAGGAATATGCTCATTTGGCCAATTCAGGCCAGCTATCCCATCTGTATTTCCCTTTAAATCTCCTGTCTACCTCTAGACTACTCACTACAAAGTGAGAATGAGAAAACGATAAAGTCTTAATGTAAGCACAGATCCAAAGCACAGCACCATACCAGTTACTACAAAGAAAATTAACTCCAAATCAGGCAGACATGATGCAGTATTGAAGAGATCTTCTTGAGGTTTCTGTTCAACAGGATAACAGCCCAAGCTCTCTCAGCATCTCCTCACACGACAGAAAAGGAAAGACCCTGTGTCTTGTGACATGCAAAGAATTTTTATCTTTCCCTCTTAGTGGAAAACGGAAAAATGCAAAACAACGCTAATTCCTCTGGAGTATAAAGTTCTTTTCTGAGACAGGTATATCCAGAACTATTGATGATCCACAGAACTGAAGCACTGACTCTTTAATTCTCAAAGCATTACATGATGTTATGATATAGAACACCAATAATAAAAAATCATACAACCATGACAGAGTGCTTGTCACATCAAGAATTATAGTTTTTTTTAGAGTAAACGATGTAGGTGAGAGATAAATTCTTACTCTACATAGTCTTGAAGGAATGTTTAGAACTATTAAAAATGAAATGCAAGTCTTTATAAAATATCCAATCTAGTAACTATTATACAACATTTCTTGTGCTCTTTATTTTTATATATGTCAACATTTTATTTGGATGTTCATTTCATTTCTAGTTTTAGATATATTTATTTAAAAAAATGATACATATTACATATTTACATATTAAATTGGAAAAAACTCTTTAAACTTATTGACAATGTCTGATGTCAATGAATATTTAGTCTGATAACAATGAAATCACAGAAGTAGTTAGGTGCTGGGAAAAAAATGAACAATAATCCACCTTTTTAGAATGATCCCTGAAAAGCTCATGGAGACAGGAGCAATGAGGCTCCTGTCATCCTCAGGTGATTATTCTTTGTCCCTTTCTTGATATTACTGATCCTGCAAGTTCTTCATAGTCTACAGGATTCCAAGCTACTTTATTCACATACTAATTCCATATCTGAAGAAGGAAACTCCATTTGAAGCAAATTCTGTCTTTCCCTGGTTTCCATCCACAAAAAGCATGTAGATTTTGACTAGACATTAGGAAGGAATTCTTTACTGTGGGAGTGGTGAGACTCTGGAACAGGTTGCCCAGTTGAGGTTGTGAATGATACCTCTCTGGAAGCATTCGAGGCCAGGCTTTGGGCAGCCTGGTCTAGAGGGAGGTGTCTGTGCCTGTAGCAGGGAGGTTGGAACTAGATGATCTTAAACATCCCTTCCAAACCAAAACATTATGTGATTCTATGATTCCATGATTCTATGATTCTACAATTCTATGATTCTATGATTCTATGATTCTGTGATTCTATGTCCTAGATGACAGCTGCTGTAATCTCTACTAGGTGTCATTCTGCATACAGAACACTGTAACAGCTTACACAAGCATGAAGAGAAATGCCTAGACAGAGTATGAAGAATATTCTGCCTTCAGCACAAGTGTCGTTGCTCTTCCTTAATTTTTATTCAGAATTTGGGATATATAGGAGCAGAAATCATAAAGAACTGCCTTGCTCCAATTAAAGTGGGAAAGCAAACACAAGTTTGGGCAAATAACCTAGGCATGAATATTTGTACGACATGTAATCCATTGAGTGGCACAGAAGTTGGGCTCTCATCAGTTAATTAATGGCTATTCATATATTGAAAAATCTTTATACTGAACATTTAAATAAACTAGATTTATTTCCTTTGATTGACAAGACTATTGCAGTCTCATTTCAATAACATTTCTGTCATTTTTCCCAGTTCATCTTCCTCCATGGTAGTATCAGTGTTATCTGAGGTACATTAAAAAGAGTGTGGCCAGCAGGTCAAAGGAGGTGATCCTCCCTCTCTACTCTGCCCTGATGAGGCCTCATCTGGAGTACTGTGTCCAGTTCTGGGCTCCTCGTTACAAAAAAGACAGGGATCTCCTGGAGATCCAGTGGTGGGCAACAGAGAAAATAAAGGGAGTGGAAAACTCTTATGAGGAAAGGCTGAGAGACCTGAGTCTGTTCAGCCTTCAAAAAGAAAAGTCAAAGGGATCTGATCCACATATACAAATATCTAAGTAGCAGGAGGCAAAGGAACAAGGCTGAACTCGTCTCTGCAGAGTGTGGTGATAGGACAAGGGGAAAGGATCACAAACTGATGCATAGGAAGTTCCATACAAATGCGGGTAAGGACTTCTTCACAGTAAGAGTGACGGAGCACTGGCACAGGCTGCCCAGAGAGGTGGTGGAGTCTCCTTCTCTGGAGACATTCAAAATCTGCCTGGACATCTACCTGTGCAACCTGGGCTAGGGAGCTGCTTTGGCAGGGGGTTGGACTTGATCTCTAGAGATCCCTTCTAACCACTACTATTCTGTGATACCCATGTTTACCTATGTTTCCAGCCTGGGTGTTGGATTGGCTATGTGTGCACTAATGTATAGTCTGTAGACATGTGCTGGGAGTCTGCTTCTGGCTGACACCTTTTCAAAGGAGAAATTACAACTTCGGTTTTTCTCCTCCATGTGATAAGTGATTTTTATGAATCTCATTTATTACATCTTTGTTTTTCCTCTCATGTTTGACAGAAATCAGGTAAAAAGTTATGGGAGATAGAGGAATTCATACACCCCCCCTCCCAAAAAAAAAAAAAAAAAAGAAAGAAGAAGAAAGAAGAAATTCTTAATGTGTTTAATCAAGAACAGTCTCAAAGCAGAAAATTTGAGAGAGTTCATGTTTCTCGTATTTACAAACTTCAAATATTATAGATATGAAATTGTGAAATGCTATAAACAATTCCAGATTGCTTTCTACAATACTGTCTGTAATTCACTTACTACATAATTCTGGAAATAAATATTTCAGAAAGAAAAATGAATAAGACTCTCAGAGAGAGTCTTTTCTGTTCACCACATACAGTGCTATCTCATGTTCTAGTTTGTTTTATTGTAGGGATGAATTTGTATGTTCAGTGTCATTTATGGTCACCTACATAACACTTGAACTAGTTCCAGACATTTCAGCTCAGTAAGCATCTTTGTTTTCTACTCTGAACCACCCTAAGTCAGAAAAAGATTGCAGAAGGACACTGTTCAAACTATCAAAGCAGAATGAAGGAGTATGGTTGTCAGTGACACTCTTCATAATAGTAACTGGTATTGTACAAGATGAATCAAAATACCCAAGATATATTTATGCTCAAATGACCAACAGAAGATGTCTTTCATTCTTTACTCTGTGCAAAGAGAGATTGAGCTAAGTAAAATTTCAGATGCAAGATGTTCAAAGAAGTTAGGGTTAATAAGTAAATAATCATTCTTGTACTACTCTTTCACTCATTATATCCTTCAAATATGACTTTCTTGTTTGGAACTATTAAAATGAAAGAAAAGTTCGAAGTCAGAGGAGATAATCAGTTCCATACTTGCACAAATTCAACATCAGATAAAAATTTCAACCCATTATGTTTACAAACAAATATCATTATCAACCAGATTTAGACAATTAAAATAAAAGGCCTGCTTGCACTTTGGAAACTGCTGAGTAGACACTGGTGCTCCTTGATATGAAACAAATCACACCAAACAAACAAAAATACAAATTGATTCTTTTGTTATTCTTGAATTAAACAAGATTGAGAACATAATCCAGTACTCTTTTTATTTCTTATTTTGTGCAAAATAGTAGAACTTTTATTATATTTAGTGTCACTTATAAAGCATGCATTACGTATTTCAAATCAGCCAGGTTGCTCACACTTTGGGAACTACAGTAGATTTTTGTATAGACATATTAGCTAGAAACTGCATGTCATTTCTTATAAGAAACAGTGCAGTGCTATGGTCATGGTAAGCATTTTGAAATAGAATTTGAAGGTGCCTGAAATGAATATCCTAGTGCAATTTAAATTATTTACCAACTTTAAATAATATGTGTGAAAAAGAATAGTAAATGACTAACAAATCAATAACAAAGCAAGTTATAAATCTGGTGTGGAATGCTAAATCCATCAAACTTAGATTTAAAAATGACAGTCCTGGCCTATAAATATTAATCTCAAATAACCAGAACTAACAATATCAGAAAAGTGATTATGACTGACAGTGTGATCAGAAACACTGCAGATCTCATTAGAAATATTAATTTGTGTATTCAGTATGTGTTACAAATCTGCTATACCTTTCAAATATGGATCTTACATGTGAAATAGAATCTTTTAACTTTCTTGTTGTGCTGCTCAGTTTCTGCCACTATTTCATATAACTGTTAACTATTCAGAAATTAATTTTCTGGCATTTCTTTTGTTCTTTACATCTCTTCAGATTTCATAACAGAATGGCAGACTGTTCTAACAGTTTGTCCCAGAGGCAAGAGCATAAAGAAGGTCATAAGAAAAACAAAGCATATTTTCCTAAATGAAAATGAAGTCAGGGTATTAGGAAGTTCTAAAATCATACAATTTAAGATACAATACAGTAAGGGAGTAGAAGAACAAGGCGTTCACACGTATTCAAGAAGAGAAGAATCACTTCCTTTCTGAAGGGATTATTTATTACAGTCTCACTACCATTGTGATGCATTGAATGCTTGACATTGTTATAGAAAATCAATAGAATTCAGTCTGAGAAAGTTGTATTGCATGCATTCAAACCTGATGGTTGCATAAATCAGTATTAAAGTCTTTGGCTCAAAACAAAACAAGATTTATTTGTATACCTTTTAACTTCTTTTTTTTAATGACAAGTGTGATTGATATATCATTTTTCTTCAGAGGTACTTCAATTACCAATTGGTATTCCACCACCCTGTTAAGCTTAGTAATGAAGGATATCTCCTTATAAATTCTGATTAGGAAAACTGCCTTCAAAGCAATTTTACTCTTTGGGTGTTTTCACAAAGGATGCTGAGGTGAAAGATTTTAATGGTGATAGAAAAGGCAGCATGACCTTTTTCATTCTGAGTAAGTAATGCACTTAAAACAACACAGTTGAAGTATACTTTCTGACTCTACAGTCATTACAATATGCTAAAATGATAGTTATTCAGATATTATTAGTATGATTTTTTCCTTAAAATTATTGTTGAATAAGTGTTTTTTTCTTTTATAAGTTTATAACAACAATGACATGAAGAAAAAAAAAGAGATAAAGGAAATGAATCCCTACATTTCAGCACATTATGCATAAGGATTGGGCCAGATTATTCAGGAATTAAGTAATAGATGTCAGTCCTGAAATCTATATATTGATTTATATGTGCTTTTTTTTCTGAGAACATATTCTGATTTACTAACAGAAAAGATAATAAGGTCACCTCATATCATTGATATGTCAGACCTTCAGAGTTAATTTAATACCTGAAGTTATATGAAAAATGAAGCATTAACTATTGTGACACAATTACTTGGGGAGTACTGCAGGACTTTGGGCTGAGGGATAATTTCTAATACATTGGTGATGAGTTTTCACTTTCCACAGAAGACCTAGTTAGTACTTTTTCCATGTTTTGATTGAAATGAGAATGATTGATTTTGTTATTCTGAGTAGTTTTCCTCTAATGAAAGGCCTAAAGGGATTATAAACCTGATAACTGTTTAAACAAATTTATGCTAACTAAGTTTTCTGTAACTCTACCATAATAGGTTCAGTTGACTTTTCAAAAATATCTCAGGCATCGGAAATGCCATCTAGTTCCAATTATCTCATGTCTTCTATCCTAGCAGTGTGTACAGAGTGTACTTTATACTGATCTTAATAGCTGAAGAAAACATTTACGCTGCATCTCTATAGAAGTTGTATATTATACACATACACCTTCAGGACATTTTCATTGTGAAAATCAGAGACATTGTTCTCAGATTCAGGCCTCAAGTTCTGTGTGATATTTTTAAACTAAAAGAATTGAATATTTTAGATAAAATCAAATATAATAATAAAATTATTTATCTGAAAAAAAGATACTAACAAGAAGGTTCTTACTGATTCTGTATTTGTGGAAAATTATCACTAATTAAATACTTATTAGCTACACCATATCACGTTAGAATAGGCCTTATCAGGAAAAAAAATGCTGTACAGTATGATTAGTATTCAAAATTGGGGATTAAATTTATGTATTAACATGTATAAATATTATCAATGTGCTTTCATAAATTCTGCCTTCTTATTTTGTTATAATTGTTACTCTTTATTTTACGCTCTGCACATTCACAGCTAATTGTAGTTCATTAGAAGCTGGTAGGTTCCAATTTTTTCTCAGAATCTAATGCATATGATGTGGAATTTACAGTGTAAGTTTTATCAGTTGCCTTAGAACTATAGAAAAGCTAAGAAAATATCCCATAGAGAAAAAAAATTACTTGATTTTGCAGCTAACAAGTTTACACCAAATGTAGATAATATGTATTCTTGATGTTAAGGGTTAGAAATGGTAAGAGATTGACTTACACCACTTCTCAGTGGTTAATGGATAGCATGTGATTTACTTACTGTGAAAATGTGCTTTATCACAACTAGGTAAACAATCGTATTTATGTGTATGCATATTGCTACAGATAAGTCAACTCTTTTTGTACTAACACTCAGGAAAGCAGAATTGAGTAGAAAAACATAAATGGTATTTGAATAGTTTTTTCAGCTGAAACTGTAATAACTCATGCTGCAGTGCTAGAGAAGCCACTGTGTCTACTAGAAGAGGTCTGCAATTAGAAAGTAGTAATTAGCGTAGTAAAGTCAGGAGATTTAAATTGTGTTTTAATCCTGATTCAGCTTCCTATTAATTCCCTTTTTTTTTTCTCTTCATAAGTTATGCTGATGATTGAAAATCATTCTGATTCTGATATTAAAATGAGGAGTTTTTGGAATTTCCTGATTTCAAGTTATTCTAAGTCACTATACCCACCTTCATACACATGTACTATGTTTTGCAACTCATTTTACAGGAATGAATAATTGTAGATATTTTTTCTTTTTCACTTATATACCACAGTAAAAGCCTCATTTGATTATTTTATTTTATTTTATTGTTTATCTTGTTATCTCAAACTGTTCTTGGATGTTTAAGCTTGGTAATTAGGTACTACCAGAACTAGAACATTTACATTTTGACTCTGTGTATGCTTATGAAAAATATAATTCACTTAGGTCTTAGAAGAAAACACGTTAGAGAAATGTGAAGAATTGCCCAAATCAGAAATGAGAAGTAAATTCCTTGTACATCTATTTCAAATCTTAATATATGCATTCTTTGATATGAAGGTAAGAAATTCAGTGATTAAAAAAAAAATAGAATATTAAAGAGGAGGGCAAATAAGTGCTAACATCTGAAACATGAAAACACTGTTATGCTTATTTTTGAAGCCTATATAGTCATAGGAAATTGTTGCATAATGTTTAATGATATTGTAATGGATTGATGGTTGGGCTTGATGTTCTTAGAGATGGTTTCCAACTTTAATGATGCTATGATGGCTTTTGCCACAGTATCCACCAGTAAACTTCTTAGTGGTGGGTGGCCAGCTTTATTAACCTTTGAAATATGTTTCAGAAATTTACATGATTTAATGTTGTAAGATATATTTTATATGTCTCTGAGCTAATAGCAACTTCCCAAGGATTCTGAACTGTTTTCACTTTGGACTATGATATACTTAAATCCTGGAAGGTCATTGAAAGCTAACCTCAGCCATGTTCTCAATCTGCTGGATTTCTGTTGAGCCAATCCATGACAGCTTCTGTGCTTACTTGCTTCAAGTCATGTGCTGCAGCACAGCTAAAGAAGCCTTATTTGAACTGACCATAGGGAACATATAGATCCAGGGTCAGAGTTTATCTAGTTTATTCCCCTTCACAAAGCATAGCTAACTTCAAAGTTAGATCATGCTTTTAAGTGCCCGGTTCAGTTGACCCTAGGCAATCTGTTCCAGTGCTTAAAAAATCCCTGTGGAGATTTTTTCACTGGTATCTAGTAGTTCTCTTTCTCATACTGCAATGAATAACCTTGGCCTCTTGTCCTTGCACTGTAAACCTCTCTTAAGGACACCTCTATGACTTCCTGTTGGGTCCTCATGGACAACATCTACCTTTAGTTTTCCTTCGCTTACTGAATAAAGCCAGCTCTCTTACTATATCTTCTATGACATATATCCAATCTCCTGACCATCTGTAAGACTATTCTGGACTATGTACCTTATCATTATTATGCCAATGTCTTTCTTGTACTGGCAAGCCCAGAACCTGAGGCAGTATGAAAACTGTGGTCACACAGGTGTTGGCATAGAAGGGAAGAATCTTTACTCTTGACCTACAGGCAACTACTACTCATTTAGACTGGCATATGACTGGCAGACCTCAGTGTCCCAGAGTTGTACCATGACTCATAGAATCGTAGAATCCTTAGAGTTGGAAGGGACCTCTGAGGGCAATTTAGTTCAACTCCCCACAAGGGAAAGGGACACCACAGCTAGATCAGGTTGCCCTGGGCTTTAACTAGCTACACCTTGAAAGTCTCTGGGTACAGGGCATCAAACACAACACCAGGCAACATGCTCCATTGCCTCACCACCCTCACTGTATAAGACTTTATATCTAACTTAAATCTACCCTCCCTGAGCTTGAAACCATTTCCCCTTGCTCTGTTGTCACAGGTCCTGCTAAAGAATCTGTTCCCTTCTTTCCCATAGCTTCCTTTTAGATACTGAAAGGCCACTGTCAGGTCAGTTTTCTCCAGGTTGAACAGCCCCAGCTCTCTCAGCTTGTCCTCATATGAGAGGTGTTCCATTCCGTGGATCATTTTTGTTGCTTTTCTCTGGACATGCTCCAACATCTCTGTGTCTCTCCTGTGCTGAGGACTTTGCATCTGGATGCAGTATCCCAGGTGAGGTCTCACCAGTACAGAGTAGAGGGACAGGGTCACCTCCCTTGTCCTGCTGGTCACGCATCTTTTGATGTTGCCCAGAATAGATCTGGCTTTCTGGGCTGCAAGGGCACATTGCTGGCTCATGTCCAGATTTCCATCCATCAGCACCACCAGATCTTTTTGGGCAGGGCTGCTCTCAATCCTTTCATCCCCCAGCTTGTATTGGCAGTTGGGGTTGCCTCAACCCAGGTGCAAGATCTTGCCTTTGGATTGTTGAACCTCATGAGGTTCGACTGGGCCCACTGCTTGAGCTTATCTAGATCCCTCTGAATGTCATCCTGTCCCTCTGGTGTGTTGACCACATCCCACAGCTTGGAGTCATCAACAAATTTGCTGAGGGTGCACTTGACCCCACTGTCAACATCATTGTTGAAGATGTTAAAGACTATTGACCCTAGCACTGACCTCTGGGTGGGACCAGTCATCACTGATCTCCATCCAGACATTGAACCATTGACCACCACTCTCTGGACTTGACCCTGCCAGTTCTTTGTCCATCAAACAGTCCACACATCAAATTCATAACTTAAAATTTGGAGAGAAGGATGTTGTGGGGTACTGTGCCAAAGGCCTTACTGACGTTGAGATAGATGATATCAGTGTCTCTTCCCTTGTTAACTGATTCATTGACATCATCTTAAACAGCCACTCAGTTGGTCAGACAGGATTTGCCCTTGGTGAAGCCATGCTGCTTTTCCCATGTCAGCTCCCCTGCCTTCCAATTCCCTTAGCATATATTCCAGGAGGATATGTTCCATGATCTTCTCCAGCACAAAGGTGAGATTGGCAGGTTGGTAATTCCCAGGGTCATCTTTTTTACTCTTTTTAAAAATGGGTATGATGTTTCCTTTTTTCCAGTCATCAGGGACTTCACCTGATAGACTCATATTTGTTGTTCACCATGATCACTGAGTCATTTTCTAAAAAGTTTTTCTCTAGCAGATCACTGGCCTGTGTACAGGACTTGAGAGCATTTGATTCATTACGATTATTAGATCAAATAACATTTCAAAATGGAATGAAAAATAACAGGAAAAGATAAATCATACAGACGTATAAATCTGATAAGAAAGGATTAAAGCAGATATCAATTAAGACCAAAATTCTAAAGGCTCTGATCTGTGGGTTATCAAGAATCTCCAGGCATTCCTTTGACGAAGGCCAGCCCATGATTTGTAACAGATAGGAGGGATGAATCTAGAGAAGTATAAACACTACAGATATTTGAGAGGGAGACATTGCCTCTATGTAAAAATAACTAAACAAAAATAAATAAAATAAATAAATAAAATAAACAAATAAAAATAACTAAGTGGTGTAGGGGAAGAAGAAAAGGTGGGGAAAAGCAGGGATTCACAATAAAAGTGGAAGGTGAGACAGAAGAAAATGGATAAAACTGGCCTACTGTACATCAGTAGTCACCACCTGATTTTTCTTCATCACTCAGTTTGTTAATGTGGACATTAAATAATACTGACCATAGAAGAACACTACTCACAACTGGATGGAAGTTAGATTTTAAAACTTAAAATCTGGTAGTCCATCCAGTTTTCTACTTTTCAGTCTATAGACTGCCTGTGCAAATCATAGCTCACCAGTTTGATTATAAGGTTACTCTGAAAAAGTGCAGTCAGTATAACAGAAGGAATGGAAGCTATCCAAAGGAGCCCTGAGAAACTTGAAAAGTGAGCCCAGATTAACCCAATAACATATAACCTAACTTAACATGAGCCAGCAGTGTGTGGCATGCAACCTAGAAGGCCAACAGTATTCTGAGCTGCAACAGAGGAGGGGTTACCAGCATGGGAAGGGAGGTGATTTTCCTCCTTTACTTTGCCTTTGTGAGACCCCATCTAGAGTAGCACTTTCAGGCCTGAGGTCCCATCCAGAGAATGTTGCAGAGCTGTTGGAGCAGGTCTTGAGGACAATAAAGATCACCATAAAGCTCATTATAAAGAGGACTGGAGTAGCTCTCTTTTGAAGACAGGCTGAAGGCAGTTGGGCTTGTTCAGCTTGGAAAAGAGAAGGCTCCATAGAGACCTCATTATGGCCTGTAAATACTTAAAAGGAGCTTTTGAACAGGGGAGACAGCAATTTTTTACACGGACTGATAGTGTCAGGACAGTGGAGAATGGTTTTAATCTAAAGGAGGGGATTTAGATTAGATTTCATGGTAATTTTTTACTCAGAGGGTTGTGAGGCTCTGGAATATGTTGACCAAAGAAATCGTAGATGCCCTGTCCCTGGAAGCATTCAGCACCAAGTTAAATGGTGCCCCCGGCAACTTGATCTATTGTCTGACATAGTGGTTGGCAACATAATTATTATGGGGGTTGGAACTAGAGAATCTTAAAAGTCCCTTCCAACACAAACCATTGTATAATTCTATGAAATGCAATGTATATGGCATAGCTGGTCTGATGAAGAATTTAATGATGGTGCTAGTATGCTATGCATCCTGATGAGTTGAAATTTTTGCTACAGGAATCTCATTTTAGAGGAAACTATTTTGAAGGAAGGTAGGGAAATTTAATTAACTGCTAAAACTTTTAAACAAATATTGTGCATATAATTGGAAATTAAAACCTGAGACAGAGCTGATTTCAGACATTAGGTTTGCTGTTAAATTTGGATTAAATAGCACATTCATATGCATCCAACCTTGCTTTGTTGAACTGTATATGTCCTGTACATTTTTTAAGGGTTCCCACTTTGAATATCTTCTATAGTAAGTAAGAATTCTGTCTGAGTTCTCTTATCTGGCTTGTAAATCTGAGAGATAGGTTAGCAGCTTTCACCAGTAAGACAAATGTTAAGATAAGATTGATTACTTCAGCCTTTCTTTGTGTTATTAATCAATAATTTCCTTGATCTGCTGTGTGTCTATAGAAGCCTTTATCATTGCCTTTCAGATCCCATACTAATAGTAATTTCAGCTGAGCTTTGTTTTTTCTAATTCTATCTCAACATTTCTGAGTATTTTGTCTATATTTCTCTTAGTATATTTTCTAATTCTTTGTTTTCTTTTTTTTTTTCTTCTACATGCTTCCTTTTTACATTTAACTCAGTTACTAAGGCTTCCTGTTATGCCTGCTTGATTTTATATCTATATATCTATCTCAGCCAGATATCTATGATTCTATGATTCTCAGATATCTATGATATCTATAATTTTATGATTCTATATCCTGGAGCCTTTCAGGGCAATTTGTTGTGGAATCCAGCCTAGAAGTTCCCTGAGAAGGCTGAAGTCAACTTTCTCTAGGTCTGAGTGCTTTATTCCTCCCTTTGCTTTCCTCAGCACTTTCTGGAGCTTAGATTCTGTTATAATATAGTTACAGCAAATTCTTTACGAGCTTTCCCATCATAACAATTTTTTTTCTGATTTGTAAGCACTAGATGTCAGCAACAGAGCACCTCACTTAGTTAGACTCTTCAATACAATCAAGAACTATCTACAGAGCATTCAGAAAATTTTGCACCGTTGTGAACTGTATTCCTAACAGCATCAGTAGGCAGAAGTTTGTCATGAGCTTCTCCACCTCCTCACAACAAGATCTCAAGTTTTCTTTTGATTCCTGATCACAAATCACTCAGCTTATGTACACCATATTTACAGCACATCATCTTCTTCCCACACTATACTCCAGTACAAACAATCCATAAAAAGTATTCACCATCACAAGATTTTGTAAATTTTCTTTGGCACCGATATCAAAACATGTAACTAATAATACCAGCAATCTATTATCTATGGTGACAACACATAAATTTAGGGGAGAGCAATAAGATGGAGAACAATTATCACTCTATCTTTTGTTATAATGTTGTAGGACTAGAAACACATAGTACAAAGCAAGTACAACTGATTCTTAAGGAAACCATTTTAACATGGTGCCACATTGCTCAGCTCTGTCAGATTTCAGTCAGTATGTCATAATTCTCTGTCATATCCATATGAAATAATGCTTCTCATTAAGGATTAACCACCACTCTTTAAAACATTCATCATATTCTAAACATTTTTACAGAATAAAGAGATACTCTGTTTATATTAAGACAAAAGATTGTTACTCCAATATTTCAACAGTCTATATGAAGTAGAACAAACAGTTCCTATTAGACCATTGTCACTAAAGCTCGTACATGAAGTTCAATTTCATAAAGAAATGCCTCATGAATAACGTCCTTAAAGTTTTTATACATGGAAAATTTCTACTATCTACTCCCTTTTCTCTGGTATTTTGCTCATTCTTCTAATATCCCTCTATGACAAAAATCATCAGATTTTCTAAAAGGTCTTGTTGAGAATTACAGTAAATCATGAGCCCATTGAGATATTTGCCAAATGTATGATTGTCAGATTGAGGGAGTTTTTCCTTCTTCCTGTTAGCCTTGTCTCTTCTTAATTTATTTGAATGTATTTTCCCATTACATTCTGCTTCTTTCTCATTGACGCCCCACTGAAATTTGCAGGCTGTACAATAGATGCTGTCCCTGTCCCTTAGCTGACAGATTCAGACAAAACAAATTAAAACCAGCTCAGAATCACAGTAAACTGAGACCAGCCAAAAATACTGTGCTGTCACACAAAAATAAAGGCTGTGGTATTTTGCTAGTACTGTCAAATTCATATTTACTGTGGAATACATGCTTACGAATAACTGATATTTAAAAAAAATTAAAAATATAAAAAAATTGACGCACCCTGTACCACTGAAGAAAATAAATCATTTATTTAAAGATCCTTACAACAACGACAACAAAGGAGTAAGGAAGAGAATAAGAAGGGATAACGAAAGGGAGGGGAGGGGAGATATCAACATCTTTATTCTCTTACCAAAGCAGATAGTACCTGTCCAGTCACATCATTTGATTTGCTTAATTTGTGTTTTAAGCTTATATATCAATAATTTGGTAGTGGGGAGTGACAAGGGTGTCCTCTGTAAGAAGAATCCAGAAGCCAACACATTACATAAGTGCTAAATCCTGTAAAAGCAAGACCCACCACTAGCAAAAGATGAGTCAATGAGTGACACTGGTGAGAGCATACTTCAGAGAAGGGAAGAAAACACTGTGCAGCTGGAGCTGGGAGAGAACATTGAGAAAATGAAAAGAAGTAATCCTATAGACACTAAGATTCTAAAGAAAGAGAGAAGGAAGTGCTCCAGACACTGGAGCAGAAGTTCCCCTGCAACATGTGGGATACAATGCTGGTGGATGTGGCCTGAAGGAATTTGCAGCATGTGAAGAGCTCATGCAGTACTAGTCTCTATGACAGAACTGCAGCCCATATAGGGCACACCATGCTGCAGCAGATCTTGAAGGACATTTCTTCAAATGTTAGATTAGTTATGTGGAAAATAAACTGTTGTAATGACCAACCACTTGTTTCTTTAAGATCTGCTTTCTCTATTAGATGATATTTAGATATTATGCATTCAAGATTCAGGAGAGTTGTTTCCAATTTAATCACTCCAACATTTGCTTGGGTTTTTAAAAAATTTTTCTAGTTGTTTTTTTGTTTATTATAATAATACAATTGAGTATCCTGCAGTGGATATCTCATTTTTTTCTGTACTCTTTATCAGTTGTTAAAATGCTTTTATTGTGTTTAATTAAATAATCTATTCTTATGGGATGTGTTTTACTCATTCAGGTCAGTATCTTGAACAATTAGCTGTAATATAAAAAGTGGATCCTGTCATTGTCAGAGGAAAAGAATATGTTCTACATCTTTATATGAAAGACACGCTGTAGTTGATGACCATCAGGAAAAGATCCTAATTTCTAAGTCTCTTTTCTATTTTACTTACACCAGTGCATACACACACACAAATATCAGATATTAATAGTCATGTAATGGGAGATCATGAATCATAGAAAACATTTTTGGAACAAGAGAATAATTTCCTAATCTGTTTTATTAAATATTTATAGTATTTGTTGTTCATCATGTCAATGAGCAAAGACTTTTGAATGTCTATTGTTCTTCCTTTGGCTCTTCAAAACAGTGTTTGAACTTCTCCACACTTCAGAATTGCTTCTTATGAGCTACAAAAGAGTTTATTTTTTATTTATTTATTTTCATTTAACTCTAAGTATTAAGCGAAGTAATATACAATTCTACTGAGCACATGGTTTGGTATAAATCCTGTTAAACATAGCAGTGTAATTTTCTTGGTCATATCTAGTGTTCAGCATATCTGAAGGCAACAGAACCCATTGAGCTGGGAGATTCTCCAAGCAATTAAGATTTCTTACTAGGTCCACCTCAAAAGCCAACAACTCCATCATAAAACAGTTTGTGAGAAGATGTAAATGGAGAATAGGGACTTTTTTCTCAGCTCCTGTACAAAAATATGTAATTCACTGAAGTATCTGAATGTCACAGGGTCTGGTGGCTTCGTGTAAGCTGAAGCACTAGGAGCATGGTGCTCCCAGTGGGCCCATAAGATCAGAGATTGACATGCAGGATCCATTCCATCACACAAGTCAGGAGCAGTGCTGCCAGGGACTCAAGGACAGCCTCTGTCTTAGGCATCAGGTGTCTCTCTATGGGGAAAGAGATCGGACTAGACTGAGCAGGTAGCTGAGCCTACAGATGTGCTCAATTCAGCAGAGCTCATCTCTGAGTCAGGCTAGGCTGTAGGCTACTGGGGACTGAACTACAGAATCACAGAGTGGCCTGGGTTGAAAGGGACCTCAAGGATCATGAATCTCCAACCTGCCTGCCACAGGCAGGGCTGCCAACCTCCCCATTTAATACTAGACCGGGCTGCCCAGGGCCCCATCCAATCTGGCCTTGAACACCTCTAGGCACAGGGCATCCACAACATCTCCAAACAGTCCATTCCAGCACCTTACCACTCTCATAGTAAAGCACTTCCCCCTGACACCCAACCTAAATCTTCCCTCCCTCAATGTAAAACCATTTCCCCTTGTCCTGCTGTTATCTACCCCTTCAGAGAGTTTACTCCCCTCCTGCTTATAGGCTCCCTTTAGGTACTGAAAGGCTGCAATTTGGTCACCCCACAGACTTCTTTTCTCCAGGCTGAACAAGCCCAGATCCCTCAGCCTGTCTTTGTAGGGGAGGTGCTCCAGCCCACTGGTCATCTTTGTGGCTCTCCTCTGGACCCCCTCCAACCACTCTCTGTCTTTCTTTCACTGGAGGGTCCAGAGCTGGACACAGTACTCCAGATGGGGCCTCACAAGAGCAGAGTAGAGAGGGACAGTCACTTCCCGATGGACTGCCCCTCTCCTGATGAAGCCCAGGATACCATTTGCTTTTTGAGCTGCAAGAGCACACTGCTGAGTCACCTTGTTTTTCATCCATCAAGACCCCCAGGTCCTTCTCTGCAGGGCTGCTCTCAAGGACTGCTCCTTCCATTCTGTATAGATGCCTGGGATTCCAGTCACCTGCCACATCACCCACCTTAGTTTACTTGCTTATCTTGAACCACAAGCTCTCCACTGATTCATTACTCATCACTAGGTACCACTCCATGCATTTCCACATCTCTTTGACATACAGAGAGACTCTTCCTCCTTGCTATACTGTCCTGCTCTTCCCAAAGATCCTTTATCTATGGCTGCACTTAAGCCATGTGAGCTCTCACATTGTTACAACCTTGAAAAACGATACCAAATGTGATGAAACTTTGTACATATGCCTTTGGAATTAATCTGGTACTGTTATCCCACAAATTGTGCTTAGAAGGTTGCAGAGTGTGCCATGTGTAACATAAAAAAAATATTTCCAGAAGCATGTTAACAATTAATAGTTAACTAATTGTCAGTCACCATTCCACTTGTAAACTCATTCTATTTAATTTTACACGTGCAACACAGATGTATCCCCATCTCAGGGGGAGATTATTATACAGTCTGTCGCAGAATTCAGATCTTGTTTGCAGGACATCTCTCTTTATTATCTTTATCATTAAATCAAATCATTCAAAGTGAAAGAACTCCAATAGACAAGACAGAAATAAGAGATGTATTTTCAAAGTAGCAGCTGGAGTTTTTTCCTACAGTGTAGATCTGAATGCATTCATGACCATATTTTGACTACTTAGGTGCACAATTATATCTTTCCTGAGATGACAGTTATGCAAACTGTGAAGAAGTGATGACATACTCTTAACAAATACCTAAGCCTCTATTCCCACAGCCCTGAGATGATGAGAATTTAAGAAAAGAATACTAGTAGTTTTTGGATTCTACACTGTTGTGTACAAGAAAAAAGCTCCTCAGTCTAACACATGGCACAGAATCACAGAATTGCAAGGCTTCCAAGGGACGTCTAGAGATCATTGAGTCTACCCCCCCTGCCAAAGCACATTCTCTACAGTAGGTCACATAGATAGGTGTCTAGAGGGATCTTGAATAACCCCAGAGTAGGAAACTCCACAATCTCTTTGGGCAACCTTTTTCAGTGCTCTGTCACCCTTCACATGTCTGTGTGGAACTTCCTATGTTCAAATTTTAGGCCATTCTCTTTGTTCAGTCACTACACACCACTAGGAAGAGCCTGGCGTCATCCAATTGTCTCCCATCTCCCTTTCAATATTGATGAACATTAATCAGATCCTCCCTCAGTCTTCTTTTCTCCAGGCTGAACAGACCCAGACTTTCCTCATAAGGGTGATGATCCTGGCATTGAATATGGAATTAATATTTAGAAACAGCTCAATATGTTAAAGATAATTATTTGTACTTTGTACACCTTAACCATGTTTACCATTCATATGCAGGGTAGTCATCAGTCTGTCTCATCCTTTAAGGGAAGGGGTGACTGGATTTGAGGCATACCAGGCACACCTCAGAAAGTCAGGAAGTGTTTCTTGTTTCTCTACACATTCACTCAATTTGTTCCACAGAAGCCATTTCAGTGCACATTTTCAACAAGCAAAGGAAAAGTAGTCACCATGGACTTAAGTAACAAACTTTCTGATGCTATGAATTTTTCTACATAAACATCTATTGATAGACTTAATATGACCTTATCATGGCTTCTGTTTGCATCCAGAACTAAAACATTAGGGATGTCTCATGTAAGGAATAAGCAGTAATCTCTATTTGAGAATCTAAGTTAGTTTTATTTTTCTGAGACAGTATTTGTTCTGAAGGCTTTATATTTAAATTGTCTGCTGCTAGATCAGTAAGAGTTTTAACAGACTTTGAGTATTCAATGTAAAGTCACAGTAAATGTTAAATATACGTTATTTAAAAAAAACAAACAAACAGTGGTTATTTTTTATAAATTTGGAGGAAAACACAAGAAGTGAAAAAAAATACCTTTGTGGTTAACAAAACACATTTTATTTAAATTACTAGCTCTGAAGAGCTGTGTATTCCAAGATGTTTATCAACAGATGGCGAGCCTTTTGTAATGCTACATATGCATGTATCTTGCACCTGAAGCATGTTTTGTTATAATGCTGTAAGTATTGCTAGTGTACATATAAATGACTACTTAATCCTTAGGTCAGTTATCAACATGTTAGCCATATGTCATGCAGGAGAACAAATGTTTAACTATAATAGGAAAAGAACATCCTTAGTTGCCATATGATTTTCCTTTAATTACAAGATTCAAACATGGAGGATGTGCAGCTGTCCCTGAGATTCGTTGAATATCTCTGTTTCAAGACATTTATTTCCCAACCTTCAAACAATTTAATTCTATAATAAGAGCAATCCAGGCTCTTTTAAAAAATAGTCAAGATTTGTCATGAATGATAGTTCTACAACTGGTGGGAAATGGCTCACAAAGAATACTGTTGAAAACAAAAACAAGGACAGCTTAGGTTCAGTGGAGAAAATCGATCTTAGCATTTGTAGCAGGAGTTATTCTGCTATTACAAGTTATTCTGAAAATGAGATTGGTCCAAAGTGTTTTTCTGTTTTTTAGCTTGGAAAACTGACATCTCAAAGGAAGTCTGGGGAACCAATAGAGGCACATAACCCATCAAGCCAGTATTATTAAAGCCAGTGTATGAAGTCTTCTATCATCAAAACATTCAGTATAACCCAGCAGAAAGAACTGCGTGGTTGAAAGGTATTTTCCAGTGTCATGGTATTTTTCAAGGTTTTATTTGCATACTTCTCTATGGAACAAGAGTATTGTGTTGGAAATTATATTCCTCTTTTAGGCAGTCTCTGTGACATCAATGTTTATAATCACATTCCATCCAGCTGGATTAGTAGGCATAGCCTGGGTTGGAGGGAACATTAAAGAACATTTAGTTCCAACCCCCATAGCCAGAGGTGAAATCTGATCTTAAAAACTGTCACCTGTCCTGGACACAATTCTTACAGCAATTTCTCCATATCAGCTTTTCTCCTTTCTTCTCCCACCCCAGACTCCCAGGATATCTTATTTTAAATATTTTTAAATATTCCTAGTACTTTCTTTATAAATTGGTAAAGAGACCAAAAATTAAATAAACTGTGTTGTGAATTCATGGCCAATAATATAATTAATAGTGTGTATTCTTCATTCAGAGATATTTCTTGTTTCTTTTCACCTACAAACATTTGCATTTGGTGCTGTATGTTCTTCACCTTTCAATATGTCTCTGTGTTATACAAATTTATCTGGAGAACACAAAAATTAGAAAAATATCAAAGGTAACTTTACTGTGTGAACACCACCTTTTCTTACTCTTCTGAGATGTCTTAATATTACAGGCAAGTCATTAGATGTGGTATACAACTTAGTATTTTGTTAGTTTGTAAAGAGAGTCAATCACAGTGCATGTGGAAAACTACATACTACATATTATAGAAAAGAATATCAGAGTCACATAAAGTAGATCTTTATTCTTCCAGTATGTTTTCTTCAGAGTTGGGCTAAATTGTGTTAAATAAATATGCGTATAATTTTCTCTGCCTCTATTTTTTTTATTCAATTCAAAAGGATATCCAACTAATTCAAAGTCTCTGCTCTCTTCATGCTTTATTATTTCAGGGTGTATAATCAGCTACAGTCATTAAAAATCTCACAGAACTGTCCGTGGAGGTAATAATCATTATTATTAAGTGTTGACAATGGACAGGTCTTTCTACCAGGCACAAACTTCCAACTTCTAATTTCTTATGTTTAATAAATATTAACTACACTAAATACAGTCCTTAAATGCCAGGAAGACAATTTTAGAAGAAATAGAAGTGATAGATTTCTGTTAATATATAAGATTGATCCTTGACATGTTCAATATTTAAGGCTTTGAAAACAAACACTTTTTTTTTCCCAGTGAACAATATTTCAGTAATGTTAATATCTGAATTTTCTTTAAGATACCACATATTTTTATTTATTATTATTATTATTATTATTTTATTTTTCCCCTGGTCATCCTAAGGATAAAGAAATTATATATAGGTACTTGCTATAATTTCCTTGGCTGGTTATTCACAGAATTTTAAGTACAATGCCCCTTGAGTGTTTGTTCTGTATCACATATTCTATTTCATGTGTATTTTTCATTAGATATTTTTTTTTCTTTCTATTATATTTATACCTCCCTATTTTTCATTCCCTCTTAGTTTTTTTTTATTAATTAACTCATAATCTCATTCTTTTTTAAATGATCACATGAACTAAACTAATTTGGTTTTACTGTTATTGCAACTGTGCATCAATTTTAATTTATTTTATACCATCACTAGCACTTAATCCTTTGAGGTTTTACACCGAGCATGCAGAATGAAGGACAGCCTCTTCTAAAAGAAGTAACTTCTCCATGGTTTTTATTAATTGGAATGCATGCAATCCACATCTACGGCCTATATACCCCAACTAATGGAAGCCTGACAGCAATACTTTCTTTAGCAATGATTCTCCATCTCTTTTGTGGAGAAGCTGTACAAAGTTAGTATCAGTGAAGAGGATGTGTAGTAGCAAAACAGTGTAAGAAATAGCAGAAAATTCAATAGTAACAAATTATTGAATTTTGTGTTGTTATGCGTGTGCATTCAGTAGGTTCTTCTATCGCATATTAAATCAGTGTAAGTTTTGGACTCAGAAGGAACTAGTATTTTGAATACTGTGCTAAAAAAGGGCTGATCCGCATAATATTATCCTCTTCTTGATTCTAGATTGCATTTGTAGCTGTTTTCCCTAATAGTAATTTTATGCTGCCTTACAGCAGATAAAAAAAAAAAAAAGAATCCTGAAAAATGAATCTCCAAATCAGTGAGAATTCTCTGATGATTATCTATTCAGTAACAGTCCCTTAATTATTGAATAATGAACTGTTTTAAATTCACCACATTTTTCTGTATATATAGAAACACAGAGGTATATTTGCAAAAAGAGTAGACAATACTTCTCTCCTTAGCAGTTCTGTAGTTAAATATTTAGGTTGTAGCTTTAAATAAATCACTCTAATTGCAGTATGAGTGAAAGCTGAAGTAAAATCTGCGAAACTGTTATATTTTTTAATCCTAGGTGTAGTTTGCTAAACTGCCCATGTTGCTTCATTCCCATTAAAACCAATGAAAGACACATCCAGAAATCAGATGAGCTTGTTAGATCACTCCAAAAAATAGATCAACCTTTGGTAAGCCAACTAGTTCTTCACATTCCTCAGAGATCCATGTACTTGCCACACATATGTACCTACTGCTATACAAGGTGTGACCTATGGTTTTTAGACATATTCATAGGGCTATAATATTTAAGACATTAGAAAGTACTTATGTTTTTGAAGTAGGTGAAAGGCAAGACAAATACCCTGGGGCATTTCAAGTAGTGGTAGATATCTATATTTATCTACTAAACTACATCCTATATTTCCATTTATTATAATGGGAATTTAAATAGCAAATTCTCACAGCAGTTCTTACATTTAATGGTCTAGATATAATCTACAACCTGTATAGATCTACAGTTTGAAACAAATTGTCCATATGGGGTTGATTCAGTTGACTAGACATAAGTCTCAGTTTTGTTTGAATTGCTCTATGATTTGCTCTATGATATGTCACCTGCTGCTCCTTTAAGCAGTACCAGGATATCAAGCTGCTACTCAAGTGTAGTGCATTCTCATGAATGTTAGGCCATGTCTTTCCAGCTCTATGCAAAAGTTACTAGAGCATCAAGTTGTGTTAGGCATAGAAATCACAGAATCACAGAATTGTAGGGATTGGAAGGGACCTCTAGAGATCAGGGAGTCCAACACACCCTGCCAAAGCAGGCTCACTAGACCAGGCTGTGCAGGTAGGTGTCCAGGCAGGGCTTGAACATCTCTAGAGAAGGGGAGTCCACAACCTCTCTGGGCTGCCTGTTCCAGTGCTCCATCACCCTTACTGTGAAGAAGTTCTTACTGCTTTTGTGACCATTACCCGTCATCCTATCACCAACACTGCTGAGAAGAGTCTGGCCTCATCCCTTTGCCTCCCACACCTTAGGTATTTATAGACATAGAGGGTCAGATCCCCTCTCAGTCTTTGTTTTTCAAGGATGAACAGACCCAGGACTCAGCCTTTCCTCGTAAGAGAGGTGTTGCAGGCCCCTTATCATCTTTGTGGCCCTCCACTGGACTCTTTCCAGGAGATCTCTGTCTTTTTTGTACTGGGGAGCCCATAACTGGACACATCCTTGCTCAGCCCAGTTTTGTTCTAGATTAGCTGATGATGAGCAGAGACTTGCCTCAGTTCCACCTGACAACTAAGTCATTTCAGAGGTTTAAACTAGGTTTTCCAAGGAGTTAAACAAGGCTTAAAGGGGGGTGGATGTGATAACAAACCTGCTCATGAGAAGGAACATGATAGCATAACTAAGTTAGAAGTGCATGTCGCTAACAGGGGCCCTCAACTTGCTTCATCTTATGATTAACAAACTAGGCATCAAGCTGACTCATCTCATCACCAGGGCTTTAAAACTAGAACTACTGGGAAAAGAGAATGTACTTATAAGTGATGAAGAAGAGTAGGGGAACAATGTTGCTTTAGGAAGCAATGGGGGAAAAACTTAGATTTGTTCCAGAGGTTTCTGGGAAGGCTTTTCCAAAGAAAGTAATGCAGCTGAAGTGCCTCTATACCAATGCACACAGCATGAGAAATAAGCAGGAGGAATTGGAAACTGTTGTGTAATTTGAAAAATATTGTGTTAATATGGAAACATAGTGGGATGACTCGCATAACTGGAAACAGTGATTGAGGTCTATGAGTATTTTAGAATGAATAAGCAGGTAGGAGGGGTTGGGAAATTGCCCTCTATGTTACAGAGTGGATAGACTACAAAGAGCTCTCTATATGAAATAGTCAGGAACAGGCTGAGAGTTTGTGGACTGAGATTAGTGATGAGACTGATGAAGGACAGCTGGTGATCAGTCTACCACAGGCCGCCTGATCAAGGGGAGCCTGCTGACAAAGATTTCTTGCTTCAGCTGCAAGAGGCATTGCACACGCAGGCTCTCATCCTTACAGGGAATTTCAACCACCTAGATATCTGCAGGGGAAGAAGTTGCAACTGTTGCAAGCAGTCTGGGAGACTCTTGGAGTCCACCTATGACAATTTTCTAGTTCAGATACTGGACAGACTGACCAGAGCTGAAGTGTTTCTGGACCTGGTGCTCACCAATGTGAAGGAGATATTTAAAAACATTAAGATCAGACATGTCCTGGTTAAATTCTTGATCTTGAGGAATGCAAACCTGACAAAGAGAGGACCTTGAACTTCAGGAGAGCAAACTTCAGGCTGTTAAAGGAATGGTTAGATGAGATCCCCTAGGAAACTGTTCTTAGGGAGAAAGGATCATAAGAGAGCTGGCAGCACTTTAAGGAATCCTTTCTGAGAGCACAAGAGCTCTCCATCCCCCAGAATAAGAAATCAGGTGGAGAAGACAGGAAACTAGCATGGCTAAGCAAGGATCTGATGGTCAGACAGAGGAATAAAAAGGAAAAGTATTAGCAGTAGAAGCAAGGATGGGTGACCTGGGAAGAATATAGGGATGCTGTCCAGATGTGCAAAGATAGGATCTAGAAAACCAAGGCATAGATTAAATAGAACTTGTCAGGGGATGTGAAAAACAAGAGATTTGTTATAGACATTGGCCAGAAGACACAGGAAAAGGAGAGTGTGCCCACTCTAATAAATGAAAATGGAGAGCTGACCTCCTCAGATATGGAGAAGGCTGAGGTACTTAACAAGTCCTTTGACTCAGTCTTCATCTCTAGTCAGGCTTCTCATTCCTCTTGTACCCTGAACCTTCTAAGCAGGGTTGCCAAAACTCTCTCCATCATATTTGAAAATGTCATGGCTGTCAGGTGAACTCCTCAGTGATTAGAAAAACTCAAATATCACTCCCATTTATAAGAAAGGGAGAAGTGAAGATCCTCGGAAATACAGGCTCCTCCTGGAAGAATTGTTAAGGCACGGATGAGATGAGGAAGTGATTCAAGACAGTTAGCATGGCTTCACCAAGGGCAGATCCTGCCTGATCAATCTGGTGGCCTTCAATGATTGAGTGATGGCATCTGGGGACAAACGACAACTCATGTCATCTACCTGGGCTTCTGCAAGGCCTTGGACATAGTTCTGCACCTCATCACTAAAACAAAGAGATAAGGATTTGAAGGCTGGACTGATAGGTGGATAAATAATTGATTGTGTGATCATATCCAGAATGTTGGCTGTATCCAGTTGGAGACTGGTGATTAGTGTTGTCCCTCAGGGATCCATCCTGGGACTGGTGCTTTTCAACACCTTTGTCAGTGACATAGATGATGAGAATGAGTGCACCCTCAGAAAGTTTGCTGATGACACTAAACTGAGGGGTGCAGTTGACACAATGAAAATGAGGGACACCATACAGAGAGATCTGGTCAGGCTCAAAAGGTGGGCACACAATGACCTAATAACTTTTGAAAATGGCCAATTACAAAATGTTGCACTTGGGCTGAGGCAATCCCAGATATGTATACAGATTGGGAAAATAACTAATTGAGAGTATATCTGTGGAGAAGGACTTAGGAATTCTTAATGAACAAAAAGCTGGACATGAGCCAGCAGTGTGCTTTTGCAGACCAGAATGCCAACTACAACCCAAGCTGCACCACAAGACAGGTGGACAGCAGGGTGAGAGAGGTGATTGTACCTCTTTATTCTGTTCTTGTGAGGCTCCATTTGGAGTGCTGGTGTCCACTATTACAGGAAGGATGCCAAACTGTTGGAACTGATCCAGAGGAGGGTCACTAAGTTGATCAAAGGGCTGGAGCATCTCTCCTATGAATAAAGACTGTAGGAGTTGGGCTTATTTAGTTTGGAGAAGAGAAGGCTCTGAGAGACCTCATTAAGGTCATCCAGTACATGAAAGAAGCTTACAAGCAGGAGACCAACTTTTTACATGGTCTGATAGTAATAGGGCAAGGGGAAATGATTTTAAACTAAAAGAGGATAGATTTAACTTAGATGTTAGAGGTAATTTTTTTTACTCCGAGGGTGGTGAGGCAGCAGAACAAGTTACCCAGAGAAGTTGTGGATACTCCATCCCTTGAGGCATTCAAGGTCAGATTGGATGAGATGCTGGACAGCCTCATCTAGTGGTTGGCAAGGGGGGCTGAAAACAGATGATTTTTAAAGTTCCCTCCAATCTAAGCTATTCTGTGATTCTATTATTCTATTATGCAAGTACTTGTCTGGATCTAGTCTTCAATTATTTGTTAACATAGGACACTGCTGCCTTTTAATAGATTTATGAAATCAGCTGCTTTCTACCTATTGGTGGACATACTTTGAATATTTTTAAAGTTTTTATAGCTTTTAAGTTTTCCCATCAGGAGATGTATAATCTTATATTACTTACATTTAGAAATATTTGCCTATTTTTCATGTTATGAGTTACTATTTAGAAATATGCCTATTCCTAAATAATAATAAAATGTAGTCTTATTTTTTTCAAATACCATTTATCCTTTCTTTCCTATTAAATTATTAAATTCAGTTGTTAATTTTTCATCAATATTGTCTGTTGTTTTAGTGCAGTTAAGCTTAATATCACTGCCTTTGTAGAACTTCAGATGCCGTCTTTTGTATTTTTGATGAAAATAGTGGCAGTAACATACTGATGTTTTGGCTGTTGCTGAGCAGCTATTACATTTACTCAAGGATGTTTCTACTTCTTGTGCTGCTCTGCCACCAAGGGGTCTGGAATTGCACAAGAAGCTGGGATGGAACATATTCAGGAATCTAATCTACACTGCCCAAGGAGATATTCCATATCACATGATACTACATTAGCAGTAGAAATTGCGGAAAAAGGAGTAGAAGGAGATATTCAGAGCGATGGCATTCATCTTTCTGAAAAACAGTTATGTGTGGTGAGCCCTGCTTTCCTAGAACTGACTGAATGCCTTCCTGCCAATTGGAAATAAGTGATGCATAAAACAATTGCTCACCACCCAAGGACTGATGCCCAGCCATTCACATAGCAGAAGCTGCCCTCCCTGACAACTCCTCTCAGTTTTATATATATATATTTCACATGATGTCATATGTTCTGAAGTATCCTTTTGGACAGTTTAAGGTAATTGTTTTAGTTTTGTCCTTTCTCAGCTCTTTTGCTGACAGGGCAGTATGAGAGCTGAAAAACTGAAACATCCTTGGCATCACTTAGCAAAAGTGAAAACATCGGCGTGCTAGCAAAACTGTTTTTCACCTAAAGCCAAAACATTGCAACACACCAGATGTGACGTAGAAAACCACCTTTATCCCAACTGAATCCAGGACAAAACATCCAGTGCAGTTAATGTTTGTTGAAATTTTATCATATATGTAGTACTGAACTCTTTTACTCTGCTGACACTTTTTTATCTTTGATGCATTCATTAAATAGAGTGAAGCCTGGACATTGAAATATCTCACCTTATTTAAAATAGCACAATTGAAATGCTAACAGAGATTAAAATAACTCTGATAATAGTTATACACATAAAAGACAGAAACTTCATCCTAGAAGTGATTAATTATCAACTATGCTTCTAGATATAAATAGCCTATAACTTAGCTTTGTTGAGTGTCATGTGATTGGACATAACCTAATCAATCCAGATCCCATTCAGATCCCGCTGCAGAGCCTTCCTACCCTCAAGGAGATCAGCACTTCCAACTATCTTGGTGTTACCTTCAGAATTACTACAGGTACACTCAATCCCTGCATCAAAATTGTCGAAGAAGATATTAATTTATTTAATAATTGGCTCTAATACTGAGCTCTTGGGAACTCTGCTTGTGACTAGTCGCCAAGTGGATTGAACTCCATTCACAACTACGCTTTGGGTTTGGCCTTTCAATTTTTTACCAATTGAACAGTACTTATAAAATGACCAGGTTTTTTTTTGTTTGTTTGTTTTCCAGGAGAATGCTCTGTGAAACAATAGTAAATATCTTGCTATCATTCAAGAAATTAAAATAGACAGCCTTTCCCTCATTTACTAAATGGGTCATCTTACTAAAGAAAGAGCTCAAGTTAGTCAAGAATGACTTGCCTTTCATAAACTCGTGCTGACTGAGTTTTATCACCTGATTGTCCTGTAGGTGCTGTATGATGCCTCTCAAGAAGATAGACTCAGTGACATTGAGGTCACGCTGACAGGTCTGCTATTCCCTGAATCCTACTTTTTGCCCTTCTTGTATGTGAGCATCACATTTATCACCCTCCAGTAACTGGAACCTCCTCAGCTAGCCAGGACTACTGGTAAATTATTGAAAGTAGCTTGGTAAACATTTATTTCAGCTTCTTTGGCAACCTTGGATTGGATCCCTTCAATCCACATTGATTTGTGGGGAACAGCCATGCTTCCAAACTAAGCTGCATTGAAATGAAGGGAGAAGAATTATAGCCATAGCCCGTCTTCTGGAGACAGACTTACACTAATGATTTATAACACACATTCAGTCATAAGTTACATTCATATAAGAACAGGTTACATTTTTGTATCTTTGTGAAAACGAGGTCTAGTGCTTTTATTACAAGGTTGTCTCCTACAGTTTATTCAGGAGACTGTGGCCTTCTTTACTACATTCTTCATTCATGATTTTTTCATTTTTGAGTTCACTTTAAATGACTATTGGAAGTGAACTTCTCAGGAATACTTTCAAGAACTAAATATGACTAAGAGTGTTTCATGCATCTTCTCTACTTCATCTTCCCTGTGGCAATATTGTTCATTATTCTTCCATACTTTTATAGACTGAATTTAACTTCCCTAAGAGTTCTTTTCATAATGAATGTAACAATAGCAGATTATGATGTTCATTCAGCTCTTTCAGCTCAATACTTTTTGCACAGTCTGAGAAAGATTAAGTCAAAATCTGCTCCTAATTTTCTCCTGAATATTTTATATATAAACCTGGGGATTAGTTTCACTTTTATTATCATGTTACTACACTTGAATCTTTTCACTTAACTCAGTACCCTAAATTATATCATAGAACTGTGAATATAAAGGAAAGATCATCAGATTGCTCATTAACAGATTCAGAGAAAGGACCTTGTAACTGCCTTTGAAGCCACCGACTCCTATTCAATTGTAAACCGCTATGACATGTGGAAAGCTGGGAGAGTCCATTGAGCCTGGAAACAAAGGGACGCCAGAAGTGGATTCTGGTTATCAAAGTTAATTCCTTCCCATGCTGCTATGGACAGGGACAACATGATTCCACACTCTTCATTACACAGGCACATCATAAAGTCATGATATAATATTTGATAAAGCCTGATACTATGTATTTAGAATGAAAGTAGCCACATCATTCTCACTGGGAGAAGAAGAAATTATATTATGTGCTCAATTAATTTGAGATCAGTCAATACTGTCTGTATAACCAATTATATTAAGAGTGCTCTTTTAATTTTGTTTGGGAACCAGGGTAAACAACTCAGTTCAGATTACTGCATAGATTTTATTCAGTTTGAAATTCATTTTTTTCTGTTTTCATTTTCAGCTTTCTAGACAAACTTCATACACTTGCCACAAAAACAAGAAAGACAAAATTTCAACCATATTTATAGATGGAAGGAAGGAAGGAAGGAAGGAAGGAAGGAAGGAAGGAAGGAAGGAAGGAAGGAAGGAAGGAAGGAAGGAAGGAAGGAAGGAAGGAAGGAAGGAAGGAAGGAAGGAAGGAAGGAAGGAAGGAAGGAAGGAAGGAAGGAAGGAAGGAAGGAAGGAAGGAAGGAAGGAAGGAAGGAAGGAAGGAAGGAAGGAAGGAAGGAAGGAAGGAAGGAAGGAAGGAAGGAAGGAAGGAAGGAAGGAAGGAAGGAAGGAAGGAAGGAAGGAAGGAAGGAAGGAAGGAAGGAAGGAAGGAAGGAAGGAAGGAAGGAAGGAAGGAAGGAAGGAAGGAAGGAAGGAAGGAAGATAGCTTTGTCACATCTGAAGTTTTAAGGAAGCCTAGCCATTTTATAATTCCCACACAATCTTAACCTAAGTTGTGAATGATACACATTCAGACTTTTCTACATTTATTGTGATTATAAATATATATATAGCAAAGGGACTGCTAATATTGCTCTACCTAATCTCTCATTTATATACAGAATGGCAAGCTAGAGAGTTTAGGATTTTCACATTTTATACTCTTCTTATCCAACCAATTTATACAGTTCAGTAGCTTGCTTCTCTGTAGTTCACTCTATTTTTTTTTTATTTTTTAATAAATCAGCATAATTCTAACATACAATAATACTACTTCTGTAACCTTTCTCTATTCACTGTTCTCTGAGGAAACAATAATACATCACTTAGAAATAAATGGAGCATGAGTAACCCTTTATGAATAACCAGTTTGTGGCTGAGATTCTAGTGAATATGGATTAAATTTAAATTAAATTTCATTCACTATGTCTTTTCCTTAACTCTTTTCTATCTGATATTAAAATTTAGGCTCTAAAGGCAGGAGAAGATGTATATAAATAAAACTGAATTAACTTTGTGAAGTTACAGAATCAAGACTTTATCACTAAAACTGGTAACAGAAAATATTATCATTTTTTTGTTATTTGTTATTTGTTTTCTGTTTCAATGAAACAAAATCTCAAAGAAAGAAGCAGCTAATCTGCAGTTTTGACCCAAGTATAACCTTGCAATTTACGGTCACAATCCTCACTCATTAATCTATTCTACTTCTCAAATACTGAATTTATTTTGTTATCCCAAGCTGATCATGTTTCCTTGCTAATAAAGATAGTAGGATTGAGACTTATGTTTTTTGTGAAAATTTCACTGTTTTGATAATCTTTATGAAACTTGGACAAATCAAGATAAAATAGATTTCTTATAGTCTTTTAGTCAATATTTTTTATCTGTTTATTGGAATGGATAAAAAAAATAATAAACTTAAAATATGCAATTATATCAGTTCAGTATGAGGGATCAAGAAGTACAGATCATTATCTTCACATTTTATCAGTACAGATAAAGAGTTTGAATCCAGACTCGTAATTAAACATGCTTATTTTTAAGTATGCAGAAATCTTCCTATATCTGTTATTGGTATCAGTGTCTAATCAGTATACCGGAAAGAATGAAATATGATTTAACATACGAGACTAGAATGATTAATGTATCATAAGAGAGAAAATGTAAAACCAAATTATAAAGAGATGGTATTCTGTACTGTAAACATAGAATGTGTACCTGGCAAAGAACCCTTGGATCAATAAGCTAATTAAAGCATCTGAATCTGAAGAAAACAGTAATGACGGAAAATCACAAGAGGAGGAGAAAGTGAACATAAACTGGAAGAAAGATGCGTTCCTAATTTGAAAGAGAAGTGTCGCAAGATGACAGCTAATAGAAGCGCCAAGGTCATAATAACAAAGGCAATAAAGTGATTATTCCTTCACAGTAATCAAAGTAAAGTTTGTCTTACAATGATTTGTGTTTATTTTAATAATCACAATTGTCACTCTGTTCTCCTTTCTCTCTTTTATCCCCATTTTAAAAGGAAAAGAAACCTTAGGACTGTTACTTGTAAAGGTCTTTTTTTTTTTTTTTTTTTTTTTTTTTTTGGGGGGGGGGGGGGCTATGATTTCTTGCAACTATAAATGCTTCTGTCTTTGGAATTCTTTACATATTGTATTTTATCTTCCCACGCAAGTAATGATTTTGCAAGTTAATATGGAGAGATAAGGACAGAAAGAGACAACACCAGGAAAGCAAAAGTTTTATTAGTATAAAGGTATGTTAACTATGAATCATATACAGCATCTTCATCTTTATATATATTGTCCAGCACAAAGAGAAAGATCTGAGGACAGAAACGTGAAATTTGTACCATAGACATAAGCCTTCTGAAATGCTGGAGCCTGATTAATCCATTACATGATTTCTAGTGGTATTGGTGGATAATATAGAGTTGATAGGCATGCAACATGAAAATCTAAACAGCAAAACTACAGAGGAATCATCAAAGCATCCATTAAAATCCAACTCTTAGAATGGGTTTTGAATTCCTTTAAACATCTATACTTCTTAAATTATCTTTATTTTTAAATATATATATATGCTGTCAGTTCATACAAAGCCTGTTTTATTAAGTCCTTTGATCATCACAGCCTCATTAGTACTATGAAATTAAAAGTAGTCCATATTAGAATTGGGACAGTTTAGGTTGGGAATGATATCCAGGGAACATATACTCAAAATCCTGCTCAGAATAGATCTAATAAAATGATATTGCCAAAGATTGTGTCCAGTCAAATCTTGAGTATTTCCTAGGATGGACATACCACTGGATGTTGCTGGACAACCTATACAATTTGTTGCCCACATTCAGGGTTTTCTTTTACCCTTATACTTAATGGGAATTTCCTACATACCAGCTTGCACCTCCTGCCTCTTGATCCATTGCTATTCCTCCAACTTCTTTACACCCACTTGTCAAGATCTACAATTTTTCTTAAAAAATGATATAATTTACACTGTAGATTAACTGTGAATACACAGTAACATAGAAATGATACTATGTAGTTATCACTGATTATTGTGTCGTTGGTGTAACAGCCATTTGCACTGGTTACGTTTGATATGACCAAAATGTGCATCACTGAATACTTATGATATATCCTTCTCACCTGCTACCTTTCTGGTAGTGTGTAGCTGTCTGCTGTGCTTTGTAGCATTGCTCTTAACTTGTCACATAATATTTAGGAAGTTCAACTCTGCATGGTTAATGTCACTGACAGTTCAGGTTTCTTTACCTCTCTACTTGTCACATTATCATCAAACCATCAATTGCACAAATGTCATCTATTTCTGTCCTTCACTGACTCACCACAACCTCTACTTCATTATCCTTGTTTGCCTATATTTCACATATCACATGTTTTTGTTTTTACTATTCACTGCTTGCTCATAGAATAAAAGAACTTTAGATATAAAATGGATTACTTTGTATGGTTTTTTATCAATGCTGTCTCACGCTTCCCTCGATGGCTGTACATTATTTCCATATGTACAGCTCCTTTTTGTAGATTTTCTTGTTGATCTCATATCAATTTAAAAACTTTTCTTTTTCTTTTTTTTTTTCATCCCCATTGCAGATTAAGATGTTTTACAGAAGAGTTTCATGTAATTTTTTGAATAACAAAGATGACAGCTTTAAAGAGAGGTCACTCAAATATTAAGCTCATGATCTACTCTGTGAACTGGTCTTCTATTAAACTCTGCTGTTTACACAACTTTTGCATTTTGATATTATGCACTTCTTGTATAGCAAATTACAACTTCTATATTATTGCAACTTCTTTATTCACTAATTAGAGGCAGCAAACCCAGTTTTTTGTGCAACATCAAGGACATCTCTCCCAGTACTAGTCACTATTGATCAACTACCAATCATCTATTGATAAAGCACGTATATCTTAAATTGGTAAATTTGAAATTAAGCAACAAAAATAATGTAACTGTAAAATATCATGATGAGTCTTAACTAGCAGTTCTGTTTCTTAATAGAAATAAATTTGTCAGACTTCTTATTTTTCGGTATTCAAGATATTTGCAATTTTTCAGTATTCATGTGGTAAATTTTCAGTGGTGAGGTGAAAATGAAAATAAGATCTGTCAAGCCACATTTTTTGTCAACATGCATCTTAGACAGAGACACCTGGCCTTAAGCAGTGTCGGTTCACATCAGCCCAATGGTGCACTGATTAAGAAACTATTTAGCTGCTCAATGCACTGTTGTGTTTGACAATGTATGCATGGTCCAACTATAATAGGAAAAAAAATAAAAATAGTAGTAATAAAAAATGAACACCTTCTTTATATAAACTGAATCTTGATAAACAAGCAAATGACAAGTCTCATGAAGACTAATAGAATTCTTTTGCAATTGTTATGTTGCAACAGTGAATACAAAGCTTTTAGACGTTTCTCCGCAGAATATCTAATCTCTGATATCAATTGACATTTACTTATATTTAATGTATTTATACCTATAAAATATATGCGGGGAGAAAAACAACAAGAACTAAAAACCTCCACTGTTAATATACTCAGTAGACACTAGTCATACAATCATAGAATGGCCTGGGTTGAAAAGGACCTCAAAGATCATCTACTTTCAACCCCCCTGCCACAGGCAGGTTCGCCAACCACTAGACCAGGCCACACAGAGCCACATCCAGCCTTGCCTTGAATGCTTCCAGGGCATCCACAAACTCTCTGGGCAACCTGTTCCAGAGCTTCACCACCCCCTGAGTGAAAATCTTCCCCCTAACATCTAACCTGAATCTCCCCCGTCTTAGTTTAAAACCATTCCCCTTTGTCCTATCGCTATAGACCTATGTAAATAATAATTCCCCCTCCTGTTTATATGCTCTGTTCAAGTACTGGAAGGCCACAGTGAGGTGTCCCTGGAGCCTTCTCTTCTCCAAGCTAAATGAGCCCAGTTCCCTCAACCTTTCCTCATAGGAGAGGTGCTGCAGCCCTCTGGACCCATTCCAAGAGCTCTGCATCTTTCTTGTGCTCGGGGCCCCAAGTCTGGATACTGTACTCCAGATGGGACCTTACAAGAGCTGAGTAGTGAGGGACAATCAGCTCCCTCTCCCTGTTGGCCACCCATTTTTTAATGCAGCCCAGGATGTAGTTGGAATTCTGGGCTGCCTGCATGCACTGCTTGTTCATGTCCAGCTTCTCATCAAAATCATTAAAAAACGAAGGATCTAGTGAATTATTCAACTCACTGCTAGTTCATGTATTGACATCTACACCTGGTCATTACTGTCTAGAACTGTGTTTCAGCCACACTATAATCACACTTCTCTTTTCCTACAGTTGACCAATAAATTCATAGATAGCAAAAATATTTTATAAGGAAAAATGAAATCGTTACATCAACTCCATCTCATGGTTTTAATACTACACTAATGTTCACCTTGACAACTACATCTTTTCTCTGGTATTCTGTGTTACTGATGTCTGTCTCTTTAAATTTATTGTTCTTCATCTTTTTTTTTTCTCTTCTTTACTTTTTTCCCCTCAGGTATAGTATCCTACTCATCCACGAATCATCTTAAAATTTTGTCAGTTTTGAGTTCAATTTAGGGGCTTTTATGGCCTAGAGAGGAAAAACATGCATGAAAACACATTCTGTGCACTCAGTTGAGAATTTCTCTGTACATTTAGAGAGTAACTAGAGAGAAATCTACTGTGCAGGTATAATTTAAAATGCACAGTTGCTCTTTTCTTGGAACCCTTGGGGCAATAAAAAAAATAAAAATAAAACCAAAAAGGTTTCAAATGAAGAAAGGTTTGCCTATATAAAACATAGCTTTAACTACTACATTTTGGTAACTGAGGAATACACAATAAATCTTACTGTCTAATACATCATGTACTTGCATGTTTCTAATTGGCTGACAAATACTTATCAGTTATATACCACAGAATTTTTGCCACTTTATTCATCTCATTATCTTCTGGGTTCACCAGGGGAGGTCATGCTTGACCAATCTGGTAGCATTATATGATGTCATTATGTCATGGTTTTGTGTTTTTTGTTGTGTTGTTGGTATTTCACATCATTACATCATGTAGTGTACTAGGAGTTGAAGAGTTAATGCTCCAGCTATGTGGATCATCGATAGTTATGGATATGCCTGTCTCAGAAGAGAATAAAAACTACATTCCCCAGAGGACTGTGCGACACTTTTGCATTTTTACGTGATTCCGCTCAGAGGGAAAGATAAAAACTGCCTGTGGTCAAGGGACTGTCTCTCTTTCCTTCGGGATCGAGCTTGGCAGTGGGTGTTTGTTGCAGCCGTCCGCCTTCAGCATTAGCGTAAGGCCTTTGGTTTATCAGACACTCTCTCTCTCTTGCTCATTTTGTTTGATTTATTAGCTTCAGTTCCAATTATATTGTATTATATTGTGTTATTTTGCTTTCTGATATCTTATTTAGTAAATTAGCTTTCCTCCTCAGATTGTCGCCGCTGTTTTGTTTCTAGGCCCATCTCTCCCTTTCCCCCTTCCCCTTTCCTGGGGCATGGGTCCATGGGTTCCCCGCACCAATTGTCACAGAACAGGGCCGAACCAGCATTGTAAACTGCTGACACATTACTGGCTTCTTCTCTGTTCTGTGTGGCGACAGGACAAGGAGTAACAGCCACAAACTGAAGCATAGGAAGTTCTGCACAAATATGCATGGGAACTTCTTCACAGTAAGGGTGACGGAGCACTGGCACAGGTTGCCCAGGAATGTTGTGGAGTCTTCTTCTCTGGAGACATTCAAGACCTGCCTTGACCTGTGCAACCTGGGCTAGGGAGCCTGCTTTGGCATGGGGGTTGGACTAGAAATCTCATGGCTATTGTCCAGATAGATTAGATAAATGTGTTGTGTTAGGTTAAGTAGATGAGTTGCACTATATAAATGAGTAGTATTATGAACCAACATCTAATAGAATAGCTGAACACTAAGTCCAGCTGTAGGCCAGACACTAGTGCTGTAACCCAGGGATGGATATTGGCTCCAAAGCTGTTTAATAACTTTATTAGTAATGACTGGGCAAGCATGCACTCTGAGCAAGTTCATAGGAGGCAAAGAACTTGGGAATAGGTTATTTGCTGTCATTCAGAGAGACTTCAACAAACTGAAGAACAGAGAATGGGCAGACAGGGACTTCATAATGGGAAATACACCTGCACAGAATAATCCCATGTATCAAAACACCCTGAAGCCTGACTTGCTGCAAAGTAGCTTTGTGAAGAGAGACAGTAGGGTCCTGGTGGAAAGCAAAGGTGGTCAGGATCTAGCAACATTCCCTTGAGGGTTAGATGATAAAAATTCTCCTAGGTTGCATGCAGGATGTTACCAGAAGGTACTGATGGCATTCTTACCCTCTACTCATTATCAGTGAGGACATAAATTGAGTACTGTCTCCAGACCTAGACTCCTCACTATAATAAAATGTGTGGATTTACTGTGAAGAGTCCAGAGTAGGGATGTGAGGCTGAGTAAAGCCTTTTAAATATTAGAGACACAGGGAGTCTGGAGAAGTTGAAGGAGGATTGTATGTATGTGTATTAATATATGATGGAAGAGTGTAAAAAAGATGGAACCAGACACTAGTACTCAGTGAGAAGATATGAGACAGTAGGACCAAATGTAAATACATGGATTTCCATATAAACATTAAGAAGCTCCACTTTTTTAGTGAGGGTGATTGCACACTGGAAAAGGTTGCTTTGAAATCTCTATCTGAGGTGATATTCAAAATTCGATTGGACATGGTTGTGGTAATATGCTCTAGCTGACCATGTTTAAACAAGAGTCTTGGATATGATGATATTTAGTAGTCCCTTTCAAACTCATTTATCCTGTAATTCTGTAAAATGCATTCTCCAGTTCATTGGAACAAATGAGTAAAATTAAATTTGATAATTTAGATCTGTGTTAGTTTAAATGAGGAAAAAAATAAAAGGCTTCTTTTGCTTCCAAAAGTTTTTCAGGATTTCTGCTATCTCCTTTCTTTTAGAATTGTTACATACCATTTTTCACAAATTCTCATCCCACTACTACCAAAAGAAAAAACTAACATTTCTCCTTCTGAACATGTTCTTTGCTGATTCTTTGCTTTCATTTCCAGTCACCTTCAAAATATGAACTACTTAAGTTCAGATAAAGAAGATAAAATGCAACGATTTCACAAAAGAAAATCACCAATGCATTAAAACGATTAAGGCAATTGTTATAGAGTTTATTTTACCAGACTTTTAATTTTTTTTTAATAGTATTTTTAATGAAGAACAAAGAAATCACTTATTGTGTAACATGTATAAATTATACATCCAAAAATGTTGCTATAAAAGTGTTGATCTCTGGGAAAATCATTTATTCTACACTTCTATCACTTTGAATCTTTCATACTGCTGTTCTTATTTATTTATGGAACTGCAGTTTTGGTCAGTGAACTGGTACAAAGGTTCAAATCAGTTCACTAACATTCAGCTCAACACTTTGGAGACATAGATGCAATCACAGAGTCTAATACAGGATCAAAACTCCTTTACTGTATCTATCTTCTCACAGCAACATACAGACTCCTGCTGGTTTTCTTATTATCCACTTAGACTAAACTACGGTAAGCATCCTTCTTCTCCCTTAGTGAGAGTTAATAACCTACTGCGTATGTGAATAGGTGCATGGAGTTTGCCTTTCATGAGGTTTGCTACCAAGGAGTTGCAGGAAAGTATTTATTTAAGAAAAGCAGTAAGTAAAAGGAAAATAGAAGATAACTCTTGTAGAGCCCCATACAGGCAACTTCAAGCTTTTATCATTGATTTTGATTTTTGAATTCAGAGCTATCCTGTAACAATAGCACAACATGGCATTTGAACATTTTATTTTGATCATAACTAATGAACAGTAAGTAAGAAAACCATTACAATGTGAGAAAAAAAGAATCATTCTCACTCATGTAGAGCAAAGAAATGTTAATCAGTAACCTTTGCTCTTTTTTTGTAGAAACTTAGATACACCTCTTGGAAAACCCACTGTGGACAGAACCTAAGTATAACAAATCATACCAAAGTATATAAGCAGATCTTTGGAGAAATTGGGTTATTTTCTTGTAGGTATCAAAGTTAGTATATTACTGTTAACACTTTGGAATTGGAGCAATAAATCTTCTTAACACTCAGAATTAATCTCCCATTCCTGTTTTCCCATTTAGTGAGAGGAAGAAAATCTTTTTGCAACAGCATAGAAAAAAGAAAATTAAAAGAAAAACCACCTTTCAGTTTTCAAAGGAAACAATTTACTATTACTTTGCATATTAACTACAGAACTCTCTGCAACTGATGTAACAAAAGTATATGGGACTTAAATGAGGTCTAAAATGATAAGCATTCTGGAGCTCCTCCAGAGACCCATTTTCATTTCACTATCTTTCACTAAATAAGTAAATAAAAAAGAACCTAAGTAAGTAAATAAACAAATAAATAAATATTTTCTCCTGTGTTTCCCTTAGATCATTCAGATCATATCACATATAATCAGTTGAACCATGTTTAAAAAAGAAAATTCAGTAAAATGGTTATGCTTATCAAACATTCCCACATTTTTCCATTGTTAGTTTTGAGTGAAGATCTTGGTGAAGATCTTTTGAGCATTTTAATTTAAAAAAAATATACCTGCTGAATTTGCTACCAACGAAATGTGGGATATGCTGCTCGTAAACTGCCAAAGAAGGTAATAATTTCAAAATTAGAAAACCAGAAAAAAGTAGGATAAAACAAAAATTCTAAAATCTTTTTAGAGGAAATTCCAGTATTCTATGTTTCAATAAGAGTAATAATTTGAACAAATATAACATGAGAAACTGTGACTAAGAAGTTCTGCAAAAAAAAGAATCTGAGCACAGTAAAATCTGAACATGAAACAGGATCCTCTCTCACTGTAAGAGGGAAGAGAATGTTAGGAATATACTTAACTAGGAAAAGCAAAAGAAATTATTCTTCTTAATTCTAATGAACACAGAATAGGATGTGATTAACATAGAGTAGGAATGGCTATTCCTCTCCAGTCAAAGTATTTGGACACAAATAGACAGAATTCCTCTGCCCTGTCCTGACGTTACTCAACTGTGTGTCTGGAGTGATCATAAAGTAGATCCTCCTGGAAATCATGGAAATAAAATTGGTGATTAATGAGGGACAAAATGGCTTCACTAAGGACAAACAGTTCCTGACAAAAATTGGTGGCTTTCAAATTGTGATTTGCAGAATATAATATATACTTTAATATATATATATAGTTATGTAGTTATATGTGTATGTGTGTGCATATATGTGTGTATATATATATGTAATATAAACACATATAATACGTATATAATACTCTAAATATATATATATTCACAGTATTGGTGCATAAAAGAGGAACCACTGATATCATCTACATGGACAAAGCATTTCATACTCTCCTGAACAACATTCTTGTCTCTAAAATGAAGAGACACGTATTCGACAGATGGAAAATATGGTGGATAAGGAATTGTCTGGATGTTCTTACTCCAATGCTGTGGCTCAATGTGTTAAATAAGTACATCCAATTTTAAGTGAGAATCTTAAATTAAAATTAAGGAGATAAGAAACTGTGGAGAAGAGTGATGGAATGAATAAAGAAAAATGCAGTACTCTGAAACCAGATTGTCAACAAACATTAATATCACGCAACTGATATATCAAGAAAAGTAGGATCTAGGTAAAACTGACCTAATCCATAAAATTTATGGTCTACGCAGGCTGTGTTACCTTTTGTATTAGAATATCTCTTGAGAGAATTAGGTCACAGGGAATAGCAAGTTTGCACACAATACACGCAGAGACACACATATTTTAGCTTGGTTTCTTAATGTTCTTTATGAACTGTTTCATGGTAAATTGACTATTGATATTACATCTCAACAATTGGATTAATATACTACAGTAAGTTCCTTTTCAGGCTTTTGGTAGCAAAATATTCATTGTAATTAAAAATAGTAAGAAACATTTTTGATTTAACATGCTAATGTGTAATGCATACAATTGCAGATGAGATGTTATTAATGAGGTACAGTCTTTGAAATGTATTAAATTGAGTAATGATAATGTACTTTCAGTCTCAGGAAAATTTTGTTTTAAATTTTAGTAGAAATAATACAGGAAAATAATGTCTTCATGTCATCTGTCCTCATCCTCACCCCACCCAGAAAGTGTGAAAATATTTTGTCATCCAGCTCTAATTTTCCTAGCTTCAATCAGTGGAAGAAAAAAGAAAAAATGAATAAACAGTTATATCAAATGCCTATGGCAACTATAATCTCTAATTCATGTAGTCACTGTTCCCGAAGCTGTGTGATAATGGTTGTGGGTTAAGCTCTCTATTCTGATAGGAATAATTTTGCACACTTTAAAAGATGTCTCAGAAAGCGTACTTAGCGATCAAAAAGATAATCATAATATTTAAAGCTGTCTATAAATGCAAGAAAAAATTAGTCAAGAAGTTTGCTTTTAAAACAAGATGCTTTTCTAGATGTTCTCTTTCTGTATGTCAATGAATCTGCAATGTAACAGGCCTGGTGACATCTGATGCCATCTCAGGTGCCCTGCTGTGTCCATCCTAATCTTTATCAGGAAAAAAAGAAGATAATGGAGGTGTTACATATAGGCACCCAGTACCTGTGTGCATGAACGTATGTTTTCCTAATTTCATGTCTGGCATTCAGGGGAAAAACATTTATCCATTGATAGAGAAAGGGTGGTGCTGTGGTTCAATCTGATAGGTAGTCAAGTACTACACAGCCACTTGTTCATTCTCCAAACATGAGATGGGAGAAAAAATTTAAAAAAATCTAAAAAATTGAGAATTCATCAGTGGAGATAAGGACAGTTTAATAATAAAGAAAAGAAAGATCAAACAAGTTATGCAAAAATTAATTGCTCACCAGAAGTCAAATAATATCCAGTTAGTCTGTTAGTAATGGCACACTACCCTTGGCCTACACCCTCAACTTAATTATGTTCTTGTGAACCCCCGCCTCCTCACTGGCAGGGCAGCATGAGAAAAATCTTTGCCTTAGTATAAGTACTGCACAGCAATAAATAAAACATCTGTGTTACCAGCATTATTCTCATTCTAAATCCAAACTATAACACCATACCAGCTACTACAGAGTACACTAACTCTATATCAGCTGTAGCCAGGTCAAGTGTACAGAATGTTCAAGGTGATTATGAAAGTCTTTGTAAGTATGTTTACTCTGATTGTAATGCCTCCTTTTTTATTATGTTGGTCCACAGCATCAGAGGCAGATGTTGGTGGTATGGCAGTAGACGTTGAACCTTCCCAACAATATTCCATTATCATTTTTGCCACAAGACAGGTGGAAGAAGAGGGGAAATCTGACAAAATGTCATCTAACATGGAAGTACTTATGAACATAACTGAATTCCTCTATGCATAAAAAATGGTACCCACTGATACTCCAGAATGTTGTATTGTCATTCAGTGAGACCTGGAAAAGCTGTCAAATTGGATAGAGAGGAACTGTATGAAGATAAACAGAGGCAAGTTCAGGATTGTTACCTGGAAGTCTAATATGAACCTCAGATCTGCAGGTCCGTCCCTTCTGAATGGACTTGTAGGACCAAACTGAGGGAATTTGGATGCACCTACTAAGAACTTTTATAATTATGGATTCACCTATAAAAAGGAGTACCTTTGTTTAGCTGACTTCAAATGAGCACATATGATTGTTCTTAAGGGGTTTGGCTGCATCTAATGAGAATTCCTACAACTTGTTTCTGAAATAGTGCTCTTTAATGGAGCACCATATTACAGACAATTTTGAATTGCTGGTGGTAAATACACTGTCTGCAGAGCATGTGCAAGTACCGATAATGTGAATAATACAGCCAATTAAATCTATGAAGTAACTCTATAGATATTTCTAGGTTTCTCGGGGAAGCACTCAGCACAGTTAAGTGTGCAAATCTTACACAGCAGGCATCCCTACGGGGGTGGGAATAGAGGATCAACAATCAATAGAGGATTGTAAGATGATAGGCTCATAGTCATAGTATTTATCAGGACAGAGTTAACAGATCTGAGAAAGGCATTGGGTTTAATAGGCAGGCCAAAGAAGGAGACTTTGGGCAGGGAATGCACAGTGTCATAAGAGTTCTGCACCTAGAGAGTAATAACTCCATGCACTAGTACAGACTAGGAGCTGCCCTCCTGGAAAGCAGCTCTGCAGAGAAGGACCTGGAGGTCCTGGTGGACAACAAGTGGACATCAAGATGGTGAAAGGTCTAGAGGGTTGCAAAGATGGTGTAGGGTCCAGAGGAGAAGACATGTGAGAAGCCTGATTTTCCTTGATTTGTTCTATCTAGGGAATAAGAAACTGAGATGAGACTTCATTATGGCCTATGCATTCCTCATGATGGGGAGGGGAAGGTGCTGATCTTCTGTGTGGTAACAGTGATAGAATTGAGGGAATGGCATGAAACTGTGACAGGGGAGGTTCAATTTGAATACAAGAAAAAGGGTTTTCAGGGACAGCAGAACATTGGAACAGGCTCCCCAGGGAAGTTATCATGGCATTGAGCCTGACAGATTTCAAGAAGTGCTTGGACAGTGTTCTTATTTGTATGGTCTGATTTTTGGGCTGTCCTCTGTGGAGTCAGTTGTTAGATTCAATGATCCATATGGGTACCTTCCAGCTTGGGATATTCCATGATTCTATGATTCTAAGTTGACTGTGAGCCATCAGTGTGTCCTTGTGGTCAAGGAGGCCAATGGCACCCTGAGTTGTAGTAGAAAAGCACTGCCTACAGCTTTAGGAAAGTAATTCCTAGGTTCAGCCTACAGAAGACTCAAGGAGATCTGATCAATATAAATATCTAGAGTAAAGGTGTCAAGGGGATGGGGGAAGACTCTTCCCAGTGTTCCCCAGAGACAGCGTAAGAGGCAATATGTACAAACTGAAACATAGGAATCTCCATCTGAATATGAAGAATATCTTTTCAACTATGAAGGTGACAGAGCACTGGAATAGGATACCCAAAAAAGTTTTGAGTCTCCTCTGAAGAAATTCAAAACCCACCTGGATGCAATCCTGCGCAGTGTGCTGCAAGTGACTCCTTTGAGCAAGTAGGTTGGACTAAACAATATCCAGAAGTCCCCTCTAACTTCAGCTACTCAGTTTGTCTGTCAGTTTATGAATGACTGTGTCAATCAAAGCCCAATAAATAAGGAGAATTGCAAGATTAATTTCAAAGACAAATTTGTGATCAAAACTAAAAGCTAGTGTGGATAAACAATAATTTGTTCTTGTGCATTATGTTGCCTCTGAAGAATAGTTCACCTCTGGTTCTGGGAAGGGTGCAAAGGAGAAGTTCTCCAAATGATCGGTGCAGATGAGCACAGACATCTGTCTTGTTCCTCTGTACTCACAAACGTGTTCCCATTAGCATGGACTTGTTTATCAGGTTAGAGGTAGTTTAAAAAATAACATATTGTGAGCATTTTATGGGCTGGTTTGGCCTGGTTCTGTGATGATTGGGGTGGGGGACCCACAGAACCACACCCCAGGGAAGGGGGAAAATGAAAAAGGAGAAGGGAAATAGGCCTAAAAACAAAACAGTGGCAGCGATCTGAGGAGGAAAGCTAATTTACTAAACAAGATATCAGAATGCAAAATAACACAATATAATACAATATAATTCGAATAAATCAAATAAAATGAGAAAGAGAGAGTGTCCAATAAACCAAAGGCCTTATGCTAAACGCTGAAGGTGAGATGGCAGCAAGCACCCACAGATGGGTCGATCCCCAAAAGAAAGAGAGTGTCTCGTGACATACAAACAGTTTTTATCTTTCCCTCTGAGTGGAAAAATGTAAAAATACAGAGCAACTCAAAGTCTCTTGGGGTACATAGTTCTTCTCTTCTGAGACAGGCATACCTGGAACTATCAATGATCCATGGAGCTGGAGCATGAACTCTTTTACTCCCAATGCACTACATGTTGTTATGATGTGGAATACCAATACCAAAAATCATAAAACCATGACAATGTTTCAGAGAAACAGATCAGAACTCTGTTGGTCCAGTAGAAAGAGAAGGTTTGCTATGTGATTTCATGTAAGCATTCAAAAAATCAACAAGCAACAATGAAAACAACTAAATAGGGAGGTTTGAGGAATCTGTTAGTTTTTTCGTCTCTTTGAAAAACAACTGCAAATGCAGCTGCAACCAGATAAACTGGGTATATTTCTTAGCAAAAGACATAAAGAAATGGTTTAAGAAGCACAACAGAGGTCAAGCTGTCTCATACTTTAAAATTAAAAAAGTTAAGCTTAAGGGGAAAAAAATAGATTAAAACCCTCAAATATTATAATTATATTTACAGTTCTCCTGTAAGTTAAATTGGGACACAAATTCTATGTCAGTGACTAAAAAAAATAAATCTTCAAAAACAATGACATAACTCTCTATTAATGTACTTCCTCTTAATCAATCAACTGTTTTAAGGTTTCCAGCTGGTTCAGACAGCAGGGTTTTTATGGTCTGTATTATTAACCTTTGGAAAGATTACTCCTGATTTACAAGAACTAAAAAGTAGCTTCTCTTCCAGAAAAAAAAAAAACAAACAAAAAACAACTGACCACACACACATTATATCTTCCTGTAATAACAGTATTAAAAATCAACTTTTAGCTTATGATTTTCTGACATGGAACCTGAAACATCTAGTCTGAAAATATGTTGTCTTCCAAAGTAACTGAATTCTGTACCTATTGTAGCCTCGTAAACATTTTTTTTATGAGTTGTGTTGAAAGATATTAAGATTTCTCTTTATATATTTTTATCCATTCAAAATAGAGATAGTGTTATTAATCATTCATTAATAGCTTCTTGAAATATTCTACTGATCTGGAATGCATTTTCTCATCAGCTACAACTCCACTATTGTTCATAAGCTCATATCTAAGGAGAACATGATGACAGATTTTGTCTGCATTATATTATTTGTAGAACAAAATGTGTTAGGTGGAATATATATTGCAGTAATATACTGAGAGCAAATCTAGAAATTATGTTATACAAATATAAAAAATAGTCATGCTTATAGTTACTGATGAAAAAAAAAAAAGCCAATATGTCAATTTTCATATAATTATTAGGATAATGGAATTTATTACAATTTAAGTTCAACAGGAAAAAAAAAGAAGACAAAAAAAAAAAAAAAAAAGAGCTTTATTTCCTTAAAGTTAAGTCAATTTTGAGGTAGAGAGTTAAGAATTTATTCAAGTTTTAACTTCGAGGGTCTTCTTTTACTAGTACAAATGCTTGTTTTTATTTTTTGCTTTACAATTAAGTCCATTTTGCTGCAGATAGCTCAGAGCTTATTCAAGCTTTCTCAGTGCTTCCCTGAAGTATAGCATTAACATATTTTTTCAGCCATTAATTTTATTTTTTGTCCTCTTTCTTGTGCTCACAGGGGTTTGATTACAGTATAATCAAATATATAAAAAATACAAGAACTGTGGCTTGTGATGTGAAAGCATCATGTTAAGAAAACAAAACTTAGTATGAAATACAATATCCAAGCTTGCCTAATCTCATAAAAGCAACTCCAACTCACTCTAATATACAAAGAATATTAAGTATGTAATCTTCCCACTCGCTTGTAATGAGTTGTTTGCAAATACTGCTGAATACATGGGAAAAAGGAGGATACGTACTTATGTCAGAATACAAACTGAATTATGTGTGTTTCTAACACTGATCAGGTTTACTGTATTTCTACTTGCTGAAAATATACAATTTTATGAAATAAATAAAGTTGTCGAACTCTGAAAGTTGTGTAGTACATACGTCGGTTGCTCTGAAAGTAGTGCCTCCTGTTTATTTCTCTGAAAACTACAGCAGACACAGAGAATTGATAGAGCATATTCTCAGCTACAAAACACCATTTTCCAGCATAGTCAACATCACTAGCTATTCATTTTTGTCAGTGATGAACAAGAGTCTGAATGCCACATGTAAAAATCTGCAGGGTCAGAGATGATCCACTGTTACTGGTACTGTCACCACTGATGGAAATCACCAACCACTGCCTCACTGTTCTGACACTGACTGTTTGGTCTCCATAAACATTCAGAAAGCACTGATGAATGTCAATGGGTATAACTTTTTCTGCACAGAAGAATTCACTACTTCACCTTTGCCTCATATGCACTTCCATATCAGGCAATATTTTGTCAGACTGCCCTTCTGATGCTATCTATCACGGAAAAAAAAACAAGCAAACAAAAAAAAAAAAAAAAAAAAAACACAGAATATTGGTGGGAAGATTCAAATCTATTGCTATGCCACAAACGTGTGCCGCTGACATTGTAGGCCAATATAATAAAATAGCAGGCATTACTTTTGAAGCAGCCCTCTTTGTCTACTTTAGTCACTGAAAACTTTATAGCCAATGGAGACGTATTTCTAAAAAATGAAATTGTTCTGAGGATGTTTGTGCTTTATAATTGATGTTGTACGTTTACGTTGCAGTTTCCATGTAAATAAATAGGAGGCATTACTTTCAGAGCAACCTTGTTGTCTGAAGACTTCTAGAGTTGGTGTATTGAACATATTATTGTTTATTTTGATAAAAAAATAAGAATAAACAACATACAAACTTTAAACCAAGGATGCTTCATGTTTTATCCTCTGGATGTGTTCCACAGTGCTCCATAGCGCTAAAAGTAACAAGGTAGGGTTTTTATTTGTTTGTTTTAACATTACTTACCAGCTTTGTCCTGAACTGGGTTAGCTGAAATATTTAAGTCAGAAAAGCAGCTGTAATAGATCATATATGGAGCCAATAGGAAGCAAGAGAATGACTACCGAAGGGCAATTCTGCTTGCCTTAGACACGTATCAGTTATAATTTGCTACTTTATCTCCACTGGCTATACATCAGACTACCACAGATTAATTCCATCACATATTTGATTATAATTTCTTGTTTGAATGTACTTGCAAAAATGTGTAGATGTCACATGAGTTCAGTTTCCTCAGATCTATATTTGAAGAATACACTGGTAAATTTCTGATATATTTATAAAACTAACATGTTCTGGACATTGTATGTATGTACGTACATATGTATGCAAATATAAAAAAAAAAAATAAAAAAAAAATACACCTATATTTATTCTGTGAAACATCATTTTACTGATCCCCTTGGAAACTGTCCTTAGGAATAAGAGCAGAACAGAACTGTAGGCTCTTTAAGGACACTTTTCAGAGAGCGCAAGATTTCGTCATCCCTCGGCATAAGAAATCAAGCAGAAGAAGCAAGAAACAAACATGGCTGAGCAAGAACCTGCTGGTCAGACTGAGAAGTAGGAAATGTTCAGGCAGTGGAAGCAGAGATGAGTGGTCAGGAAAGAATACAGGGATGCTGCCTGCATATGTAGAAATGAGATCAGGAATGCCAAGATGCAGATGTAACTGAACTTGGCACAGGATGTGAAAAATAATAAGGGATTCCACAGGTACATGGTACACTGGTCAGAACAGATGGGCCAAAGAGAGTGTACTCACTCTGATAAATGAGAAGGAAGAACTGGCTTTAATAGACATAGAGAAGTCTGAGATACTCAATGAGTTCTTTGCCACAGTCTTCACAGCCATCAGGCTTCCCATGCTTCTCATGTTCCTGAACTTCTAAGCAGGGGCCAGGGAAGCAAAATCCCTCTCACTTTAAGAGAAGAGGAACTGTGAGATCACCTCATGAGGCTGAATGTCTATTGGGCCCCATGACGTGCATCCCAGGGTATTGAAGGAACTGGCCCATATGGTTGCCAAGATACTCTGTTGTGTTTGAAAAGTCATGGCTGTCAGCTGAAGTCCCTGGTGACAGGCACAATGGAAATATCACTTCCATTTTCAGGATAGGGAGAAAAGAACAGGCCAGGGAGCCTCACATTTGTTTCTTTGAAGACCACAGAGTAGATCTTCTTGGAAGACATATTGAGGCACATGCAGATGGGGAGATGATGAAAGGCAGCCAACGTGGCTTCACCAAGGGCAGACTGTGCCAATTTGGAGGCCTTCCACAATGAAGTGAAGGCACTGGTGGACAAAGGAAGGACAACTGATGTCATTATCTATTTGTACTTGTGCAAGGCCTTTGACATGATCTCACACCACATCACTGTCTCTAATTAGAGAGAAAGGAATTTGATGGTGAAGTTCTCCAGGGATAACTGGTTGGATAACCACAGCTAGAGGGTTGTGGCCAATGGATCCATGTCCAGGTGGAAGCCAGCGATGAGTTGTGACCCTCAGGTGTCCATTTTGGGGCTGTTGCTCTTCAACAGCTTTAGTAAGGATGTGGATAGTAGGATCAAGTGTGCTTTCAAAGAGTTTGCTGATGACACCAAGCTGAGTGGTGCAATTGACACAACAGAAGGAAGAGATCCCATCCAGAAGGACCTGGACAGGTTTGAAAGTGGGCCAGTGTGAACCAAGTGAAGTTCCACATGTTATTGTTGCAGTTAGGTTGCAGAAATCTAAATGATAGTCTGGAATATATAAAAACAAACAGGAAATAATTTTGTTTAGTTCTTGAATTTGTGGGGAAGTTTCTTAACACATAAAATGATTATATTTTATGAAAAACAATGAAATTATAACCTTAAATAATCTGATCTGTTATAAGTTGCAATTTGTGTATGAGAAATATAAGTACCTTCAGCTTTACCATACACAGACAAAGGCACTTGAATTATTTAGACATTAAGCAGACAAATTGATCAGTTTCTTTGTAAGAAGTATAACAGTTGGGGATTTCTTTATGGGAAAAAGGTTTCTACAGCTAAGCACATAACCAAGGTAACTTTCTAGTGGAAACCACAGCTAGTTTTGCAAATGATAAAGGTAACCAAGAGGTTTGATACAATAAATAGATATGGTTCTTAAGACTGAAAAAGTAAATATGCCCACCTGCATATTCCAAGCTCTTTTATGGCTTTACCTGACTGATTAACGGGCCTGAATTGCAGTCCACTGAACCTCATCCACAATGGTGATATAAAAGACACAAGTCTTCTATACTCATAGTGAAGAGCATGAAAGGACTGATGAAGTAATAGAGAATATCCATTCAATGTCTTTTTCATCTTAGTATTAAGAAAGAAAGAAAGAAAAAGAAAGAAGGAAAAACAAAGAGTAGTTTGAAACTTCATAGAAATGAAGTATAAACGAAGATCATTATTATCTTTGTATGGAAAAACCATATTTTGCTACATAGAGTGATAACAAGCACTTTTCTATGAAGAATAACATTTATGATTCTAACTTAATTATGCCGTGTAGAGGTTTTGAGGAGTACAGACACAGTAGTAAACACAGAAGAGGATGTCCTCATACAATCAGTGCAAGGATAAGAAAAGAAGCAGTGGAGATCCCGCAGATATAAACAATTCATCCAAAGCAAAACTGGGACTGGACAAAACTAATCAGGATAAAAAACGAAAACAAAAACATTTTACATACATATAATGTAAGTAAAAGGCATCACGTATAGTAAATATACACACAATGTGGAGATATAGGCTAAAGAAGAAAGAAAAATGTGTAAAAAGCATTATTAAACATTTAAAATTATCCCAGACTGAAGACAAAAACCAGTACATAATGGTGCCCACCCAGCTGGAAAGAAGCTTTGCAGATAGGACTTAGGATTCCTGTTAGATGTCAAGTTGAGCATGAGTCAGAAATCTATCCTTACTGCTAAGAACACTAATGGTGTTTTTGACTGCTTTAGGCAAAGTATCAACAGCATGTCAAAAGAAGTGATTCTTATCCTCCACTCATCATTGGTAAAATGATAGTACTGCTCCAGTTCTGTACAAGACAGATACAGAAGGCCACAAAGATGATGTAGGGACTGGAGCATCTCTCTCTTGAAAGAAGAAGCTGAGAGAATTTGGACTGTTCAGCCTGGAGAAGAGGAAGCTCAGGAGGGATCTTAAAATTGTCTGTAAATGGCTGATGGGAGAGATCAAAGAAGACAAATCCAGGCTCCTTGAAGTGGTGCTCAGTAATAGGACAAGTCAAATCAAAACACATCATTCACAGTCTCAACGCTGCTAGCCAGAACTATCAGTAAGGGTTAACAGTCAGAGGGGAGAGCAAGACCATGAAGTTTTCTAGTAATGTCACTGACCCAGACCCCAGGGATGCAGCATACTTCCCTACTGGTAGGGTCTGATTGGCCTATGGGGCCCTCAATTTCCCCAGAAGGGAGTTACCTACAACAATTACCCTTCTTACCTTCTTAGCAGAGTCAGTCTTGAGGCATGAATCGACTCCCTCACCCTAAACAACTTCCTGGGTGCACCATCCAACACATCGTCATTTACTTGTCCCTCACATTCCAAAGCTTCAAACTTATTATGTAGAGACACCTGGTTAATAGTGGTAGATAGGGAGAAGGTTTTCCTGCAATGCTGAGCAGGGGCCTGTTTCCATTCCTCCCCATCTCTTACGTCCCCTCTTTCTGCCCAATGGCAACAAGGCAGGAATCCAACAACATTTGGGGTGTTTTACCCCAGTGCCTTTCTTCTCATAGGTATGGCAGGGAGTTACTCCACCAGCCTACCTCCTTCTCTAACTTCCTCATGCTCCTTAATCTCTCCACTTCTTTGTGAGCTTTGCCACCAGGATGAGCAGATCATCCATCTTCTGACACCTCATACGGGTGGTATCTCTACCATCCTGTGGTGGCAGCAACAAGCTCAGGCACTCCCTGCAGCCAAAGACAGCAATAGCTGCAGTTATGGGCAGGTACTTGGTCTTGGTTGCTACACTCATTTTGGCAAAAATTTTTGGCCTCTAGTGAAGACTATGGCTAGATTTATTGTCTGTGAGGCAGCCAGTAGGTGAGCCGATCTCCCGAGCGGGGAAGGATATTCTGTCCACCCTGGTTGCCCTGTCTACACAAACTGCAGCACTACACTCTTACTGAAGCCCCGTGCCCTGCTTGCCCACTGTTTGCTGTGCTCCTGGGAACCGCACTCCCTAGCGGCCTCATTTGAAATTGTAGAGTGTGATGCTCCTGCTCCTACAACATCTCCACCATCTCAGTGTCACTACTACTGCTATGAAGATGGAAATTAAATCCAGTAGCTCCTCTGACAGGGGTAACCCCCTTCTCACTTCCCGAATTCTGCTTCCCATTCTACTGTATTTTTCACTTTCCTTCAATAGCTCACATAAGGAAAGGAATAAGTGTGTGTTGCACATTCTCTGCAACCCCACAGCTCCTGCATTTAAACAAGGTTGTAAACACTGTAATAGCATGTACAATACTGTCATACAGTAAGATAGAAATATCAGGAAAGGGACTCTAGTCAGAAAAAATTGACTGTAAAAGCAGTGTCACACTGATCCTTGAACAATCAAGAAGCATTAAAAAAGGCTTCATAAGGAAAGAATTTAATTGCACCATTAAAATATCAGAGCTAGAGGCATGTGGGTTCACTATGTGATGCATTTCAAGCTTCCCCCTGGCACAAAGAAACAGTCCCAAGACCAATAAACCAAGTATGAGGTCTATCTAAAGCTGAGTTTACTGTTTTGTTGGTGACACATTGTATAAATTTTTATACTATTTACTTACTGTAGCTAGCAAATAGATAAAAAATGTAGGGACAAAAGTGTTATCTGTACATGGACAGCAAAGCACAAAAAACATCTGTCAGTGACCAGCAGAAATGTACACTTCTGGAGAGGCAGCCAGGAGCAACAGATGCTCTTGATATCATATCTTCTTTGTAACAAAGGAATATATCTGAAGATTTCATTTCCTGATTCATGGAAACAGGTATATAACCACGCTAGCACTGTATTTCCCATCTTCTTTAACAAGTAATATACTATTGTGAAGAAAGCTGTGACTCAGGAAATCGAGTTTGAACTGTGTTATAAAGAGTCAAGTTCTGATAAAATATATCCAATCTAGTAGTCCATAAAGTTAAATTTATTATTCATTCTCTATATAAGCTTGTGTCAACCTTAGATTTATACTTTTATGTTGTTGTCTTATTTTTAATTAAAATAAAGGCTGAAAAATATTTTAGGAAATTATACCTTTGATATTTTAGGGGTACTTATGTAATCCACTGAACTGAAAAAAAAAAAAAAAGAAATTGAAATAGCTACAAACATTTCTAATCATTCATCTTCACTGACAAGGCAGCTATCCATTGAAAGCACTGCTGGCAGTTCTAAGGTTGCTCAGAAAAAAGGTTCCCATTGTAGTGAGTATTAAAAGAAAGAACAAATGGTACTGACTTTTCTGAGGAAAAAAAAAGCAAAATGCAAGCCTTTCTACAAAATTGAATTAGTCCTGTATCATGTTAGTGCTACTCTCCATTAACGTTATGAGATTTGGTAATACGATTACCTTTAATAAGTATTAGATAAAATTAAGACTTTGAAAATCTTAGGAAATTTGGTTACTCTGATAGAAAATTGCTTAGTTAAGCAAAAGATCTCATGAAATTTTACATACAGATTTCTTAAATGTAATTTATTTACACTTCGTGTGGAAGACAAACTTTGTGAGTTCATAGTATGTAAATGAAAAATAGCACTGTGAGACTCAGAAATTTCATTGCATCAGAATATGATTTTACTGATTCTTTGGTCCTTCATTTTTCTGTCCCAGTGTAACCTGCTTAGGTGCACTTAGGAGACAATAAATAACAGTATTTTTTTGGCATACAAAAGTTTTGTTTGTTTATTTGTTTAACTTTACTAGTAACTTCTAGATAGCCCAAACTTGAATCATTTTAAAATTAAAATACTAGAAAATCCCAAATGCTAAATGTCTGCATTTACAAAGCTACTTATCAGCAACAAACCTAGTTCAACAGAATTAAAAGTAAACAAGCCATACCTGTTATTCTGTCTGACTTTTTGTGCTTGAGCAAATCAACAGTTCAAAAGATCAGCACATAAACACCAGGCTGTACAGGCCTGATATCAAATCAACTGTGAAGCAGCAGCTTCTGGACATGCCTGTAAAATTCTGCCTTGCTGGGCTTCATACTTGAAATAAAGATCTGAATATTATGAAATTCAGTGTTCCGTGAGTCAGTGTGCTAATGCATTCATGAAGTCAACTGATGAAATGAAGGCCTGTTCAAGTTCAAAAGCTACGAGACCTTTGGGCACTATTAGCATTTACATGCCCATATTTATTATCCTCATCTGAGTCTTCACTGCAATCTTGCCAGTGACTGTAATAAGAACTTCAACTAATTTGCCCAGGACCATACAGAGACTGTCTGTCAAACTTTAAAGAGATAACAGAATTTCTTAACTATAATTCTTGTAGGTTTAATGTACATTATTACTGAGTAGAATAGAAAACAAAGATGTAGCTAGGAAATGCTCAAAATTTAAAGAGCTACCAAATGACTCAGGTAAAGTTAACTGAAAGCAGAAAAACTTCTGTTTGATTTATATGTCAGTTTTATCCTACTAAAAGTCAAGCTACAATGGATTGATAAATGTGTGAACAAAAGAGAAATAAGAACAGTGATGGAAAATCAGAAACATGATAAATTGCCTAGGATGATATGAATCATACCTACCAGAATTAACACTACAATTTTGTTTGTTATTAATTATGAAGCCAAGAGCAAAAATGAAACTACGTTACATTGAGTCATTGTTTTCTTTCAACTACCTTTACTTTTAAAAGCACTTTAAATCATAATAGCCAGAAAAAAATTATGTACAGTTATGTTAGGGATCAAATATGAAGAGCAAGTGAAAAGGGGGAAGATCAGTAAGAAGAAAAAGCAATTGTCCTAGCTTAGAGAGGGATAGTAGCATGTAATATAAGAGGTTCTTATGATAGTTACTCTGTTTTGTGATTTACAGCGGTTGGTTAATATAGGATATACCTTTTAAAATATATTTTAAAATTAAAAAAATGCAAACATTCTCATTTTCTTATAGGAAATTGGGGCACTAAAGCATACATTGTGTTCAGAACTCTATCTATTCCCAAAATAAAAGTATTATTGATGAATAAAAATGAAAATACAGTGTATTCTATAAGTCTGAGGTGCCTGGACCTACTTCAATTTCTGCAATTTAGACCAGACTTGTGCAGAAAAGGTTTCTGTCACATAATTATCATAAAACAACAACAACAACAACAAAACTTAATAAAGCAAATCAAAATGAAAGAGAACAGTGCCATTGGCCATGTGTACTCCAGGTAAACAAATGCTTGAGATTTCTTCACACTTCTGATGCACTGAGCTATTAAACCTCCACCTGAAGAGACACTAGCCTTTGAGTATGCCATATAGTATAGAAATGCTACTGCAAAAGGTAACGTTGCCTATATTAGTAGCAGACAACTAGCATTATTCAGAACTGTAACCCAGACTTACACTGACCAGACATGTCGCTTACCTAATAAGATGGATATTCTTAATGTAAGTACAGGAGCTTGAGCAGGAACAAAGAATTAATCTTGTATTTTATTAGTATTGTCTGAGATCTAGAAGGAAACTCCTTATATTAAAGAGTCTAGCAGAGTGCAAGGTTATTCTTTTTAGACTCTTGAATGATGCAGCTTTTATAACATACAAGAAATAGTATCCTCATTTGACTTGCATTTTGTTCAGTTATTTTGTTTTTCTGTTCAAAGTGTGTCAGACAATCAGAAACACAGAGAAACAAATAAGCCGAAAAACCTAACAAGAAAAGAGGAACATAAGGGCTGCTTAAAATTTACATGTTTTCAGCCTCAAATGAGTAAATCTCTAAACAGCCATCCAGTCTTCCTACTTTCTGAGATACCTAAATGAATTAAATAATTATCTACTTAGCTTCAAAGTTTTATACACACCTGACACTTTACCAGACAGAATGTCTTTTCAAGGAACTCTGCTGAACCGTGCTCAGGAGCTCTTCTGTGCCATAACTCCAGCCGTGTCCTTCTCCATGCATTTGCAGATTCTTACTGCATGACACTGTGTTCTGCTGGAGTGAGTATTGTGAAGAAACAGGCTCTACAAATGCAGAAAACATTTAAACCATATAAAATCTGTGCTGATGGGAGACCTCCCTTCATACTGGTGTAAAAAATACCTGTTTGAGACTGCAGGTATTGGAAGAAAGTGGCATAGGTCATTTTCCTGCATGCCAAGTATGTTGCTATTGTGCCTGAAGGATACTAATGTATATAAGTTGCTCTGAAAGTAATGCCTCCTATTGATTTCCATGGACATTATGGTAGATACAAAGAGCACAATAACACTATTTGATAAAGCATATTCTCAGCTACAAAACACTATATATCAACATAATAACCATCATTATCTGTACATTTTCATCAGCAATGAACCAGCACCTGCATACCATGCTCATAAAAATCTTCATGGCAGTCTGGAAAATGGCTTGTCTTTCATGTTGCTGTTGCCGCTTCTGGAATGCATCACTCACTCCCTTACTGTGCTCACATACATTGTTTGGTTTCCATAAATGTTCAACAAGCTTTAGTGAGTATCTATGAATGCCATTTTTAGTTCATGGAGGGATTCAGTTACACACCTTCTCTTTGTATGCTCTTCCATGGTCAGCCACAATTTTGCCACTGTCCCTCTGCTGTCATCTGTCACACAGCAACAAAATTTAGTGAAATATTGGTGAGAAGGTTCAGTCTCTAGTACTGTATCACCAACATCTGCCTTTGATGTTGTGGGTCAACATAATAAAATTAGGAGGCATTACCTTCAGAGCAGTCCTCATACTAATAATAGTAGAGTTTCAGAGATGGACTTACCAAGAGGATACAGAAAGTTTTGTTTCGTCTTTCTTTGTTTTCTGAATGTTCAAATCACACATTACAATTGCTGCTCCAACAGACACAACTTATTTTGTGCCCAATGTGAACTCCCTCTTCATATGTGCTTTGTTCCAGGCTTGTTGCTGGCTTGCACACCACTGCTGGCTCTCCTTCACACAAGAAAAAAACAATTCATAAGATTTTATCGAAGTATTCTTTGGTAAGGTTAGAATGGAGATGGACACAGTGTCACAGATAACTTAGTCCACTCTAACCACAGTGTGTAGTGCTTAGGCATCTGTAAACTACTATTTACTTTAGCAATACAGTTAGAATTCTATGACAGTGAAATAAAATGTATATTGAGTACTAAATGTAAAATGGCTGCAAAATAACTATATATCAAAATTATAGAATTGGTGGAAATTGAAATATCTCTGAAAGTTGCAGGACAAAGGGAAGAGGCTCAGACAAGTGAGGTGGTTACACAAGAGACATATGTTAGCTCTTTTTAATATGATAACATGCAATTTCTTTAACCAAAGCTTAAATAATAATTCTGTTCTTATATGATTCAGCATTATAAATTTGGTCTAATGAAAATGTATCTCCTTTTGATAAGTTCTATGGTTTTGAAATATTTGTTAGAATATTTCTAAATATTAATGTAAATGATGTTGTATAACTATCCCTGTTGAAATTGAACTTAGAGCATTGAATACTGCCTGCTAAGAATACCTAAACTATATCATAGGATTACATATACAATAATATCCAAAAAGTCATTTATATATTGTTCCCTTTTGAAATTCCTGTTTGCATTCATTTAAACATGGCAACAGATTTCTCACTGTTTATATATATTATCTAAAAATTCATTTTTCCCACTAACAATCAATATATTATGTTTTAGCACTAGTACTGTCACTTACTTTCCCTCACCTGATAATTTGTAATAGTTGAATAGCTTGTATGAGAGAGTAAGTGGTTCACACATAGCAGCATTGTCTGTTACAATTATTTCTGCCACTGTTATCCAACTTAGATTAAAAAAAAAAAAAACCTCCATTTTCAGATAGCTTAAAAACTATTGGAAAAAAAAGTCTAAGAGTAATATTCAATGTTAAGGTTCCCATTTTGTAAATTTAGGTAATCTATATCTTATTTAAAGATTCATGTTTCTTTTAGCTATACTATAAAAATAAAAGAATTTCTTTTTTTAAAGTTGCTGATGGAAAATGGAAGAGATTCTATAGGCCCTATTACTATTTTGGGAAGAAAATATTCAACATGAAAATAAAAGAGGAGAGAAACAATTCACATTTGACAAGAAGTAATACTGTGGAAATAAAGAGGGTTGGTTTTGCTTTGTTTTTTTTAATTTTCTAACTCCTGATCTAGTTTTAATGATGCCCACAATGAGGCCTTCAGCACCTATTTTAGTGTGTTCCCAGCAACTTAAATCCCACAGTATTTATTATGACATATATATTTTATATATGCACAATACTGTTATTTTGATCATTTATTTATGTTAAGCGATGGCTGTTATTGCAAAGTGTAGCATCTGTGGTTTCATTTCTGGTGCAGAAGCGAAGTGATTATGGAATTATATGCCAACCACACTCAGGGGTATTACAAAACATGAAATATAACAAAGTTCAGTAAGTTCTAATTTTCTGTGGAGGCGATTATCTCACAGGAGTCACATCTTGTAGTTACCAGATGTTTCACAATAACAGTAACTCTGCTGTTGCTTTCCTTGTTATAACAAGAAGATTTTACTGCAGAGAAAAAGGTTGGCATTTTCTCTGCTGGATGAAGATGAAATTGGCAATTTGGAACAGCATTTTCAACTGAGCTGTGTGGTTTACATTGATTAATCGATCACATTAAAAAAATAATCTACCAAACAGAAATCCATCCTAGCAATATTCTAATCTGAGTCACATGTCTGGTACTTAATAAATATATTTTTTAATTCCAGCGTTAGTAAATAAAGCTGTAAAGTAAAAACTATTTTTACACAAGAAAGAATCCTGACCTTTCTTTAAAACATCAAAACTTTGGGGTCTTAATTTCCTAAATAAAAATCAGATTTTCATTTATGGAATATGAAGGATTGCTATCTCCTAAAACTGCAATTAATCAAATGAAATGGATTCTGACATTGCACCTACATAAAGCAGTAGTTCCCTACAGAAGATGATTATGTTGCTGTTATGATGGCTACAGGATCTAAAAAGATACCCAAACTGAGTCTTCAGGGACTACTTATGAGACTATCATTCAGCTTCCGTAGCAGCTTCTTTGATCAATATGAGGCTATCTATGATGAGTCAAATCTGGCCATGAAAAAAGACAAGACGTTTATGCAAATGAACATACTCACGCAGAAGGACCGGTTAAACATACACCACTGAACCAATGAAAGTGAAATTTGGTACAATGAAACTATAGCTGGTGTTAAGCGAAGATTCCAAACTTCTTCAGTCAATTACAGTTTTCTTTTTAATACCTGTCAAACAATGTAGCAAGTAACTAAGATCTTTAAGCAGTGTCAATGAGAGGAAAACTAGTAGCCCTGAATTTTGAGGAAATGGTGCCCTTATGTTCCTATATTTCTCCAAAAAGGAAAATCTGATCTCACAGCAGTTCATTTCTACTACAATTATTCCTCACTAGAATCATAGGAAAACAAAATCTTTTTTTTTTCCTTGAATGTTTCAGTGTGACCTAACCTAAACATAGCCTGAATGGGGGCTTTTTGGTATACTTGGTTAAAAGGGAAGATATCAATCACATGTTGAATTGAATGTCTTATGATCTTGTGTATTTTTTTTACAAAAACAACAAAGACAAAGCAGAGAAATGCTGCTAGATGTATGTAAAAGTACAATTCAGAGTCAAGCTTATCACTTCCCTTCAACAGAAATCTTATACTTTGGATCTAAATGAACAGTAAAGTTAAAGAGTTTTCTTTCATATCTAGCACACTAAATATAATCAGAGAATAATTTTTTGTGCAAAGATTGTCATTAATTGAATTCTACAGTAAACAGTTAAGAAAAAATGTGTTGATAGTAAGTAAGTTTATATACATATATATACACAGACACAGAAATGTGTTTTTATATATATATATAATATGTACACACTTGATATTATATATATGCATGCAAAAAATCTCAAAAAAAATATCTAAAACTGAAATGATACAGTGAAAAAAATAACATTGTTTCATTCCAGTGAAGGGACATACATATATATTTATATATGTGTATATATAAATATATATAAATTCTGTGGTAATGAAAATATCATCAATCGATAGAAAAACATCAGCTGAAATTGAGAAGCATTTACTCAGTAAGCTAGACAGAGATTACTTATTGACTGTCTTAAGAGTGTCAGGAGAATCAGTAATTTTAAAAGATTATAAATAATGCTATTAGAGAAAGAAAGGATGTAAATTATGAATATTAATAGGATTAGTCTAGACCTTTGGCTAGGTTTTTAGACTGACACAGAGGTAACAAAATTTATGCTGTCTGAAGAGTTTGTTTTAATTTTTTTGAAAAACTGCTCTTTATGATTAAATGATCGAAATGCAAGCTGTTTGGTTACTTTGAGATATGTAGTATTAGATTTTTTCTGTCTACCTTAAGTGGCAATAATTTCTACAATTGACAGCTAAAACTGAATGCACTGAATTGTTTAATAAACAATGTGTTCTAATGACATCTTGTATTTTCTCTTTCATTCTTTTATTCATAGGACTGAAGTAGGACCACACTTACAGACTGAGCATTTCTTCATACAAAACAAAACAAAACAACAAAAAAAGTAAATTAAATTTGTAAATTTCTGTGCTTCTAAACTAAACAAAACAACAAAATAAAATAATAGTATAAATAAATGAACAATTATTCAACAGAAGTATTTTCAGAATTTTGAGTATAAGAATACTGGTAGCTAATTAAAAAGTTCATTGTAAGCAACAGTTACATTGAGGTACACTAAAGAAGAGTATAATTCAACAATAAATCCTTTTCTTTTTTTTTTTTTTTAACTTTGTCTATATTTCAAAGATTTTTTGTTAGCTGAGAGTTGTTGCATCATTTTGTTAGAAACCTCAACCTGCATACCCATTTCATTATAAGATTAATTATGATTTAGTGAGGTCATGTTGCCATGCTGTAGGGGCATTAACTTAGTACTTATTACTAAGTGCTATTTCCTTCTGTGAATTGTAAAGAGAAAAACATTATTAGCTGTTTCCCTCCTTCCATCACTACTTCCAATCCAGTAAACTGTGCTCGTATTGCAATTAATTTCATAAATTCTTCATTCTCTAACACTGGTCTCTAAAAATGATGCTTTTTTGAACTTGACACATACTTCATCATAAAAACAAAGCACGGCTATTTGATGACTGTTTTAGTTTTAGCTGGGATGGAATTGTTTTCTTCAGTGTCCTGTATGATACTATGTTTATGATTCTAGGAGAAAAAGAATATTGATAGCACACTGGTGTTTACCATTGCTGCTAAGCAGTGTTGTACAGAAATAAAGCCATTCTCAGTGAAGGGCCCAAGGAGATGGGTGGGAACAGAGTTAAGACAGATGAGTGTCATGGTTTTATGATTTTTGTTATCAGTATTCCACATCATAACATCATGTAGAGCACTGGGAGTTAGAGTTAATGCTCCAGTTCTGTGGATTCTTTATAGTTCCAGGGTACCTTTCACAAAAAAAGATGAAGGACTATATCTTCCAGAAGACATTTATGTTTCTGTTTCCATTTTCCATTCAGAGGGAAAAACAAAACTGCTCGTGAGTCACAAGAGTGCCCCCTCTTTTACTGCTTGTCTCTATGGTGTGTGCTCCCTACCTATCTCTTCTTCAACATTAGAGTAAGGCCTTCAGTTTTGGAAACTCTCATTTTTCTTGATTTAGTAGCTTCAATTCCAATTATATTTTATTATACTATGTTATTTTGCAGCCCAATATCTTATTTAGTAAATTAACTTTCCTCCTCAGTTCATTTCCACTGTTTTGTTTTTAGGCCCATCTCCCTACCTTTTACCTTTTCCTTCTTCCTCCTATTTCTGGGCATGGATCAGCGGGTAACCCCCAGCCCACTTAGTCATGTAACCAGGCTAAATTGGCCCAAAACCTGTGACAGAGAAAAACAACGTTGATAACACACCGATGTTTATAGTTGCTGCTAAGCAGTGTTGTACAGAAATAAGGCTATTCTCAGTGAAAGACCCAAGGAGCTGGACTGGAACAGAATTAGGACAACTGACTTAAACTAGCCCAAGGGATATTCCGTGCCATATGACATCAAGCAGAAGGAGTTCTGATGAAGGCAAGCATTCATCTCTTTCTTCTGCTGCTCAGGGAGCTAGCTTGGTATCAACTGGGGGGTAGTGAGCAAGTACTTGTGCATCATTTTTATATGCATTTTTATGTAGTTATACCCATTATCCTTTTCCTTTTCCCTTAGTTTTATCTCAACCCACGAGTTCTATCTTTTTTTTTCTTTTTCCTCCAATTCTCTCTGTCCAACTGGGAAGGGGAGAGGGAGCTAAAAACAGTGTGGTGCTTAGCCACCTACTGTGTTAAACCACAGCAATACACACCAAACTTTCATCCTATCCTTCATAGCACACAATGCTGTCTACACATTGTAGGTAAAAATTATTTTGTCAAGTCAATTTAGTATCAGGCCAAGAAGCTTAAGATCCCATCGTATTTGCACTACTAACTGTTTCATGCTTTTTATACCATGTTTGCTTGTTTGCTTGTTTGCTTGTTTGTTTTTGGCAATGAAGCTGAAAATTGTTTTGAAAACTAATAGTCTTTTACACTGAACTTTTTCATATTTATTATAGTGAAGATAATGCCTGGAGTACACACGATATCTAACAAAGTTTGACTGATTATTCAGTCCTTACTAAGTTAGATACATTCTACATATTTCACAGTGTTATCTATATAACTGATAACATCTGAAAACCTCATTTTAAGTATATATGTATATATATTTCTCTTGAAGTAAGTGGAGACATGCTGACTTGAACATGACAAGGCGTGTCATTTGGAAGACAGTTATTTCCACCACTAGGATCTGGGCACATTTGTCTGGTGACTGGAGAGTATAAAGGTCAGAAGTTTTTCTAGTAAAGACATGTTTGGATTGTCTACAAAGAATAGACAGCACCTTCTTCTTTCCCCCATTGAGTTGTCAAACTCAGTTTACTTTAGAGCTGTTTATACAAAGACTTTTTGTTGCTACAGATATACTGGAGCAGAATGACAAAAATAATGCCCCTCCTGTTTTCCTTTGTTGCTGTCTCCTGCCACACTCGGCATCACTTAGAACTCATACATCCCTGCTACCAAAGCAACATTTTGCCATGATCCTGTGTGCTACTTCTAAGAACCCAGATGAAATACATATCACTGTTGAAGGACAGGCACCTCTTCTCATTATATTCAAAGACAGATTGAGGCATAAGCTGCTACTGTAAATATAATATTACTAAGTGTTCTCACAAAAATTAAGAAAATAGAAATGGATAGCTGTCTTCAAGTCAAATTTCATATCATGGAGAAATGCAGGAAATAAAAAACAGACATCTACCGACTTTATATTTCATTTATAATGAAGCATTAAAAAAAAGTAGTCCTTCAGACTGCTCACAGGAATCTTGTTATTGAAATGCAAAATTTGTTGAAAGCACTGTAGGCATCTGGAATGTAGGAAATAAAAGTGGCACAAGTTGATGCAAAATAAAAAAAAAAACCAACCAAGAAAATCTTATCAACAGATAAACAACAAATTCTATTCTTGGAATCCATTAACAATTTCTTATTTCCATATATTTAACAAAGTAGTTACTATAAAAACAGCAACAAAGTCATTAAATGCAATCAATCGTTCCTGAAATATATGTTAAATGAGTTTATAAAATTTTACACTTTATGACTGATATACTTCATTTCCAGCTCTTGCTTCTCTGCAACAATTGAAAATATTATAGTGAAGGACACACAATAAAAGGAAAATTTACAATTAAAGAACATGAATGACCTAAAGAAAGGACATAAGGGAGCTATGTACCTTGATTGATACAATTCACTTTTCATTAAATACTAAAGCAAATAATTCATTTCAAAGCACAAACCCAGAAGGACATTGAAAGATGAATGCAAAGCAAGTAGACACAAATCTTCAAACAGGCCAAATACACAAGGATTTGGAAGAAGGACAACTACTTATGCTACTTGAGTAGGCAAAAATTATTGAAAGGAAGAAATGAGATCCAAAAGAAAATATCTGTAAGCTTGAAGTTTTTGACAGCAATAGTAGAATGTCTGGACATCAGTCAGGTTGATATGTGTATTTCATATACTCTCTGTAAAGATTTTTGAAGGTCATCTTCTGAGGCTGTTGTAACCTTCAATGTACAAGTCTTGTTAAATCATAATGGGAAAAATTTACTTTAGAGATGTCATCTTGGCCTTGTTATGATGATGGAAATCCTTTACTCCTACTTCATCAAACAAGTAAACTGATGGCTTGCATTCATGTTACTAAAATTGAACATATATAACAAAGGCATCTGTACTCAAATTACTCGCTCTAGGCTCTCTTTACTGCTAATAATACTCCAGGGCACGATTCATTTTATTCTAAGGTATGTCGGGTAAAATGTTCCTAAAAGTATTCGTTACTTATCAACACACAAGATCCTTCTTGCTTGGCAGCAGACACACACACTGAAAATTTTAAAAGCAAATTAAGTAAACTTCAACCAATCATGTATGTTCACATTTTATGCTCTAAAGTTGTGTCTCCAATTTTTTTTTTTTTTTTAAGGACATCAGTTGTTGTTGTTCCTTGAAACACATGTTTCCAGACAGCTCTTCACCCATTGCTCACCCTTGTTGGAACCAGCACTCTCTGAGCTCTCACATCCATTTCATTTCAGACCCACCAGCTATCAGAAACTTTTTGCAGTTTGGCAGAAGTCTGATAATCTTGAAAAAGAAATGTCATTAACTTTTGTTAACTGAAAGATTAATTATTTTTGGTTATATCTGATCATTCCTATTTCTATCTACTTAACAAAAATTCTACATTTAATTGCTAATGCATATGTTTGAAATTAATCTGCCAGGTGTAAAATTCATTTAAAATGTGTAATGGACTTTTCAAGTAGAAAGGACTTGATGAGATCGTTCTGTTCATCATCTTAACACAACTAGATTAAAGGTAACAGAGCTAGCTTAAATCATGTATCAGCTCTGAGCTGATATTTCCTTGCAATTCAAAGCCAAATATGTCTTCTCATTCTCACTCCCCAGGATTATTTACACTTTTGTGTTGGAACATTAAAAACTTCATAGCTTGGCCAGAGAATTTTCTTCTGTAAAAATTAGAGATGGTGGGATTCTCCCAAGTTAGATTCCATGAGTTTAACTTCCGTAAATGGAGACGCATAATGGCTTAAGGACTCAATTCACCTGAGATAAATGAAGCAGCATCAGATGGTTTTGAGAAAGATGAAACCTGAAGTAAATAATTTTATAATTAGTGCTCTACTGAAGATAGACTATAAAATGAACCTACCAAGAAACTAAGACAATCAGCTCAGATACAGCAAACTAAAGTTAGGTGGGATGAGTGTTGCCGTCTGTGCCTCTGTGCTTCGCTTTCCTCTTTATTTTTTTTTAAGACTGTGAATACATACTGTTATGGAAACAAAGCATTTTAGAGATCAGCACTAGATAACAGACCTAATACTTATACTATGTATTGTGGTTAATTATAAAATGTGCAGCTTCCTTCTGGCAAATTCTACCTCTTCCTTTTTTTTTCCTATCCACACAAAATGAAATTCCATTATGCTAATAGTTTTTTTTTTTTGTTTTTTTTTTTTTTAGCTTTGAAAGGAAGATTTTTTCATTACATAGAATAATTACATCTTTAATGGCTATGGGTGTTAACTTAGAATCATTGCCTATGTAAAAAGATACTAAACTGAATAAGATTTTCAGTTGTAAGAATAATTTTCTACTTGGAACATGCATTTGTAAAAACTATTGCTTTTAAAAAATAACTTTATCAAGAACAAGCTTATTTTCTTACTTACAGTTTGGTGGTTAAGAAACGCATGGAATATATTATGCCTATGTCACATGCTGTACCTACATCACTTATATCTAAGTGATTTTTCAGCTTATGTAGTGTAGCTGACAAAACTGGCGTGTGAAAAACTATGAAACTAATATATAATATGCTAGAAGGTAAGATAAATTTTAAAAGCCTATTCAAGAATAAGATATTAAACTTTACGTTTTAAAATCAACTAGAATTTTGTTAATTAATACATTTCTGCATCCAATTCAATAGTATTTTTTTTAGAAGAGCATTACTTTAAAGAAATTAGGATATCATATAACTACAAAAGAAAATAAATGCCCCACTGATTACCTCCTGCCTTTTTTGTTATTAGTTTTTGCATTCTGTCTCTGTGTACAGCAGAGCATTATGGAAGGGTTTATTTCAAATGTGATTAAAATCACAGCTGTTCCTACTTACCAGATTGCCTTAACCCAAAAAGTGTATGAAGGGGTTGATTCTCCATTCTATAATGCAGTTTTAAAGTTCCTCACAGTAATGCTGAAGGAAAAATATAACTCTTAATTAGATCCCCGAACGGTGTCTTTATTACATTAACTTGATGATCATCACGTAAGGAAAGAGTTTCATTCATCCCTGGAGTAACCTGTCTGCATGGATTCTTTTTTCCTGACAACACTTTAAGACTAAACTTTGTAATACTATGGCAAATTCAACTTTGCAATTTTAATCTAAGTACAGTTTTTTATTTAAAATGTGGTGTATTTATTTTATCTAGGGTAACATACAATAACCTACTTCAATAACATGATAAGGTGGGAGATGCCAACTAGGAAGTGTACTGACTAACTTATGAGGCTACAACTTCTTGGTAAAATTAGTTCTTATAACCAAGTTGGAGCAGCCAGGACATGCAGTGGGACAGAATGACAAGTAAGATCATTTGTTTCCAAAGACTGCAAAGTATCTGCGGGTCTTACCAGTCTTTAGCTATCTATCAACACTCACAAAATAAACAGCTGCCAGATCTTACACCTGTTTCTCAAAATCAGAGCAATGTCTGAAGGTAATACATAAACAAAGCTACGAAGTCTTCAATTAGCATACAATTGCTTCTATATATTTTTAGAACGAGAATAATGTTTATAACACATTGATATTTTAGTTATTTTGGAACACTGCTTATACTAAGTAAAGGAATTTTCAGCTTTCTTGTACAATAAGCTGGGAGGGAACAGAAGGGAGACAGATTAATTGACCAACTATTCAATATAGTGGTGTCATGCTCAGTAATAACAGCAGGAAAAACTAACCAGGAAGGCTACCACTGCGCAGGGACTAATTTTGCACTGGTCAGAGCGTGGTGAATTACTGCACTGTGCATTGTTTTGTTTGTTTATTCTTTTGTCATTTGTGCTATTTTCTCTTCCTTTTCTGTCCTATTAAACCATCCTTAACTCATGAGTTTTATCCTTTTTTTTCATATTCTCTCCCTCATCTGACTGTGAGGGAGGAAGGTGAGCAAATGACTGTGTGGTTCTGAGCTCTCTGATGAGTTAAACCACAACACTGGTTTAACCATGACAGACCTCCAGTCTTTTCCGTTTATCTCTGAATTTCAGGAGAATCTGGTTTACATTTTCAGTTTACATGTATTTTTCATAAATCTGAAATACCAAAAAAAAATTTTTAAAAATGAGTGTATATGCTCAGGATACATTTCCCACTACCACCACCTATTCTTAGCCTATCCCACATAGAGAATAGACATTTTGAAAAAGAGTTGGAGCATCCCTGCCATTCCTAGAAGCTGGGAAAAATCTCTTGGAATCCATGACATGGTTAACATGAATGCTGGGAAGCTGATTCACCTTATTTCTCATTTCAGGGAAGGGTGTGAGTAACACTGAAAAGCAAGGCAACTCCCATAAAAATCTTTTTGTTTTTTGACATGTTAAGAATGAGTCTCTTCCTATATTAATTAGACAACTTGGACCACTATAAGGGCATGTAGTACAAGGACAAGGGGTAATGACTATAAACTGGAAAGGGTGGATGTAGACCAGATATAAGGAAGAAATTATCACTGTGAGGGTGGTGAGACACTGGAATAGGTTGCTCAGAGATGTTGTGTGTTCCCTCTCTGGATGAATTCAAGACCAGGCTGAATGGGGCAACCTGATCTAGTGAGAGATGTTTTTGCCCATGGCAGTGGAATTGGAACAAGATGATCTCTAAGGTCCATTCCAACCCAAACCATTCCATGATTCTATGATAACAAAAATTGTGGATCCATTTATGGTTCTTGTTCTCTTTGGACTGTAACATGACTTTGCATATAGTCTTCTGTCCAGATTATCTTGTAGTAAGAAGCTGTCTGGCCTTCTTAAGAAACTGGCAGTGGCTAGACTAATACTGTTGTGTTTTTTTTTCCCCTGTAATGAGCAGGAACAAGATTAAATTTGTTCATTTTTCTCTTAAAAAGAATCGTGGATGCACCATCCTAATGAACTGCACAGAGTCAGAGAAATAGCCGTGTTTATCCAGGTACCAAGAAGTGACTGTCACATGAAAGTGGCAGAGAAGTTTGGAAGAGAGTAATCCTCCATGTAATCCAGCTTGTTCTCAGAGATCAGAAGAGCTGGGGGTGTCTTAGCTTAGATTCTGAGTAATTCCCAATTTAGTGTGATAAATCTGGTCTTGTTTAATATATTAATTATCACAATTACAGATTCACAAATAGCACACTGCCAAGTTCATCTAGTCACATTCAAATGAGCTCTCATGACCATTTTTAAGGCTTTTGACCACAGCCACTAAGAACTCTGAAGGCTATGTTCACAGAATCACAGAATCACCAAGGTTGGAAAAGACCCAAAAGATCATCCAGTCCAACCATTCACCCATCACTAATAACTCCCACTAAGCCATGTCCCTCAACACAACATCCAAACATTCCTTAAACACCCCCAGGGTTGGTGACTCCACCACCTTTCTGGGAAGTCCATTCCAGTGCCTGACCACCCTTTTAATGAATAGTGCAGCTTATTAAAGCAACTGATTACAGATTTGTTTAGATTACCAGTGATAAACACACTGTGAAAAACATGTGGTGTTAACCAAGATAAAATAATACAGGTAATTAGGAATGCATCATGGAATGACTCTATAGAGATTTCTAAGTCTCCTGGGGGAAGCACTTAGCATGGCTGCATGTGTGAATAGGTGTCCCCATTGAGAGAAGGAGGAAAGGCTCAGCTCATCAAAAATCAATCAAAAAGTCCCCAAAATCAGTGGTGTCCTCTTGACTTGTTTGTGATGGTGTCTTCCTTCTCGTTTGTGACAGTATCTTCCCCCTCCAAAATTCTTTCTTTCTCAAGCCATTTTTATACTACTCTCTTGGAGCTCAAATGACTCTATTCAAACTTTTTTTTGCAAAGTTTACTGGAAAACATGTTTTTGACAGAAAGGTGAAAATAGCTGGCTTAGGACTGGCTCAGGAAAGCAAGATAGTTTATCCACTCCAATAGTTTCAAGTCCCCATCCCTCAGGATGATCACAGAGGGATCTATATCCTGCTCCATATTCCATGTTTGTTTTTTTTTAGAGTCAGTGTACCATGCTTCCCCGGTGTTTGCGAACAGTTAGGGTTGCAGGTCATGTTGCTTAGACAACTAGCATGGATCAAATTACCCATCACTTTCTGCCCTGGAGGTTTACCTTCTCACTGAAGGTGGACATTTCAATAAGTCACATCCAGTAAATATTCCACAATGACAAAGCATTTATGGAGCAACACAGTAAACTACGTATAATAACATTCAAAATAGGACAGTAAAGTAAGCAGTAGTTTTAAAATGTATAGGAATAGATGGTAATACATGAAAAGCAGTTAGGTGCTAAACTGGGGACTATGTTAATATTACAATTAAGAATAGCATTCTGCAGGCATCATTTAAGCTTTGAACGAATTTCCAACAGAAACAAATTCTTGCAGTTAAAGTCTGTGAATGAAGGAAATGAAGACACCAGTACTTTTGTTGCTGTAGTATAAAGCTTTATTTTACTTGACTGGACAGGAATATAAACGGTTATTTAAAAACAAACTAACAAACAAGCTAAAACCAAAACTAACACCAAAACAACATACACAGAGCATTATGAAAGCATTGTAGCCAGCAATAAATCAAAAATTAATCTCCCAAAAGTGCGAGGCCTGTCCGATCCCTCAAATAACAAGCAGTAGTATTTATCAAGTAAATTGGTGCCGGTGTCTGCACGGCATTTTTTGTCTTTTAAGACAAAAACAAATAAACAAAAAAGCTTTTACAAGTTACTTGAAATCAGAAGTTCTCTACCTAGAAAAAATAATCCTTATTCCAAAAACGGATTTTGTCACTGTTCCCATTTATTTCTCATCTGTTGAATCACTCTGGTGTACTTTCTCGCAGAGGTAAATACCTGAAGGGAATTTGCCTAGAATGCTCCAGTTTAGGAATATTTATTACAAACAGGAGTCTGAATCTCTGGGAAATCGTTCTTTCCTGTTTCACCCCTCATAAGGTTTTAACTTCCTGTTAAGAAGGAAGAAGTGGGTATAAGAGTAGGTTATGCTACAGGTAGCAAACAGGGAGTTCTCTTCCTTTTTTTTTCCTCCCCTTTCAGCCTCCAAGACAAATGCTTATTGTTAAATTCAAATTGTGAATGTCTGAAAACTAACATTTCCTGGCTGAAAGAATGAGTTTAGCATGGAAAGAAAATTAACAGTAAATTCATCTGTGCAATTGGTTATCATGAAAATGTTTAGGCCTTCTTTACACGTGTTTATTGTTAGTGTGCAGACAGACCTGAGGCAGAGATGAAAACAGTTTGGAAACATTAGGAAGAGCTGGACAGGTAATCTCACAGTGTGCAATCCCAAGACACTGAGAAAACCTTGAATGCTCCAAATTCCATTTTCTAATGTATGTTCAAAATCAAAGTCAGTCAATGCATAGCAGGAAAGCAAAGGGCTTCTGAATGAACCGCTTGAGGACAGATCTGATCCCATCTCATCTTTCCTCACGTGATGTACTAATACTGCAATTTAGGTCCTAAAAAGGAATCCAGCAGTGGCATGGGATTTGCAGACAAATTGATGTTTCCTAGTCTTGCAAAACTCATCAATAAACATCTGTCCATATGTGGATCTTCATAGATCAGCTAAGGCTGGCAATACTACTGCATATACAGATTATTGGCTACTGTTGGCTATCCTGTGCCCAGATGTCTGGGGATGTGATAGGTCTGAGTGAATAATGAACTAGATATAGTAAGATTAGCTATGATAAACTGGATTTCAGTCTGGATGTCTGTCAGCCAGATATGACTCACTTTGCAGTTCTGTTCCTAGTGTTCACTTACCATTAGGCAATATCAGAACTGATAAATAAGAAGGTGTAGCAAAGGAATCTGTAAGGACTTCATGTTTTGGGTTTTCTTTTTATAGTCTCCTATCGCTGGTAAGGAACCTTTCCTCATGTATGTTTCAAGCAACACTCACTTGGACAATTTTCACTGGCTAAGGACGCAATATAAAATTAAGAGGTGCTTGCAAGGACAAATATCTGTACAGTAAAGAGCAAGAATATTAGAGGCAAGTTTACCAAAACACAAGGAAAGTTTGTGGGAACTAAGCTCTTCTGCTTTGTAATATCATATTATAATATTGTTGATATTACTTTGATGTTTATGATGAAGTAACACAGAGAATCTACCAGATTTGCTTAACCGTCAGTTAGTTTGATCACTTTTAGGTGGTTATGACATTTATGACGACAGACGACATAAAAGACGGCAGACGACAAAAGAGGGCCAGTCTAACAAAATGACATAGAAGTCCTCATGATGCAAAAGTATGTGAGTGAATTACTCCATGAGTTAAAAATGACTCCCATGGATATTCACTGACATTTGTGGAACTTTTACAGAGACCAAACGGTGAATCTTGGCACAGTGAGGTGGTGGGTGGTGTGCTTCAGCAGTGATGACAGCAAAGTGAAAGACAAGCTATGTTCCAGATGGCCATGCACAACCATCATACCATGAAATGAAGAGTATCTCAGTCATCTCATCTGCGTAAATCAGGGGATTATGGCCAGGGAACTGTGTACAGAGCTAAGTACCAGCTTCATTGTGCTGGAAACGATGGTGACAGTGTTGGAATATCACCAAGTTTGTATCAGAAGGGTGCTATAAATGCTCTCATGGGGACAAAAAGAATACCGTATGCAAGTTTTTTGGAACTTACTGAACCAATTTGAAGCTAATGGTGACAGCTGAAGTCAAGATGGCAGTCCATGGAGTGCTGACGTGAATTCCTCATTGAAAAAGAAGACACAGTCCTCAATGTGTAAAGTGCTGTGTGCTGTCTTTTGGGACAGGAAAGGAGTGATCTTTCTTTATTTCCTGGAACTCAGACAAAACATCAGCTCTGACCTCTACATTACATTAATCTGAAGGATCAAATTTCCAGTGTCAGGCCAGCAAAGAAGACAGTCTTTCTCTTACAACACTAGTAAATATGATATGAATGTAGAATGCAGGCTCTTGTTCAATGCTGGCAAAAACAAATAAGTAACAATGACGACTATCTTGAAAAATAGTGTTTTGAAGCTGAGAATTTACTCTATCCAATAGTGTCATTGTGTTCTTTGTATCTGTTATAGTTTCCATGGAAATAAATGGTAAACAACTTCTGAAGTGATATGAAATGTCTGAAGTCTGATTCTCTACTTTGATGTACACAATGTGATAAAATTAACCACAGCAAGGAAGACAAACCACAAAGTACATGAAAAATAAGAAAATGCATATTACCATCTTCAGCTGCTAGCTTTGTTTCTTGGTTAGACGCCATAAAATGTTCTACATGAATCTGAGTGATAACAGTATTAAAACAGTGCTAAGTTAAAAAAGATTTATATTGGTTATCATAAGCAAGAGCAAAGTATTTTTACCATATGGGAAAAAAAAAAAATTAAAAATCGTGTTTTCTTAAGATGTGTTCCGTGTGCCTAACATAATCTCTGACTGTGAGTGTACACACTGATACAATTCAAATATCAAATCATAGTTACAATAGAGAATTAAAGAACAATATTGGGACTAATTTTGTATCCATCTACTTGAAAATACAAGCTTATCTTGGAGTTATCTTCAGTAAAGCCATTCAAGACTCAGAGGGAGCCATAAAAGGAACTATAAATAATCTTAGATAGTTTGTCTAGGCATAGAAATATCATATTTTGAACACAGAAACTTCCTGGGACGTAATTAAAGTGTGTACGACCTACCTGGAGAATGGAAAATGGAAAAATTTTTTTCTAAATTCTTCTTTCTAGAAATTCCTTTTATGTATAATTGCAAATAAATGCATAATCTTTTTAAATCACTGAATATGCTCATAATGTGGCAATCTGAGCAGGCATCAGTTACAGGTGCATGAATGTAATGAGTGCTAAAATGGTTAAGTGGCAAATATTCACAAGACTAAGAGCAAGTGGAAGTGTGTAGGCAGATACATTTCATATTAAGCTTCAAATTATTCATCATAATTAAAAAAAAATTACCAGAAAAGAGAGGTTGCTTTTGTGTTAAACCATGATAACCTCTATGCAACACCTCTCAAAGTTTGAATAGAAAACAATGAAATTTATGTTTTTTAAAGATAAACTTTTACACTCTGCATATAAAAGCTGGGGACCATTTTACAACCTGGTTTTACATTATTAAAAGTCCCTTGAATTAATGGAGTTATTTCACCAAAAATGATGAGGAAAATTAACCCCTTAGCGGAATACTGAAATTTCCAATATTACAACGCTTTCAATATGTAATAACAGGAAGTGCTTCAAAATTAATACACTCATTTTAAAGAGTAAATAATATTCAAATATGTTTTTTATTAATACTAACAACAAAATGTTAATAATTGTGGAAAAATAATCTAGAACCAAATAATTGAGAAGGCAGGTAGAGAAAAAGCAAGACTGAAAAAGTTATACAATATGACTAAGAAGGGTAGTCTAATTTTCTAAACAAACAAGAAAACAAATATTCTACATAATTATTTCCAATGGCAATTTCATAACTACTTCAAGTTTTTAAATTATTATTATTATTACATTTTGTGCTTTTCAAAATGAATTTTTATTCTTCAATTCTGTTTCATTTCCATTTTGTAAGTGACAAAAAAATTTCCTGCATGAGTATACCCCAGAAAGATTCCAAGGGTTAGTTTTACAATAATGATATTATCAAATTGAACACAATTATTGCAGTACATTCTGCACTGGATTATGTACTTTTGCTTCTAGATTACCACCAAATTGGTTGTATTGAGCAGTTTTATCTTGCCAGAAAAAAAAAAAAAAGTCATGATTATTGTGCTGGGTTTTATGATACCATAGGTAGAGCACAAAATACTGCAGGTATGAGCCTGTATCTTCAGGCCACATAGACAACAGATACTGTGTGCAGCCTTGCTATCTTCTCCTTCTGTCAAGATTTATAGAAGTACTTAGAAAGATTCTTTGTGACATGAAAATATTGAGATGGGAGAGATGATTTTTAGCAAACTTGAAAAGAAAGTGTCTTTACTAAAAAAATCAACTATTTTACATGTAGAATGCATTTCCTCATTAGTATTCAGTTACTCTGAACTTGAAAGTTCAGTCTTTCTTTTTGGAGTTTTATTCTGTTCGTTTATCTTTTTTTTTTTTTTTTTTGAAAGAAAAAAGATCTTCAAAATTTTAAAAGAAAATAAATTTATGTAACCGTTTTAAGAAAGAACATCTGTATTCTTCATTTATCAAATGGTTATCCCATCTGAAGCTATACATCTCCTTATTGCGTTGTCTTTTATTAGGGGATCCTGAAATATGAGAACTTATGTCTTATGACTTGTATAATTGTTTCAATATCTGAAAAGAGAATGAAATATTTTCTGCAGAACATACATGATTTTTTTTTCATTCAATTACATTAGGGCAGTATACTGCATCCACTTTGAAATCCTTTGTCATAATCACAATGAACATTCAGCCTGCAACCAAACTCACAACATTTTAAACAGGCCCAGCACATCTATGGCATCCATTAATGTCTTTGCTATTTGTCTTAGCTACTAATTTGTAGAGAAGATTATGGCTAAGAGAAGGCAGAAGGAGGTACATGAGCAGATGTGCAACTCATACATATACTTCTGTACGTATATGCATGAATGTCAGTGTTAATTCTCCAAACTCCCTTGCTGATGTATGCAGTTTTCCACCACTGACAAGTGCCTGCATCTTAAGGTCTAATCAATTGGAACATATACTTAGTGTTATTCAATTTACAGAAATACCATAGGGATGAGTTTATCACAAATTGTTCATTGATTTCCATAATTGACATTCTTTCTCCAAATCACACAAATGGGAATTATGTTAGTAGTGGCTTTGCTAATTGGAATTACTTTCTGGAAAGGAAAACAGTATGTATAAATTAACATTAATACTATATGAAACTAGCATTACTATAGCTCTTTTCCTTGACTTTGATACTACAGCATAAGTCATGGCAAATATCTGGAAACAGTGCATGCTTCAGCAGTCTGCTAGTGAAGAAGAGAACTAACTTCCATCAAGCCTGTGTGCTATTTGCCTGTGTGAAGGAGATCTCTCAGATATTTTAGGTCATTTACTTAACACTACATTTTTGGTGAGGCAATCAAACAAAGCCATAGGCAATATGGTCAATGCAAACTGTTCAGCTGACCGAGTACATTTTACGGTGAGACAAATAACTCAGAAAGCTTGATTGCTTGTATTGATTAGAGGTTTGGTTCACTTGCCTTAACTTAGGAGGTTAGCACAATTTCAGACGCTGTTCTAAATCAAGATGCACCATCAAGATGCCAGATATGACAGAGGACAGAAGTTTTTGACAATTAACAGTGTAGGCTATTCCTAAAACAGATGAACACTGGAGGTGCCATAAAATTAGAAGAGATTAAATCTACTCCTATATTTATTTTTCTATGCTAAATATCTATATTCAATAATAAAAAGCTCATTACGGATAAAAGAGGTCATAGGTCCCTTTCATTTCAAAAAGTGCTCTAACCACCAAGTTATAAATTCAGGCTTACATATGCTCTCAAGCCAAGTTAATATTTAATTACTTGAAGCATAGTGGAACAGCTTTGGCAGAAGGGATTGAGAGGATTCCTTTCTCTTGAATAACCTTCAGACTAATAATTAGTTAATCTCAATGGAAATGCAGTCTCATGTCTCTGAATTCAGATATAAAATGAACCTTTATCACAGAATCACAGAACTGTAGGATTTTAAAGGCACCTCTAGAGATCATCTAGTCCAACCTCCATGCCAAAGCAGCTCCCTAGCTCAGGTTGCACAAGTAGCTGTCCAGGTAGGTCTTGAATGTCTCTGGAGAAGGAGACTCAGCCGCCTCTCTGTGCAGCCTGTGCCAGTGCTCCATCACCTGCACTGCGAAGAAGATCCCACACACATTTGTGCAGAACTTCCTATTTCTCAGTTCGTGGCCATTTACCCTTGTCCTATTGTCACACACTGCCGAGAAGAGTCCAGCCTTGTCCCTTTGCCTCCTGCTCCTTAGCTATTAGCTATCATGCTCTTCATGATGGCTGTCGTCATGAACATATTGGATAAAAAGCAGAAACTAGTATCACTCTGCAGATTAGAAAAGTTCATGTGCACCTCAGGGAGCATGATTTTAGGTATAACATAATCAATTTGCTTTTGAATGGCTTTATCAATCAGCTTTTGGATTACTTTGTTACATTTTAAATAGGATAGAGAACTCAAATTCCTATTTATTTTCTTGAGTCTTATTGTGAGTGGTTGGAGATTGAGTTGAATATTTGACACATGCAAGAAACTGAAATTGCCACAGACATTTTCTGCTTATATGCTCTACAAGAAGCTTGTAATGAGACAGCAGTGTGAGCTTGCAGCCTTGAAGGGCAATAGCATCACTCATCAAAAGAGGGGTGACAATCAAGGAGAAGGAGTTGATTGTCCCCCTCTAGTCTGCCTTCATGAGTCTCCATCAGGAGTACTGTGTTCAGAAGAGGGACGTGAAAATGCTGAGAAGGCTAAAACACCTCTCATAAAAATGAAAGTTGTAGGACTTGAGCTTCTTCATCTTTGAAAGTAGAAGGCACCGGGGAGTCCTCATCACATTCTTCCAGTATTTGAGGAGAGCTTATATACAGGAGGGAGACTGATTTTTTTACATGGGTAGGTAGTGATAAGGCAAGGGGGAATAATTTTAAACTGAAAGTATAGAGATTTAGATTATATGTCAGGGAAATTTTTATCTCAGAGAGTGTTGAAGTACTGGAACTGGCTGCCCAGAAAAGTTGTGGACTTCCCAACCCTGGAAGTGTCCAAGGCCAGGCTAGATGGGACCTTGTGTAGCCTGATTTAGTGCTTGACAACTCTGCCTATGGTAGGGAGGTGGAACTAACTGATCTTTAAGGTCCCTTCCAACCCAAGTCATTCTGTGATTGTATGATACCATGGTATGATTTTATGATATAATTCTGTGAGTATGTTTCCCTCCCTCCAGTAAGTTTGCTAATAATATAACTATACAATAGATATAATTCAATGATTTTGTAAGAGTAGACTGTTCTTGAAAAGTTTAATTTGTGTGTTAGGAGACAGCAATATTTTATTAGTAATAAATGACTCATGTTTAAGATGTTTTTCCCACTATATAATATTTTTAATGTACACTATACAAGGAGAAAAACCCTTACATATTAAATTTCTGTTATGAATCAATAGATTTACTTTCAGAAATTTATTCAATATGTAACTTCTAGCTTCAGTTGAAATCACTGGTAAAATAAACCTGGTCTGTGACATAGTACATCAAATATTTTTAATCCTCTTTCTCATACACTAATCTTGTAACATAATGTTCCTAATTCTTTACTGTTTAACACACTGTGGCTATTTAAATCTATGCAAAATGTTTGTAAATTGAAAGAAAGAATGCATTGTCTTAATCTGGTAATGTTTACACTTACTTTGTCCAGGACTAAAAAAAATACACAAGACAATAGAAGATTGTGTTTCATGTATCTGATTCTGTAACATCTCCCAAGTATGTCTTAGATCTTGTAATAATGTATGGAAAGGGTTGAGGAGCATTAGTCAAGACTGTTAACACGGCAAAGTATTTTATCCAAGTTTCACTAAGATATAAATTGTTCATTTTCCTGTAATACTTGTGATTAATGATCACTGAGGCAATCTATTACATTAAAGAGATTTTTGAAGTTATAAACCGATTCATGCTATTGCCTCCATTTACGTTTAGTAAGAGGAGAGTGCTGACTTGACTGTGTTATAGACAAAGATTCTAAGAATATGTATGTATACTCTGTACATTTTAAGTCCCCACAACATGTAAGAAAATAGATAGGAAACAGATTTTGCTTTAGCAAACTAGTGATTACCATTGATTTCTTTAATTGTATTTAAGAGTCAGTGCAAGAAAAAAAAAAAGGTTGATAGCCTCTGGTAACATATGCTTTGAGGAAAAGGTGATGCAACTGAAGAAAAAAAAACAGAAAATTAATCAGCTGACATGAAGCTCAGAATACTGATAGATTAATTTACTAAGAGTCTACTGTTCTTGTTAGGAAAATACATTATTTTCTTCTTACTTCTACCTAACTGAGGACTGTAGGAGACCTTGTGAATGACAAGTTGTTAGCTTTCCAGTCAGTCTCTTTCTTTTCTGAGTTGCTGTCTCACTCCAACACTATCCAGGAGAAAGTTTACTTCATGATTTAAAAAAATGTGTTTCATTAAACCAAATTTATCTGATAGGTATTAAGTGTGTGCTGATAAAGCAAAGAGAAGTTGTAAAGGATGGCCTCTCACAAAGGAGACCTGTGATACAAACATCTCTCATAAGTAAAAAAGTAAGAAAAGAACAAAAGAACATGAAATATAAGAACAAATCACAAACGGTCCAATAATGGACAGTAAATCTATATAGTCTTTGGAGCTGTGTAATACCGTTTTAGTAATAAAAAAATATACAGAAGAGTATTTTGACATATAAAACACTGGAAGATTAGAAATAATAAGGAATATCAAAACCATGTAGAAAGAGGAAGAAAAGAAAAAAAGTTAGCAAACAGAAATAATCTCAAGCACACTTTGAGTATGAAGGAATAAACCATTGATATGAACAGGATACTATTCTCAGAATATAATTTAGGATGTGGAAGATGCAGCCTTCCTGATTTTCTGTTTGAACAATGAGTACACATAGGTGCAAGGAAGAGATTGACCTAGTATCAGAGAGAAAGCGGTAAACACTAAAAAGTTTTTACTTAGCATTATTGAAGATTAGTTATAATAACTGGATAATTTGGAGTAGAAGGATTAGCATCACTGTTACAGGACTAATAACTCTTTGATAATATCACTAAGATTTTAAGGTTAACAGTAAACTCCTGGATTTTAATATAAGTGGTATTTCTTCATTACACCTACATTTCATGTGATAAACTACGTTGCACTTGAAGATTTGTTGTTGAAATTTTTAAGGCAATATCCTGAATATCCTGTGGAAAGACCTCTATGATCTTGAATATTTGGATAATAGAAATTTGAAGAAAGTTGTAAAAAATGTAAGATTCCAAGAACTTCTGTTCTAAGGCAGAAAATTGTCAGCTGGAAATGACTGGAAAGTACAGAACGGTAATCAAAGAATTATAGTATGACAGATATACTGTCTAAATCGCACATCCATTAAAAAGGAAAAGCCTAACACAAATGGTGGCCACTGTAAAATAGGTGTGCATATATTCAAATTTGAAAATAGGAACTATTTTTATTATTATTTATAATAATTTATTATTTATAATAATATAATATCTATATAAATATATAAATATTATACTATACAGAATTATAATATAAATAGTATAAATAATAATGTAATATAATATATATTATGTTATTTATAAATATTTTATAAAAATATTTTTATTTAATTATTATTATATTTTTATTTTTATATTATTATTTTGTGAACACTAAAGTTCACAAAACATTCTTTGGTAAAGACGAGAAAAATAAAGAATGTATGCAAAATTATGCTTGTAGTTGCAGAGAAATAACTTGATTACCAAAAATTACTTTCTCATCTTTTTCATTTTTAAATAATACTACTGTTGCATTTTGTCTTATGAACATCTACAAAATTTTTCTTAAACATTTTTACAACAAAACAACTTCAAGATTCAAAAGAGTCTGCAGTACCGACTTTGTAGACAAGAAAGTATTTATTATGTGAACTTGGAATTATTGAAAACACTTTGTACATATATAAAATACAAAACTATATCTCTCTGTGATTTGACTATTTATTTCTTTATTTTAAGTTACAGAGAGCTGAAGAAAGTCTCTTCTGTTTCTACCTTATCACCTACCTATTAATATGATAATGTAATTGACTTAGCTTGTCTGAGAATCTTAAACTTTTGCTGCAAAGTAGTTCGTATAGATTGCATTCTACTGATATGCAAATTATTTTCCAGGATCTCAATTAAGTCTGTGCTCAACTGTCCATTAAGCTCATGGAAGAAAACCTCTCACTGAAAAATAAAGATCCTTTGAGATGCTTGATTGTGTAATATCTTCACAGATATACATACATTTTCTCTTCAGACTCTGAAAGGATAATAGTATTTGTTACTATCATCACATTATAAATCCATCTTAAACAAAACTTAGGGTATTAATCTTAAAACTGATTTTTTTCACAAAGCTTCAAAGTACAGTAATATTAGAGAAGTAAAGACATATCTCTTAAATCTTGTGAGAATTAAAATTAGGAATATAGGAATAACATAGATTTCATCTTAGAAAGAACGTTTTTATTCATTTTATAATTATTTCAGCTGTATTAATTCCTGGGATTTCCTTTGCTTATTATAATAGTGCAAAATGTTTACTAATTGCAACAAAATGTCTCCTGAAAATGCTCTTTCATACAACTTAAATCACATAGAATCAGAGAATCATAAAATTATAAGATCACAGATTCATAAAATGGATTGGATTCGAAGGGACATTATTGTTCATCTATTTCCAACTTACTTATGCAGCCTAGGACCACAGAATCACAGAACTGCGGCAGTTGGAAGAGACCTCTGGAGATCAAGTCCAACCCCACTACTAAAGCAGGTTCCTTACAGTAGATTGCACAGGAGAGTGTTCAGGAAGGTCTTGAATCTCTCTGGAGAAGGAGATTCCTCAATCTCTTTGGACAGACTGTTCCATTTCTCAATCATTCTTACACTGAAGTTCTTCCTCATGTATTTATGGAATTTCCTGTGCAGCAGTTTTGCCCATTTCCCTTTGTTCTGTGTCTGCACACCCTTTAAAGTTGCCTGGTCACATCCACACAACTCACAATTCATCTGTAAACAGTGATGAGATCACTTCCCATTCTTCTCTTTTGTAGACTGAAGAGTCCAAGGTCTCTTAGCCTTTCTTCATATGTGAGATGCTCCAGGTCCCTAAGCACCTTCATGGCCCTCCACAGGACTCTCTGTCTTTTTTGAACTGAGGAGCAGAACTGGGCACACTGGTTCACAGATGTAGACTTTCCAGAGCAGAGTATAGGGGGAGGACCACTTTCCTCGCACTTTGGGGCATTCTCTTTTTTTTCTGAATGCCAGGATTACATTGGCCTTCTTGGCTCCATAGGGCTGTTTTCAACAGTTCTTCTCCCAGTCTTTGCAGACTTCCAGTATGCCTTGTTGAACCTCATTAAATTATCATGGGCCCATGGACAAAGTTCTATGAAACTTAAATAAAAACTGTGTTATAAAGATGTAATTCATCTTTGTCATAACATTAGAACTATACCTGGGTTTCTCTGTGCAAATCAAGGTGGATCAAAGACAGTTACATTTACACAGAACGTTTCTGCTTAAATGATACAACGGATGGACTTGAGACAATATCAGACATTATGATTTCTATGACCTTTATGACATAGCATTTGGCTAATGTTCCAGAAGCTATCCAGGAAGGAATTTCAGACAGCCCTGAAAACTTCCTCAGTAAGTTTCTATGCTTAGATAAAGTGATGACAGCATTTCCATCCTTCTCTGTGTTAACTATCAACTTGAATGGAGAACCCAGTCATCTCAAGTCCTCCCCATGTCAGTTTTCAAGACAGAATTAATCAAACTTTATGCAGATAATTTTTAATATTCAGTATAAATTGTTTCTGCAGACACAGGAGTTATTATGCTGGATGGCTTAGTATTCACAGGTAGACAAGAGGTGTTTAGTACACAGTTTAAAATAATAGAAATTGATCACCATACCAGAGTGCAGCCATGTAGGACCACAAGCCATCTGGATTAGAAGGATTTGGCAAAATTTCTGCATCTATCATCTCCATCATGCAACAGAGAGTCTGGTAAATATCCAGACAACTGATGGTGCTGTTCAACGTGTTTGATTACTCCAGTATGAGTATTACCCTGTGTAAAATACTTCAATAAATTGATTTGATTTTTAAGAAACACTCTTTTTAGGAGTCTTTCTGACATACTATAGGCAGTATAATGTAAATTATGTTTCCTTATATATGTTTACATTTATAGACGTTGAATTCTTTGTATGTAAGGAAAATCTCAAGAAAGTTCTTCTGTGATATAGAAGGTTTTTGAATATAGTGCAATAAAAGAACAAAAAGTCTAGTTAGAAATTCAACTGAATGTATATTGCTATACTAGAGATGAGAATAAAAATATCTGTTTGAAGTGAAAACCTAACCTATTATGTTGCATAAGTTATTTTAAAGGTATTTTGTGATTTTGTCATTGAAGGATCTCAATACACCTTTATACACCTGAACCTGCATACCATGACACACACCAGTTCAGTTTGGTAAGTGCCAGCTGCAGAAATAATAGAAATAACTACTTTTTTTTTTCTTGCATGCAGGGCACAAATATTCAGCATTGTCAAGTGATGTTATATTTGTCATTTGTTTGCTGAGTCTTAAACCAACTCAGAGTTTTAGGAATTGCTAATGGGCTTTTTTTTGTTATGAATACCTATGAGACGAAACATTTGCATACGTATCTTCTTTATTTAGTGTATACTATAGTTACAGATCAGTTTGTTCAAGTGCTCATGGAAAATAATAGAAGGAATAGAATTGTTATATATAATTTAGTTTGCTTTCAAATTAATTTAGATGAGAGTATTTGCTCTGTTTTAAACAGTACATTCTGATGTAAATCATGCCTATCAACATAATTCTAGTAATAATGTTGTTAGAAGTAGATGTTCAAACATTTTCATAATGAATGAACAGTTTCAGTGCTAGTTATTTTTAAGAATGGTAATATCATAAGTAGGATTCAAAGAGTTTTCTTTTGCTATCATGTTTTGGCTACACTGTTCTATTAGGATTTACTATGAAGCTTTTCAAAAATTCCATCTTTTCTTCAAAGTTATACTTTTTTAAGTTTTTTTTTTTATTGTGAGGTAACGTATGGGAACTGTTGAATCATGGCCTGAAACACTGAATGATCACCTGAGGCGAGCACTGAGTCAGCTGCAGGAGAACAGGTGAAGGCAATGTACCTGTGTGACCGGAAGGTGTGGAGTCTGCCTCCACCTCTCCTAGACCCCCATTAAAAGACTGACTGCCACTGAGGAAGGATCTCTTTCTGGAGATTGCTTCCTTTGGAGTTTTTTATACTGTGTGCCTAAGACACAGAAAAGTATTTCACTTATTTTTGATTGTCTTTTTCTGCTGCAATAATCTTTCTAGTTATACAATCTGTAAAATACTGCTCTAACTACATTACTGTTTGGAGCTGTTCATTCTGTTAACTATACAAGCAATTATCTCAGTTTTTTCTTCATCTGAGTAACTGCTTTAAGTATTACAGAAAATTATGTTTTTTTTTTTTTTTTTTTTTTTTTCATAGTTAAGTATGATCTGATCCGTTAGGATTGGAGAGTACGTCTTTCAGTTTGGGCAGAAAGGATTGAGACGATCCCTTTCTTCTGGATGACTTTCAGATTAGTTATTAGTTAATCTCAATGAAAATGTATTCTTATGTCTCTGAGTTCAAGAATAAAATGAATCTACGTGCTTCTTGATAGTTATCTTCATAAACATATCATCATAGCAACATCCTCTTTTATTTTTCTCCAGAAAATCAGTAATAAGTATCTCCCTGCAGCTTAGAAAAACTTATATATGCCTTAGAGGAATGTAGTTTAAAGTACATTATTCTCAGTTTTCCCTTTTGGATTGCATTATTATTAACTTCCTGAAGTATACCTTTACCCTAAGTAGTTAAGTAGTATTTTATTTCACTGCAGTGCATTGTGTTTCCAGTTTGTAATAAAGCTTGTGTACGTATATGCTTTCACGTCGATGCAAATCCAACACTATTTTAAAATACCTGAGAAGAGGGTAGCTTTGGTGAAAACAAAATTGTATTATACTCCTTTCAAAAGTAACAGTAGAATCCTTCCTCCTAAGAATGACTTTCTGGTGATTAAGAGAGTAAAGAAACGTGGACAATAAAACCACAATCTGATAGTGAAGATAGACATTTTAATGCCATATTCAGGTGTAATTCATTGGCATTCAATACTTTTTATGCATTTATGCTTCAAATTTTCCAACAAGTTCCTTATAGCATGAAAGCAGAAACTTAGTCTCAAGTAGTTCAATATGATTTTTCAGTCTTAATCTTCATGTGTTTTCCAAAAACCTTTAAGTCCTTGTCTCAGAAGACTGTGCAATGCAAAATGTAGGAGTATGATTTAAATGCAGAAGTTAATCTCATTAAGTGGACAAGTCCCATGGAAATTGCAGGAAAATGCCTGTAGCTACCTACTGAAACAGTTTAAAATGGTTTTGGATTAAACAAAACAAGCAAGCAAGCAAACAAACAAAAAAAGCAACTTAACATTCTCTTATATCTCAATTGATGTTGAAATCATATAGCCTGGTTTATAGATGCAACTTGAGAATTCCAGCACTGACATCTTTTTTTTTCCTTATTGTTGGATGACAGGTGCTAATGTGTAGCCTGTAAAATGTGTTTGTACAGCCTGCATAGCCATGAGGAGGCAAATCTCCAGTGTTTTTATATGCTACTGTCTATTTCATATTTTTTGAACACTACTGAGACAACTGGTATCTCATTATAGACTTCTCAGGTAGATTTTAGTCTTCGATTTTTAATCTAACTGTCTCTTGGCTCTCACTGAAACTGAAGGTAGTGTGCAGATGCCTGAACATTGGCATCCAGAGATATATTAAACACTCACAAATATCCTGACTGCTCTCCAAGTGCCACCGGAAGATAAAAAACTACTTTTTTTTTTTTCTATAAAAAGTAAATTACTCAGGCTCTGAACTGGATGTGTATGTTCAAGAAACTGTATTCCTCTTCAGAAGTTAAAATGCCTTCACCCACTTGAAAATACTAGCTTCACATTTTAGTGAGGAAGATGTTTCTTAATTACAGTTTTTAATACATTCTGAGTTCTGAATTAATGTGCAAATTTGATTTTTTTTTATATGCAAGCAGGTAGAAAATATCATAATACAAAAGGCAGCTCATGGATGATGGTTCAGTCCCTTAACATATACACATAGCTAGTTGATTACCCATATATTTCTGTCATCCTTTTAGCCTCATGTAAAACAAGTGGCTCAAACCTAAAAGAATGTGGATGCATGTACAAATCCACAGAGGTCTCAGCGAAACATGTATCTTTATCCAGTGTGGTTATAGTGCATTTAAATCTTTAAATATTTAAATACATATTAATTTCAACCATGCATCTTCTCTAGAACATAAATCTTCAAAATTCTATCACTGTTGTTTCACCACTCTGTCTTTTTTAAACAAATTGGTTCTGAAATAAGAATTCATGCCTCCAAAGCAATTCAATAATTGTGTGCACCCAGAAACACTGTGAATCCCATAATTAGTTTTTTCCCTAGGCATGTCTAGCACATATCAGGACCCAAGTGGTGCTGCTTCCCAATGTTTCTCCTTTTTCCTGCTTGCTTGTATTCTTTCTATTCTTGTTATAGGAAATCTAACAATATGGTCAAAGAAGAAACCTTAGTGCATTGAATCAAAACCATCAGCCTGAGATATCATAGGAGAAGAATTTCAAGTGGTACAGTGGCACATTTTCTTTTAGAGAACTAAGAATTGTTTAAATTTTTAAATATCTTCATCTTATTTGAAATCAATCTCTTTATTGCTTTAAATTTCCTGACTACGAGTTGATTTCAAAATCAGTCCTAACACCTGTGGTACCTCTAAGACTTGTTCCATATGTTCTGCACTCGTAAATAGGTGTGAGAATCTCAGTTGCTTTTAATTTCATAGCTTTCTATCAATCATGCCTAGAAGTACATAGAAGATAAACAGTTAATTGCATATATAATAATCTTGGATAAAACATATACGAGTAACTTTTATTTTTAATAGAATACATCTGACTAATCAGTGTCAAAATTGTTAGAGACCTTTTTTCTGGTCTATCTAGAATTATTGTCCTCCACTCCCACGCCAATCACAGAATTGTAGGGGTTGGAAGGGACCTCTAGAGATCATCTAGTTCAACCCCCATGCCAAAGCAGGCTCCCTAGACCAGGTTGCATATGTAGGTGTCCAGGCAGGTATTGAATGTTTCCTCAGAACGAGACTCGACCACCTCTTTAGCCAGCCTGTTCTAGTTCTCTGTCACCCTCGCTGTGAAGAAGTTCCCATGCACATTTGTGCAGAACTTCCAGTGCTTCAGTTTGTGGCCAGTTCCTCTTGTCCTATTGTCACACACTGCTGAGAAAAGTCCAGCTTTATCCCTCTGCCTCCTGCTCCTGATATATTTATAGCTGTGGATCAGATCCCCACTGAGTCTTCTTTTTTTCAAAGCTGAACAGACCCAGGTCTCTCAGCTGATCCTCGTGAAGAAGGTGTTCCATGCCCTTTGTCATCTTTGTGGCCCACTGCTGGTCTTTTTTGAGGAGATTCCTGTCTTTTTTTTGTAGTGGGAAGCCCAGACCTGGACACAATAGTCCAGGTGATGATTCACCAGGGCAGAATAGAGGGAAAGGATCACCTCTCTCGACTTGCTGGCCATGTCTTCTTCTTGCATTCCAGGATTGTGTTGGCCTTCTTGGCCACCAGGGCACACTGCTGGCTAATGGCCAGCCTGTTATCCATCAGGACACCCAGGTCCCTCTTTTCAGAGCTCCTCTCCAGCAGACCTTCTCCCAGTCTGTACTGGTGCATGCAGTTATTCCTCCCTAGGTGCAATACTCTACACTTGCTCTTGTTAAACCTCATCTGGTTTCTCTCTGCCCAACATTACAGCCTGCTGAAGTATCGCTGAATGGCAGCACAGCCTCCCAGTGTGTCAGCCCATTCCTCCCGGCTTTGTATCATCAGCAAACTTGCTTATGGTGGACTCAACCCCCTCATCATGGTCACTGATGAAGATGTTGAACAGGACCAGACTCAGCACTGATCCCTGAGGACCACTGCTAAGTACAGGCCTCCAACTGGACTCTGCCACTATAGTTACAACTCTCTGAGCTCTGCCAGTCAGCCAGTTCTCAACCCACCTCACCATCCACTCATCTATTCTATACTTCCTCAACTTTGTTATAAGGATGCTGTGGGAGACAGTGTCATGGTTTTATGATTTTTGTTATTGGTATTCCACATTGTAACATCACGTAGTGCATTGGGAGTTAAAGAGTTAATGCTCCAGTTCTGTGTATCATCAGTAGTTCTGGATGTATCTGTCTCAGAAGAGAAGAAGAACAACATATCCCAGAGGACTTTGTGCTGCTTTGCATTTTTCCGTTTTCCTCTCAGAGGGAAAGATAAAAACTGTTCATGTGTCATGAGACACAGGCTCTTTCCCTTTTGGATTGACTCAGCAGTGGGAGCTCGCAAGCAGTCTTGCCTTCAGTGCTTTGTGTAAGGCCTTCGATTTTTTGGACGCTCTCTCTCATCTGAATTGATTTATTAGCTTTCATTCCAGTTATATTGAATTATATTGTTTTATTTTGCATTCCAATATCTTATTTAGTAAATTAGCTTTTCTCCTCAGATTGTTGCTGCTGCTTTTAGGCCCAGCTCCATTTTCCTTTTTCTCTTTTCCCCTTTCCTTGGGACATGGGTCTGGGGGTACCCCACCCCAGTCATCATGGTACCAGGCCAAACCAGCCCATAAGCTGTTGGCAAAATGCCTTGCCGAAATCAGGGTGGTCTATATCCACTGTTCTTCCTCCATCCACACAGCCAGTAAGAACATCATAGAAGGCTACTAGGTTGGTCTAGCATGGCTTCCCCCTCATGAACCCATGCTGACTACTCCTGATAACTCTTCCAACTGCCTGGAACTCGGCCAACACCCTCAGCACACATGTGGATGCATCCCATTGGGGCCCATGGGTTTATGTATATTGATGTTGCACAGACCTTCTTGGACTATCTCTTCCCTCACCAAAGGGAAGCCTTCTGTTTCCAAGACCATGTCACTTATCCCCATGGTCCAGGAGTGCTGAGGGGAAGTTCCCACAGTGAAGACAGAAGCAAAGAAGGTGTTCAGTACCTCTGGTAAACTGCCTTTATGTGAAAACATACTTAGCATGGCTTGCTATAGTTGCATCTGAAAACTAATGAAAGATACAGATCCTTCCTTAAACCATTAGCTTATATTAGATATAGGGATTTATAATTTATCTAATTTTAGGAGTTGGTAAAATAGTACTAGATGAAACTTATGGTGCTTCAAGTCCACCACATACATTTTTTTACATTTTGTAGAATACCGGTATTTATGTTTTTGTTATTTTCAGTCCTGAGCCAAATAAATGAACTCGATAGTCTGAAGAAAGTTTACACTTTAATATAAAATACTTGGTTCCAAAATAAGCCCATATTCAAATCATAGTTACAGTTAAATCCCGAGTAACAGTCTTTCATTTACTAACTTTTCAGCTTTTCATTTCTTTGGGTATTTTCAAGTTTAGAAGGTAAGAGAAAAAATACAGATCTGTATGCCGTTCTGAAAATTGAGTACCACATACTGTTTCTGAATAACAGATTATTTCCTTTGCAGGACATAACTGTTAAACCCTTCCCTTCCTCCCAGCCCTCTGGCATTCCAACTGAGATAATCAGTAGAAAGGACTTGGCATCAAATGCAAATGTGAAACAGGATGGTGTGAAGCTGCTTACCAAGCTGTTAGAGCCAGAGAAAAAACAAAGATCTGTACCAGATAAAAACTTTAATCCTATCTGCAATGATATAAAGGAAGAAAAAGGCAGATGTTAGAATGATAATCTTGGTGATCTGGAAATCTGGCTGCCAGTTCAGAAACAGTAAATTAAATTAAGTACAGGAGAAAACTACATCTTTCAAAACAGAGCAGGACAAAAACTCCAATAGAGAGAGCATCATTAGAATTTGGATACATTCACTCTGCAGGCAACTTTTCCTTTCTGCTGGGGTCTATCTTGCTTTAAATTATCTATTGTATCCATTCCTCACTTCTGTTAAAAGTCACCTGCAGCTCTGTAGAATTTCAGTCTTGTGGAGATAATAGCAAGGAAAAAAAATGAGCTGTTTGGAAATGATGAAGGGAAAGAGAATTAGCTCCCCAAGTATAGGCTAGAATCGTTCAGTTATATAGTATATTAGTTAAAAATGAGTTTAGGAGATAAATGCATATGGTGGCCTACTGCTTCAGCACAGCAGTTTTGTCAGTTAAAGGTTTTTTGAGTTGTCCTGCTTTGGACTTACAACAATAACTAGCAGAGAAAAACAGATGGTGTTTAGGAGGCAGAAGTGTAGTCGTCCACTTAAGTGAAAAAGTGATTGTATAGTGAATGACAACTACTAATATATAAATATAGATGTAGATATATATATGTATATATGTAAGAAGAAGAAAAATGCATCAATTAGAAGAAACATAAAAGTCTATACTGTGTATATGGGAAAAGAAGTTATCAGGAATGTATCATTTTCCTTGGCTATAGTAAAGCACATTTTTAGAGCAAGAAAAAGAAATCCATTGTATCACAGGAAATGTAAATTACATCACAATCAAACTTTTAAAATTTAATTTGAATTATAATTTCAGTTTCTATTTTCTTTCTTCCAATAATGCAATGCTGAACCAGAATCTCATTTAGCTTTCTCAGTGTATGTCCCAATTTTATAAATTTTGAACATAATAGAAATCTTTCAGGTGCTATAAACTACTATCCCTATCTGCAACATATTTTGAATTCTGTCATGAAACAGTTTTTATATATACAGAAGTTAATGCACTGCTAAAGTTAATTTTCATATGTCACAGGAAAATCTCTTGAGTTATCATTAGATAAGTTATATCATTATCAACATATAGTACATATGCACACATATATCATAGAATCATAGGATAACTTGAGTTGGAAGCAACCTCAAAGATCAACTAGTTCCAACTCCCAGCTGCAGCATCCAACATGATCTTGAACACCTCCAGGAAATGTGGCATCCATAGGTACTCTGGGCCAGCTGTTCAGCACCTCAGTGAAAACTTCTGATATGTAATCTAAAACTTCCCTCCTCCAGCATAAAACCATTTCCCCTTGTTCTGTCACAATCTACCTATGTAAAAAGTTGATTTCCCTCCTGTTTATAATCTCTCTTTAAATACTGGAAAGCTGTAATTAGCTCTCCCTGGAGCTTTCTCTTCTCCATGTTAAACAAGCCAAGCTCACTCAGCCTGTGTTCATCAGAGAGGTATTCCAGCCCTCTGATTATCTTTGTTGCCTTCCTCTGGACCTTATCCAACAGCTCCACATGTTTCATTAGTTGGAGGCCCCAGATCTGGATGCAATACTCCACTGGGGCAGAGTACAGGGAAGCAATCACCTCCTTTGCTCTTCTGATCACCCCTCAGACCAGGATATAAATGTCCTTCCAGGCTGCAAGTCCACAGTGCTGGCTTAAGTTAAGCCTTCCCTCTGCCAGGATATCTAAGTCTTTGGTGGGACTACTCTCCTATAATATTTATACAGATATACATACCGACATATATATACAAATTTCTTTATTTTTCTGTATAAGGTTCTATATTTTTCTGTTGGTCAGAAAGTATTTTGTTGCTATTATACTGAGTCCTAATGAGTTTGTCTTAGAAATGGGCTTTGCTAAAAAGACTCCAATGCTCAGAGCTTCAAGTAAAATATCACATAACTCTAGACTTGTTTTTTTTTTTAATTACTATTTTTGGCATATAATACATGTAGAGAAAGAGAGCAAAATGGAAATCATTTTTAATGTATTATTTATTTATTTATTTATTTATGAAAAGAAACAAAGGTAGATTTCTACTTTATGGTATAAATAATTATAGTAAAAATTTAAAATTAAGATAAATATAGAGATATCTCAGAGAAGAGACTGAAAAAACATTCTAACATCTCCATGAGATGTGTGAGTTTTATTATTGTCTTTCTTTACTTTGAAATTCAGAAAGAATGACAGTATATCCAAGTTAAGCCTACATCTTTCCATCAGAGTTGAAAGCTTTAAGGATTCCTAAAATGTAACTGTAAACATATTTGCATGCTCAGTGCTCTCTCTATTAAGTTAGTGAAGCACTCAGAAAATACTTTTTTTTCAGTGTTTCATTTTCAGAGCATCTTGAAAAATAAGAAAAAACAACTTTTGAAACATTCTTCATCAGCACACTTCTACATGTTTTGAATTCCACTACAGTCGCTTTTAGCTTTCATCTGTGTAAAATTAAATCCAAACAAAAGCAAAGGTCATTTCAGAATCTCAAATATAATGAAAAAGGAAAAGTCATGACAGAGAAGGCTGATCTCTGTGACTTGGATTCTTATAACAAAAGGCTCTTCAGATTCTATTGAATTAAGTGCAGCAGACTCAAAATATTTGCCAATCTCTGCTTATTTCCTGTGGGAGCAGAAGAGCAAAATTTATTTCTGAGAAATGATTGCCATTAACGATTCTAGGAATGACTGATTCAGAAAATGCAAAGATGGAAAGATCTTTGCTACTTGAGCCTCAGCTATCTATAGAATTCTGTAAGTACTCCTAATTGATTACTGACAAACTAAGTCTTAGGAAGTTAAAATTATGACATTCCTAAATAAATAATAAAGGATGTAAAACAAACAAACAAAAGCAAGCAAAACAACACAGCCAAAATTTATGATCTGATATTAAAAGAACTGTACTGGGCAACTCCAGCATACACGGTGCTCACTTGCCAAGCCTTAGGTGATCATTCTAACTTCGTGGTACATTGCATTTATTTCCAAAAACAATTTCACTATTTCTCTCTAATGGAGTGATAACTTGAGCGCTGTCTCCACTTTCACTGTACCAGTAAGATGTCTAGAAGGTTTTCTATTTTACAGGATGAGAACAAGTTTTCTGAGGTCATTGAGAAGTTTATGGAGAACAAGCAGTGGATGTGAGTGCAGTGGCGAGGTGAGTGGTACATATCACAGCAGAGGCAATGGCAACAGTGGGTCACACCCACTGGTGCAGATTTTGTTAAGCAAAGCATGTAGTCTCTAGTTCATTGCTGCTGATAAAGCACAGTTAATGTTGGTGACTAGGCTGAAAAACAGTGTTTTGTCATTGAGAATTTGCTCAACCAAATAGTGCTATTGTGGTGTTCATATCTGTTGTAGCTTCCATAGAGATAAATAGGAGGCATTACTTTTGTAGCAACCTGCATATTATCCTAATTTAAATATAATGATTTCATTTTTACTACCCTAAATTCTTTCATTTGAATAAAGTTCATTATAGCATTTAGACAATGATTAATACAAAGGATGTTGTTGTGAGCCAGGGGTCAGCCTCTTCTCTCATGTATCTAGCAATAGGATTAGAGGGAATGGCTTCAAGTTGCGCCAGGGGAAATTCAGACTACTACATCTCCAAGAGTGGTCAGGCACTGGAATGGTCTGTCCAGGGAGGTGGTGGAGTCACTGAACCCTGGAGGTGTTCAGGGAACATTTAGACATAGTGTTGAGGGACATGGTTTACTGAGAACTATTGGTGATAGGTAGACAGTTGGACTGGATAATTTTGTAGGTCTTTTCCAGCCTTGGTGATTCAATGATTCTGATTTAATGGTGTTCTAAAATGTGTATGTACAAGTACAGAAGAAATATTATCTAAAAACAATGTGATATTTTTAATCCATTATAATAGTAAATTTCCATCTTAAATGTGTATATTTTTACTATATAGAATGAAAAAAATTACACAATTCTGGAATTTTTTATGCAGATAGAGTTCTATTTTATAGCTTCTAATTAAAGAGATATTTACTTGAGGCTTGTTCACTGAACATCTGATGCTACACTGATTAACAGGGTGGTGTGAACACTGCTGAAGAATAGTAGATTGCCTGTCGTGTGACATAGAATACATATCACACAGTCAGTGTTAATGCAAAAAGTAGAAATTGATGTTCCTCATTTCATTAATGTCCCTTCTCTCTCACCTGTCTCTATTTGCATCCCTCATTCATTTCATATTGGCAGAATTAGAAAAGCCTTCCTTAGAAACTTTTAACTGATTCTTCACCTGTAAGAAAAGGATCAGTATATCTATCTAAGCATTAATGTCACTGACACAACCATTTTGCATATGCACCAATATCCAAAATTTATTGAAATATGCATATGTTAAAGCGACTCTAAGTAGTTGCCTTGATTTGGTAAATAGCAAGAGACAAGTAATAGAAAATGGTCAATTACTAGATTTTTTATTATTCATCTGCTTACAACACTTTGTATCATCATAAATTTTTTTGTATGTCATCATATATTTATTTCCCACATTCTGATTGATTGAATTCATGGAATAAACAGAAAAAAAAAAAAAAAAAAAAGAACTCATCAGTGTGATTAGGGGCACATAACACAGTTGACCCCTTGCAATACTAGGGCAAATATCTGCAGAGAGAAAATGTATTTTCCTTTTGAACGTGAGGTTCTGGTCTTCAAGAGCAGAACAGGATGAGGCAGGCTGCAGCTTACAGCAGGCACTCATTATCAAGTAACATTTTAATAGAAATAATTTAATTATTCAGTACAAGCTGTGCTTGCCTTATTAAAAGGTTAACTCTCAGTGTCATCGGTTGACAGATTTCAAGAACAAAGGCGAATTTTCATAATCATAGTTGCAGAGACCTTGAAAGAATACATACATCAAGAAATGATAAACTGCCTAAAAGACATACAGGATTCTAGATTTTTTTCATTAAGGGGAAAATAATAATAATAGTAATAAGAAAATATGTATCTGTGGCACTAGTTTTAATAACAGCTTATCTTCAATCCTTTAATATCTTCCTCTCGCTTCTGAGCAGTTCTGATTTTTATAACATTAAGCTTAATGTATACTCATTATGTTCTCTAACTAGGTAAATTATCTAGTGTAAATACTGAAATTAAAAAGAAAAAATACAACAGAAATCTGTGACTGAAAGTAAATCCTTGAAATTCAATAAAGCAAAAGAGCAAGCAGAAATAGTGTAAAAGTATGATGTATTATCAATAAATTGTATCAAAAGACTAGTCATATCAGAAGTCCACTTCACTCATTATTTTACTTGATCCCATGGGGAATGCAACCACTGAGGATAAGGAGAAGGCTGATGTCCTCAACATCTTCTTTACATCTGCATTTAATAGGCAGATCAGTTATCGTGAGGGCACTTTACACGCTGATCTGGAAGTCTGGGATGCTATGCAGAATACACCCCTTGTGATTCAGGTGGAGACAGTTAAGGAGCTCCTCCTCCGTCTGGTCTGCCACAAGTACATGAGACCAGATGGGCCCCGTACTAGGGTGCTGAGGGAAATGGCGGGAGTGATTGCCAAACCTCTCTTGGCCACCTACCAACTCTGTTGCTTAACTTGAGAGGTCCTGAAGGGTTGGAGACTTGCTGATGTGACTCCATCTACAAATAGGGCCATGAGGAGGATCTGGGGAATTAAAGTCCTGTCTCTGTACCAGGGAAAATTATGGAGCAAATCATCTTGGGTGAGATCACATGGCACATGTGTGGCATCTGGGGGATCAGGCCCAGCTAAAAAATGAAATGAAGATATTGAAAGAAGATTGACAACCAAATGGGGATTTGAAAATTACCTGCAATATTTGGAAATGGACCAAAAAAAAAGGGATTTATACTCTGCCTACTTTCCCTGATATAGGATATTAAAGATAAAATAACAAAATAAAATAGAATAAAATAAAATAAAACATATTTGCCAGAAACCATCTCATACAATTTTTTGTTTATTTGTGGGATTTATTATATGAATTTTGTTACCTCTAGTATCTTTCCAGAGTCCCTGAAGAGAGACAAAAATGTAAGGTGATTCTGATCTTTACTGAAACAATGATTGTAAATGTTTGAAATCTACTTAGAGGCCATTTGTAAGTACAGCTTCTTAGAGGTCTGTCTTACTGTTTACTATCTTCATCAGTGTCCTAGAGGAGAAGGAGGTAGACTCCACTCTGAACTGTGGACAGCTCTAAACTGTGTTTGTAAGTATGTGTGTATATGTTTGTGTGTATTCAATGTGTGTGAAGGAATGTCTGCCATTCAGAGCAATCTAAACAGGTTGGTAGTATGAGTCACAGGAACCACACTATAACCAAATGAAAACTCCTGCACCTTCATGTACAAACCCCCGTTAGAGTTTGTATTGCTTCTTTGCTTAGCAGCTCTGCTGAAAAAGGCTTGGAGATCCTTTTGAGAATCCTTGTGCCCTGGCAGCAATGAATGCTAACAGCTTACTGGGCTGCATCAGTACATACATACATCCAGCAAACAAAGGGCAGTGATTACTCTCCTTCACTCAGAATTATCTTGAATCCAGAGTACTACCCCCATGTGTATGTAGTTATGCAATACAAAAACACACTGATGAACTTGAGCCAGTGGAGCAAAAAATAGTCAACATTTGAAAGATTTTCTGAATTTTAAGAGCTGAATCTCATTACAATATTGAATTCTCCAAGTGGAAATAAAACAGCATAAAGAAATGATCAAATCTGGTTGAATGGTAACAGAAGGTGATACATGTTCACAACGGTGCAGGAATGCTGTGAGCACAACTGCTCAATAGACCTTAAACTTAGCAGTACCATGTGACATTATTCCAAATTCACAGTTAGACTTGACTAGCTTGTTTCAGTGTGCAATAATCTAACACCGCGACATGTTTTAAGCTATGACTGTAATGTAATGCTGGGTGATAATGAAAATATTTGGCCCAAGTCTGATGATTTCTGTTCAAGAAATTCATCTGAGCAATAAACTCTACTGTTTGCCTACTCAGATGCTGTCTTAAAACAAGTCACTTGAGGTGCCTGGAAAATATTGTGAATTATATTGATTTTGTCCTATTAGTGAATGAAAGACAGATCTTTCTGTTGCACTGTCTGTTTAAGCTTGCATGATATATATAGATCTACATTAAACTTAGAAAAACACTTCAACTAAATGCTACATTTAGATTGATCAGCTAGGTATTCCACTTTCAGGAGTGATTCAACCTCAGAGGCACTTACTTCAGCACTTCCACATGAATTTTAAATGACTATAAACAGACTGACAGTACTTCTGTTTGGGATGGAGAGGGTAAGTACTTTCTTTTTCTCTCTCAGTTTTCCCTTGCACAAGTTATAATTAAATTGAAAACACACACACATATGTATGCACTTAAAATTCACAATGGAGTAATCAGGCTGGGCATTACATAGGTTGCTACAAAAGTAATGCCTCCTATGTACTTCCCAGGAAACTACAACAAATACAAAGAGCACAATAACACTATTTGATAGAGAAAATTATCAGATACAAAACAGTGTTTTTTAACATAATCACTATCATTCACTATATATTTTCATCAGTTATGAAAAAGACACTGAATGCAACACTGAATGTCCATCCAGAACATGACTTGTCTCTCATGTTGCTGTCATCACTGCTGAAATGTACCCTCTACCACCTCATTGTGCTCATATGTACTGTTTGGCCTCCATAAGCATTCAGCAAGCATCAGTGAATGTCAGTGGGTTCAATTTTTTCCACATGGAGGAATTCAATTTCACACCTTTGCTTCACACACACACATCCATGTCTGATGTAATTTTGCCAGACTGCCCCTCTGCTGGCATCTGTTACGTGGCAACAAAACTGAGCAAAATATTGTTGGGAATGTTCAGCTTCTACTGCCATACCACCAACATCTGTCTCTGATGTTGTGGGCCAACATAACAACATAGAAAGCATTACTTTCGGAGCAGCACTAGTATTATAGGGGTTTTACCAACTCTTTTTGCATGGTTATGCTTTCATCCAAGTCAAATTTTACAATATGTGGGAAGTATCTGCAATTTTCTTGAGCTTTTCAGTTTAACTATAGCAATTTGTCTGTTTAAAATAAATTACAAAGTTTAAGAATTCCATCCATTAAAGATTTTAAAAGGAAGTGGGAAGAGTTATTTGATCATTTGTTATAGACTAGCATACAAAATTGGGTTATACCACCTTAAATATCTGTCAAATATATAAATTGCACAAGGTTTATAACATTTAAAATTTATATTTACCTTTAAAGTACAAGTAGAGGTGTGTCACTGCAGTAAGATCCAGATTTATCTCAGTCTGAGCATCTTCAGTGAGTAGTGAAATTAAACATTTCACTTCTCATTCCAAGATTCCCTTCTCCCCACCCCATGTCCTTGCCTGGCAAAAAGCAAACAAACAAACAAACAAAAAAGGTCTGTTATTTCCCAGGAGAAAAACTCAATTTTACAGTGGTTACAAAGATATGGGCATTTACAATATAAATTTTTCCAAGAGAGATACTTTATGAACAATATGAATCAGTTATGATTGACTAATCTAGCTTTGTCAATGCAAAGGTCATTGACTTTTTTACAGTCCTTTCATCTTTTATTTCATCACAATCTGATTAGATAGAAATCTGTTTTTTTCAAGAAGGAACAATGGTCTTTCTGTAAAGGCATCAAGTGCTGGAGAAAAGAATTTTGCTACATTAATCTTTCCCATTGACTGTTTATTTTTACTAGTGACTCTTACTTAATGAGTTTTTCATTTGTTAGTGTACTTTATGTATTTGTTTCGAAGAGCCCTGTAAATTACAGCACAAATTATTGTGCAGCATTTTTCCTCATCTGGTTTATTTTTTGAAAGATTTCCTTTCACACAATATATTTCTTCATTCTCCCTAACCCTTTGCCAGATTGAGAAACTCAAGAACTTTGGTAAGGAAAACAATGATTCAGTAGAGTCAAATGCAGTGACAACTATGTTATGCAGTCAGAACTACACAGTGTCAATGACTCCATGTTCGCATGCAGATCACTGACAAGTGGTGTTCCCCAGGCATCAGTGCAATGAATATTCTTTAATATCTTCATCAATGATATCAACAGTGGGTAAAGTGCATTCTCAGCAAGTTTGTTGATGACACCAAGCTGTGGGGTGCAGATGGTATGTGCAAAAGACAGGATGCCCCCCAGTGGGACCTAGACAGGGTTGAGCAGTGGGCCCAGGAGAATGCCATGAGGTTCAATAAATCCAAGTGCAAGGTCTTGCACCTGAGCCAAGGCAACATGAACTACCAATACAAGCTGGGGGATGAAGGGATTGAGTACAGTCCTGCTGAAAAGGACCTGTGGGTACTGGTGGATGGCAAGCTTGACATTAGTGAGCAATGTACCCTTGCAGCCCAAAATGCCAACTGTATCCTGGGCAGTATTAAAGGAAGCATCATCAACAGCTTGAGGGAGGTGCTCCTTGGCCCCTACTCTGCACCAGTATGACCTGACCATGTGCATCTATATCTGGAGTCTTCAACACAAGGAGAAGCTTGGACATGTTAGAGCATGCTCAGTGAGGGGTTACAGAAATGATCCAAGGGACGGAACACCTCTGCTATGAGGACAGGCTGAGAGGACTGTGGCTCTTCAGCGTGGATAAGAGAAGGCTCCAAGGTGACCTGATAGTGGCATTTAAATATCTAAAGGAGAGCTACAGGAAATAATACTCTTTAGCAGGGTCTGTAGTGAGAGAACAAGAGGAAATAGCTTCAAGATCAGGGAAGCTGGATATAAGAAAGAAGTCTTTTACAGTGAGGGTGGTGAGGCACTGGAACATGTTATGCAGGGAGGTGGTGGATGCCCCATCCCTGGAGACATTTAAGGTCAGGCTGGACCAGGTCCTGGGTGACCTGATCTAGCTGAGGATGTCCCTTTTTCATTGCAGGGAAGTTGGACTAGATGACCTTCAAAGGTTCATTCCAAATTCAAGGATTCTATGATTCTGTGATGCTATGAATTGATTTAGTTATCTAAATGTAGACTTACAGTGCTATTTGAAATGTCTTTAAGAACACAATTTGATCTCCAGCTGATACTTCAGAGGAGCTCAAATCATTCTTATTTCAAATCTGCTGAATTCACATAGATATCTCAAGATACACTAGTACATCTACAAATGACAGTAAGCAAATAACTGAGGAACTAAATCCATCTACTGACGACTGATCGGCGCATCCTAAAATAGAAATAAACAGTTGGTCAAGTAAGTAGCTTTCCAGACACCACTGGGAGCAATTCAGTTATGTGAACATAGATGTCTGAATATATTTGAGATGCTCTAGTGTGTCTGACATATCTGCCAGAACTGGCAGGTAAGGCACCAGAATTGTTACAAACCTGTACCCTTCTAACACGGCAGCTGGCAGCCATGCAGGCAGGCTATTCTAGGACATCTGAAAGAGTAGTAGTAGGAATTTCTAGAGGCTGATTTACGAAAGAATAAAAGAATTTAATTTCTTCATGAGATGGCTGTTGTTTTCCATTGACTACAGAAAAAGCCAACAGTAACTAAATTATTCTTAATAATATGTAGAGCTTTTGTATTTGTTTTTCCCTTGAATTCAGTTGCAGTGGGGGAGTAATATGCACATCTACCACTTTTCAAATCAACAAAATAGTTGTGCAGTAGTATATATATAATATATAGTAGTGTATATGTATGTAAGAACTGGAAGAAGGAAGATCTGCCCACTCTAATTGAAGATTAGGCTCAAGACCATCTAGAAAACCTGAAGGAGCACAACTCCATGGAGTCTGATGAAATCCATTCATGGGTTCTTAAGGTGCTTGATGTTGCCAAGCCGCTATCCATTGTATTTGAAAGGTCGAATTTATATTAGATCTCTTATCAGGCCACTGACAAAGATACATGCTACCATTTGATACACCCTTGAATACCTCTAAAATGTGGTGTTAGTTATTTAAATTATTTGGAATTTGTTTCGCTGCTGCTAAAAGTCATAAATTTTAAGATAAGTTTTAAAACTGGGATACATAGAGAAATATATTATTATGGTTGGGCTGAATATTACCTACAGTACTTTATAACCAACATATGTGTACGCACTCTTTCTATATATATATATCAGATTTCTTCAGAAAAAAAAAATCATCTTCCAGACATTTTTACTTGTATCAAGTAAGCTATATTTACTATGGAGTCCCTGAGGGCTTTTAAAACGTGAATGTGTCTAGGGATTTTCAACTCCACTATAAAAGTTTCTGTAGTTTTAATTATGCCAGACAGAGAAGGTTATCAGACTAGAAAAGCAAATTCGAGTCAAAGTTGACAGATTTGACTCAAAGACAGAGAGAGGAGTGGGAGGGAGAAGCAACACGGAAGGAAATGTTAGTATGAAACAAATGCAATTGAAATTTGAAGAATTACAGAAGAAATAGGGCCAAGAGAAGTATTTGGTATATTCTGTCTCCCCACAAAAACAAACATGTCCTTTATAGTGATAACGCATCATATTATTTTGAAAGAACCTTTAGCTGGAAAATAATTTACATTAATCACATTATTTCCTAATTGTTTTTGGTGGGTTGTTGATTTGGATATATATATATATTTGCATTATGTTGAAGACATTTGATTGTATAAAAGGAATTGCAGTAAGTACATAAAATGACACATTCATCCTGCCACCACTGTTTTGATGTTTTATTCAAGTTCCACATTTTCATCTCTCTCCCATGTTTCTATAGCATGATCTTTGTAGAGTCTAAGCATTAAACCATATGATTTGCTTTTCAAAAGCATTTGATTTATACTGCACTTTTCTAAACAGCACTTTCATTATGGATTCTGTGGCATATTTTCTTCTGCTTGTGAAACTGAAATAAATATTTATATAATTCCTGCTATTTCCTAACATATATAATTAGTGCATATATACACTAGGGTCTTTGTACTGGGGTATTTCCAAGAAGCTTGCACTAAATAGAACTATTTAGGGATCTATAAATATCTCTGTTTTCGTGCTTTGTTGAACAAGTGAAATGACTGAACAGGAAGTTGTTAGCTTGCATTGTGTTGTCACAGCTTACAACCTAACATGAGAGCAAGGGAAGAACTGGCTCAGTAAGGATGAAACATTTCTTTTTTTGCATAGGGAAAATAGTATAAAGCAGAGGTTAAAAAGTGAGTAAGAGAATGGAGCTGCAAACATAAAGTAAAGGAAACAGGCCTAACAGCATCATAAATAATGCTCTGCAGGCAAAAGACAGGACTGAAGGTAAACACTGAAGGTAAGCAGATGAAACTGAGGGATAAAACTATGGGACTTAGTCATTTTGCTTTGAGTGTGTCTTCCTGAAGCCAGACAAATAAATCAGGTCTGTAAAATTTATTAAGCTTTATGAATTGAGAGCAAGGCCACTAAATTCTACCCATCTAATTTGAATCTGATTTTTAAAATCACAGCAGTAAGTAGGAAAGGGCCAGTAAGGTCTTAGAGAATTATCATAGAAAGCCTTCAGAGTGAGATTCTGACTATGTTAAAGCACAAGAGTTTGAGAAGTATTTTTAACCTTAGAGACATTCAAAGAGAAATGTCTTTGTAAGTAAATTGGATTGCTTACATGGAACTGACTACCCTTTGCAGAGATATACCTAAGACTTAAGTTATGGGAAAGAAGTTCATTTTCAAGGACATTGAGTTTCTTACTGAGACAGCGTATGCAGTGTACTAACTTCTACAGTTCTCTGCAGCACAATTATGGCTACTTTGATACTGTGAGTCTACTTTTTATGGATCTGAGTTCCAATATTGCATTACTTAGCAAGTGCTCTTTTCTTTTCTGCACTGAGCAGATAGTTCTGTTAGAAATGTCTCATGAAAACTGGAAATTCAAAGGAGGGAAAAAAATAAAAGACCTGATTTGCAGAAGTCCTTTAGATACTCAGTTTAAAATTGAATGCGGAATCTTGAGTTATGATCCTATGATTCTATGATTCAATGGCAAGTGTAGAATCCGACACCTGTGGAGAAAATACTGCATGCATCAGTACATATTAGGCACTGACCTGCTGGAAAGGAATTCTGCAGAGATGGACCTGGGTATCCTTGTGGATGACAGATTAACCATGAAGCAGCCATGCGCTCTTGTGGCCAAGAAGACTGATGGTATCCTGGTGTGCATTAAATGAATGTGGCCAGCAGGTTAAGGGATGTTATCTTACCTTTCTTCTCTGCCTCAGTAAGGCCACATCTGTGTGCAGTATTGGGTTCATCAGTTGATGAAAAACAGGGAATTACTGAAGATAGTCCAGCAGAGGGCCACAATAATGATACAAGGAAAGACTAATAGACCTGGGATTGCTCAGCATGGAGAAGAGAAGACTGAGATATAAATATCTAAAGTGTGAGAATCAAGTGAAGTGGATGGGGCAAGGCTTATTTCAGTGATGCCCAGTGACAGAACAGGGGGCAACAGGGACAAACTGGAGCACAGAAAGTTCCATATGAACATGAGGAAAATGTTAATTCCTTTGTGGGTCACAGAGAACTAGAACAGACTGCTCAGAGAGAATGAGAAGTCCTCTTCCTTAGAGATACTCAAGACACATCTGAACACTTTCTTCTGCAACCTGCTGTAGGAAACTTGCTTTAACACTGGAGTTGGACTTGTTGATCTCCAGAGGTTCCTTCCAAACCCAATTCTGTGATTCTAAGTGATTTTGGTATTTTTATCAATCTTACCTTTGTAATGACAGCAAAGTGAGCAGATAGTTTTAAAGCTAATAAGATCCAGTTTATCCTTTTATACAAGGATTAAACTGCAACAAATTTATGCTCAATAAGATTAGTGAAATGTAAGTTAGATTTTTCCATCTTGTTTTAACTGTCAGAAGGGGTGCTATTGTTGCTAATTATCGTGAATTGCATTCTGTTATTTCTATTTCATACATGTGTTATGATTGAAGTGAAGGGTCTTGTCCCATTATATGTTTCTCCTGCATTGGATGCAAATCATCCTTAAATAATAACGTGATATGAAATGAATTTAAATAATTATATTATAGAAATTTTTAATTGAAAATTGAAAAGTTCATTAAAAATGCACATTTTCAGTTTTGTCTCAGTTTTATTTGTGTGTTAGTAGCCTGTAGATGTGTGCAATATTGATCTATCCCTTCATCCTCACAAAATAACTTCTAAGTTACACACTTCATTGTTTACAATATGCAACCTCAGAAACCTGAGTTCAGCTGTAGCTTAGCTTGTTCTCATGACTAGTGCAAAATGCAAATGGAGGGAAAAGAGTATTTTATTCTTATAAATTGCAGAACCTTTTTTCTTCAGTTTTTGTCACATCCACTGGCACCTGTAAGTTTGATATGTTAAAAGGCAGATGCTTCTTACGTTTGTCCCTTGTTTAATTCTCATAGGATACAAGCAGTCTCACTTTACTATATCAAACCTCCTTCTCACAGTTTTTCATACTGCATACAAAAGATATGCTCTTCATTTATTATGAATGCACAGATATCATATCGATGAGATAGAAATGCTGGCTCAAAGGAACAATTTATTCATGTTTTCAATGTTACAAAATAAAGTTAATAAGATCTTTACATCATTGGTTTATCAGTAATATTTCACATACTTAAGTAAAACTGATTTAGATTAAATACAACATTTGCATATTAGAGTATATAATCAAATTCTGTTTTCATCATCTATGTCATAATTCTCTAATATGAAAGACTTAAAAAATGAAGCTGTGGATGTCACAAAAATATATATATATATATGAACAAACAAAAAAAATAATTTAGTTTTCCTTTTCTTGAAAAGGCAATACATAACTTCCAACATAAAAATTATTATATAAAAGAATAAACAAAATATTTTAAAAGACAATAAATATTCACTATGAATTGTCATAAAATAAAAATATTTGTTTCTTCCGCTAGATAAAGTTTCCAGTGTTTCAAACAATCAAACCTTGAAGATACATCTAGAGATGAGGCATCCATGACATATCTAGTCTGCTCTTCAAGTCCATATCTCTCCAGTTTAGACACAAAGATATTGTGTGAGACCATGTCACAGTCATTATGGATGACCAGGCAGGTGATATCTGTTGCTTTTTCCTTGTCCACTGATGTAACAACTCCGTGACAGAAGTCTACTTGATTGGTCAGGAACGATTTACTCATGGTGAAGCCATGTTAGTTATATCACCTCCCTGTCTTCCAGAAGCTTCAAGGAAGATCTATTCTATGGTCTTTCCAGGCATGGTGGTAAGGTTCAAGTAAGTCTACAGTTCCCAAGGTCTACTTTTCTAAACTTTTAAATGGGTGCAACAATTAAATTTATTCCAGTCTCTGGGGACTTAAACTGACTGACATTAATTTTCAAATATGATGAAGAGTGGCTAAAATGTGGCAAAATAAGTAATTTTCCTAAGGACCCTAGGATGCATCTCATCATCCCACAGGCAGCTTGTGTGATATGCTAATAACACATTACAATATTTTCTAGATTGTAATGACAAAACATTAATATTATAAGTCCAAATGAAATCAAATCATTTCATTAAAGTAGCATTTATATAAATATTCTAAAGCAATTTCTAAGGCAGAAATCCAGTGATGAAAACTTATGATGAAAAAAGGAAAGAAGATAATTCTAGAAAATGGGATAATCTAGTAGATGAGACATAGACCAGAGCTTGAAGACAGTTCAGGATGTCATTCGGGTAATTGTGAGAACTAACACAAAACAGGATAATCTTCAAACTGAAATAGTAAGTTATAAGGGACAAAATAAATCTGACATTTATGTGTGTAAATACTAATGAGAACACATGTAAATACAAGAACGAGGTCTTTGTCATTGGGAGCTTTGTACTAGAAATGAAAAACAGCCTTCTCCCTCAAGTTCATTGAAAGAACAGAAGGTGGTAGTTCCTTTCAGGAGCAAGGACATAAGATGCAGCCTTGAGACTAAAATTAGACACACTAGTCTGCAAAAAAAAAAAAGGATACCGCAGTAACAACTAAACAGAATAAAAAAACTATTCTAGTTGAAACTGTTCAAGAAAGAGATTGTAAACAGCACAATAAAAATATTTTAATGGCACACAAAGTTATTAAAAAGAAATAAATAGCATTGAGAAAGCATCCAGTCTAGGACAAAGTAAGGAGTACTATTGAAAAGTCTCTCCCTTTACATGAAAGATCAGTGCAATGATTCATATCTTCTTTTCCTTTTCCAGAGTGTTGAATTATGTTCAAAGAATGGTCTATCCCAGATACTAACCTCATAGGCATGATTTCTGTACTATGATTTGATGGGGAGAAAATAAATAAAATCTTTTAGTTGAAAAAGAGTGGAATTGCTTAAACTGTGATAACATAGATAAATAATTTAGATCTTACTCTTTTGTCAAAACTTTTTTGTACAATATTTAAGAGTCACTCTTAGAAATTTGTTCACTGAAAATCACTATCAAAGTGTGGTTCAGTCTGGTATAGTCTGGACCTGTAATTATGGAGAGAATAGAAATTGATCAGCTTCTAATCTAAGGAGAACTAAGGGGCAAGGTTCATAGGGCAAAGTTTATATACTACATAGTAGAGCTGTAAAAGAACAAGTTTTCAAGCATATACAAGAAGCAGAAAAATTATTATATTTATAAAATGATTACATTACTTAGAGCACTTGAATGAAAGGGTTTTGTTGAGACATTAAGTAAAACTTTAGTAAAGTCTTTGATGCTGTCTCCCACTTTCTCCCACTGGCTGCTCATGGGTATGGATGGGTATGTGCTCTGCCGGGTGAAACACTGGCTGGGTGGCAGGGCCCAAAGAATTGTGGCCAATTGAGTTAAATCCTGTTGACGGCCAGCCACGCATGGTGTCCCCCAGGGCTCGGTACTCCTATTTAACGTCCTCATCAATGATCCTGATGAGGGTATTGAGTGCACCCTCAGTAAGTTTGAAGATGGCACTAAGTTGGGAGTTGATATGCCAGAGGGTAGAAGGGCACTACAGAGGGACCTGGGTAGACTGGATCGATGGGCCAAGGCAAACTGTATGAGTTTCATAAGTGCTGGGTCCTGCATTTTGGTCACAACAACCCCAGGCAACCCTACAGGCTTGGGGAGGAGTGGCTAGAAAGCTGCCATACAGAAAGGGACCTTGGTGTGCTGATGGACAGCTCTCTGAATATGAGCCAGCAGTGTGCCCAGGTGGCCAAGAAGGCAAATGGCGTCCTGGCTTGTATCAGGAATGATGTGGTGAGCAGGACTAAGGAAGCAATTCTCCCCCTGTACTCAGCGCTGGTGGGGCTGAGTACAAGTACTGGGTTCAGTTTTGGACGACTCAATACAGAAGCGTCACTGAGGTTCTGGAGGAGGTCCAAAGAAGAGCAACAAGGTTTGTGAAAGGCCTGGAGAATATATACCACAAGGAGTGACTGAAAGAGCTGAGGCTGTTTAGTCTGGGGAAGAGGAGGCTGAGGAGCTGAAAGGTAATTGCAGTGAGAGTGGTGTTGGTTTCTTCTCATTGGTGACAGATGACAGGGCAAGGGGAAATGGCCTCAAGTTGCACCAGGGAGGTTTAGGTTGGATATAAGGAAAAACTTCTTTACAGAAAGGGTTGTTAAGCACGGGAATAGGCTCCCCAGGGAGGTTGTTGAGTCACCGTTCTTGATTGTGTTTAAAATCTGTTTGCATGCGGTCCTCGGGAACATAATTTAGTGGTGGGTTGTTGGAGTTGGGATAGTATGATTGCAGTTGGACTTCATGATCTTGAAGGTTGTTTCCAAACTGAGTGATTCCATGATTATATGATTATCACTTCGTAGAAAAAGAAAACAAGTACAATTATAATAATCAATTAAAAGATCACTTCTGTCAAGTCTGTGATTTTTTAATATGTAGCAGAAATATTGATTTTATTTTTTAGGATCAACTTCTGAAGTATTTTTTTTAATATATCTCACTGGAAGTTCACTATTGTCAGAAGTAAAAGGACAGTGTTCAGAAAAATATTCTGTGTTTCAATTAGTTATTTTCATGAGATATTTTCATGAAGCATTTGATGTCACTGACGGAGTACACAATATTATGGGATAAAATTTCAGCAGGATACACAGTTATAAATGGTTTTCAACAATTTGCAAACTGATCCTAGAACTGTAAAACAGGATAGCATAATTAACAAGGAAAAGGACTAAATCACTTAATGCGGTTATGCTATTATTAGAAAAACAAACAAACAAACAAAAAACAGTAATTGACAAATAACTGATTGTTTCATTACTGCCCTCGTTAATATATGAGGAATTATATCAGAATAACAGATTCCACATAAAATGAAGAGATTCTAAAGGTCATTAAAATTATTTTACTGGCTGTAGATGCTTGTGAGTTATTTTATCTAGTATCATCAATTGCTTACAATGTTAACGTTACATTCGAGTCTGTTCAAATGCTCCAACTGAATGAAATAAGATTTTGTCTTTTTACTCAATAATGAGTAATACTATTTATTTTTACCCAAAACATGAAAACTCACAATACCTATCTATCATATTCTCTCTTAATCTGTTTAATCATTGTTTTTTTGGTTTTTTTTTTCATAACTCAATTTTTTTTTTATTTGTTCGCTTTTATATCCAAAATTGAGGTTATTCTCAGACTGCGAACTTTGGTCTCTGACAGCAGTATATCACTTTCTTAAAAGACATAAGTCTTGATAAAGTTTGAAAGTTTGGTCATTTATACTTTTTTTATCTGTTCCACTACCTTTTCCGTGTTTTCAGACAGCTACGTTTTATAAAGAAGTCATGTTATTTCTCTAGTTGTGAATCTCTGCATTCTGCTTGTTGAGAAGTTCATCTCATTGTTCTCAGCAGAAAGGATGTCACAAAATTTTAAGGTCAACTACTGTATACCACTGGTTGGAATACTTCCAAATACCACTTAAGATACATCTATACTGCAAATTTCAGCATAAAATAAGAATTTCTTTATTAGATTTAAGAAATACAGGTCAGAAAACAGGTACAGTCTAACGTTAACGACTAGAAATGTAATTAATTCTGTCATTAAAAATGCTCCTTGCACTTATGTATTATTTTGCTGTCTATAGTTTATTCAAATGTAAGATATATCCTTATATTGTTCAGTGAAAGCACTTACAAAAACATTAAAAAGAATAGTAAAGCTGAAAAAAAACTCATAAGAATTAGTATCACTACAATAGGTATTTTCTATTGAATTTTAAATGCAATTGTTTTAATTGTTATGTTGTGCCTGCTTCAGATCTGAAACTCAATCTCTATCTATGTAAAAATATATATAACTGATTTAAAGACTAAGAAAAATGTAACGAATTCTCATCCCAGAAAAGAGGATAATGAAAACAAGACTGGGACCCCCTGTCTTTTTTAAATAGTTAATATTTCCGATTACAGGAAAGTGAACAATAAACTCAATAATGAAAAATTTTGAAACAACTTGCATAATGCAGTTTTGCCAGCTATTTTAGCTAGTGACTAGATTGCATACTGATTTTTGTTTTTATTTTTAACTCTCTAGAGTGTCTGTAGGAGATTTCATTATCTACATAAGTGTCTAATCCTTTCATGAAACCAACTAAGCTCTTGTCTCAGGGATATCTTGTGGCAGTGAAAACTATGTTAATTATGCACTGTTTAAAAATGTTTTCTGTTTCATCAACTTCAAATTTGCTGCCTTTCAATTTCATTCAGTGTCTCTTTTCTACTGTAATACAAAATTCTGTACATCTCCTTACAATGAAAAGTGGCATAAAAGTGCAAGATCTTTCATTATTATATTTAAATTGTGTTATCATCTCGTAACAAGATCTTTTTTTTCAGTATGTCTGAATCACCATTACTTTTGCATATCTTTTAGGAGGACTAAATTCATTTCTGATTTGAATACATTTACTTTTCTTTTTCTCCTCTAATCCATCTGCTCAATTATTTCTCTCTTACATTCTGTCTCTGTTTTTTATAAATGGTGTTTTTCGTACACTTACTGTTAGGAAAAAAAATTGAGATATTTATTTATAACAAAATGTTTAGATATGCAATTATAGATCAGTTTTAAATGCTATGTTGTCCACAATATATTTGTTTAGTGACATATATGGATTCTATATTTTTTGTACTAAATGTTAATATACTGTGGAATAAATTTAATAATTATTTTTACAATTAAAGGCAAGTAGTGTAACATGAAGTACAGTTTTTCTAAAAGTTAAACTTTTTTTTTAAATGCCACACCAAAAATAATAATAATAATAATACAATTAAACTGTGTAGTTGCAATAGAACTTTAAAAGCAATTGTTTTAATAGTTATGTTGTGCCTGCTTCAGTTGTGAAATTCAGTCTCCTGAGAAAAATAAAGGGTAAATCCAATTTGGAATACATATAATTTCTTCTCAAGTCAGCAGATGTGTAATTCAGTTCAACACCTGCTTGGATTTCACGTCTGCTGATAGCTCATATATGTGAACTCATAATTTATATGAACTGATCAAAGAGTAGGTTGAACACTTCTTAAAAACTCAAGATTTGCCTGTGAGGAATACTTTGAAATCTGCTTGGTCTTATTAAACAAAAGTTGCTATTGAACATATATATGTATATATATGTAGTATATATATATATATATATTACTATACATATATGTATATATATATGTAGTTAGTCACTGTGTAAAAAGAAGCAAAATGTTTGAGATGGTTTTAAATAATACAGATTCACTAAGCAGAGAGTTAAGAATTTGTAATATGTAGGTCCATCACAATGAAGGCAGAAATTAAAAATTAATAATGCAAAGTACATGTAATTAACTGATACAGAGAAAGCTGTAAGTATAGTACAGATTTAGGTGTAGCTGTGCTTGGATTATTGTAATCACATTCATGTTGGATGTTTCTACTGTCTATATTATTATTTTCAAGAATAATGGTATCTATCTGACACTGCCCCAGCACCGCACAGTTTATGCTCCACTGGCCATAGATAAAATAAATCAAACAGAAGACTAGTACATTCCTATATGAGAGCTGCTCCAAAAGTTATGTTTACAGTTTTATTATGTTGTCCCATGACATCAGAAGTGTACATTAGTGGCATGGTAGTAGAGAGTAGAGAACCTTTGTGCTAATATTCTGTTACATTTTGTTTTTGTGTGACAGATGGCAGCAGACGGGCAGCCTGACAAATCTGGCGCCTGACATGGAAGGGTGTATGTAGGAAAGGGGTGCAATTGAATTCCTCCATAAGGAAAACATTTCACCAGCTGATATTTGTCAATGCTTGCTTAATGTTTACAGAGACTAAACAGTAGATGTCAGCACAATGGGACAGTGGATGGTGTGCTTCAGCATTGATGACAACAACACTAAAGATGAGTCACATTCAGGACGAACATGCAGATTTCATATGTGTGGCATGCAGTCTCTTGCCCATTGCTGGTGAAAATGCATAGCTAATGGTGGTGACTATGCTGAAAAACAGTGTTCTGTAGCTGAAATTTTGCCCTACCAAATAATGTTATTGTGCTCTTTAATCTAATGCAGTTTCCATGGAAATAAATAGGAGGCATTACTTTCAGAGTGACTTAGACATATTTCCACAAGCATCTTCTAATGTACTTTTATATGAAATCTATGAAGTGAGGGAGAAACAAAAAAAAATTGTCCCTTCCTACCATAAATTATTTGAAGTAGTTCCAGAAACATTAATTGCATAATATCTAATTTTTCAGGTATAAGGTCTCAAGTTAAGGTTTGAATTATTAACCGACCATCTAAAGGCTAGACGTCTAAAGCTGAATGAGTTATCCTAGTCTATTTTTCTAGTCAGGGGAAAGGATCAAGAATATCCAAAGGCCAACTCTTATCATTCTGTGTCATGTTTTATAAGGTAGGTCAAATGAAGCACCTTGTAGAGATTAGAAAAAAAAAAAAAAAAAAGAAAGGAAGAAAGAAAGAAAAAGGAGAATTGAGAGTACAATTTAATGAATCCTAACTTATTTATCTGTTTGCAGGTCCAAGAGGAAGCTTGATAGAATCTAGTTGCTCAACATTCACAACTAAACTTTTATGGAGTTTACAAATGTTGCACTCTACTTTGTCTTAAAACAATTAAATAATATGAATGGGAACAGCAAATGTATGTGATACAGATAAGAATGAATTCAGAAATTAGTGATGCATGTTTTTGCAGAGTATTCTAGATTAGTACAGTTCCAGAGGAAAATGTTTGACAGTGATGCAATCCCATTGAGATTAAAAGTAATTTGTGTTTGCATTGCTCAAATTTATGTGGACAAATAAACTCTCGACTTGGATGGGTGTGGACTGAATAGAGATAAATAGTGTTTGGCTTTGCATTGTGAAAATTAACACTGGTATTGTACAGCTAACCAATTTTGATTGGAAGAAGTGAAGACCTTTTACTTTAGCAAACACATGAGTAAATCTGTGTCTTAAAAGCAAACCTGTGTTCTAAGAATGCATCTAGAAAAATAGACCTCACATAAAGCACAGTAAAAGGTAGCTGTACTAGCTCGATCAGCAGCCCAGAGATTAATAAATTTACCAAGACTTTCCACTGTCTATGCTTTCTGCAGAAGAGCTTGAGCCCTCTTATCTCATGTTCTAATTATAAAGGTTGATGCATTTAGAAATAAGTTTGCATGCCTATTTAAAAAATTCCATTGACTTACAATAATCAAATATTGCTTGTAAAACAAATTAGAACTCTCTGAAACAGTGGCTTACTCATCATTTTCCTGCTTTGATGTTTATTCTTTGGTAACTTTACAGGTCTAGCTACTCAGTTCTCTCAATGTGTAAGATGCTCAGATGCTTAATTTAAACCCTGCACTGCTGAAATCAGTGGTGTATCTGTGGAACAGACATATGAAACCCTACACAACTCTATGAAGGCTTCAAACTATTCCGGTGTTCAGTGTACTCTAAAACAGCAAAGAACTGAGCTAACAATAGATTCACTAGCACAAGCATATGGCTTCTGGAACAGATCTGTTAAGTGTTCAAGCAGCTTAGTTCACAACTGATAATGCCATCTCTGTATGAGCTTGTTGTAAATGATGGGGAGAAGATATTTGTGCCCCTTGAAAAAGACAAAATAGAATATAAAAGAGAGTACTTATCCATTCATGTTATAAAGGGATAAATAATAAATAAACACATACACAGAAATAATAACCTTAAAAATAATTTCTCCAGTTTAAATTTTACTTACAACTGTTCTTTCAATAATTTACATTAGAATTGCATAATGAAAATTTTAGGATTGTTTCTACTATATAACATTTAGAAAGCAAAATGCAAAACTGAGAAAAGATTTATTATATTCACTGTCTACCATATGTGAAAACATTTCCATAATCCATGGTATTTTAAACACTGCAATAGGCAACACTTTTTTCACTGAGATGACTTCCAGGATGCTGATAGCCTAACCATTGAACCAAAAAATGTTACTTCATCTGGCATTAGCATTCTATAAGTTGACATGCACCACTGAAGCAGTGCTCGTTTCATCATGGCTATCTATCCAGTTGCAATTTTATTATGTTATTACGCATAAGAACACATATTCACATAAGCAGTGTGTAAGTTTAATATCATAATAAAGCATGTCCTTTTTATGAGCAATTATTTTACAAATGATAATAGTAACCCCTCCAAAGATTATTACAATAGACCTCCAGGAATGCTTTGGATTTCTCTTCTCTCTTTTTCTAGTGTCGTTCTGTTATTTTATTAACCATAGAACCCAATCCTGTGAACTGATTCTGGAAAGTGAACAGTACTTATGGAGTGCTGATACTTTTGTTTGGACTTGGCAAATGCTTTCACTTGTAAATACAAGCTGTATTCAATTGTAAATGCATGTAGTTATCTGAAATGAATAGAAAAGATTATCTGGAATTAAAAACAATTCTATAGGCACTGTTATTAAGCTATGGATATATTGGAGAGGCATAAGTTAAATTCGTCTGGAATATGGAGGGATGGAATATTTTATATTTTTATATTAAAATATATTAAATATTTTATATGTTTATATAAAATATGGAACATTTGGGAATATAGAGAATGACAAGAAAAAGAAACTAAATCAGTCAGTTGTTTTACCAAACAATGCTTTTGTATACTGAAATTGAATGGAATATATTTTTATATATTAAAATATACAAAATGTAGAAGATAGGACTTTTTATATTGTTTCTTTTTTTCTACAAATTCATTTGCATTTTATTCAAAGAAGATCCTTTTTTGTCAAGAAAAAAATTATTCATTTTCCCTTTTTTTTCCTACCCATTTTCTTTGGTTATTTATCCTTAATTCTAATTAGCTATGAAAGGAGTATAGAGTAACTATTTACCTAAAAGTCATACTATTTTAAAAGTCATGTAATTGCCAATTTATTTACAGAGATGAAAAAAATTCTTTCTGTGTAGAATATACATGCTACGTACATTAAAGTCTATATAATCTTTGTCCTGCATACAATTAGGTAACTGTTTTCATTTTCATTTTAATGTAAAAGAAAATTCTTTATATGTTTAGACTACTCTTTCAATCCACCTTGAAGAAATTTGCAGTTATGTAGACCTGAACACAAAGCAGGAACCGCAAATCAGAAATATTCTTTAAGTATCCTGTTGGAATCACTGAAACAAAAAACAAAAAACAAAAAACCAAAAGCCATGACAGACAATGATTGTAATTTTTGATACTGTTAATACATTGAAAATGCTGAACTTAAGAAAGATTACTACAAGTTTGTTGAGCAGGGCTGTGTGTGTTTGAGAACTGCTTGTACCTCTATAACAATAGATAGATTAAATATGGATAGTAAGGACCATTCTAATTCTGTATTTGTAATTTTATTAAAATTATTGGGTGTGACTTTTCTTACTTAGCACCAGTTGTATCCCACCAGTTGATAAAATCTAATTATACAGTGTTGCATAAATTATCATCTGTATCTATTGGAATGAATCTTACATTACTGAAACAATTATTGACACAACAGGATTTGATCAAAATTTTGGACAAGGCCCAAGAAAATGGGAAAAAGACCCTGATAACAGTCCACCATGACATGGAGACAATAAACTGGGTCCTGAAATGGGTAAGAGAAGATGTGCTGTTTGGATGGTTCCCACAATGCAACTGACAATCTGTATAAATTGTGTCACTCCATTATTGTCCTTTTAGTGCTAGATTTAATTAGCTTTGCTTTCTTGACTGTGTTGTTCATTTGGAATTGGATGATGTTACAATGATTAACAATTTTGAACTCCATGACTAGTGCCTATGAGAATGCCTTAAAGGTGAACTATCATCCAATTCCCCTTCAAGAGACAGATCATGTACGTGGCAAAAGAATTTGCCCAGGTTCAAAGACGGGGGAATTGATGAGCGATAACATGACATACACTTGGAGGGGAGAAACGCAGAAACTTGGAAGGACTCAGTTCATTATAAACAAACACCATATAAGGATAGACTTATCTCGCTGGGATTCAGTCATTCGTGAAGGCCTTGCAGACTGTGGATGTCGATAGGAAAGGAACTGACTGGTAAAATTTTGCTAATAAGAGAGGATCTGGAATGTAAGCATCAGCCTGGTGGGTCTGCACCTATGCACAGCTTGAATTCATGGAGAGTTCATGAGGAAGGTGAAGATTTCTTCATCCCTGAGACCCTGGCTCATGATCATCAGGAGGAACTATGCAAGCGTGAGCTTGAAGAGATGCTTCTAGAAATCATGGTAATACAATGTTGGGAGAAGTTATAAATATGTATTAGGCGTTTATGTACATCCATACCTGTATGCTATACATAGCTGTTTGCTAAACAACAGGGTATGTGAGTTGGACAGTTATCTCCCTCTCACCCAATGGCGTAATACATACCTGCTTTTTAACCCTTAATTGAGTTATAGTGTTTGTTCCACAAATCATAGGCCACTGACAAAACACATCACACATATTACCACAGATAAGGGCTGCTTCCAGCACCACTTACACACAGGACTGTACATACATAAACAGTCGAGTCCCCTTCCTCTTCTGTATCTGGAAAGATAAAAGTTCACTAGTGACAGTGCACAAGCACAAACACAGTAGCTGATCGTTTGAGCACCTGACATGGTCCCTCTTACTTTCCAGTACCCCTGCCCAGATACCTCAAGTGCATGCACAGCCAGTCCTGTCTCTCCAGAAGCCCTGGTTAAATCCCAGACCACTTTAGCAGTTTCACAGTCATCTATCTGCCAGTTCATCTGACTTGAAATTTACTACAAGCAGGCAACTCTCACATATTTGTCCCTCATTCACACCTCATTTGCAAGTCCCCCGGGCATGTGAGCATGGATCCTTCCACACATCTGATTCACCAGCCCAGACGGAAAAATCTTGCTATTCACCAGGTAATCCAGCTTAAAGTGTGCTGGTGAATTCACACGCATGCTCCATACATGACAGGCTGGGCAATATACAGACATTCAGCCCCACAGTTGACAGCACTAGGCTCATGGGCTGTGGTCCATGTCCCACTCCAGCTTTCCAAATGAAGTAGCTGTTTTGGGAGCACATACCACTTTCACCGCAATATCTGTGAGGAGAGGATCCACACTTACTCTAGTATTTGGGAGGTTTATTTCTTGTAATTTTATCGACTTCTGCTTTGCCAGGTGAGTGTCTCAGCATTTTGCCTGTAGTTCCCCTTTCTTTACTTCTTATCATCCTCATCCAGAAATCCTCAGAAAACCTTCAACAAAAAAGGTGTTTGTTTGTTTGTTTTTCTGGTGATTTTCTCCCAGCTTAGGAAGCTTCAATCAGATAACCTTGTTGTAATAAAGACCGCTATATTCTCACATGCCCTCATTATTGTGACCTAGGAGACTTGTTTCCCATCACTTCTTTTTCTTCCTTGATGAACAGTGCTGCAATGAAAAAGGTTCAAATATCCTTAAACAAGCAATATTACAAGCAAAATTACATACTCTTACAAGAAGAAAAACAAGAAGTAGTTTGTGTGTTTACTTTCAGAATTTGAATCTATGGTTACTTGGTTGAAGAAATACTGTATTTAGTAGCCTGAAGTTAGTTTATGAAGTAAACTACCAGACTGTGTTATGAGATTTTGAGAAATGCTTACTTAAAGCAAGAGTTAAGTTTGGGGGAGATAGTGTTTTCCTATAAGAACTCAAAATAGGAAAGAGTCTTTGGATGCATTTATAATAACATGAGACAGGGAGAAAAGTTGCAATTTCACAGTTACAGGCTCATTAAGTAGAAAATCTGACTTGAAATTAATAGGAGAAAATATTATTTTTAAGGTTACAGAAAGTAACTAGAGCAGATGGACTGCAATAATTATTACATATGGGTCACCAAAACACTACTTTATTATTTCTTCTAAGTAGTCTAAAGAGTTTATTAATTTAACACTAAAATTTTTGAATGTTGGCCCACAAGAAAAAAAAAAAAAGGCATTTAACAGCCTTTCTTTATAAAAATACATAAAACATTTTCACAAAGGAAAACTCATAGTTATTTATTCAGTAAATAATTCAGTTATTCGGGGGGCTTTTTTTAATTACATTTTTTAAAATAATTTCTCTTGAGAAAAAATTATTGAAAACACTAGCATATCTTTTTCAAACCCTAAATAACACACGTTCAATTAAAATTGTGGTCATTCATCCTGCAGTTTTACTGCAATACATGATTTTGCTTATTAAACATAACATTGACATTACCTTGTCATCACTAAACTTCCCAAATACATTATCAGAACTTGCAAGTGTCTTACGGTCTTTGGAGTCATCACAGTTCTCAGCACAAATAAAAGTGTACTGAAAAACTGGTTGCTGGCACGCATGGCAGAATGAGACCATCTAATTACATCATGTTTGAGGTTGGAAAGGACCTCTGGAGATTGTCTGGTTCCCTTGCAAGCAGGAACACCTTTCCCAGGACCAAGTCAAAGAGATTTCTGAGGTTAGTAGAACTAACTCTAAAAATGTGTTTCCTGATGCTCAGATGGAGCTACTTGTGTTTAATTTATGCCTATTGCCTCTTGTCTGTCAAAGCACAACTAAAAAGAAGCTGGCATCATTCTCCTTGTCCTCCCCTCATGTATTTATAGACATTAATAAGATCTCTGCTGAGCCTTCTCTGAAGAGTTCCAGCTCTCTCAGCCTTTCAACATAGGAGAGACGCTCCAGTCCCTTAACTATCTTGATAGACCTTTATCAGACTTCCTCCAGTATGCTTGTGTCTTTCATGTACTGAGGAGTCCAGAAAAGAACACAGCATTCCAGCATGGCTTGTTCTGGATTAACATGGAAGGCAGCTCAGATCCACACAACTGTTCACTCACTTCCTGCCCCTCCTAGTGGGATGGGAGAGAGAACTGGAAAAAAAAGAAAAAGATTTAGAACTCATAGGTTGAGATACACAGCTTTTACTAAGACAGAAGAAGAAGAGATATACAATAGTAAAGACATTTATATATTTAGATTTATATTTGCAAAAGAAGCATTGCACAAAACAATTGCTCACCACCTGTTGTTGTTGTTGTTGCTCGGTCAGTTTTCTCGGCACCACTAAACCAAAGACTTTGGAGAAGAGACTTCCCTGAGAGAAAAAAACTTTTTGGAAGAACCCTCCACATGGTGCCTGCTTGCTGCGAAGCTTCTCAGCTCTCTCCCATCCCCCGCGGTGACCAGACAAGTTCCTGAGATCAACAGACTACGGACCTCGCTGGATCCACGGTGGTGATGCTCTCTCTCTCTTGCTTTCTGTCAAGTCTCCTTGTTTTTCGTCTCTTTTCTGTCGCCCATCTTCCCTTCCCATATCCCTAAGTAACTGGTAATTGTAATAAACTGGTTGGGCTAACATTTGACCTGCTGTGTCTTAATCTTGCCATCAGGTATACATATACAAATGAAGAACCTCGTCTCCCTCTTTTATATTGGAGCGTGACAAAAGGGAATATTTTGAGTTTCAGTTTTTTAACCATTTCCCCTTGTTCTGGCATCAGTCATGCCTCTAAAGAACCTGGCTTTGTCCTTTTTGCACCTGCCCTTTGGATATATATAGACATCAATAAGATCCCTCCAGAGAACTCTCTTCTCCAAGCTGAACAATCCCAGTTTTCCTAGCCTTTCCTCATAGGAGAGATGATCCATTCTCTTTATCATTTTGTCATTAGTTTTCTTTGCAGCAAGGGCCCACTGCAGGGTCATTTTCAGCTTGTAGTACACAAAGACACTCAGGTACTCTCCTGAAAAACTGCTTTCCAGCTGGGTGGCCTTTCATTGTTTCTCCTCAGTTGCAGGACTTCCTACTTTCCTTTCATTAACCTCAAGAAGTTCCTGTCAGCCCATTTCTTCATCCCGTTAAGGGACCTCCGGATGGCAGTATGACTCTAACCTGTAAGGCTCACCCTCCAGTTTAGCATCATCAGCAAATTCACAGAGGATATACTACACCCCATAATCCAGATCATTAAAATCTCTAACATTTAATTATGTTATGGGGAAAAAATGCAATCATATTGAACACTGACAAATACTTAGATCATTTCACAATGTAGCTGTTCCCATGCTTGAAATACGTGACTTGTGTATGAACTTGATACCTTTACAGAGGAATGAAGATAAATGGGGCAGAATCAAGCTGATGTAGAAAATTAGAGAGAAAATAAAAATTCTAAGCAGACAGACTTGTAGGTGTTTTTTTATTTATTTTCCAAAAAAATAATTGATTGCATTATTAAGAGTTCTGTTATCTCTGAGTCACAGAGCATACTTCCTATAACTTAAAAATACTGGAAGATCTGATTCAGATTTCTGTTTGTCGCTGAAACAATCGGGAAATAACGTTTTTCATCTGCTGTAATGTTTGGCAAAATGTTAAAAATCAGACTGCTCAAGAATTTATTGAATATCATTAAAATAAATAAATAAGTAAATAAGACCTCATAAAAGCAGCATAAAATGAAAATAGAAATAACACAGTGATTGAGTGTGATATGAAAGAAAGACTTTGCAGTTACAGATCTAGTTATTCTTGAGCACACACTGTCACTGCATGTTTTACTCTATCCCCCTGAAGCGATTCTTAAGCAAAACAGACCAAAGGCACCATAGACCTTGTAGTCATGCTTGCACCTGTCATGTCTACAGTCAACATTATACATCATGGAGTCATTCTGTGCATTACCGGCAAGAATGACATTTCAAATTTGCCTTATAAGAGCTACTTATACTTTATCTGGTGTCACGCTCCAATATAAAGGAGGGAGATGAGGTTCTTTGACTATGTGTATACTCGGCATGAGATTAAGACACAACGGGTCAAATGTTAGCCCAGCCAGTTTATTACAATTACTAGTTTCTTAGGGATATGGGGAAGGGAAGGTGAGCAATAGAAAAGAGACAAAAAGCAAGGAGTCTTGGCAGAAAGCAGGAGAGATATAATCACCACCGTGGATCCAGCAAGGTTCGTAGTAGGCCCGTTGATCTCGGGAACTTGTCTGGTCACCGCAGGGGATGGGAGATGGCAGCAAGCAGGCCTCAGAGTCTGTCTTTGGGAGTTCTCCTCAAAGATTTTTTTCTTTGGGAGTTCTCCTCCAAAATCCTTGGTTCAGTGAAGGCCTTTTACCCCCCGTTTCTCAGGTGTTTTTTCCTTTTCCTTTTCTCTTTGTTTGTGTGAGATGTCTGGCCCAACAGAAAAGCCAGCAGTGGATATTGCCTTCATTGCCATGCAGGAGCATTGTTGTCTTTTTGTGATGGTCAGCTTCTCCAAGCCATGCCCCCCTCCAAAAAGACTATTTGCCCCTATTTCTGCTTATCTTTACAACCATAAGCAGAGACAATGAGGCACCATAACACCCATCTGGATAATCGGCAGTTATCAGTCAGAGTCTTGTCACCAGGAAAGGCCTTAGAAAGCAAGCTTTGAGACAAAAGAAAGGAAAACAGTTTCTGTCTTTCACATCTGGCTTCAAGTTGATACATGTTCATTGTGGGATCTGGGCTCAATGATTTCATTCCTTCACATGATTCATACACAGAAAAATGCAACTTCACTCTCAAATTTCAAAGCAGACTGTATCACAGAAACTAGTATACCAGAAAGTTTCTAAAGGACTGAACAAAGTTGAAAATGACTGAAAAAGAATTATAGGGTAGAACTCCGTAGAATGACTCTGAGAGCTCAAAAATAAAAGGACATCTACTCAATAACTAATTTAGCATTGTGTCTGTATGTGTTGAATTAATGACACAGCTACTTATTTTTTTCCTTTGGAGAAGACAAATTAGTTACTGATACTCTTGCTGTTTCAGGCTGAAAAATTATAGTCACTGGAACTTAAGTCAGTTCTACTGGAGACTACTTTTTGTCATTAGTGCTAGTATACAAATAGGTCAGTGTTTTTATTACAAGCTACTTACTACAGTGATTGCTGCACATATGAAAGTGGCTTGTTTGTTTCTTTGCTATTCTTTATCAAGGAGTCCTATAGTTCTAAGTTCAAAGAGTTCTCATCATTTCTCATGTAAGAAAAAGACTATTAGTTCTCCAAGTAAATAACTCATTATTATTGATCCAATGGATTTTCACTTTTGGCCTCTATGTTACAGTAAGAGACTTTGTGCTTTCTTCTGTTCTTTTCCATATGGAAAACTAAGAATACTTGTCAAATTTGTAAAAACAATTGATTCTCCCTCTTCAAATTTCTTGTTCAGTCTCATATCTGTATGGACTCCCCGCCCAGATGTCCAGCTGACCAGCTGATACCTCAGCTCAGACACAAGGATCCTGCTATTCACAAGGTAGTCTAAAGGAAAATTTTCTAGCAAACACACGCTCCATGCACACTGGTTTGGGAGAGATACAGATATTCAGCCCTTACCAGTAGACAGCACCAGCCTCATGGGCTGTTACCCATGACCCCAGTCCAGGCCCCTATGTGGAACCCTGTATTCATCTCACTCACATCAATCCCCCCTAGTAGATATTTTGGGAGTACATATCAGTGGGATCAGAGGACCACCACTCTAGCTGGTGCTAGGGTGCCACTGGCTTCCCGGCTGGAGGCTCCCTGGCCAGGTAGCCAGTAGAAGACCTTAATGTCACCTTTACCTTTTCTCTCTTTAATCTTAACCCTGCCCTTTCTCTTAAAGGGCAACTCCCTTTCATTTTTCCAACCCATCCTAAAGAAACTGTATCCCTCCATTGCACCCCTCTAATAGTGGGATGGCTTTTATGACATCTCTCTAAATCCAACAAGCTCACATCCATGCATCTGCAGAACTGTTACAAAGCATGACAACAAAAACAATCCAGTTTAGATCTTTCTTTAGTGGCTGAAGTTACATTATTTATCATGCTCATAAGCTAAAAACACATTTTGTACAGTACAGATTCCTTTCGTATAGTATTTGAGACTCCACGGAATACAAGTGTATAATGAAGAGCTTAAAAATTTCAGGATAAGTCTGCACTAGAAAACTTGGTTGTTTTAAAGTACATGTATCTTCCTAGAAGAGGCACGAATATTCAATTTCAGAGAAATTTGTAGTTATACAGACAAACTGAAATAAGCCATGTGTGGTATTTTTACAGAAGTACAATTTTTGTCCTGTTGTGCCAGCATAATATATAAGGTTGTCTGTTTGTTTGTTTATTATTATTTTTATTTTGTATGATTATGTCCACAATTAGTAGAAATAAATGTAAAGTTTAAGCATGCATTCCCTGGTGGTTCATATGTCCATCTGCCTTGGTAAATTGTCAGAGGCAGTCTTTCACAAAATAATATTTATTACTTTTCTAAGTAAATTAGATTATACATATATATATATTTTTTTCAAAGTAAATTAATTCATATATATATATATGTATGATCATTTTAAAAAATAAAAATAATATGCTCTGAATAAATCTCTACTTTGTATACTTGAGATAGTCAAATAAAGGATAATACATATAAAACTTCCTATAAGATTTATACAATTTAGGTTATTTTAAAAATTTAAATCAGTTCAAAAATTCTATGCTTCCAAAAGCCTCTGTCAACTTCCAGTAAACCCTAATGTAAAAGATCTACCTCTTTTGTAGTTAGTCATGTGACTTTAATTTTGGTACTTCTTTTTTGATAAAATCCAATACTAAGAAAAGAAGGATTATTTCTGTTTGTTGAAAACCATATATTCTGCTACAAATATTTCTGAACTATTTTTTGCAAATACAGATATTCAAATCTTATGTGCTAATCAAATATCCAAATAAGAAATTAAGCCATTTTTCTTTCCTGTTCTGGGTAAAGGTCACCAACATTTTCAGGAATAGCTGCCTCATTTCTTTGAGTAATGCATGGAAAAAAATCCATATCTCGAAAATGTTTAAAGAAGGAGACCTTTCTCATTTACAGATTTCTTCTTGGAGTACAACAAATTAGGTGTGTGTTGGCCACTCTACCTATATCAGTTTAATAGGTGCTATAGTTCATTGCAGTTTCAGTGAGATGAGTACAATTGTATTACTTGAAATTAAATGAAGAACTTACCTTAGACCATTGAACTAAGTTCCACTGCACATAACTGCACGTAATTTTCTGTTTTCTTGTTTTATATTTTATCTTTAAAATGTATCCAATGTATGACTGGAGTACCAATAAGTAAAATCCCTAGTGAAGAATCCAGAACTGCATCCCTTGATGTATTAAGGAGAGGTGATATGACAACAAAACTGGCAGCATGCTGCAGGTAATGAGCCTCAAACTAGGAAAGATACGCAAAGAACCCTTTCAGATATAATATTGTTGCATCCTTTTTAAAATGCTAAATATAAATCCCTTTTTAAGATCTACAGTCTTCTCAGGGAATGAGAAAAACTGTTACCAGCTCTAATAAGAAAACTCTCAGAGGATTTAAGTGGTTGTCTACAGATGCATATTATATGAGGGCTTCTTAGTCCTAACAAGATGAAGTGATCTTGGTACTCATAGAGGCAGGATTTCAGGTCTTCGTGAAAATTTACAGTTAAAGAAGTACAGCTTCTTTGAATTAAGTAGTAGCTGAGAGAGTTTGTAGGATCTTTGGAAAAGGTGTATTGTATTTGAATTTCACTTAGCTAAGTCCTCTGATGGATAAACTTAAAAGCTTTTTTGAGGTAAATACTATTTGCAAATCTGTATTTGAGAAATCCCTAGCATATCTTTCATCCTGATGTTTTCATCTTGAAGATATAAATTCAGACAAATCAAATCATCAAAGTTCCATTGACCCTGAGTATTTATATTCTGAGAGGGGATCTGATCAATGTCTGTAAATATCTAAGGTGCAGGAGGCAAAGGAACAAGGTTGGACTCTTCTCAGCTGTGTGGTGATAGGACAAGACAAAATGGACACAAATTGATGCCTAGAAAATTCTGCACAAACATGCGTAAGAACTCCTTCAAGGTGTGCTGGAGTACTGACACAGCCTGCCCAGAGGGGTGGTGGATTCTCCTCTGGAGACATTCACGACCCACCTGGATGCCCAACTGTGCAACCTGGTATGGGGAGCTGCTTTGGCAGGGAAGTTGGACTAAAGGATTTCTAGAGGTCCCTTCCAGCCATTACAATTCTGTGATTCTGTGTCTAGAATTCTAAATGTGTATTTATGAGTCACATGTATTTATGAGTTTCATAAATTGACTTTTTTTTTTTTAAATAAGTTTTTGGCCGTTCTGATTTCTCATTTTTTTATATTTCATTTCCCTCAGCTGAGAATTTTTTTTTGAAATTACAACTTAATTCTCTGTTATTTTTGCCTTAAAATGTAGGCATTGGTCTTAATCAATATAACAGTATCAGAAATAAACTAACTTTTCTTTACATTTGTTATTTGCAGTACTAATACTTCAATTTCTAGAAAATGTAATAAATCCTGCTGGAGTGTTTTCATTGAATTATGGCAGGTTCAGGGTATTGTCAGGCTTTATTGCATTCAGCTGAATCTCAGAAAATTGCAGAATCATTCATATACTAGCTAGTCAAACAATTTCTTCTTTCTTTCTCTTTTCTGACAGATTTCACTTGTTCCTTGTTAAACAGCTGTTGTAGTTTCATTTCCATCCATCCTTTGCACTTGTATTGGTATACTTGAAAAAAAAAAATCATTGAGAAATATATGCAGCTTCTTGCAAATATTCTTGTATAAGAACTAGTCAACAAATAAGTCAGATTTATTTTCTAATATAAATACTCTATCTCATTTTCCCAAGTCAACTAAGTGTGGAGGCATTTTTGTCATGTAAAGATAGATACTTAGTAGAACTGTAAATGTGCAATCACACAAAATACAGTTGAAATAACCTAGTATTGAAAAATGTTTTTACTCTCTATATTTCTAGCTACATTTGCTGCGAGAAATACTGTCAAAAAAAAGTAAGCATCCTTTTCTTGTGTGAAAAACTGGTTCACAGCTACAGAAATATTTGTTCACATCACAGCAGAGGACAGAGGAAGGTCAAGAGGTTAATTCTACTTACTTTAAGATATATTCTGCAGCTGACTTGTAGCCGTGTGATCTACAGAACTCTCGCTTAATAGCAAAGACTTAAAAAGAAACAAAAACAAATTCCTTTTAATGTTATTTGAAATCACTAAGATTTATCCTTGTAAAAGAAGGCTAATACTGGGGGAAGGGAGTTGACATATTTTCATCTTGTTCTTCATTGTCTTTGTATTCAGATGATAGGATAGTGTTTTAAATGTTTTTTTTATTTTATTTTATTTTATTTTTTTCCTCAAGAGAAACCAAAGGAGAAAAAATGATGGGGAAAGAGATCTTTTATCCTTTAAAAAAGAAAGCCTCTACAAAAAGCTATAATCCAGACCCATGAACACAGAACAAGGTAAAAAGTAACGCAGTCTACTTCTAGAGAAAATTGTGGAAATAATAAGTCTCTAACAATACACAGAATTTACCTTATATATGTATATATATATATATATATATATATATATATAGTACGTTTGGTATGGGTCATAATCTAGTCAGTGATTTTTATGTAATGGTCATTATGAGTTAGTGCTTATTAATGATTTTTAATGCAATGACAGCTAGAAGTCACTCCTAGGTTGGATATGACAATATACTGTCATTTCTGTACACTGATTAAGTGAAAAACTCAATTCAGAAAACAGTTTGCTGACTAATATAAAAATCTAGAACACTCTTCCAGTAATTTTGTAATGGGTCACAGTTGGAATACACTTTTCCAGCATGAGTGGATATACAGAATTTAATGTAGAACTCCTTTATTCCTCATCATCATTCCTATGATGATTCCTATCAGCCTAAGTTGATATTTAAATACTTCATACAATGGGCTGAATACAAGATTCAGATTTTATGCCTATTATTGCAGTATATGGAACATTACTTTTGTCATACTTTATGCAGATTTAGATTAGTAGAACAGAGCAGCATTTGTACCTCATGCTGAGAAGTTGTTAGGAATCTCCCGTAGGGTCATTTTAGATGTGCATGTACATTTATTGTACCATGTACAAGGTACACTTAGAGAAGGCAAGGTAGGCCTCCCATCACCAGAAATCTTGCCAGTTTCAGTGTATATGGGACAATCTCATGCCTTTTGCCTTTGGCCTGTCCTTGTCTTCAGGTAAGTCTACTGTTTCTATTGCCAATTTGGTGAGCATTTAGGCCTTACCAGGCTTGGCTTTGGCTGCACATTCTGTTTGATTTCTTTCTTGGTTGGTTGTCTTCTTCATTTGTTTGTTTGCTTGTTTGTTTGTTTTATTTTCAAATTCTTTGTTGCCTATGATTCTATCGTGTCAGGTGTCTAAGGCTAACAGGGGATAAGAAGCATCAGGAAAGGTGGTAGTTGTACCATGACAGAATACATTTTCAAATTTTACATCTAACAGTTTCAGGTACTCAGCAGGAAGCTGGCCATTTAATTAACACGAAACAGCACAGTCTATAATGAGGAGTTAGAGAGTACTGATCTTTACCACAGCTTTCCCTAAATCATCATTAACTGGAGAGAGAAAAACATAAAAATGCCGGCACTATTATCTTTTACTGCATTGCATCCTGTAAACACATGCTTATATGCCATCATGAAGAAAATACACACAGGATGAGCTTCAGTACCTTGTACATTAACATCAGAAAACAATTGTCTGTTGTCTTCTCATACTAAAACTTTTATGGTTTCCTTACGTTTTCTGATAAACTTTGCCATTACTCCAAGGAGTTCTGTCACTCTTTAATGTCTAATGTTTGACAATCATCCCATGGAACTTGACTGGCATGTGAACAGGATGGTGTTTACAACAATGGCCACCAATGGAACAATCATTCTACTACTGAGATATATAACCCAGTTAGGGGGAATCTCATATTTTGAGCTTTAGTTACAACTCTGATGAGACAAATCAGGATTTTGCTGAATAAATAGAAACTCTGTGGCCATGAAAATAGCTATTCATATCATTTAGTCTTTATCTTCTACATACTAGTAGTAGTCAGGCAAACATAAGCAGAAGGAAAGTTATAAAAGCCTATAGTTGTCTAATTTCCTTTATTAATATGTAAGTGTAAAAGACAATGCTTTGTTTGTACATCTTTGTTCTAGTATAGAAAGCTAGTATAAAATGCACAAGTTTAAGAACTGTCATCTCCAAACCATCAGGAAATTACACTTAACCTTGTGAATAAAAATGGCTTAAATTTCTGTATATCATGGCTCAGAATGATGCCAGACGGCAGCTGCATGTCCAGTTCAATGGCTATATAAAATCAGTAACTTCATGACTTAGTGCCATTGTTGTAAGGTTATCTGGAGTGCAAAGTGCCTGGAAATCCCATCTGTCTTCGTAATAACTGACAAGGAATTTTCAAGAGCTCTGTCTGCCCAATATGTGGAGCTGCTGAGAGTAGTGGCCAAAATAAGTCAGTGTATATTCGGCTTATTGACAATGCAGAGAAATTTTCACATAAACTTACAAGCAGAGTGAAGAAGTCTTGTTTATGTTCTTGGAAGCCCCAGAGCTTCAATAAAGAAAAATATATAAATATATCTTCCTCTATGTTTAGTTTTACTGATTTTTGGATGTTTATCAAAAAAATTGTAAACCCTTTGACTGCTGTCACATTTCAGCCATGAAGGGAGGGGAAAGCGACCAGGTTAGCAAATCCCCTTGCTTAGATTAAGGTGAAATGACACTCAAGGTCCAGGCACAATCATCAATGTTAGTGGGAATATCTGTACTACATTTATCTTCAATTATTGGCACTCTTTCAATTATATCTATCTAAGTGGGATGACTAAACTATGGATCTTTGTAAGAAATCAAAATAATCCTTGCATTACTTAACAACATCAAGAGGACAGAGAAAGAGGCTACTGATCTATGTTCCAGCATTGATCCAGCCAACAGAAGTCTTCACTCTTTGGGACTTGTCCAGAACTGAAGTTACAAAGTCCTAGAGTTCCAAAATACCTCTCGAGCTTTTGTCAGGCATCCATTTATGTCTGCTAAATTTTGGCAGAATCTGCAGTCAACACATCCAGTGACTAATCTGCAGTCAACAACTGCATTATTTAATGACCCCTCTGTCCCTCTTGAACAGAAAAGTTTTGGCCATAGCAAGGCCATTTTATCTCCACAGTGCTTCTTCCTCTGACCACAGCTTTAGTCCTTAGTCTGTTGCCATGGATATGATCTTATCTTACAAGAACTTGAGACAATTCCAGGCATACCACAGATAAAGTGTTTTTCCTTGGTCTGCTACACTTGCTATACAAATTTTTTGTTGATACAGACATCTTAAATTATGCAGAATCTATTCCTAGTTTTGTATACATGCTGCAAGAAAAAATCAATTTTCTATTTACTGAATTAACAGTTACGAAAAAAAAAGGAGATAAAAATGTAAAATCTTTTTCTTCTTTTGCTATTTATTTTATTTATATATATTTATATTAAAATTTACAAATAAAAAATTGCAACATTTTTCTAGCTCTCCTGATAAATTCAGTCCCATACTAACCCACACATCACTGGCTCCTGTAATAAAAAGGTCAGATAGAAGCAAAATTACAAAATATATTCTACCCAGTATTTTGCTAATTAAGTGCCATGCAGTCATCATATTGATCTGTAATTTAAAAGACAATAGAGAACACTTTCTCCTTTTGCTCTTGAGAACATTCATTCAACCAAGTGATAATCAGATTTAATTGGAAGGAAGGATATGTCAAAAAGTTGTTGAGAAAGAGTTAAAGGATTCTAACAGGTCAGTGAAAATGTCATTATCATTAATGTCTATCACAGATTAGAAGCCTTTGGGTTTGTGCTAATGTAATATCAAACTATTTTTTTAAATCTCACTGTTACTAGATCAACAAAATGTCTGCCAACTACTGAAATGAAAGAGAGGAGTTGTTTATTTTCCTTTTCACTATATTTTTCAATTCAGTGGAATTACAATTGAAAAATGGTTCTGTAATCACACGTTTATTTATTTATCCAGATCTCTTCTGTGAGGTGGATGACAGCACATATTAGTGTTTTACTTCGATTTCACTGTGCTGGGAGAAGATACCAGAGTCACCATCTACATCCACATATTCTTCAAGTAGTATAGTGCTTGAAACAGGCTTATTTATTGAAAAAGTTCAGAAAAAAAAGTACAAATTAATTAAGATTATAACTTTTTCTGTTGTGTCACTGATCAAGAAACATAGACATGCAGTGTTCTGGGTTTTTTTTGAATTGTTTCCTGCACCTGATATAGCTGTTTTTTGAGCTCATCAGTGGTGTTATGTTCTTCTTACTCAAGTGTCCAACCACAGAAAATATATCTGCTAAACTTACACTGCAAAAAAGCCTACAGAGGAAAGATCATTTTGCTGAAAAAAAAATTCAAGTTTGCCTAACCATAACAGCATGGACTTACCACTTAGAAGTCTTCCATTGGCAGCATTTTATTGCCCTCAGTAAAGAGCAACATCACATAAAAAAAACCTAAAACAGAAGAAATCCACATGAGGAATGTACCCAATGCGATAATGAGATCTGTATTTTATGTGACTTCTCTTTAAAAACAGAAAGATAGGAGGTAATACAGAACTTTTTTTGCTCCTGAGTACTAAGATCACAGATTACTATTTCCTGGGTCTAGATTTATTTCTGAAGAAGACTTAGAGCAATCTATGCTACTAGAAAAAATAAAAAAATTTAAGTAACTTTATGAACTCTTAGAAGAAGTAAGTTGAAAGAATTTTGACATTTTTAATAACAGTATCTGAAATCTTATTTCTATAATAGCAAGAGTTTATGATGCACTTCATACATTTATTTTGGATCAAGCAGAAGCTAAATTTTGAAAAATATAGTAAATATACCATATTTCACCTAAACAATACAACTTTTGGAAAAAAAAAAAAAAAAAAGAGATGATAAATTAAGGGCTTATGCAAAAATAAAAAAAAATAACTATGGTGTTTGATTGAAAATGTATAGCATTATTTACTTATTTATTTATTTATTTATGTCTATCTGACTATAAGGTAGATATCAACATCATGTTAAAATTTATTAATATAAGGAAATGTCAGAAAAGTTGTTTGCCACAATGGTCTAGAACATGTCAACAAAAGTTGAAACCTGACAATGGAACAACTTGACCTATATTTCCTACTAGTCTTGTGAATATTCTTACACTGAGTTTGTAAAAACTAACTGCAGATCTGTGACTTAAACATACTGTCTCAATCAGTGTATAATCTATAGCAATTTATTGCGTCTTCTTCTAGAAATTCACCATAATTTTCATTTCATGTATTACTCTCCTGACAAGGCTTAACACAATTTTCAGTACTAAAAATGTGAATAATAATTTTAATTACACAAATCAATGTACATGTGCAGGAACACTACTGCCCTGCTACTTCATGTAGCTTTGAATTCTATCACAGAATCACAGAACTGTAGGTGTTGGAAGAGATCTCTAGAGATGATCTAGACCAACCCACGCATCTTGAGAATTATGGTCCTATATTGTACATTTAGTACGTCAATAAGATGTGAGAAGAGAGATTTTGTGTTCTAATGCTATCACAAAAGGAGTAGATCAAGAAGTCCATGGCAAACAATTATTATGTTCACATCTGGTGTCATATTTTCTAAATAAGTTACTTGGTTTTACTGTTTAAAGTCACGTGTAAGAAATGGTCTCCTTTTGGATAACATGATTACACTTATTCAAATTCTGAAACTCAATACAAAGGCAAGTACTTTTCCAAGATCTCAGAATAAGTTTTTGTTTCATTTTTGTTGTTTGTTTTTAAAATTGTAAAACTATGTTAGTTGGTATAAAAGTTTAATCATTTTCTTGGAGGATAAAAAGATAGAGGACCAGATCTTTTCAGAGTGCTTCTTCTGTATTCCTTTGCGCCAACTTTTTTTTAATAATAATGAATATAAAGTTTCATTTGCCTATGCTAATATTAGCAGGAAGCATAATTTCTCTCAAATCTAAGATTGCTTTTCTGTGTGTGTTATTCTGCAATTTCCTTGCACATGTTCTTGTACATTTTCTGGCTATGTCTGGGCATGGTACATAGGAATGTCATCCACAAAAGCTTAGCACTATAAAAATGATGATTCCCTTCTCTGCCTTCCTCCTTTTGTGGTATTCATAGAAGAAAAATCTGAACAAACCCTACACATATTCTTATAAAAGCCTGACTTGCCAGAACTCAGAATTCTGAAGTATATACACCATAATACACCCTATTAAGAAAGTAAAATAAAAATCTTTCCTACAGCTATCATTAATGACTCTTTTAGATTCAGTGTCTTCGGTCAAGCTAAGGAAAGAGTATATGTATGTTAGTGCTATTGGATGTCACTTTGCATTCCAGTTACTGTGCTCAGGGAGGCATGCAAATAAGATACACTGAAGGTCAGTGTATAACAGGGCCTATTGCAAGTATAAAAAAAGTGTTTAGGTGGAAAATAAAGCCATATGTTGAATTTGTTGTATACATTTTTTTCTGAATTCACACTAATGTAATGTATTTGATTCAGGAGACCAGAGCGCATTAGAAAACTCTTTAACAGTCACTGATTGGTCAAAGAGAGTGTCCCAGAGCTACATGCTGAGTGAGGCCTTCAAGGCTTACACTGGCATTCTAATTTAGAAGCACTAAGCAATTAAAATAATAGCTCTTTAGTGAAGGGGATGCTTACATGGGTATAAGGCAAAACTGAGGTAGAACTGCTACATGAGGAAACTGGATACCACTCGGTACAAGGATACATCCATCAGGCAGAGTGAGTAGATACGAAAGTAGGAGACAGTCCTACAGGGCTCAGTCTGTGGTGATTGTCTAAAATTAAATGCAGACAGAAGAGTAAAAATGGGCCATCTTTTCAGTATTCATATTCCTCTTTGAACAATGACTAGAGGCTAATAGTTAAAGACATAAATTCATCCGTATATGGAGATAAGTGTATATATATGTACGTGAATATTTCAATTTACAAAGTGACTTTCATTAAGGTCTCTGTACAAATCAATTCTACTGTCTGTAAGTATAAATAAATGTATTCATTCAAGTATTTATGACCTAGAAGCAGAGTTTGCCCTCAGGCTTTAAGATAAGACTCACAACAATTCTTCTGAAGGCTAAATGTTGTCCTTTGGTATGTAAACCCTGAAAATCAGGTTCAATTGCCTTAGGAAATTTCCTTTGCACTGAATATGCTCTGTATTTTTGTCTTCACAGAGGAAAGTCAGGAGAACAAACAAAAATAATGTACCATTTCTTAGCTGCTAAAGTTTACAGATTACAGTGGTTAATTCTTTACCAGCGCAAGCATTTATAATCTCTAAGACTACAAATCATTTGAGAGGTTTTAGGAATTTTTACTATGTGGTTTGTATGTGCAGGAATTATATTCCAGAAATAATATATTTTCATAAATAATGTGTGTTTTTTTTTCTCCTGACATATGCTCAAATGCAAATGGAATTTGCAGATTTACCTTGAAAAAGGAACATAAGGATTTATTTTTCAAGTCTTCCTATCCATGATGATGCTTTGCACTGGGCTAGCCTCCAGTAACATTTGAAATTGCAGAATCCCTCTTAAGAAAGAAGAGCTCGAAACTTTTGGTATTCACTAGTTACATACTACAGAAAGGAAAAGATAATTCGATGATATGAAAAAAGGTCTTCAGGATTTACTAAAGAAATATTTTACTACATTGTGTGAATTTAAAAACCAAGTACAAAGATCTCCCTTGCATGAATTTTTCCTCCCGGGGATGTACTAGTTAAAGTTAACATTTTCTGAGTCTAAGTATGTATTTGAAACGGCACATTTTTCAATGTGAACTTAAATATAGTTCTTATCCCTCGACTTGATATAAAGTTATTTCTACTTTGTTATAATATAGTCTGTGGATAGGGTGATATCCCACTGCTTTGAAAGGAAACTATTGTAGCACCTTATTTTGTTCTCAGATCAAGATCAGATTCCATTAAAACCTTAATCAAACTTTCTTGGTGATGCTCTTTATACAATTTTATCATATATTAATTATTTTTTATTCTTTAATCAATATGTAAAAATAAAATTTCAAATGTAATTTTATATTTTACCTCATTATTATTTATATAATCCAGTACTGTATGTATACAGACATAATAACAACAACAACAAAGTAATTATTCTCTAAAATGCTAATAAACAAAAATCAGAGAATAATTGCTTAATTTCTTCAAACTGCTCATTTTCTTTTCTTTCAATATTTTTATTAATACAATATAGGAAAATATTCAAATTACATTAAGTGACATCACATGTTTTAAGTGCAAAAGTGCTGTTGTTCTCATATAACAATGGTAGCTCTGTCGCTGGACTCTTTCCAAGAGATCCCTGTCTTTTGTATACTGGGTTCAGTTAGTTACCTTTACAGAGTCTAATTTACTAAAGTTATGATATATATCTATATGTATGTATGTATATGTATATATATGCTGGAAGACATTTTATGGAAAACAAGGTAAAAATTTCTTTTCCATTTAAAGGCTATGGAAGAACAGTAGCTCTTCAATTTCTTTTTGAAGTTGTTAGCAATACATATTTTGATTGACACAGTAAATAATTAAGCCACAAGCAAATAAAATTTATTAGTGAATTATTGGACCATATTATGTCAGACAGGTTACACACAGGATAGAAAGAAAAATCACATCCTTTTGGAGATTACTAAGATACAGTAGCTGATGAGCTACTGTATATATATGGATTTACCAACTGTATATATACATATATATACAACTTTGTTGTCTACATATATATACAACTACTGTATATATACTGGATCTACCAAACATACCATCTACATTTTATCTACAAGCTGTATTTTTGTGCTGTTGTTCAGAAATGAATTATGACCACTTGAAGATAAGTTGAATAGCTCTGCTGTTATATATATGACTGTGAAATGAGAGAAATCCATCTGATTGCCATTGAAAGGAAAAGATCTCTCATTTAGACTTTTCAGTTCTGTGGAAGTTGTCATATAACATGCAAAGTTTAGTGGTAAACTCTTGAGAATGAAGTAGAATGTGATGGGAAAATATAAAAAGTAGATTCAAACAGACTTCAATACCATACATTTCTATGTGAAAGCATACAAACATTTTAAAACAGTTGTCAATACAAATAGCTTTTCAGAAAGAAAATATTATTTGAATCTTTACAGAAAAGTCATACAAGATTCAACGTATTTTTGAAATAATCACAATAAACAGAACTATAATAGAAAGGTTATACGTGCTGAGCATCAATTGAAAATTCTTGTAGACTTGTGAAATCAATATAGTTGTGGAGAATTTTTGTAAACAAATTTCTTTTAAAGTCTGCATGAACAGATACACCGATATGCTCTGGATTTTTTGTGTAAATTCATTAAATACAAATTTATTAATTTGGATTAAAAGTCATTCAGCTTGAATGTATGGGTACTTGGTGGATACTTTGTGCACTCAGAATGGCAGAAGTAAATTGAACTCATATACAAATAATACACAGTTTCAGCTGAGAATGATCTTCACTATATACTGGAACAATTCTACTCAATTCCAAAGATATATAAAATTTTATTCATTATTATTTTACAGAATGTTTCCAGAATCACAATGGTCATATCTGCTAATGAGTTTCATAGCTGTGTTCTACAAGTGAGTCTACGCTAGCATCACAGCATCTATAGTAACATAATAGAGGAAGAATAGTTTTCTTTCTAAATAAAATGTTTACTGAAACATACCCATACACATGGACATAAGGCTGCTCTGAGGAACTCTGAAAAGAAATGAGGCAGTGCTCAACTCCTAAAAGAATGAGTTCCCATGCAAGTAATGTTCCTAGGAATAATTACTTTGATCTAAGAATAATATTGTAAGCTTGTAATATTATGTGTCAAGGAAGTGTGTGACAAAAACAGCCTGCAAACAGTTACAAAGAGAGTTCTTCAAGTCTTTGGTTGCATTATTATTTTAATAATACTTTTATAAAGAAATTGCAACTTTTAGTGTGGTTTCGTTTTCTCTTGGTAGTACTTACTTTTAAACACATTTATCCAGAGCAAGCAATGAAATATGCATTCAAAATTTAATATCCTATTGTTGCATTAATTGCATTATACTTTTCCCACAGAAATCAAAGCATCCTAAATCTAAAAGCATAGTTAATTAGAATAATAGAAATGTAGAATCATTTGAGTTGGAAGGGACCTTTAAAGGTCATCCAGTCCAACTCCTCTACAATGAACAGGGAAATCTACAGCTACATCAGAACATCTCTCAGAACCCCATCCAGACTGAATTTATATGTCTCCAGGAAGGTGGCTTCCACCACATCTCTGGGCAACCTGTTCCAATGCTTCATTACACTTATCGTAAGAAACATCTTATATCAAATCTAAAACTCCCCTCTTTCAGTTTGAAATCTTTTCCCCTTGCCATGTCACAGCAGATATGCTCTTTAGCAGACCCTGCTGAAGAATCTGTCCCTTTCTTTCTTAATAGGCCCTCTGAAAGGCCACTATCAGGTGTCCCTAGAGCTAAACAGGCTTCAGCTAAACAGCTCCAGCACTCCCAGCCTGTCCTTACATCAGAGATGTCCCATCCCTTGGATCATTTTGTGGCCCTCTGTACTCCCTCATGTCCATGGCTCTCCAGGACTGGGAACTCCACCTCTGGATGCCGATTAACATAGGTATTCACTACATAAGTCATGTTCTGAATGCTATCCAAGTAGCTTTTTTTTTTTGTCTAGGTTAAAACAGATTTATTCACACTTCAGCATCTTAGCATCTTAGACAAACATCTTATTACACATATTCACATTTATACTTCATGATCTGTCGTTCTGTACTTTTGCTCCTTTATTAGACTTTGATATCGGAAAGAAATGAATATTCCCTTTGAATGAATTGTCCCTACCACAGGTGTCTTGAAGGATATCTTACTTTTACATCTCTGAATAAATTAGTTTGGTTTACATTCATTCACTATTGGTTCTCAATGGTATCTGTTATTCTTTATTATGATTTTAAAGAAAAATAGTTTCTAGTTCTAGTTCTAGTTTCTTTTTGTATCCTAAATTTCTTCAGACTCTATCTTCTCTAGTTGCTTGTTTCCCATTCTAATAAATATTAAGAATGCCATCTGTAATCATGTATTTTTAACATATATTTTAAGGAAGATACTAATTCTTAGTATATTTGGATACACGTTGATGTATCATTAGGTTTGCTTTCTTGCAAAAAAGCATATTCGTGATTTTTCATATTTGTTGTAAAATACATTGTTGCTATTACAAAAACAAGCAGACAGAAGTTATAAAAGGCAGTGTTTTTCTACAGCAATTTGTCTGAATACTATATGCATATGAATTCCTTTCCCTTTCTGATAGGTACTGTGTCTCAGGTAATTAAAGATTAGTTCACATGATCTAATGAATGTAGAAATAATACACTAAAAAAATTCTTGATTTTCTTAATTGATCTGTTTTTCTATCGTGGACCTTTCTACACAGACCATCATTCAGAATTACTGTATTTTGATGAAGAGAATTACAATTTTTAAAAATTTATTCTCTCATGTAAAGTGAAAAACCTACCTGCTTTTGGCTACAACAGGTAACAACTTACATAAATACATCCGATTTATACACATTTGATCCTCTATTCTGGTAATGAGATCACAGATAAGCCTTGTTGTGTGTTGCTAGTACAGTATTTTACCTGCTTAGTTGTATATACAAAATTTCAACACAGGTGATAAAAACACACAAACAAAATTGTTTTGATAACCTTTTAAAAATGGAATCTTTAATCTTGTGGTTCTTATTCTACTGGTGTGTATTACAGTCTGACCAGTAACTAATCTTTGTTGAATGTATGTGTAAAGTACATACACATTAGCATTTTGCCATATGTCTCATGACCAACTACCGAAATATGATTTCTGCGTATAGATTTCTTCAGATTTCCCTAATTAGGAAGAGTCATCCATGACCATCTGTTATGCTGCTGAATCCAAGTCCTACAGGTCTGGAGCAGATCTTGGACACCTATCAAGTCAAAAATCAGTTTTATTCAGCACATACTCACTAATAAAATTATTCATTCTCAGACTAACTTAACAGAATGTGCTTTCTCTCTTACAGATTAATGTAAAAAGAGATGCCTTGGGTTCAGAGCATCTAAGTCTTCCCGAGTGAGTTGTAGGAACACTGATTTAAAAGTTTACAGTAATCATTTTCATGTAAAGGACTTTATTCTGGGGAACTAGCTGCAATGAAAACCTTACACTTTTTAACCCCATTACACATCATAGATTTTACCGTATGAATGCGTCAGCTTTTTTTTCTTTCTTTCTTAGTTATTTATTAATAAATTAATTGTGTCTAATTTTTGACAGTAGTCCTCTCATATCATCTTCAGATGCCTCCTAAACTAATCTTGATGGTGGCTTGGCCACTACACTGATCTTCTACAGATGCAAGTAATCGCAACCACATTTAGCACAGAGTTGCTCAGGCTAGGATACGCACAGAATTTTTTCTGCAGTTATGTAAGATATTATATTTAAAAGAAATGTAGTGAGTTTCAGCCTGGATAAACTCCTTGGAAAATAAATATTTTGACATGTCTTCTTTCTACTGAGATTTGAGAAGTTGCGGTTTCATTAATATTTTTTGTTAGATAAATAAGAACTGTTTTTTTTTTTTTTTTCTTTCTGCCTTGGTTAATTAACATCTAGAATTATGCATAAACTGTGAGCATTCCCACTGATATCTTCAATGAAAGTTATGGAAATTTTTCAAGTTTTCTCTTACATTTGCATATCTATGGTAGTCTTGATGACTGGACTGAGACTGATGAAGAAAAAAGCACTCAAAGGTAAATGAGGATACTCTACCTTTTTGTAATGTCCAAGGTTTTTATTCTCAATCAGACTTGAATTTGTTCAAATCTCTACTATCATTATTCACTTTTTGTTTTGTTTTGTTTCCCTTGAAATATTTTGTAGGACAAATCCTCTAATGATATAGCTAAATATACCTCAAAATTTCTGTGATGTTTCTATTTACCGTATCTGAGAATCTGCATTCATTTCCAGTGAATTACCTAAATTTTTTTCTAGTCTGTTACAAGGTATGAAGAGTGCAGTCACATCTTCCAGTTGTTCATTCTGGCCCAGACAACAGCTGTCCAGTTGCTTCAGTTGTGAGCATAGATCCCTCCACATATCTGACTCACCAGATCAGACCAAAGAACCTTCCTATGCACCAGACAGTCTAACTTAAATTTTGCTGACAAATACACAAGTGTTTTCCATACACATCAGGTTGGGTAAGATACAGACACTCAGCCCCCGCAGCATGAGGGGTTATGGCCCTCAGCCCCACTCCAGCCATCTGTAGGGAAACCTACATTCACCTTACTCATCCTAGTTCCCTCAGCAACTCTTTTGGGAACATACACCACTCCCACCGCAGTTTCTGGGAGTAGGGGACTTCCACTCCCTCTAGTATCTCATGCCAGGGCATCACAGCTGGGGTTGTCTGCTGCCCTGACATGACTCCAGGAGCCAGCATCCACACCACTCACACTTGTCCTACAGTAGCTGGTACTCTAGACACAGATTTTGTAGGATCCTTTCTAGATCCAGAGAATTATGTTTACTTCAGCTGTTGGCACTAAAACTCCTATTTGCTCCAGTAGCTGGCACTACAGTCCATGGGTTTACATTCTTAGTCTGTCTCCAGTAATTGGCAGTGATTCCACTCACATACACAAAGAGGTCCCAGCAGTGACTGTCAGTAAGATTCTACACTCGATCCAGCAGCTGGCACCACAGCCCATAGGGGCCTGTTCCCCAGGCCTGACTCCAATAGCTGGCGACCATCTTCATTCACACACACAGAGGTCTTGCCAGAAGCTGGCATGTAGTTCTTGCAGCACACACACACACGGGAGTGAGTGTGAATGAATAGAGAGTTCAGAAAAGATATAATGAGAAAATTAAGAGGACAGGACAGACTGCTGTGATTAGTTCCAGGACTCGGCAAGCCAAACATACAAACTGGCCTTCTATATGCAATCAGTCCTTTTATACTTTTTTTCTACCTACTTCCCCTTTTTGTTCCTCTTCTCCCTAAGATCTGGTTTACAATATTATCAGTTACAAGGTCCAGGTTGATCTTCCTGGAAGTATCATCTGTATTTTGATAGCTCATCGACTAGTGTGACTGTTTTTTTGTTTTTTGTTTTGGTCACCGTTGTCTCCTTTTTCTCTTTGCAGAATATTTTGCCTATTATCACTTCTTTACTTCCCGTTATCCCCATCCAGAAATCTTTAGACAACATTTCATGAAATAACATTCCCATGTTCCATTTTCCTCTTCATCAAATAGCACAACAGACCAGATTTTTCCGGTGATTTTCTCCCAGCGTAGGAGGTCTCAATCAGATAACTTTGTCAGAATAGACTCCTACATTCTCACACGTTCTTAATTGATGTGACTTGTTTTCCATCACTGAATCATAGAATGGCTCTAGGTTGGAAGGACCTTAAAGATCAGTTCCCCTGACACATGCAAGATTGCCAGCCACTAGATCAAGCTGCCAGGGCCCCATCCTTGAACACTCCTAGGGATGAAGAACACTCTGGGCAACCTGTTCCAGCACCTCAGCACTCTCTGAATAAAATATTTCTTTCTAACATCTAAACTAAATTTCCCCTCTTTTGGTTTAAAGACATTCTCACTTGTCCTGTCACAATTAGATCATGTGAAAAATTGGTTCCCCTCTTGATGATAAACTCCCTTCATGTACTGGAAAAACACAGTGTGGTCACCCCAGAGCCTTTTCCTCTACAAGCTAAACAAGCTTGACTCCCTCAACCTTTATTCTTTGGAGAGGTGCTACAGACCTTTCATCATCTTCCTGGCCCTCCTCTACACCCCATCCATTTTTCTTATTCTCAAGGCTTGAGGCCTGGACTAAGTACTCCAGATGGGGCCTTACAAGGGCAGACTAGAGGGTGACAATCACTTACCTTATCCTGCTGGCCATTCCAACTCTGATTTAGCCCAGAATACAATTCTCCTTCCAGATTATGGGCATACACTGTTGTCTCATGTCTAGCTTTTCATCCACCAAGATGCCCAAGTCTTTCTCCGCAGGGCTAATCTCAAGGAGTTCTTCTCCCAGTTTGTATACGCCTCTGGGATTGCCCTGACCCAAGTGCAACAGATTGCCCTTGTCCTTGCTGAACCTCATGAGGATCACATGGGCCCATTTTTCTAGACTGTCCAGATCTCTCTGGATGGCATCCCTTCCATCTGTTTGATATGACCATTCAGCTTGGTGTTATCAGCAAATCTGTTGAGGGTACACTTGATCCTACTGTCTATGTCATTAATAAACATGTTGAAGGGCATCAGTCCCAAGATGAACCACAGGGGGACATCACTTGCCATTGGCCTTCACCTGGACATAGAGTCATTAACAATCACCCTCTGACTATGACCACCCAACCAATTCTTTATCCAGTGAATACTCCAACTCTCAAATCCAAATCTCTACTACTTAGAGATAAGTATGTGGTGTGGGACCATGTCAAATGCCTTGCAGAAGTGCAGGTAGATTACCTGCAGTCACCCTTTTTTTGTCATTCAAAGCCTCCACTCCATCATAGAAGGCTGCCAGACTCTAGATAGGCACAGATGTGAGGCTCAACCAGACTCTAGTTCCCCAGGTTTCCCTTTCTTCTTTTCTTAAAAGTGGAAGTGATGTTTCCTCTTCCAGTTACCAGGGTCTTTGCCTGAGAGCCATAACTTTTCAAATATGATGGAGAGTATCCTGGCAACCACATCAGCAAGTTCCTTCAAGATCCTGCAATACATGTCATTGTGCCCTATGGTGGAACAATGTGTAGTGGCAGTATGCCCTTGTGGCCAACAAGGCCAATTCTATCCTGGGGTGAATTAAAAACAGCATAACCAACAGGCTGAGGGAGGTTATCCTCCCACTCGACTTCTCTGGTAAGGCCACATTTAGACAAATGTGTCCAGTTCTGAGCTTTCCAGTTCAAAAAAGACAGGGATCTGCTAGAAAGGGTCCAGAGGAGGGCAACAAAGAAGATTAAGGGCCTGGAGTATCTCCCATATAAGGAAAGGCTGAGTAACATCTATCTGTTCAGCCTGGGGAAAGGAAGACTGGGAGGGAATTTGATGAATGTTTATAAATATCTAAATGGAGGTGGAATGTGAATGGATGAGGCCAAGCTCTAGCAAACTAGCTGAGGATGTATTTGAATGCACTATCCATGCTACAAACGAAGAGTTTAATAACATTGGTCCCAGCACCAATCCCTGAGGAATGTCACTCATCACTGGTGTCCACTTGGACATGAAGCCATTACAACTGCAGCTCTCTAAGTGTGACCATTCAACCAATTCCATCAAGTCATCAAATCCATTTTTTTCTCCAATTTAGTGACCAGGATGTCATGTGAGACAGTGTCACTGATGCTGTAACTCCATCATAAAAAGCCACCAAGTTTGTTAGGCATGACGTGCTCCTGTTCTTCTCCTATGTACGTTTACACAGCAAACAAACAAACAATCAAACAAAAACACCCAGGAGGCTAAATACCAAAAGCACTTATTTATTCTGTGGGTGACTGAGCCCCGGCACAGGTTGCCTAAAGATGTTGTGAATCTTCCTCCTTGGAAATCTCCAGAAGACATCTGTGCATGGTCCTGGATAACCTGCTTTTGATTGCTCTGCTTGAGCAAGGAGTGTTGGACCAGATGGCCTCCAGAATTCTTCCAAAATAAACCATTCTGTGATACTGTGATTCTGTTATTTTATCTGTTTAAATTGCAATTTCAATTTCCCATGTTTTCCAAAAAATATCAGAACAATGTCCCCACAGAACAGGAGAAGTAATAACAATTTTTAAGAAAGAACATAAAAAATCTTTAAACGGTGTTAGTTATTTAAACTGAAACAAAGCAACTTAAAACACTTCCTAAATACTGAAAATTGTAAGGGAAATATAAGACTGGGTGGGGACATGATCTAATTCTGCTCCAAATAGTGGGCTTCAGTGGACACTTCCTCAGATTTTAAGGTATGTTTTCAGATTTTGCTTGAAAAATACTTCTAATATGCTAGGGGTTTGCTTTTGTTCACATTACGATTAAGATGCATCAAATCAAAATTGTAGAGAGAAATGTGATAACCCCTGAAATCCTGTGTATTTACTAATTATGAACAAATGAAGTAAGCCTACCCTGCTTCAGTATAAATACTGGTGAAGCTAGCAGTTGATTTGATACTGTCTGTTTTTCCTTAGCTGATACTCTGTTTTTTCATTAAAAATATGAGAGAGTCAACTGCAGACCTTAAATTAAGAGCCTGAAGAGAGCAGTTCATATTGATTTGAGGCAAACAGCACAGATGCTTACAGTTAGTGCCTACTGTTGACAGTGCTCATCTCAAAACATACCACAATTACCAGAGGTTATCTTGCGCACAAAGTGAGAAATAATGGATCCAGCAAGAAATATTACACAAAAGGATTAACTGCCACAAGCTGAGAACTACTTATGGTTAGAGACTTTACAGACAATTTGACCTTGCCTCTAGGTTCCAAAATTTTAATATTTCACATGTTCTGTTCTCGCATCCTAACAACTGGTTTCAGTAGTACTCACTGTTCAGCTGCTCTGCCGGCATGTCTTTTTTCAGTACATTTTTATTAAAATATGTGATTATACAGCACTTGCTGGTAAACAAGTTGAGCATTTTATTCACAGATGGTTCTTTCTTACTGCCAGAATTTATCATTACTCTAAAGATTTCACAGTTATTCATTTTGCTGCTAATTTTCCAAGAAAAAGTTTTGAGAGGTTATCTGTTTCAGTTAATAGTATACACCAGACTAGACACCAAATTCACACAATCTTTCACTAACACATTTCTGGGGGCAAAACAGGGGGAATTGAAGGAGGTTAGTGCAGAGAATTGTTAGTGGTCCTAGGTATTAGAGACAAAATTGAGAAGAGTTATATTTGGAATGGTCATTTCTGCGAACCTGAGTAATGTTCTATTTGCTAATGTTCTTTTCTTCTATTCAATTTTTACTTTATGGAAGCTAACTCATTTAAATGTTTGATTTTAGTTCTAACATTTTGTCACTTCTGATTATACAGACATAATTATGCAGATAAAAGAGCACCCATTTTGAGCTGATATATTATTTTTCTTTTTTCCTAACCTGTGAAGGAAGCAGCCAGAATTACATGCCAAAATTTGAGTTAGATTTGTATCCCAATGAACAGGGCCAAATTTTTGAGAATATCTAGGCACTTGGCTTCTGTGATAGCAGGGGGTATTAGATGCCTTTTTATCAGCCTACTTCAAAATTAAATTGAAGAATTAAATAAAAATCTCAAAAGATATGAAAGACAGTTGTTGGAACTGTGGGATCTCTAAGGCATAATTGTGACATGTGCCACATGTCACCTTCAGTGACTATGTCCCACCAGTGCTGAAAATTAAGATAACTGGAAGATCGCCATATGTCAGCCAGAAGAATACAGTCTTTAGCAATAATAAACATATACTCTGATTTTATCCAGGTTGAGAAATATTTTGTATATTGCTTATATGAGAAGATAAACAGTCTATATGTCACATTTTGTAATTTGATTGTGTTGTTATATTAGATGAGACTACCAAAGTCCTCAGAGAAGAAACAAAATAGTAGAACTTATATTAAAATCATTCCTCAAAGAATGTTGCTCCAACATGAACAGCCTCTGGCATGTTGGACCAGCGTATGTAAGGGATATCAGCAAGCCAGATCTGTAACTTCGAGATAAGGATTGGCTTTAAGGGCTGGAGACTGGGGAAAATGTGGGTCCTCTACTAAATGGGGAGGGAGGGCGAGGGGGGCGGGGCAGGGTGGTTCTGGTAACAGGACTTGCAGAGAAGGCAGCAATACTGAATACCATCTTTGCTTCTGTCTTCACTGTGGGAACCCCCCCCGGCTGGGACTCCTGGACACTGGGAGTAAGCAAGAGGGCCTGGGGAATGAAGGGCTCCCCTTTGGTGAGGGAGGAGATGGTCTGAGAGCATCTAGGTAACATCAATATACATAAATCCATGGGCTCCAATAGGATGCTTCTGCATGTGCTGAGGGAGTTGTCAGGGGTGGTTGCTGAACTGCTCTTCATGATATTTGAGAAGTCTTGGAGAATGCGGGAGGTGCCAGAAGACTGGAGGAGAGCCAGTGTCATGCCAGTCTTCAAAAAGTGCGAGAAGGAGGATCCGGGGAACTACAGGCCATTCAACCTCACCTCCATCCCTGGAAAAGCGATGAAACAGTTTGTTCTGGATGCCATCTCCAGGAAGTTAGAAGAAAAGAAGGTTATCAGGAGTAGTCAGCACGGGTTCACCAGGGGGAGGTCGTGCTCGACCAACCTGATAGCCTTCCTCTTTTCCAGTCACTAGAACTTCACTGGACTGCCACAGCTTCTCAAATAGCAACTTCATCCAGCAGTTCCCTCAGAACAGTCAGATACATCTCCTCAGGTCATGGACTTGTGCACCTTCAGGTTCTTTAGATGTTCTTGAATTCGATCTTCTCCTACAGTAGACAGTCATTCATCCTCCAACTCCCTGCTTTTGCCTTCTGAGACTCAGGTAGTGTAGACACTTGCCAGTGGAGATAAAAGAAAAAAGTTTTTGAATAACACTGACTTCTCCATGCCAGGGGTAACCAGGTCTCACAGTTCCTTCCAAAGAGGTCTCACTATACCCTAGTCTTCCTTTCATATATTATAAACCTGTGCCCTTGTTACCACGGCATCTTTAACTTTAATTCTATTGAACCTTTAGCTTTCTTAACCTAACCTCTGGCTGCTTAGGTAATGTCTTTGTATTCCTCCCAGTTTACCTATCCTTGCATCCATCTTCTACAGGCTTCCTTTTAGTGTTAAGCCAGAAAGTCCTTGATTTTCTGTTCAGAGCTCCTGGTATTTTTGCCTAACTTACTCTTTCTTGGGGTGGATCGCTCTTGAGCTTGGAGAGGGTGATCCTTGAATATTATCTTTTTCCAAAAACATTCAGAAAATGAACTATTTTTTAGTGCTGCTATCTGACAGTAATCACTTGAAAATTTATTTAAATGCCTCAGTGAAAGACTGATCAAAACTTTATTGAGGTGAATTCAAACAATACCACTGACTTCCCTGAGATTTTATTTACTGCCTATATACCTTACTTAAAATCAATGAACCAGAAATATTTAATGTTTCTAAATACAAACAGACCTCAGTCTGCCACCGTGCAGCTGTTTTAGGCCAGTTAGCTACTGAATCTGCCGAGATAAACAAGGATGCACACAAGTATTTTAGCATACATATACATATACAGTTCACAAATAATTTAGCTAGCAGTAATCACCAAGTGTACACTACTATATTTACCAATATCATGCACAATAAATAACAGTTGCTCCAGAAGAAATGCTTCCTATGTTATTATGAAAACTCATGACATCAGAAGCAGATATTGGTGCAATGGCTGTAGGGGTTGAACCTTCCTGCTTATATGCCATTAAATTGGTCCCAGATCCATGATGAATGGAGTAGGAGACCCACAGACCCATGTCCCAGGAAAGGGAAAGGGGGAAAATGGAAACAGCAGGGAGATGGGCCTAAAAACAAAACAGTGGCAGTGATCTGAGGAGAAAAGCTACTTTACTAAATAAGATATTGGAATGCAAAACAACACAATATAACACAGTATAACTGGAATTGAAGCTAATAAATCAAATAAAAAGAGAGTGTCCAAAACCAAGGGCCTTACTATAAAGCTGATGGCAAAATGGCTAGGAAGATCCCACTGCTGACAAACAGCAAAAAGAGAGATTCTTGGCACCTGCGTGCAGTTTTATCTTTCCCTCTGGGTGGAAAAATGGAAACACAGATTCCTCAGGGGTATGTAGTTCTTCTCTTCTGAGAATCAAGTAGCTGGAAATTTGTCAGTCCGTGGAACTGGAGCATTAACTCTTTAACTCCCAGTGCCTTACATGATATTATGATGTGGAATACCAATGACAAAAATCATAAAGACATGACATGCCATGAGACAGACAGGAGCAGAGAGGCAGACTGACAAAATGTTTTCTGACACAGAAGTGTGTAAGAAACAAGTGTGTGTAATTGAATTCTTCCATGCAGAAAAAATTGCGCCCACTGACATTAATTGATGTTTGCTGAACATTTACGGAGACCAAACAGAAAATGTCAACACAGTACAGTGTTGGGTGCTGCGTTCCAGAAGGGACGACAATGATGTGAAAAGCAAGCCACATTCTAGATGGCCATGCAAAGTTGTCATACCATGAAATGAAGAGCTTCTTGATCATCTGCATTAAGTGGTAGATTATGACCAGAGAACAGTGTACAAAGCTGATCATTAATGCACTGGAAATTATGGTAGAAATGTTGAAATATCTCAATATTTCCACTAGGTTAATCCCACAGATGTTTACACAGGAACAGTAAGAACACTGCATGCAAGTTTGTCAGCATCTATTGAACCAGTATGAAGTAGATGGTGGCAGTTTCCTGGACTTCATCATCACCAGTGACAAGACATGGTGTTAACACAACAGGCCAGAGTCAAGACATCAGTCCATGTAGCGACAGCATGTGTATTCCCCATTGAAGAATGACACAACCCTCAATGAGTAAAGTGACGTGTGTTGTATTTTGGGCTAGGAAAGGAGTGATTCTTCTGGGGTTTCCTGGAACTTGGACTAACCATCAACTCAGATCTCTACACTGCAGTGCTAACTAAACTGAAAGATTGAATTTCCGGAGTCAGGTCAGAGAAGAAGACAATCTTTCTCTTGAAGCATGATAATGGCAAGTTCAATACCAGTTTGAAGACTGTGGAGCACATTGCCAGTCTTGGCTAGACTGTCTAATCACACCCACTTTATAGTCCAGATCTGGCATCCTCTGTCTTTTCTCTGTTTGGGCAAATGAAAGGTGAGCTACATGGGCAGCATTTTCCTAGCAACATCATCACCATATCACCTGTGAAACAGTAGGTCACCTCCACTGGTTCACATTTTTAAGGCTGTGGCATGCAGGTTATTCTTCGTTGCTGACAAAAATGCATACCCAATGGTGGTGACTATGTTGACAAATAGTGTTTTGTAGCTGAAAATTTGCTCTCACAAATAGTACTGTATCTATTGCATCTATTGTAATTTCTATGGAAATAAATATAAAGTAGCCTACACAGATAAAAGGAAAACTGTTGTAGAAAAGTACATATCAATGATTTGTCATGTTAAGAGCCTAGTGGCTTCCTGATAAACTATTTTGAAGAATTAGTATTATTTTACTTACTGAGATATATGTGGACTCTAAGAAAATGGAATAATTAAAATATGAACTACTTAGAAGTTGAAAATATTTTTACTGTAAGGAAGAGGAAAAATTTTATCCTTTGCTCTATATATAAACATGACACAGAAAACATCCATTATACATGACCTTTTAAAGCATTCCCTAATGCCTAAAAATGCAAATGTTTTAAAGAAAAATTACTCTCATTAGGAAGTCTGAATTATGGGATGGAAGCTTTTTGTTTATTTTTACTACAGTTCAATTTTAAGGTGCATGATCATTTTGGTTTATTCAACCTGTGCAGTAGAACTTTTTTCAGAAACTTCAGGCATTCATTTATTCATGTCCCCCCTGGACATAAACGTTAACAACTCTTGCTTATTTTGATGCATCTAATAAGAACTGATTTGATGATAGCATAGTTTATTGTGGCCCAAGTGAAACTAAGTCATTAAATAGACAGTTTGTGATGAGTAAAAATAACACCTCACCAATACCATCTGGATTCTCATAATTAAATATAACCTTCAACCACTTTATATTTTTTTCAACATCAAGCTGTCCTGTAATTCTTTGCTAGGTATCTTACAGTACTTAATCATTTGTTCTATAATTTTGCATCTACTTCTCAACATTAATAAACTTGCAGTTATATCTTCACTTTTTTTAACATTCCTGTTATAACTATTCTGAAATTTCATCCTAAAATTAACTACTTTATTTTAAATATCAGGAGTTTTTCCAGGAAAAAAACTACAAGCTAGATATCATAAGGTAAGAGAAATAAAGAAGATAGAAAGCATTAGAATAAAAAAGGCAATGAAACTGATAAAATTTCATCAGATATATTTTCATCATAATTTCAAAATATCCATAGTGTATGGCACCAAACGTTTATGTTGTTCATATTTGTCTCTAAAGATAATACATTTGTGTAAAATGTAAAGGACAATCCACTTCTGGAGTCCAACAGTTTGTAGCTCAGGAATGTCATGAGCCAGGTGAATTTGGATTTTTCTTACTTTTATCTGTCCAGTTCTTTTCACTACACTCAATATTCTCCTGCAGAGAATCACAGTTTAATAGGATGCTGGGTGAAATAGTACACTTTTAGGTTTTCTTTTATTTAGTCATTTCCCACGTGTAAGACGTTCAAAATCTTCAGTAGTCTTTGATGCCTTACTGATTTTTTTCTATTTCTATAATATCTTTTTCAAGATATTAGGGTCAGAACTGCACATTATTGAAGATGCAAGCACAAGAAGGATTTATGAAGTGATACAACTGTTCTCAAGGGTTTGGTTTAGAGGTTTTTGTCCTTTCCTGTTTAGAGAAGAGCTGTTATTCACTGCTGTTATACTTTCATTTTTAAACAATTTCTATCTTTTAATTCACTTTTGTTAGATTAGTAGCCATTTCAGGTAAACTATTTCCATGCAATTAAATAAAATAACTTCAACATCTAATTTCTAGGTAAATAAAGTCATAAAATTCACGTCAATAAAAGCGAAATTAGGATTTTTCTTGATTTAGCACTTACCTATAACAGTTTCATTGCCTTATCATTCAGCTTTGCAAAGTTTTCCATAGTTAGCCCACTTCTTCATTTCACCAAGTAACTTAGTGATACAACAAATTTTAACATCATTTTTGGACATGGAAAGCATTGCATTTCAGAGATGCATCTCTTAATAATAAGACTTACTTGCTTAGCTTCTTCAAGGCCATAACCATGTGAAATGAGAATAGATTATACCAACTCAAGCAATCTTTACCTGTATGTTCACTGATTGTCTCAATTAATTCTAACAAAATGCTAATATAT